>OZ012714.1:5005000-7505000 GCA_963942605.1 Poecilus cupreus | reverse complement strand
AACAGCTTGACCGATTTTGATTAATTTTTTTTGTCTGGATCCAACTGAGCTAAGGAATTTTATATACAAATAAAATAAATATAAAGATACGTAAATGTTGACAAAGCGAAGGTGTGGCTTCGGAGGTTCCTATAAGTTACACGTTATTCAAATAAAACAATCAAAATATTATTAGTCAGTGACACACTGGAAAAATATATCTTGTTTAGTATCATAATAAAGTTTTGACTCGAAATATACAAGTAGACGTTCTGTAATTCGTTATGGCCTTGGATGGGTGAAGTTATTATGCATTCTTTTCGGGGTTGGAAAGAAACAATTTTATCATAAATTGTGTTCATAAAGTAGAAGAGTAGTAGTGTACGATATGAGAATTATTATTTTCAGTCTGAAACATTAATTCTTAGTTCATTTTATTTACTCTCTAAATAAACTTCGTCCACGTCAATGAATGTGCACCCGTAGCTGTCGGATTATATTTAATTAATCAAACACTAAATCATTCGCATGTAACATACCGGCGTTGTTCACCACCGGGTCGGTGACCGGGGCTGAAGCGTTGTCCATGTTGGGCGTCCGCGCGACCTAGCCGCTGATTGTGTGTTTTGACATGGTTGAGAACACCACCGCACCCGCGCTGCCATCACCGCCGTCCCCACTGATGCCCCACCCTCTCCCGCGGTTTGTCGACCATCGTCAAGTGTCAATTATAAGTTTGAAACGTGCTCGATGTGACAGACAACGCGCGAACGGACTCTACAAATCAGATTTTAATGTGCTGGGATCATTCTTCATTCGGATTTTGCACTGCTGCGGTTTCATGATGACTATGTCGAACAGTACAATAATTGTTCTAACGTTTAGAATATCGTTGCAATGTGCTACTTCACCTCTGATTTGGATGAAACTTCGTGAATACTCGTAGATATAAATATTTCAAAATTAGTAATGTTGGGTTTATATAGCGTTCTTGTTTCAACTGACCCCAATACAGGGGTCGATTGAAACAAATGTTGGTGTTGATTGAAACATGTAAAAAATAAATTAAGTTTTAACACAATTTTATTACGTAAAAATTACAGTACTACATTCTTAAAGGATAAGTCATAAATTATATAAACTATAGGTAACATACAATAATTCTCTTGAAATAAAGAAAAAATCAGATATTTCGAGAGTATACATTCTTACTTGAATTTCACAAAAAAACTCTATTGTGAGTAACTTATCCCATTCGGATTTTTTCACCCTGCTCATCTCCATTTGCATTTCTTTTTTTACGTATCTCATTAATGAGATATGGTTAACACCATGTTTCAACCGTACCCGCACTTCTATTTGGTCGAACTTAATTCAAAATATCAAATCCAAATATACTACGACAATATAAATAACTGTTTCCTAAATTTTAAGGTTTAATATACAAGCAAGATAATATACAGAATATTATTCTTTGGTTTCTAAATGAATAATTACAAAATACTTCGATCAAAAATAGTTACTTTTGCTTCTTTCTTTCTTTGTACCCTATTCGTACCATTATTACATAGCCAGCTACCGTACAACCCAGTATCCCCTACCTGGACAACATGTATGCAGCGCTACATCGTAAGCTTGAGTATCGGAACCATCGGAACGTATCGTGTTCTTCTAAGCGATGGTCAACTTTTATCTTTCTACTTTACCGTAGCTTACGGTGTTAAAATTGTAGTCGATGCGCATGCGTTTAATAATGAATTTTCATTGTTTGGCAATCTGAAATAGGTATATTTTTGTATTAATTATTACAATACTTCTTCTCTTCGTCATTTATAATATTGAACTCGGTAGATGCCACTGTTTTTGAGATTCAGATTTTTTAAAATTCACGACCATAAGTAAAAAAATCATCAAAACATAAGAATAATGAACTTTTACTACTCTTAACCTAAAATTCATTTAAAAGCTGATATATTTCAGAAATTGTTTCATTTTACACTCATTTGGTCAGAATCTAAATCGCACCCCACAAGATTTCATTACGAGGGGGGTGGTTTGCCCCCCCCCCCCTATCCATGACTTCCGACGTCCCCGTTGAAATCTATGCCATTTTGCGTAAAACAAAGATATTAACATGTGGCAGTCGAACTCGGGTAACACAATTTAATGGGTCACTGTCACTTTATTTGTTCAACATGGAACGTGAAAGCGAGCTTATCCTCAGATAAATTCCATTAAAAATGAGTACCTACTGTGATTGTAGATTGTCGAGCGTGAGTTGTGTAGGTTTAAGGTTTGTTAGTGAAAAGTGTGAGCGAAGCACTTTACCCACAGGTAAATTCTACATAAACAAAATTAATACTATTATTCCTTTAATTTGAAGTAAAATAGGATAAAAATATAAAGGAATCATCCACATCACAAGGCTGACCATTCTAACAACACATCAAACGTAATGTTAATATTTCCAAAAAGTTTTGGATGTGTGTGAAATATTCAGGGAGGATTAGCTCGCTAAAAAGATTTTCATTCCACCATAGTCATATTTCTTCAATTTACAATGAAGGAAAATTAGCGTAACAACATGTCAGATATAACGAACTTGCAGGAAGTCGGTAGAAAATTTAATTTTATCTTTTGCATGAATTAAAATCGGGGAGATGAAAATTCAAATTCATGGCAAGAAATGCTACAAATTAATAAGAGAGTTAACATATTTTACTTGTCACCTTAATTTGACAGAGTTTTTTTGGAAGTCAGATTGAGTTAAGGCGGTTAAACAAAATTCAAATAAGAAGTTGATTTCTTACAAAATTTAACACAATAAAATAGTTCGAATCCCACAGTCGCTATTTTAACTTTACTTGATCCTTATCAAGATTTTCAGAAGCAGAGTGCCTCACCCAAAATACGTAGAGGGCGTGACGATATATTTATTGTAACAGAGGTATTGTAAAGGTTAGAAAACTCTGATAGTGCGTTTTCAACAGATAATCACGTTTTAGCGACCCTAGAATACGATTTCAATATTTTTACAATGATGTTTATGTGTCTGTGTGATGTTTTTTTCGTCCACGATAACTCAAACGTTGTCATTTTCAAATTTCGTGTTTTGGATTCGGATGCTGAAGTTTACTAAAAGGTAACCAGCCATCAACCGAAATTGGTAGTTTACTTGAAGGCCTGTAAAGTAAAAATGGGATTTAGTAGAAAAAGTTATTAAGATTTTACATTATACTTCTTTCGTCTATTTTTATACTTTTTTTGTGATCACTCACTCAATTCTTCACCGATGAGGACGAAAATTTCAGCTCTGAAAAGGAAATTGTTAGGGCTTTTTGACAATCGAGTCGAACAACCCCCTTAAGACAGGATTTTTTGGAACTACAAGCCTTCAAACTTTGAGATTTTTCATTGCTCAGACATGACATCACATAAAGCGATTTTTCAGGGGGTCAGGGGGAGCGAATCTCTTCGGAATTTTTGGAAAACGTAGAGGAGGAATGTATCTCCAGAGGGAATTTCCAGATTTTGGTTAACATGTCCCTGAAAGAAATGCCCCACATTTTAAAAATAGTCATTTTCTTGGTTCAGCCAAGTGGCTCGATTTTTTTTTTTTTTGAGCAGTGTATAAGTGCAAATTGAAATGTAATTTGTAAAAGTTATACAATAAAGATACATATGAATGTATTAGGAATTATAAGGTAAAGCCGACAGTACATTATTATTATTAAGAAATGTTGTTCTCAACGATTTCAATCAGTGGTTAAATTTAATGTATTTATTTCATTTCATACATGTTGTATACATGGCTTTTATAAATATAGTTGAGGACTGAATTATTCACACTTGCTGAAGTAATTCTGTTATGAATTCCCGCAAATTCAAGAGATTAAATTACGTTTTAGGCGTTCTACTGAAGAAGAAAGTACCTTTATAACGTGACTACAACATGTGTATATGTACATAAATATATATCATATCGTGTGTACGTGCAGAATTGTTCGAGAATTTATAAACCAAGTATGTGTGTAAAATTTAATAAACGTACTGCATATTTTATTTTAATACCGGTTTTAATTTTGAAAACAATAGATTGAAATATAAGTGTGAACTATTTATAAAAAAATTTAAAAATTCGTCAAAGTAGATTAATTTTTCAATTAAAACTACATATTTTGCAGATAAAAATTTAATCAAATCAGGAATAAATCAAATTTTAAATTTAGCAAATGCTTAAAATAAATATAGAAATGACGTTTACATTATGCCGAATAATGAACAAATAAAAATAATAAAGTTTACACATTTCCATGTGTATTCTCACAATATAGAACATAATATCCAAATCACACGGATGATGTAGCGGCATGCCATATTTCTGTATCTTTGTACATTATTTTACAGCCAAGTTGAAAATAAATGGGGTCTCCCTAACCTAAATTCAATTTACACTATGTTAAAATCATTGTTTTCACCACATTGATTATGTATATCGGCAAATTGCGCGCAAGAATGGACCCGTCAGTCGCAGACAGTACACTGCGCGGCCACTAAATCCTGGAACAAAAGCCGTTGTGTCCTTACATCGTAAAGTTGTCTGCTCACATACTGCGAACATGCGGAGGCGGCGGAGGCGGCGCCGACGACGGCGGCTGTTTGCATATGTTCAGCGCAGCGTCGCCGCCGTCAGCGTTTCGAATTTGTTTGTCATCGGTGCTCTCTTGTCTTTTGAATATTGACAAAACAAAACACTGCGATGCCTTGTTATCTGTTCTATTAGTTTCTGGATATAATCGATAAAGTTTCTGTATAGAATTTTCTTGTAGGTACTTTGAAAATATTGGTTATGTACGTTTCACCAAGAAAACTTTAATTTTAAGTATAGGTATCATACATATAAACAAAAACTAGTATCAAACTGTACCTAGTAAAAGCCAAATGAATTTTAGCTGAATGGTGCGGTAATTTAAATAAATAATTTGATAAGATGATCTTCCGTATTTGTAGCTAAATGATACACTATCGTAGAAAAATAGCATATATAAAAAGTACCAGCACGACCCGTGCTACAAATATTCAGCTCGTATAAAAAGTTATAATTTGACATTAATCACAATTCACATTTCATTATTCAAAATAAATAGTTATTTGTTAAACTAGAGAGGAAAGTGCATCTTTTTCCTACACAAAAGGGCGCATAAACCATAAACGAAATATGACAAATTTATATCAAAACACTTACGGAATAATTAGTAGTAAAGTATTTTTTTCTTTTAAATATTTTGCACTAAAGCGATATAACGAATTGAACATATTTTGACGTCACGGGTACTTGCATTGATACTATTGACCAGAAATATGAAAATTGCAAATCGCGCGAGAGTGGAAAAACGGCTTCCCTCTAGTGTTAGACACAACATATTTTTCACGACATGTTTCTAAAAATGATTTGTTTGGGCTTAAAATACACTTTGATAACACAACTGACACGATAGGTTAGGTTAAAAGTTAGGCGGATTAGCAGTGTTGTCAAAGAACCAATCTTAAATATAAATTAAAGTTGTCAAATTGTGATTTAATCTAAAAAAAGAAAAATATAAGTCATAATTTTAAGACAATTTAAAGTATGTTTATCACTAAAATAAGGATTATCAATAAAATTAGGGATTTATTTATAACTTTTACAATATATTTTTTGTAAATAAAAATCATATTGGTAACACTTCTTTTCGATTTCCGTGTTCTTCTGTTTCAAATATTTAAAGAATGAAATTGTCATACTCGCTTCACTCATCTTGCAAACTTTCACACTTGTCACACACCGAATAACACACTGCACTATTTTAATTTATAACTGTTTAACTTTGAAATCGCTCTGAAGATTTTGCGCTCAAAGTTTATACAAGTCTTTTATAGTTTATTTGAAGTCTAAAGAAAAACATCTTATAATATGAAATATATACGATAAATCTATCCTCAAGAGGATAAAATAAAAGCAAACTAAAAATAAGTCACGAAATTGCCGAATCATTTATTGAGCACCTTTTATAAATTCTAAATAAAAATAAATAAACAATATAAAAATAAAAGTCAGAACACGTATAGAAGAAATATAAGCAATAAACATTCACAACGGCATTTCAAAGAACTCTGAGATCAAAGAGTGCTGTGCGGGCTCAGGCCTTCCAATCCATCTGTTTCACGTAAATCGAATTATGCCGGTACATTCGGCCACGGAGGCGGCGGCGGCAGTGGCGCAGGCGGGCGGAGTGTGTTGTCCAGGAAGAAGTGCACGTGTCCTGCAATCGTTACCGGAGCCAGGACCAGAGCTCACTCTGATGTCCTCCACCTCCGCTTCACGGCTAACACGATTTGACCATACCATTTCCTCCCAACCGATGCTTTTGTTTACTTCTTTTAGAATGAATTTGGTTTCGTTCCTAGTACTACAAAATTACATTTGCTGTTATTACCGACAATTTTATTATAGCTAAAATGTTTTCAAAATTGTAACAGAATGAACGATGAAACCCACGTTTTTAAAGAAATTAAATACTCGTAGTACATAAAATGGAGTCTATCAAAGAAATTATTTTCGTTTGACCCCCCATGGAATATAGCATGTTGCACATACAATACAAAATAGCAAAATTGTTTATTTTCTAAAATAACATAATCCATCATTGAACAATTATGAACTTATACGTAATGTCTATATAATAATACTTTATTTCCATGTGATGTGATGTCAAATTATAATAGATACACAACAAAATAAAATATCAACGATTATAATTTGTCATTTAAAGAATCACATGTTCGGTTTTAACATTTCCTAATAAAATATCTTTTAATTTGCACTCAAAACTTGAGATTTATAATACATTTTTCAAATTTTTAACAGACGAAAAAAACTTGTATCGGCACCACAAACAAAACTTACTGAACACGTATGATTTGCTCCTTGCGTATGACTTTATTTTGACAATTATTTGATATGTTAAACCTGTTTAATTTTTTAAAGTCTTTAAAACTTTCTAACTAATGATCAAATATTGCTTTTATAATATTTCAAACGACACTTCACAATTATTTGACATGATGATGGGGGGGGGGGGGGGGTGCGTATGAAATGTATTGTATATTCAAGGTTTTTTTAAGAAACACATTTCAACGGTGTACAACAAGATCTCTATTTTACTTTTGGCTTTTATTTTGTTCACAATTCAATTCTCAAACATGTTTCACTATTTTCAAGAATTTTTTCAGAATTTTTAAAAATTTGTTCAAAATTCCAAAAAAAAATCAGGTGGGTGAACACGCACCCAGGAAATTTTCAGGTGGGTAGTGCTACCCACACTACCCATGCCTTCCATCGGCCCTGCTCTTAAGTTGAATTCGAACCCACGACCTTTGACCTGCTAGCTTAGAAACATAATTTTTTTATCATCCCTGCAATTATGAGAATAATACAGTATCAAAGTTTAAATGTAAAATATTTCTACATTTTCCCGAGAAATTATTTAGTACAGAAGAGTTATGCATAACTCAAAGAATTAATAATGATAATAATAGTAGAAGAATTCAACGAAAATTCTTTCATTATTATACTTCTGAAAGAAAAGCTTCTCCGTAAATTGAATCAGAAATTTATATTACTTCTATTTATAAAATACATCATGTTAATGTTCCCTTTTAATATCTACCTTATACATCATGTTAAAAATCAATACAGCCATCAATAAGCGTCTTTAAAAATACATGCAGTGTATCACCGAACAGATCCTCTGTTCCTTAAGCACAAAGTAACGCATCAATCAAGCAGTAAACAAGCAAAAGCCACTATATATTCTTTTAGCACGCGGTGCGAAGCGACAGCATGACACGCGGTGCAGCCATCAGCCAGCGAGTGTGTCGCACGGTTTTGATTGATATCCGAACGGCATTAACCGTGCACATAAATCGATCAACATTACGGGTATTATATCGCCCTTCCGTTGTAGAGCTCTGGATGCCGAGTTTGTATTTTGGGCGATCCCATTTGCACTATTGACTTTTTGAAATTAGACGAAAATGCGCACAGGTTTCGCTCGTAAATTACAATAGCAAAATATATATTTCTATAACAGTTATAATATGAGAAACAGATTTTTAATGGCTGTTTTAAATTCGTAAAACCATTTCATTAATCATTGATTTCTCGATAACGAATAGTAAAATTTTAACAGAGAGATTCGCAATAGTTATTTGTATCACAAGGTTGGAAACTGCTATTTTGAGAGTGCGAGTTTATTTTGATAGGACGAGCCGTAGGCGAGTCCTACAAATACGAGCACTCGCAAAATAGTTTCCAACCGAGGGATACACAAGATTTTTTGCGCCAACATTTATGTAAATTTAATAAATAAATTTAATTTATTACTCATTTTCTTAATGACAGGAAATTTTTTTATGTTGCTAACTTCACAATATTTGAATGTCAATTATGTTTATTTTCCAGTATCACAACCAAAAATATCTACATATTTTTATTTTTATTTTAAACTGCAAATACAATTATAATTACTTACAAATATGTTTAAAATCCATAAATATTCTGTTTTCTTGCATTGTAAATACTCAATTGTAGATATATTGCCATAATATTTTTATGTCAATGTAATACTTTGACATTTCTAGCGTCAGAAGTTAGCTAAAATTAGTGAAGTGATGCCAACATATAACCATAAAAAGTTAGCAATTTTTGTCGAACTAGTACGACAAAAACATGATTTCCGACCGATTTGGAGATATATAATTGTATCAATGACGGACGGCGGCGCGAAAAAGTAATTAACGTTACTCTATTTTTTCAACATCTGTAACTTTGTTTCTAAATTAATTATATTAACAAAATGAATGTGTAAAAATTTATGCTAACCAATCTTGATAACACCTCAGTTAAAAAAGATGTATTTTGAAAATGGAAAGTAAAGTTACAAGTAATAATAAAAATTGAGTTAGCGCTAATCCCTTTTGTGAATCTACTTGTAAAAGTATAAATAAAGAACTGTCAAAAGAATTTCTAATAAAAATAACTGTTAAAATGATTATCTCCCGCTCGTACAAACATACTTGAAATGGAGTTATTTTGTTGAATCAAAATTTTTATACATAATCTATTAAGTGCTAGTTTGATTTCCGGTAATTTACCACCTGGATTATTCAGTTTTTATTGACACGAAAATTGCCAATCGTATTAATTTTCAAATAGCAATAAAAACGAATTATTCCAGAAAGTAAATTTCCATACGAAATCAAATCTAGCACAAATTAGATTCAGCTAGAAAATCAAATTTTATGTATTAAATGATATATCTATTTTTTAAAATCAAGTTTATTCAGTTGTAACTACGGCAATAATTAGAATTTAAAAACTATAGAAAAAATTTGAAAAGATTGCAAATTTAAAACGAAATGTCAACAAATAATATTAAGATGAACCATACGGGCTGAAGATAGCGTAAGATGAACATGACTTTTTTGAAACAATATATCATTATTATAATAAATGAAACATATAATGTTTTATACCTACGTTTGTAGATATAAGTCCAATGTTTTGTAATAAATTTTAAAATGCCAATTTTGTTTACATATTATACATGAACATAATTTTCAAAGTAGTCAAATATATGTCACACATTCCCATGAACGACTACAGTAATACAAATAATGTGTATATTTATAAATATAATCGTCTATAACATACTAAAATTATTTTACATTTGAATTTACAGTTTTTGAGAAACAAATAAAAATATACCAAAAAGTGTGTTTTTTGGTATATTCTTATTTGTTTCTCAAAAACTGTAAATTCAAATGTAAAATAATTTTAGTATGTTATAGACGATTATATTTATAAATATACGAATTATTTTCATTACTGTCGTCGTTCATGGGAATTAGAAATTCAGTATCAAAATTCTGAATTTTTGACCAACTAGACTTCAACGAATATTTTTTTATAGTTGAATGTTTCAGTTATCCTTTTCATCCACATATATAAATACTAGAATGTTCAAAGACTTCACAGTAATAATTGTTTTGTTTTTCGATAAGAATAATTGTAAGAAATAATTTATTGAAATTTGAATTTGCAAAACAAAATTCATGGGAGTGAACGAACCCAACGAAAATATGTTCTTCATCTGACACTGTACAAAATCCATGATATTTTGACGAATGGAGGTTGTTGGACCATAAAGAACATGAAAATAAATAAAGAATACAGAATTTGCTGTTTTTTTTTTAAATAAAGGGTTCGTTCTTTCGACGCGTATGTTTGACCTTAACTCTCGTTTTTCAGCAAAGTCCATTTATAAAATCGACCATGCACTTGAAAGACGACAATAAAATTCGTCTAAACGTTTAACTAAAATATAGAAAGACTACAATAAAATCGTCTAAACGTTTAACACTAAAGCAGTGGTTTTTAACCGGTGTTCCTTGAAACACTAGTGTCTCGCGAATTTGTTGTAAGATGATTTTAAGGAAATTACCAATAAACATTTCCCGAATTTTTTCGATTTCAGGATTAGAAAAATTGTAAATATTAATGTCAGTAAATGCAGAAAAACCTATTTAACTTTTTGATGTAAAATAATTAGGGAAGACAATAATTGAACACTTTAAAAATAGCATTGAAAACGTTATGGTGCGACCTTCAAATCAACATTCTGTATATATATTTTTTATGAAGATGGTAAGCGGACTAACTAGGTTTGGTTCTATTCCGCTTAATGAGAGAATGATTCTGAATTTAGGTAAACAATACAAACGACCATGTTTTTCAGTGGCATGCCAACCCACAACTTCTGGTATGCTAGAAGCTAGACTGGTGACATAACCAGTACACTACCGAGATCGGCAGATATTATTTTTAATAAATGGTATTTTGATATAGATTTTATTTTGATGAGTCGCGATTATAGGATCCGCAAAATTTTCTTAAAATAAAACGTGTTCCCTGGACCCTATTCTGTAACTTTAGAGCTAGCTCTAAACCGGCAATATTCAGTGGTGGTGTCTAGTGGAAATGGCAGGAAACAGGGGTATGTGACGTCATGTCTGTCTCTATCTGTAGAGCTATCACTTGAGGTGTTTCTATTTCATAGAGCTAGCTCAATTTTGACATTTGGTGTAGAGAAAAGGGCTTTCTATTAGATATTTTGTTTTTCAATTTTTTGTATTAGTTCATCATTAAATAATCTTTTATTTTTAGTTGGATTGATTGTATGGTTCAGTTTAGAGATTTTTTTTATTAGTATAGAAATTTATAGAACTGAAATTATACCAGCATTAAAATCTGAATAACAAAGCATAAAACCAAACAAAAACGTTAAATAAACCTGTAAAAATTAAAATTTGTAAGAATAAGCAAACGTAAAAAGGATCAAATTTGCTACAAACTTAAATTTTTTAAACACTACAAAATTCCTAGGATAGAAACAGTTTTTATTCAGAGTATAGAAACAGTCACTATTGCTATGACGTCACAGTTATAGAGCTAGCTCTTAGCTCTAAGTTACAGAATAGGGGTCCTGACTTCAAAAAAGTTAAAAACCACTGAACTAAAACATAGGAAGACGACAATAAAATTCGTCTGAACGTTTAACTAAAAATTAAAGTATAGCAAGGAGCTTTCCGTATCTATTATGTGCCAAGTATCTGAAATGAGTATATTAATGTAACTAGACTGAAGTTTGTTTGACAATGTTTGCCGAGAAAGATAATATTTTTTTCTTGAATTTAGTAGGATAGAACTGAGAATATCAACCCATTATAGATATAAACAAATATCGACGAGCTTAAAATGCGAAAGGGCGAAACGGGAATACACCATTTGGATTTAGGTCTGGCAACGTGGACGGCCTAATGCGCGGCTTTGTGCCGGAGCTAGGGGCCTATACATCTGAATGCTGATGTAGGCACAGCAGCGTCAGAAAGCTGAAGATGGGCTGCGAATATGTCGGGTATTAGTGCGCTCCTTTCACCAACCCGACTTATTCCCTTTTTACTACAGAGAAAATCGCGTTACAGAAATGTAAATAAATGATGCACGAATCGATTCTTTCATACAGATCTGAAAGAGGATTGTAAACGCCGAAGGTATTTCGAATTTCTCTGCAATTCGCCGAGGTTTTTGAACGTTTGTGGTGTAGGATTTGGTTAGATGTTTCAGAAGAATTTTAAAAGCATTTCTATGTCGATGTTCATTAAAATCAAATAATATTTAAACTTGTACAAGGATTTATTATTTAGTGTATTCAATAAGTTCAAAAAATTATAAAAGACTTTTGGATTCTATAAAAATATTTTAACCACGGTTCGAATTATTCTACATAATTATTCTTCAGGACAACAAATGATGTTCCCAGCACAATCATCCCGCTTAAACAAACTACTCGTATTGGCTATAGAAGCTATAATTATTATAAGTTGACGAGTTGATGAAGACATTGATTACTTTATTGCTTTATAAATCATAATTTGTTGTTATTTGGATACCTACTGTTTCTTTTTACTTGTTTATGTTGTTCACTTGTGTTCCACATGAAGAATGACGTATAGTAATTTTACTGAACTTATTGAATTTGCAAACTGCACATTATAGAGAAAAAAAACTTTCAAATAAAGTTGTAACTATAATATTATCCTTAACTTGACTTCCAAAAGTCTTCTATAAGAGTATTTCATATTTAAAGGTGCCAACTGCCATATTCGTTTACATCTCTTTTCAGGTAATTTTATAGTTTCCACTTAGAATTGCGATCATGCTGCAAATCTTACATCCCACTGAAATTTGTATTGGGTATTGCTACCTTAAAAATATAAATTAACGCTTTTTTTTATCGATAAATACTAATTTAAAGTTTTTATAATAACACAAATAAATACTGAAAATTTGTAGAATGGATACCTATGATACAAATAAACAAACCAAATAACACGTCCAAAATATTTTTGAAAGTTCTATTGAATGACACCAAATGTAAGTTCCCCCTCGCCCCCTGGGGTGGAGGGAGGGGTCCACTTCATAATCTTAAATGGTAATCCCCAGTTTTTATTACAGATTCGGATTCGGTGATAAAAAATAATAGGTTTTGAGTGAATTTTTTTTTGCGGTTCGCAATATATGGCGCTGTAATCGCGAAAAACAGATTGACCGAAATTGACGATTTTCAAAGTTAGATTCGAAAAATAAAGTTAAGACGTGTAATCACTTTGTAAATTTGTAAGTTTAAGGATTATTTTAAAAAGTCAGAACTCATAGTTAAAATGAAGAAGGCTTTAGGATTAATTTCTATAAAAATATTTTATTTACGTACTACATTTTAATTATTATTATAATTCTTCATGAGAAATTAATTACATAAAATAACTTTTATAGAAATCTTTTATATTTTAGAAATTATTTTATATATTTATAATTTATATTAGGTATAAGAATTGTCTGCCTTTCCAAGTTACAAATTTTGCCAAATCCCATCAAAATTTTAAGTATTTCGGCTTATATCATGCACTCTGTTTTAGCGCTGCACATGTTCTAAAATTATTTTATAAGAAAATGCTTCGAAATGCTATAAAATAATTTTAGAAGATTGTATAGCGCTGGAACACTTCTCTTAGAATATCCAAAAACAGAGCTCTTGGTGCAAACTTATAGTTTTAATAAAGGTGGTAATTTTTTAAAATTTTATATGCTATATGGATTTGTATAAAGAACAAATATAAATGCGTACATAGAAAATGTAATATTTAAATAATGAAGTGTGTTTAATATTTGTCATATTCTGAGTTAGTTACTAAAAGTTGTAAACTTGTTGAGAAACTTCTTTATTGTCTCAGCAGATTTGAAAATGTATGTAAGTAAAGACATAAAGGATTGACACCATAGGGACGAGCGAAGAGAATTTTCGTCACAAGGGCACCTTTGTCAAGCTCTCTAATATGAAAATCGCTCACGCATTTTTCATTAAATTTTCATCGTCGGTCTCTTGATCTTCGCTCGGGCCTCGGCTCCGGGTTTCGTATGGGAGCTTTGGGTGCGACTCACGACTTAGAATGCGGCCGGTGTCATGTTTTAATGATGGCGGCGGGCCCTCAAAGCGAAGACGCCATTCATAATGCATCCTGGCCTGTGTGCAGAGCGTCGCGGCGCTGTCTCGTGCTGTGTCAGACGGGGTAAGCCCCGCGAATTCGCCTTTGAGTTTCGACTCCTCTGACTTTGTTGTGCTGTTGCATACCTAACGGATGCGCAATGTTACACTCGCAAAGAGGGAATGAGAATTGTCTGGAGACATTAGGAAGCTTATATCATTATACAAACGTCTTAATACAATGGCATGCCTAGTGAGCTCTGTGTTCATAATCGTCCTTTATACGATTTGAAAATAGAATTTTTTCTTTTTTGTATGAAGTAAAAAAATCTGATGTGGCCAGCACATAACCTCCCGCCCAATACTACTCTTAAACGGTACAAAATAGTATTTGATGATACAGAAACATACCTTCTTATTTGTTTATTTTCTTTATATTTGAAAATTTTAATGTTCTTTCGTATATTTATTTAATTTTATGACATATATTTCACTAAGAAAACAGCTTCACAATCACAATGACATGTGTCACATTTCGTAAAAATTTGAAAATTTTTAAATGTTTTCATGGTGTACTAGGAATGCAAGATTTGTAAAATCTAATTTCTTTATATTTTATTATCTTTAAATCTAAAGGAAATTAATAAAATTAGTGTAATCAAAACACATGTAAAATTAAATATTCTTCAACTTTCAAAATAACATAAATTGTTGAAAAAGGAAATTTAACCGTGTTTTTTCACGAAAAACTGTTAAGGGCTTCAAGTAAACTGCTACTTCCGGTTGACCAATTTTATCCAAAATCTAATCAGCTCTTCATTTAAATATAAGAAGCAATAATTCACAAAATTGTATTTTTTGGTATTATAGTATTTGAGTTATGCGAGACGAAAAAATTGCCACAGACTACACACACACACACATACATACATACATACATACATACATACATACATACATACATACATACATACAGACATCATCGCGAAAATAGTAAAATCGTAATGTAGGGACCCTAAAACGTGCTTATTCATTAAAAACTCACTACCCAATTTTTTGACCAAAAACAATACCTCCCTTACCTAGAGGTAGGCGGGAGGTAAAAATACTATAATCGTGAAAAATATTAGATTTTCAGGTTTCAAAGAAAACATTCATTTTGACCGACCATACTTGAATCCATTTTGACTAGTTTCGTCTTGACGTAAAATGTTGCAATTTTGTACTTAGGACTGATGTAACATCTAGTTGGGTAGCCCACCTTTTTGATTGCAATCGACTTTGCTTGAAGGCCTTTTTTATTTATCGGATAAATAAAAACAGTTAACCATAGAATATTAAAGTTTTGTATGTGAGACTGTTATTATTATTATTATTTAGCGGTCTCAACTGCTGAGGTTATATACCGCATCGGAACCTCGTTTTCGGTGGTATGACAACGGCACGCAGTATTCGCTGGTATGGGTTTTCGCAAAGCGGTCACCCATCCACCTACTGACCGCGAGCTACATTACTTAACTTGCGTTATTGAGTGATCCAGCTTTAACGCTATTGAAACTTTTATATTATGTAGTTGTCTATTTCTTTTTTTATTTTAATGTAATCGGTCGTGTCTGAAAATTTATTTTTCTCAAAAGATTTTTTTAATTTTTCGCATAACTCAACAGTAGGCAATAGAATTTTGAAAGTTTTGTTTATAAAATTCTTATAACATCTAGTTATGCACCTTTATTTTCTACTCCATTTGGAATTTTCAGAATGGCATTTAAAAAATAAATAAATAAATTGCTGGAATCGGGGGTGTAGTAGCTATGTCATTTGTCTAGTACACCAGAGGTCGTGGGTTCGAATCCCACTGAAGAAGATAGTCCGTTTCCTATGTTCGTAAATAAAATAATAAAATAAATAAATATATCATAGGCGGCATGACCCTTTATGGATGTGGCACTCTGCTTGCGCAGATCTCGATAAGTTATATATTTTTTCGTATCAAGTGCGGTCACCAGCCGTCAAATCAAAGCCTCCAAAGATGTTAGTGGCAATTGTTGGCTGTGGGATTCGAACTGAGGACCTCATGATCCACAGTTCGACGTGTTACCACGGAGCTATTTACTCCATAAATAAAATAAATAAGTTTAAATGAAATGCAGCAAAAATGTGTATAATTTAATAGGCGTGCAAATCATATGGAACGAAGAAACGGACTATGGGTATATTCAATTTATTTAAATAGTACACACCACAAATGAATTTAGTAAATGGAAAAAGCAAGTGCACGGGAAACCAACAGAGTTTCCAGGGTCAAAAGTTTATTTAAAAAAATCACTTTCTATTCAGGTTGCACCTCACAAGAAGAATTTCGTTTTGGAGGAAAACGTCGTTTACTCCAGTCTCATGGGACATAGCGACATAGGTACAACACAGGGTGCGGGCGAAGTTTACGTTTAGAATTCCGGTATAATTAGTTTTCCACGTCGTTGTGCTAGCGCTAGCGTCGCAGCTCGCAGCTCGCAGCGCCACTCCTGCCCTGCACACATAAATAAGGAAACTACCTTTCTTGCGCGGCTCTAATCTGTATTCATTGGCAGTGCGAGTTCGCGTGGGGACACCCAAGCAAGGCCAAGCAGGATGCATAATTGAAATTGTGCCGCGCTGCGCGACACGTTCAGGACCCTTCTTGGTTCCTTGTGAGATGCCTGTCGGCGTCAATCACTCGCGATGTAGATTCCTATTGCTTGCTTACAATGGAGGCGATGGCGCGACGTATGCTACAATCTGACAACAATACAAACAACGTGATACCTTGTAAAAAATACAACATCCCTCCTACACTCAGAATCGGGTTTTTGAACAAATATAAGTAAATAAAATAATCCTATTTTTAAAAATCGATGAATTATTCACAGTGTACGAGAAATTAATTATTAAAAATTATGAGAAGGGATACGTGACCTATTTTTAGTGAAAAAGATATACGTATATTTGGACTTAGACAGAAAGATATAGAAACAAATGCCACTTTACGCTGCTCGTTTATAGTGTAGGTTAATAGCTATTAACATTCCTAGTGATATTATGAGTATCGTAACTGCCGCAGATGTCAGTTGAAATCCGAGCTCGTAGAGCGAGGATTTTAAGACATCTAAGGCCTGTTATGACTCATAACAGCCGTGGTTTGTTCAATAGTTTACCGGTTTCAGAATATGAAGACGTTAATGTCATTAATAAATATTATTTATTGAAATTCTTTTATGAAAAACGTCTGTCATAATTTTAGAAGGTGATCAAGTAAGTCTGTTTGTTTTTATTTAACACCATGGTTACACTTCTTTTGTATCAAATTTATAAATAATTTTTTTACTTAAACGTCAAATGTATTCTTCATGGCTAGATAAAAAGTGGATTTTGGCGATGCTGAATTGCCTGAAAATATTTGGAACGCAGCAGGTGAATCTCTGAACAGCTTAATTCCGTGTGTATTATTAAATAGCGTTATATTATCATTGTGTATTATTTTCATTTTCTTGACTGTTTTGACAGGTCAGTAAGGTAATATTACCCTACAAAATAGAGTTATGACATACTTACCCTGCCTACTTTTGTGCATGTAAACATAGGTTTAATCTCCTGAAACCGGTAAATGTTATTAATAAATATTATTTTTGAAATTCTTTTTTAAAAAACGTCTGTCATAATTTTAGAAATGATCAAGTCTGTTTGTTTTTATTTAACACCATGGTTACAATTCTTTTTATCATATTTAAAATTATTTTTTTACTTAAACGTCTAATGTGTTCTCCATGGCTAGATAAAAAGTGCATTTTGGCGATGCTGAATTACCTGAAAATATTTAGAACGCAGCAGGTGAATCTCTAAACAGCTTAATTCCGTGTGTATTAATAAATAGCGTTATAATATCATTGTGTTTTATTTTCATTTTCTTGACTTTTTTGACAGGTCAGTAAGGTAATATTACCCTACAGCATAGAGTTATGACATACTTACCCTGCCTACTTTTGTGCATGTAAACATTGGTTTAATCTCCTGAAACCGGTAAATTAATATATTACCTGGCACTTGACATAAGTTTGTTGCACAGTGTTTTGACCTACCTCCATATATATGCTCCGCCCAATGACAACATTGGGATTGGGTCCATGATTGACTACACCAAAACTACGTCACTTCAAAAAGCAACTTACATTATTTAAACTTCAAATTAAAAATACAATAAAATTATAAGAATATGTAGTAGTTTTTATTATCATTATAAGACAGCATGGTGGTTAATTTATTATATATTTCTGTAAATTAGGTTATAGTCACAGAACTCATTTCTTTATGAATAGATTAAGGTGAAATATTCGCTTAGAATTTCGATGACAAAAAGTTAAAGAAACGCATAAAATACAAGAACGTTAAGCGCAAATAGTCCGATTTTAATTGTCCAGCAGTTTTTATAGAAAAACAAAAGTAATTTGTTATGTTTTACCCTAAATAAATAATTTTGTCGAAGTAATATTTTAAGATTTTTTCAAAATTCAAGCTTTGCGGGTTGATTATTTTAAATTGAATAATTTTCTTGTATTTAAATATAGTAGACCACACTTTGCAATAGAAAATTAATATTTACAAAAAGAATATTAATTTCAACGATATAAATATAATATGGGGTTGTATAACAAATATTTCGAGAAAAATAATATAAAAAATTAGAAATAATTTTACAATATTGAAATAGACTATGCAATAAACAAATACAACAAATGATAATTTCTTAGTAAAGCACGTTATTTTACATATAAGAAAATAATATACTTTCGTAACCTAGGCAATAGTCATATTAATAATTGTTTATTGCATAGCCTCTCGAAATAATTGTTATACAAACCCATATCATAATTATATCGCTGAAATAAAATTCTCTATCTAATGGACTAAAAATTTATACAGGTTATCATTTAAAAAAATAATAAATTTATACTACTTTTTGAGAGCCACTGGTTGAAATTTCTGTTTCTAATTCCTATTAAATGAGGCCTTTTTTCCTGGTCATTTTGTGTATAAAACATGTTTCTCTACAGTCATTAGTTCGCCAAAAAGAGCGCTGGTTGTTTTAAAGGAAATACCTTCTATGGTAAGTAAGTATATAAATAAATGATCCAATTTTGTAAAAATCATCCCTAAATTTTGCACCTTTAAAAATTATTTCAAATAAGTTTCATATATGCGAAAATAGATTTATTGTTATGTAACCTAATTTCTTTCACTACAAAAATATGTACAGTACTTTACGGTTATTACCTACATGACATTTTTTTTTTAAACAAATTATAATGAAGACATGAAGTGCACCCATGCATAGCACAATTGTTTTAAATTGTACACCATTACCGTCTTCAAAGTTCGTATACAAAAGTTAGCAGATAAATAATACAAATTTCTTTGTAGGATAAACTAGGTGTAATTTGAAATAGTTTGCGAGATGCTCTGCAGAATTCAGCACTTACCAATTTTCCTGCAGAGTTATCTCACAACTACGACACGAACTACACAAAATTTTCTTTCGGAATATTTCTACCCCCGAGCAGGAAATTATATGTGACGGCATTTGAGCTTCCAAGCGGTAGATGGCACGAGTATAACAGAATCAATACAAAACAGAAAACTACCCCAATACATTTAAAGCAATTTCGACTAGCATTGAAATTATATTTTTTAAACTTATAATTTATCAGACGAAAGGTATTTAATTCTATATTAAAATAATTATGTCAATATTATTACAATAAAATATACACGAAAAAGAGTATTATTGTAAAAGTAATATTTACTTACTAATTACTTATATTTTTTTGTTATTAAATTCATTCGTTCAAGTTCAATAATACGTGATTTCTTCATTATTGACTGGATTAATATGAAACGTGGTTTTCTGATAATACAATTCGCACGTGCAGTATTAAATAAATACTGAACAGGAAATTTGTACAGAAATATACATTTCTATATACCTGTTTTTTATAAATAATCTTTATTCGAGAATATTAAGTTTTTATTTATTATTCCTGCATGATCTGTTATTTATTTTATCACAATAGAAAAATATATTTGCTTTTTATGTAAATTGTATTCGCAGGAACGGGAAATCTATGAAATCCTAAAGCATTAGGTGGTCAGATCAAATTTAAATATAACTGAATAAGGAAATATATGTCGTGTCGATGTACAAAATATTTTATATTGTAGTTATTTTCGTGATACGTAAATATATAGTTTGCTATTCTCCCGAACAACTTAATTAAAATAATAATATTTGAATGTTACTAGTATAAATGAAATTTGAAGTATATACATATACGTAATACGCGTAATACAATACATATAACTCTATTTTATTGAATTTTATCGATTTTAAAATGTAGTATGATCAGTCAAACGCATTGGCTACTATTTAAATAATTTTAATTACAACTTTTTATTTATTAATTGTTGAATAATATATTCGTTCTGATTGACTTTCGAGTCCCTTTGTATTGAAATATAATTTAAAAAAATTTAATTCAATGACAATTTATTTGTAATTATAATTTAGTCGTTTGATTAATACCTAATTTAATTTTAGAATTAATTATGAAAAAATTGCTTTGTATTACTCCTATTTCTCATCACACATATTCCAATAAAATCAATAAAATGTTAGCACTGAAAAGTAATTTCATCCTTATATTTTAGAATTTAATTTTAATACGAACCATTACAATGTATATTTTACAACTTCAATTAATATTAGAAATACATAAATAAAATTATTTTTTAATTCATGTATGTTCATTAGGGCTAGCTGCATGTAGGTAAAGAATAAAAGGAAACAAATTCATATGAAATATAATTTAATTTGTTTTACAACAGAAAGACGAAATAATAACCATTTTGAATTAGTCAATTTTTAGTTGCATCTTCACTATATATCTCCCAATAAAAAAATGTATTTATAAAATGGTTAAGGTTAATGTGTTTCTTACAAGATTAATACCTACAAAATAAATTCTAAAAGGACGTAGATAGTAATCCCTAACATTAAATAACATAAAAAAAACAAGGAACATAAACTTCTGTTACAAACATGAACATATACACCCAGAACACGCTTCTATACATTTAGGGAGACAATTTTATTTATTAATTTATTGCTACATATTTTGTGATGGGGTGAAATGAAATACATTTTCTTTCCGAGTAACTCTGATTTTATAGCGCTATTTTATATCACCTTCATTTTTAATAATTAAATGTTGTTGGTGCCTCAATGCAGCATTGAGATTTCAATGGTAAATTATTAGTGTGCAAATATTTGCTCCCCTAATTATTTTAGAGCAAAAGTTTATTTATATTTTTTCTAGAGAAAAAAAATCTGCATCTATTGATATCATTGTTCATAAATTTCCATTGTCCGGAAGAGGAGAAATCGTTTAAACTTATTATTAAATACCGTTGTTATAATGTACTCAATACAAGAAAAAGTAGAAAATGATAAATGTTTTTATGTCGGAAATTAAAACAAACCAGTAGCTCATTACAACAATGTAATTTAGCAAATGTGCTAATAGGGCAAATGTTAGCGTGCTTGTTTTTTATTTATTGTTTTAATTGTTGCATATCATCAGTGATTTTTGTAAAAAAGTTATAATTAATTTCTTCGATTTCTCCTCCTAAGGATTGTAATAAAACGTTATACCGCAAATTTGTGTATGTAAGAATACTTTGAATGTCTAGTGTCGGATTAAAGGAAAAGTAAATCTTTACAATATACTCGTACTTCTAATAATATGTATGTATAATGTACGTACAACAACTTTATTATAAATATTGGTGTAAAAGTTGTAAGCATTAATTTAATATTGTTATCTATTTATTTCCTATTATTTTTGTTAAGACAGAGTCTAAATATGTGCTAAACTCAGAAATCAGCTACAATGTTCACATTTTTATTTATAACAGGTATATAATTAAGGTTTCTTTGTAAACATAATTAGGGTTGTTTAATTATTTAATTACAACCTTTCAAGTTTTGTTGGACTGAAGCTTACTAAGAGTATGTATAGTATGTATTTATTACTAATGAATTTACTTAACTTCCTTAATAATTAAGTATGAATCCTTCACTGGGGATTATATTTTGAAAAAAATTAAAGCTCTTAATTATTGATAAAAAAAAACTACTAGTTTTTATTTTGGAAAATAGGAAGCATTCTTTATTGTTTTAATAATTTGTATTAAACCTAAATCTATAATTTTTACTTAAAAATAAAATTATTACAAAAATTTTTCAATAAGTGTAAGTTTTAGTTTTACTACGTGCGATAACTCATGAATAAGAATAAAATAGATTAACGAAACTTTATGTAATTACAAGTTGCATGACAATGTGTAAAGCTGATTAACTAATAGATATAATTGCAAAATTGGAAGTCGAAGTGGACTGGACACAAAATTAATTAATTTAATTTATTTCGAACATAAAGTCAACTGCGAGAAATAAAATTTTTTCTAAGTAGGTTTCCGTATTGAAGAATTACCGACCTAATTACGAAATTTACTAAAATATTTTTGAGGTATTACGTTTTCAGGACGTCATCTCGTTTAGTTTAATTGAAAAGACCTTGTCAGCAACATGTCTACCTTTCATCCTACGTTATGAACTTTCTATTACAGAATTTCGGTGTGATATTACTTTATAATATAATAAGTTAATCTCCGATATCTCATTTGTTTAAGCTAAAAATTGTTTCACATATTACACATAAGTTCATCAAAACTTTCAGGTCACTTTCAAAGTTAATAAATCAACATTTGAAATAATGTGAAATTAATGAATGGAGAACTCATACTCGTATGTATGGAAATATAGATATTTCCTCAATTAGTCGGATGTGCTTTATTTAGCTGAAATTACACGATGACAAGAACCTATATTTTCGGAAGTTTTTATAATTCTGCAAGATAAAAAATATTTGAAACATAAGGCAATGAACTGTCTAAAATTTGACAGCATATGTAGGTTTAATTATCTGATGCTTTAACAAATAATCTTCCGCCTAAACAACTTCCTAAACTTTTAATGAGACTTGTTCAAAATACCTTATAAGCCTTCAAGTAAACTCTCACTTCTGAACGATGAATTTGATACAAAAATCTAATCAGCTAATAAAAATTATATCCAATATCTACATGTTTTTGAATATAACAAAATTTACTTAATTTTTTTTTTGCGATGGTTCGAAGTGGACTAAATGATTTTGTCATATCGCCTCATGAGTGGATGATTGTGAATTTATGTGAACATAATAAACAACCATGCTCTTCAGTGGGATTCGAACCCATGACCTCTGGTGTACTCATGATAGGTCTACAAGTTAACTACCACTTCCGGTTGATAGAATGCTTTACACCGTGAATTTCAACTAAGCTGTAATATTTAATAATTTGTTATTAATATGCTACAAGGGGTACCAAATATATGCATCACTTTATGTTTCCAGATTAAATAATAGATCTGGTCGATGACTTACACTGGGTAGTTCCAGTGCTAACTTTTTTACACTGAAGCGTTCGATGACAAAAGTGCAACTAGTACAGCTTGTTCGATGATAAAAATTTCAGAACTAGTGCACACTTTTCTGAACTGACTCTCGAGGTGGTGCAGTTAGTGCAAGGTAACGTAAATGACAGTTTTGAATGTTGTTTTAATCTACTGAACTACTGTTGCACTTTTGTGAATTTTGGAAAAGTGGAACTAGTGTCAACGAATATAGACACTGCACTAACCTACACTAACAACCTTCAGTGCACTTTCAAAAATTTCATCGAACAGACCTATATAATGTAACGAATACAGACCTGTTGAAATCGCGCCCAGTCAGAACGCGGGACTATTTCTCATAGCTTCG
The DNA here is from genome assembly GCA_963942605.1 of Poecilus cupreus. Taxonomy (NCBI): domain Eukaryota; kingdom Metazoa; phylum Arthropoda; class Insecta; order Coleoptera; family Carabidae; genus Poecilus; species Poecilus cupreus. Next base: position 7,480,927 of record OZ012714.1, on the reverse strand, counting down.
AGAGAAGCGTAGAACGTTCGAGAACCCGCCACACAAAAGTATATAACCGTCAGCATATTTTTAAATAAAGGTTCTACATGTGAAGACTCAGTAAAAATATATAATCATAAATGTAGTTATTAGTGTTAAATACATAAGTGGCAATAAATAAATAATTTATGTTAGTTATAAATAAACTTTTGCATTATTATTTCAATTTCACCGAACCCGAGTAACGAGTAAAACGTTACACTAACATAGGTTGTTAATGTTAAATGGTCGAGGGCTTTCAGGAAATAAATTAGCAAACATTTCTCAAACTATAACCAGAATTGTACCTACCAACGAACCATTCGAATATTATCCTCGTTAGTGAAAATAATTACAAAAAAAAAGTATGACTACTTCATTTTATAATACGTCCTATGTTTTATTTTATCTCAAACAGTACATTAATGACAGAAATATTGCATCTTAAGTGAAACTCGTGGTATAATGCTATTGGTAAGCCATGACGAATTACATTGTTTTGTTAAATTGAATTTCGATTTTATTTTTTACTAAGTTCAATTTCCAAAAAGTGTCATTCATTCCTTTATTCGCAGAGCTGAGGCGTATCAAAATGAGATTAGTGCTTCGGCGTCAGCAGAGGTGTACCCTATATTCCACTGCTGCTTATCTCATAGGCGTCGACCGTCTAGGCAATTAAATATTTTGGTTGCCACCTATTATATGTTTTATAAAATACACTGAGAGTTGACACCTACTCACGGTGTCGTTGAAATTAGCTATGATGAACTACGAGCGGAAGTTATACCCTAGTCATCGTTATTCTATGGTGAATATTAAAGTAAATCATGCGCTATGAAGATAATGACAGTTAACCCTAATATAATTTCTTTGAAATAAAATATCATTATTATAATGAATGGAACTTGTTTTATACTTTTACTTTACATGTACTCGTATTTGTAGCCAAAGAGTTAAAGTAGACAATCTTTATTTTAAATATACAATTTTTTATCCAGGGTGTTCAATTTAAATGTGACACCATTGCTATTTCAAGAACTAAAAGAGCTACGCGGTTGGTTAAATTAGCATATATAAACAATTAAAAAAATTAAAATATTAAGGCTAAGAATAATCTAAAAAATTCTAACCCCTCCTAAGCATGAAAAAAAAAATAAAGAAAATATCTAAATACGCATTTCGATAACTAAGTTATCGCCATCAATAGAAGCAAAGGAATAAAATCAGGATTTGTAAAGCAAGTCAGTGGTCAAGATTGAATCCAACTTTTTAAAAAAGTATTTAGATATTTTCATTATTTCTATAAGACTTAGGCCTCACTTTAAAGGTTAGATTTAATTTTGTAGATATATAAACATATACATATTTTCTAATATACCAATTAACTGAGAAAAATGAATGCTGAATTTATTTGTATTTTATTTATGTCTAGCTAAAATTATTTTTTGTATAGAAAATGATAGAACATGTTACTGGTTTTAGATAACATTGTTTCATTGTTTGTTTTTAATTAATACTTGCTTGTACTCTTAATTGTAATAGTAGGTATTGCATTAACACTACTGTTTGATCGTTTTCTGTCCAAAGCACTCTTATTTCAGCCAGAAGTAAATAAATAAAATAAAATAAAAGATTATGTTTATACCGCCATCTTAAAAAATACAGTTCTTGAAATATCAATGGTAGCACATTAAAAATGATCAACCAAAAATAAATAAATAAATATATTATCACGCCTTTTACCCATTATGGGTGTGGCCATCTGCTTACGCAGATCTCGATAAGTGATATATTTTTTCGTATGAAGTGCGGTTACCAGCCGTCAAATCATAGCCCTCAAGGATGCTAGTGGAGAGGGAACCACAGGGGTAAATTTAAATTGGTAACTGTCGGCAGTGGGATCCGAACTGAGGATCTCGCAATCCACAGTCCGATACGTTACCACGGAGCTATTTAAAAATAATTTTAAAATGATTAAATTTTGAGAAACTCATATACAAATTTGAATTTTGTAATATTATATTATAAACTTCCTGGATTCGTATGAATTTCTGTAGTTAATTTATTTGACTAATCAGTGTTTGTTTTTTCCTTGATACTTTTCGTAAATTTTTGTCATAGCGTAAATTTCACTTTTTCTTGTATGCCTAAAGTGACGCACTCTATACAATATTTTTGGAATTTTTTAAAGATTTTTTTCTAATTAGAATCTTAAAGTACATCTTCCTCCGAAGTCACGCCTCCGAGAGTTCAATATGGCTTTGTGAAACTATACCTATAAGTTTCAGATTAACTATAATTGAAATGGATTTCGTGTGGTTTAACGTAGTAAATAAATATTATTACTTCTATTCCATAATCTCTTCAATGGCAACAAACGACGGCGACGCTACTGGAATCCAGCGCTCCACAGCGGGGCGTGAGGGAATGAAATACGCCATTGTCACGATATTTACATCTACTGGATCGGCTGGCACGTCACACCGTTCCCTTAATTTTGATAAAGTTATTTGCGACCTGAGTTGCTTAAATTCATACAGATTTTCTGCAATATTCTGCTTCAACTGTAAATAAAACCACCTACTGTATTCCTTAATAACAATCATTTAAAAATACCTCAACAAAATTTAGTTCCCAACAAACTTTATCGTGTCCTTATTATACAGTCTTTGTGGGAAAATGTATAATCGTATTAAACTTGGGAAATTTCCTTATTGCTTTTTCATTATAGATTGAGACACATTACTTGACATTCTGCACATTATAACAACATTCAAGAAAAATTAAAAAATCGTAAATTAGTTATAAAACTTTGTTCACATCTGGGGACGGTGTGTGTTATCAAAATGAAAGAATAAATAAGGCAAGGTTCATAACAAGAAACTGGGATACCATTTCTAAATTGAAAATATAGCGTCCATAACTTGTAAAGTTACGAATCCACGAAAAGTTATAAAAGTTATATAAAAATGTAAATGCAGCGTCAATGTGAAAATGTGAACAGAACACTACATAACCTCAGAAAGCTGTTGAAAATTTAACACACAAAAAACAAAATAGTGGGAATACAATTACTTTCTTTTTTACCTCCCGCAACATACTGTAAGGGAGGTATAGGAATCATGCTAAAAATTGTGTAGTGAGTTTTCAGTGGTTGAGCACATTTTAGGGTCCCTAGAATACGATATTAATAGTTTTGCAATGATGTATGTGTGTGTGTCTGTCTGTCTGTCTGTCTGTCAGTCTCTGTGGATCTCTGGAGTTACGTTACTACTAAACTAAAAATTTTGATATTTTGTATATATCAATTATTGCATACCTTTTGGAAGAGCTGATTAGTATTTGGTGATAATCCAATAACCGGACCTGGTAGTTTACTTGAAGCCCTATCAAGTTACTTTAAATATCTCAGTAAATTATGATTTAATGAAAATTTTGTTATTAGAATAATGTTTCAAATATTATTATCTACAATTATTGTTTGAAACATTTTCCTCTTACTGTCACCATTTACAAATTACAACACGTTAAAGAAAAAATGTATTTTGAAAATTTCGTTTAAATCTGCTAACCTGTGTATTTAAAACAAAACAACGGTTGGAAAATGTCATTTTTTACATGTGTCATAATTTTTTGAAGGGATGAGCGTTTCTTGATAGTGGTGGTCCGTGTTCCTGCATTGTTCTATAATACTATAAGAAATCTATGACGGGAGGTATTGTGCTGCCCACAACAGATTTTTTTTCTTTTTGTTGACTATAATTATTTTAATTTTTACTTATTATTGTATCGTTAAAAAACTTTCGAAATATTAATTAATGAAAGAGATAAAGAACACTTAGACTCTGGAATATAAGATCCCCCATTCAAATCATATACAATAACTATCGTCACTTTCAATTATAACCACAGTATAAATTTAGAAGTAGTCATCATTGATGTTCTGTAACATATCAGATTTTTTATGCATATTTACTCCTCCTGCTGGTAGGCAAAACGGTGGAAATTAAATAAACAGTACACAAATTATAAACTTAATATATTTTTAGAATAAAAAATGATTGGCATCAAGAAGCCGATATTGGAACTGACTGACCAGGAGGCGGAGTTTACCATTTGAAAGTAAAATTTTTAAGTTATAAAAATATCGGGAAGTGCAACTACTACTTATAGCATTTACATCGTGATTACCATACAGTTCCTCTTTGACTCCACAGAGGCTGGTAACCACACTTCACGCGTAAAAGTATAACACTTATCGAGATCATCGAAACCAGAGTGCCATCATGCCCAAGACGAGCAAATGACGTTCCTAATCTTTGTATTATTAAATTCCGGTGTACGTGTGTTCGTAATTCTATGAAATTTTTTTTATACTTATGAGGTCACCTGGATGGTTCTTAGCTACAGTTGGATTCGGTAGGCGGCGCTGTTGTCGAGATCCAGAATTTCTTTTTTAAGTTTCCTGACTTATATTCATGATTTATGCATTTGACCATCAAGATGACCCTATAAGTACAAAAACAAAAATTCATCAAAATCGATCAAACCGTTTAGGAAGAGAAAAATTGCGAATACCGGAATTTTATATATATATATATATATATATATATATATATATATATATATATATATATACCGGGTGTTGACCGCGACCCCGGAACATAGGACTTTAACATGTAAAATCATAATTTCGTAATTTCCTGCTTAACAAATTATATTAGACAAAAAAGGTTCAAATAAAGATGAGAGATCATAAAATTCTACATCAGAATCAATAAACAGAATTAAATTTACATGCCCCATAACGCCAGAAATTAAATATGAAAATATTAAAAATTAGCTCAAAAATCGGGTTAGCCTTGGAAATGATACAAAATTCCTAAAAAAAATAGTCATTTATGCAATTTATAATAATAATTAATAAAAAATACAATTTTCATTTCCAATTGAATACAATTTTGTTTCATTTCCAAGGCTAACCCGATTTTTGAACTAATTTTTAATATTTTCATATTTAATTTCTGGCGTTATGGGGCATGTAAATTTAATTTTGTTTATTGATTCTGATGTAGAATTTTATGATCTCTCAACTTTATTTGAAACTTTTTTGTCTAATATAATTTGTTAAGCAGGAAATTACGAAAGTATGATTTTACATGTTAAAGTTCTATGTTCCGGGGTCGCGGTCAACACCCTGTATATATATATATATATATATATAAAGAAATATATTTTGCTAGCGAGGCCTGCGACAGGACAACGTCAGCCTACCGAGTTTGCTAGTGATATATATTAATTTTGCCTGAATGATATCATTACCTAAACTAAATAAATATATACATATCAACGCCTTTTACCCATGTCGGGTGCGGTACTCTGTTTTCACAGATATCACAGATCCCAAAGATGTTAGTGGAGGCAGAACCACAGGGATATTTTTTTATTAAAATTCAGCGTTTTGAATTACTATTTACAATTCTTCAACAAAAAAAACAAGTTAACAGCATAAACAAGTCAACTTGTTTATGTTGTTCACTTGGTTTCTCGACGAAAAATTACGTACATTAATTTGAAACGCTGGATTTTCATAAAAATATTCACAGAAATTAAACCAAAATTCTTTTTCTTCAAACGTAATAAAAGTACATTGTTATGTATTTGAATTCAACAAGCAGAAGTTCAACTTTGTCGCCGTCGGCGTAAAAGTGTCTCCTTCTCCTTGGTAACACTTCCACTCCAGCGGCGGATAAAGTAAAACATTATGAAAAATAGTTAGGTTGTAATTTAATAATTTGACAGTTAAGAATGAAAAAATAAACAACAGTAACAAAACAGCATATTCTATGCAACTAGAAATGCTGGAAAAGATTTTTTTTGAAGTTTTGGGCATTTTTAATGATTAATTTGTATTTTCTGTTTGAAAAAAAAATAGCATGTGTTATTGGGAGTAAATGTAACTTTGGTTGCTTCGCATGTAATTGTCCGACTCGCTTCGCTCTTACATGCTCAGAACACAAAGTATCACATTTACTCCTAATAACACAATATACTATTATTTAAAAATGATTTTGTTTACATCCAAGTAAGAATATTCTCGTATTTTATGTACAACATATAAAACTGTGATATAAGTTAGATATTTCTGAAATTGACGACAGCTGCAGGAAGCAATTTTATTACTTTATTATATATTCATAAAATTATAAATTGGTGTTTAAAATACATCTTGTGCAATTCTTTGATACGATGCTATAAGTTAAACAAATACTATTAACGGAAACATAGAAAGAATTTGTAATTTTCTATGAATATACAAGGTAAATTTCTGAAACTAAGTGTTGTTACGAGCAAGTTAAATATTCTATTGGGCTCCTATTTTTGGAAAGTGGATATCTCTGAGAACAGCGTCGGAGTATTAACGAAAGGGAAGATCCGCGAAACAGGACGGAATGAAACAAATACCGCGCAACGCATCTATCAGGATTATGCTGAACCTCCGTTGCCACAGGCGGCCGGCATGTGGAGAAATAGGTGTTACTGCGTGCAAAAACAACTGAGGTTTGCTACACTATCACTGGCAGTTTCCATTCCGAACACTCTACGTACACCTCCAACATACGTGCACACACTATGAATTCAAGTTTTGTTATGTTATATGAGAAAAAAACTTTTGGAAGTACTGAACACCTATTAGAAACAATTAGAAACATTTACAAGGATAATAAAGCAGCAGGCCGTCAGGCCGATCTCGGTGGCATAGTAGTTGTCACTAGCCTAGCATGCCTGAGGCCGTGGGTTCGAATCCCACTGAAGAGCATGGTCGTTTAAATTCATAATTATCCATTCGTGAGACGACAATGACCATAGTAGTTAGTTCGTTTTCCTTCTTCATAAAAAATAAAAGAAGCAGTAGAAAAAAAACTATCACATTATTTCCTTACATCTAAGGGGCTTCCAGACTTCTACAACGATGTTCCTTGTTATCATCAAACCATTTTTTAAATATATCTGTATCTTGTTTTAAGAAAATGGAAAGCGAAATGTGGGAGCATGGGTATTCCAATCAACTTACCTGGATACGTTGCTATTCGCGGATGATCAGGTAGTAATCGCTGAATGAATTACATAACATGTAACTAAAAGAAGAGTACGAAAGCTGGGACTTGGAAATAATTATAGAAAAAACTGTATTAAACCATCGGGGACGAATACATAGATCTTGAATTAGAAAAAAATCCAAATTTCCTTATACTTTGTATAAGAAAGTAAAAAGAAATAAAAAATTGAATAAGACAAGGAAAAAGGCAATACAATAGTTATTTGTGTATCAAGTGCGGATAGAGCATTGTTTGTTGCACGCGGCGAGAAATTCTCGACAAGTGCACCGAACAAGCTCTATCCGACGAGATACACACAATATTTTTTCTACAATCGTTGAACAATGTCAAGCTGTAGAAAAAAATTAATTTTCAAAATTATCTTTGGTCACGCCTATAACAATTCAGTAAAATTGTAGTTACCCATGTCACCGTAATCATGACAACGTTTCTGAACAAAATAAAAATTTTCATAGAAATCATAATTTGACACATGGAGTACATTTGACATATGGAGTACATTTGACATAAAATCTACAGTGTGAATACGTTTATGGTGATTAAGTTGAAGTGTATGTACGTATATACCAACTGCATTTGCAATAGCAAGGGTATTACCAGAAAAATCCAATGCATCATTTACTTCTTTTACCTAATTTATTTTTGTTTTATTTTTGTCGCACTAGTGCGACAATATGTCACTTTGTCGCCCTAGAGCGACAATTTTGAACATTTCCTAACCAAAAATGGAATAACAATGTCGATATTGTGCAACGATTGTAGAAAAAAGTTAAATTACCTACTGTGGAGTAAGGACAACACAAAAGAAACTAAAATTCGTTTGTAAAAATGTATAGTAGAAGGAATAACATTATACGGTTCGGAAATATGGGTGTTAACATAAAAAAAGGAAATTAGAAGCATTTGAAATGGAAAGAAAAAAAGAAAGCTGCTGAATATCTCGCCCAGAAAAAATCTCGAGTACTAAAATTGTTATATCCTGTGATTAGGTGTACGTAATGATACTTTTTAATATACCTAGAGATCTAACAAGTAACAACTTGATGCTTAATTGTTTTTTTATGCAAGAGCAATAAACAAACAAAAAACTTATTTATAAAGAAAATTATGGATTGAGATTTCTATGGAAAACAATGAAACAAACTAATTTTTATTATAAACTTTGACAGCTACTGAAATATAGCTTTGGTTAACAGGTTGATTGTTGTGGTCTCTTTAAAAAATGGAAATATTTTCTAAGAACGATAAAATTTTATTTTTCTTCTCCTGTAAATATAGCCCCATTATTTCAATTTTGCAATGAATTATAATTCATAATCCACTCTTCCCGACCAAAAACAGAGCCAGAAATTCATAATTCACATTTATTTTAAAGACGAGATGTGGATTACCAAGCAACGGCCGCCTGACAGTTAACATGTAGGCAGTTGTCATTGTGTATTTTTATGTTCACGTTTGCAACGTGTGTTTTCAACCAAATTTATAGGAGAAGAAATGTACGGTTTATATTCGGAATTATGGTCATTATTCACTCTGATGATTTGTATCACCTGCCTACGGCTCGTGACGCAATCTTCATTTTCGTGAATAATGACTATCAATATCCCTTACATAATAATATACTATTATAAAATGTAACTGTCAAAGTATATAATAATAGTATATTGTACAACAAGCATGGAATGGTACTCATTTCCTACGAGTATGAAAGTTTGTAGCATGAGTCGAAGGCGAATGCTGCAAATCATACGAGTTAGTAATGGACATTCCATGCGAGTTGTACACTATACTTTTTCTACGACCACGATATTATTTCCTAATTAATTAAATTTTGATAATAAATTTGTCCTGCTTTTACTATTAGAATATATAACAATTCGAAATATGTATCCTAGCAATGGCACCTGTACTTAAATGAGCTGACCTGTATTGATATATGCACAAAACAAATTAATTTCGCACGATGCTGGCAATGTACCTCATATCCCTAGCAACAACAAACATACAGTGAGCAGATTTATAAGTGGTCGTAGAAAAAAATTATTTTATCCAACACCTCTCAATAAATGCTATATTACTATGGCGATTTTAAACAAGCAAAGTAACAGATTATCCACTAGTGGGTATAATTTTGAGGAAAGCCACTAGTGAGTATTTTTTTATTTATAACAATAGTAATAACACACAACACCTTGGTAACTACTTCGATTGACATTTTAATTTAAAAATTTAAAGCATATGTCACTGTCAAATAATATTTCTTTAATAAATATTTCATTTATTAAGAAGTGTTGGATAAAACGTTATACTTCACACGTGGGCAAAGTGGAATTACCCACTCCATAAAATTATCTCACTCAGCCTTCGGCTTCGTGAGCTAAGATTTCTCTCGTGGGTAATTCCTTACTTTGTCCACTTGTAAAGTAAATAACTATTGTTTCATTGTTTTCCACAGAAATTTTCGTTTGCTTATTACTCTTGCATAATAAATAAATAAATATTATTATTTCATATAATTTTATATGATCTTAAATTCAAGTTGTACCCAATAATAAAAACAGAAGATGAAAACATCATCCACACAATAGAGACAACATTAGTTCGGCATGTAGAAAGAGGCGATTTCGACTGGCAGTGGTTACTTGCCGGTTACGTGTTTGGTTGGTTTCAAACAATGACGTTACAAAGACCGAACGGTTACTGAAAGCACGCGATAAATTTTGACATTAATCAAATTTGACAGAAAACATGAAAAATATGGACAGCTTACTAGTTTGAAATCATAACAAGTGAAATTAAACCAATCAGAATACTAACTGTTGGACAAACCGAGTTCTCGAGCATGTTACTGATTTGACATACCAAATCTGTCACCGTTTGCGTAGGACGTCATAAAAGTGTCAGTCGAAATCAATTGGTTACTCTATTTACTAACCATTCTTGTGACCAAGTACTAACCGGTGCCAGTCGAAATCGCCTAAGGATGGACGATTCAAGATGGCTGTACAAAATAGAAACATGGGTACCAACTGAAAGATAAAAAAGAGGAAGACTTAGAAAAACATGGAGAAGTGGAGTTAACGAAGCCATGGAAATGAAAGGCTTAAATGAACAAGACGCTCACAGTAGAAAAAGATAGTACAAATACAAAGGATGCGTGAAACGACTGTTATAATCTACTCGTTTTATACTGTGGGTATGATTGCCTCACAAGATACAGTTCCCGCGCTCAACTCTCTCTCTCTCAGTTCAATTAAAAAGTGTAGCTAATATCAGTTTACATCTTTTTTATTACAATAAACCTTATAGGCTATACCTGTAACGTATTATTTACTATATAACCTATAATCGCAGACTACCAGAAATACGGAACAAAAAGAGTACATCAAATTATTGGGTCTCTAAAGGAGCTCTAGATAACAAAAATAGTACCAATACCATAAACAGGGGGCACACGGATCTAGAGGATCAGGCGGGCGTTTTTTCTCATCATTAAAAAAGATGAAAATTATTTCGACAACATGCATCGCTTTCTAATTGAAAATGACTTTTTATTAATACTGTACTTTGAAAACATTGTTGAAAGGTTTGCCAAAACCAAAATCAGAAAATAAAGCTTCATATGATAAATTAATAATTAGTGTTACAATTATTTTATATTATTGCCTTATTTCGATTTTCACTGATTAAAGCTGGATTTATTGTTATTAAACCAATCATTATACGTTTCGTTACCCTATATTTTCTTGTTCGTAAGTTATTGAACATACGGACACGGGACACACATCCATCCATGCATCTGCCCACACAAACGTTGTTGAAAAAATGCAAAATACCGTTATCTTATTTTTCATAATTCCTATACTTCCTAATACTATGTATAAGAAAGTAAAAAATAGAATTGATAATCGATTTACCATTTTGCGACAATTTGAAACTTTTAACGCTGTAATACTGTGTTAAACTTTATTTAAGACTTCAATTACCTCATCAAGTAAACTGCTAATTTAACGTCATTTGAGTCTGCTGCTCTCACACAGTTTGCAAAATCGATATAACTGCTACTAAATCGTAATCAGTACCTAAATGAATTTTCTAAATAGTCAATAGGATGCAATCATTACCCAATACCTCAACAGAGAAAATGAGTGATTAGTAGTGATGTAGGTTCGTAGGTGGTTACATATTGCGCATTTGCTGAACTAATTTGGATGTTTGCAGTTAAGTTAAATAGGGCAGTATATTAAATAATACATGTTTGTTCATATTACACACAGAGAAAATTTTGAAGTGGTTTGAAAGTAATTAAATTAAGCACCCACCTAACATTTTCCAGAACGCGGTAAGCATCACGAAATATTTATGTTTTCTCATTTATAATTCTTGTCTTAGTACTCAGCAACTGTAAATAAAATATAAACTAACATTTCTTTATGAAATCGGATTCTTTATGTAATTATTATTATTCGTAAACTGATTGGTCTCGCTAGAATTAATTTACCGGGAGTTTTTAATTTCCTTGTACGAAGTAAAGGAAGTATTGTAATCGCGAAAATTTTCGGTTTTCAGATTTCAACGGAAATATCCATTTTGACCATTCCTGAATATTTTTTTTATTAGTTTCGGGCTCGGCGGGACATATGAGATATTTACCTCGCATAACCCAAAAACGATTAGCCATAGCATGTTGAAATTTTATATTTAGGACTATTGTAATACCTAGTTGTGCAGTTCCCTTTTTGATTGCAGTAGATTGGGCCAAAAAGACATTATCATTAAGAGGAATCTCTGGCCACTTTGCAGAGCGTTAAAATTCGCTATTCGTACTTTATATTTCCAAGAAATATATGAAAATATTTTAATAAAATCATTTCATTAGTAGTTAGAAAAATGTGTAATCTATCCACGCTGATATTTAATTCGCATTGGCGATTTGGAGTAACGTATTCCTGTTTTTGAATCGGATGGTTTATACGAGAGTTGCAGAGCGACTAGCCAGAGTTGCTAGAGATTCCATTTAGTTATAGTTATTTATAATTACATCATCATAATAGTTCGTTCTATGTATCTTTACTTTTACTTTTTTACCACAATCAAAGACAATCACAAGCTTGTTAAGATATCAGTACATGTCTTTCATGGATTGGTCATTCAGCAACACTGATCTGTCACCAATAGAAAATTTGAGGGAGAAAATGTTACGTAAATTGCGCAACTATCCGATAAGAATGAAAGACTAAGTTTAAAATTTAACTATCGTTGGTGGAACCGGGTATATGAGAATTATTTTAACGCTGTTCAATGATGTTTTAACAGAGTCACGAATTCTCGTGAAATTTTCTCTACTGAAACTTATTTTTTTTTTTTTAAGAAATATACGGAAATGAATATTCATCTCGTGCTCGGGTATTTAAGTGGTTTAAATATTTCCAAAATGGCCGAAGGGACGTTGAAGATGACGTACGTCTGGAATGCCCTTCAACGTCAAAAACTGAAAAAATATTGAAAAAAAATCGGTAATCTGATCCGATCTGACCTGCGGTTAATTATTCGTGCGATTACTGAAACTGTAGAAATTGTCATAGAATGAGTAAAGAAAATTTTATATGAGAATTTTTAAATGCCAAAAGAATGTGCGAAATTGGTGCCGCAAATTCTCACAATTGTACAAAAAGAAGCTCTTTTTTAGGCAAGTTTAACATCCCAGTGTTAGACCATCCGCCTCATTCGCCTAACCTGGCATAATGTGACTTTTATCTATATTCCCCAAGATCAAATTTCCATTTAAAGAAGTTATTTCATACCGTTGAAGCTGTGAAAAAAAAAACCCGACATGCATCATGAATGAGCTCACAGAAAAAGGCTTCCAGCACTGTTTTGAACAATGGAAAATTCGCATGGAGCGGTGTAGGGATAGAGAAAGAGTGTATATTGAAGGGAATAATAATTAAAAATTTACAAATTTAAAAGAAAAAGTTTTACAGCATCAGTTACGTTATTTTATTGTCACACCTCGTATATATTTTATTTGTAGCATTCAAGCACTTTTAGCATACTATAGTGTCACTCAAAATATCAAATAACATATCTATATTGTGAAGTATCTTCAAATTAAAACTTGTAATATCGGAATTTTTATTTTCAAAAAATTGTGTGAGAAAAAAATTCAATATGATATATAAATATCTCTCAGCTGAATTTATTTAAAATATAAATGTCTATAAAAATTGAGAAAGCCAATGGAAGTACCGAAATATAAGAGAAGAAAAATTAAGCTCCTATAGCTATTAACTTTGTTCTGTTTCGGAAAAAATCCCTAACCAGAAGATCAATCAAGCTTAGTGAAGTTGTAATTGTTATTGAACATTTATTTTTGATGACATCTAAAATAACAAAATCTACCTTATAAAATTGTTCGTCAATCCTTCCAGCCTAAGAACAGAATTCAGAGATAAACAAAAATTTTGCTTGCCGGAAGGATTAACATTCTCTCCAGTTCTGCAGCGGATTAAAATTCAAATCAGTATTTTTGTTCAAATTAATGCATATTTATAAATTCAGTCAAGCGGTCGTTCATTATGAATTCAAGAACAATTCAATCATTTGCATCAATCGTTGTGATATTATTCCACTAATAACTTAATACCTAATAATCGTTGAAGAACAATTGGTTATTGATGACCTATTAACGAAGCGAGCCACCGCAGGGCTTTCCGCGGCTGCCCCAGGAAATCACAGGATAAGCGTCGTAATGGCGTCGGTGTAGCGATGAAATCTCCGCCCGGCGCCAACGCCAAAGCTCAAAGCTCGGCTTGCGCACGGCGAGCTTTCGCGAAGCTTTCCCTCACTATAAAAGGGCCGTCACACTTCATTGGACAACAGTCACCGATTCGCCTGCAGACCTTCAGAGTTCAGACTACCTCAAGTTAACAACTTTGAATTTGAAAATATGAATGAACATTTGGTGAAGAGTGCAAAGGTGGCTCTCTTACTGGTTCTCGTCGCCATGAGCAAGGCTGATGGTAAGATTGATGTAGTCTTATTTGACTCGTACTATTTTTGGGAGTTATTTCGCAGGGGAATATCGAAATGCTCGGAGAGGAGGAACGAACATGGGTCTGTTCCCATTTCCTAGGGTTGGCCGATCGGACCCTTCTCTCGCAAGCGCTTACGCTGGTAATGAATACTTGTAATTATCATAATTTGCATGGGTATAAAACTTATCTTTATAATACTTCCGTTTTATTATACTTTAAACTTTCTAATTAGTTTTGTCCCCTTCTTCACGCATGTTAATTCTATACAGTACAAGTGGAAAATATAAGTATAAGATAATTATATTTTTCATTTTCTACCGTGTCATAAAAACTTGAGACTAATGCTGTTAATTAAAATATTACACATCTAGATTTTAAATGAAAATCTGCAATAATATATACATTTTAATTTTATGGGGTGGAAGATTGATGTTACTTGTTATTAAATAATTAATATGTCCACACAAATATCTTCAAAAATATAGTTCGGGTTTGAACTTTGTAACTCAAATCCTTGGATCAAATGGCACCGCCTCCACTGATAAGTTAAATAAATTAAAATGGAAATTAATGCCTACAAAATAAATGGGTTAGTGTCAGTGGTGAGCTGCTGTAAATTGGTAAAATTATCAACTATTACAAGGGAAGATACTCTAATAAAATTATTCCTATAAAATGTTCTGGACATATTGGCTGGTACCACAAAATCAGTTTTTGGGTATATATATATATATATATACCAGGAGAAGTGTTTTAGCTCCGTAAAATATTCTAATATTATTTTATAAAAATATATTTCAAATAAATGTGGTAGATACTATATTTCTCGTTAACTTTTATTCAAAGCTTTTTTTAATAAAACAATTTTAAAACATTAGACATCAGTACAACACTTCTTTTAGTATACCCAAAAACAGAGCTCGTGGTATCATCCGTTGTCTCAATATGAACCACAACCTTCAGCAAATACTGTTCAATTTTTTACTGTCTAGATTCTGAAATTATATTATAATAAACAATAAATTAATATTTTCCGGAAATTTAATTTGGAAATATATTTATAATCTATTTATTCAATAATAATAAGTACATAAAACAGGACTTATTTTTCAAATATGTACAACTCATCTCTGTTTAGTATCACTAATAATATTTGCTACAAACAAAAGATTAACAGTATATTTGTGTATAAGAGCCGGTCTTTCCATCTACGAATAAACTTCCGAATAAGTTACTAGTCAAATAAATAAAAATTACGAATTAAAAAATGTCTCATTTGAGCTCTGATTTCGATGCGACATTTTTCATTTATTCGGCAAATAATTTATTCGGTATTTTATACGTAGTTGGTAAGAAAGGCCTAAAACAAATAAACAAATTTCAATTAGGTAAATTGCGCAATATAAATGTAAACAAATTTACGATATTTAACATTTAAATGAATATAATATATATTTCTTAAAACATTAAATTTACAATAAGTAAAGTACAGTAGTGAAAATATGGTAGCTATAAATATTCTGTCGATGACATGACTACCACATTACCACCGTGACCAATTCATCAATATTAATTATTCCTAACGCATGAATTGATAAAGCAAATATAATTGTTGAAGGAGTAGTAGGTAATTGAATTTACATAAAACATAAATTCATTTACCCGAACGTTGCGGACATTATTCCTGAATTTTGGATACTTATAAATTATTTACTTTGAACATGGCTTTGAAACATTTTTTAATTGAATAATAACGTATACAAGTACAACTCGTCATTATTAATATTTTAAAAGTTTAAAACTGTTATCCGAAACAAAAACAGAAAGAAATTTTAAAACTAACATCCTAAATAAATATTGAGCCAGAACGAAAGTGACAATTTTCCAGCCGAACCATGTTTGAACTCTATTATATTTATAAATACATTACATTATCGGTAATATTATTAAATACGTACATTTACAAATACAAAATATAAAAATTGATCAAATCAAGCCTTAACATCTGTTTGTATTTATTCAATATTCTACAAAAATGACAAAAAGTGTCCAAAGTTTTAACTACAACGATTTTATAGCATTGCAGTAAAATCTGTAACACACGTTTTCATATGATTTTGTTTAGTGGACACATCATGATTTATTGAACATCAAACAAAAACATACAAATGTAACACACAAAAAATCTCTTGTTATTTGGTTACACAACACTATATTAGCCACAATTGCAGTACAGAAAACTACAGTTTGTGTAGAACAATCGGATGTACTTGATTACTAAGAAGATGTCAATCGTTATGGAAGCCAACCATACTTTTCGTACTTTTCTACTAGGTTAATTTTGGACAAACATTATTAAAATCTGAAGCTATATTCCAAACAATATTACCATGACATTCCACTTGCATCGTCGATATTCATTATTTGATTTACACATAATTCGTTCACGCAACAAACTTCATCCAATCGGTTAACTCATTCCCACTCTTCTAACATTCTTCTCAACCTCACCAACACATCCATCCCTCACACATCTGGCAAATATTAAAAGATCATCATGTGCATAGACATGCATGAAGTAAAACGTCAAGGCCTGATCCCATTCCCTCGAGTTGGGCGCAGTGATATGAAATCATCAGCAGCTATTGCTCCGTGGTTACTCGCTGACACCTACGGCTTCCATAAGCGGAATACCGGCGGAAACGTCAACGGAGGAATGTGGTTCGGTCCTCGTTTGGGACGTCTTCAAAAACGTTCGTTTGAAGATGGCGAGAATCCCTGGACATTACTCGCCCTTAAAGGTCAGGACACTTACAATAGCATACTGTGAGACTAAAGGGTTCCGTGAATTTGAATTGTTGTGAGTGTTACTCAAAAAATGCTACTTTGTGTAAAGGAAATACAAAATATAGTCGAACAAATGACTTATTTTTTAAAATTGTAACAATTAATTTTATGCGAATACAATCTGAAAATATCTACAGTATGAATTTCCCAGAGTTTTTAAATAACGTTCATTTTACAATGTCATTAATAATTTATTTTGAATCCGTCCATTTACTTCATTAAAGTTCCCATACATACATACACATAATTTACTGCGTAGTATGTAACTTCATTCATTATTAAAAAGATAATTTAAAAAACACAATAGAATACCATTAGGTACAGAATTTTACTGCTTACATATCTGAGCATTTAATTAAAATACACATACAATTTTTTCCTTCTGTAGTCTTTATTTCAGTGCTAGAACGTACAAAAAAAATTGTATCCAAATACAGAATTTCTACATTATCAAAGTTTTATCTATTTCTCTCTATCATCGTATAACAGATCTCGGAGTAAATTAATGAAAGGAAAAGCAACAGTAAGTTACTTTTCATTTTTCTTATGTGTACCTAATATATTTTCCCAGAACCTTCCTTCAAGCAAAATGACTTTGTCTCTCGACTGGCTTCGGAGTCTGAGGAAGACAACGATGATACCATCGTAGAAGAAGTCCTCTCCAGGAGAATGGACTCGAAAAGCAGAAATAACATCTCTCAGCAATAGTTTATTAGTGTTAAATCCACTTGAACTTGAACTGTACGAATATTAAATGCAATACAGAATTGATTTAAAAGAAAAACAACTTCACCATTCTTCTTCACAGTAAATTATTGTATGTAAGTTCTTGTACATGGAATGTACCAAATTTATATAGCTAGATGTATAATGTATTCTGAATAAATAAAGAAAACAATACATAACAAGCAATTTTTAATCTTTCTACATATTTGAAGTAAAAACCTAAATCTGAAACATATATTTTGATATAGTGTGAATATAATAATAAATTATTTTAGAAAAAATTGTTTATTAACTAATGCTAATTTAAATATATTTTTTTAGTATGAAGCATATAACTATAATAGTTATTTATGTATTAAGTGAATAAAGACATATTTAACCACAAGCGAGTGCTTAATTTGTCTTTATTCACGTGTTGCATACATTTTTTTCCAACATCCTCCTTTTATGCGTCTCGAATAAAACTAAAATGACATTTAATTAAAAATTTGACATAAATATTTATGTTTCATCTTTTTTTGTTACCAACGCTCACTTGTATACCTTATAAGTTGCTATGAAATTTTGCTTAAAATATAGAAAATATACACATCTATTATGTCATTACTATAGCAACGTGTTACTTTATCCACTAGTGGATAAAGTAATACTTTATCCATCCTTACAATTAAAGTATTAATTTAGTTTCGAGAATTCATTGGATAAAATACCACTTTACAAATAGGTATTGGAAAAATTATATTTGGCCGATCTTTCTACTATACATATTGGATATATTAAATAAAATGTATTTTAATCACAATATTTAAAGTTAAACTACGGAAACAATATGACATAAGAATCCAATTATATAATTCTGCTAGTACAAAGAAATTATTTTTCTTGTGACAATAATGAAGCGTACCAATATTTTTATTATATTAAGAATCATATTTCAATTTACAAGACAAATTAAATTACACAAATCCGTAGTCTTAAGAAAACCTGTGAACTTGAGTTTTGTGATTAGCCTGCAGGCGACATACTTCTACCTCTGTATTTCACTTAGATAATACAGTAAGTTTGTTTTTCTTTTTCTCATAAAATTCTGCAAATTAATTTGCTATGCAAATCACTTGGATTAATTTTCGTTCCAGTTTCAAGATATTCTTTTCTTTATGCTATTTTAAAGTAAAATACAAAAAAAAATAGGAACTGCTACAATTACTATAAAATATCTCTTGTAGGTATTATATGTTTTTATTCAACTTTTTCAAGTAGTACAAATCTGTTTTTCTTACAAAAATCTTTAAAAGTTTCTACATATCTAAGTCCTAAATTTGATTGGTTCTGAACCATTTCTCGAATAATGGTAGGGTGAGAAGAATCTGTTTCCATAAATAACTTTCCTCCATGAACCAATTTTTCGTCTGCCAAACGTAAAATTGGTTTTATAATTGATAAACCATCTGCACCACCATCCAAAGCTGACAGGTCTTCATAGCTTTAAAATATTCTACACTATAACATTTTACTATTATTGTGTATAAACAAGTAATACGTACAGTTTAATTTCATCTTGCACCTCTTCAACTTGAGCCGATGGTACGTAAGGAGGGTTTGTCACAATTATATCGAATTTTTCTTCATTTTCTTGTAACCTACATTCGTTCGTCACTTGATATTGAAGAACATTTAATCGTGCATCTAAATGATGTTTGTGGGCGTTTTGTGTAGTAAGATTATATGCTTCTATACTACGATCTAACGCTGTTACCTTTATCTGAAGCAAAGTAAAACGAAAAAGATTATGTTATTGAAATTAAAACCATACGAGAAAAAAAAGTAATTCGTACAGAAATGTGTATTTGCAATGTCCACAGCGCACTTAAGTATTACTTCTGGTATTTACTCGAACAAGAGACGTTAAAGTCATTTGTTAATTACTTAGATAGATGAAGTTTATGCATATTCCAATTGGGACGTACAATGGTTTGTCGACCTGTACATATTTTTATGCTCCCAACAAACACCAATTTATAGTATTTCGGTGACTGAACACTAAATTATATCAGATAATTGCTCGAACACCGAAAAATTAATGAATTTGTTCAGAAACCCGTAAAATCTCTAACAGCTCAATATGTGACGAGAACAATACCTATATATTTTTTTAAACAGACTTGTGCCCTCATAATCTTATTTTGAGAAAAATTATATAAATTGGGCTTATCCTTCGATTTAATTTATTGTATTTTTAAAATGTTATTTAATACACTTACATTTTCATTTGATTTTAATAACGCAAGTGAAATTGCTCCACTTCCACAACAAATCTCTAAAATATTATGTTTCTTACTATTGTTTAAATGTTTGAGAACTATGTTGACTAACTCTTCAGTTTCTGGCCGTGGAATAAAAACAGGTGGTTGCATTTTTAAAATCATGCCACAAAAATTCCATTCCCCTAATACATATTGAATGGGCATTCTGAAATACAAATCATTTCCTTAATCAATTTATAATTATTCTTACTATAAATATTGAGGTGTGATAGTTAATCACTCATAACAGCGACATAATATTTTTATAAAAGAGGTTTCAACTGTTTCACTATTTTGCAGTAATGGATGTAATCATGTGAAATAGCTTAATTTTAGATACCTTTTTAAACGAAGTTCACATAACTGTTTTATCTTTTTGATTTCTTCATTACTTAATGTGACAGAAAACTTTTTGTATACATCTGAAATCTGCTTAAATGTTACAAATCATAGTAAAATTTAATAATTATTTCATACATTTTCCGTTTGAAATACATGAGCAAGAATGTAAGCAATAGAACTGCTGGGTTCTGAAACGCCGGTGAGCGAGAATTTTCTTTTCCAATAATTGTAAATGTGCTTTGTTTTTTTATAAGAGTTAATCTTATAGCTAGCATTTATTTTATCGAATGTCGAACTGGATGTTTTAATAGTTCTAAAGTGAAATTGTAAATTTGCATATCTTTTAAAAACATAATTTTGAAAAACATATTTAGGAAACAAAGAAGTTAACATAATATTGAACGGTTAGTTAATATTAACTTTGAAACTACAAAACAAGTTTGTAAACAGTGATTTCACCACGGTTTTACAAATTTTAAAGTACAAATCATCATAACCTACAAATTCAATGAGCATTGAGTGACAAGCATGAAGGATCTCACCATTTAGTAGTGGTAAACAGATGAATCAAGACGAAATACATCAAGAAGGACGCTGAGATTCCTCCAGAGTAGAATAGTACGCTACTGAGTAACAGAGGGCGTTGCTGGTATATTATGTAACATTTCGACACTTGTCAAAGTCACGAAACATAATTAAAATTATACTTCAGTCTACCTGGAAGAATCGTGTCCTAATAAAACAATTAAGCGCCCCTCACGTTAAAAGTACAAAAGAATCTTTCAATGCTTATTATTATTCAAATATTTTTTCGTGTTCACAATACAATTCAAATAATAATTATCGAATTAAATAAGTACAGATTATCCTTGTATTACCGAATTATCATTTTTCGAATGTGAAGAATTTTGCCTCGATTGAAGTATTTTTTGATATTGGAGATCTCCGTGAGATCTTTATTTACTCGATAAGATAGAAGTAATTACAGTAGGAAAAGTTACGATTGTTTAATATTAATTTTGACATCTTAGTTTAGCTCTTCTCCTTGAGACCTTTAATTTGATACCAAACTCGACAAGATTCAATTAACGTTTGTAGAAAATAATTGACGATCGTTAAAAATTAATTTTCAACATTTTTATTTAATTCTTCTCCTTTTGATACAAAAATCGACAGCATTCAATTAACTTGTATAATGAACAATTGACAATCCTATCGCAAAATGGTTTGTGAAATCGTATGAAGGTATAAATAAATAATTTGTTGACAGTAGATCTTGTCACTAAATACATGTACACCGTAAAAGTTGTCTGACAGAAGATGGATCTGGTTATTGTAGTTGGAGCTGAAAATGTGAGGTACAAAGCTGCTGAATATCTCAAAAAATTAAGTACTTGACAATTTTTATTGAATTAATACAGCAGTACATATTACATTCCAAAGTTTGACAGTAATCCTGCTTTTTGTTTTATGTTTTACAAGCACATCATACATCTTCATAAACTTGTTCAGGTGACTACCTAGCTCATCTTTAATCTCTTCTTTGCAGGAACCACAACATGGCTTCGATCTGTCAACTTAGACTTGATGCAGAAACGAATAAGTTTCTTAGAAGTTGAAAATCGCTCTTCACTGCGAAAGTATTCACAGTTAGCTGAAGATACGGATACGGGTTAGGTAAGATATGTATGTAGGCAGTGGCGGCTGGTCCATGAGGGCGCTAGGGCGCGAGCCACCCAAAACGCAAAGAGGAAAAAATACAAATTCAAAATTTCAAATTAAGGTCACTTGGCATAAATAATTATGTATCTATTTTTTTTATAAAATAAAAAACATACAGTTATTTAGCTCGTTTTAAGTTGTACGTTCCCTCAACTTAGTTTCTCGCGCTGCGGCTCAGAATATTTGCGCCCAGCTGGAGATAGTTGGCTCAGTATCACGTTTTCTTGCAATAATCATAATCGGACCACTTCGGTCGTTTCCGTACGCTGAACGTCTTAGAGACGATACGCAATTTTAACATGTAAACGGGCGCTCGGATCGAGCGCCCAATATCGCTGTTGTGTACTGCATGCAGCGCCGGTTTGCTTTGCGGGCGTGCGGGCGAGTATTATATTAGATAAATATGGCAAAAACAATGTTAAAAGTAATTTTTCGAGACTCTTTTTAGCTAAAAAAATAGAAATTAAATTTGTGATATAAATTATCTTTCAAATGAAAAAAAGATTTTCATACAGATATCATTTAGAAGCTGCATCTTTACTAAATACAGGGAAATTTTTTATTTATTTGATGATTTTTTCAAAACTAACATTCGGTCGTTGGTTTTTATCCAATGTTAGACAAATAAAAACCGAATTGGAAGTAATATACCAGAGAGAAGATAGAAGACTTTAGAAATATCGTCGGTGCATTGAATATGTTATCACTAATGACTCAGAACAACTTAGAAGAAACCTACAGTGAAATAATTTAATTATTAAAAATAATTATAACTAGGAGCATAATTTTTCAACTCTTAAGAGAATAAAGACTTTTTAAGGAACTCGATTGATGATGACCTGCTTAATGCATTAGCAAAGGTACCTGTGAATAAAAACTTGTTGCATAACATCATAAATTTTGACGGAAAAGTGATAGAACATTATTATTCAATAAAAAACAGAAGACTAGTAACTAGACTTTACGTATACACATTAAAACATTGACAAATGTTAACTAA
This sequence comes from Poecilus cupreus, assembly GCA_963942605.1. Classification (NCBI taxonomy): domain Eukaryota; kingdom Metazoa; phylum Arthropoda; class Insecta; order Coleoptera; family Carabidae; genus Poecilus; species Poecilus cupreus. The sequence goes on along the minus strand of OZ012714.1, from coordinate 7,457,820 downwards.
AATATGAGAAGATTGTTTGTGTGTGATTATGCATGTGATTTAAATGAAACTGTTTTTTAAAAATGTAAGTTTTTTTGTATACGTAGCCCACCCTTTGCGTTACACCACGAGCCGCCACTGTATGTAGGTGTTTTTTACTTCAGGCATTTCTCTCTCTAAAATAATTCAGGAACGTCAGAAACGTTTGATTGTTGTAATCACGAAACTTCGTCAGACAAACGAAGCTGCCAAACTTACCTGAATTATTTTATGGTAAAATGCTCCAAGTGAAAATTTTAGAGAATTAAATATTTTATCTGTTTTGATTGAAGCATTACAGTAAACTATGCATTTTTTTAACCATGTGAAATATACATATTGTTCTATTTACACTGAAAAAATAATTAACTATGAAAAAGTAAGTAAATGTACTTAAATAAATTTTCTATTAGTTTTGTTCGAAGCATTTTTCTCTAAAATGAATCAGAAACAGTCAACAAGTAATATAACAACAGCTGAAAATAGCTCCCTACTGTTTCGTTTTTATTGCATATTCAGCGTATTTAGCTACTTAAAAGATTCAGATCACAAATTAGAAACATGATTTAGATTCTTTTTGATTGTTGCAATCAAACAAATGGTGCCCGTAAACGTTCCCGATTTTTGAAAGAGAAAAATAATTCTAGTAATACTAAATCTGTTTTATTTAAAACATTTTTATATATAACACTTAGTTTCATGGAAAAAAAAACGAATTTATATGACACATACATGTGCAATTACAAAAAAAATATTTCAAATCAAAATCGTAGTGCAGTATAAAATAAATGTTTTTTTCTTTATACGTCATAAAAGTACGTTATGTATTTGTATTCAACAAACAGAAGTTCATTTATTTCGCCACCATCGGCGTAAAGCGTCACCTTGGTAACATTTTTCTCCGGTGGCAGACAAAGTAAAATATTATGAAAAATAGTAAGGTTGTAATTCATTAATTTGACAGTTAAAAATAAAACAAAGTACAGTTGCGATTATTGTATTAAAATTATCAATGGTTGCTCACTACACTTTTTAGAAATTTCGCGCATTAATTTTAGTTTGCATGTATTATTGTTAACAAAAGAACCAAATTATCCATTTTGTCGCTTTGGATTTAAAAGAATTAATTTATATTTCTTTTGTGTCAGAATTTCCAATCAAAATGAAAATGGGACCTAATTAACTAAAACTAAGTCAGGAAGACATGCTGCCTGCCATGAACTCTGTCTTCTTTGAATCCAGACTTGACGATGACGCCCACAGGATAGCGTGACCTTCTGGTGCAATTCGAAGTCCATTAGTCCACTTACAGATAAGTGATCTTTCTTTAATTTTCCTTTGCTCACTAAATCGATTAAATTATATTTAATCAATGTGTAAATTCACAATTACAGACAATTAGTATAAGATTTATTCGCTACAAACATTTACTTAATTCCCCCAATCGTTCCGTTTACACATGATAGTTTTTAAGCTATTTAATAATAACCACTATAATTTTTGTTTTGTTGGGTATCTGTTTGTATCGATAATCTCTCTCTAAACATTAATTACCCTGAATCAGTGTTCATATTAACAGTCGATGCGTTTAGAATTTTCACGACTTATTTATTGAATACAGACAATGCAATTAAAATCTTTCACTTAGATTAGTTGTATAATGTTTTTAATAGTTTTTTTTTCAGTATGATTCCACAACACAAACATGGACAAGTGTCCATTTGACTGTTGATAAGATCTTCCGGTCATTCTCTTGCAACATCCTGGTTAGAAGAATGCTCAAGAACCTGGAGGCCTGCACCGGCAACGGCGACGACAGTGATAGCGATCAGAAAAAAGAAAAAAATTGTTGATGTTACAGTTATTATAATCTTGGCCACCCTGGCGTTGTGTTGTGTTTTGTCAGTTGTATTATTTTTATTTTTTGAAATCTTTATATTCTCGTTAAAATTACAATTATGGTTTAAAGTATTACTTTGTGCCAAATTGTGAAAACAACAGCAAAAAAATTCAAAATTAATATTCATTTCAGCGCTGTTCTGTAATCAGTCAATATGACGTCTCACGGTTTTATATAGAATCTTTAGTAATTAATTACAGGCTTAATTATATTACAATATACGAAGCCGAAGGCTGCGTGTGATAATTTTATCGAGTGGATAATTCCACTTTGCCCACGTGTGAACATTTCTTAATAATTGCAAAATTGATGAAAGAAATATTATTTGACAGTGACATATGCTTTAAATTTTCTAAACTAAATTGCCAATCGAAGTAGTTACTAAGGTGTTGTCTGTTATTATTATTGTTATAAATAGAAAATTACACACTAGTGACTTTTATCAAAATTATACTCACTTAGTGGGTAATCTGTTACTTTCCTTGTTTAAAATCGCCATAGTTATGGAGGATTTATTGAGAGGTGTTGGATAAAATAAACTGCTAACTATTAATTATTGATATAAATACAAGATAATTTATATTTTGTGATTACAAAGAGAATGTTTTCAATGTTGCTTCCGTTTGGAATCAGGATTCGCATTTAAAACATCTGCTACATATTTGGGAAACTAAATCATCTCATCATTTGGTAGATCTTTTGTTGAATTGATAAGATTGTTCTAGAAAAACTGAAACGTCACCAGTAGCAGCAGTCAAATGTGAAGAATATTCTGAAGTTTCTTCGTAGTTAGAAGCGTAATTTATTTATTTAATTTACAAACGTGATTCATGGGCATGACATGATCATACAATTATGCATATTTTATTACTTGTTCATATAATGATGAACTAAACAAATTTCAAATATTCTCCGGGAAATATTCTTCACGTAAATATATTGAGTATATTTCACATGATAGGAAAGAACTTTATAAAAATATTGTACCCTTGTTATCTTTAACGTACGATGAACAAAATGGTACATTTGAAAAGCTGCATATTTATAATGTAATTTAAATTTTAAAGCGATGAATTTTGTAGCAATTATTCCACACAATCTCATTAATTATGATTGTAATGTATTCAGACGAGGTCTTGCATTTGATAAAGTAATAAACAGATAAAAATGTATCTTTTTGAAATGGAACAATATCAAACATTACATTACATTTATACTTTTCAGGGGTTCGCCAGGACTGGTGAGTTCTGCAATGCTTCAACGAACCCTGGAATCTACTCCTGGGATAATTTTGCTGCTTGTATCGTTGACACATCTGCGCGCTTGACACAAGCAGCTGCAGCTTCTTCGCCAAGAAACATTGTCTACTGCATCAATAAATACGTAGTTCAATCATTGAAAACAATAATTAGAAATATTCTAAGTATTATTTGCTAAATGTAGTAGACAATTTTGAAGATGTAAATATTCTTTTATTAATTAAAATCTATTACATTTATTTATATTTTGTACAAAAATAATGAATTTATGACAAATGTGTGATTGTAATTAGGCCATCTTAGAGTTTATATTATTTAGTTTATTTCTCAAACACAAACTATTTATTCTACCGTGTCAATGATTAAAATGATGAATACCTTGGGACGTATAATGTTATGAAATATATTAGACTACACTGTTCGAATAATTTGTAAAATATAATTGAAATATTGGCGAAATAGATTGTTGAGTATGACGCCCATATTGAAATTTTTATTTCATTAAATTCTTGAGTACTATTTGTGTTACATTTTTTAGTCTCTAGATTAATTTTAGCAATGTAAATATTACATTTTTAAATTAATAATTGTTAAATACAATGATACAGCTGATAAAATAATGTTCACTTGTCCATCATGGCCAACATTTTTATTTTATTGTTTATTCTTAATATTAGAGCTAAAATTTTCTAGTCTTAAATTTTCAGCCCTAGTTTAATTCTAGAATAAGGAAATACTACATATTAATACATTGTTAATTAAGATGATACAGATAATATAAAAATTTTCATCTGTTCGTCTTGACGGATAATTTTTTATTGTTGTTTATTTTTTAAATATTTGCGTTAAAATTATATAGTCTTCAATTTAGATCTCTAGATCAATTGTAGAGTTAAGAAATATTCAATTTGTTAATTTATTATTGTTAATTATGAAGATACAAGCGATATAAAAATATTCATCTATCCATGATGGTTATTGTTACTTATTAAGATATTGGCAAATTAAAAATGTTCATTGCGGACATTTTGTATTGTATATGTTTATATTTTGTTTGAAATATTTAATTTATTAAATAAAATTATATTTTGTTTGTTTTACTTAATAAAATATTTAAAATTAATTTTGTGTTTACTATATGTATCCTTCTCTATTCTCGTTTTGTTTAATTACCTTATAGATAATGTCTTCCCATAACGAGAGGATGACGTCATGTTTGACAGAAACTTCCGGATTTTTACGTTGTATCCGGGCAGCAAAGACTGGCAGAGCCCTTGGGTAAGTAGAATAATTTGTTTATTTTTGCTATCATTGGCAACATTGATTATTTCAGTGTTGCCAACGATAGCAAAAATTAAAGGAACAACTTCTTATCCAAGAGAGTGCTCTTCGAATCTTTGCTGCCCTGGTACGAAATCCGATTTTCGCTAAAGTTCTGCGTTCAGGCCCACAGGTCTGATTTTCAAATAATTTTTTATTCATCAAAACAGTTTCGGATATCGCGAATTCGACTCATACCAATTAATGTTAAGTATATTAAATTTATCTAGACTCAAAAAATTCTGAGTTAAGGGTGAATTTCAGTAGATTCAGCCAAAAGAACTCAAATGGTCGTCTCGTAAATTGACCCTCACCCTTAAAGGGGTAATTCGCAATTAAAACTTATCAATCCTTTAGAATCATCTGACAGATTTCGAATGCGAATTACACAAGGAACCCTAGGCTAGTTTAAATCGCAGATTCGGGATCTGTGGTCACTAGTGAAGGGTGTACCCTTATTAATTTAATTTTTTAACCCAAATTTTAATTGTAAAAATACCAAGGCTCATTTAATGCATAAAAAATTATACTTAAACTAATTTAATAAACAAAATTATATTTTATAGACTAATTTAATGAATAAAAAATTATATTTTATAGACTCATTTAATAACAAAGATACCAATTTCTTACAGTTTTAGAGATTTTCACCGCAGAAGTTTAGCTGGTAATACCAGAGTACCAGCGCGTGGATTGCTGGCATTCGTCAGCCGGAATGTGCGGACTCAAGACACTATGAATATTTTAAACATTTCTATTCACATATAGTTAAGGATTTATTTAAAATATATCAGCATGAATCTCTTTGAGGCCAAGGGTGCTGGGATTAAATAAAACCAAAAGTTTTAATTGTTTTGTGTCGTCATATGAGAAACAATTTATTTATCAAAAGAAATATTACAAATTCATACAGCAAATTGTTCAAAGTAATTTTTAAAAATTATTTCTATATTTTGTAATCAGAATATATTTTTGGGTAAAAAGGGATTATTATAAATGAAAATACATATTTATTTGTTGGTAATTTGTTTTATTTTGTTGACGATGAGTACATGTTGGTTAGTAATTTGATTTATTTTATTAACGATGGGAAGATGTTTATTGCTTGATAGTTTGTGTTGACGATGTTTGTAGTTTAAGTACATACAATTGAGTTATTTGTATATACAACATTTCTATTTGAAATGTAAAACCTGGATCAGTCTCCTGCATTGACTAGAGAGAGAAGGCTGACCTCACCCCCGGAAATTCCTCCCTTAGGCCCCAGGAAAACTCTCTGCAAAACCTGAAGTAAGGGTGCGGTTTCATCGCTGCTGCAACTGTATCTGTAAACAAACAAACAAAATGAGAAACAATCAAAATAAATATATGAGTAGTTTAAACTATATTTATCATAATAAAATAAGCTGAACTTAAATATTAAATTAAAATTCTGATTATTTCTTTTATGAATAAAATTAATTTTCTTACATCGTAATTTCTGGCAGCGGGCGTCGGTCCTGATGAATCTAACATTTGTGTTTGGAACGGCAAACTATATTGAAGACTCCCTTGAAGGCTCTGAAACTGTACCTCTTGGCCGCAGGATCTTGACTACAATGAGTGAAACTCTCTTGAAGACTCTTCAACTGCATCTTCCGTTTGACTGAAACAAACAAAATAAATAAGAAACTACAAAATAAAATAAAACAATGTATAATTACATGTGTGAAGTAGAAAGTAAACACGTAGAAATCCAGCGAGGAGAACTGATCGGCTGAGTCCTCTTCATTTCTGTCTTAAGTAACAAAACAAACACAAATGCAAACATAACAAAAGATGAAAACAAAGAACGCCTATCTTAAGAGAGGGAACAAATAACAAAAATGTAAAAAGAAATAGAAGTTATCCACAAGAAGCTATGTCCCACGATAGAAGACCCATTTACATCGATGGGAGACTCTGCAACTTCATTCCTCGGAGGTTGTCTTAATTTCATTGTCCACTTCCCCCGATGGCTGACTCTGCAACTAGCTACGGTGTCCTACGCCGTTAGGCTCAGCTATTTTGACCATTTCCAACGGTGGCTGACTCTGCTATAATTCTAAAAACATAAAAACAACAAATTAGAAATAAATACACAATAAAAATGTGGAAAAAAATAAAATCTTACTTCTAGTTTTCTACTTCTTGTCTTCATTTGTTCTTGATCTCTGTAAACAAATACAAATAAATTAAAAACATTGACACAATATAAATCTGGAAATAAAAACTTACGTATTAAAAATATAAATCTGAAAGAAAAAATTCTGTAAAGGAATACAAGTGCATGGGTTAGTAGACTTAAACCGAACTTAAATCAAAGCTGAAATAAAATGGATTAACTTAAAATTAGCTTAAAGTTACCCAAATTAAAATTAAATTAAAACTAAGATTCACACCACCCCACATACATTCCTGTGCCTCTATGACTCTAAGAACAGCAACCGGAGTGTTGTCTGTTTTTAAAAAAGAAACGTGGGTCGTCTAGCCGAACCCCGCATGGTCTCCTACTTCGCGATACCGCAGGGGCCCGAGCTCATGTCACAGAATCACGTTAGTCGACCAAATGCTTTCTCTGCCATCCGGAATACCCTTTAAACACCCAACCATACACAGGGCCTATCATATGTACGGTTGCAATGATTGAGTAACCTCAAGAGCGAATCTTGTTAAGGCGCATCGGATGCGATATTGGCATAGAGATGGTACCAGGCATAACTATGGATCCACTCTAGATGATCGGACTGCTGTGAGCATGCCCCACGCGCCGCGTTAGCGCTAAACTAGTTAATCTGAACAAATTTAATCGATGGTCTTCACGTGAAGACAGAGCGCTTTGCAAAAATTCCGCGAACGTTCACGGCTGATTCTACACACGGTTGCAACGGACACAGAGTATGACCTGCAGCGGTTTGTTTTCACCCACCATATAGGAAGATGGATAGACTCACTGACTGTACGAGCCACTCCAGGCATGCACTGCGTAAGCCAAACATACACAATCATACTCTTTTGTGTTGTGAGAGAAGCCCACTCGCGAACGATAAATTTTGATTGTAAGACGCACGTGTGGCTAAGGCACAAGCCACCTCATTGCTCGAGTACGCGCCCAGCCTCCATCAAAATGCACGACTGCTAACACGTTTCACAAAATTTCTACACCCACTGATCACCCAACGATCAAACTGGAATTTTACACTTAAATACAGTAATTGCATACCATATCTAACTATAAAATTCATATTTAATACACGCGAGGAGTCGAGTAATTGCACAATAAAGAGTAACACAAAACGACGAACTTTCTACTACGCGGCCATTACTCGACTAAAGGAATTCTTAGGAAAATGGCTGATGGATACCTAAAACTACTCCCCGCTACCGAACAATCATGCCAAAAGTCACGTAGGCCAGCACAGCTCCAATGCTTACAATGCTAGACGGCTCGACAAACAAGATTCGACCAATGTTTGCCAGGCGATTCCCTAATTAATACAACCTTCACTGCAACAAATACATTTTTCTTTTAATATCGATAACGTTATACCTACCGTTACAACAAATATGTTCATATAAATTACTTTATTTGTTAAAAAAGTACGTATTTATTGATTAACAATTATATAAATTGATGAATCTATTGTTATGTAGTATATAAATAGTTATTTAAACTTATTTTAACTAAAAATTCAACGAAGAATTTCTTTTATGATAAAATTTTAACGGAATGAAACATCAACATAATATGCTACAGCCCATAACATTCCTGAAAAATCAATAATATGGATTCGGCGCAAATGTTTCATTTGAAATGTTTTAAATTTACCTTTTTAAGTAGAACTCTTTCAAATATATTTTTAAAATATACTAAAATTAATTATAGAGAAATGATAAAATGATTTTCATGACTTGAATAATGAAATGAAGAAACAGTTGACAGAACAGCTACTTACATATGTTGAGAATTACTTCTACATTACCATAAGAATATCACAATTTTCGGCAGATTTGGGAAGCAATTTCGCTTAAAGAAGAACAAGTAGATTCCGAATCAATGAATTAAAATTCCCTTCGATTAGTATTTCTTTGGTAATTCGCATTTACTTATAATATATTATGGCTCATTGCTGACTGGCTACGCAAATCTAGAAGAGTACATATTAAATAGATATTTGTTTAAAACTTGCATCATTGCAAAAGTTACCCCGTTTTATAGGGAATGTAATCTACATCAGTAATACAGGAAACTGGTTCGGGAAATCGTTTTAAAGGAAAATAGATACAATAAATAAATCAATGGAGTCTGGAGTCCTTATAGTTGTCTTATCAACGAATTGATAAATTTAATTAAAATATATAACTATACAAGCTGGTCACAAAATATACACCTTATTTTATATGGTAGAAATAAGAAAAACATAATCACTTCATAAAATTCATAGTATGCGAAATGTTTTCCAAGTTAAACACACGCGCACATATTTAATTTGAAATAAATTGTTTGTTTTTCACTAATATCACTAATATTAACGATATAACCGCAGTAGATCTTTGAGAGCGTGTGTCACAGACTTCGAACTGTCGGACCTACAATGGAAAGAATAAATATTTAATAATGGTCTGTACACATACAATGATATTAAGAGATAAAAGATAAGAATGAATTTAATTCATAAAACTTAGTCTTACCTCATAACAGATATATGAAAATCAATTAACTGCTGATGTGTGGCATGTACAGTTCCGGAATTGTTCTGTAAACTCTGAACAGCAGTTTCCAGCCATCTACCTACAGCTTGTCGATCAGATTCCATCAATTCAACAAAAACATCAGCAACATCTGACAACATGTACGTATGTAAATAAAACACGCACGCGTGTAACAAGTTATTCACTAGCTGCTGTCCATATTCATGCACCAGTGATAAAACTAAATTTTTTCTCAATTCCATACTTCCTGACGGTTCATGAGATCGTCCGCAATGAATCATATCGTAAAAGAATTTCATGACAGACATATTAGCTTCTTTATGGTCCAACGTACATGATAATAATGCGCACTGCAAAATGGAAGGCAACGCAGTACACTGCAGAAATGATATGGGGGATCGTTGTAGAAATCGCGCACATAATCGAAAGAAATCATCTACTGTGTCTGGATGATTCCTTAACCCGTTTTCTTCTTTTAGAATTGTGAATGTAGGTTCAATAAATGCTTGCAGCATGTCTAACAAACCTTGAACGCAATCATTTTCGGGAGCATACTCATCCACTAAAATACTTCCGAGATATAAAAAGCAAGAATGTTGGTACATTCGATATAAGACTACGATCTGTTCAACTAAAGGTTCAAGCAGATGTCTCGCTTGTTTACTTAAACACCGTAGCGTAAATCTAACACATCGACAGCATCGTTCCATTATCCGCATGTCATTTTGATATTTATTAAAAGTGCTTGAAAGAACCGGCCAGACATCCGTGACTACATCGCGGCATGGGTGAACTTGGCCTTCTGCTAATTGTACGTTTATGTATCGGAAAACAGATGCAAGTCTATCCAGCCAGAGCACAGGATCGGATTTAGTCCCACGCACTACAATAACATCGCGTTCAATGAGTTCACACAACGGTGTCACTTGCAGGAGACACATTTCACGCAGAGCGGGTGCCATGTCGCCGTGGGGCATACAGCCGATAATGGCGGCAACACCCTTGAGGATGCCAATGACTGCGTTGTTGGTAATCGCGAAAGAGTCCACTTGTTGGAGAAGTTGCAGCAGCACGGGCACGTGCTTGGGCATGTGGTCGTTGCACGTGGCGCAAACGCTCTGCAGCGCAGTGGCTGCGGCGGCCGCGATGCCAGCTTGCTGAAGTGAGTACAGCAAGAAATTCAGGATTGGCTCTAGTGATGTTGGGTGCTTTTCAATCCATTCACACAGCTCGCCGAGTAGCAGAACTGATGTGAAGCGGACTGCTATGTGTGTGTTTTCAGGAAGACTTAGAATTGCTTCCACTACTTTTGGCACGACATCATTTTCTTCTCTGTTAAACATTAAAGTATAATATTAGTTTATTTTTACAAACTTATAATAATTAACTTACGGCAAAATATTTTTGGCGACGGCATACATGACAAACAAAGCAGCTTCACTTGTATCCCAAGTAACATCGGGAGCTTGTAAATTCATGAACATTTGTCGGAAACAATTACTACTTCCCACAATAAATACGACATCTTTAATAAGATCACAAACTTTTAACCGAAAATCCTTAAAGTCATCACCATCTTCCAGCAATCCTTCGTGATCTGGTTCCATCTGTGCGTGTCTACAAAGAGCAGTTACAAGTCGCTCAATGTAAGGCCTGAATAACTCGGTGAGTCCTTTACTATTTTTCTGATACACTTCTTCACTCAAACGGTACCACAAGTTGAAAGTTATTTCTGCCACTTCATAATCATGGTGCCCAACACACACTAATACCAAATCGAGTATTTTTATTGCGAAATGCTGCGATTCATGATTGCTACTCATTATAATTTTATCTAGAAATGATTCTCCCAATTCTGTAAATATTCTACAATAATTCATGGATTTTTCTTGATCTTCATTGGCAACTGATAAGTGATAACTTTGTTCTAAAGATACAGCTCCTTGATATAATTGCATTTCTAAAGCTTGTTGATTGTTATTATCTTCTAAACACTGCAGTAATGTACATAAACAATCAGTAGCAGCATCATGTAATGCTCCAGGTATCTTATGATCACTTAAAATATGAAATGATTTTGCCACTACGACGTTATCGGATACATCAGCTAGCGTTATTGCTTGAACGGCCACCCACGATGTAAAACATCGAATAATTTTAATGATAATTTGAGTATTTTCCCCGCTATTTGCTATACACATTCGCAGAAATTCAAGAACTGTAGGTGCGCAGGTTTTCAATTCCTCTAAAATTTCAATTCGCCGATTTGCTCCCAGTCGAACGGTTCTCGATTCAAGTTCTTCAGGTAGAACTGTCATAATTTCTAGCAATGGCCATAAATGTGACTGACTAAACCGATTCATTAAATCTAGAACCGGTTTTTTCCATGATGGCATTTGAAGAGCACAGTCAGCTAAAGCTAAACACAGCTGCATCACAATAATAGTATTAGTTCCTTCATTTATTTGACTGACGTGATTTAAAAGTGAATCACGTAAGGATGCATGAGCATCTGCAGGTAATTCATGAAAAGACAATTGTATTTTGGTTCGCATTGTTTGTGCTGCGAAATAACATGATTCTAAATCTCGCTTCTCCTGTAACATTTGATCAGCAATGTTCCATGAATAGACCTGTCAAAAATATAAAATTTTGGTAATTAAAAAGAAAATATATTTTCAAACAAGAATAACTTATTTTGTTTACACATATCTTTTATTAAATTATATTTCATAATATACTATTGTTGTTTAAAGATAAATATAACCACACATTTACTAACCGATTTTTGTAAATCACCTAACCACTGAGAAGCTTTTTCCTTTTCAGTTGTATTTGGGTTATTATAAAGAGTGGATACCGCAAGGTAAACCATTTCTAAATTTGGTGGTTGATCCATATTTTCCTATTATAATTATTTCACAGAATTATCAAAAATAAAACTCGGACTAAAACTGGCAGACATTTAAAAGCAGTGCTGTCTCAATCTGACGGGCAACCAACAAAAAGGTTAAAAGTCCCTTCTATTACTATTTTAAAATTTCAAATACTTAAAAAATGATTTTATAATTTATCTATTATTTAGATTTTGGGTAATTATTCCCGTTGTTACAAATATTTCAGTTCAAATATTTTTATGTAACGTGCAGAATACTTATTATATTTCTTTTCAGTTTTCTTCAAAACTTTGGTTAACATTAAGTATTTTCGATAAAACTCAATTCCAGTATCAATTATATCCTTTATATTTTACTTCTTCATAAAAGAATTTCAATTTTGACATATAAATGACAAGCATTGACAACTTGAATAGCATTTGATAGGAAAAATGGCGTCTACAAAATCCCGGTTAAATTGGTTTGCAAATGCGATATAGGTACACTGACTGCAATTAATATTACACAGAACACAAATGACCATGTTACAAAATGTGGGCGTTAATACTGAATCCAAAAGGAAATCAGTAGAAGGATATTGTGGAAGGGTATAATAAATCACTATTTAAGTTAGAGAATACAAAATTAAAATTTTATTATATTTAAGCCTCCAAGTATTAAGCTAAAGGAGCGAAATGTTAAACATACTCGGGTAAATAATATTAAAGATTTAAATAACATTTACATTTATGGTGAAATGCTTGGACGAGGAGTGTTTGGTACAGTTGTAGAAATTACCGATAAAGCTACAAAGAAAATATGGGCCTTAAAAATAGTGGACAAAAGAACAGTAAAGAAACTTGATTTTCCATATTCAACGGAACATCCACGCATAATTCATAGTGTTGCATGTTCTTCGAATAAGATTCGTAAGTGAGATAATAAAAAAAATAAATAGTAATTTTTATTTAGGCGAAAGGTGCAAAAATGAATACAATTGAAAATGAAATTAGAATATTAAGAATGGTTAATCATCCACATATCGTATATTTAGAACGAACTTTTGAGTCTTATAAACATATTTATTTGGTGATTGAAAGATGTACAACAGAACTTGCTAATATTCTTAAAAAGAAAAAGAAATTTTCTGAGGTAGAAGCTCGTAAAGTTATGGATCACTTATCAAGTGCGATAGCTTATTTGCATAAATACGGTTTGCCTCGTTGCTATAAGAAAATATGGTATTGTACTCATTATACTTCCTTGCAGAAATTATTCATCGTGATTTAAAAATGGAAAACATTCTTACAGCTCCTAATCCCAATGATCCATCCGATGAACTATATATAAAAGTATCCGATTTCGGCTTAGGCATAATTAAGTCTTGCAATCGGCCAGACCAAATGTTAAGTGACCGATGCGGAACACTAACTTATATGGGTAGATAGTAGAACGAAGCTTTTGATATTCACATGCATCATTTTCCTATGTTAAAGCTTAATCGTATTTTTACGATACGATGATTAACATTATTTGTACCGTTATGTATACAACTAGATTAGTGATATTTTATTTTCTACTGTTCAACGAAATCAATTTTTATACTGTTTACGTATAGTAATATTTATAAATAGATATTGTATTCACTGCAGCATACATTTTTCGGAAATAAGCATGTGAATATGAACGCATGTTTCATAAAAACAAATAGAAATCATTTAACTATAACATTTCCAGCACCTGAAATAATATCAAGGGCTTCATATAGTCATCAGTGCGACGTATGGGCAATGGGGGTGATTTGTTATTTAATTTTAACTGGCAACTACCCTTTCTACTCAAAAAATGAGAACGAATTAGTAGAATTAATTTGTAATCAAGAACCGACATATGTCGGGTTCACGGTCGGATCTGAGGCCGTGCACCTCATCTTGAAAATGCTGGACAAGAACCCAGCTTTACGCATATCCGCTGCCGAAGTTTGCAGGCATCCGTGGATACGAGGAAACACGAACAGCAGCAGTTCACCCAACGTGTTAGACATGATGCAACTCTGGCGGTCAGAAATGATGGTGGTATGCCATTAAAATTTCTCGTTTTGTTCTTATGAAAAAAATAGGATATACTTCTATTCTTAAAATAATTTTACTTGGCATGTTTAAATAATTGTGCGTAATTCTTCCTTGATATTGATTTGCACGCGTCTATTATTTTTAGTTCAATACCAAACATTACAACACTATAATTTGTCTAGCAACCGGCATCTGATAATGGAAGCGACTGGGCACAAGCCTTTTCTAGTTTACAAATAAGTAGGGAGTCCTCTCCCCCTCCAGAAATCAATAAATCAGGGCGAACGAAATCAAGACCACCATCGATTCCCAAAGGTTGGTAATCAATGACGAAATGAATATAGATCAATAATTATGTCCCCATTCAGTTAGCGCACCCGTACATCAATCAAGCAACAAATCCATTAAAGATAGAAATGTAGTGAGAACTTCAAACACAAAAATTGAAAGGAAATCCCAGATTAAAACCGGTGCTATACCAAAACAACCACGGACAACAAATAATGTTGATAAAAGTGGCACAAATAGATGCAATATGGCTTCAACAAGTATGGCTCCGATAAACGATCGTGCTCTCAGCGTGAAGGGCAAGAACACAAAGTTGATACGAATAGGGAAAGTAAGGAAAGACTCATCATATTCAACCATTAATACAATTAAACGTTAAACCAAAGACAATTGCGTCGCGCATGCACCATGATCTCGTATTTTCCGTCTGGGCAGCTGGTGAGTGGCGAGTGGTGACACACGCTAACCATAAGACTGAACTTATTCGGACACCTGGCGAAGGTGCACGAACATCACTTCCGGTGAATCTGTGAACAAAACATGTATACCTAACTTGAAAATAAAACTGGAAAGCATTTGTATCCACTGTTTTTTATAGTTTGTCACTCCATAAATCAATACAGAATTATTACAAATTCCTAAAGATTAGTTGTAAGTAGATATTTTATTTTGTAATAAACGTTCGGGTATTTTTTTCTTTCTTTCTGTAGTAAAAATATTGTGAGTGAAAAAATCAAGAGCCATTCATACAATATGTAACTGGAATGAGTCTTACAATTTTCTGAACACAGAAAAATTTGTCTAGTAAGAAGTTAGTTGGTCGCGTAACGTCGCACCAGACAAGTTTACCTGCATCTTGTTTTTATTATTTTTTTATATTAAAAATTGATCTTATTTGGAAAAATAAGAATAATAATAATTGATCGTAATAATTAATTACAACTCATCATACATCATACATTAACACACGGATTCTAAAAACAGATTTGGACTATTATCTAGCCTTATGCTACAAAATGTAACGTTTATTGCCCTTCTATAGGTCACAGCAATTCCCCTGTTATATAATAACAGAGAGACAGCTGTGAGTTTACATAAAAAATAAAAAAGAGAAAGACGTACTGAAGTAGATTTTTTCTGTTAAGTATTTTTCGAAAACATTTTGTACAATTAAAAAATGTTATGGATTTCTCAATGACAATTTCAAAACACCAACTTATTCTAAAAATTTATATCTATTTTTACACAAAAATGGACATTTTTTACAAATCGAAGGGATACGTAATTGTCAAATAAGTTAGAAGAGGTTCTCGCAGCCGATGGAGCCCTGCGGCTGCCAGGTCCAGGCGTCGTCCTCGGCGGGCGCAGCGGTGGTGCAGCCGGCGGGTACCCCATCGGGCCGATGCGGCGGTGAAATATTACAAACAGGAGTCCCCACAACAGTTCATACACTCTAACTACAGTATGTTTCGGAACCACTGTATTTCAATTGTATTGAGTCCATCTCCCCACTTGTTTAGAATGTCCCGCAATTCCGGAGGTACTTTATGGCGCGTAGATTACAACTTTGCTCAAAATTAATCAAATCCGTTTTCAAAATATTATTACACGGCTGTCTGTCGGAGAACACTAATATAATACAAATAATTTAAAAGCAAATATATACTAACAAGCAAAACAATCGCTAATACATTAAAATTCGAATTCGGTACAAAAATAAATCCTACAATTAAACTAACAGGCGCCAAAAAGTGTCTCGAGACATTGCAGTTCGCGTTAAGGGCGCGCTATAAAGTCTGTGAAACACTGTTATTTCCAAATGTTTACATTTGCGAGACGCTGCTATTATGCATCATCTTCTTCCTCGTCTACTTCGCCTTCTCCTTCGACGTCTTCATCATCCTCATCTGTAACAAATGAAAGCAAACCGGACACACAATTAAAATTATTCAATCAATTCATAGTTGTTGTATGATGCTCACCTTCACCTTCTAATTCCTCTTCATCACCTTCGGGCATTTCTTCCTCGTCCTCATCTTCCTCGCCTTCCGCACCTTCCTCCTCCTCCTCCTCTACTTCTTCGCCTTCTGAGCCTGCGCCGTTTTCTTCTTTCCGCGCCTTTTTCACATCTTCCGCTTTGTCCTGTTCATGCACAAACAATACGAACCAGTGAGTATTATCTATGCAGCGGAGTAAGAGCAAAGCGCTGTGTGCATTTTGTTCCGCTAGTCAGAGCCAAGACAAATGAACAACAAACGAACGTTACTCGCCGCCGACGCGTCAACCCTCACGAGGGGCCAAAACCGTTCAGGGTGGGGGGAAGAACGCGCGGGAGCTAGGGGTTAGCTAGAACATAGGGGAAACATGAATGGGGTGACAGTTTACCAATAACGGTAAGTTGTTACGTCAACCGATGCTTTTCAATTATCATTGCCGTTTATTATGTTTAATAATCATCAGTGAGTAATGATATTAATAACAATATAGATGATTCTAAAAAACATTAAAGTGAACTTGATTAAAATTATACATTTATAAATAGGTAATGATGGAGAATATTACTGTTACAAAATTTTGAATACAAACAACTTCCGGGTCTCGCTATTTTGATATTTTATTTTAAAATAAAAAAATCTAAATAAAACATCGTAAATTGGGCCCAAACGCGGAAATAAAGCAAGTTGATACTACAAACCGCAATGTAAACTGTAAACTCAGCGTTGCACAAATGCCAAAATAACAAGTTATAAATAATAGACAAAGGTGCAAAAGATAAAAATTTTAAAAACACCAACGTCAACGTTTCTACATAACTATTTGCAGATAAACAAAAAGTAAATTTAAAATCTTTTTATGGAATTGATACAAGCATGAACGAAGAAGCAATTGTAAATGAAATTCAATTAGAGTACAAAATAATGAGAATCAAGCATCGTTTTCTGTATCAAAATACTAAAAGTCTTCAGTGACTGGAACCGCGTTTTACATCCAACAATCAACGGTAAGAGAGAACGAGAATGGAGAACGTAGTATTTCCACATTTCTCAAGCATCACTCCTAATGATTTCGTGATCCATTCCCACACGGAATTGTACCCTGTTTGAGGGCACAACCTGGTAGATTGTCATTGGTTACTCCTACTTCATGCTACCAACGGACCTCTAAGCAGAGAGCGGGAACGGTGTCGACAGAGACGGACTATGAGACACATATGTGAAGGAATGAGATGGGAATAGAATACTTTGTTCCCGCCCTGATTCCCCTCAAAACTTCATAATTAGCTGATGTTACAACTTAACGACGTGCCAAGATAAAATAAATAAAATTAGTTTTTTATCAAATATATAATTCTGATATTGCTGGTGATTTGATTTTATAGTACTAACAATATTGGAATTGCGAAAAAACGTTACAAGCACACAAACATTTGAGGTCACAAAATAAAATATATGATAAGATAATATTATAACTTGTTGACGAATATCAGTGTTCTATTAACAGTGAGAATATATTATCTGTTCTACAAATATGTTCGCAATTATTTACCTAGGTAACCGAAATACATATGTAAACATAAAATTCAAAACTGTATCAATATTTTATTATAAACAGAAATCTTGACAAGTTGCAAGTTTTGTATGCAGGTAGATGTAAATAAAATATAAACACGTAATAGAAAAGGATTTTTTCCCGCCATTAAAAAAGGTAAACACGACTCCCAAAGTATTTCGTGGAAGGTCTAGGGTGCAATTAAGGGTACAGGCAAGAAAGCGGTTTGCATGTACCCTCAACAAATAACGCTACCTATGAAAAAGATACGGCAAGCGAAATATAAATATATTACCATGGGAATTACTACATGAATCCAATTATTAAACCAATTTCAACAATGTATGTTAACAATTGTTTTAAACAATAGCGCAAATTTGTAAAACGATAAACAAAATTGATCGCTTACTCTATTTATAATAAATATCGCGCAAAAAGCGTAAATCTGGTAAAGCGAAAACATCTACCGGTTACATGAACAGGGCAAATTCTATGAGACAACAAATTACTAAGTAACTTTAAAAATTAATTTGAGTATTAATTTTATAATAAACTTGCCGTGTTATGGGTAACTGAAGAAGCAAACACCGATATTTCTACACAGGGGAGCTTCAGATTCTAAACAGCTATTGATTTAGAAAGACCCGCCATGTTCAAACACCAAGGTTATGCTTGCTAGCCTCGCGCGGGGGACGCCATGATGCTATGGCGGGACGCTCGACACCATTTTGCTCCATATTTCTAAGTATCAACATCAATTCATAGAAGTAATCTAATATTCCTGGTAATACATCTAATTGAATGGTTCACCATGATAATTAATTCATGTAATAATAAGCAGTACACATAAACAACAAGTTGTTATCTAAACTAGTAGAATGTTTGTAAAGCTCACATGGTGCCTGCAAGAAAAACAATCATCAACAGGCCAATAACTACAGAAACGCGCGAAAAATAACTTGAATTTTATTTTTAGTTCTAAAACAATGCATTAACATACCATCGTTTGTAATTTAATCATAATTTACAAGCATAATATTTACAGCATCATGTCGTCCAAAACGTGCGTGCCAGAAAAATAAGTTGCATAAATATACAAAAACTCACCTCCGCCGGCCTTTTCGTTCCTTTAATATCGCACTTCGCGTCTCCTTTGTCGTTATCGGCGATTTTCTCGACCGCAACTTCGTTGTTTTCCTTGGAACTCATATTTAATATATATACTTGTGATTGTATCACTGATCTTTACTCCACGACTATCTAACACACAACTGACCGGCAAGCAGCAGCCTTTGTTCAAAAATGAAGATGGCGCTTCTCCGGAAGAAACGATCTCTGATTGGCTGGTTTGCCGGCATTTCCATATTGCCCTGAAATAATGAAAATATATCTTAAAACATAAAGAATAAATTGTATAATACCATAAAAAGTAAATATTTACTACTTTCAGTGATGCAAATAATTAATATTAAATTTTGATTTTCCATTAGGAGGGGTTCGAGAGTACAAAGGGCCTATATTAACGTCTGCGGTGAAGATTAAAAAATCTAGTTCTATTAAGCTACCGTATGAGGCGCTGCACAAAATTGACGTCATGGTATTACAAGCGTCTTTTAAAATATCATTTTACTAAACATTATTAAAATTATATTAACATGATTAAAAGTAGTAAAATTCCAAATATGAGAGAAATAGTTTATTTATTACGTAATATATAGAATATTTAACGTTACTTGAGTCATTTTATGTTTGATCTTTTCTTTACTGCATGTTAATTAACAACAGGTTGAATAACGTGTAATTCAAAGTATTTTACAATATTATTATATTATTGATTAGACCATTTAAAGCAGGGTAATAATAACAAGTAATATTTTTAAACAAGTTTATTTTAAAAATTCTTGTGACCTAGCTATTTCACTACTCTGAAATATGCTAAAATAATAATTAGGTAACTGTAACTGTCTTCAGTCCACATTAATCATTTGTAGACGTAGTGTAGCTACGTTCAGACAGCTTTCTTTTCCCCCTCCAATCCAAATCCAAAATGGTGAGTTGTTGTTGAAGTTCAGCAGTTAGAATTAAAATCTTAAATCATCTCTCTGATTTTAAGTTATATAAACATATTATTCTCATAAAATGGTAAAACAATTAGATATTATTAAGAAAATATTCATATTATTGTATCTATACTTACCATATTTTTTTTGTAAATGTTTCAATTTGTGATGTGACTTTTGTCATGTGTTTAGGTGAACGTTCCGAAACAGCGGCGTACCTTTTGCAAAAAATGCAAAGTGCACAAGTTGCACAAAGTAAC
Organism: Poecilus cupreus; assembly: GCA_963942605.1. NCBI lineage: Eukaryota > Metazoa > Arthropoda > Insecta > Coleoptera > Carabidae > Poecilus > Poecilus cupreus. The sequence goes on along the minus strand of OZ012714.1, from coordinate 7,437,487 downwards.
ACAATATAAGAAGTCGAAGGAACGTCATGCTTCCCAAGGTAGAAGACGTTACGACAGAAAACAGCAAGGTTTTGGTGGGCAGACGAAGCCCATCTTCAGAAAGAAGGTAAGATTCAGCAATATTGTTAATTTTAGTGGCTTATAAAATCGCAGGATTGAATATTAAAGTGCATGGAAATATCATGTTATAGGTTAATGAAATGTTTACATGTAACTGTCATTGAAACTGTACATTTCACTAATGTAGTGTTTGTGTGATTACAGGCTAAAACCACCAAGAAAATTGTGCTTCGTATGGAATGTACTGAATGCAAGTACCGTAAACAGATCCCTCTGAAGCGATGCAAACATTTCGAACTTGGAGGTGACAAGAAACGCAAGGGTCAAATGATTCAGTTCTAATTGTATTCCATATTATAATTTAAGCTGTATATTTGACTCGTTAATAAAATACATTTGTATTTAATACATCTGTGTTATTTTTCAATATTGTAAATATATAAACTGAAGAATATTTTTATTTCATTAATATAATTACAAATAATTAGGAAGAGTTACTATCAGTACTAAATTTGTCAGTCATATTTACATTATCATAACCTGGAATGACACTGTTTGGGTTGCTGAAAGAAAATTAAAATAAACTAAATTTACAAATTAGTATACATGCGAAAGAAAATGCACTTGAAAATGATTCCTTTGTGACTGTATGAAACATAAGCATATAAAATAGAATATTAACTTACTCTATAATACTGGAATCTAGTCCTTCTGTTTCCATTTTCAATTTAACAGCTGGCAATGGTACACCAAACTGAATCATTTTAAAAAATCGCATAAACCGCGGATCCTCACAAGCTTTCGGAGCGACCGAATCTTGTTTTTCTGTTTCGGCACTATTATTTTCTGTTTCTACTTCCGGTAGATCTAATGTCTTAATATCACTTTCAGCTATTGTGTTTTGTTTTTCATTTGAGGTAATGTTTTTATCATCTAACCAAGGTATAGATGATAACTAAAAATGATGAATTGTTGTATTTATTTAAATTTTCAAAATGGTATCTTAAAAGCCACAAACAGTCTACCACTGTAGTGACAGTTTAAAATCCCAGTATAACATTTCGGCTAACGGCTACACTTACTTGAGATTCTAAAATCAATAATGAGGCTTCAACTCGTTCGAGTTTGCATTCAAGTTCCATTAATCGCGATTCACACGAAGCCGCGAAATTATTTAAAAACGACACTGTTCGCATAATAAAATGATTTACGAAAGCTATTGTTCTTTTTTGATGTATAGGAGGAACCTACATGTAGAATTTTTTTTGTCACATAGGTTATAGAAGCATATAATATAAAATAATTGATTCAAATTATCACTTACCTGTCTGAAGTCAACATTTGGATCTAGGACTGGAAGTTCATCGGTTTCCATTGTAAAACCATCTATTTTGCATTCAGTAGTTGTCAAAACTCAATACGCCATTTGACAATACTTGACAATTATCATGTGACTTGGCGCTGCCAGCATAATAAATTATAAAATTTTGGCGGGATAGTTAAAACAAATTATAACTAGGATAATAGTTAACGACAATGATTTAACTTTATAAAATATGTAAATATTTAATATTACTATTAAATTTTCAATTATAAAAAAACAGACTGAACAAATAAATGAATACAATAACATAATATTTACAACTAATTCAAGTAAATGTTTAACAAAGAGAAAATACTCTCATAAAAAAAACATGTCTATTTTAATAAAAAATAGTACATACTGTGGAAAACTTAATTAATCTTTTATGTTTGGTTTGTACAAGTTGTTTAAATTACAAATATTATCAATAGTTGCTGTTGTGAGTCTGGTAAAGCTATCAGTCATGTTTTCTTGCGCTACGTCATCTTGTTTAAACATATCTGTCTTAATGTCTGACAACGACAAATTATTGGACAAATTTTCTGAAAGATTAGCATCAAAGAGATTCAAACCATCGAAATCTGCAGAGTTCAACTGCGTTAATTCTTTACTGTCGAGATCCAACACACTGCTGAGGCCAGTGGGTGCGTCACCGCCTTTGACCCCGTTGGCAGCATCTGCGCCGGTAGTGTACCCGGAGGCCGCCGCTTCGTCGACGACGTTTGCTACGTTCCAGCTCTGCTGGGCAACCATATAATTGGAGAGACCGGCGCTCATATGCGACATGGGCATATTGACGTTGCTTGGTAAAGGCGCGGGCGAGATATTCGGCGTCGCCTGTGCCTGCTGTATGTTGAGCGGCGGCGTAATGTTGGCGTAGTTGGATGGCGGGAAGTTGTAGTTTTGCGTTTCCATGGGCGAGGGTGTCCGGCCGGGCAGGTTCTCCACAGGGAATAAATACTGCGGCTGGGGCGAAGTGCCTCCTTGGGGTATGTACATGGGACTGAGGCCACTTCCGTACATCTGTCCGCCATACGGAGAGGGAGAAGTGTCTGGAAAATTATATTACATTTATTAACCCACGTTCTTAAATTGGATTTATTTAAATTTCACATACCTCTAGGTTCTATTTTGACTGACGCCTCGGCAGGAATATTTATAATATTTAGCTGAGAATGAAGATTTCCTATAAACATACAAAATACTTATTAATTTCCTTGCAATTCAAAAAGGTGACAAAAAAGTAAAGATTATCTAGTCTACGTATAAAATTTCAACCCAATTAAATAAAAGTTTCTAAATAAATAATTATTATGATGCTTGTTGAAAACTTTTTACTAATTTATTTAAAACCTTTAAATATTATAAATTTTTGAGTTAGTAAAAGCTAAGAAAGATGAGTTAATAATAATTAGCTTTGTTAATTGAATAAGCAAAAATAAAAACATTCAAGCACACAAACACAGAAACTAATATTTAATATATTAATTATTTATAATGAAAGTACAAATCACACAAACAACAGTTATTACCTTTCAAATTGCAACTCCTCGATTAGCTATGAAACTGTAAAACTACCCATATAAAAATAATAGAACCAAAACCCATTTGTAAAAAATTATCTGCTCATGTTAAAGAAAGGCAAAATATGTACTCAAACATGATATATTTTTCTTATAAAACATCAACTTTCCAGTTCAAACTATAAAACACCGTAGGTAACATTCTGTAATAGTAAACCACATTTATCATTACAAACATTAACTTCCAACTTGTACTGTACGCATCTTAAAGATTTTTATGAACCCAAACAGCGAGCATTCTAAACCAATGCAAATATTACAATAAAATAGCACAGAAATATGAGACTGCAAGAAAATAATTGACAAATAAAACCTTCAGATTCTTTAAGAGCACCAATAAATACATTTAACAAAATTTAACTTCAACACTGTACAAGATTAACAAAACATAACAATTTGTAGATTAAAAAATCTGAAGATTAAAATGACATAAAAATGATGCAACATAAAAAATATATCCACTATCAAACAAAACTTTTTAGTATGTCAAACAGAAGCAAAAGAAGTAGTAACAATTTAAAATAAATTTAGTTTTAGTTCTGAATGATAGAGGATATATTTTCATGACAATTTCCCTTCACCTAGAAACAAAAACAAAAGTACACTTACGAGCTTGTTCGTGCTCTTGTAAATGTCGTAATACATGGTTATTAGGGTCATTTCCAAATTTCTGTCGCTTACGTTTTAAATTAACGGGATCTAAAAAATAAATAGTTTGTTTATAATACCTTACTTATTATTTATATAGGAAAACACAAATATTTAAAATTTAACATTACATATAATAGCTGCAACACTATTTCTAAATTGGTATCAAAATAAAACTGAACATAAAATCTGAAATAAGAACACACTTCAAAAAACGGGAATATAAATATCATATATAAAATTACTAACAAATATTCTACAGCTGTATAAATATGTAAAAATTTATAAAGGATCGACATTTGCAAATTCCATGTGCAAACTTGCGTTCCATCTACGCAAATGTACCAGTAAAGCGCTAATATCAAACTATATTCATTTGTATAAAATCATATAAAATTTCTGTATCAAAACAAATGAATATATAAGCGTTCGATATTCAAATTGTACGGTCCTTATTTATCGTCATAAATAAATAAATATGACTAGAATATATCGAGTATCATCAATAAATAAATTACGTATATTTAAGTATTACTTTTTAATTTGGTTGTTCCATCAGTCTGAGTGTTCAGTATTTTTCCACCTTCAACGGGGGAATAGTAACAGGACATTTCGTCGAACTCGCTTTGAGTGGCGTGAGGCGCCATAGCTGTGTACAAAGCATAATGTTCCGCCTCAGTTAAGTCAAGGTTTATTACATCTACATCTTTTAAATTTCCATTTACTTTGTTATTTGTCGCGTTTAAATCATTCTGCATTTTCGTGAAATCGCTCATACTTCCAGTAGGTGTCGGATGCAGAGAAATATGAATAATGGATGCGTCGTTATTGTTAGAATTTGATATGTTGCATAAACTTCCTCCACCCAAAGAGGCACTTCCGGCTTTAATTGTTTGGCTTTGAGTATTTAAATTTGTAAGACTTGAATTTTTGGATGGACTTTTGTCTTTTTTAGTTTTCTTAGAGAATAATTTCGAAAAGAAACTTTGTTTCTTAGGGTTTGGTAGAGTTGAACATGGTGTAGGAGGTAATTTTTTACTTGGGGCAATTAATTCTTGCGATTTCGGACGTGTGATATTATTAAAAGAAGTAGAACGAGAAACAGGTGTAGAAACTAAATTTGGACTTGAAGTATGGAGCAACGCACCGGCTTGTGAATTAGTTAATTGAATACTGTTTTGGGAAGTAGCGCGGCCTAAAATTGGTGTTTCTATAGACTTTCTGATGCGTTTGGGTGGTAAGGGTGGCAGTTTTTCACTTTCATTTTCGCGTTTAAGTGGGGCTATTTCAATGACAGGTCCTTGCACTGTGAGTATTTCGTCGTATCTACTTGGAAGTTCAATATCAATTGGGTTTTTAAATGCAAGCTGCAAACTAGAATAAGTATTTGAATCATCAAAGGCTTCTATTTCCATTGGTTGACTCTGCAGTTCTTCTGAATGATTTATATCGTCATTAATAGCATCAGTTATATCTAACAATCGAGTACGTGTGTCTGAATATATTTCATCTAGTTCGGCCACTTGATTCAACAAATCATTCAATGATTTCTCCTCAATGTTATTATTGTTCAAGATATCTTTAGAGTCTTGAGTATTTGAAATCTTCTCTACTTCGGAATAATCACACCAATCTTTCTTTTTCTCAACAACAGCCACAATAGTAGGACTTGTTTCTGGAGATGCAGCGACTTCTTCAGATGCTTCGTCCAGGTTTGTTTCCAGCAATTGAGTTTTGGTGGGCGAATCAACAATTTCAATCTCATCAATTTTATGCTCAGCTTGAAATAGAGGGTTTGATCCATTTTGGATTTTCAGGGGTTTAGGACGAATAGACGCGTTTTTATGAACAGAAAGATGATCGGCCGCGAGAATACTGTTAAATGTATTGTAGTCGCCCTTCTTTTGAAGAGTACGACGAAGAGACCAAAAAGCGGGCCTACCTGAGTCGAGCGGCAGGAACTCAAAAGGGAGCGATTCGCTGGTGGCGCCATCAGATGGTCGGCGCAGCTGAATGTACACCTTCACGGGGTCGGACACCTCCAGAGTGCGGTACCGCGGCGTTCGGAAGGAGATGGCGACTTGCTTGTGCACATGCGTTGGTTGGAAATCACCTAAACCTTCCCATAACACTGCACCGTTGCTTTCTTCATAAAACCTAACTTGGATATCTTCTTTCGCTACCTATAAAAAATCGAAGCAATGTATACGAGGATCAACAAATGTTAATAATTGGCTTACTTTTTCACAAAGAAGAATGATTTCTTTTCCACCTGCCACTGTGCACGTACAATCACTTAGCTTACAGATGACGAGATCGGACATAGCTTTCTTATCGTAGATGGGGTCACTAACAACGGGGTTCAATGGGACGGTGAATTTCCCCCGACTGTCGCCCTCCAAAAACACTTGGAAACATAACCGCACAGCGTTTAAGTCTATCGATGTTGGCTGGTTTCTGTGAGCGAAACCCGCTGCAATCAAATATTTTATTAATATTTTTAACTCAAAATTAAGCTACGATTACTCTTACTTCTAAATGGATCAACTCTGATTTCTTCTCGAACTTTGAGTGCATCTTCTATGTCCTTTTTTTTAACACATTGAATTCCTAGATTTGAAAATGTAACAGCCATTGATTCTGGGGAGACTTCTAATGTACAAACGCCTCTTCGACAGCCTTCTCGGCCTACTAAATTATGAGGGTGGGGCCTAAAACAAAATAAAAAATTAGAATTTACTATTATTATTAATAACACTTTTACATAATTTCGTTTTCGGCTACTAGTGAACAAGAACAATACACAAAAAATAACTATTATGATCAATAATTTTTTGCAAAGATCGGTGTTATCCGAGGCTAACTGGTATATATTTTATTATGGCATTATTTAAAGATGAAATAATAATGTTAATAGTACCTATACGGTGGATCTTTCGTAACACACGACACGACAACAACAGCTCGGCCTTGGTATCCAACGACCTGGATAGCTGGGAACGTTTTATTTTCCGGGGTACTGGAAGCTCCGGGGATCGAGCCTGCCGATCTGCCTTCGCATTCATACCGGAACCTGGAAAATACACATTCAATATGTAACAAAATATGGCTGCTTTATTTCTATATCTTGTTAAGTCGTTTTAAAATAGAAAGTTGGCGATAGTCTAAATTTTTCTAAAACTATCTTCTTTGGAAAATCCAATGATGCCACTACAATCAGTAAATAAATCATTCTATTTGTAACAGGATATAAAAATAATATCGGTTAATGAAAAATTTATATATTTCTATCTTAAAATGTAATGTTTAAATATTTGAATGATTCAGTTCTATTTTCGCCAAGTTTATCAATTTGGTTGTGGATACTAACTTGTGGTGAAATTACAAGCATTTCAGTATAGTGAGTGATGCCTATTTTTAAATACCAAGTCAGAGAATTTGTTAGGGTACCTGAGAGCCTTCGAAGCGGGTTGCTCTAATATTTTTACGTATGCGCCGCGGCGAGCTCCGCCGCCACCTCGCTGCACCGTCGCCGACGGCCCGGGAGCGGTGGTAACCTCACCGCCTCCACTGAACATTCCTGTTTGATTGAAGTCCGGATCTGTAGTTTGAATGACTTCAACTGTAACCACACAAAGTAAATATTTAGTTATTTGAAACTGTTTTGCCAATTCGGAAGTTACTTAAAATAAACTATGGATGTGTTGCAGGATATACAGTATGGCCGAAAACACATAAAGATTTACCTAATATTTATTTTGGATTTATTGTTTCATTGAAAACACAGCCGGAAATTCGAGGTTTGCGTCATTGTAAATGTACCACGCGAATATAATTCACGGTTGAATACATTCACACAGAATTAAATAAAATAATTTTATATTCTACGAATCGCTAAATAAAATATATAATATAGATCAGGGGTGGGCAACCTTTTGTATAACAGGGGCCAGAATAAGATTTACGTTTCGTACGCGGGCCGTAGTTGTTAATTGACACATTTTTGTTACTCTGAAAATATAAAAAACAATAATAAAACAAAATTAACTAAGTACTACATTTATTTCTTAATTTAAACTAGACGAATTATATCGAAAATTAAATTGTAAATCTCTCCTTTTTCTTTATGTACTAATCTAATTTAAAATTTTTGTTTTTGAAATTATTTATTTATTATTTCTTCTAAAGATCTCGCGGGCCGGATTGGAACTTTACGCGGGCCGGAGGTTGCCCACCCCTGATATAGATTACAGTCTTCTTGTATATAAAAGATAAGTGTAAATATGGTATCAAAAATTATTGTATTTATATATTGATGTGGGTAAGCGAATGATTCAGAGTGAAATTAATAGATTAGGCAATGTAACACAAAATATGCATCGGGATGTAAAATGAAATATTAATTGTTAAATTTGGGGAAATATGTTTATCTAATTTTATCAGTCCATTAAAAATAAATAAATAACTTGCAATTTATGATTTCCTGGATGTGCGGCGAATGATAACAAAGCTATTAAGGTAAAATGATGTTCTGTATGTCAGCAACAAGAATTCAAGTAATTTTGGATATGATCTATGCGGCAATGCTTGAAAAATATTATGATAGGTTCTAAGAAGAATTCCATTGATGTGCATTATGCCAAAAAGAATTTGGACTGAATCCAAATTCTTGAATCAGTGTACGTAGGAGTTAATTTTTACCGAATACACATTTTATTTACAGCTGTTGCACAATTTTCAGTAAATGCGTTTGAAACATAATGTTGATTGTTAAACGTTAATTAATGAACAATGAAATTTCTAATTTATAAAATTTATGTTGATGTCATGTTTCCTACTGTTGATAACATGTAATTGCTAGAAAAATCTTTTGTTTCTTTTAATTGGAATTGGATTACCTCAGATAAAAATAAATAGGTAATTTCGATAAAATAGTGGTTTCAATTAATTAAATATTGTTATAATATGTAATAACAGGTGAAACAAGAAATTTATAAAATAAATAAATTAACATCATACTTACTGACATCACTTATGTTGATATTATTGTCTTCATCATGCGTGTTTCTGGTTCCACTTATTGCAGCATCTATTACAAAATAAAAATAGTATTATTCCCTTGCTACATGTTTGTAACTATATAACAAAAACAGATTCAATAAAATCTTAAATGTATCTTCTAACTTTTGATTGAGAACTCATTTGTTCAAGTATCAAAACAAAAATAGTGAGCCAAATACAAAAGTAATAATCTGTTCAATTAAAACCATTAATCTAAATTTATGTCTGGACTGAAACTTAAGATAAACCTAATTACAGAAGCAAATTAATTGATCTTTGTACATTTAATGTACATGTTATTTTTTATGATACACGACATTAAATCATTTTATTGAATCTGTTTGTTTATGAAAACGGCTAGAGGAATCAAAATACACTACAAAATAATTTAAATGAAGAGAAACAGAATAAAGCATCCTACACCACAAAAATTAGGGGGTCAAAATTCCTATTTGCTACCAACACAAATATAATTAATAATTGTAATTAAAATAAAACACGCTCTGTTATTGTTATTGGTAATGAAAAGTAATAATGCGGTAAAATTAAAAATGTAGACACGGTAATTATTTCTTCGAACAAAACAACAATTACCTACGCTGACTACGACTGTTTATTAAGTTTGACTTTAGTATTGTGTCTTTATTACATGTATTTAAAATAAAATATCACGATTATTTTCTTCTTAAATTTAATTTATGAAAATTATTAGTCTCAATATGTCCGTTAGCAATGTTCAATGGCATCTTGTAATATTAATTATAAATTATTGTTAAGTATTTATTCTCAGACGATGTAAAAGCATACATTATTTATTCATTTTAATTGTTTTATACATAAAGAAATGAAAATTCAACAAGTTCTTGTGTATAAATTCAGATTTTTTATTTTACCGATACTTTCCTATACAATTTTTAAATTTTATGGCTACCTACTATCTTTTTTGTTTTAAGAAATCGCAATTAGTTATAAGTAAAGCACAACTATAACGCTATATCAAATTTCTTCATTATTTATGATATGCACATTGTATACTTAATTTTAACCTTCATTTTTTTTTCAAACAAGATAAAGAAAACCAATGGCAAACACTCTACAAAAATTAAATTTTGCACTTCATTTACTTCATTATTTTTTTTAGATTCTATTTGAGTTTATTTATTCTAGACATATAATATATGGTTATGCAATTAGGTGGTAATGCATCAGACTCATGAGATTGATTCTTAGTTCGATCTTTACCAACAATAATATTGCGGATAAATTATATGAGCCCAGAATCATATTGGCCCAGTTAAAATCATACACAGGAAAATTGTTTAATTCACTGGATTTGTATCTTAAATTCTATCATTTTTACCTGCTGCACATACATATACCGGGTGTTGACCGCGACCCCGGAACATAGGACTTTAACATGTAAAATCATACTTTCGTAATTTCCTGCTTAACAAATTATATTAGACAAAAAAGGTTCAAATAAAGATGAGAGATCATAAAATTCTACATCAGAATCAATAAACAGAATTAAATTTACATGCCCCATAACGCCAGAAATTAAATATGAAAATATTAAAAATTAGCTAAAAAATCGGGTTAGCCTTGGAAATGAAACAAAATTCTAAAAAAAAAAAAATAGTCAATAGTCAAAAAATACAATTTTAATTTCCAATTGTATACAATTTTGTTTCATTTCCAAGGCTAACCCGATTTTTTAGCTAATTTTTAATATTTTCATATTTAATTTCTGGCGTTATGGGGCATGTAAATTTAATTCTGTTTATTGATTCTGATGTAGAATTTTATGATCTCTCATCTTTATTTGAACCTTTTTTGTCTAATATAATTTGTTAAGCAGGAAATTACGAAAGTATGATTTTACATGTTAAAGTCCTATGGACCGAGGTCGCGGTCAACACCCTGTATAAAGTTATTATGTTTATGTTACGATTTGATTAGATTTTGGGAACAATTCATCAACAGTAGGAAGTAGGTTACTTAAAGGCCTCTCAGTGTCTTGGGCATATATAAGTAAATCAATGAGATAGAGTACATTTCATTGGAATCAAAATATGTAGAATGATATTACTTACAATTTTTATTTGAAATAGTTTTCTATATTTTGTTCTGTTGTGAGATTCAAATTCCTTTGGACCAAATGAAATGTTTATATTAGAGATTTTTGTTAATTTGTTATTATTTCAGCTGTTATTTTTCCTTAAAATATTCTTAAAAATAACAGAATTTAAGATACAAATAAATTGAGTAGAACAATTTTCCCTTTGTAAGACCATAACAATTTTTTTAAGTTATTTTGAAAGTCTTATTAGGCCAAATAATATAATTCTGGACTCATACCCCTTTCTCGTAATTACTTTGTTATACATATTATATTGTGTTGATAAAGTATATTATATTGTATATAATTTTTTATGATTATAATATCTATCTGAAAATATATGCAAAGTATGTAATTTATTAATTTGATATGTTTTTTTATTTATTTTGTTCCAAAGTTAGATTCCAGAATTTATAAGTATAACAAGTAATAATTTATAAATAAAATAAATTTCAAGTTGCCTCTACCAAAGAACAAACGAATAGACGTAAATTTACAAATAATATAGTGAGGTATCTCGAAGTCAGTTTAGTTTAGTATCTTCACTGTCCAGTCGCTCTCTTCGCGGAGCAAGAAACCTCGCTTGTCGTTAGTTATTTTTAGCTTGAAAGCTAGAAACCGATTGTCGTTTAAACACGGGCATTAACTAACAAATTAAAATAGATCAGATTATGGTGCACGTATAACTACATCCATATGTTTGTATATGTGTGAATGCACTGCAGTGAAATGGAGGTTTCGCAAAGCAAGTGAACAAAGAAAACGTGCCATGAACTTGTACGATTATAACCTGTGTTTAAATCCGTATCCCGAATCACATTAAGTGCTAAAATTTAATATTTATTGAATACGAAAAAAGCTTAGTTCTAAATGTTTATGTTTACTTGAACTATTATTGAAAATGATGCAGGTTAACATTCTAATTTAAATTTTGAGATATATTTATTTATTATGCCAGCAGCATCATATTCATATTTTCAATTTCAATTTACGCAATAACAATTCCAATATTCCTAATGAAGGAAATGTACACTACATAAACGTTTGATTAATACAGGGATGTTCCGGATGTTCGGAAAAGTAGTGGCATCAAGTACAACGATCCTAACCAAACGTTTAATACCAATACATTAAGTTTTTAACTCCTCTTTACACATACTTTTTAAAATTTTGTTACACATGGCAAGCTTTCACAAACAAACTAGTTTCTGCAAAATAATTTGTCAAATTTTGACAATTAACATTAAGACATTTGTATCGATTTGCCTAGTTACCTGATAACAGCTATAACAATTTTTTGATTCAGTTTTGCCAAATTTACATTATTTTAAGTAGCTCGTGTTTTTTTTTTGCATTCAAAGAATCGTTTTATCAATTTATCACTACTTTTCTGGACACCTGTATATAACAGCGACAAAATTCTAATAATAAATTTATAAGCAGGGTTGGCAAATATCATGATATTTATATAAATATCAAAATATCATAATATCGGATATATATCCGATATATATCAGGAATTTCGTTCTTAGGCTATATGCAAAAAAAAAAACATAAAACGTAAAATACCTTTATTTTGGTAAACAACAAAAATCAAACTTTAGTTTAAAATAACAAAAAACAAGACAAAAATTATTATTATTTAAGTAACAAGAAATAACATTTTTCCTAAATATATTATATAAATAGTAAATACCTAAATGAGTAAATACTATTGTAGTTTGACATATGATATAAAATATTCATATTTTTATTTAAGTAACAAAAATAACATTTTCCTAAATATTTATATTACATAAATATCAAAATAACTTGTCGTTTGACATGTTTTTAAGTTTTGCACAACCGGGCCAAAGGAATATCATCTTCATCATCATTATCTTCACGTAACAAGACTTCATCACTTTTTGAGAAGACCCAGTCCAAGCTTTTGGCTTTTTTATCGGTATTTTGATTTAAAATATCAAGAATTTTTCACTCTGGGTATTTATTTTGTAAAAAATTAATAAGTGATATATATCATGATATATATCAATCAATAAATATCGGATATATATCAAGATATATATCATGATATATATCACTTGATATATATCTGCCAACCCTGTTTATAAGATTGCCATACAATAAATTTACTCAGATTAATACGTAATAGCATATTCTACAACAAGTAATGGAATGGCACATATTCCACACAAGCAAAAAGTTTGTAGTCCGAGCCGAAGGCGAGGGCTACGGTTTGCGAATGTGGGATATGCCATTCCGTTACATGTTGTAGACTATACTTTCTGTAACAAGATTTTGGAAATTATACAAAAAATACAAATACAAAACTGTTGAAAACGTCAAACTCAAATAAATAAAATTAAAACAAACAGACGTAACCATAATAAGTAACTGAATCAAGATACTCCATATATCGCGCTAATGTGTGGCTCTGATTCGTCGAATTCATTCCATACGCGGCGTATGGAATGATAGTTGTTCCAATACAATTTATAGTTGTGGAATGTGTAGTTTCCAAAACAGGGTTATAGAAAATAATATTCAACATTCGGGATCAGGGGGGCGACGTATGCCCTTCTTTTAGATCCTGAACAAATGGGTAGAAAATGAAACAATTTTTGAAATGTCAGTTATGTATTACAACTGTATTCTACTTTAATTGAATATTAAGTTGATATTAGTAAAAGTGCATTACTATTGTACACATCCCATACAATAAGTATTTAAATTATTTTATCCAAGAAATTTTATTTCAAGTACTTGCTAATATTCAGCATTTAAATCTTATTGTAACTTTGTAAGATATTCTTTTGTATGGATTAACAGTAATTTTGAAGTGTAATGTTATTTTAATCATTCCTTAAATGACAAGTGCAATTCATTAGTGTTATTTAGACAAATCCTCATTTTGACTTAGAAGTAGAAGAAATGCAATTAGTGCCTAAAGACCTAAAATGGACCCTTGGGATCATCAGACTACAAGTCTAGACTAATTGCAAAAATATTATCCTAAAATTACTTATGTTAAATAATAATACTATTTGGATTCTCGAATTCTAATCCCAATTAATATGATTAATTTTTTGGGTTTTCTGTTTATCGTTTTCAATAGCTAAAAGCAAAATAAAATAATAATTGGATCGTGTACCGAGGGTTCAAGGTTTGAATCCCCGCTAGAGCGAAAATATTTGCATTTGTTCACCACTTCAATGTACATTGTTCATCTCATACATTGGTCAAAAAAGATCCATAAAAATAACAAATAAATAATAGTAAATTAATAAATTATCTTATAAGGTCTACTAACTATTCTTGTACATAGTTTAGTTAAAGCTCTTAATTTTTGATTATGAGATATGATCAGATATGACGTCATAAATCAATATTTAAGTCAAGTTCAACTTGATAATAAACTAGTTAAGTACTCATATTTGATGAAATTACATAAAGTGTGATGTGATAATACATCAATTGCTAGGTCAGAGGTCATCATATCTAAGAACATCTACAAATTGCTAAATTTCTTTTGAACTGACACCTTTAACTTCATGTATCATGTAAACCAGTCCAGAAAATTAACTTGTAACAATGTAAAAAGAAAAAATATTTATTGACTTGTTGTTGCTGTTGGGAGATTAAAAATGCCATATTTGATCTATTTCAGAGAAGCCCAGTTCTAAGACACGCGCGGGATTTCCCATTCCGGAACTAGTAGTATTTTCATTTTTATAGATTAATTCATGCATTTTTATCGATAACGACATATAAAATACAGAAAACCCAAAGTTAAAAAAAAACCATGTTCATTAAATTTTTAAAATATAAGATAACATTTTCAAAATTTTGGATTTATTTATAAATGAATCCGGTGAAATAATGTATTTAATTAAATACGCATCTGTCGTCAAGGTGTGTAACGATTAATAAAACGGTTTATTATAAGTATAGCTCGAATAAATCTGAGCCACTTCCGGTTGATGCTAAAATAAATTTTGGAACAAACTTCAGGCCAACTATAAACACTGGTGTAGGAGACGGACTAAGTATCATTTTACAAAAAAGTATTAACGATATAATAGAAAAAATGAAAGCTAAATGCGTATTATTGTTTTGCACATAATAATTGCAGAGAAATCAAGGTCAATAATAAATGAATATTTGAAATTTCTGTTGTAATATATACTTTTATTTTGGGAATAATGGATAAACAAATATATAATTGTATTTACATTGTGAGTATATTAGAAATAACTAAATATAAAATCAAGTTAATCAAATAAAGCGAAAACCAATTAAAGTTTTATTGATAAAAACTTTAATTTCTAGAATTATATAAATATATATTTAACTAGCTAATAATTGTTATATTTACCGGTCGCATACAAATATTAGGTACGAATTATTGATTACATTTAAATTATTTGCATTTCTTTTATGGTTACCGACAATTTACAATTAGTAACGGAAACGTTAATATTTTTATATTGTGTTTCCACTTTAACGGATAATAGTACTAGTGATAAGATATTTTTATCACTTTAGAAAATGTATATAATTTAATTCATATGTAACCTATTGATAATGTGACGAAAATATATGAAGGAAAGTTTTTCAAACTACGCCACTGTGCTAAGTAACAAAAGTGCACCCACATTATGTAAGTATAAACTATTTTGCAAAATCCAGTCTAGAATCTCAAACGAAAGAGTCATCTATAAAAATAAATCTCTACAACCAACAATCATGCTTGATGTTAATATTAAAACAAATGAAAAAAAAATTAGGCGAACGGTGAATTAATAAAAACCAATCATGCAAGGCTCAAAACACCGATAATTCAAAATCTAATCCATGCAAATGTCAAAAACACTTTTACACACCTAACCCGTGATCCATCATAAATTTTCGAGCGATTTGTTTTAGGTATTGTTTTTATTACCCAACTGTCGACGCCGGATGAGATTCGCAGGTTCGGCGGTTAACCACGAACCTTTACAAAAAGAACAGAATCACTGGTATTTTACACAACTGCTACAGTGAGAAATAAAAAACGCGGGCACCAAATTCGGAGGTACAAAACACAACATTGCCTAGATCCCATTTCCCAAATGATTATTTACGTTTAGATGCACCGCAGCAGACATTTGATTTAAATGATGATGAAGGCTTACAGATGATAGGTACGAGCTAATAACACACAGCTACATACCTTTATGTTCATGGTGGAAACAGAACAGTAGCAATCACAAAAAATCCAAGGTCTCACTACACTAACAACGCACACTGAGAACAAGTAGATAACAACAGTAGACCAATATTAAATCGTACTTATATATTTCTCTGTTATCAGTTTATTCTATTCAATCTTACAAAAATTTAAATCATATACTGTGTTGGTTGAACATCACTTGTAACACACTTGCCAACACCAACTTCGCTTCTTTGCGACAAACTAAAAGTGAAGTGTATTTTAAGAAAGGATGACCACAACATTATTCGTAGAAATGCGATTGAGCTGCGTGTTGATTGGCTAGCAAGTCACATGGACACGTGACGTCGCAGCGGTTTGCGCGCAGGTTCAAAGTCATTTCAAATTTATGCCAACTTTCTCTTATCTCATTCCATCTAGCGGCACAATCGTGAAACACTTGACACAGCGCCGCTGCAAGCACGTTCACATTCGCGCTACTCGAGCGATTTGACTTTTTATTGATTAATATTAATCACAGCAAACGGCAGACGATAAGGCAATCTAAACTTAATTTGAATAGTACAAAATAATTAATTACAATCATAATTTCCTTGTTATTACAAAATAATTTGTGTTTATTTAATTAATATTTAAAAATCTAGGCAATCTAAGAAAAAAAAGAAAATTAAACAATATACATATCGACGATAAATAAACTTGCTAAAACGTCATAGGAAGACTTCAAAAATATGGAAAGGCTGAATTTATCAGACGAATTAAATGAAGCAAAAATATACTGCTCAAGTGTTATTAAGACACCTACGTCGAGGTCCAAATCCGATAATGTTAAACAAATAAAGGGTACTGTAATCAAAAGGGCCATTGTTACTACAAGAAAACCTACTACTGCAACTAACAAAGTCATCAAATCAACTCAAAGAAGACGCTCGTTAACTATGACAGACATAAGGAATAAAATGCCGGAACAAAGCAGGTGCAAA
Organism: Poecilus cupreus; assembly: GCA_963942605.1. Lineage (NCBI taxonomy): Eukaryota > Metazoa > Arthropoda > Insecta > Coleoptera > Carabidae > Poecilus > Poecilus cupreus. The sequence goes on along the minus strand of OZ012714.1, from coordinate 7,420,455 downwards.
TAATATTTTTAAAATTTTAACTTAATATTCTAATTAGACTAAAACAGCAAATACAACTTCTATATTAGTTAGATCGCTTTTTGCATAATATTTTGACGATTTTCAACAATCAATCTCCTTCCAACATTCCTCTTCTGACACACCACTTTAGGTTCGTCCACATTCACAACTCGATTCATACATGCTCGTCTATTCTTCAAATCTGGAATCATTCGTTCACGCAACAAACGATCAATTATACCACTTATTCATCGAACACCCACGCAATCGTTCACCCTCAATCTAACGTAGATATATGTATATTAGTTTCACCAACCTTTATTCGACATTTTATCGAGATGGCCGAATCACCTCAAATTACTCAATCATACTTTTTAACAGCATTCTTCTCAATCTCACACTCATCACGTATTCCTGACACGATCACATCTTGTATATTTCACACACTTCTGTCAAATATCTCATTATCACAATTATAGGTCGTTCTTACTTCTTCATCCACACCCAATATTCAGAGCCATACAACAATGTAGGCACTAACACACCATTATAAACATCGAGCATCCTATATTTATAAGATGTTAGTGGAGAAGAAACAATAAGGGTTAAAAAATTATATAAAAAATCTGTTGTGGGGTACCACAATACCTCACGCCATAAATTTCTTATCAAACAATGAAAGAACACGAACCACCACTATCAAGAAACGCTTATCTTATTAAAAAATTAGTTTACAATTATGACACATGTCAATAATAGTCATTTTTCAACTGTTGCTATATTTTTTTCAAAATGGACAGGTTAGCAGATTTAAACAAAAATATCAAAATTTAATTGTTCTTTAACGTGTTGTGTTGTAATTTGTAAATGGAGACAGTAACAGAGAGAGAAAAGTAACAGTAGATAATAATATTTGAAATATTATTGTAATAACAAAAATTGTCATTTAACCATAATTTACTGAGTTATTTCAAAATAACTTGATAGGGCTTCAAGTAACTACCACTTCCGGTTATTGGATAATCACCAAAAACTAATCAGCTTTTCTAAAGGGGATACTATTGATATATACAAAATATTAAAATTTTCAGTTTAGTAGTTTTTGAGGAACCATAAGTCCAAAGATCCACACAGATTGACAGACAGACAGACAGACAGACAGACAGATAGACAAACAGACAGATAGACAAACAGACAGATAGACAGACAGACAAACAAACAGACAGACAGACACACATACATACATCATCTCGAAACTATTAATCGTATTCTAGCTACCCTAAAACGCGCTCATCCACTGAAAACTCACTACCGAATATTTAGCATGATTCCTATATCTCCCTTACAGGATGTGGCGGGAGGTAAAAACCTATTCTAGATACCCCAAAACGTGCTTATCTGTTGAAAACTATACCGAATATTTTGACCCTTATATGCAAAAGGCGAGGGAAATATTTCTATTACAAAAAAAATTAGTTTATGAATAATTATGTAAGAAACAAGTTTAAAAAAATCATTGGTATTTTTGTATGAAAAATGAGTTGATAATATAAAAAGTGACATTAAAATTAATGCAATAGTCATTGATAATTTTTGAGCATGCAAATAAAATTTTCGATATAAATACTATCAAGAATTATCCGGTTTTTCAACTTTTTAAAAATAAATTTTAATTGATGAGAGAAATGGAAAATCCACTGTATTACAACCGCATAATTTTGCGCTGTTATTAGTTAATACTTAACCTGTTACCTATACGTGACTGTCGAATAGTGACGTTGATGAAAGTTTCAGTGACGTCAAAGTTGTACTACTTTATAAATAATTGCATGTGCCAAGCAAATCTGAGAGATATTACTATTAATTAGTGGTTTATCAAATGGAACAACACAAGGAATATTTACAAACAACGTTATTTCCCAGTTGGGAATATACGAATATTACTGATAAGTCAGCAACGTATATAGAAAAATAGGAGCTATTGTAAATTGCTCTGTTTTCATAGTCAAGGTTATTTTTACAGTTTATACTTGAATGTCCACTAAGCATGTCATATATTACTGTTATATATTTTTATCAATATTTTTGTTACATGCATATATTTATAACGTTATTTATTATGTTTTTGGTTCCACTATATAAACTGTATAGGTAGTGTGTAAATATAAATAAATAAATGTCATTATCTCTTTTTATCCATTTTTACCTCCCGCCACATCCTATAGGGATTGGAGGTACAGGAATCATGCTAAAAATTTGGTAGTGAGTTTTCAGTGGATGAGTACGTTTTATGTACTATTTTAATAGTTTCTCGATGATGTCTGTGTGTGTATCTGTCTGTCTGACTGTCTGTCAGTCTTTGTGGATCCCTGAAATTACTAAACTGAAAATTTTAATATTTTGTATATATCAATTGTATTATCCCATTTGGAAAAGCTGATCAGTTTTTGGTGATAATCCAATAACCGGAAGTGGTAGTTTACTTGAAGCCCTATCAAGTTATTTTGAAACATCTCAATAAATTATGGTTAAATGGCAATTTTTGTTATTATAATAATATTTTAAATGTTATTATCTACAATTATTATTTGAAACATTTTTCTCTTACTGTCTCCATTTACGAATTACAGCACGTTAAAGAAAATTATATTTTAACATTTTCGTTGAAATATGACCTGTGCTTTTTGAAATAACAAAACAACGCATGAAAATATCTATTTCTGACAAGTGTCATAAGTGAAAACTAATTTTTTTTAAGGGATGAGCGTTTCTTGATAGCTTTGGTCCGTGTTCCTGCATAATTTGATGAGAAATTTATGGCGGGAGGTATTGTGGTGCCCACAACAAATTTTTTAGTGTAGCACTCTGTTTTCGCAATTTAAATGATGCGACAAAAATTATAATAAATTGACAATCATTTTAATTGTAGAACACCGATAAAATATATGAAACAAGATTCATGTAGTACTACAGACTATTCTCCAAGATTATCGAATGAGCATCCAGCAGAAGAAATGTTGACAATCCGTCGTAGAGAACTGCAAATTCGTACTTTTGCCAAAATGTTTTATATTCTTTGGAGGAAACAGAAAAATCAGGCTGAAAATTTTAAAGACGAGGTATATATTGCTTAATAAAATTATAACTACTCTATTTACCCATAAAAAATTCTCAAAATTACATTTATACACAAGATTGTTAGAAGTTACTTTAATAATATTAATTAGTAATATTAATATGTATGTATATAAGATGATAATCTTATAATTAAAATGTAGGTTAAAGGTTTCAGATTCACTTTTCAAAAATCTGGCCCGAGTAAATAGTGAGTCACAAAATCAATAAAATCATATAATCAAATTTCGTGTTTTCGTTCACCAGTGAATTCGCGGATCCCTTCACTTGCAATCTATACAGGGTGCTAAAAATGTGTTTAAAAAATTGTCGTGCTGATTTTCAGGGCGGAAAGTTTTTTTTTTTTTTCAAAGTACAGAAAAAAATTATTGTACATTAATATAATTATATTTACGCAGGTATTGTAAAAAATAACTTACTAACCTCGAACTGTAAGTGATTTTTTAGGCCTCGAATGTTTAGGAAATCTCGACCCTACGGGTCTCGACATCCCAAACTACACTCTCGACCTAAAAACTATCACTTACAGTTCACGGTACGTAATATATTATTTATGTACCTCTGTTTGTTATACTGAAAAATAGTTCAATTTTTAATAAGTCGTTCGTAAAGTTCAAAATATTTTAATAACATTTAGTCCTAACCAATTTCATAATAATGGATTTCAGTTTATAAAACTTTAACTTTTAGCGATGTCTAATGTTCTTATATTATTTTAGAAAATAATGCTACGAATAAAAGTTAAGAGAAATATATTATCGTTCATTTTTATTTGAAATCTTTTTATAAAATAATTTTAGAATATTGTACAGCCCTAAAACACCCAAAACAGAGCTCACGGTACCAACCATTGAGTCTCAGTAATAATAATAGTTTGTTTCAACTGTTCCTAACTTAACAGCATATAATTTATTTTAAAAACTAATCAAAAACATGAACTGTTAATCAAAGTTATATATGTAACATCAGTGGCGAAATATTTCATCGAATGTAACACGATTCTAACAGATGTGGCAGCAACTAACTCGGCATTTAAGAGTGCCTCGAGTCATGAAAATCACAGTTGAGCAGTGTCATATAATAATACCTCGATTCGTAAGGGCAAAGACTTTACGCGTATTTAATTTTGGAAACTGGAGTCGTCTCAGGCGCCACTTTGGCGTTTTCTCCAGGAAAACAACTCTGGAACACTTTTACACTACACTCGGTGCATTTTATTTAGGCAACTGAGTCATTATTTACGTTCGCAAGGAACCGCAAATCAGTTTTTTGTCTACAGTACATATATATAAACTGTTACTCAACGAGAGTCTAGACTTGGTTGACACATGTACAAACACGCGTATAAACACACAGATGTGGTGCGGACGACGCAAGGCATCGATATAGGTAATGGTATAACGCAAGACTAAATTTAAAGTTTACTAAACTACGGCTCCAACTTGCTGAGTTGGAGTTACTGATCTGTTAAATTACAAGAGATATAAATGATTCACCAAAACAACAAAAATACATCTTCCGTGTTATTTTTTTTTTTAATTTCCTTACACGACCCCACCCCAAATGTATTCGAACCACTTGTATATTTATTATAATGAAATATAATTATTTGCTACTACTTTTGTCGCTATATTCGTCTCTCTAAATACCTAAATCATTACATACCATTATTGGTGTATTAAATCTTAATATTTTTAAGAAAATTTTCAGTAATAATATAAGAAGAGAGTGAGAATAAATAAATAAATCTTTCGAAAATTTGTTGCCAGGCGTAGGCCCATAGGGCTTGACGGCTTAAGTGGCTATTGCCAAATGGCAACAAGTTTGAGAAAGATACTGGACAATTATTTTCTAATTTATTGAACTCTCAAGTCATATTTAATTAGATTATTTTTTGATTTCATCATCAGGCACGCCACTAAATCTATCTTTATTGCATATTTTTTACTTGCGTTGATGATACCTAGAGAGTGGATTATATGCACGAAAAAAACTGAATTATATGCTCATATATATGCACTGATTTTTTGGGAAATATACACTAATATGACAATATATATGCAGCAAAATATGCAAAAAATATCTTAAATTATTAGATAAAAAGCATAAATGAATGCATTATGAATTTTATTGTACAAAACAGTCTTAATCATGATTCACAATTAACAAATATACTACTAATATGCATATGAACTAAGTGTAGAAACTTGATATTATAAGATTATGACATATTTACATAATTACAATAACAAATTATTCAAAATATTTAAAAAAAGAGAAACATAAGTAAAAGATATATCCAGCTGAGAATTCCCGGTCTTATATTCATTATACCCACTTTTACCAGCATTCGTGTATACAATGAATACCTACCGTGCGTTACAGGGATTTCCCTAGAAATATTAGAGTTTATTGGTTTGTGTATTTGCTTATTGTATTGTTTATTGCTTTTTCCATTGCATTCTTCTATTTATTGCATCCTCCTCCAATATTTGGGAATTATCATTGTGCATTACCAGAAATTTCAGAATGTTGATCACTAGACAAGGTCTTAAAAATATTGAAATATGCAATTATATGCAACTATTGTAAAAATATACATAAGAATGCCCAAATATACAATATATGCAATTAATAATTAGCATTAATTAACTCTAATCAATATAATTCGTCCAGAAAATTAATTTTATTTTAAGATCCGCTCTCTAATGATAACTATCTGACATCTGATATTTGTCAACAAAAACAAATAGCTACAGAGATTATTCCCGGGAATAATCACTAGAGCTTTATTCTCGTTATAATAATCTCAGGATTGGTTAAAACGCAGTCACGTAACATGCAATGAAGCATTTCATTGGTTTTAAGAAACGTCAAAAATAATCATTATAATATTTCAGTGTATTCAACCTTTTTGAATACGCGACCCCTTTACAAGTTTAAAAATTCAGACGTGAAAATTTGCTGCACAAACTATACAATTGGGCAACGGCTATGGCAGGTAGCGTTGAAGCAGGTTCAGGTCGTGCTGCTCGTAGAACTTTGATGCTGTCCGCATCCGCAAATCCACTGAGATGCGGAACAGCATACAGTATGATCGACTGCTGACCGGCCATTCACAAATGAGCGAGGGAAAAGCGTACTGTTATGTATCATATTAAACAAAATAAAAATCTTTGAAAAAAAAAGTTCACTCAATAACGAAAGTTAAGCAACACTACCTGCGGGCAGAAGTTGGATGGGTGACCGCTTTGCGAAATCACATACTAGCGAACACTGTATGCCGTTGTCACACCACCGAAAACGAGGCACCTAGGCGTTATATAACCTTAGTTGTTGAGCTTCTCAAAAAAAAAAAACTACAATTATTACGACAATAATTAACTCAAATTTTGAATCTTTAACTTAAGCATAATGTTATGTTATCCATAGGTAAGTCAGCTGCAGGTGCAGACGTCGTTCTTGAAGAACCTACGTGACAAAGAGTGCGAAAGTCGTGAAAAAATGACAAATCTAGCAGATAAACTAAAGACAGACATCATTGACCTCACGGAACAAGTATCGCAGTTGACCAAGGTAAATTATAAAATTATGCACACTACTGTATTTTGTTTACTAATGAAATATATATTTATAAATGTATGAAAAACATTGTAATATTTTTTAGGAGCGAGAAACTTTACTGATTTTTTGTCAGAAGTTTCAACAAGAATACGAAGGATGCATAGAATTCGCTGAAAAATCTTCTGTTGAATTAGACAGTGCTCATGAACAGAATCAGCTTGCCATAGTAAAGGTATGTACATATTTTCTATAGGATAATACTATTGCAGCAATATTTAGTTAAAATAGACAAAACTTGCCACAATATAATCCAATCCTCTAAGACTGTCGAGATTAATCCATCTTCTTTCGATTTTGAACAAAGTTTGTCCATTTCTTGCGGTTCATGAATAGTTTTTTCGCTCTATTTTTTCAACCACAGCAACGTATTATTTAATTTGTATGTTTTCAAAGACTATTTTGTTACCTTTGATTTGTTTAATTTTCTTCATTTTTCACATTATTTGCGCCGTTTCCCTCACGACGAGAGAGAAAGTGCACAAATCTCCCGTAGATATGAAATTGGTATCAAAGAAACCTAGTTACTATCCCGGTCGTGAAAAAAATTATTTATGATTCATTATATTGTAAAGCGTTGTACAATGCTCGACCGTAACCCGAACTTTACGCGCTTGAACGGATAACAACAGTCTTGCAATGTAAATTATTATAAAGGCCTTGCTTCAAGTTTTTGGTGATCTTTCTCTTCTGTTCCTCCCGGTCCGTCTTGATACCCATATCGTCTTGATTTGACTCTTCTCTTATTCTTAACAGATAACAGATCTCCATACTATATTAGTTTCTTATCTTCCAGTATTTTTACTGATGGCACTCTTGATTCCAGCCTTCTCTTCTCTATTCAATTAACTTCTAAGACTCCTCTTAGATATTTCATTTCCGCTGCCTGTAATCTTTTTTCTGTTTGTTACATTGTACTTCTATTTTCTTGGAATATATTAAGTTTAGTTAACCTGTCTTCCCGGCAAGAATGCAAGTTAACTTAGTCCATCCAACTAAAACTAATCGCATTCAAATCTACTTATAAAATTTTAAATTACCGATGTGCAAATATTTTTGTAGATTTAAAATAACAAAATTATTACAAGTAGTTTAAAAATAGAGAGCGATAATTCAAGCATCAAGCGTTGACGATGGCTAAAATTTGACCGAAATTTATTTACAAAATTAATGTTGGTTAAAATGAACCTTCGCGTTTGTGACGTTCATACGAAATTAAAATATTAACAATGTATTACGAAAAATAAAAAAGGTCAATTCCAAAGGTCAATAAATTTTTGATAATTTATTTAACACGATCTCAATATCATTTAATTTAATATTCATATCTTTTCTGTCCTTTAACTTAAAAGATAAATTTATGATAACTTCTTTGGGAGCCATGACTTGACGGATCATAACCGAGATCTGCAAAAGCAGAGTGCCACACCCAAATTGAATACATGGCGTGATATTTAAGAGTTCATTTTCTATGGGCGTGTTACAAATTTTTTTTCGCGGTCGCCCAGAAAATGAGCTGTTACTGATCGCTTTTTAGGCCGGAAATTCCTTCTTTATCGAGCTAACTCAGAAAATTGCTTCTTTTCCGAGCTAGCTCGGAAAATTGACTATAAGGGATCGGGAAGCAATGTTTCCATAGTGATCAGTTCTTTATTTATTTATTTTTCATTCATGTGTCAAATATTGCAATAAGGTGTAAGAATTATTACTTCTTTTTTTCAGGATCGCGAGAAAATATTGTACCCAACATGACCTGAAAGTATCTTCACTGGGCTCGCAAGCTTCCAAAGCTCGCCTACGACTCGCTCTGGAATATGCTTGCTCACCCAGTAAAGTTTCACTTTCAGGTCTTGTTACGTAATAGTAATATAATAATATTAATTTGCTTTCCGATCCCTTATAGTCAATTTTACGAGATAGCTCGGAAAAGAAGGAATTTTCCGAGCTAGCTCGGTAAAGTAGGAATTTCCGGTCTAAAAAGCGATCAGAAACTGTTCATTTTCTGGGCGATCGCGAAAAAATTATTATTCTGAAGAACATTTATTTTAATTTGATTGATATATTATGAAATACTAATATTTAGGTAAAAATGGGCCTTTTTGCATGCTTTTTAAATTCTGATCAACTTTCGTATTTACTCTTTTTCTACAAAGTGAATAGGTTAAAATTTACAGCAATATTGAAAAAGCATATTTCAATTCTGTACTCGGTATATTAAAACAAACATGTTTTATGTAAATTTTTGTAGTTTATTCGAAATAAATGGAATTTATTACTTCCAGTCTTGCTGTAAGTCTAAAATCAAATTAGTTCTTCAAATTGGCATGAAATATGTATAATTATGAAATTTCGTTGCTCCATCATGTCCGTGAGCTATTAACATTGGGACACATATCCATCCATCCATCCACACAGACGCCATTGCGATAGTCCAAACAGCTTCAAGAGTCCTAAAATATGTATTTATGTAAAAATCTCATGATTTATTTTTTCCTTGATTCCTATACTTCCTTATACCTACAAGAAGGTAAAAATTGTTCTTATAAAACAATATAATTGTAACCTTTCCTTCATTACCACATAGGTAACAGGATACTAATATTTTGCAAGAATTCTTTTTTTATTCTACGAATAAGTAAAAGAATTAAATGGGATTCAAAGTAATCCAGCACTAGACTTTCCGGTAAAATCTCTGTTAGGAAAACTACCTCGATATTCAATTATTTCTTGTCGACCTCAAAAACAGCATCACGTTTGGCCAAGGTCACGAGATCGTTTACTTAGAACACCTTTACATATTTGTTATTCGTTCGTTTCGTTTTGAATTCTTTCAAATGAAAATTAAATGAACACAAGAATGTGTCCAAAATGGGAAGTTCTTCCGCGAATTGTCGGTCGGGAAGCCCCAATAATTAATAGTGTGCACGGAGCATACATAGTAGTTTGTAATATATCGTTGTGATTATAAGAATTCTAGTTTTTATTTTGAAAATATTATGAGGCGAGAACCGGTTTGGACAACATAATATCGTCTTGCAGGCATTATTAACGTGCAAAATATAGTAGGTTATATTTACATATTTTGCTTTTAGTTATAGCTTGCAATAAAATATAAACAAAAAATGTGAAATAACGAAAGAATTTGAAAATTTTTCTTGCTACTAATAAGAACTTTGTTTATATTTATATGAACGTTTAGTTGATGGTTTAACTCAATAACAAATAGCAAAATGAGTATTTGTAAATCTACAAATTGCGCATTAAAAATTGACACACAATAACTTGGCCAGACTTGGAAAACGATTTAAAAGTGTCATTGTACGTTTATCTTAGAGATAAATATACATTAAGTTTCTACGACAAAACAAAATATTAATAATTATTCCGGAACTGTGATATGTTATTTTATAAGTAGCTTTAGTCATTTTAGCCTCACATGAAATGTGCTACATTTGATTTAAGTTTTTATTCAATATAATAATTTTGATTGCAATTAACAACTCGTGTGCCATTTTTGAATTTATAAGAAGTGTTTTGGAAAGTTTTCGTGGTGTGTTGCTAAACATTCAAGTAAAGTAAAAATTGAATTTTTTTCTTTTGATATTTGATAAAGTGCAACTTTTTTGACAGCCTTTACATAGCAATCGCTCAACAAACGTATAGCAACTGCTAAACTAACTAATCTAAGTTAATTCTAAAATCGGCAAAAAATAATGGCTTCTATTCACAGGTCTATACTAAGGGCTACTAACTAGGGCATTTTAAGATTTAACACTGTTGCTATGAAAAAATTGTTGATCTCCAAGGTAATTAACAACTTTTGCAAAGTAACTGCCAAATTTTAAAATGTCCTAGTTAGTAGCCCTTAGTATAGACTTATGAATAGCAACCATTATGTTTAATGCAGCATCAAACATAGATTTACAACTTGCTGTAAATCTGGTATTTTTGTTCCCAGTTAAACAAATAACCATTTTTACTGATTGATAATAAACGTACTACATTTTAACTGCTAACAGGCACTAAAAATATTTTCATAGCAACCGCTCAACAAACGCATAGAAACCAGTCAACAAACGCAAAGCAATCGTTCAAAAAAAAAAAACGCATAACATAATTTGATGGCGATAACTTTCAAAATATGTATTAAAAATTATCAATATATTAAAATTAATCGACAAAAACAAATAATGTGATCTACACGGCACCAAACTTAGATTTACAGCTTCGGCAGCATTCATCGGCAACCTCTGCTGCAAATCTGGTACTTTGGTGCCTATTTTCTGCTGTCCACAATGTTAGAGAGATTTGTTTCTATGTGGTTCTAAAATATTATATATTTTTTTTCCTTTGAACAAAAAAACTGTTCTCCTTTCAAGCCTATAGTTAATACTTAACTTGATGTTATTAGTGTAAGCTACTCTTTTTGTTATAATCATATAAGTTCACATTAGAAAGTTTCTGAGAGACTTCTCTGAAGACAAAGAACGAATTTATTTTAAAATATACTAAATATACTTTTATATGAAATGAGTATTGCCTATTGCGACATAAGTATGAAATTGTGTCTTTCTTAGATCTGAACTAGGATTCTTGGTTTCTATTTGTCCGAAAATCTCTTATAATACAAGATGACCGCAGACTTCAATCGAAAAGGAAAACAATTTGTTCTAAGAAATTTATTTAAATAAAAAAAAATATAATTAAATCATTCCAAAAGGTACGATGATTTCTAAAAAAATAAAACATCCGAAAAACAATTATATGAGGAAACTTTGTAAGAAATCTGAATGTCATTGGTCTTTATCGTTTGGAAATTTGGTACGAGAATAATACATACACTTCCAAACAACTGGGCGTGTATGCAAATGATTCCGAGGCGTTCGGGACTTCCCAACCGAATCAAAACCTGCACCACACGCAACAGTGTTGTCTCCCGCGCAAGATCGCAGCGGCCTTGGCGGGAAACTAGCCACAGTCAACGAGTCAGTGTCGTTTGTCTTTTGTTAATGTTTTATGGTGACAACACAACAAATATGAGTGTGTAAACACAACAGTGATGTAGCGATTCCATAAATCGATTTAAGTGCTAATCGCTGTTTAAATGAATCGTGGAAATTTCAAAATGGCGGCCGGATACCGGATACGGATGTCTACATTTTTTCGATTAAATTGTTTTATCACTCTATCGTTAATTGCAGCTATCACTTTTACAATTTGGTAGTTCCTATTTTATTGGTCGGGCGCTATGTTTATTACAATATCCTGTTGACATTTCATATTTTCAAGTTTATGTCCACTTACGGAACCAAACTATCTACTTCATCTACAAATAGTATATTATACAACAAGTGCAGAATGTTACCTATTACATATAAAGTATGAGATTTCCACACGTGATGCACTGTATACTATTTTTCTACTACAATACTTCAACATTGGTTGGAAACTTGTGTAATTACATAAGTATATTAATAATGTATTTATTACACATGTATATAATATTTTATCTACGCCCACTCAAAGTTAATAAATTAAAATAATTTGACTTTATTTTTTTGATAAATAGAAAATTAATCCAAGTAGTCGATATAAAAATGTTTTTAATCCATGACGACCACAATTTGACATTAAACTATTATGTAGTTGTTTCTCATAAATTTTTGAAGCATTTAGTGAAAATTAGTGATTTAGAAAGTATTTCGTCGGATATAGAAGACCAAGCTTCAAAAATTATTAATTAATTATATATAAATAAATAAATAAATAAATATATCATCACGCCTTTTACCCATTACGGGTGTGGCACTCTGCTTACACAGATCTCGGTAGGTGATATATTTTTTTGTATGAAGTGTGGTTACCAGCCGTCAAATCATAGCCCCCAAGGATGTTAGTGGAGGGGAACCACAGGGGTAAATTTAAATTTGTAACTGTCGGCAGTGGGATTCGAACTGAGGATCTCACGATCCACAGTCCGACACGTTACCACGGAGCTATTTACCCCATAATTATATATTAATTAATTTAAAAAATAATAGAAATTGTATTATCAACATTTATAATACATAGTACGTTAATGAAAACGAGTGGGGTAATGAAGCTCTTAACTCACGCAAAATGAGTGGGATAAGTGACATTTAACTTACGGGCGTAGATAAAATTATTTTATCCAACACCTCTCAATAAATGCTCTATAACTATAGCGATTTTAAACAAGCAAAGTAACAGATTATCCACTAGTGGGTATAATTTGAGGAAAGTCACTAGTGAGTATTTTTTTATTTATAACAATAATAATAACACACAACACCTTGGTAACTACTTCGATTGACATTTTAATTTAAAAATTTAAAGCATATGTCACTGTCAAATAATATTTCTTTTATAAATTTTTCATTTATTAAGAAGTGTTGGATAAAACGTTATACTTCACACGTGGGCAAAGTGGAATTACCCACTCGATAAAATTATCTCACTCAGCCTTCGGCTTCGTGAGCTAAGATTTCTCTCGTGGGTAATTCCTTGCTTTGCCCACTTGTAAAGTAAATAACTATTATAAAAAAATATTTGAAATAAAAGTGGTAGATAATATATTTTTCTGTACTTCTTTCGAAGAATTTTTTAATAAAATAATTAGAGAACATTGTACAGCGCTAAAACCGAGGCTAAAACACCCCTCTTAAAATACCCAAAAATAGAGCTGGTTGTACCAGCCTTTATGTCCAATCCTACGATTAATAATAATTCATTTTTAACAGAAAAGATTTAAGGTTTCATTTAAAATCATAGTACGAGGTCATTTTATAACAATAATTCTTTCTTTATACACATAATTCTGATTTGAAATTGTAAGAATTACGATGAAATCCTAACATTCTAGTATCTAGTTTGCCTTGCTTCATCAAGGTAAAGGATAAACGGATAACAGTAGTTATTTTAATTAGTAAACATCAAACATAGTACTGAAAAAATAAAAGTTCATTTTTAAATACCGGCTGTAGAATTGAAATGAGGCGTATAGGGGTTTCAATAATATTTTTTTGATAATGCTGTAGTAAATTTATCCCTGTTCACGTTACAGAAAAATTGATTTTAATTTGATAAATAGTGAAATACTAACATTTAGGTAACCAAATAAGCCTTCTTCCATGCATTTTTAAATTCTGAACAATTTTTATATTTACAATTTTATTGTATTGTATTGTATAAAATTGAAATCCCTATACGCCTTATTTCTATCCTACACCCTATGTACCAATTATTTACTTCTTGTTGTCAATGACATTTGCAGAGTAAAATATTATTTTTTTATGTAATGACTATTTATTTAATTAATCTACTGATGTACAATATACTTATTCGAATGTAGAATTTAGGTTAATAACAATTTAAACGAACGCCAGTGCACTGGAACAGAAACGTACACCGAGACGAGGCACTTGACAGACAAGCTACACCTACTGATTTCTAAATGACCTTAATTTAATACTAATTATTTTAAATGCATATTGAATGTTATCTACAGGTACTCGCATGCTAATTTGTTCAATTTTTAATTCAGTACGAATTTTAAATGAAACAATCAGTACCTCGTCAAACGGGTCTGTAACTATAATCGAAAAAAAAAAAAAAACAGATTATAAAAGAAGTAAATTAACGATTATGTTATCCCATAACAATAATGAAAAATACATATAATTTTATAAAATTGTGGTATTTGCAATTTTTAATTCAAATGGTGCAAGTCGCGCCTTGACGTGACGTAGTTTTGGTGGAGCCAATGATATAGCGCGAAGTATACATAATGAGGTAGGTCGAGATGTTATGAAACTGACGTATGTTAAATGCCAGGTAGTAAAACCTACACCTAAAATTACACAAGCACTGCAAAGTGACATTTGTATCTATCTCTCAATCCCAAATATGCCCATCTATCTTCCACCAAAATGTCACGTATCTCTTCTTTTAATTTTTAATAATTAATTTCTTGTAAACTATTGATTTAAAAAAGTATCTATGTTATTTTCTTGTCTAATATTATATTTAAAAAATCGTTATTTGGTCACAGACCACATTACTGATGAAGCAAAAATACCCATTTCGCTCATGAGATATAGGAAGAGCTTTTTATATTTGCAAAAATTTGTTGGCAATTACCTCGTTACTTAGTAATTTTACAAGAAAACTTTTAATACAATGTCGACACCGCACGCAGGGAGGGGGGGGGATTTTATTTTCAAACTGTTGTTAAACTGAAATTTATTCGAATAATTGTTAGAGTGCAATTCGTCGAGGTAATTCAACGATTTTTCCTTCTGTTTTAGTTAAAATAACAAGTTTATCTGATTGTAAAAACTTTTTATCCGCACATTTTTTTTATATCAAAGTTAAATTAAGAATAAAAATTTTAATCGGTCTTTGCTATTAAAATCAATAAAATATTTATTTTAATAAATTAAGGTGTAGTTAGTGAAACAAACAAAAAACACTTTAAATATACTTTCCACTATCAATACATATTTCATTCTTAAATCGTAAAATCAAAATTTCCAGTTTGAATGTACGTCACTCATGACCTAGTCACCAGTCTGCCAGTTGAACAAGATACGATTTCTGTAGCACAGGCGGAGAGACTCCCCTCTCTCCTCCACGTCGTAGACATTGGCTGGCTACGTCACAATTCGCGGGGAACTTTGCAAATACGTATGAATGCGAGCGTGTACTTAATTGGGGAAACAGATAGTGATAGCGAGGTATCACAATACGTAGGTGAGTTGTGTTGACAGTTACAAATTATGTTTTTGGTAAAGCTGTCGCTAGTATCTTGTAATATGGTTACCTTTGATAATCCGTGCCTATCAATCAAATTAGTATACCAAAACATAAAATTATCTCACATAATAATAGCATTAAAACGATTCAGATCGATGCATAGTTTTGAAAAAATGTTATCTCAGAGAATTAAAATGATTTAAAGAAAACAATGATTCAATGATTTCGTTCTACATAATATCAATTAAATATTTTAGTATATTTAAAAATATAATACACCCTAATGTTAAATAAAGAAGAAATTAATTAAATATCTGTAAAATGTGTACTTCAAGGATAATGCATTTATTTTTTAAATATCTCTTATATTATCAGATAGTATACGCACCTTAATTTTTTTTCCTGAAGTACTATGACGCTCTATTTAATACTCGTACAAACTTATTTGTTTCATTACGAAAAAAATTGTCATTTTAAATAGACAGATCAACAGATTTTGATTACACAAAATGTCTCTGGAATTATTAAAAAAAGTAGTTTATTATTTTATGATATACTGATTACTGAATCGTAAACCTAATATTACTGACCTCCGTCTTTATTGCTAGAGAAATTTTTACGGGCTGTCATTTTAAAATCGTAGCAACATACATATTGGCTGTTTTTCATATTTAAGGGAGATTTGTGCACTTTCTCTCTCGGGAAATTATTCAAATAATGTGAAAAATGAACAAAATTAAACAAATCAAAAGTAAATTATATTATAATTCAAATAATATTGAAATACATACAAACTATAATAAATATTGGAGTCGTGAAAAAATACTATATACTATTTTAGAGACAAATTTGAGCAAATTGTTCTTGATGAATAATTATTATTTTATAAATTAATAATAAAATAAATACCGTGTCCCACGTAAATGTTGTTGGCATAGGCAGTTAACATGTAAAATCAGTTTTTTGTAAATAAAAAGTGTCCGGCAAAAATCATGCATTCAAATTTTATATAATAATACTGCCAATATCCCTACATCTTATTTAATACAGATTAATTTATTTTGATACCACAATTTAATGAAAATAATAGTATTTATTAATTATTAACAATCCTAATTTTTCGCCTACTCTATTATTGCTACTGACGCATAGTGCTTGCAATTTGTTTTAAATATTTTAATCTGTCACTGTCAATTTCTGGTGATGGAAACCATTCGGCGTTCATTCCTGTGAAGTATTCAGATATTTGTCTTTTATTGCGCCCCGCGTAATACCTACATTCTAATAATATTTACACGGTTATCGACATTTAATAAGGACAGTGACAGATATTTAAAACAAATTACAAGCTCTATATATAAGTAGCAATAAAAAGAGTAGGCGTAAAATTAGGAATTATTATTATTAATTTCGGTATCAAAATAAATTATTTCGTATTAAATAAGATGTAGGGATACTGGCAGTATTGTGATATAAAATTTGGATGCATAATTTTTTGCCGGACACTTTATTTTTTACATAAAACTGATTTTACATGTTAACTGCTTATGCCAACATTTACGTGGGCCACTTTTTTTTTGGCTGAAAAACTCTTGAAGCAGATCTCGGTATATGATGTATGAACCAGACGTATAATTCCGAACCCTACATGGTGACTTTTGAATTTTGTCGGCTCTGGTATCAAATTGAAGATGATTCACTGATTCACAGTCTGATGCGTTACCATTAAGTTGTTAACCCCCTTGTTAAACTAATAATTCGATTTATATTTCCACTATTTATATTTTCTTCGCTTTACCCACAAGTAAATAGTAACGTTCAAAATATTTACAATTGACCTTGTTCTCTCAATAAACAAGCAATAACAATTCTGACAAATCACTATTTTAATGGAATAGGGACTTACCCTAGCAGAACAAGAAGTATATGAACTTTTGAAGGTAACCCAAAAAACAAAACAAATAACTGACGTGTACCATGCATTTTTTAACATCTTATATTTGTTTAATATTTACGAAACGTTAGTCATAGTCATAATTTAATCAGCCCGTTGTAAAGAACCCACAATAGCACCAAGTGTTTAATCTCATGTATTAAACAATTAAAACAATTAGATAAAATTTATGTAATACAAAAATGTTTTGCTATCTTGACACTTGACTTGTGCGATATTAATAAAATAATCGGAAGAATATACAAAGATCCAAGATAAACAATAACATGGGAAAATACGAAAACCGGTTAATTTTTCCGGAAATATTCCACAAACCAAAAAAGATATCAAATAGTTTTATAAATTAACTTAGCGTGTGGGCATTCCCCAGTTATTTTTGTTTTTGTCATTAGAGTTCATGTACTGCTAATTTAATTTTTGTCTTACTTTTTCATTTTTTTATATATTTATATTTTATATTCTAAATCTGAATTTCCAAATCCAACCAATCAACTTGACTAGGAACCAAAATTCAACTGTGACAAATGTCAAATCTGTCAAGATTGTCTGATAAACTGATTTATTTGTAATCCTCATAAAATATTGTTATAACATGGATGCGGAGAGTGTTAAATATGATAATAATTTAATATCTTTGATTGAAGAACATCACATATGATAAGTTGAGGTTGTTTTGTTATTGTTTAATATGTATGTCAAAAATCTGAAGCCCTGTATTGACAGATTTAAAATTTTATAAATTCAGTATGAACCAGGAGGTAAATCACAAATTTAAATTCTAAATTACTATATCTAAATTTGTAAATTAAATCCAGTATAAACCAGCTACAAGAATCAATTTGATATTCGGGCCTAGTCTCTAAAAATTTGCTACTAACTAGCTGATTTGTGACAAAAATGAATCGATTTTTGAGAGCTATTGAAATATTCCCCATTATGTAATTTTATCACCATTAGCAAATAGCAAGTTGCTTATGCTCGGTTGCACCAACACTAGTTAAATTTTAAACTTGGTTTAAATAAATAAAAGAATATCTAATTTTTGACATCAATGTCAATTATGATATATAATTTCGATTTGCATTTATTTATTTAAACCAAGTTTAAAATTTAACTAATGTTGGTGCAACTGGGCATAAGTAACAACTTTAATTGAGAATAGAGTCGATTGTCAGTTAATCTCTATTTAAAATTTAAGTCTCGTTGGTGCAAACGAATAGAATTAATTTACAAAAATAAAAATCCTTGAATATGCAAATGAATTTGAACTTGAACTTGAGTAAAATTTTGATCGTTAAAAACCCCACGTGCCCACGTGCTGTAGAACCTAATCGTCACGCAAAATTTTACTATTAAATCACGTAGGTATAGAGAACGTTATCGGTCATTCGTCCAAAATCCCGAAAATGAAATTGAGCGCCAACTTGATATCAATGAAACTGCGGGGTTTTCCACGTGGACGCACCTTTGTGATAAAGTTGTATAACAGTTTGATGAAGTAGTGCGATAGGAACATCATCAACAATGATTGGTTTTTTGTTTGTCACCCGTGTGATGATTTGGAGTGTCTACTTTGCGGTTTTACCGGCATACTATGTTATTTTTAGTTAATTGAGCTTAGGTCTATTCATGTGCAGATATGACTTAGCAAAACGCGCTTAGAAAAAGTGGGAAAATCTCAAATGATAGGTCAATTAGTAACGTGGCTAGCGTGAGATATAAATAGCACGAGTTGATATAACAGTTATCGAAAAATAAATGCATCCGTAACTCTTTTTAAGAATAATAAATGACTGTATGCATTTTTATTTTTTCCGGATAAAAAAGAAAATTCTCATGAATCCAATGGAAATTTTATTAAGTTTGTGACAATAAGTTATAGATATAGATTTTGTTGACAAAAAGAAATAATTGTATCATCATCACTCATCACGTTATATGTCTATTCTTTATTTTCAAAATTTAGTCTGTACTTCTACGCATGATGTGCCTTTACCAACCCTGAAATCATGCCCTCAAGCATGTTACCCCAGAGGTAATTTTTGTTGTAAATATTTTTCAGCCCTGGGATCGAAATAAGCAGCTTATCTGATAAGTTAGCACGCAGTTATTTACCCCATTTTATTTAGTTTTTTATTTATTATTTCATATTAATGTATTAAAATCTGTACAAATTTCTTTGTATATATTAAAATTAAAACAGTCATAACTGTGACAAGGAAATATTGCCTTTTGACATTTGAAGCTAATGCCTGAGTCAACTAAACAATTACAGTAAATTATATTTAGCTATTGAAGTACTTATTTATAATAAATACATACCGGTTGTAGAATGTGGAATATAGCAATAAAAAGTATTTATGAAATAATATAAACGTAAAAACCAATAAAATTAAACGTAAACAAAAGAAATAATATGTCTGACAGTTGTTATTTGGCCTAGTATGAAATGTGTAGCAATAATATTTTTACATTACTATTATGCACTTCACAAATAATTATATAGGCGGAATTATTTTTTTCTATTTCACGTTCACAAAGTCGATTTTGTGACACTGTTTTTCTCAAGAGCAATGCTACAATATTGAATTTTGTAAAACTGTTTTTGGGAATTTATTATTTATAAAATTGTTAGTCTGTCAAATTTGGAGCTGTCATTGCTCACGTATAATTATTGTAATTATTTTTTTATTGAAGTAATAACACAAATAGTCAAACTGTAAAGCACTTTGTTTTATAATATTACAGGGAAAGGTATCTACTTATTTATTTTTATTTAACTGCCGACAGTTACAAATTTAAATTTATCCCTGTGGTTCTCCCTCCACTAACAACTTTGGGGGCTATGATTTGACGGCTGGTAACCGCACTTCATACGAAACAATATATCACCTACCGAGATCTGCGTAAGCAGAGTGCCACACCCGTAATGGGTATAAGGCGTGATGATATATTTATTTATTTTATTTTTTTATTTAATTGACTTGTGAACTTGAAATAGGAAAAGTAGTTTGAAAAACACCTGTTACCATGCCTAATTGTAACAATAGTTGTACAATAAACTATTTTTAATGCCTTTTTCTTACTAAAAATCTGGGCAGTTCAATACCCCGCCATAGATTTCCTACCAAACAATGCACTAATTAACACGGACCATCACTATCAAGAAACTGTGATCACTTCAAAAACTTTAGTTTTGTTTTGTCAAAAAACTCAGGTATAACATTATATTTTTATCGTGTTGATATTCGTAAATGGTGACAGTAAGAGAGAAAATATTTCAAACAACAAATTGTAGTGTAGCTAATATTTGAAACATTATTCAAATAACAAAAATTGTCATTAAACTATAATTTACTGAGATATTTCAAAATAACTTGATAGTGCTTCAAGTAAACTACCACTTCCGGTTATTGGATTATCACAAAAAACTAATCAGCTCTTCCCAAAAATCTACAAAATATTAAAATTTTCAGTTTAGTAATTTTTGAGAAACCGTAACTCCAAAGATTTACACAGACATCATCACGAGACTATTTAAATCGTAATCTAGAGACCCTAAAACATGCTCATCCACTGAAAACTCACTACCGATATTTTTTAGAATGATTCCTAACAGATATTATGGCGGGAGGTAAAAAGAGGTTGCAACAACTAAAATCTACTGCTAGCTGGTAGCTAATGGCATTGACAACTACATGATAAAATCCTAACTTACTAACTAAATATCAAGCATCTTTGTGTTTGTGTTGAACAGTGAATTGATCTGCCTGAACGAAAACATTGAAACACAAAAAGGTTACTCTGCTGAATGTTGTGATCGTGATGTTAAGGTCACGCAGGAATTTTGTATGTTTTATACACATATTTATGACACGCAATATACACGCACCACGGTCTCGTATTGCGTGAACATAAGCACGCATAGTTCAAGATATCGAAATTGCTTTGTACCTCATAAATTTACGGACAGAAATGAAACATAAACCTTAAGTTGAAGTAAAATTGGAAAAATTGTAAGAAATTAGACATACACAAACATACATGTACATATTTTACCTCCCGCCATATTCTATAGGGGAGGTATAGGAATCATGCTAAAAATTCGGTAGTGTGCACGTTTTAGGATCCCTAGATTTCGATTTTAATAGTTTCGCGATCATGTCTGTGCGTGTGTCTGTCAGATTGTCTGTGTGTATGGATCTCTGGAGTTACAATTTCTCATAAACTACTAAACTGAAAATGTTGATAGTTTGATGTTTTGTATCCCCTTGAGAAGAGCTGATTGGTTTTTGATTATAATCCAATAACCGAAAGTAGACTTGAAGCCCTATCAAATTATTTTGAAATATCTCAGTAAATTAGGGTTTAATGATAAATTTTGTTTCAGAATAATGTTTCAATAATGTATCTACAATTGTTGTTTGAAACATTTTTTTTACTGTCACCAGTTAGGAATTACAACACGTTAAAGAACAAATATATTTTGAAATTTTTGTTTAAATATGGAACCTGTGCGCTTAAAAAAAACAACGCTTAACCATGCTATATTCTGATATGTTTTTGATGAACGATATTGATAATGGATGTCCGTCTTCCTGCATTGTTTGTTAAGAAATCTATGGCGGGAGATTTTGTGGTGCCCACACCAAATTTTTTAATACTGAAAAATAGTCAGATAGTCAATAGATTTTGACTATAAAATTTTAATTTTTTGTGTAGAAAATTCATGTTGTAATTCATGTCTTAATTCATTGGTGTGTTCCTCTTATTTTGATCATAATATCATTAAATGATATTGAGATATTTTTTATTTCTACGAAAGAAAGTAATCTGCTATTCAGGAAATTACAATTAAAATAAAAATACAGTAAATTAAAAGGCGCCAGCTTAGCTCACTGTAAACATAGTATGGATGCTGTGTCAAACTCGTGGTGGGGTTAGGGTTGAAGCACGTGATGACGTGGAAAGGCTTGGGGAAGTGGAGGGGAGTGTAGTGTGTTGGCGGGAATGAGTCAGCCACCGGAGCCGCAACCCGGAGTCCGGAGTCACGCGTTTCCCGGAACCGACGATGACTCACCCGCTACCAAACACATTGACGAGCCAAGTCTCATGAGCTACATACTAAATGCGAGAGGTTTTATGTTCGTCTTCCAGGAAAACTGAGATCCGGACGCTCAATGGGATTCTGTTTGCCCCATTTATGATAAACAATGATAATTATGATAAATTTTCCTTGTATTTTTTGTTTTATTTTTTATGTAGTAAAAAATTTATTTTATGATATATAATGAATATTTATTTATAATATAATTGCTTATCTGATGCGTCGTTAACTTCAACTAAATATATAGAATGTATTTAAACAAATATATATGTTAAAAAATATACAACCTAATTATCGAAAAAACTATACGAGTATCTAGAATAAGTGAAAAATTATTAATACGATTTTTTATCTTTTATTTATTTGCTAATGTGCTGAAATAAATAATATAAATATATCATCACACCTTATACTCATTATGGGTGTGGTACTCTGCTTATGCAGATATCGGTAGGTGATATATATTTACTTATGAAATGCGATTACCAGTCGTCAAGTCATAGCCCCCAAAGTTATTAGTGGTGGAGGAACCACAGGGGTAAATTAAAATTGGCAACTGTCGGCTGAGGGATTCGAACTGAGGATCTCACGATCCACAGTCCGATACGTTACCACGGAGCTATTAATCCCATGGGATATTAATCCCAATTACAGTGGATTTTACCGGGTGTCTTTTTTGTACATCTCACCAAATACTTGTATGGGTGATATAAGAACCATGTTAAAAATTCGGTGGTAAGTTTTTAGTGGATGAGTACGTTTTAGGGCATAGAATACGATTTTAATAGTTTCGCGATGATGTATGTGTTTGTGTCGGATTGTGTGTGTGAATATCCAAACTGAAAATTCTGATATTTTGTATATTATATTTGTATCTTCTGGGGAAGAGCTGATTTGTTTTTAGTAATAATTCGATAATCGGAAATGGTAGTTTACTTGAAGACCTATGAAGTTATTTTGAATCATCTCAGTAAATTATGGTTTAATGACAATTTTTGTTATTAGAATAATGTTTCAAATATTATCTACAATTGTTGTTTGAAATATTTTACTCTTGGTACCATTATTTACGAATTACAACACGTTAAAGAGAAATTATATTTTGATGTCGCTTATCTACTTTTTGAAAAAAAAAAAACGCTAAAAATAGCTATTTTTATTACTAGTGAGCAAAGTAGTGCACTTAATTACGAAGTGCGAGCCGTAGGTGAAGGCCCTAACTAGAAAAGTGATTAAATGCACGCTTGCTCACGAGTGTAAAATTTGAATTTTCCCACAATCATTTCATTTTGAGTGATCAAACATCAAAATTAAACAATTAAGGAAAAATGTCACACTTGAAAACTAAATTTTTCGAAGGGATGAGCGTGTTCCTGTATTGTTTGATAAGAAATCTATAGCAGGAAGTAGTGTGGTGCACACAACATTTTATTATTATTTACTTGATGGCCTAAATCAATATTTTAATGAATCGGATTGATTTCTATTGTATAGCTTTTTTCAGTTATATTAAATACATTAATATTTTGCCAGCAATATAAATTTTCCCTTAATTTTTTCATTAAATTTTGTATCTATTTCGCTTAATTTTAATGTATTATTAAAATATAATCATTAAAAATCTACCACAAATATCTTTTATAAAAATATTAGGAATAATTGCTCAAGCTGTTGCATTTTACCGATAAAATATAATGTGAGTATTGCGTTTTCCGTTTGAATTTTCCGCGGCGCCTTCCGGTCTCCTGTCCGCGTGACATACATGTACAACTGGCTATCGACGTAGCAATTAATGGTGTACGTACTTCCCTCTACATTTTTGATCCTTGCCTAGTTCTTGTCACGCAATCTTACAAATATAATAAATAATTATACAAGGGTAATGGTAACTTTCTTCTTGCATGTATTCGTAACGATATACTTGAACAGTATATCATAATTAGGTTGGGGAAACTACGAAAGAAATTTCTGTGATATGGAATAAATAGCAGATTCCCAAAGCGGGTTTGTTAAGTATCTTTATTTGCTTAATAATTATAATATGCATATTGTGATATTAAAATTAAATATAGCACGTTGTTGACAAGTAAAGCGCAGCGAATAATAAATTGCGAATCAAACATAGATCTCTTTTAATTTAATACATGTAGAATACACTGACTGGTACCACGAACTCTGTACAAGTTAAGTGTTTTGAATTGTACAATTTTTGCAAATTATTTTTGAAAAGCGCTTTGAATAAAAGTTACAGATATCTACCAATTTTATTTGAAGTATTTTTTTATAACCTAATTTGAGAAAATTGTACAGCGCTATTTCTTAGAATACCCAAAAACAGAGTAACTTTAATTTTTCAATGGCCCCAAATGAAGGAAAAATCTGTACAGGTAATAAAATCGAGTATTAAATTTATAGGGAATAAGCTGCGACTGCAGGTTTTCTAAGGGATTAAAACTTTCCAGTTTCAATTCAATTCCGTCAGGTGAAGTCTGGCCGAGGCAGTAAGGCGCCAGGTCTCGGCGTCCACATCGGCATTAACTATAAACCCATCTTCATCTATAATTCAGTTTATTTGCGGCTCGTACACGCGATCCTCGCGCGACGCCTGTCGTCCAGACGCCGGGTCTGCGATGGTGGCGCCGTGCGACATCAGGTGAGGCGCCGCCTCTAGCTCCAGCCCTGGCGCCACATGACGTGAGTCACCCGACACAACGACAGGCCGGTGCCGCTAACCGTGTCCACGTCGGTATTAATAGCAAGCCAACATGTGCATTTGAATGGTTGTATTTAAGGGCATGTCAAAAAATGATGAAGCGTGGCTGATGTTGATGCATGAAGGAGTTGATTTATATATTGATTATAAACCAACTACGTGTAGATTAGGTACAAATATTTAAAAAATTATCACTTCTATTTATTTGGTCCGTATACATTTACACATATATACTTTGGTTAGTATAAATAATTGTCATTAATTATCATGTCTTACTTTGCCAATTAGTACAACCTAAAAACTTGAAATAAATGCCGAGCCTCTATTTATAATACTGATAAATATTTACAAATATTTTGACTGTTTATATCAATCGCCAATCGTATAATACTCACCACTTATATTACTTACTGATATTTTACTATAAATACTGACCATTTATTTAAAATACTGATGTAATAAATAGCAGCCAATAATATAATTATTGGTAGGAACGCCGTGAGAATAGCGCAACAAGTTGCATTTTTAGAATTGATGAAAATAATATCTATAATTTTCTAAATGAATTGATTGTAATACCATTTAATCTTATTTTTTTACTATGATTTGTATAAATATTTGACATTATGTCACAAAGTGCTGATATAATAAATTTGTAATACCAATGGCTGATATCACGAGCTCTGTTTGCAGGTATTTTAGAAGAAATATTGTCGGTTTTAGTCCTGTACATGTTCAAAAATTATTTTACAAACGAAATGCTTCTAATATACATTATAGAGATAATATATTATCTACTACTTTTATTTATTTTACAAAATAATTTTTAAAACCGATGCTAAAACTCCCAAAAACTGAGCTAATGGTACTAGCCAATATGTTTCAACCCAAACTGAATTCAATTCATTTTAAGTTACTTTTATGTGCATACAAAATAAAATTACTGAATTCTTCAAGAAAGAACTACACAACAAAATTAAAAATATCCACTTTCCATGGATGGTAACGAGCTGTTTTTGAACTAAAAAATTGTTTTTGTTATGTGCAACGTCCTAAAATTATTTTATAGAAAAATGTGGAGAAATATGTAATCTACAACATATTTCACGCATTTTAAACAAAAATAATGTAGAAAAAAAATTACAAAACTAAAACATTTCTCTTAGTATAGTCAATAATTGAGCTTGTGGTACCAGTTTATTCAATTGACATTAAATGTATCTTTCCTAAAAGGTCTAATGATGCATCTGATTCTTGGATTTAGAAAAGGAGTAAGAATTAAATTCAATGTATTAATTGTACTGTTCCTGGAATCATATTGAATAAAGAAATTCTTAATAATACATTAGGAATAATTGTATAATAATTTATATTTGGATAATAACCGAAAATCATCAAACAAATAAACATTTTGATAAAACAATGTAATGGATATGTGGAATGTTACAGGTGAAGGAATTGGGAGATTTGATGGATTCGCGCTTTATTGGCTTGAAAAGAACCCTACGTTGGATCGAGGAAATCGACAACAAAGCCCAACAGCATCTAACGGCGTTTCACCTCATTCAAGAGCAGCAATTTGATGCTGTCAAGTTAGTTCATTTTATTATATAAATAAATATATTATCACTCCATTTTACAAATTATTTAAAATAGTACATTGCTAACAGCGCAGATTAGTAGTTTTAATATCTGCTGTATGTTTGCGAATATTTTGCTTAATTATATCAATATAACATACCTTGGCTGCGACATCATAAATGCACTTCAAAAATTATTTATTAAAAATAATTATCCACAGCACTATAGCAAAACTTGAGAGGACAACCAAAACTCTGCAAGAGCAACTAAAAACCAAAGAAGAAAATGAAAAGAATCTTAAGGAAACCATTAAAGAATTACGCAAATCCTTAGAAAATTCCACTGCCAAAAACTCAGACCTCAAAAGTCAGACCAAGAACATGAAACTTCAGCTAGAATACATTGAACAGCAACTTAAAGAGAAAGAACTTAGTTTCTATCCCTGGAGCAATATCGTACGCAGAGCAGCCAGATTATCTGTGTACTTCCTTACTCAAGTTGGCCTCCTTCCAGCATTTTGAAATATTTATAATTTTTTATTATTGTATTTTTTGCTTTTAAGTTTATTATATTAATCTGAAATTCATCGTTACCCAATGCCAGATGATAACGTGAAATAAAAATGCAATATTTGTTAAAGTTTGACATTTGCTAACGCTGAATTTCATTGTTTGTATTTTTTGGGAACATATACAGGTTATACAACATTATTAAATATAAATAAAAATATATTTAAGTACACAGAATCACTCAATATTGTTTATAAAGGTTTTTATTATACATTACTGACAGGTATTTATTGTTTCTCTGGTTACGGTTACAGAAATATTAAGTTTTATACTTTGGTGTTCTATCTAAAGCTAAATCAAATTAATCTACTCGCCAATTATGCTATGAAATATGTATATGAACCATGTTATCTATCAGTATAATAAATTATGAAGCGTACAAATATTTTTGTAAACGTAACCATTAAAAAATTAAAAGCATTAAATAGTTTAAAATGCGTCACAGAATTTTTCTGTGAAGTTGTAAAATGAAAAATAAATAAAATTCATCATTTTTATTAGCTACCTATTGCACAAATGAATAATTTCAAATATTCTTAAATTATTTTATGTAAATAGCAATGCTTCAAGTACAGTCGATAAATAAATCATTTTTATTTGCAACATTTTTCTCTAAAATAAAGGTGTTACGCTATCGAATCGTAATTATACCAGTCTTTAAAAAAAAACTGATGTCAACTTAGATCAGAAATATTTATTTGTTCTTATATTTTATACAATGAGAGCTTATACAGTAAACAGCATAGACCAGACATAACAGCACACGAAGAAACTAAATGAACGAAATAGAAACAAATTACCATTAAATTGATAAAACTATCAGTTTTGTTTTGATGTTTGCATTGAAGCTGTTTATAGTGTTTTATTATTTTCGAATGCTTTTTCCTATATTTTCTGCTTTTGTATTTAAAAGTTTACTATTTAGAATTTTAAACCAAATTTATCTCCCGGTGATGTTCTGTCATCTTGACAGCTTTATGTATAAACTTCCATTGCCAAATTACTGTTTTCTGTAAATTTCTTTTATGAAATAATACATAATTAAAGAGTTCATTTTACTATGAATACGTACAAAATAATGGAATATTTGACTGACGGGGTATGAAAATTGTGCAACGCATCTTAGTCACGTCACGCAGGGGCCTTTGAAGGAAATATATGAGAGTAGAAATATTAAATTTTTATAAATGCAACGCAAGCGCATATGTATAATATCTATAATATAATACATGTCTTTTATGTTTGAACTGCTATATTGTTGTATATAACAATGTATTTAGCTTACGCTACTCTAAAAACGACATACAATTGAGCAAGATGATCTAGTTTTATCGTTTATATAGTTCATATATGTGCAATTAATATGTATTGCAGTCATATGCGGTAGTAAATACAGAGTTTATTTCACGAACGTATTTAAGTAGATTTTATTACTTGTTGTTTTCTTTACTCTTCAAATCCAGACCGACATAAATAGATCAAACTCTTTGTATATATAAAGTATTTACAAGAAATATATCTACAATATTTTAATATTTATATATAATGTTAAATTACACTTTGGACATGTTGGCATTTGATCAATTTGGAATGAAATTTACCAAAACCATGCAAACTGGTCCCATTACTAATTATTTAAATTGAAATATTTCCGAAAACACATTTTATATAACAATAGTTATTATCAATGTTGCTATTTGATTTTATATTTTGATGCCGCATTAGATTGTTTTCATTTTATATTTTTAAATATGTATATTTATGTCTATAATACGGTTACCGCATTGACTTTAGTTTCGTTATTTTACATCAACAGAGATCCTCATACTCAAGCGAAATCGTAAATAATTTTTTTAAAATTTTTCATAAAAACACCTATTTAAATATAACTGATATCCGCCCCCAACGAATGGCGTTAACGTCTACTTATACAAGTATAATTATTATAACATTTATATCGCTTTGTCAACTTATAATAAGGTAATATTAAGAAAACTCATTTTAATACGATAAAAATATTGGTAACTTGTCTGCGGAATCCCAGTTGACATGAAGCTGTCTTACAATTCGAGTATTAGTTAAACTACCGTCTATCTATTCTGGAATGACTTATAAATACGACTAGGCAATCGCTATTCGGTTGTTATTTATTTAGAAACTTTAAAACCTGAATATTAATATTGCGTTTACGACTTCTAAGGCCAAATACGTTTTGACAAAACTGGTGATTGACGCTAAATAGAAAACAGTGTGATTCTAAACCTAAAGAATTACAACTGAAAACAATTTAATATGTTTTTTTAATATTCAGTGTACAACGTTTCCTCAATGATATGCAACAATTGCAAACATTATTGTAAATAATATAATATTTATGATTTGCTAAATAACATGGTAAATCTTTGGTGATCATACAAATGCACTAATATTATTTTGATGTTCTTTGAGTACGAACTTTAAAATATATCTATCTTTAATTTCTAATCAAAGATAGCACTATATTTGATTAACAATTTGAGTATTATCAGCAACTAATTGATAGTATCAATATCACAATTCCTGCAAATATACGAAATAATAATCTAGTTATTCTAAAGCTATAAACTACGGAATGAAATTAGAGCGATCTGAAATATAATCTAAATTTCAATTTCAATTTGCATCTATAAAAAAATTAAATTATTTCTTGATAAATATGCATATGGAACACAATAATGGAATCGAACAGAACTCAAAATATGTATATTATATGTACGACCAATTCTAATACAAAAATTGAAACTGGCAAAGTTCTGAAATATTCGCTGTTCTAAATATTCGTGGTCACCTCCTTGATATACACAATACAAAAGCGTTAAATCACAGTAAAATGAAAGGTAAAGACAGTCTAATCAATCAATAACAAAATACTAGGTTGCAATCTAGATAATGCGAGTATTAGACCATTCCGAAGCCTTCTGTTCCCTCGCTGATGGCCAGCAGGAGGCTCTTCTCGAAGTGCTCGTAACATTCGTAGTCGGGCAGGCACAGCTGGTTGAAACTGTAACGACCCTCGAGTTACATTTCACAGCACAAAAACTTTACTATGATGTCATACAACTTAAGGAAGAAAAATGTCGTTTGAGAAATATAACTTGATTAATTTTTTTAAGAGAAACTCTCGATCTACCTTTGTCTACTTGGTAACGGTAGTCAGTTAACAAAATGTAATTCAACAAAGATAATTCATATAGAACAAGCTATACATACTCTCTTACCCATTATACAATTTTTATTATTGGCAATAATGACATCATGTAATATCGGCAAAGTTAGTGAAAAATGAAGACAAGCAAAACAAGCAACAGTAAAAGAAGCTAGCAACAATCAAAGAGCTAAAGCAATGAAGAGAAAATATGAAGAAATAAATAAAATAAAATTTACAGTTTGAAATAAACTAAATTTAACTAAATAATCAAAATATGAATACACAATATCCAAAGAACAAAAAATCATTGAGAAAATATTGGAAAAAGATATAAAATATTTATATTCTACTAATAAGCAATTAGATAATTAATATTTGCAATAATTTTAACAAATTCCCAAATAAGTGTAAACATATTTCACAGACAACAATGACGCATTCGAGACATTTTACGTAAATGATAAAAATAGCAATAAAAAAATGTACAAATAAACGAGCGATTAGAGAACAGAACTATGTTAAAATAAATAATTATTAACTAATTAACATACATCAGCAGGTGCAAAAATCGAACACAAACTTTCATAGAATGAGAGAAATAGATTCCATATTTTATTACTACACTAGGCTGAACAAATTACGGAAATTTGGGTGCGTGACGTTTCGAAATATTTGCAGTAAAAAATAACGAACATCCAGTGATAGCAACAGCGACAAAATGTATTAAGTTAAATTGGAAGGTTTTAAAAATATTAATATAAATAAATAAAAATCTTTAATGCTCGTTTCTCTATAACGGGTTAAACCCTAATTTTGTTTCAAGTTCAGGTTTATGGTATAAAATGTTGTCCATAAACCTAACCATAACTGTAGTTATCTGTCAAATTAACTCAAACAAGTTGCAAATAAATAAAAATAGAATTGAACAATATGCAAGAGAAATTAATTATTAATTTTGTTAAATACATAGGTTTAACAACCCTTTAATTTTTCTTCTTATAATTTCATTTACGTATTTTATACATATCTATTTTTAAGAGCACATTTCTTTTCCGTTTCAGATTATTTAAACGTAAGTATCCTTTATTTTTAATACAAATTTTTTCTTTGTACCACTATAATACTTCGGATATTATTATGTACGTAGAGTATCACTTTGACCCAATTAATTTTTTGCAGTTTGTTTTAGTTTGTATATATTCCAAAATAAGGAAAAAAGCTAACAGGTACTCACCAAGTATGTGCAGTAGGCAGGTTCCCAAACGTGGGGGCGGCGGTGATTTGGAACCGCGGGTTTAACTCGCGGAAGCCGCCGGGCGGGAGTTGTGAGCACCCGGTGGTAAACTGCAGCAAACGCGCCATCTCCTCCTGCGTGAAGTTGCCTACAGCCGCCCAGAACCAGCCAAGCGTCCGTCGGAACTCACTGGAGTTGCCGTTCACAACATGGTGCGTCTTGAAGTCAGCGATTGAGTAATGGCCCGTTCCGCATAACAGCAACTGAAATAATTCAGTCTGGTAAACAATTATTTTATTTCATAATCATAGATAATAAAAAAATATAAGTTATGTATTGTGAAAAATGTTACATGTAAAATTTATAAATCTATAATCATTGCACTTTATTACAATTATTACAGCTGATAACATCATATACAGAGTACTATTTAAGCCGTGCTACACCCGAAAATGAATCAATGGCGCGATAAAATGCGCATGATTCATAACGTACGGGAAAGATTAAAAATGTAACTAAGGAGGGTCAAAATAATGTCTTTTCCTTAATAAACTTTTGACAAAAAGTCAATAACCAAAAACTTACAGCAAATTAAAGTTCTTTTATCTACGATGCTGTATAAATTGATGTTTAGTTGTTAGTTTTAAGTTTGTAAAACGGTTGTTTAATATACACATACGTAAAGCATCTTTAGTCAATCAGGGGTTAGATTCCATAAAAAAATATGGTAAATTGTAGAAATCTTTTTATAATGAAACTTATTTTATAAACTTGTTCCATAAATCATAATCATATCTGCATATTCCGCGCTACTGAAATTATAAACCATCTTGAACTTAACATACTTTGACGTTTAATAAATTGACATTTAAATGAATTTCAACGGGAACTTGTTTTCTAGTTAGTAGTAGTTGTTTCAACCATGTAGACCGTAATTTTTGAGCAATAATGAGAAATTTAAATAGCAGTAACATTGATGATAATACATTACTATTATTTCTTTATAACTAAACATTGTTCAGCTAACTTTATAATATATCCAATTTCTAATTAAAACATAATTAACTGCTGTAGTTTGTAACGACTGCTTATTAATTGATTCAACTTTATTTATATTTTCATCTAAAGAAACACTGTTTATTTTTCATGTACCACCAATATATTGTTATACTTATTGTTTTTGAATAATCTTTTGTTTACATAATAAAGGTTATATTTATTACCAGCATTTAATTGAATTTCGTCATATTAATAAAAGGATTATTATATAAAACATAATAGTGGGTGTGTGTTTCATAAAGTAGTGTATATTTATGCTTACCTCCAGTTCATTTTCGTCGAAGATGCTAAGCAGATTATCCGGAATCAGTTCATTTAAGCCTTTCAGAAAAGCATCTAGCTCATCTTTAATGCAAGTCGATAATTTAAACTGGGCCAATGCATCTAAATATTGGTGTTTGGTAGAATTGTGTACACGGATTTTAGATCCGCCGGGTATAAGTTCCACAGCCCTTAAAAGTTGACCATTGGTGTCGTATTGTTCCTCAATAAAATATAGTTCCATATCCATTTCGTCTAAATCGTTGTCCAAAATAAATTTGATTTTTGAAAGGTATAAGTCGGGGTCGTCTTGTTCGAAGTACTGAAAAATAATATTAGTTAAAAATTAAGGGAATAATTTAACAATTGTTTTTTCTTACTTTGTAGTGCACGCGCAAACCAATGACTTGCGCTAAGAAAGATCTAGTGAATCGAGCGCGCACTAATTGTCGATAAGATCCTCCTAAAGCACTTTCATATAAACATTTTCCCACAACTTTTCCAGCGAATTCGAAGTGTTTTAATTTCAAATTACTAGGCCGACTCGGATTAGGATGGACTAAAGATTGTTGTCCTTCATGAAAACTTGTAAATAAGTTGTTTCTTGCGTCGAACAATTGCGCACAAATTAATTCAAACCACTCTCTGCGCACACCTCCCCAATCGATACCTACAAACAATAGATCACACTTATTATACTACATCAAAAATTTTTTAAAATTAGTTTCATACCTTGTTCGCCTTGAAAGGTAATCTCAAAATTCCTACACCAATCAGAAACAGAGAAGCTTTTCGTAGCTTTCATGCTACTTTCAAGTAATTTTTCTCTGCTAACTTTCATAGTTAACTTTTCGTGGTAATGTTTTTGATGGTACTTCCTAACTTCGTGATAGAAGAAATCTTGTTTGTCTTTGAATGTTTCGGAACCTCCCATGTTCTTGAGAAGAAAGTGTGTAAAAGTAGCTGCAATTACGTTCCTTTCGCGAGATACGAGTTCTATTTTTGGTTGGCAGCCATCGTCAACTGTAAATGGACTGCCGTAGTTGTCGTTTTTATTGGATGGCTCGGGTTGAAAAATAAACTAAAATGAACCATTAAAATTTAATTTATGATTCTTGACTTGTTTGATGTTTTAACTTAACAAACCTTTGTTGATGGACACAACCTAAAAGTATAAAGTCGTTTAGGAATAAATTTCAGGATACGTTCTTTGATAATCAGCTGCTTCGGCGACACGTAACAAAGAACTCTTTTAGGTTTAGTTAACTTATCGCTATTAATTCCAACTAAACGAGCTTCGTAGCACACGTTGTGATTTTTGGAAGCGACGTTTTTATGTACTAAAGTGGAATCAACACCTACAAGTAAACAAAACACTAACTCGTTTACACAGAAAAACAAATTCAAAATTAAAACGTACTGTTTAAAACTATTATATCAAAATCTCCATTGTGTAGTTCAATTCCTTGGTATTTTATTGTAGCATGATAACAACCTTCGTAAATAAACTTAAGTTGAACACTGAGTTTCTGCGTTGTCCAGTCGTAGTCCATTGTTGTTGAATATCCTTCGACTGTTTTCTCGTCCACAGTTTCCGATACTGGAGTTCCTAGCTGTGATATTGTAACAGTATATCCCTAAAAGAAATCGTTATTTTATTACAGATTGGGATCTTTAATTTATGTAAGAGTAGGGTCAAGTTGATGCGACAAAAAATATTAATGAAAGAGAAATACTCGAGAAAGAGAAATAAGGAAAGAATAATGTTTTTTATAGATTTCATGTAACATTTATACTTCCGATAACATAAATTTTATACTTCTTAATAATTACAACAAAAATAAAACCTACAGAGAATTTTTCATTAATGTGTTGTAATTCATAAATGGTGACAGAGAAAAATGTTTCAAATAACAATTACTTGATAAGGCTTCAAGTAAACTACCACTTCCGATTATTGAATTATCGCCAAAAACTAATCAGCTCTTTTCAAGGGGGTACAATTGATGTATAGAAAATATCAAAATTTTCAATTTAGTAGTTTTTGAGAAACCGTAACTTCAGAGATCCACACAGATATAATCGTGAAACTATTAAAATCGTAATCTAGGGACCATAAAATGTGATCATCCACTGAAAACTCACTACATAATTTTCAGCATGATTCCTATACCTTCCTTACAGGTATGTGGCGGGAGGTAAAACCGGGTGTGGATTTTTAACAATACCTACCTTAGTAGGATCTTCTCCAGGACTATACGTACACACATTGCTGTACTCATCCCTGGGCTCGACGTACAGTACGTGCGATACGCTGGCCGTGCAGACGACGGTGCTGCAGTGGCGGAGCACTAAGGAACGCTGTGCGTCGGCGGGGCCGGCCACAAACGTGCGTACGAATGGACTGCCGGGCACGTGCTGTGCGTCCACCACAACGCTCACGTGGTATTTACCCGCGTGACGCACAGTGAACTTCACGCGAGCCACGTTGGCACTGTTCGGGTCTACTGGTGAGCCCAGTTCGGAGATTGACGCGATCTATACACAATCATTTTAATTAGGATTGTAACGAGATAAAAGTTCATTTTTCACGACATGCCAGGTAACCCTACTTTTATTATCCCGAATAAGTGAGGGAAATGTGTTTTTTCTCTCTAGAGAGGAAAATCTAGAAGTGATACCAAAATGAATGTTATTTACCAAAAATATATTGTAAAAATTATAAATTACATTTTTCTTTTTCTAGATTAAATCACAATGGCTGGTAGTATGGTCACGGTTTTACCCCCGGGGGTAATTTTGAGGATAAAAATCGTAGTATAGTGCAATTTTAACGCGGTTTTAAGTATGTTTGGTTGTATTTACCATAGTAACACTGTCAAACTTACAACCAAACTTACAACTGGTACAGGGTGAGTTTATGTCATTGTTCTATAAATAATAATGACATAATGACAAGTATTGAGGAAATTGTTGATGTTATTGAAGAGGGAAATGAAGTACAAGACGTAGCAGAACACCGAATGAGAAGAAGAGTTATTTATTCGATATCTGAGTTTGAATTAATTTTCTGTTAAACCTTGAATAGTATTTTTCTGTCACGAAATCTTCTACTATACGTACTAAATTTATTTTCAATTTGATAATTGATATCACTGCAATAAGATGCATGTAAATAAGAATGAGAAAAATGTGTACCTAAATATACCTATGTATTAAAATAATTTGAGATTTATTAATTAAATACTTTATAGTAAAGCTAAAAGTAGTTTAATAAAGCATTTTGTCCTGACAAAATAAAAATCATTTGATAGTGGAATAATTATAATTTGTTTATTTATTCTACATATCCAGAGCTATTTTTCAATATGTTATATGTCCCTAAGAAGAACCGTAAATGAAGATGCATCTTATTTGAATCTTCCCAGTTACAGGTTCCAATATTCAATTTTCTTAAAATTAACGTATTAATACAATATTTGAACATATTTTGAAATTCGATGATGAAATCATCGGGACATATTCCCGATACTTTCTCCACAAATTTATCTGATGGTGTTGGTGGAGATCCAGCACCAGTTTTCTTTCTTATATTTTGCCACTGTTTTCTCGGCAACACATTTTATCTCTTTCTACAGCTGCTTCAATGTATTAGCATCTCTTATGTAGCCACTCCCTCTAAACCTTTCCTCAATAATCTTCCATGCATTCTTTTTCTTATTGCTAATACTTTATGTCAATCTTTTTACTTTCTATTATGCTTTTATACCTCTTTAAACATTCCAGCCAAAAGCTCCTTTTCATCCTTCGTTAAATTTTCACTAATTTTTTCACACATTTCTTTTTTATTTCCTAAAAAATATATATCAGGTTGTTATTATGTTTTAACGGTGATATTTTAATAAAATACTGAAAACTGGAAAGAAATATAACAAATCAAATCAATTTATTCTTAAATCAACCTCGCTAACCTCACAATTTGAAGCATCAGTTGACAGTTGATGTCAATAGTTACACTGTTGCCAAGTCAAATTTATTGTTTCTCCGTTGTAGCCTACAACCGGTCTAAAACCGCGACGATACTACACTTGGTTGTAAGTAAGTTTTAAGACATTGCCATGGTTTTAGCTACAACAGAGTTATCCCCGGGGGTAAAACCGTGACCATACTACCAGCCAATTTGACAACTTTAATTTAGATTTAATATTGGTTCATTGGCAACGCTGTTACATCGCCTTGCATCTGATAACGTAACTTTTGACTTGTCAGTTGTGTGTTGTGTTGTCAAAGTGTATTTAAGGTCCTAGTAAATCGGTTTTAGAAACATGTCGTGAAAAAAAATGTTGTTTTTAGACGGCGCAATCACACTACAATTTCGAGTGAAAAGTTTGGTTATTGATATTTATCATAAGGTTAATATGTGACTGTTGGTACATAATCAAAAGTAACTAGATATCGTGCTTCAAGTCGTCGTTCGCGTCGTGTAACACAGTTCAAAAACTTGCAGCAATTTACATTTGCAGCAAAAATTGCGTCGTCTAAAACGAGCTTAACACGAGAGAAAAGCGCTTCTTTCACTCTTAGTGGGAAAAAGAAGCGCTTTCCTCTCTAATTTGCCAAATAACTATTCTCGCTCACCTTCCTCGTGCCCTCAGAAACCTCAACAAACAACTGATCAGTATCACAGATGGGGTAGGGTTGTCCGTTTCGCTGGTAGAACCTCACGGTGAAACAGACAGTCTGGCCCACGGGGTGCGGGTCGGCCCAGTGGAACATCACCTTGCAGTTGGCAGGCAGGAGGTACTTCCCGGTGACGTACTGCAGCAGCGTGTGCTTGGCTTCCGGCGCCAGTGACGGTTGCGTCATGGCGGCCAGCGTCACCAGCCCCGCGACGGACACGGACACCACTAGCATGCCACCTAGGCCATACAGTGAATAATGCACAAATGTTTTGTTTTGTATATTTAGATTCTGATTGTAAATGGAAGAAGGAAGGTCACGTGGGCAAAACTAGACACAACATAAACACGTGTATTGCAGCTATAAGAAATGTGACTAATATAAGGGAAAACGAAATGTTATGGATGAGTTTAATCGTTTTATTTTAATTTGTACGGGAGTTTTTTTATCAGTATACCATACGGTATGAATCATTGCCAAAGTTACAGTTAGAATGATTGACAGCAATGTATAAATATAAAGCGTTTTTTTTTTTATATACATGGTTATTAATAATAGTCGATAACAATGAAAGAAATATTTCAAGTTTAAACAAATTAATTATTTTAGTGCTTAATAAATTACACTAAATTAGTAGGAATTAATATTGCAAATTATCCCTCCCTCTCTTAGAATAGCTTTTAGAACTCAAGGTAATAAATGAAATGATTTGACAGAACTTTAACTAAAAATTTTTCATTTATTCCTACTTTATACAAAAAAAGAATCGTTTTAATACATTGCTGTTAATCACGTTAATTGGTAATGAAGAGAATGTAGAGGCCGGATAAATAAGCACAGTATTTAGAAAAAAAAAATTCTTTAAAAAAAGTCAAAACCTTGTCATAAAAAGTAATGAATTGTCAAAAAAAAAAGCCAGAAAAGGAAATACATCTGAAAAAATGTAAATACATTTTTTCTTTATTTATTTAATATAATTCGGATCGAAGCAGAAAGACAAAATAATAATTTAATAACAATACAAATAATAAACTAAACTTATTCATGTTTGAATGAGTAGACAATTAAATATTGTTCTAAGTGTTTCGGTGATAAATTGTATCTTTTGTCACTTATTTATGTATAAAGACACTGAAGTTCAATTTTTTATCACGAATATGGACTTTAGTTGCCGAGGCCCGTAGGGCCGCGGAAAATAAACCATGTGAGTGATAAAAAGGAACATCAGTGCCGAGGTACATATTAAGTTTTATTTAAAATTTAAAATTCGAAAAAACTGTAAAAAAAATAAATAAAAATAAGTTAAGTTTATAAATCTGTCAGTTGTCAATTGAAACTGACAGTCAGTGTTGTTTATGTAAATAACACTCAAAATTATGTGTTTTGTACTCAATTTCGTCATCGCAATTAATTAGTTAATTCTTCTTGCAAATTTTGTTTCATGTTACGTCCAAATTTACTTATAGTACGTAAATATATCTGCCAAAATTGTCCTAATTGTATAATAATTATTTAACGGTTGCCAACACTGGGTTGCTCAAAATTGTCGTATAATGGGTTACTTTAGTGACGATTTCTGAGCTTTTAATGACGATTTTTGAGCACTTTAGTGCCGATTTCAAATAAAATAGTTTTAAATGCAGAAAATCTTCTCTCTACATCTACACTAGTAATGGGTGCGTATTTAAATGACGCTATTATAGCGGGATCCATTTTTAAATTCCACACAAAATATTCAAAATTTTCTCAAGTGTTTGGTACCCTTCGTTTTTGGACAAAAGTGTAATATTTGCTTTTACTAATTCTATGAAGACGAAGAAACTGTGAGTGTGAAAACAAATTTAAACCTGCGGCAATTATACTGATCCCAAATAAGTGAACAGTCGCTAATGTAGAAATATGTATACCGTAAACAAACGTTACGGTATACATATTTTTTGAGAAACGCAGCGCTAGGATCGCTGAAGAAAATTCATTTAAAAAAAATATTTAACAAAAAAAAAATATGTACTCTAAAATTAAAAATAAACTTTTTTCTTCAAACGTCATAAAAGTACGTTGTTATGTATTTGTATTCAACAAGCAGAAGTTCAATATTGTCGCCGCCGGCGTAAAAGTGTATCCTTGGCAACACATTTACGCCGGCGGCGGACAAAGTTAAATATTATGAAAAATAGTTAGGTTGTAATTCAATAATTTGACAGTTAAGAATAAAACAAATAAACAAAAATAACAAAATAACATATTCTGTGGCAACTAGAAATACTGGATACGGTAGAATATTTGTTGAAGTTTTGAGCATTAAATCATTTTAATGTCTATTTTCTATGTTTTAAGAAAAAATAGCATGTGTTATTCGGAGTAAATGTGACTGTATGCTTCGCATGTAATTGTCCGACTCGCTTCGCTCGTCGTTCAAACTTACATGCTCATTTACTCCTAATAATACAATATACTATTAAAAGCATAAAATAAAAAATAAACATAAACTCGCAAAAAACATATGAACTTAGTTTTGTGTATTTCGTAAAGAATTAAAAATTAAAATTGCTTGCTTTAAAAATTAAGTGTAAGCAAAAAAGCTTAAAATCCGGTCTCTAGTATGACACATGTATATTTATAAATAAAAAACTCCCGGTATATTTGCTAATATGATAACTTAAATTATGAGACTACACAATTGGAATTTTTTTATTTTATATCAATTTAAAAAAAGAAACCCTTTTTGCCTATTGTAGAAAATACACTATGTAACATTTATTTATGTTATCACTCAACATTTTCTGCTCAACCTAATTTATTTGACAAGTTTAATATTTTCGTCATATTTTGTAACAGAAATAGATTCCATCTATTTTTACGTATTTATTTCTTATATACACATACAGTAATAAATAAAGAATTATTTGCGTCATTCAAAGAAATGTGACATGTCATGTATGTCTAATCCAATTCCTATTCCCATATGCCTATAAAAGATTAACGACAACGACTCGATAAAATGTTAGTATTTCGTTGAATCATTAATAATTAAATGTCACATGACATGGTATCGAATTATTGGTTTATACATGTAATATTAGAAGCCCAGAAGGAGTCTACACAGTTCAACTAAATACCCTGGAGTTTAAACATAAACTTCATTGTACTCATATCTCGTACAGTTAATAATTTGACAGAGCATTATTCGCGCTTTGGGACTTGATAAAGTTTATAGATATATGCTAGTAAATTTTGTTATGTTGTTTGACGAATAATTAATATTATTATACCTTATATTATTGAAATAGGTAAATAATTTGGTATGATCACATTTTCAATATACCTAAATTATGTTTATATTATTTACTATACAATTAAACACACTGTGAACTACAAATAATAAATATAATTTTAAATCGTTTTTAACCTTAAAATTTTGCAAACTTTTTGGGGATTACAAAGTACAACAAATTTATGACTCGGCTCTCTTTATGTTTAAGTAGTTGATTTTGCTATAAAATGAAGGAGAATCAAAGACATAATTTTCTTGATTTGTTTTTACAGTTAGGATTTTTATTTTTTACGATTTTAGGCTTTTTTTTTTCGTATTTTTGCCCGAATTTTATTTTAGATGATCAATAAAAGTTTTGTCCAGCCTAAAGACGTTTGGCAAGTATCCCTTATAATAAAAAAAAGTTTGACTTTTTTCCATTCAAAAACATACCTTTACGTACGTTTTAAGCGTGCATTACACGATGAAGTTTTTCTTTTTAAGTTTTTGTCTCTCGCACAATGACATGTAACAGAAATAGATGAGTCTGTTCGTCACGTAAAACTTACAACGAAAAACTGTTATATGGGATACTTTCTCTTAAAATTTCCTAAAAGATTACAGCTTTTACAGCACTACCAACTAAACGAAGTGACAAGTGGCTGCCAAATGTCATTTGTGTTTATGTTTTTGATGTTACAAGGGTTTAATTAAAAATAAACTTACAATGGCACAGTGGAGTAGGGAAAAAAATTTCATGTGGTGCAAAATCAATGAATTCAATTCAGGTTTAACTTTTTTAATTCACTAAAAACTTGATCATGTAAATCGACTGAAAAGAACTTAATCGTGTAATACACGCTTCAGGTTCTAAATTTGTTACAAATGAATTTAAAAAACGATATTTTAAAGAGAAAGGCCCTTTAATTCTATAGAAGGATTAACCTCTTACGATGGAAATAGTAAAGTTACGCAACTTCGAAAATCAACAAAATTTTATAAAAAAAAAAGTTGAGCTTTTTTTTTGCCGGTGTATAGATTTTATTTGTGTTCAATTATTTCACCTTTACTTTCGCGTTTTGCTAAAAAATGTAAAACCCTGTTTTTGCCGAAAAGCGAAATTACTATTTTCGTGCCTAAAATGCGGATCGAAAGTAGTATTTCCCTGACTAGTCACGAAAGCGTTGAAACGTTCTCTTACCTTAGAAACGTAGTCACGAAAACTTAAAATGTTCTGTAACCTTAGAAACAAAAGAAACATATAGAAAATTAAAATATTTTTTATTATCAATGGTTTCAGAAAAAAAAAGTAATACATAACTCGTCAGTAAAATGTCTGTACTTGACTCGGGGCGTAAAACACTACTTTCCTAACTCTTATGTAAATAACTATTTTCCAAAAAAAATATAGGGTTATATGTAAATTGAATTTTTCGTACCGTGACATTTTTACTGAAATTTTTCTAGTATAAAGTATAGCTGATTCCTGTCTAGCGTCTGTAAACTGAACAAACATTTTTTTATAATCTGGAACAAAAATAGGGCAAAAAAAATCGGAAAAAATTAAAATCCTCACCGTAAAAACAAATCAAGCACATTACGTCTTTGATTTCCCTTCATTTAAAAAAATAATATAGAACCAGTTAAACATTGAGAGAACCGAGTTACAAAACCGTGTTATTGACAAAATATGAAACTACGTCACGAGGGAGAAACTACTAACCCCATGTCCAGGCGTCCTGGTGTTGACTGGATTTCACGACCTCGGACCAAAGCTCTTCTTTAAGGCCGGCGAGCCGCTGTGGTGAAGTCGGCAGCGCTTGGCGAGCCACGGTCCACTGCGCAAAGTCCTTCTGGAACGCCTGGCGCGCTTTGGAGTCCTCCAGCCAGTACACGTCTTCCAAGCTAGTCACCTCCAAGCTTAGTAATCTACAACAAAACAAAATCATTATTGTTTACTGATTTAGTTTACACTTTGATAGCTATGGGAACATTGGACTTCATTTTGTTATTCTTACTATCAAAACAACTTCGACAGATTACTAATCGACAAACATTTTCTGCGAGTTGATTTG
The DNA here is from genome assembly GCA_963942605.1 of Poecilus cupreus. Classification (NCBI taxonomy): domain Eukaryota; kingdom Metazoa; phylum Arthropoda; class Insecta; order Coleoptera; family Carabidae; genus Poecilus; species Poecilus cupreus. The sequence continues at coordinate 7,377,251 of OZ012714.1, read as the reverse complement.
ACAACAGATTCTCCAAGATATAGGAACAAAATAGTAAATTAGAGTTTTAAAACATTAAATAACCTATTTGTGTTTTTAATTCATCATATTTATGTTAGATCTCTCTTTAAATTTCTCTCATTCGCACGTCTATCCTATTCTAAATTTTTGTTACTATTGGTTGGTACCACGAGCTCTATGTTTGGGTGTTTTAAGCAGGGTTGTCAAAAACCCGGGTTTTTTCGAGATATGCCCAGCCCTCTGCGTTTTTTTGAAAAAACCCAGTTCATTACTGAGTTTTTTCAAAAATAAAAAATATTAAATTTTTCATGTAATACAAGTTAAAAATAATTGCAAGTAATTCTAGTTTATTATATTTTTAATTAGAATATAACGTAAAACGAATTTTACTAAACTGTACAAGTTTATTCTAAATGTTATTATCGAACTATCAGCTTCTAAGTGGTGGCAGGTTGTGAAAATGAAAAATAAGAAAAAATCGGCATGTTATGAGGAATTTTACAATTTCATAATCAAATTGCGCAAGTTCTTCAGGAATTGAACGTATTTTCAGTTCATACGGACTTATATGGTATAAACTTCGTAATAAACTAGGCGTGGAAAAGGCAACAAAATTGGTCAAAATAAAATTTATAATTATTATAGATCTGTGGATGTCGTGGATGAAGATAATGATGCTTAAATACAATAAATAGAAAACAAGGTATATATTTTTAAAACCCATTATTTTCTATTCTTACTGTAATTATTTTTTCAGATTCTACTCATTCCAGTATTTCTTATTTTTTGACAGAAGCAATTTTTTTTTTGCATATAATAATTGTATACCTTTGAAAAATAAATAGGTCTTTATGAACTTAAATCAATTCTTTAACATGCCTAAATTTTTATAATAACTGGGTTTTTTACGGGATTTTTCAAGTGGGTTTTTGCCGAAAAACCCACTGGGGTTTTTCGGGCTGGGTTTTTTCATGACAACCCTGGTTTTAAGAGAAGTGTTTTAGCATTGTTTTAGTTTGGGTTTTTAAAATAAAAACTTACAATAAATTGAACCGAAGAAAAACTGAAACAAAATTAGTTTATTTTACTTTTGTTTTTCAGTTTTTCGTCGGTTCAATTTTTTGTTAAAAAGATTTAATTTTTGTTCTACCCTGATGGATGGAATTTATTTAATCGGATAACCCAGTAAAATGTTATACGTAGTAGAATCGGTTAGTAGGTAAAAATTTAGTGGGTGAATATTAAATCATCCCCTATTTTCCTACCCTTACGGATTGAATTTAATGGGTGGAATTTAAATGGGACCAATTTCGAGGTATACCCTATCCAATAAAAAAAGAATTATCAAAATTGGATTACTCTGTGAAAAGTTATGCGTGATCCTGAATATACATAAAAAAAATATACGTGTCGACTAGAAAAACCTCATCCGTTTTTTCGTCGGTTAAGAAATATTTCAAATAAAAGTGGTAGATAATATATTTCGCTGTTCTCTGTAAATTATATTCTAAACATTTTTTCATAAAACAATAGTTATTTACTTTACAAGTGGGCAAAGTAAGAAACTACCCACGAGATAATTTTATCGAGTGGGTAATTCCACTTTGCCCACGTGTGAAGTATAACCTTTTATCCAAATATTCTTAATAAATGAAAAATTTATTAAAGAAATATTATTTGACAGTGATATATGCTTTAAATTTTTAAATTAAAATGTCAATCGAAGTAGTTACCAAGGTGTTGTGTGTTATTACTATTGTTATAAATAAAAAAATACTCACTAGTGGCTTTCCTCAAAATTATACCCACTAGTGGATAATCTGTTACTTTGCTTGTTTAAAATCGCCATAGTTATAGAGCATTTATAGAGAGGTGTTGGATAAAAATTCTTTGAAAACACCCAAAGAGTTCGTGGTACCAACCAATGTGTTTTTCACTAATGCTCGTCATTCAAAGATTTATTTGCCAGTGTTTTCTGATGGCCTTTCATAAACAAACCAAACCCAAGGCCAAATTGCATTAATTATTTTCGTAAGCTCTGAGTAACTCATAACAAGTAAAGTAACAGTATTAGGTTACGAGGCTGTTTAGCAACGACGTGCTCCTTGGCAACGACTAAAGTAGTCTTTTTAATAAACTTGATAGCAGGGCAGCAAATATTTTCAGAGGTAAGTAAGCGAGGCGGGATTTTATTTGTTTAGAATGAAAGCAGGATGACGTCGGTCACACGGAGACTCACTGGACAGGAGACTACATGGCACTTAGAGATTACCTTTTAAACACGCCAAAACCGCGTTACGTTTAAACTTTATACCCTAACCCTCTAATCCAGGCAATTTAACATACAGTCACACTGACACAATTTACTTTATTGTTCCACAACTAAAAGAAAAAGTTTTATTTTGTACTAAAAAGTTTTTAAAAGTACGAATGTTTTACTAACGATAAACTAACAAAATAGGAAATAAATTTCTGTAAATATTCAAGCAATAAACAATACAATTTGTGAAAATATAACAATTGATTTTGTTTATTTTCTGCAAAGATATTTTTCAGTTAAATATTCATTTCAATATAATTCGTGCAAAATTATACAAATGTAAATGTTTCCGAAACAGGTAAGAAACTAGTCAAGCATACTGTAGTACACTAAATTAAATTTCGAAGTACTCCGGTTGAAAAATACTATGAAATCTGTTCAGAAAATAACAACTTTAAATTTAATTATTAGTCCTGGATAGCTTCATTTGAATTGGCCTTTAAGGTCTGTGCCGCATTTGCTTTGAGGTCATCAATAGTTTGAAAACGACACCCTTTTAGCCCTTATTTTAATTTTGGAAATAAGAAAAAATCGCAAGGAGCCAAGTCTGGCGAGTCAGGGAGCTGAGGAATAGTCGAGTCAAAATAGACATTTTACTTCGGAAAAATTCACATAGAGCTAAATATTGGTACAGACCTAGAATACACTATTACAGATGAAATATCAAAAGTCCCAATCGATACTACCTCTGCTAAAAATTACATACATTACAAGCTCAAAGGTCAAGAATATAAATTTTTAGCATATTTGTCTTAAACGGTAAGTGTTATCGTAAAATTAGGTCGTACAAAGTTGTAGACCATGCAATTGTCTACAAAAATTGTCCAGATACTTTTTTACCTAAGAATCATTATTCATGAGATATCGCAATTTCCATAATCCACGATCTATTAGCTGATCAGAAATTTTCCTATTGATTAAAAAATGATATAGTTGGTAATTAAATTATCAAAAGGAACTGATTATTGTTGATTTTTTTGAAAATTGTAATGTAATTAATAATCTTCAAATTCTACTTGAATAGTCATTTTTTCTTCTTCGCTTTCTTTTTCATTGCCTTCTTCTTCTTCGTCTTCGTTTTCCTCTCCTTGATGGATTTCTGTGGAGTACAGGAAAATAATGGATCAGTTGTATCCTCGTTGATATTATAATTATCTTCATTTGTTGTATTTGAGTCAACATCGGAACAAGACTGGTCTTAGCAATTGGTAATACTGGTGAACAAAATAATCCGACTTTTCTACAGCTACATTTATTACTACAACCCTTCTTGTAATTAAAAAAAAAGACATAACTGTTGAAGTAGAATTTGAAGATTTTTAATCATATTAAAATAAAACTGTCTGATCAGCTAATAGGTCCTGGGTTATGTCTACTGGGGAAACCACGTTACAAAAAAATGCGTCAAATACACTACCTCATAGGTTGTGCGGAAATGTGTGCATTTTATGTAGAATACGACTTTTCTAACTATTGAAATAAATGATGATTCGTAGAAAAAAAAAGTATCTGGATAATTTTTGTAGACAATTGCATGGTCTAGAAACTTTGTATGACCTAATTTTACGATAAAACTTAAGAGAAATATGCGAAAAACTGATTTTCTTATCCTTTGACCTTGTATAAAATTTTTAGCACAGGTAGGATCGATGGGGACTTTTGATATTTCATTTATAATAGTGTATTTAAAGGTCTGTAGCAATTTTTAGCTCTATGCGATTTTTTCCGAAGTTCCTTTGATTGGACTAGAAAAACAGGCATCTGATTTTTTGCACAAAACTGACGAATTGACAAATTTGAGTGTGCGGATGCATTATCATGAACTATGAGTTGTCTCGCCACAACCCTGATCTCTTTCGCATATTTGAAAAATCGCTACTAACACTTAAACACGTTGCACTCAAATAACATCACGAACACTAAATGAGATATGAGATATAAACAATCCAAGAACATGTAGTTACAGACAGTTATGCGCAACGCAATGCTACCAACTGTATATCTCTAAATATCTCCGTTGGCTGTTATTTTTCTGACCAGATCTCGTATTGCTATTGCGATTTCAATATTTGACTGTTTGAATATTCGAAATAACCGAGATCTATTGACAGCATAGGCGCCGACTACGGGGGGCTTCGGGGCTTCAGCCCCCCGAGGTTTTGCATTTTATAATTGCGCGCTTAAAATCTGACAAGAACGCAACAGTAATTATTCTTCAGGTAACTTTCATTGAATGATTGAAGAATTTAGTGGCGTTTTTACTTTTTAAGGTGTGAATATAGCATTAGAAATATTGTTTTATGAAACAAAAACACGACCTTAAATATAACCTAATTTTTTATTTACCGTTTTATTTGAATGAAAGGTATGTATTTCACTTTTTAACTTGGATTTCATTTAATTATGTTTATTTTTCATCTCTGTAGATGTCGAATAATACATTTTTAAAAATAATTCTATATTGTCAAACTTAATCTCAGACCCCCCCTCCGGAAAAGTCGACGCCTATAATTGACAGCTGAAATATCGCAAGTAAACAGAGTCCATTGCAAAGATAACAAACTACAAATGCATAGCCGTGCATAGCTTACCGCGGATACTGATGCTGAAGCTGGTGCCTTGCGAGCCACTGGCGCAGCACGAGACGCTGCTGCAGCAGGGAAGCGGCGCGCTGCAGACGCTGCTCGTCGGGCGCCGGCAGCTCCGGCAGCGCCTCCACCTGACCGCACTGCGTCAGCTGCGAGATCCCTACAACAATAAAACATCAAGTCAAGTAATGCTGACTCCGAAAAATCTACACTACTAGAAGAAAAGAAATAAGAGACACATTTTTTGTATTGCCCGCACTACAAGATCGTACACTTTGTACGAATTTCCAATGAAATATAACAATTCTGGCGACATGTTACTTGATTTGTTACCAAAGATCTGGAAGATAATGATGTATTTCTGCAGAATACATTAGCTCAACAAAAGATTTTGAAAATGTAGAGTATGATTCGTGAGGACTCGCTAACCTGCGGATTTCGTCGATCATTTATCGATGTATAAAAAGAAAAAATTTTGTTTGATATTTTCCATAACTTTATGAACATTTCTAAATCAGATCCAGTTCTATTTTTTTTATACGTAGCAATCATAAAAAATCATTGCAAGTTTGATTCCGCTTGTCCCATTTTCACGCAATGACATCTTTGTAAATGGATAGATGAATGGTTGAATGGATGGATGTGTGTATATCATCTATATCACCAAGAAGGAAAGATAAAGAAATAACATTTCATAATTATACATTTCATGAATCTGCAAAAATATATCACTTACCGAGATCTGCGTAAGCAGAGTGCCACACCCATAATGGGTACAGGGCGTGATGATATATTTATTTTTTTGAATATATGCAAAAATTCGAGTTGATTGTAGTAACAATTACATAACCGGAAGTGGAAGTTTTTTTAACACACAAAATAATAAATTCATTTAATTGAACTGCGATAAATATTAGTTTGAATTTTCTCATATGTGCCGTCTATTATGAGCAAAACTAATAACATTTACATTTTGTTATAAATCACTATCGAGTAGGCCAGTAACGTATCAATATAAATATCTAAGGAAGAAGACTTGAACTCAAATATTAAAAATTAATTTTAAAAAATCGTCAATTGTATTTTGTACAACTATACAACTTTATACAAGAGTTAATTGAATCCTAATAAGTTTGGTATGATATTAAAAGTTTGGAAAAGATTTCAATTGAAATATTAAAAATTATTTTTGAGCGGTAGGGAAGAGTTTTTATAATATTTATTATTATAATACTTTCCAGTTGGTATTAAATTTAAGCTTTCTGAGAGTAAAATTCACATTATCTCGTTTATTTAGTGTACCCCGCCCCCCCCCACCCTAAAAGGAGTAATTCAATATTAACGACACGTTGTGAACGTACAACAAAGTTTTTATACCTGTCTTGTAACATAATTATTTTGCCCTCACTTGGAAAATTTTATGGTGGCGCTCATGCATTAAACAAAATCTGACATTTTAGAAATAACTGACAAAAATAATGAAGACTGACATAATATATAATTAAAGGAAAACGAATTACATTGTGAGAAGGGTCAAATCTAATTTTGGAATTTTTCAGTGTTGCGTACCTGACATAATATAATTACTGTTTCATAATTTGAAATTATTTCTACGGAATGCACATTTAGGTACCAGCAGCACAAATAGAGATGAACGTTTAGTTAATAAATTGTGTCTCTTAGTTCTAATGATGATGTAAATGTGATGTAAACGAATAGAATAGATATGTTTTGTTTACATTTTAAAGCTTAGGAAGTTTTATATTATTTTATTAAAATATGTAGATGCATTTTAAAATGTGTTTTTATGTAATAACTTCGTATCTATGTACAAATACATCACATGCGGGACCCATAGATCGCATGAATAAACAAAACACGCATACTTATCGTTAACATAAAATAGGAATGTTAGCAGTTACGAAGTATTTGAAACAACTGGAACAACAATATTGGAAATATCTTTGGCCGTAAAACAGACTAACCAGAAATTCCTATATTTAAAAAAAGTTTCATTGCATTGTCTATAAAGATATTAAATATAATTGTACTTAATAATATGAAGCCAGCAATAAAATATAGAATTTAATTGCGATTCGTGTATAAAATTTTGATTATGCGCCTAGAAATTGGCATCACGCTACCTGCAGCATATGCGTGTTAACCTGGTTTCTTGCCCTTAGTACATTAAAATTTATGATCAGTAATATTGCATGTCAAAATAGCTATGTAATTTCAAGTATCTAGACACAATATTCTATTCTGGAATCAATAAAATATAATACTGTGCCCTATTCGAAGTATATATAATATACAATAATATGTACTTATTATGCATAATTCAGTGCCAAACTTTTAAGATACACCAAAACATGATTTGAAAATAATATTTTCGTTGTGTAAATAATTACGACAATCAAAAATGTGGACAACAAAAAACTCATTTTTTTAATATAATTATCTATAACTAAACTATAATAGTATATTTGGCCCAATTCTCTAACGCAGTTATTATCGTAGTAACTTGGCGACAAGATCATAATTCATAACGAAACTTCATATTTAATAGAGATTATTTCATTCATTACAAATTTGACCAATCAGAATGTCTCATTTTCCATTGTTGTGCATTTTAGATAAGTGAATAAACAGCACCATGCTGTTTATTCGCGAGTAAATTGAAGCTAGCTTTTATATGCAAATTTTGAACATTTTGAAGGCATATTTAGCCGGATAATTAGTTGCAGAAGCAAGATACTTACATGTTTTTTACGTTTACTAGTATTTTATGTCTTTAAACATGCTGAATTATTCAATTCAAGCTATTTTTATTTACAAATTTTTGACATTTATTTGACAAGTAAAAAGAAAAACAATCAATTTGCTATAGTTACACTATAACAACAAAATTTTATGGTGCTTTTTGTGAGTGAGTGTACAAGTTTATTTATGTGAAAATGTGTCAAAATCAACATTATAGTACAATTTCTTCGGCAAGTATTAAAGTTTATGCTATAAATTCATGAAATAATCTTGACATATACCCCTCGTGCTAAAGAATTTAATCGATTAAATTTGATGTCTAGCTAATTTATAAAATTTTGCTTTTAAAAAAGTGTTATCGTACATAATAATTTAAGATAAAATCCCTCGACCTGCGGTCTCGGGATTTTTTCAAATTATTATGTACTCAAACACTTTTTAAGCAAAATTTTATGCATAAGCTAGACATGTCAAATTTAACCGATTAAATTCTTAGCACTCGTGATATAACTATTGATTATTTCACTCATTACAAATTTAACCAATCAGAATGTCTCATTTTTCATTGTTGTGCATTTTAGATAAGTGAATAAACAGCACCATGCTGTTTATTCGCGATTAAATTGAAGCTAGCTTTTAAATGCAAATTTTGAACATTTTGAAGGCATTTTTAGCCGGATAATTAGTTGCAGAAGCAAGAAACTTACATGTTCTTTACCTTTACTGGTATTCCATGTCTTTAAACATGCTAAATTATTTAATTCAAGCTATTTTTATTTACAAATTTTTGACATTTATTTGACAAATAAAAAGAAAAACAATCAATTTACTATAGTTACACTACAACAACATAATATTATGGTGCTTTTTGTTTATGAGTGTACCGATTTGTTTATGTGAAAATGTGTCAAAATCAACGTTTTAGTTCAATTTCTTCGGCAAATATTGAAGTTTATGCTATGAATTCGTGAAATAATCTTGACATATACCCCTCGTGCTAAAGAATTTAATCAATTAAATTTGATGTCTAGCTTATTTAAAAAATTTTGCTTTTAAAAAAGTGTTATCGTACATAATAATTTAAGATAAAATCCCTCGACCTGCGGTCTCGGGATTTTTTCAAATTATTATGCACTCAAACACTTTTTAAGCAAAATTTTTTGCATAAGCTAGACATGTCAAATTTAATCGATTAAATTCTTAGCACTCGTGATATAACTATTGAATATTCATCTGTCAAAAACCGATTCATTTTTGTCACAATTTCCAAGTTATTAAGATTAAATGTGATACTTTGGGTGCTGAGCATGTATGTAAGTTTGAACGACGAGCGAAGCGAGTCGGACAAATACATGCGAAGCACACAAGTCACATTTACTACAAATAACACATGCAACTTTTTCTTCAGAGGATCAAAAATATAAATGATTAAAAATGCTCAAAACTTCTTCAAATATTCTGCTCTTATCTAACATTTCTAGTTGCCATAGAACACGTTGTTATGTTATTTTGCTTCATTTTTACTGTCAAATTACTAAATAATAACCTTACTATAGTTTAGAAGAACCTTAATTCGCCATTAATTGTTAAGAATTATTAAATTCGAAAATTCACAAGAAAAACATTTCATAAAACATGAAAGTATGTATTTTGTTCTGGGACATAATTTTATCCCAATGATGCTAGCTGTACGTAATAAAAGTGCAAAGCAAAACAGAAATTTACCCTTGACCTACTTGCTGAAAATTCATTCTGTTTACTTCCTTATTACTGGATGTCTAGCCAACCTGTGCGCGAACCTATTATGGGTCATTTTTCTTTTTCGTTCCCCTGTTTTCGGTATTCGCTTAACTGGCTGTCTGTAGCTACTTTACGGTATCTTATTCAGAATAAGGATCCCATAATGTATTCAAATAAAATCATCCATTTTAGTCACTAAAAACATAACTTCCATAATGTAATTTATATTTTTTAATCAGTGCTGCTTGTTTTAAATTAAAAGTATTTTCTTTGACCATAAAACTCGGATTACCAAAACGGTCAATAGTGAAGATTATAACAATTTTAATTAAAAGAAAACATTTATTTTGATATAGGCATGTGCAAATAAAAATAATGTACAAGTGTGGAAATTGATTTTGTGAAAGGTTTTGCCGATAAACTGGACAACAATAATTTTATCTCAAAATAGTTTTCACTTCCTGAATTATACAGAGGAGTGAATAACATATTTCAGTTCTGGCATGTATTTATTTTATATACAAATATAAGTAACATTAATACAATTACAATACAATACAGTAGACTTATTCTAATTAAAATAATAACAAAATGATATGTCCTGTTTATATTAATAACCATCATCGATTTTTTTTAAAGTTCCGATATGACAAAAAATTAACTTGTAATATATATCAAGGCCGTCTGAAGCCTTACTATAGGATTTTAACAAGGTGATATATTTGACAAACGATTGATACTTGAAATATGAAACAAGTTTTAAAAATATTATTTGGATGTCTGGCTGTATTAACATTAAATATAATTCCAATATTTATTTATATAAATGTATCTACTGATAATATTTAATATAACTGTATATTTTAAATAATTGCAAAAAAATTAGACGCACTTGTAGCGGTAATACATTTAATACAATACATGTTGTCTAGTTTTCGCTGCTATGTTTATTTTTTCTCTATTGGTTGTTATTGTTAGTGTGTTGTCTATTTCCTTGTTTAGAGTGTAGTAAACAAGATAACAAATTCAGATAAATATTTTCATTCGAGTAGCAACATAATCTATATTTTGCTAATATAATTTTTTAATAAATTGGGTATTTTTACACATATTTCTTTACAATTTAATTGCCTTTACCAAAGGAGTGTTTTTATATACTTTTTAAAATTGTAAAAAAATATAGTACTTTTTATTTAAAATTTCAATGTTTTAATTAGTTACCAGTAAACCAGAAGTGATATCAAGAATATACATTCTTTATCAAAGGGTTTATACCCTACGAGAATATATCACGTATTTTACCTATATTTTTATGCATGATGTACGGTTACCAGCCATCAAATCACGAAACCCAAAAATGTTAATGGAAGGAAAAACATAGGAGTAAAGTTAAAATGGCAAATGTCATTATTCAATATGTATAGCTAAGTTACAAAAAAATTCTAAAAAACATTTTATATTCAAATTAATAGATACACTCATAAAAATAACTTTTTGTTTTAAGAAAATTTTCAGTTTTTCTTTAATAAGCATTCAATAAAGAAAATTTTATTTCTTACAAACTAATTAGGTACAATTCAAAAAAATATTAATTTTGAATATAATTTTATTTATATTCTTTTTTCTGCTTTGAAAGAAAATGAATATAATTTAATAAAAGAAGTCGTTTTAATTTTAAACAAAACGTTTTTATTTAAAACGTTATCATTTTGAATTAAAACTACTTTGTCCCCATAATAAGTCTCAGTTGAATACTTTGTTGTATTCTTTCAAACTAAATTAATTTTCATACATGATTATTTATTAAACCTACAAAAGTTTTCATTGAAAACGAAATCGGATTGGCACTAGCCAATTAAATTTTTCTTTTCATTTAAGAGGAATCTGTTTGTTCCACGAAAACATTTTTATCAGTGTATTACTAACATCTTTATTGCAAAAGTGTATATTCAATTGTTTATTCAAATTATTACAGTTATATTTTAGATGAATGCAATGTATATTGTTGAATATTTTAATATTCATTTATCAATTCATTCGAACTCCGACTCATTTCCAATAAAAGAACATCGCATCTATTTAATGCAACGTTTAATAATGAAAACACCTGTAAACCGTTGATTATTTTTCGAAGCACACAACACAGGCGATTGGATTAGCAGTACACGCTGCACATAAATGGCTTAATATTAAAGCCATTGTAGTTATTAAGTAAACAAGCACAGAGGAGGATTAAGGACGAAAGTCCGTTCGGTAATTGTCCAGACAACAGAGTAAGCGGCAAGTTAGGCTGCGCAATAATCTCCAAGAATTACGGCGCCAGACCCTGAACAAATGGGGCGAAATGTACAGGTCCGTATGAGGGATATTTAATGTGCTTAGATTAACGATGTTTATGTAGGCGGCGAATAACATGCTACATTATCATGCATAGAGACGGAAACCGGGATAGTGATGATTTATTACTAAGATATCTCCAGGATAATTTCTAAGTCGTAGTTTTTTAAATGCTTAAAAATAATACAGTGTACCAGTACACATTCAACCAACAATCATTTTTTTCTGCCGCCATTATTTTTGTCTCGTTCACAATCATTCGTACAAAAAATAAACCATCTACGGTTTCTATATTTTATTCCTTGGTCGCCCATGCAATCGCTCACCCTCATAAATGTATCTGTTTCACCAAAATTTCATTCGACAAATAATTCCAACTGAAAAATTACTAAAATATTATACATATCACGCGAGAGAAGTATATTTTTTCACTTAATATATAGTTCAATCAAATAAACCTTTTTTACACGACCAACTAACCATGCCTATTTCTAAAGCAGTTTGTTGTTCTTATCGGTTACTATTTTCATAATGAAATTATGATTTTTCAGGTATTATTTCTGAACATCCAATACTCCACGATTCTTTTATGTTTAATTTCTCACTATCGAAATTGCTCATTGCAATTATTTTTCTTGTTCTTGTTAAAAAGAAAAGCTTAGATAACATAATGACACTAAAATACTATGTGTCATTTCAATGCATAAGCAAATTTGTTTACATCTGGTACAGAAAAGTTACCTAATATACATTTTTGGTTTTAGCATTACTAATAAAATAAAAAATATATCTGTATATTTCCAAATAAATTTTGCTTGCCCAAGTCTGGCAAAAATGCTATAAGCATCACGATAGTTAAGGAATTCCTAATGTCAGACAAAATTGGAGCCTATTGTCTTACATCGATAAACTGTCCTTACAATTATTGATACTTAATTTATTATTAAATGGGGTCGTTCACTAGTCACAAAATAGAAAATAAGTTATTTATATTATGACTAGACCCAAAAACATCGTACTAGGTATAACAGACGTTTAAAAATATATTATTAATTATTAAGGTATTTGAGTTTTAAAGACCTCTACAATGACGTCAAAGTATTATGGCGCATATCTATCCTATTCTAAATTATTTGTACTTCACTTTTTAAAAGTGCAGATAGTCCTCAATTTAGATATAGTTTCACAATTATTATTTTTTAATGGTAAAAGACCCTATTAACTACGCCAGTTTCTATGAGTAAACAAAGGGTGAGAAAGCGGTGTCTATCTAAGGGATTAAACTTTAAATTAGAATATTAATTGCTAGTTTTATTAAATCATTTTACAATTCTAGTAAAACATTTGCAACGTCAGTAATATATTAATAGTATTGAAATTACAAAATCGCCGCTACGCGGCTCGTGTGTCAATTTTTTCACTCGTGCGTAAATTGCTTCTTACTTCTCGTTATGTACTATACTTTTTCTACGACCACTCAATACTATTTCTAAATTAAAAACAATATTCAAATAGTTAGAAATTTATTATGCTTGTTTGTTTTCTCTAATCCATGAATTTTTGATACACAAATTCGTATCGTTCTTGAGATTTTGTCACCAAAAGATTATTTGTTGCACTTTTAGCTTTAGCTTGTGTCTCCAGTGGTGTTCCAATTGAAATATCACTGTCGCTTGACATTTCTTACTTAAAATACTAATAAATATAAGTAAAGGATAATATTTAGTAGTATATATTTACCTCACAATAAAACACAGATTATAAACTATAGATGCAGATGGGAGACTATAAAATATTACCAGTTTACATGTAATAATCACACACATAACCTAAATGTCAAACAAGCTTTGTTTGTGTTTATAAAAATAAACGACAATTATTGAGCGTAGGGATACATGACGAAACATAGTCCCCTCTACATATATTATTGAAATATTTATTGGTGTCATAATTTATAATAAATCCAGCAAAATATGAATTTAGTTATAAAATTTTATCAGTTAGCCTTTGAATCCATAACATTTAAATCTAAGATTTGATGCAACAAATTTTAATTATATTGGTAATGTGACAGTCAGTAATGCCAACTTAAATTTCATTTTCAAGTGTTACGTAATGAACATTACGTAACACTTGAATGAACATTACGTAACACTATTCGTAACAACGCACTTACATTGATTGTAGTTTGTTCTGTAATGACATACTTTCAGTAGTGGTCGTAGAAAAAATATTTTTTTTTGTGTAATTAATAAAAATAAACTTTTGATTGTGAATGAACAGTTTATATACTTATACAAGAAGACGTTATCATTAGTCATGTAGTTCTCTATGGGGAATAAACGCGGATTTCTGTCATGGACGAATGTCGGAATGATGGTTTTAATCGCCAACTATTATAAAAATATTTCGTAACGGTGTTTGCACTAAAATAAAATTAATTTCAAACATACTCATTAATATCTGGTGACAAATAATGGTTCAAAAATTTAATAATGGAAGCTATTTTCATATTTCAAAGTGAAATTAATTCCTTTTAATTAAATGCCAATGCAAAATCTGCTTCTTAATTAAATTTCAAATTTGATGAATAATTTAATCGAAATGAATATAGGTACCTGAATACATGAATGCTAATATCATGGAAAGTCATTATAAGAAACAAATCTAGCAAGATAAATGCTTTAATAATATCGATCGTAAAAAATGTCAGGCAACGCCTATTTGATTCTATGAAATTTATGAACTAAAAAATTTTTTTACAAACATTTACGAAGACGTACAAAAAGGATACATAAAATGGTTTTTGGGGTTAAATAAATGTACTCCTGACTATATAGCACTGGAAAATATGAAAATAGACATTAAAAATAGAAACAGGAAATAGAGGGGATAAGTATTAAGAAAAAGTGAGAGTTTCGGAAAACGCTTTACTACAGAAATGCTGATAATCTATAAAACGTTCTAATGAAGACAAATCCAAACTGATAAAATGGGGAATAACTAGAAAAGCATATTAGGAAAGAAATGGATTTTCAGTCTTAAAAGTATAGAGAAAGAGATTTATTAAAATTATATCACTATAATACCACGATTTAAATGCGGTAACGAAGAAAGAAGTTGTCAGCAAAAAAAAAATAGATGTAGATTATGTAGTAGCGAAGATAAATTTCTAGAACATTCAAGACTGTATTCCAGAGAAACAGAAAGAAGTGATTAAATTTACTTACTAAATGACCGAGGAACAGGAAAAGTCTGGATGGGAAAATTTTTAGAAAAAAAGATAATATAATTATTTCCTTAGGTTAACATATATAATATAAATAAAATAACATAATGACATGTAAAATTTTTATAGATTCTAGGCCGAAAGGCATGAATAAATAAATAAACTACTAAACATTTTCTATGCAATAAAAATTTTACATATGATACAAGTTCCGTAAAAATTAAAAATCGTTAAAACATCAACGAAAGTTAGAAATGGAACGAGTGAAAAAGGCAAATGTCATAACACGGAGAAAGGAGAATTGTTTCGTACAACACATTAAACACATGCATAAATAATTAATTCATTCTAAAACGATGTGTACATGTTAACCTTTATGTACCCGCGAGGAAAAATAAAATATAAAACACGACATTGCTGTCACAGCACGCAAACGAGTTAGAATGAATGAATTTTTAGCGAATAATTAATTCTGAAATTACAGTAAATTTAACGTGATCATACATCACTGGGAATGAGTATATATAAAGGCATATATCTTTTACAACTTATTTTAGGGTAGGTGGCACCGGGAAACTTCACAAACAATCAACGAATTGCAACACGATCGACATCTTTTATTTCAAAATCTGGTGTGCACAGCACATAACTTCCTTGCACGTCTATGTAATTTAGATATAACAGTACTACACAAAACTTCCATACTTCTATGGCTAACTGTTTTTGAGTTACGCGAAAATTAAAAAAAAAACTAGTGCAAAATGCCTTTTTTGAAATAAAAAAAGACGGTGTATAACTAGATATTATAGCAGTCACATATACACAATTTTAACATTCTACGGCTAATCGTTTTTGAGTTACGAGATACATACGTACAAACGTACGTTCATACAGACGTTACATCGAATTTTTTCACGATTACAATACTTCCTTTACTTCGTGCAAGAAAGTAAAAAAACAAGAAAATCGAAGTACAGAACAGAGTCATATGAAGTATTGTATTGCTGTGAAACATTCGATTCGATATTGTTAGTTCCATTCAATCCAGAATTAAGGTCTCGTGGACGCAAAAAGCTTGATATCCATGTCAAAAGGAAAGCATCTTAAAGTTTAATAGACACTTGAATAAAAAATGTTGAATCAGCGACAAAGTTGCCAAATGAAATATTAAACTTGACTACGAGTAATATGTAATTCATACGATTGCAGATTTCGCAATGGGATCCTTTAATATTTTTAAACTTTTTTAAAGAAACTTTATTTAAATTAAAGATAATCTGTAGTTTTAAAAAGTCTTAATTGTTATTCATTAAGCCGCAATGATTTTTTGTTTTGCATCTTAAATGGTAGGGATTATAAATAATTGTTGTAACATAAATGTTCTATTTTACTATTTTTCAAAATAACTTTTCGTGGTAAATAATAATAATATATAAATGAATATTATTTATTTCAGGTAAAACATAAATAAAAAAATAAACCTACGTCACTCCATATTTCTTTAATTTCGTTGTATCGACCTAACCACGTGGTTTCATTATCGCGCGAATTCCCAAACAAGTGTGACTTCTGTTATTTTGTTTTATTTTTTTACTTTGTTTGAAAATCTTCAAATTAGTTGCCAACTATTCGACACTTCGACAATTTGACAGCTCAATAATAATTGAAGTACAAAGAATTTAGAACAGAATAGATGTGTGAGAAAGAATCAATATATTATTACGTCAAAATTGCTATCTTTAAAAACTCCTTCCTTAATAATTAACCATATTTTTTAAATTTCTATTATATCTAGGACAATGTTTTTGTGTATAGTCATTATATAAATGATTTTGTGACGCAAGATAAGGACCCCATTTTCTACGATCCCCAGTAGGTGTATATCTTTTTTACATTACGAGACATAACAGTAAAAGAAAAATAGATAAATTTATATTTTTTTTTAAATTTAATATGTTCAAATAATAAAAAAGCAGTAATTGAAGATTCTCGACTATCTAACTAAACTCTAACAGGCAGATTCACAATAGCAATTAACGATAACTCTATTTTTTCAACATCTGTAACTTTGTTTCTAAATTAATGAAATGAACAAAATATGTCAAATTTTATGCTTAGCAAATCTTGGCTACAACCTTAGTTAAAATAAATATGTTCTGAGAATAGAAAATGAAAGAGTAATAATAAAAATGGAGTTAGCGTTAATCTCTTTAATACTAGTAATAGTCTAATAACATTAATATTTTTACGTGTGTAATACGATATTCCCTTTCGGCATTATTCAGGCTGTATCAATTATAAATTAAATATAAATCAATATAAATTGAATATTCTATGAGATTTATATTACATAGAAACCATTAAATGAATATAAACGTTATGCAATTTTTATATTAAAACCAGGTCATTCATTCTTTTTTCTACAAACTTACATTGATGTTTTTACTCATTATACCTTCGAGTATCTAACTATCCTCTCATGTATTTTATACTAAGTACAAATAGGATAGGAAGTTTTATTCAAAATAAAACTAATAAAATGAAATTACAAGTTACAAGTTCTAGATTACAGCGAAACATGCGATTGTACTAACAACAAATTAATCTATAAATTACATTCATGATGATTCTTTTTGTTTCATTGGTTATTGTTTTTCCAAGCGCGGAGCAACATTCGCTATTGTGCCTCGTGAACAATAAACAAATACAAATCCTCTGGCCGGAATTCGAACCCAGAACCCCTAACATGCGAAGCAGAGTCTTCACCGAAGGCGGTGATGCCTCTTTTATTATTATTACTTTCTAATACATAAAAATTGATGTTATAATTTTCACGGAAAAATGTTGTTTGACAATCATATAGCAAGAAAGGGTACATGGTATTATTCTAACCTATACATAAAATAAACATTACGTTTAATGTTATTTTATTTATTATTTTCACATTTGAAACTTCAGATATTTGAAATTTTACGATTTGATGACGGGATCACGGGTTCCTGAAGGTAGCTGCAAATAAATGACAGCTGCCATATGAAAATAACTTCAATGAATTGTTGTTTATTTACATATAATTTTTATAATTAAAATACGATAAAATTTTAGAATAAAATCAGAGTAGTTAATATTTATTACATTCATAGAGAATATCCGGTAAACACAATTAAAAATAAAAATACAAATTATAAAAGTGATTGTTTCGGCAGTTATTTATTACCTATATATTTTGCGATGGCTATATCATGGAATATTTATTGTTTTTCTATCTCTTTCTATTAGGATGTAGTATACGATAATCCGAGATGACGTCACATATCTCCATTATAAATATTAAATAATTAACAAGAATTGAGAAAAAACAAAAATGCATACAATTTATTTTTAGGTTGATTGATTTTAAAAGCGTGATTCGACAGCTAAGAGTCTGTAAAATGTCACATTTACTGCCTCGACAGTAAGAATATTTTTACTGCCTGTTGTTGCTAAGATGCAACAACAAATTTGAAATTTCTATATCTCATCAACATTACCGCAATTTGCATCTTCCAAATATACACGTGTATTGTGTTTCTTACGAATTAAAGAATTTAAAACAATATAAAACATATTCATCACTCTCCATTTTATTATTATTTAAAAATATATATCATTACGTTCATTACCCATTATGAGTGTGGCATTCTGCTTATGCAAATCTCAGCGATGTATTTTTACGTACGAAGTACGGTTACCAGCCGTCTAGCTACAGCCCCCAAATATGTTAGTGGAGGGGGACCACAGTAGTAAATTTAAATTTGAACTGAGTATCTCACGATTCACAGTCCGATGTGTTACCACGGAGCTATTTACTCCATCCATTCATTTTATATAATAAATTGATTTTGAATATAAGTTTCACAAAACAACAGAAATAAATTTTATGAAAACTTAAATAACAAATACGTTTTTACATAGTAAACGCTCAAGAAATGCAAAGCAACATAATTTGATGGCATGACGGCAATGTGTTCAGCGCGGCACCAAACACAGATTTACAGCTTTGGCAGAAACGGCAGCCTCTGCTGCAAAACTTGTATTATGTTGCCTTATTAAAGAAGTAACTATATTAATCAAGGTTTATACAAATAATTTTGAAAATTTCGACACATACTCCATTCATTCTTCTTCATAATTATAAGTTTTATGACAATGCGCAGAAGAGTGTTGATTTAGATTATACGAGCCCAGAATCATATTATTTGGCCCAGTTAAAGTCATAAAAAGGAAATTTGTTAATTCGCCTTATTTATATCTTAAATTCTATAATTTTTATATTCCGCACATACATATGTGTAACAGAGATATTGTTTATGCTACGAATTAATTAGATTTTTTTAACAATTCATCAACAGTAACATGTTGATTATTTCAAGGCCTATCAAGGTTTTTGGGCTTATTTTAATAAATAAATGAAATAGAGAAAATTTCATTGGAATCAAAAAGATGTAGAATAATATTACTTACAATTTTTATTTGAAACAATTTTCTGTATTTTGTTGTCATCAGATTTAAAAACAGTGTTTGTGATACCAGCCAATACCTTTGGGACAAATTGTAAATTTGATATTATTTCAGTTGTTATTATTGCTTAAAATATTCTTTAAAATAACAGAATTTATATTATAAATAAATTTAGTACAATAAATTTTCCCTCTGTTCGATCAGAACTATTTTTTTAAAGCTATTCTAAAAGTCTTAACTAGGCCAACTAATATGATTTTGGGCTCGTAATTGCGAAACCGGGAGTGAAAGTTTCTTGGACACACAGAATAAGAAAAAAATTTAGGTACCTATAAGAAATAAAAATATTCAAGAAACAAATGAAATCTTAATCTAAAATCAGAACACACAAATAACAGTTATTTAAAAAAATTGTAAATTTGTGTTATGTTTCATAATAACAGAAATGTAAATCCGTAAATTGGCGTGTAAGACACCGGTTTAAATCACCCCCCATAACCTAGATTTAGAGGGTGAAAATACCCCCTATAAAGTGGCGTGGTAGCGTCATATACATCATTGTATCTGTATAAATTGTACACTATACATACATGAACATTCCTTAACACGATCAATGCTTGTGCTTGGTTACCAAGGCGACGCAATGTCAACAAAACGTGTAAAATTAGGATTGTGATGAAATTGAACCGCCACGGCTACGAAACAGCTTACTAACGCGGTGATTGCCGCGTTATGGCCCCTTCGCCCGCCCTGACCCTACGCCCTATGGCGTGATATCTGCCATGGCCTTGTCTTGAGCCCACGTATTCTGACTGTCAACTTGTGATGTTACAGGATTGGATATATGGATTTTTCGGCTTTACGGGATTATGGATGAAATTTTATTTCCTTTGTTTATTGAACAGATTGAAAAAAAGAACGTGAGAAGCAGGAATATGTTTTAAAATTGTTAAAGCTTGTAAAGTGGCCTCCAAAGTGGACAGCATATTTGATAGTTGTGGGGCTCGAATTGAATACTTCAAGCTCCGCAGTTCAATTCGTTATGGAGCCATACCGTTATTAACGATATAATAAGTAGGTATAGTGGTTACAACAAATACTCAAATTTATAAATGTTTTCAACTTTGTACAGAATAAAAATTTTGCAATGACCTGTTTATATTGGATTTAATTTAAAAATTTAGTTTTAGAAATTCAGTCTTTAAATTTACGATTTACATTTAAATATAAATCTAGATTATGTATACAAACAATTATCCATCTTTGTACGTAATAAAATCGACTAATTGCCATAATTGTAATTTGAAGAGATTTGAATGAATACAATTTATGTTGGTATAACTAGGTTATTTTAATTCATTTAAAACTTGATTTTGTAAATAGACTGATAAGATCACTTATAAAAACACTTTTAAAGTCACATGAAAAGAAAAACTTCATCGTTTAATGCACGGTTAAGATGTAACATTATTTTTCTGATATTAATGTATACCATCTATATACTTTTTACTGTACTGTTTCAGAAATAAAGCAATATTTATTTTCATCTTTTCGCGAAGTTTGTTCTTTTCTTATGATTACTAAACATTCATCACATTTAAATATTGTCGAAACTGTGGACGATTTTGAACTAAGATGATGATTCATAAAACATTTATGACAGAAAAGAATATATTGCATCTTAGCATTCATGTTATAATAAAAATTTCATTACAAAATATAAAACAAATAATAAATGAAGAAACTTAAAGTTCAACACATACTTCATGCGAGCATTATATTATTTATTAACCTAGTTAAATATTGACGAACGAAGTCCACTTCAAGAAAATTTTATATTTAATTATTCAGAAGAGAATGTAAACTAAACACATGTTCATGAAAAATTTAATTTCAATTACATATTGTATAAGATTTATTTCGATTTATTCGTAAGACAATTAAAATAAAATAAAATAAATATTGGGGCATTTGAAGACTCAGTAGAAATAAATAATACGTGTTAAAATAAATGTAGTTATAAGTGATTTAGTGCTAAAGTCTAAATAAATAAATAATTTTGTTAGTTATAATTTGTGTTTATTGTTTCAACTTCACCAAACCTGAACGATCAAAAATGTTACTAAATTGTAGTAATTAATTTCGTATTTTACGGCGAAAGTTGTTTTATAAAAATAAATGTTTTAATTTTAGCCATTCAACATGAAATTATATTTGATATTTTATTAAATTCAATTACATTAACGTGCCCATTTCGTAGTGGAATAAAAACATAAATAAAAATACAATTACACGAGCAAGTTCAGCGTGACATTAAATATCCACGAAAGTTGCCTACAAAAAAGAAACGAGATATTCTCATATGACACCATTTTACGCTGCCAGCTAAAGTGGTAAGGTAACCCAAAAATATGTAGGTATCTATTTCCTACTACATACATTTCCCTAAAAGCAAATAAAACATTCAAAAGAAAAACAGAAAAAAACACGTGTAGAGCTACGTCATTTATCCATTTCTCCGCGCCGTATCTCCTTGCTTAAATCATGCACCCTGTGACGTCACGAGCACGAGCTCCGGAGCAGCGCAAACCGCAGTTGCGACAGTCGCAGACACGGGCGAAAGACGCGCAAATAAAGAGAAAACAGAGGAGGAAATATAAGTCGCACAAAGAGCCAACTCTTTCACTGTCTCTGTTTATTCGCCGCGGCTCTTTTTCTGCACAGGGTAAATTATTTAAAACGTCAAAGTTTTCTGGCAAACAGTACGATTGCGTCCCCGTTGCTAACATGTAATCACTAATGCACTACTGAGATGTGAGATATTTGAAAACGGCACGTGCCTCCACTGAATATATCAGCTTTTCTTTATACTTTTGACTTTGAAAAAGCGTGATAAGTACATTTAAATTGTTTATTCCGAGTAACAGCTCATTTTTGTAAGACACAAGAAATAAATATTGACGTGAATTATTGACAATACAAATATTTTAAAATTATTTATATAGTAATTTTATGAAATAGAAATTAATATAATATAAGGCGACACTAACAACCTCCGAAGCCAAATTTTTCGATCTATACGTACCTAAAAAATATAAGTAATATACCAGGTGCAGAATTGAAATGTTGCGTATAGGGATTTTAATGTTATTCACTTTACAGTAAAGTTACCAATTTAAATTTACCCCTGTGGTTCCTCGTCCACTAACATCGTTGGGGGCTATGATTTGACGGCTGGTAATCGCACTTCATACGAAAAAATATACCGAGATCTGCGTAAGCAGAGTGCCACACCCGTAATGGGTAAAATGCGTGATTATATTTATTTTAAAAAATTGTTAATTTATTTGCTAACTTGTATGTTAGTATTTCATGATAGGTATATCAATAAAATTTATTTTTTATCGATTGACATAAAAAATTACACTTTACTGCCAAGGCTGTATACATATTTTACAAAGCATAGTAACCTTCAACAAATTTATAGCAACTGTTCTACAAACGCAGGGCACCATAATTTGATGACAATGATCTTCAAAATATGTATTTAAAAATAATCAGTAAATTATTATTAATTCCAAATCGGCAATAAAATAATGTGTACAATAAGGCACCAAACACAGATTTTATCTTCGGCAGCATTCATTGTATCGGCTTCGCCTCTTCAATGAAACAGCAGCCTCTGCCGTAAATCTGGTATTTTAGTGCCTAGTTAAGCAAATAACTATTATTAGAAAAATTGTAATGGAACCTTAGAAAATTAAACAAAACTTAAAATATTTGACATTTGAGAAAACATGTAATGATATGATGGCGAATTTAAGAATTGATTTATTTTCGTTAAATTTAAATTTTTGTTTAATTTTCTAAGCCGTGTTATAATTTCCCGAATAAATAGGTATGAATTTTAATTTAATTGATGTCATGAAAATCTATTATTTAGTTTTTCTCAAAATTCGATTCAAATACAAGAAAATTTAAAAAAATAGGAGTATATTTTATTTAAAATATTATTGCTAACATCTTTTTATTTAAAACATTTTTTCGTAAATGATTCCATATTCCACATAAAATCAATTTATTGTTTTAGAAATTCAGTAATCTTTTATTTCTGATGTTTAAAATTATAATTATGACGTTTCGTTAATATATATTTTCTTATTCATGATATATTGATCACTTGAAACATATCAATCCACACTTATATTACGTATAAGAATATAATTATAAATGTTTGTATGAACTCTGAGAATGTTAAATCAAATAATACATGTTCTAGTGCAAAGAGATCATAAATAACTATCATTTTTATTTTCAACGTATATTCATATTTGTAATCATTTAATAATTAAATGATTATTATGTTTTTACTTACGTATTATTTAGGATAAATAACAACGTCACTGAACGGCCAACTAATATGACAACCATTGTCTAATTTAACCGAAGTCGTACCCCATATAGTTCCCGAAATATACACGTGTTGAAATTAGAGTTGCTTCAATTGTTCAATAATTAATTAATTTTCAATTTCCACAAAACGTAAAGTTGATTAATCACGTACTCCAGTCAAAACTTTATTTCGTGGGAAATAAACGACTTTACGCTTTTCTAATACGGAGCTTTCATATATTTCAAAACAAAACAAAACAAAACAAAACAAAAACAAAAGAAAACAGAATAATACTTCCAATACGAGGGAGTAAACAAAGATCGCAGTTTCCAATTCTTGAGCAACTTTCCCATTTCGTTGTGTGCGCTGCTTGATTTCGATAACAAGAAGAAACTAATCAAGAATATGGAATATTGGTTCCTAATGCGTCTCAGAATCGGTAGAGATCGACCATCGTCGGCAGACACAAGCAGGAAATCGGTGGAAAGTTTTTCTTCTCTTTTTTTAAAAAACTTCGTGATATGGCGAAGTTCGACGCGTCTGCTGTATAGACAACCAACGTGACGATCGAGCTTCGCGTTTTGCGTTTTTATTAAAATCGAAATGCTTTTCAATCTCGCGATAAAAATAACAAGACAGTGTTTGCTGTAGCCAGGAATTTTATTTTTCATACAGCCCAAATCAAACACATTTAAATTCAGATGGATTTAGAAACATACGACGGATTTTACATATCATTTTCATAAGCAAAAACACGAGAAAAGTATATCATGTACCTATTAAATTTCTGAGATACCTGGCAGCCATTTTGTTTCAAGATCGACTATAAATCTAGTTCATACATCAAACTAATCAATTGTTTTCTATATTTTGAAAAAAATACTCAAGCAATACTTGAGATAGCTAACCACCATTTTGTTTTAAGATGGAGGCATCCAATTTGAGTAACCCATAACCTAACTTAAAAGATACGTCATTATGTTCAAAATGAATTACTGTACTTTTTGAAAATGTTCAGGATTCTGTCTTTATTTTTAGTTGTTAATTTTCGCTGTATTGCCTTTGTGCTAATTATGTGTCATTTTACATTTCAAAATGGCAATGAGTATTTTCAAGTACTCTACAAATAACCAATATGTAGAATTTTCAACCAAATTTTGTTTAAATTACAATACAAAATAATTCTACCTGTACAATTTAACTTATTTTAAACAGTAAAATTAATATTTAACACATAATTTAACTTTTTAAATTAAATTGGACACGAATACACAATGAAATATTTATTTTTCTTGGTGATTATATGAAATATTTTTACAATGGAATACGTGACTGACCATGGTGAAATTTAAAGAAAATTATTTTAAAGCAAGAAAATATGATATTATTCTGTCTTATACATAAAATAAAAATTATGTTTAATGCTATTTTATTTGTTTTATTAAAATTCCACATCACATATTTGATGTGCCGTGATTTGATGAATTGATCACAAGTTTATAAAAGTAGCTGTAAGTAAATGCATGCCATATAAAAGTATCTTTAGGGGTGTGTTGTTTTATTTACCTTTAATTTAAATTAAATCCATTGAACTACCTATTATAATATAATAGTAATAGTTCATTATTACATTCATATAGAACGGTAAGTAATATTTTCGAGCAATATTTTTTACAAAATGAAAAACTCATTTATTACATATCACGGGATGTGTACCTATATCATGAAATGTTTGATTTCTATCTGTTTTTATCAGGATGTAGTTTTCTTTCTAAACGGTAACCCGTGATGGCGTAACACATCTCCACGATATACAAGGTGTTTCATAACTTCGAGTACATACGTTAATGGTATATGTTGTTTGATTTTTTTAAAATTCGAAAAATTAAGGATTGTTTACCTAAAACATTTTTTGTAGTACTGCTCTAGATTCGCTTTCCTATTAAACACAAACAATGAAGTAGGTAATCAACAATTTAAATTACATAATACTAGTAAAATAAACAAACAAAATTTAATTATTTTTAATGAAACGATAATTATTAACAAAATTATCCACCCAGTGGCAGTGGCAATGAAAAAATTTAGACTGGGAAACATGGAAAATAATTTTGCGATTAAAAAAAAATTATTTTTGATTCGTAATCAGCGTATCAAATAACATATTTCATTAACGTATGTATCTGAAGTTATGATGCATCCTGTATATTCTTCCAGGAAGATTCATAAAAACGATTAGCGTTAACTCCATTTTTTACATCATCTGTAACTTCGATACTAAATTAATTATATTATCAAAATGTTTCAAATATTATGCTAACTAATCAATGTACAAATTCCCCAATTATAATTGGTATAACTATAAAGAAGACAAATGCATGAGCCGGAACAATAAACATTATAAATTTGATCATCACCAATTAATGATCCCGGATTTCCTAATTCAACTCGAATTAGATTACAAAGTTTAAATAATTATGTTCTGAGAATGGAAAATGAAGTTAGGAGTAATAATAAAAATAGAGTTAACGCTAATCCCTTGTATGAATCTGCCTGTTTAAAACTAATAAAAATTAAGGAAAATAAAAGAGAAACGCATAATTCATTTTTTATCATTTATATATACAAAATTTGTTATAATTTTATTGTAAATAATTTAAATATAAATAAATTTTAAAATGCGAAGACAATCGGTACGTGTGGTCATGGTATATTTAAGTACCAGGTTCTAAAGAAGTTACTGGAGGGCGAATTCGACTGTAGTTGGTAAATTTATAATATTTTCTAGGACTACTTTCAAGTGTCAAAATTAGTTACTATCATTTGAGGTTTCATCCTTTCCATTCCAGTTGAAGAAATGCAGCAATTAAATTTTCAGAAAGAAAAAAATATATTACCTATTGTTTGAAAGACTTAAATGATATTACCTAAAATGTGAAAGTTATGTTTAATTCTCTTAGCAAATGTAGTAAAAGACAAGTGATTTATTGTTTGACAAGAGTGCTGAAGAGTCTATCTCTATATTTAGCCCTTGAAGAATCATTAATTTATCGTGCCAAGATTTCCCAAGTTTCCATCAAAAAACAATTACTTAATATCAGACAACCTCCCACACAAAAACACCAAATCACCCACTTAAAATTTCCTTAAAAGCGGAAAATCTTTCAATTTAATTAGCGAAGCGAGCCACAGTCGCACTAATCGATTCACGCGTTTGCCTCCAGTAACTTGTAAGTTCCTGTAATTATAAACATTAAGCATGGCGGCAAGAAGTTACGTGATAAATCACTATTTACGCCGACATGCGAGGGGCCAATCTGCCCGATTTCAGCGTCATTATACGTAAATAAATTTCCAGAAAACTCCGGACAGAGTTGCGCACTTTGATGGGAAAATGATAAGCGGCCGCTGGAAATTGCTGCCTTAAAAATGGGACCGTAATTATTGGCTTCGGTGTGGGAGGTTCATATGCCACATATATGGGTTCTCCATTAATAGTATCGCAACCTTTTCGTGCTAACCACGAAAATGATTATTCTACTGTTTGTTTGGACTAATACAATTTTTTCAATTCTTAATTTTAGTCGTGTATTATCATAAAATTGTAAAGATATGTGTTTACAACACGAAATTAGTAGTTATCGTTAGAGAGTATAGTATAGTGTGTGTAATAAATGGTTACATACCAGGTACCTAATAAGAGGATTATAGGGGTTGAAAGTGCAGACACGTATTTAAAAGCAGTAACGATTTGCCATCGCTAAAAATTGTAACTAATATGAAATTTCTTAATACATTCTTATACCGTGTGTCTGCTTTAAAGGTGTACATAGAAGATTAACATGGGAAAACAGTTTTTTGTGTGCTGTTACTCGGTGTTCTACCGGACAACAGTGATTGTAGTACCAATTAAAAGATGTCATTTTTCTGAATCAAATGATGTAACATACATTACAATTTAGTAGTAATTTGGCTCAGTAAATTAATTTTAAAGTTTTCAAAATTCTCCAATCGAAAATAAATATAGTCACCTATGACTGTTTTGTTTTGATTTCTTTCAAGCTATTTATTTGACGTTTAAAAATTAATTTACAGAAACAAATTTCAATTAAATTGTAATGTATGTTACATAATTTGATTCAGAAAAATGATAGCTTTCGATTGATACTACAATCTTTATTGTCCGGTAGAACACCGAGCAACAGTTCGCAAAAAACTGAACTCCCATGTTAATCTCCTATGTACACTTTTAAGATAGACACACGGTATACGAGCCCAGAATCATATTATTTGGCCCAGTTAAAGTCATAAAAAGGAAATTTGTTAATTCGCCTTATATATCTTAAATTCTATAATTTTTATATTCCGCACATACATATGTGTAACAGAGAGGTATTGTTTATGCTACGAATTAATTAGATTTTTTTAACAATTCATTAACAGTAACTTGTTGATTATTTCAAGGCCTATCCAGGTTTTTGGGCTTATCTTAATAAATAAATGAGATAGAGAAAATTTCATTGGAATCAAAAAGATGTAGAATAATATTGCTTACAATTTTTATTTGAAACAATTTTCTGTATTATGTTGTCATCAGATTTAAAATCAGTGTTTGTGGTATCAGTCAATACCTTTGGGACAAATTGTAAATTTGATTTTATTTCAGTTGTTATTATTGCTTAAAATATTCTTTAAAATAACAGAATTTATGTTATAAATAAATTTAGTACAATAAATTTTCCCTCTGTTCGATCAGAACTATTATTTTAAAGCTATTCTAAAAGTCTTAACTAGGCCAACTAATATGATTTTGGGCTCGTAGTACTAGTAAACTACAATTTGTCGTTATTTCTTTTCAGATTATAAATTTTGTTTTTTCGGTGGATAAAATAAAACCAATTGAATCCTTAGAAAATTCAACGTAATATGTTTAAAAACAAGATTTTAAATAATTCTACCCTGGCGTACCAGGTAACCAGACTCCCTACTGATTGTGGTAAATCTGTCGATTATCGGTTACCGCCTATAACCATTTTTTTTGGCGAGCACTATACTAGTTCATCTTACTAATCCTAATACCTATCTACTTTTCCTTTCAATATAAGGCTGTGGTTTTAATTTTTTTTTTAATTATTTGTTTGCAATCTTGAATCTTCTAGGAAATTTCTTCAGAAAATAGCACTTATTATAAATAAATCTAAATCTGTTTTCTAAAATGTGAAATATTTGTTATTTTAGTATAATTTTCCATGGCCGTATTACATTTTTTCTAATAAATATAATTTGATTGATAAATGGTGAAACACTAACATTTAGATAACCACTGGTATTGCATACATTTTTAAATTTTGAAAAACAATACTTTTGCTGTACAGTGAATAGGTAAAATTTACAGGAATATGAAAACATTAGCATTGAAATCACTATACCCCGCATTTCAATTCTACACCCAGTATAATACTAATGTCGCAAAAAAAACTACTTCTTTTTTCTTATGAGTTTACATTTTAACATACTAACTATCAAAAGGATGAAAAAATAATTACATATATCTATCGCTTTTCTTCTTCAATTTGATTGGCCGCAACCGATAAGTACTAACCAACATTTGAACTTTGCAAACCAAGGTTAGCGCAGCAGTAATGTTGAACTAATTGAATAAATAAATAAATATATCATCACGCCTTTTACCCATTGTGGGTATGGCACTCTGCTTACGCAGATCTCGGTATGAAGTGCGGTTACCAGCCGTCAAGTCATAGCCCTCAAAGATGTTAGTGGAGGAGGAACCACAGGGGTAAATTTAAACTGATCAACAGTCCGACACGTTACCACGGAGCTATTTACTAATTGAACGCTAACCATAACCACGAACGATAACTAAAATTTATAGTGTTGTGATTTGTGAATAATACTTACTTAAATATACCAATGAATATTTGAACAAAGCCGTATTCTTGCGAAACTAATTTATGATAAACTATAATTTAGCAAATATTTTGGACTATTCTCCAAAAAATTGCTACCGTAACAACTTGCGAATTGTGACAAAAAATAATTGTTTTTTGACAGCTAATGAATTATTCTTTATTAACCCTTTATCGGGCAAAGAATAAAATACTCATACGAAAATTTTTATATTTGAAATTCTGTCTCTTGATGGCATATATATGCTATTGCAGATTCCCGTGGTTCTCTAATTATCACCAATTAGGAATTTGATAATGTAACCCGATAAAGGAAGAGCAAAATTATTACAATAATGTACAAAAATTGCGTTTATTTGTGAATTCTATACTATTTCATGCAGATATAGTACGTTAATTATATAATAATAATAAAAATTTGTTCTCCGCACAGCTCAACATAATGATTTAGTTTATATCGATAAGCAATTGATTTATTATTGCTTATGGAATAAAATAAAACAATTTTTTCTTCGGTGAGGCAAAACCTTGTGTTGCATTTCTCGCAAATCAAGAAACTAGTGCCTTTTGGGCAATTTTTACATCTTCCTTTAGATGTAAAATTGGCGTTGTGCATGATCACCTTCTGACTCGGCCCTACTTTCTTCACTTGTATAAAATATTACATTTTTCTTCTACTGCCAATTATGTGTGTCGACTTTAAGATTTGGTTGAAAATAAATTAATAAATAAAGTAACAGGAACAATAACAATAAATTCTATATTATAGGAAATTATATCGGGCAATGTAACCATATGGTTACGTATATTTTATATAGTCTTTCTACGCTGTACCTACTTACATATTCCCCTCAACAGTAATTATAATTATACTTTTATATTTATATAATTGAGTATATAAAAAAATATGGTATATAAACCATACTAAATATGATAAAAATTATATATTTATACAACTGCACGTCCCATTTCACTACATAGTATAATGCAAGCACAGAAGCCTTAGGTATCAAATTCAAATCAATGTGCAGGCTCCGGAGAATTTCCTCCAAGAAAACAGTAGAATGTAGCCATACGGTAGCATTACCCTCTTTACTATAGAACTACAGATACCAGAGTTTTAAGCATTTGAAAATAATGTTACCATATAGTTACAATACCCGATAAAGGGTTAAACATGAAGTTTCGATGCGATTTTGTTACCATTAGCAATAACAATTTCGTTAGAGAATTAAAATTAAATTAAATTCCTTCAATTCCTTCGTCAATTTACCATACCTCTAGGCATATTACTTCACGGAGCTTCTAACCTCAAGTAATTTTTCAAGAGCATCAATAAACCAAGATGGTTTAACCATCATCATATATCATTACATAAGTTCTTGAAGACACGAAGAAAAAGAAAAATGCTATATAGCAGCAATTTAATCTTTTATCTTGCAGTTTCAGTTTGGCGTCAAACAAATGAATGTCGATTTGTTCCACTATTTGTCTGGGTGTTTGTGTTCTGCCCGCCCTTCGTCCTCCCCGAACGACAGAAAGATGAATGAGCCAACTAGATTTGGAATTTGAAATTAATATTTCTGCCGAAATCATGGAAAAATTGGTGATAAATTTCAGCTCTTAGTGTAAATGGACGATTTAATGATAAAACAATGCCAGCAAATTGAAATTACTTTTAGTTCGAGTTGGGAGAAAGGGAATAATAAACTTTGCCAGATGAAATTTTTATTAATGTGGATTTATGTGTGAAGGTCGTCAGCTGTTGTTTGAAAGATGAATTATTGTTTAATTATGAATCGATACACATTAAAAACAGATTTTGCTGAACTGAATGAAATGGAAGCAGTTCATGACGTGCCTTCATGTATTTTCAGGAAAGGTTCACAAAGCGCCTTGAAAATAGAAATGCAAAATATTTTTTCGCAGAATCGTTATTGTTGATATTGAATTTACTACACCTTGACAAGTGTCAATTAAAAGATAAAAGCACAATGCTGTTGTTATACGTTATAACTTAAATCCATGTTTAAATAAAAACTAAATAAATAAATTACTAAAACAGAATCTCAAGAGAGGGATAGCCCTAAATAATATACGAGATTCACTTTTTAAAGAAAAGAATAAACAACTGTTAACTCAAAAATTAAAAGAAAAGTTTAAAGCACTAGAAGAATTTTTTTAGGCACTTCAAGATTTCAACATTTAGCATGTTTAGAACTCCATTGCCTTTGTTTCTTCGTTCATGCCACTTTTTCGTTCATATTTCTCTCTAATTTTTTTTATTAGTAGAAAGAATTTTGCTGCCATTAACAAACTTTGAGCTTACATGAAGAGTATTTTTCTTCATAATTCCTATGTTTGAAGTGTAATGTATGCGTAATGCGTAATACTAAATTCTGCACATAATATGCATCAAAAAAGGTAATGTGTAAAACTGGCTTAACAATCTAACAATATAATGGAACTAAAATTGTAAGTGGAAATTTCACAAAAAAAAATGAACCTAGATTTAATAGTATTGGTGATTGACAACCGATCTTTACTTGCGATTCATAACCCATATTACTTTGTTTTTTTTTTTTTTGTCGTAATGAAGCTTTTATATAGAAGCAATTGCTTTCCTTTTAGTAGTTAAGCTTAGGCATTACATTTTATAATTTAATTAAATTTTGATTTATGAAAAATTAGACATGTTTGCTAATAGCAGTATTTCAGAAATTGAACCTTTCTTCGGTTCTACTATTATTCATTTAGGTACTAAGCTTATATCATAATACACTATACCAACATATATCGTAATTATTATTTTATTTTAATTATTATTTTGTGTTCGCTAATTTACAATACAATGCCAATTCTTCAAAACATTTATATTACCATAAAAAAAAAACAAATTAACAAAGTCTATGTGAACGAAAGCAGAAGCCAGGATATTTTTATCGTACAAGGTGATGAAATTTCCTGTCTGCGAAATACGGCTCGGTTATTCTAAAATTCAATCTTCTTTGCCGCGGGTTCATCAAATTTCCAAAAACGTATACGGCTCGAAAATCAGGTTTCTATTTGATTCGCGTGCACGTTTCTTTCGCTTTTCGCTCTGGTAACTTTACGCCAGAGAACGAGGTACACTACAATCAAAATGAGTCGAATAGTCACGAGAACGATTCACGACAAAAGGAAGCTATATGCCGCCGACTAATTCCGGGAAATTTAAGTCTGATGGTTATGTTACTTCAATTGGATTTTAATTCTAAATGAGGGCATCAATATTAATGAACAGTTCAAACTAAGTGGTGTGCTTAAATTAGTAAAGGCAGCGAATTTATTTCATTGCATGTAAGAAAATGAAAAAGAGCACTTTGGCTTAATAACTGCAATCTATATTTAACCTTTAGCGTCTTTTTAACTTTGAGTCTTGACAGTGAGAAAAAGAAAAGTACACATTTATTATATAATAAATGAATCAGATTTCTGCAGCATTCATTTCATCGACTTCGTCTTGTAAATGGAATGACAGGCTCTGCTGCAAATAAGAAAACAGTCTTTAATAACTATTTGTATATTTAGAGCGCAAAGTTATGTTTTGTCGCTAGAACACGAATATTGACAATTGAGTCGCAGGCGAACGTTGCAATCATGTGAGTGCGACATAAATACTTTGCACTCGAATTACACAAAATATTATTCCGACGATTGATTACAAAAGAAAAAAACATTGATATAATATCATTTCATATATGACATTCCTGTCATGAATTGTTTTAGCTGTTCTTTTACCTACTTCGTATTCATAGTGATAATTAGTAAAAAAAAAAACTTTTACTGCTCGTTGCTATTGGAGACGATCTACAAAATAAAATTTCTCAGAAAACATCAACTTTGTGTTGACAAATGCAAGCGCCAAACTCATATGTACTCGTATAACAATCGTGGGAAAAAATATTTACTCCTAACCAGTTATATGCTTATGGTAATAGATGCATGCATTACAAAACTAGCTTTAACATTATGTAGTACATAATACATTACATTTGATTTTAGATATATTTTTTGTGTATTTACGGCTCAGATATCTGGTGCGTATGTTGTATTTTAACTAGGATTATACCAGCGATATTAGCGCATCTTAGGTGGTTAGGTGTTAGTTTGTAAAGGGCATTTTTCCTAAATTGTTTTTTTTTTGTATTATTTAAATTTTCTATAAATTTAACCATGTAACATCTTTTCTTTTTGTTTATAATGGTACAGCTTCAACTGCTTTGGTTATCAGCCGGGATGATGAAGTGTCTGCGCTGTACTCAGCAGCAGACACTGTTTGGTGCCAGCCCAATTTGGGAATCGAACCCGAGACCTCTGGGTCCGTAACTAGTAGTCTTAGACCACTGAGCCACGGAGGCGGGCATCTTTTCTTTTAATACATACAAATGGATCCAAGTTTGAGAATATTAATCCTAAAGTTTTATATCTCCAAACTAGATATAGTTTTATGAAAATGTATTTAAAATCGTAGTTACCGCAAATGTAAATGATGTGTGATTGTTATGTTTACAGTTCAGGAGGCCAGAAATAACTATTATTAATATGATACATTGATTCTTTGGCTACAAAAATATGTATAATACATAGCATATATTATTAACTGAAACAATGATATTTTCTTTTAAATAAATTATGGTGACGAGGTAAACTGCACTTATCTTCATGGCGGATGATTCATCTTAAAATGGTTAAACATATATTACATATTTAATATTATCAAACAGTATATTGTACAACATGCATGGAATGGTACTCATTTCCTAGGAGCATGTAAGTTTGTAGCATAAGCCGAAAGCTGCAAATCATACGAGTATGAAATGAACATTCCATGCGAGTTGTACACTATACTTTTTCTACGACCACGATATTATTTCCTAATTAATTTATATTTTAATAATAAATTTGTCCCGCTTTCACCATTCTAATTTTTGATAATTCTAAATAAGTATCCTAGAAATGGCACCTGTACTGAAATGAAATGACCTGTATTGAAATACTCACAAAACAAATTCATTTCTCACGATGCTTGCAATGTTTTGTACCTCATTTCTCTAGCAACAACAAACATACAAAAAGCAGAATTTTAAGTGGTCGTAGAAAAATGCAAAGCTGTACCTATTTTGTTCATACTTATACATATAAAAGGAAACAGCTTAAAGGAGATTGGAGTAAACCGTAAATTGAACCTTAATGCACAATGGCTGTCAAACTGCACCTTGCAGCAATGCAGAGGTAGCTTCAGTATAGAGTAAAATTCTGTTATATCGTAGTCACGAAGTGCACGGTGCATCTGCATATGATGAGGTAATCAAATCCCATGCAAACACTAGATGCAACTCTCCCAAACTCATTGCATGACCCAAATTTCATACATACTTTACATCACCTTTCAATATAATCATACATTGAAGGATCATTTGATTTTTCAAACAAACCTTGAAGAATTGTATTGTTTATACATAATTAAATGTTTTATCAGAGTAGCTTTATTCCTGCCTTAATTTATATCTGAAGAATAAGTAGATCAAAAACAATTAAAATATATTTCAAATCATTTGTAAAGAAATCCTTGGATTCTATTTCTGATGAATAAATTTATCTTCATATTTTACTTTCGAATTCATAGTAGTTAAAACCACTTTTCAAACATTTTATGAATACGCCTGAAAACTTTTTCATTAAAGCGGAAATTTCAAATTTATTTGTTAAAAGTAATTTATCTCCCTTACGCTGAATTTAATATATGCATAAAAGATGTTTCGTCAGAATATTAAATTAATTTTTAAGAAAACTTTACTTCTACCTTCAGCAGGTATAGTAAAAATTATGCTTTAATGTTGATACAGAATTTAGTATCAAATTAAAGGTCTCATAGAGGAGAACTGCATTAAAATATAAAAAAGACTTTTGAGAGATCGTCAATTGTTTCTTGTAATATAAATTAGAATTATTTGGAGTTTGCTATCAAATTAATAGTATATTATACATTAAGGGAGAGAAGTGTATTAGTTTTTCCCGCGGAGTAAATTTAAGCACGAGCAAAAGACGAGGGCTACCATACGACACTTCTCTCCTGCGGTATATATATATATATATATATATATATATATATATATATATATATATATATACTATTTTTTTCACAACCTCAATATTCATGAGTTTTTATGTATTTCAAAATTATTCGAATTGTAATATAATTTTTGCAATACCTGTACTGTAAGTTACCCATTAATAACAAAATTTAAACACAGTAAGTGGAACTTTTATTGCACAATTGGTTTGCATGGTTACATCATTTACTTACCGTCCACGGTGGATGGTAAGTGAAACTTACCGTTCATGGTGGACGGTAAGTAAATATATATCATTCAAATTTTATTTTGAACCAGCTGTTAATTTTGATACCTATTTTTCATTTTCTTATATTTACGCAGGTATTGCAAAAAATATCTTACTAACCTCGAACTGTAAGTGATTTTTTAGGTCTCGAATGTTTAGGAAATCTCGACCCTACGGGTCTCGACATCCCAAACTACATTCTCGACCTAAAAACTATCACTTACAGTTCACGGTACGTAATATACTATTATGATAGGTACCTTTGATTTGTTTAATTTTGTTCATTTTTCACATTATTTGAGCACTTTTCCTAACGATGGGAGAGAAAGTGCACAAATCTCCCGTAGATATGAAATTTGCTGTTTCTGTTTTGGTATCATAGAAATCGAGTTAAAAATGCATAGTTTTCCAGAAATACCATATATATGTAGAAATTTTTTTATTTGCTAGTTTTTGGTTTCTTGATCTGATGACTCACAAGGCATGTATGTTTTGATTACTGTTTTACTGGGTTTTAATAACTTTTGACATATTTTTTTAACAGTAGTCAACTGTCATTGGTTGTGATCGTTTATACCATCTGAATTAGCAACCGAAAAGTTTCTCGGATTGAAACACGGACTAAAAGGACACCAAGAAACTCTCAGAGAACTCTTCCAGTCCATTATAAGGATATAAAATATAAACATCAAAAAGCCAAAAAATGGTATTTTAACCTCTAATATCTGGAAAACTATGCATTTTTGACCTCGGTGTCCATAATAACTTTTGATTCGGAGATCGAGTGAAACAACACATGGAAAAAATTGGATTGCTACAATAGCAATATTTATCTTACATATAGTGAGAGCAATTTATATATTCTTATTGTAACAATACGTATATATTTATTTCTCAACAATAATATATATTTATCAAATTAAAGATCTTCTCGAAATTGGAATATTAGTTGTTGATTTGAATATATAATATATTCTTAAATATATCTTCATACGCAAAAATATATCACTTACCGAGATCTGTGTTAGCAGAGTGCCTCATTCATAATGAGTAAAAGGCGTTATGATATATTTTTTCTTTATTATATTTACCATTTGACTGGTAGATTTTTATTCAACGGACTATACACATATTCGTTGATGTGTAAGGGTTAGTTAGCGTTGAGAAGCAAAGAGCCCGAAGGAAACTGCTGTCCATGTCCATGTGTTGAAGTGTTTGCGTGCGGTGAGGCTAACAAAGCGAAGTGAACCGTGTTTAATGTTTCAGGAGCTCCTGGCCCCAGGCGCTCGCTAGTAGCTGTGAAGAAAAGACGCCTTTTTATTCTCATCTCAGTGGACTTCAGACGTCTACTCTAGCGGACTCGCGGACTCAATCAACTGTAAGAATGATTCAGTAGCCAATATGTTCAAGTTTGTATAACAACGTTACAAGGCATGTAAAATAAAAGTGTTGTGAATTCTTTGCTCTTTCAGACTTGAGGATCATAGTTACTTAAATAAATACATATCAGTTAAAATCAGATACAATGTCACTGTATTTGAGTGTTGTTAAGCAAACTATGAAGGTTTGTGATTATTAATTTTAAATTCGGCACATAGCACATAATATCCTATTTTCCACTACAAGCCTAACAACATGTCATTATTGACATGATTACTGACTTGCAAAATGTTACTTTTAATTAAGTATTTCGGCGCTTTGAAAATATAAGTATCCTAAAATATTTTGAAATATCTATATTCTACTTTAATAACATAGTCGATTTTAATATTGATAATGTGGCTATGCCTTCTTAGTGCCTTGCTCCTAGAAGTATACTAGGAGCACATTTTTAGAGATTTTAGTCACCTTTCTTTGTCACGGCATTCTTTAAAACTTGTGTTCGCTTTTACGAGTATATGTATACAGGATATATAATTTAAATGTGGTATATAGGGATTTTAGTACTATTTTTTTATATTGCTGTAAATTTTTACCTATTCACTTTACACCAAAAATGTAAATACAAAAGTTGTTCAGCATTAAAAAATGCATGCAATAAGGCCCATTTGGTTACCTAAATATTAGTACTTCACGATATAACAAATCAAATTAGAATCAATATTTATTATTAAATTGTAACAGAACTATGAAAAACTAAACAAAAACAAAAAATATTTGACAAATCACAAAACGGTTCTATTTAGTTATTTATTTTTCAGTAAGAAATGAACTCTTAAAAAGCCACATTGTTACAATCTACAAAAAAAAAATTGACATAAGCATATGTCTCTGTTCAAACCCTCAAACTTTTATTCGAAACATTTATGTCTTCGAGTATTTTTAGAGATATTCATCTGTTAAGATTAAAATGCGACATACAGTTTACGAATATAGATTTAGATTTTATAGACAGCAATGTATCAAACTACACATTTTGTGCGGCTTCTTACGGGATATTGTATATATTTTTTACTCGTTTGTTATTAGACTTAATTTCTACCTACTTAGTTTTTGAGTACTCATATCAAAATGCTTATAATTATTACCATAAAATACGTTAAATAGCATACAAGTATACGATAATCGAAAATCATACGGGTAATAATTATGTATATTACTAGACCATTTTATCCGTAAGTGTATGTGTGGTGTAGTCAATTTAAAATAATTATATTTTTTCCTAAAATAATATAAACAACTACAGGTTTATAATAAAATTGTTTATGCTCATTGCACCTTTATCCGACCTCAAAATATTTTGAACATTCATAAATTAAAACCAGAGTTTACAATATCTCATTAATTATTAATACTAAACATTGTTTAACATGCCATGTGAAAATTTACACATAAATAATTAAAATAACGTATTCGTGTAACGCATTACGTTCTGGTAATCTACGCAGATATATTTTTATTGTTATTGGTTAGGGCTTGTTTATATTATTTATAATACATGAATAATTAAATTATATTTTATAATACGAAGCTTTTTCAAAACAATTATGTTATTAATATAAAGCATCAAATTAGATAAATATACAAAACAGTAATGACAAAAATCTAAATTTTTAGACATTCTCTGGGGCCTATCTATAACTTACATGTTAATTTTTAACGGCTTGTTAAAAATTTTAACCAATAAAAATATATGTGTGAAATGAAATTTTCAATTTTTATTCACTAAGGTCTGTTATCATTGGCTAAATGTTTTAAGATGCTGTTAAAAATTAACAGGTAAAGTACAGAATAAGCCCCTCTATAAATGGTAGATTTCCGTACTTCCAAAGAATATCATGAACATGATACATTTACATATTTATATAGTTAACATAAAATGAAACATAATTAAAATTGTCACAGGTAAATTCGCAAGTTGATGTTCGTTATCTTGTATGATTGCAGCGAAGGAAAATAAAATTCCTTAGGATTGTCCCTGAGTCACGCAAGGTTCAAGGCATGACGTAAAGTGTTTTCGCAGGTGACAGTTAATCAGCAGGGGCCCTGTTTTATAAGGGCGCAGTCCCGCAGTTAAACCCTGGGGTACACCTATCGGCTAACGGTCAATTATACCCACCTCAAGTGTACAGACAACATTTTCACAATATTCACTGGTTATTTCACAGACATAAACGCGTTTCCTAATCAACGAATTTCAACTTATTTATTGTATATAATTTGCAAAACTTTTTATTGCGTAAAATATATGCTGTGTTTGTTTGAAATTGTTTGTGATATTTCGAACAAAAATATACCCCAGTTTAGAGTTTCATAAACCCAGCGTTTTTTAAAATTGTTTTTTGCATATTTTCAGCATTCAACAACATATTTGTTTCTTGTTTGTTTACTGAAACAAGTTTATAATATTGAAATTTATTTATTTATTTTGTTCTGAGCAGCAGCAAATATATTACAGGGAACCTTTATCTTTTAATGGAATCCGAACCACCCAACGCAATTCTATTTTTATTTATAACTTAATGTGATATACTCCTAATTTTCAGTTTTTTTATTTTTATAATTTTTAGATTTTGATAATTTTCTCAGTGGCGTTTCTGCATGAATGGATGGATTGACAAAATAGGAATAAAGGAATACAGTAACGAAATTCAGTAGACATATATAAATTGGAAATGGAAGTTTACTGGACAATATAACAATACATTCAATTTGTTTCGAATATGGAATTAGCTACGGAAAAATGTTTTAAATAAAAAATTTTAGCTATATTTTGAAATAGAAAACATTATATAGTATTTTCTTTATTTAATATTTCAGTACTTAGTTGCTATAAACACACTATAAAAAAAATACATATCTATTCTATACAAGGCATAAAAATGAAATGCAGCGTATTTATATTTCTGTATCTTTTTTTTTTTTACTTACTCACTTAACAACAGAAATGTACATACAATAGTTGTTCAGAATTTAAAAATGAATGCATTAATGCCCATTTGGTTAACTAAATATTAGTATATCACGATCGAGATCACGATATATCAATCAAATTAAAAGTAATATTTATTAGAAAATTATAACTCGGCCAAGGAAAATTAAACAAATACGAAAAATATTAGACATTTCATAAAAAAGATTCAGATTTATTTTATTACAGTGTTGTATTATTTACTATATGCAGTTTTAAATTCTGAACAACTTTTGTATTTACATTTTTGCTTTAAAAAGAATATTAAAAAATAGCATTGAAATCCCTATACATAACATTTCAATTCTATGCCCAATATTAAATATGTATAATTAAATTATTAAACATTCAAATTTAGATTCATATGTAAAATTATGTTGCATGGACAGATTTTTTTATATTTCATTTAAAAAATCATATGTTAATGTTTATCTCGAAAGTGAGCCTTTTCATTTCCACAATTTTTTCCAATATGCAAATGTTTACGAATTATTTGAGAAATAATAAATCGGTTCAACTTAATTTTATGCTATTTTTTAGGGTCCAATGAGATATTTTGAAAAAGTCCCTTATAGTTCAGAATTTAGACGAAACCATGCTATAGGTACATTTCAAAATTATTCCACTTTACAAATATTAATAACATAAACAATCACATAAACAATAAAAACATTTGTATAGCTAAGTTGAATTAACTAATTTATTAGATATTCATGCCATGTTTAGCCTTTAATGAACTTATTTTTAAATTATAAAGAACTTATAAAATAATGTCACATTAAATTGATAGTATTAGTAAAAGAAAAAGATCACAGAATAAAGTGAGCAAAGCACATGTTCCTTTGTTGTCTGGATAAAAACAATGGTCCAGCGCTTGAGGCCAAAGCGTGCGAGTGCAAAGTCAAGAGTGCAGCGAGTGCAAGCAGATTACCTGACGAGATGCTTGAGGACGGTTGCATTGTCATACCAATTGAGCAAATTTCTGTTTCTCCGGTCCACATGACTCAAATAAACATCAACGCATTAACAATCAAAATTCACGCAAAACAATAGGTCACCCAACGAAAAAGGAAACGAACTCTCAAACACAACAGACTGGGTTCGGGCACCGTTTTTCTACAAGTCCACATGGAGTCGCAGAAAATGTAGGGGTAAAGGACACGTTAGCAGGGGGGCACATGATGCGAGGACGGACTAAGCGGGGAGCACCAACCGGTAGCGGTAAAATACCGATTCACACCCTGCGCGATCTGACGAACAACTGATTCCATGGCACGACGCAAGGATGTGAATCCTGTCGGGACGCCAGCGGTAAGCGAACTCGCATCCGAATCCGACCGAATGCGGCTTCGGCCGACTGCGGAGAAATTCACGGTAACGAGTTTTTTGTCATAAAACGGAAAGTCATAAAATGGGAACACGTTAAGATGCTTAATGGTCACGAAAGTGGGAAATACGTTGTAAAAAATAAAGGATAAGCACTTGCTTGGCTTTTTTACAATACGGCCAACTGATAATACCTAAGTACCCACTTTTTGAGAAGCCAGACCACCTAACCCGCTTAATGAAGACGTATAATTAAAATTGTTATTCATAACCTAATTAAATTTTAATGGAACAGAGAATCAGATATGAAAATTTAGCGTTCTCATCATGTATTTTAATACCGACTTCAGAACATTTTGTTGGCAACGGCCATGGCAAGTAGCGCTGAAGCCGGTTCACTCAATAACGCAAGTTGAGCAACACTGTCCGCGGTCAGTAGTTGGATGGGAGACCGCTTTGCGAGGCGGCTTGTAACCTCAGCAGTTGGGATCGCTTAAATAAAAAAAGAGAATTTTGAAAACTATATTATTATTTAATCAAAGATTTCATGAGGTACTTACTCATTTATCTTACTCGATAGTAGTAAACA
The DNA here is from genome assembly GCA_963942605.1 of Poecilus cupreus. NCBI lineage: Eukaryota > Metazoa > Arthropoda > Insecta > Coleoptera > Carabidae > Poecilus > Poecilus cupreus. The sequence goes on along the minus strand of OZ012714.1, from coordinate 7,334,744 downwards.
ATGACAATAATTTATATTGCAAGACCTTTACTGAGAACTTTACTGGCGAGCACGATACCTACCTAACGAACAAAGCAAAGGAGCTTGTTATCCGCGTGAGTATGTAAAGTTCGGGTTACGGTTGAGCATTGTAGATTGTATTATTTTATTAGTAAGTTGGTCACACTCACGTGTGGAATAATTGCCCACGCTATTCCACAAGTCTATGCGAAATATACAATTTTCAAGATTTGTTTAGTGTGGAGAAAGTGTAATTTTCAGTAGTGATCGTAGAAAATAGTATATTACACACCTCGTTGGAAAGTGTTTTATTGCAATGAAACTTTCCACTGAAGTTTATATACAATTACATTCCCAGTCAAAAATTAATATTATAAAAAAATATTATTCTTTTTTAACGTTTGTTTTTATTGATAAACTATTGTTTTTTAGTCTTGTTTACATTTGTTTTGTAAATAATTTCGCAGTAACATTTAAATTGGTCAATAACCTTTCAATTATTTTAAAAAAAATTGAAAGTGAATTAATAATTAATGCATTGTACTCCACCCGACCTACGTAAATTGGTAGGAAAAGCTAAAGAAAATTTGCTTTCGCAAAAAAGCCTATATCATCCACAATCAGTTAGTAATCAAATATGCACTGAGACAAACGACCAGGTTTTTCAGTGGGATTCGAACCCACGATCTCTGGTACTAGATTAGTCATATCTATAGCTACTACGCCATATAGAGATCGGCTATTTTTTTTTTACTTTATTTGTTTTTACCACTAGAGACAAAGCTTAATAATAGTAAGTTTTGCAATTCAATAAATCGTAAATAGTATAAATAAATCACGGTGTACACAAAGCAATCAAAATTAGTTTTGAAATATTTGAAAGTAGAAATAAATTAAAGTAGAATATAAGTGTAATTTAAAAAAGACTTAAATCTCTGGCGTAGATGTAAACTTGAAAATAATTTAAATAAAATCGCCAATTTTACATATTTAGGAAAACAGAAACATTACTGACATAGCGTACTAGTATTTAACCAAAGTTCTAGTTCTACTAGTTTTGGTTTGGCGTTCGTAAGGGCACCTCACAATAGAGGTACAGAAATAACTGAATCGATTCTAAAAAAATCTGAAATTATATTCACACCGAGACAATCGCGAAAAGTGTGAAAATAGCATAACAAGAATTTCCAATTTCCTCACACAAAGAACATCTAATAAGATCCCGTACGCTACAGAATCCGTGGGCGGTAACCAGCCATACGGCCGTGCTATGCGGGTGCTGAACATCAGGTCAATCACGTGCCAATTTTTGTTATCGTGTAAGCGTACTCGCACGAATAATGCGATAAAATGAAAACACGCAGAATTGGACGCAGATGAATGACATGTATCGATAATTATGCCGTGTGAAACTCAAAAGGTTAATTAAAGGATTTTTTTCCAACAGATCACAGGTTATGTTGCTAATGAATTTAAATTGGATTTTGTTAATCAAACATTTAAAAATAAGCAATTTATTTTAAAATGGATTATTGGACTATTTCCTCTGTTTTAAAATAAAACAATTTGATTGAAAAAGCTTTTAAAACTCATGTTGTTCACTTCTTAAAATTAAGTATAGCAATAATTCGAAAAATAACAGAACTTAGACAAAAAAATATTTTGAAATAAAACAAATTAGTGTTCATACTAAAGTTTAACTTTGATGTAGATGAAAAGCTGTGTTTTATAACTACATTTTATGAGAGGGATTCAAACTTTAGTTATAATTTATTATATAAAAACTTAGTAGATAGTGCAGCTTCCAGAACCAAAACGACGAACTGAACTAAATGTAACATACTCTGGAAAATGTATTTTAATAATTACTATTAATTAACTTTATAGAGGTCTGAAACAAAAAAATAATTTTCGTACCTCCTCCGTTCAAAAACACTAGTATTACACATCTCAAATTTCTCCAGAAACTGTCTGGTTTCAGACCTAGGCCGGCAAAAATTAGGAACTTTTGTAAGATTAAGGTTAGCATCAAATGACTGTCAATTTTGTGTGTTGGTATTGTTCAGTGCTTCAGGGTGAGTGCTTTTAGATGTTAGAGAATTCTATCAATTATAAAGTTAAATAATTAATTGTAATCTCAAATAAATGTAAGTAATTATAATTAAATTTTCAATTGCAGTGCACAACCAACAAAAATATCAACAAAATAAAGGTGACCCAATTTTTCAAAGAAAACAAATGTATAGTTCTTATTTACAAATCTCTCGTGTTCTTGTTTACGAATGCTTTGATATTACCAACATAAAAAAATTATTATTATTTCATATTTGACAAAAAATTCAGTATATTATTTTAATAAATTTATACAAAATCGACAAGAAAAATAATTTGTATCACACGTCCAGAACCTGTTTTGCAAGTGGAGTTTCTAAACTAGTGATTTGAATAATTATTAGTGTAATTTAAGTAAATCACCCAAATGTCAATGATGAAATCATAGAAAGCAAAAAGAATAAATGAAGACTTAAAGATTTTATTTATTCTTCTTTTTTCTGATAAAAAATACATTTTTAGCTTTTCTTTTTTGTTTTATATTATAGAGTGGACAGATGTGCAAGATTAATTTTATCATAAAGATAAAAGATAAAACGAATAATATTATTAAATTATATTTTCATTGCATCCAATTATCTGTACCTATTTCTTTCAAAATTGTTTCCTCTGGATAAAAAACAAAACCAAGCTTTTCTTTATTTCAGGAACAAATGCGGGCACTAGCTTAAATCCAAAGAATAAGAGCAGCAGAAAAGAATTGCGTCTATTCTTACATTTTCCATTCGCTGTATTGTTCATGTTCACAGCTGTAATTCGGCAAAAGTTTTCATTGTTCTCGAAGAATACTTTAAAAAAATGTAATAGAAGTTATGTTGTATATTTATTTACGTACTGAATCGCATGCCAAAGTTAAAACTAGAATTCTTCTTTCCTTTTAAAGCAATACATATTATTTGAATGAAAATGTCAGCCGGCTAGTTTAATTGAATTAAAGAACAAGAAATGCATTACTCTGATTAAATTTTAAATATGATTCTAGAAAACACTACGAATGAATTTTGTAAATGCAAATTCTATTTTTCACATCATTTTTATTTTCTTTGCTATAAACCTATGGCTCATTCCCTTTAGTTATCTTAGTCATAGTTTTTTATGTAAGTTTCTGTTTGAATCATATGCATGTACTGTAAATCTATAACAGTTAATGAAAGAAAATTTTTATTTATATTTAAAAATCTGTTTACAACAATTTACATCATAGATTTAATAATAAATATGGATGGAGCGTTGGCTATGCTTTTAATACAGTAATATGTAACCAACATAAGAGAGAAATAGTCATATCTAAAATTACGCAGTGGGAGAAGAACAGCACATTTTCATGCCACCCGTCATATGATCTGAATGTGCTGTTCTTCTCCCACTTTGTAATTTTAGATATGACTGTCTTTCTTTTATATTGGCATTAAACCGCTGTATGTAAAAATCAAGAAAATGTTTCCCACAAATTCATGTAGTTTCATTAGGTTGATTATATATGACGTTTCTTTAAACCAATGAAATGCTTTATTGTATGTCACGTGTCTGCGTTTTAACCAATCCCGTCATTATTATACTGCGAATAATGCTCTTGTGATTATTCCCGGCAATATTCTCTGTAGCTTTTTTGTTTTTGTGGACAGATGTCAGATGTCAGATAGTTATCATCAACACAAATAAAAATGAGCAAAAAAGATAGATTTAGTGATTTTTCGGAAAACTGTAATAAATATGTATATATATACATACAGCATTCTAACCTAAAGTGACATATTTGTCTGTCAAATGGAACACCGTATTTTGAAGCCTGTTTTTTTACAATTATATGTACAACAGGATTTTACCATATTTAATATATTTAAATATAACATATATAATTGACCAAATTATAAGTTAGGAACAAGAGCTCGCACACGTCAAACGTCAAACCAAGTTCTTGTCATCTTGAAATGAAAGTCACGTGACGGGTATCTCTCTCACGTTGTGCTGGTTACAGATTATTTTTGTCTATACTCCTTCCATACATTTTATTAGTTCTATAATTTACAAATATACCGGATGTAGAATAGAAATGTAACGTATAGAGATTCCAATGCTATTTCTTTTGGTATTGCAGTAAATTTTTACCTTGTATTTTTTGTATGCAGATAATGAACACATTTTTCTGTTCTGTAACGTTTGTACATTTAAATATTTTTTGGCGCGACTATGGTTTTTATAACTTTACTCATAACACAAGAGAAATTATAAATTATTTCAACTCGCAAAGATATATCGTTCGTACTATTCTTACAGGTATTAATATATACAAATAAAAATGTAAATACAGCCAGGTTTACACTAGAGTTGTACAAATTGCGATATCACAGTATTCGTGCAAAATGTTCCTCATAAATTTATTAAAACCTGACAATCAATGATGTCAGTGAAATAATTAATATCAAAACAACGATTAATATTTAGTAGTCTACATTCGTGTTTATAAATAACAAATCTGCAAATTAATGAGACATTAGTAAGCTGTCAAGTTGTTAGTTAAACATTAACATACAATGCCTTCTGAAACGATTCCTTCTGTCATTTGAATTCGAAGTTAGTACATGTCTGGGAACAATTTGTAAACAGGAAGATATATACAAGTCGTAATATGTACACGTCTACATACGGAAGTATCTCTCTACCAACAATAAGTCAAGCTGCTACTAGAATATATTATAAGCAACTGGAAGTAGGTTCCTAACTTCTAAAACTATCATTGACGCAGTGTTATAACCAAATGGATAAACAAATAATTACAGTTACGCTGAACGCCTGTCTTATATTCGTCTATGGACTATATAAATACTAGGGGTACCATATTTCGAGATATTGTCTGGTATGACTGGGTATTGAGTTATAAAATCAGGTTTACTGTTACTTCCATATATTTATTTGAGAAAATAATTTACAAAAATTATAAATACGCGCAACGTGAAAAAGATATATTATAATATGTTGTACCTGCCCTTTTCAAGTGCAATTTTAAAAATTCTTCTTTTCATGTTTTGAAATCTCTGTCATTAAATTTGTTTAATAATCACATTAATAATCTGTTTTTAAATGAATAGGATTAATTGTTTATTTCACTATGTAAATATTATCATAGTTATGAACTATGTATAAAAATTATACACCTATTTTTTTGCGCAGATGGGTAGTGGACAGGTAAAAACGTAAAAATGAGAAACAGATATTTACAAATTACAATGAAAAAGATGACAACGTTTGAATAACCCTGGACAGTTACACTTGTTTCAGTTACACAAATATCACACTGAGGTCTGGGAAACCTCAAGAAAAGAAAAACTACTTTCCCATATAAAGACATAAACAGTTAATAACCTTTCTGAACCACATATTTTATTCAAAGCACAGCATTTTGTCAAACTTAACTTTTTTATTTTGGACTATTGAAAACAAAAGACACAAGGATTTTACATTGAATGTTTGTTTAGGATTACAGAAACTGAATTTACAACGAGGTAGCATCGAAGTTATGCAAATACGGCGCATGTGGAAAATTAATTGAAAATCGTGGGGTTTCTTAGACCTCAGTGTAGCATTCCAGGGTTAAGTTATAGGTACGGAAAGAAATGCTTTTAACTTGCTACAAATTCAGAACTACTACTATATTTTAAATAGATCGAATACACCCGTGGATAATTGCGGAATATGGATATCTGTTCAAGAACCAACTCAAGAATTACGTAAAAAAAAACTTAAGTTATAAAGGCTCGCCTGGCCAAAAAAATATATCAACATGGTTGGATGATGCTTCAAAACGAAATTTCCTAATATTAGCTGCGCTAGTCTCAAATAATTTCGTTCCTTTACAAAACTGAAAATATAACAACATAAACAAACACATACCGTGTGTCCCACGTAAATGTTGGCATAGGCAGTTAACATGTGAAATCAGTTTTTTGTAAATAAAAAGTGTCCGGCAAAAAATTATGCATTCAAATTTTATATCACAATACTGCCAATATCCCTACATCTTCTTTAATACAGATTTATTTATTTTGATACCGTAATTTAATGAAATTAATAACAATAATTCTTAATTTTCCGCCTACTATTTTTATTGCTACCGACGTATAGTGCTTGAAATTTGTTTTAAAAATTTTAATCTGTCTGTCAAGAATATATTAAATGTCGAGAACCGTGTAAATATTAGTAGAATGTATTATGGGGGCGCAGTGCAAGACACATATTTGAATACTTCACAGGAATGAACGCTGAATGGTTTCCATCGCCAGAAATTGACAGTGACATTAAAATATTTAAAACAAATTGCAAGCACTATACGTCAGTAGCAATAAAAAGAGTAGGCGGAAAATTAGGAATTATTATTATTAATTTCATTAAATTGCGGTATTAAATAAATTAATCTGTATTAAATAAGCTGTAGGGATGCTGACAGTATTGTGATATAAACTTTGGATGCATAACTTTTTGCCGGACACTTTTTAATTACAAAAAACTGATTTCACATGTTAACTGCCTATGCCAACATTTACGTGGAACACACGGTATATGGCAATAAATTGAAACCTATAAGAAACCCCAGTCAGACACATTTAAATTCCTGCATTAATTCGAAGCCGTTTTGACAGTAAAACAATAATTCGTTTCTGACTAATCAATTGTTGCACTACACTATAGAATACGCAAAAAAATATAATTGATCCCCCACAGTATAAAATGGCTAGAATAGTAAAGTATTCAGTTAGACAACCTAAATTTTGAGTTTAAATCTAAATCGCAAAATTATACAGAAACGAGAAACCTCCTGATATTGATCGATTGGCTATTTGAATTTGTTACAATATTTTATCTTATATCTAATTATAGGTTTATTTTTACCTACCGAACATATGTAAGAGAGGTATTGTGATGGGTCAAAATTTTCGGTAGTGACTTTTCAACAGACAAGAATGTTTTGGGGTCTATATAATACGATTTCACTATTTTTTTTTGTTCACGATAACGCAAAATTTAATAAAGCTATCAACATTAAATTTAAATTAATTAGTTGTAGTCGGAATTTGTAAAAGGAAAACCATCAACCGGAAATGGTAGGTTACATTATGGCCTGCAAGGCATTTTGAGCATATCTCAATAATATGAGCTACAATTTCTATTTAAAAGTTTTTTTTATTTTGTACTGTTTAAAAATAGCGCTTCTGTTAACGTATTTATTCTGTTGAATGTGCGAAGGGAGAGAGAAGTACTGGAAGAAAACAACGTGGGTTGTGGCGCCTTGGATGTGGGTTACCTCTAGAGACTGAGCGATAGCTAACAGACACTTCACACTTTGCACGAACGTTCGATTTCCGGATAAAAGCTAAAACACTGCATTTTGGCTATACCAGATGGCCCGCATAGGCTGTTCTTCTATCCAGTATGACTTCTTAACCGGTTTAATTGCCAATAAGGGCCAATTATCGTAAACGTACTACTTATCATTAAGACAAGACTGCTGCGGTGCTTCACAAAAGTGAATTCTCTAGAAACCATGGTGTAAATACATAGGTGACGCATTGCATACCAATCAGAACATTCTCCAAACTTAAATGCTACTTTGTTCTAGTAAGGGGAAGTTAGTGAAACATAAACCTCCTTTATTTATTTAAGATATATTTCTCTGAGAGATTTATTCAACGAATAACATTCAATTCACAAATGTAATGATAATGCACCTCGAGTCAAAATCCATGGCACCTCCTCGAAATCGCAAATAAATTGCTCTAAAATTTCGTTCTAATTACTTGCTAATTTCGTCCTAATTTAAAAATTTTTTGCCTGATCGTTAGAAATACATGTAGAATTTTGACGAATAGTTTATGTAGTACAACAAATTTGAATTCCCCGCCTAAATTTATCTCTCCACTTAGATGCGCCACCTATCTATTTACACTGTGACTAAAAACTTTAAAAAATTTTATTTTAAACATAAGTTTTGCGGTGTTCAGAAACGTAAAATTAACTTAAATTAGAATAGAGTAATATAATGCATTAACAGTTTTCGTACAAATAAAACTGTTTTCACTTAAATTTAAAGTTATTACGATAAACGAGCAATTTCGGAATGACCTAATAAATTTCTGTCAAAAAAAAAAGAAATAACAACGGTATACTGGCTATTATTTTGGAGTTGATTACAAATATTTTTCAATTTTCTTAAGTACTACTAAAGAAGGTAGTTTTTAAGTGATATTTTCATTCAATTAAAATTGTGAACTCCGGAGCATAAAGTAGAAGAGTTGTTAAATTATTAATTCAACAGACTATTACTATAATTTTGAATTCCATAGTAGTTTCCTAACTGTCAGCAGTAACGCTGCGAAATTTTTATTTTCTACGAAAAGTTTACAAAAGGAGAGGCAAAAAGTTTGATAAAAAGTGATCTCTTATGAAGTACGAGTTCCCTTCAGATTTCAGATCGTGAAACGCATTACAAAACCAACCCGGAAAAAGTCGTCATGAACGTCTGTTCCATAAACCATACCATCCAAAATCCATCTGATCCAAAAGTGAAGAAATCAACATGAACAGCGCGAATCAGACACCAAGAAAATCTTTTTAGAACGAGTTGCACGTTTCAGCAAGTACAACGGCCGCAAATCTGCCGTTCACCGAGTGTCACGGCTCTACCTTCGCCCCCGCCGCCCCCGGACGGTCCGCAAAGTCCTGCGCCAACAGACCGAACGAAAAGAAAAAGAAGTTCGCGGCTGCAGCGACGGTTCTTTCGTGTTTTATGGTATGGAATTTATAACTGTCCGAAACACGCCTTAGTTCTCGCTCGAACCGAAAGGATGAAAGAGATGGAGCAAGCTTACGATGTTTGCTTCGGCTACAATGAGGGTATGCGTTGAGTACTATCAAAAATGGATCAATCTTACGTGAGATCCGCGACTGAAATGATCCGAGGGCTTAGATTAATCTGTGGGATTTATAATACTTTTATACTTCATGTTGCATTTATTAAAATATAATGGGCTCTTCAACCAATTTGTTTTTATTTTATTTTTCGAAAATAGACGTTAATATATGAATATTTTTCGTGTTTTTATCTATTTTGTAATATAATTAAGCCTGTAATTAATTACTACAGAGTCTATATAAAACCGTGTGACGACATAATATAATAATAACAAAATATAAAATAAGTAATTTATATTATGACTAGACCCAAAAACATCGTACTACATATAAGAGAAGCTTAAAAAATATTAATTATTAAGATATTTGAGTTTTAAAGATCTCTAAAGTCAAAGTATTATGGTGCATATCTATCCTATTATAAATTATTTGTACGTCTCTTATTATTGAGCTGTCAGATTGTAAAAGTGTCAAAATAGTTGGCAACTAATTTGAAGGTTTCTTGTTTTACTTTGAATTCGTAAGTATATTTTAAATACATACAAAATATATTATTTATTTCTAACTAATAAATATTACTTTAGGTCGCCTCAACGTAATTAAAGGCTTGTTTAATGACATAGGTTAGCAAAATTTATAAGTGGTAATCAAACATTTGACTAAAATAATGTTACAGTTTATTCATGTATCTTCCAGAAATAAATGGAATTAATGTATATTTTAATTATTTATCATGAAAAGTTATTTTATTTCCATTTAAATAATTTTCCGATCAATAAATTAGAACATTCTTGTGACTATAATTATTCACAATCTACTGTTTGAGGTCCATCAACACCTCTACAATGACGTCAGAATATTTTTAAAAATCATTGTGGCTTAATCAATAACAATTAAAACTTTTGTAAAGTGCAGATAGGCTTCATATTAGATTAAATTAAATTAACACATACATGAGTTCTGAGATCTTTTAACTCACAAATAAAAACTGCCACTTATCCGTTACATTTTTATTTATCTATCAACAAATCGACGTTACTTCTTTACAACAATCGGATTAGTTGCTATCAGATCTATAATTATTATTTGTTTTTTCATTTAAAGTTTATCACCTTTTCTTTGTTATATTTTATTTAGTTTGTAGATTGATGTTTAATTCGAACATTTTTTATATATTAATATATTGTTTCTAATTCTATGACATACTTTCATTGATTCTTCATTAATAAAAACATGAATAGTTTCTGTAGTGTTCATTTTATGACTATAATAAATAAGCACTGTAAAGAGAAACAGAAGGTCTTTTAAATTTTGCAAAAATATACAGAATGTTCCATTTAAAAATATAAAGTTAAATATCATTGCGTGAAAATGGGATACTCAGTATTGTAACATAAACTTTGAAAAAAATTTGCAGTAATATTTAAAATACCTAATCGCATAAAATTTAAAATACAGACCGATGAACCATCGAGTATATATACATGTATATTGTTGTGTTTGTGTGATCAAAGATTGTAAACAATTCATGGAACTAATTTGTAATTACATTATTACATTACATTCTAGGAAGTCGATTGCAAATACATATGTATTGTTTTCTCCACGAAATACAATACGTTTATTTTTATTGGCCGCTACCTTCATAAAGAATATTAATTTCTGTGTTTTAATTTCAAGCTCATGTTGTTTGAACTAATAATTTATTATTCGTAAATATATATTAATTTATAATTAGAATATTTAATTGTTAAAAACAGATGTATCAAACACTGGTCAAATGATTTTAACATAAGTTTTGATAAAAGTTATGCTTAATTTTTTGAAGAAAACCTAATGTCTGTTCGATGAAATTTTTTAAATTGCAGTGTATAGCAGTGTAGGTTAGTGTAGGTGTACACTAGTTCCCCCTTTTCAGAACACGAAAGTGCAACAGCGAACATTCATATACTAGTAAGATTAGATTGATTAAAGCAATATTATCTCTTTTTAAAACAATTTTGCTGGTGTCCAATTTTTTTCTACATACAATGTCAATTATTTTAATAGAAATAAAAAATAATAATAATAATAACTGCGCGTCGTCACCCAAACTTTCTTCTCACAAAATAAAATTACTATTATAAAATTCATTCTTTACTATACTATTATAAACTTTACATTCACGACTGAAAATATCTTCCATGCTTCAGGCTGATAATCTACAACACCTCGATGTAAACGAATAATTTCTATGAAAAAAAAAATGTTCATTGATTTATAATTAACAACTGTGTATTAATCAATCAAAAGTTGTTCTTTGTACATATCAGTTTACGTCGGAATAACATGGTAAAACAATTTGATTAATCATGTGTATAAATGAATAAACAATTTTTAATGTACTTTTTATATAGCTGATCTTTTAAACAACTGGATATAAGTTTTTTAAAAATGAGTGATTCGCAGTATTAAAGACCATGACGTACAAATTAAAAATGTCCACTTGCAAATTAATAATCCTAATCTATTACCACGGCTAGGAAAACAATATGAAGGATAAGTTACACCAGTCCAGATTGCCAAGACCGGGTCATAATCCATCTCACCTAAACGTATCTAATCTCTATAGTCATCGTTTACGCTATCCTTGGCTGGCAAGGGTTGCATCCTGATAGTGTGAATGCGCAGGCGCGCGTCTGTTCCAGAGTCCCAGAGCGCGCGGGGTCGATTCCCCGGTTATGACGCGGGGCGGCAGCGGCGGTGGCGGACACGTGATAAGGCCTCAACTTGGCTGCTAAATTCACATTTTACCCATTCTCAGTTTCGACACTGTTGACATTTTGTAAATGCAAAACAATCAGTTTTTATTTTCCTACATTATTCCAAGCTAGTGTTTTGATTACTTTTTCTATACTCCTGTTTAAATATATCCCCATTATTAAATTTTTTTCGACGAATTATAATAGCCATCACCGAACCAGAAATTAATTATTCCCGTTTATTTTAAACTCGCGCTTTTTCTAAACAAACCCTAAGCCCGCAGAACTCACGCCCGACAAACTCGAATCACAGTACACATTTCTAATGGAACCTTTTCATAAATATTTACTTATTTTGGTTCATACTTCTGCTAAGTCGACAATTTTAGATTGTTGCATATTTGACAAGTTTCGAGGGATTGGAAATTGAATAGCACTCATATTGAATTTTAGGCAGATATGCGCCGTCTGACAGTTAACAGTGTATAGTCAGTTGTTAAGTCATTGTGAATTTTTATGATGTTTTTCAACGCGTGTTTTCAACCGATTTTCAAAAGTGCAAATAGTTATTAATATATTTAGAGCGCAAAGTTATGTTTTATCGCTCAAACGTTTCAATCGTGTGAGAGCGACATAAATACTTTGCGCTCGAATTATACACAATATTTTTCTGACAACTGATTGTAAAAAGACAAATATTGATTTAATGTATAACATTCCTGTCATAGGTTGATGAAGTTGTTTTTTTTTTACTTCGTATCCATGGTGATGAATTAGTAAAAAAAAAACTTTTGTCGCTCGCTGCTATTGGTGAAGAGCGACAATGTAAATTTCGTCGGAAAACGTTATTTCCTAATTTACAGGAGTAAAAAAAGTACAGTATTATATTCAGAATTACGGTCATTATTCACTCTCCTATGGATCGTGCCACAAACTTCATCTTCGTGAATAATGAGTATCATAATCCCTTATACAATAATACATTATATTTAGTTTTGGTTTTAATTGCATAAATAGTTAAGTACCAATATGCCTTTGTGTGTAATCATTCCTTGCACGTGTTAAAAATTAAAATTAACGCAACTGTTGCAAATTTGCGAATCTTGTAATATGCCTATGAGGTCTGTGCAGAAAATAACCGAAGCGAATGATTTTAATCTGTATTATTAATTTTACAGATTATTGCTCCTTTTCCTCTTCAAAACACTATTATCGTGGTGTAAGAAACATAATTATTAGTTTGATGACAATCCGTTGAACGGAGTTGATTCGGGTTATAAATGCAAAATCGGAAGTGGAATTTCATTTGCACTAACTATAAAAAAATTAAATAAAACCAATTTTAAAAGCGTGCAATTAAAAATATATCAGAACGAAGAAAACAAATAAATACTAAACACCTTTAAACCACAATTGCCCTGCAGCAAACTTTCATTATGTTCAATTTGAGAGCGGACCATTTGGGAGCTCACCACCACAATTCTCTTAACTCACGCGCCACGCGGAGTCATCAATACCACGCGCATTAGCTCATGCTGGGTGGTGTGACTGCTCGCTGGCGGCCAACAGAGAGGATAACAGATCACCAGGAAGATGGAAAGGATAATCAGACAAAGGAGTCGGTAATTAAGTGAGCGCTCGTATTAAACGATCCGATCAAGTTGATCAATAAATCATAATGGTTCATTCGATTGGATTTTACGGTTGAACTTTTAATCGCAATTGGAAAAAAAATATTTGGTTGGAAAAATATTATATTAAGCCTTTATTTTATTCCAGCCAGTTTGGCAAATTGATGAAATGCTACTCAAGAATTAAATTATAAAGTTACATCTTTAAAATGGCACGTGTTCTGGAGACATAAATTTCACATTTTATTTGTAAATAAATTTAGTAGGGTCTGAACTGTAAAAATTAATCAGAATCACGAAATATGAGAAAATAAATGTGAGTAGCAAAAATTATTTTCATTATTATTAGTTCTGAAAGTTTTTCCCATTTATTGAAGATTTATTTATTAGATTACAGAGTGTTGAATGATTTTTTTGTGAAAATTTCATAGAAGATTGCAATGATATAATGACGAATTTTAGAGTTCTTTCCTATCCATTTACCTTTACCTGCTTTTGAAATGATAAATATTTTTCGTTTTTGTGCATTTTTTAAATTCTGAACAACTTTTGCGTTTACACTTTTACTGTAAAGTGAAGATGTAAAAATTTACAGTAATATTAAAGAAATAGCATTGAACCTCTATACTCCATTTTAATTCAACAACTTGTATATACGTTATAACGTTATATAGCAATATATTTATTGCTTTGTGTAGTGTATTTGTTTCAAGTAGAATATACGTAAGTAAATTTTTAGTTTCGATTATCAGACACTAGCGACTTCCAGGGCTGTACGTAACTTTATCAGTGAACATAAATAAATGCCCTGGTATCCCTAAAAATCTTAAATACACGCCTGGGAATTCTCAAACCAGCTCCTGCGTTAAGAGACAATACACTTCATTGTCTTTGTAATGGTAACGATTTTCAGCTGCCTTAAATTACAAAACAAACATTGCATTGTCAAGCCCTTGGATAAAACAAATGCAGCCGGAACTTGAGCACACAGGACCGGACTTCCGGAACATGAACCGCCAACGCGACCAAATGACACAGTTCACAGTTAAATATTTGTCAACCAAGTACGATCGACTGAACTTCTGACCTTTCCAATAAGACGACACGTAACTTGTCTTCGAAATTCGAACACAGATCGGATGATCTCCCACAGTTATGTCATTGTCCCGTTTCTGAATAATTTAATAGTTAGTGGAAATGATATGTCATTGTAATAAATGAGTAAAAACTTGATGGATAAGAATTTGTAGTAGGCGACGAAACGATAAAAAAGACGTACGGGACATCCAGCTAGAAATGACAAGCGAATTTTAATAAGGTTTAATGGAAAGTATATCAAATATTCAAGGCTGTTATAACTTTTTTCAAGTCAATTTTAACTATATATTTTACGTTTAAGTTGTTTCAACCAACTTGTATTACAATATAAATATATTTGTATTTCATCGCATGTCAGTATCAATATTAAAAACACGTGTCAAGTAAGTTATTTTTATAAGATGGGTATTGATAGAAATCTATATTACTTAGGTACACTAAGCAAGTAGGTGTTTGTTAAAAATGGCGATGTGTTCAAATAGTCAATAATCTATTACGTAATCTTAAAAAGTATGTACGAACAAAATATATATTTAACGTGGTATATTAATGTCAACGGTACTATTATTACTTTCTATGAGTAACTAGTTTTGCAACTCATGTAATGTCATAATACCTAGATGAATAATGTTACCACTTAAAAATATAATATTTCATATACACTACGTAATTTATATTTTGCTTCCTCACTAGGCCAAACTAAAAATTATATATGCAGCAGCTTTAACAAAAGAAATTGTCTGGATAGCGTTTTTTTCTTCTCATTTCAAACTGGAAGTATCGACCAGGGAACAAAGTAAAAAGCTTAGACGCAATCTCATTCTTATGATAATTATATCGCGCCAAACGGACTGTAATTATGTCAGGATTTACGCCTGTACCTCTAGTTTTATGCAAATTAATGAAATTTTAAATAAACAGCATGAATTATGAGCTATACAAGTCGCACGATTTTGTTTAGCTCTATGCAATTTCGAAGATAGTTTCATAGTGCTTTATAATGTAATTGGATTACACCTGTTACATTTATTGAATGTGTTTTGTCACGCAAACTTTCATTTAACCCTGCCTTATAATGCAATGTTATTTATTTAGCGTATGCAACTAATTTCTTCACTTGATTCAATATGAAAAACATTAATGATAAAATATGTATAGTTCAATATTATTACAAATACCAGTACTAATTGCAGTATTATTATGATATTTTATTTAATACAATAACAATGCAATTAAGTGATAAAGTGACTACTACGACAAACATTTAAAATTGTAATGTTGAATTTCAATGCATGCTAAAACATAATTAAGAACTACAATATGAAAAAATAATAAATTAACATACCTGCGTCTGCAAAAAGTTGTTTATATTCAAATAGTTGCACTTCATCTAACCAAATATCTATTTCAGATGTTTGACCCGTATTTAATTCTAACCATAATATATTTATTAACCTACTTAAGCAAATACCACAGGCTATGATTAAAAAAACTACAGTCACTATTTTGGCACACCTCGACATTCTATTACCGCACTAGACCGGCATTACATTTTGACAACAATCATTTTTGACAGATTGACTGACGCCATATTTGTTTATGCGTAAAAAAGTTATACTAGCGACACCTTTTACTTAACCGTGTAAACTAATAAGAAAAACAATAATTTATACTTCGAGTTGTTTCTAAAAGCAAAACTTAATCAATCATTTTGTAAAACAATCTTTTCGGATTATCCTTGAAAAAAAGTCGAGTCAGTATAAGTCAAAATAAAATATAAAATAAATGAAGATCAATAATACGTAAAAATCACACTGATCATATCTTTTTATTAAAAAATTTTCAATGAACAATAATCGTGGAAATTTAACGACATGAAGCCATGATAGCACCAACACTATCGAAATCAATTTTCTCGCTAATATTTTTAGTTTTAATAATTTCTTCTTGATTGGCAATAAAAATTAACTGTCCCTCCTCCTTCCAGTTATATTTCTTTACCCAGTGCTTCAAAGTTTTCTCCTCAACATCTCCAAGAAGTTGAGCTAAATGTCCTTTATCAATTGTTTGGTATGTAATGCCAACAACATGACAAACGAATTTACGGATGGAATCTAAGAAACCATTAATGCGGCCTACTAATTCCGGCATAGAATGTATTCTTGTCCAAAATAGCTGAAATTCGCACTGCTCCAAAATGTCGCCAAGATACATAATTTGATTAATTGGCTCTTCGCACAACTACAAATTACAATATCAGGTGAAATTAATAAATGTATCTTTGCTGTGATGCTTTTAAATTACTTACTTGTTTTTCATTCAATAAGCATTTGCACAGAATGAAATCAGTATGGGGAAAATTTGTCAATGCTTTCAATAAGATCTGACAAGTAATGTCACTGTTGAATTTCTGAGGATTGAACTGATACAGTTTTAATACTGCCAAATTAGCTTCTAAGTCATAAGCATTTTCTCTAGATTGAACTTCCACATATCTCTCCAAAGTAGGTAAGTTTTCCGGATTATATCTAAAATAATATAGGTTATGTTGCTGTACCTTTTGTGGAAAGAAGTTTTACCATACCTTTCGATGCCTTTTAGCATAGTTGCAACAGTTTGTTTCATTGCCTCAGCCATTGTAGGACTTAATATATATTAAATGTTCTCTTGTTACAAAAAAAACACGTGAACTGTTCACAAAATATTTCAAATGACATATGCAATATGAACGTGACCATAGAAAAGAGATAGTCTGCGATAAAAGAACCGGGAAAGAAAGAGACGGAAATAGAAATCCTTCTGTGTACTTAGAGCCATCTAACAATTAAATTATAAACTAATATTGTAGCGGCAAGCCGGCATTTATTTTAACTTGATTAAAAAATAAGGTTTTGTTCTACGAAGAATACGACGCCAATAACATTGAATAAATATAATTTATTGCACTGAACTAAAACCACAATTTTCACCTCTATAATAAAAATATAAAATACTTTTGCAATTAAAAATTCAGGTTTATAATTAGAACCTTTCTACAATACTTATGCATTAAATATTGATAGAATAATTTTTATGTTACATAGTGATCTTATGTATGTTACAAAACTTTTAATTCAGTCATAATTTGTTCCCTAGTCACAAATCGCAAACTGCAATCGCATCGGTACGTTCTTCTAATAATTCTTTTCCAGTCTTGTCCAACAGTTCTCTGGAGAATTCGTCAATAGAAAGACCTTGAACGATCTTCCATTGTTTGTTCTGAATGGTTACTGGGAAGGAGAAAACAACATCCTTGGGGGCACCGTAGCTACCGTCACTAATGACACCCATGGAGGCGTAGGTTCCTGGCTCAGTACCGTTCCACCAGTCCTTCATGTGGTCACTGGCAGCTTTAGCAGCAGACAAAGCCGAGGACATTTTCCGGGCGGCAATGACAGCAGCTCCTCTCTTTTGAATGGTTTCCACGAATTCTCCTTTCAGCCAAATATCATTCTTAATTGCATCATAAACTGGTACTGAGCTGTTGTTAATATTTGCTACGGCATGTCTGGCATCTGGGAACTGAGTTGCAGAGTGGTTGCCCCAAATAATGACATTCTTTACATTTTCAACGCCAGTCGACAATCTAGCAGCAATCTGGTACTGAGCGCGGTTCTGATCTAAACGGGTCATAGCGGTAAAATTTTCCTTGGGAATGGATGGTGCGTATTTCGAGCAGATCAGAGCATTGGTGTTTGCGGGGTTACCAACAACCAAAACTTTGACATCTTTTTTCGCGTGTGTGTTGAGCGCTTCACCTTGAACTTTGAAAATTTTCACGTTGGCTTGGAGAAGATCTTTACGCTCCATGCCCTGTTTCCTAGGCATAGAACCTACTAAAAATGCAGCAGAGATGTCTTTGAAAGCGACGGCAGGATCTGCAGTGGGTATGACTTCCTTTAAGAGAGGCAGAGCGCAGTCGGCTAATTCCATGACTACGCCTCCCAGAACATCCATCATGGGGGGAATATCCAATAAATGCAAGATAAGGGACTGGTCCTTTCCAAATACATCGCCTTTAGCAATTTGATACAACAGAGAATAGGCGATTTGACCTGCAGCGCCAGTTATGCAGACACGAATTGGTTCGGCCTATAAATAATAAATAAATATTAACAAATTTGATTTATATTTTATAAGGATACTTTTTTCATTTCACAGATTTTTTAAAAGTGCTTGACAAACATATTTTGAAAATAACAATTGGCAGATGGTAAATAACCTATGATACATATGAAATGAAAAATAAAACAAAATACGATAATCCAATTTCAATTAATTTGGTAAACGAAAGAAATCATTTTCGAAAGGTCATAACAATGTCACATACTAATAATTTATAAAACATATTATAAAAATAGTTCCATATCTAATATTAATTTTTGCTTCAACAATGAGTTTAAGAATAAATTGTAAAATGTACTCACCATCTTAGTTTACTGTATTTAAATAATTTATGAACGCTAAATAATTTATAAACTGCAGCACTACCCACTTCCACTACAGACATGCAAGTAGTGAATGTTCTTTGACCTCTTTTTATACTTGAAGTGTTTCTGTTTATCATTCGATCACGTGTCCCTATTTAATCAACTTATTTTCTCAAATTTGGAGTCAAATAACACGTAATATTTGTTAAATATTTTAAAATTAACCTCGAGGAATGCTAATTAACCTAAAAAATACATTATTAACCCATTAATAATATATTTTAAGCGCTTAAGACAAAATAAATATTTATAGAATATCAGTATCTTGTTTATCTAAATAGATTTCAAGAGGTAAAAATCAGTGAATTATAATATTTACTTTGTACTCGAGGGTAATTGTAGTTTCGAGTAAAGGTCAATAAAGATAATGAATAATTTAATATTGTAGAACAAAAAATGAATGAGTAATAAAATTCTGGTACAAATTACACAGGGGCATTTAGTATTTTTATACTACTCTTTTTTATTTTTATAACATTATTTATCTTAACATCAAATACATACAGATATAACTTTAGATGTATCTACTATCCTAATTCTGATGGCTGAAAGATAAAAACGGAGGGACAAGCGAAGAGATCGTGAGACACATTCGAAAAGGAAACCCAAGACACCCACGCAATATTCACTCGTGTGAATTATAAATAAGTTTCATTTTGCAGACAGAGAGAACATATAAGAGAAAATCACATAATTTGAAATTAAGAACGACGCATAAAGATATATTAATTAAATTTGGTCATATTAAATTTTCTAGAAAAAATCACTATGTTTATCAGCTAGTGAAAGCATCTTATTAAAGTTTACTGTCTTCGTTCTGCCTTTCTACCACCTCTTAAATAACAAAAAATAATACCTATACAAATTATGATTTAGGCCACGAAAATTAAATTACAAATTTCTAATAATATACAAAATGTACAGTAAATAATTCTCCGCCTTAAGAGATGATACACAGATGTACATTTATTCATATCCGAACGAAGACATAGCGATCAAAAAGTTACACTAAAATTTACTCTTCATTTGCTAATCACGGTCCATGATTAATTGAGATGGAAACCCTTTTCCCTGGTGGCCGCGAGGAGGCGTTCGCGCAGTAGCTCCTCCGTGGGGTAATCGGGCAGTTTGAGGTAGTGCACGCAGGTGTTGACCGAGGGGTAGGAACCCTCTCCCGCGTCCACTTTGCGTACCACTGTTAACCGAGGGTAGAGATTGGCTAGTCCACCAGGTGGCAATGAACTACATCCCGTGGTGAATTGCAAGAAAGCTTTACGCTCTTCGGCGTTCATGTCCATGAGCACGTTCACGAACCGCTGGAAACCGGGGCTGTAAAAAACAATCGCGTACATGAAACATTTAAATTTTATGCTTTTACAAATTATCTTGTAATAGTTTAAAGAAGTTTTTATTTGTCATGATATTTACGACAGTACTTCACGCATGAATTGTTTGTCTTACTTTATCAATACAAATAAAAAGTTTATTTTATTCTAACTAAAGGTCATTTTACATCAGGCGATATGTTATAAATATGAAATAAATTATCTATACCTGTCACGCGTGTATCCAAGCTTAGGTTCAGTGTAATTGAGCAGATCGTCTCTGGTCCACTGTGGGTTTTGATCACCACATAACATGACCCTCATTTCGTCAGGGCTAAAGGCAGCAAGTTTCTCCATCGGAAACACTTTGCTGAAACCCATGTAGAATGCTTCAAGTTGTCGGGAGATTCCCTTATCCAGGCAGAACGCAGTTGTGAGATCCGAATACTCCTCGACATTCTCTAAGTTCACTTCGATGTCGGCACCGTTCGGAACGAGTTCTACAGCGGAATAACCGAACACTTTTGAGCTGGGTGAATACGTGAACGTAAGTGCGAGATCTTCTAAGAGAATCGGATCAGACGACGGGTTCAAACTGAGGTTTTGGATCTGATGAGCTTTGGTTTCTGCTGATAAAGCGTGATCCTGCATTATTTTAACTTTCCGCTTAACGAGATCTTGAATTTGTTTTAAGAATTTAGCGCGGTGCGGATCTATTTCGTACAAATCTTCCTGACTAAGAATTGATTTATACCACGGGGATTTGTCATCGCAGATCAATTTTGGCGGATCGAATTCGAGCTCCTTCTCGCTTTCTTCCGAGATCAGACTGGACGTCATGACATCGTCTTCATTTCCTCGTTTGAGGCCGACTAAACCTATCCTCTCGTTGACGTTATTCTGAATTTCTCCGTGACACATCAGTTTGAGGAAAGCTTGTGACAGAGGCAGGTCCACTAAGCGGTTATCTTGAAGTACTTTAGCTAAGAATACACCTAGGAACCAGAAATACTTGACGGCTTTATCACAAATTTCTGAGTTCTGGGGTAGAGGTGCAGGGAATAATCCTGATATTCTGCGCACGTAATAACCCGGAGGTTTCATTCCTTCACCTAAGTCTACACTATCACTCATACTGTCCGCGTCATCGTCACACAGCCACATTCCTAAATCTCTCCTCTGCAGTTCAGCAGCCACTAATGCGTAAAACTCTAGAGTTGGGCCTAAACCGGTGCCCTCTTCTCCAGAGAACTCCACTTCTAATATGGATTTCCTATCAGAGTGGATTTTCATTACTTGAATGGCCCAGTCTAGTAATTCTTCTCCTCTAGGAACTTTAACCCTCTCGTGTTTTAATCTTCCTACTCTGAACTCGTGTGGATCATCTCTTCTGGGAGATAATCCAGGTGTTCTTTGCCGTTCCATTGTTACATCTCTTTGTGTTTGCAACCAAACTATACTTCTGGATGCACCAAATGCTGTGCAGTTGAAATATAATTGTCTCGTGTCGAATGGAAACAGGAACGGACATGAATGATTAAGTTCCTCACACCATGTTGGTAAACTGGAACTCGACAACACCAGTGGATCTTGAATCTGTTGTAGAAGTTTGTTTGTAATTTTTTTGCTAGTGAACTGTTCTGGTGTAAGTTCATTGTCAAGATGTAGTGGTGTAGTGTTCAAGTCTTGTTCTATGGATGTGGTAATAACAAACAGGTGTCTCAGTAACTGAAGCACATCCTCCACAGTGCAGTTGGATACGGATGGAGTACCAGCCATCGGGGTGCTTGGTGACAACGTAGTTCCAGCTACAGAACTGCTACCACTTCGAGAATATAAAGTTACAATTGGTGTGGCTCGACCTTCATCTGCCTCGGAGTTGCCTTCTTCCTTTACTTCGCGGTAAATAATACTATAACATAAATAGATTTAATATTTTACGATCAACTCAAAATTATATAAAATATCTATTTTAACTTACACGTATGTGGGTTCCCATATTCTCCTAAGTTTTTCCTGTCTGGAACCTAATTCAGTCATTTGAATTAATTCTTGGCAAGCTCTAAATATGGTCCATGATGAATCAGATAATTCTAACTCTACATCAGGCACTCCAGGAAGATTGGGTCCGCGGATGATAAGTTGCAAGCGCGGTTGTGGGAGTAATTCTGTTTCATTACTAGAACCAACATCTTCGGATCCGGGTGGAGGAACATCCAAATCTGTAGTTTGATTAACATTGGTTCTGCCCGGCCGCGGATCAAAGGCAGGAATCAGGGCGGAAAATTGTCGTTTTAAGACGTACTCGTCGTCCCAAGACCGGCGTTTACCTCCAGGACGAGAAGTTTCGTAGCTGCCACCTCCAGTCTCTTCCTCCATGAACGACAACAAATTCCTCGACACCATCACCTCCTCGTAATCTGCGTCATCTTCGTTCTCATCTTCATCATTGTCTTCCTCTTCGCCCATGTCTTCATCATCTTCTAATTCTGAAATTTATTTATAGTTGGGATTAAATAACCTATTAAATTAAATTAAAAAGTACGAATATGAATTGTTCAGAGGAATTTCTTACCAGCAAGAAGAGTGGGGGCGCGACAAGATTCAAGGAAATCTTCAAGAGACACTTGCTCACTGTCGCTGCTGGTGGAGGTGAGACTCATGGTAAGGGCCTGGCTCAGTCCTGGAGCAGCACCTGCAGTAGTAGCTATGCCGCATGAATTATTTCCAACACCGGGATTGTTTCCACTAGACAAACTTGGATAACTCTGAGCAGTACTGAGTAACCCACCTGGAAAATTACTAGACAATGCGAGGCGAACAAGGCTCGACACAGAATTGGGTCCGCGAGGAAACAGAGAGCCAGTTGTGTTGCTCTGATTGTTCTGTGTACTCGATGAAATGATCCCGCTCGCCGCGTTGTTCGAGTTTGAGTTGGGCGCGTTCACGGAACCCACAGTCGCCAGCGTCCGTCGTCGGGCCATCGCAGCGAATGTCTCTAGAAGGCCAGCAGTGGTGGATGGCTCAATATTGTTGCTGGCTTCGGATGATGTTAAATTCGGAACACTCACGCTCATGGGATTTGTCACAACGATCGGACAATTACTGTTATTTCGTGCGTTATTTGTACTTGTTGTTCCTGTTTCATCTTTATCACAACACGTGTCTTTCTGATCTGTATCTGAGGATTTTTTACTTCTTTGTGATTTGTCTGTATCCGAGTCTGAATTACTAGACATGGATATTCTAACAGACGGTGCTAAAGTTGCAGCCATTAAACCCAATGAATTGGCGGCCTGTGGGCTTGTTGTCATTATTGGCGACAAAAGTTCGCCGGATAGAAAACTATTTGTGTTATTCCTAAGTAAATCTGTACCTTCTCGGATTTTATCCAGTGCTTCCACTGCTTCGACTAGACTATGCGCTCCGCTTAAAGCAGATTGAGTATTACTAACTTTACTTCCTCTACAACTTGAAAATACAGTCTTGCTTAAATTTGTTGACGAAGTACTTGAAACCATTAAATTAGATTTAACACTATCTGAACTATGTGGTTTATTGGTGGATTCTTCAGTGCAACTTTGGTGACGCCTGAGTTGATTACTAGAGCTAGCGTGATGATTATTACTAGATTTTGTGTCTGATAACGTCAAACTCTCTACGATAGTGGCAAGATCACTTGATATTGAATTATTTATTGCTGAAAGATCGTTATGTGGATCGCGAAGTGTATGCACTACAACGGACAGTTCCGTTTGATTGTTAGCAGCTTGTGACTCTGATGTGACCGCGACTATTGCCTCGGCTCTGGCAACTGATAATACGCTTTCTGCAATAGCTTCAGCTGCCTGTTTGGCAGCCAAATTGTCCGCAGACGCAGCCTGTTCTGTGGATGCTACGGAAGTTTTCATTTCCGTAGCGTCTGGAAGGCTTGGAGTAGAACTTGACTTGCGACTAGTTAAAACACTCTGTTTTTCCTTCGTATCTTTACTTTTACTCAGTGGATTAGTATTTGTTTTTGGTGATGCACTTTCTATATCGTAACCAGGTGCTAGTTTTAAATCGTATTTACCTTCGGCGCCCATGCGATATGAATTAGAACCCCCATGATCCCAACTAACATCAATCCAACCACTATGGAGTTCTCCCGTAACTGTCCCTTCACCGGCTGGTGAACCATCTTGATCTCTCCATTTCCAATCAATACCACGTACTACTCTTGCGCCTACCGTAATATGTTTTAACATTTGCGTACGCAGTAGACGCCTTTGTTTTCGCAGATTTGCTTCGGCTTCTTTAGCAGCTTTTCCTAGATCTTCACAGACACTAGTCACTTGTCCGTAGATTTCAAATCCAGATAAACTGAGATAATGTGTTTGTCCTGATGCATTTTTACCGCACTGTTGAATTCGAACATGCCTCCAACCTTGATATTCGTCGGATGAAACTTCAATCGGCCAAGAACTCGTAGATCCCGGATCATTCAATGATGTATCATCCATGTGGGTGTACAAAGTTGTCCAATTAATTCCATCTCTGGACATCTGGAATAGCCAGTTTCGCAAAGCACTTCTTCCGTAACCTCTGGCATGACGTAAGGTGTAACAACTTGGTATTACAAAAAGTCCTAAGTCCACTGCAAACCATGAACGTTTATCATCATTTGTATGACAATTTAAAGCTGATGTATCCCTAGATAAAATATCTTCTAATCTTCCATATGGCAAATTTCTTCCGTCAGAACTAGAGATAGAAACTAAACCATACTGTCCAGGATTAACCCACTCGGGACATGTTTTTCCGTTCGTACCAATGAAATAAATAATTCCATTTTCATCAAAGTCATGGTGATGACGGAATGTCTGATATTTAGGGTCTTTAAGCTTCTTTAAGAATTGGAAAGTGGATCTATCGTAATCGTACCACTGTTTGGCCACCATTTTTAATAGATATCGCTCAAGCTGTGCTACTGTACTCAATGGTTCCATTTTCAATCCTCGTCCACTTCGGTCAATCAAAGAACTTTCTCCGGCTGATTTTTCTAATCGGAATCTTAATCTTCGAGTTAAAATTTGTAATCCATATCCCGAGCCTGGTGTATCATACAAATAAATAGGAAGCTTTTCAATACTTTCAAGTACTGATATTAATTTTTGGACTAAAATAGACGCTGAACTTTTTCCTTCATTTGGCTTTTGTTTGAAACATTGTTTAAACAATTGAACTCGTTGCTTTTGAAGCTTTGTAGTTTTGTTTGAACGAAGACCTTGGTCCCAATAACTAGTAGAAAGCAAAGACAATAAAGCTTGCACCAAACCAGAACTGTGCAATTCATATGCACTAACGACACCATCTTCATGCAGGATTTGTGATAGCTCATCCAAAGCGTTTCGTAAGATTTCTCTCCATGAATTTCCATCTCGATTGTTAGCATAAGAACACTGTTTCTGACAAGCTCGTTCAATCTGAGCGACAATGTTGCCTAATTTGGCAACTACACCGCGAGGTTGTGCTTGAGCGGCCTTGAAATATTTGTCGTAAATCTCTTGTGCTTGTGTCTTGATTTTTTGTTTAAGCGCTTCCATTTTTGAACGGAGTCGCTTGCCTTTCTTGTTCGCCCATCCAGCTGAGAATTCAGGACCTAACAAATAAAATTGTTATTTATTTTCCGGGAATATATAAAAAAAAAATAACTGAAAATGTACCTAAACTAGTTTCTGCAGTAAATGAATGTTTGGTTCCACGGTTGGATTCAAAAATGAAACCTGGTAGATCTTCCCTGAGAATTGTAGCTTGTTGTTGACCATCTGAGTTATGGATATGTAATTCAGCTTCTTTTCGTGAAGTTAAAGACCAGTTTCCAACTACAAGCCTTGTTGGACCAGGTTTAGACAGAATTGGTTGACTAGGGGTGTTAGGTTTGACGGCTGAACGAGCTCTTTGTAATTTTTCCAGAAATTCTCCACGATTTTCTATAGATAAAATAATATATTATTTGCGTTATATTATTATAAAGTTTAAAAAATTTCTATTCATAAGTTTTAAAAACTGGTATTTGATCTAGTGACAATAGCAAAAAAGCAAAAATTAAAATAAATTCTAAGAGCATTCAACATTCGAATTATATTTCTTTTTTACTCAAAATTTGTATAGTTTAGTCAATTATTTTAGAAAACATATTTATGCTTAAAAATCCTACTGTAACGAAATACAAAAATAAGAGAAAAATTCCTTCACCATAGTGAATAATATAAACAGATTGTGAAGATGATAATACATACATAGACACGTTTATTGATATGAAGAAAACATTAATTGCTATGTAACATTTATATTTACACATATGAATCATACGCAAATAAAATAACATTACACTAGAAGAAAGAACATGAATGCATAAGACCACATGCCAAATAATTAATATGAAGCAGAAAAAGCTTACCTTCGGTCGCAAGGGAGTCGGAATTCCGTGACTTTCCTATCGACACAAACAAAAAGATCGTTCATTTGTGTTACCAAAAAATAAATGGTAAAATCTATCGCAAAAATCAAGTTTCAAGTTGTATTTAAATCATACTGTGTTCAAAATAAATATTCAGAAATCAAAACCAGCAAAATTAATACATCAACAAGCAATTGTTAGTACAAGCAATGATATTATTTATAAAGATGATATATTAAAATAAATTCAAGCAGAGCGCAATTGCATGAATGAATATTAATGGATGATAATGACTTTGATTAGTATTATTACAAAGTTAAGTTCATGTTTATGAACGATTAATAATTCTCAAATTTTATTAATCTAGTATACTCAGAAATGTTAGTAAAATTTTAACAATACATGAAAGTTAGTATGATCATGATATACCAACATTATATATTTTGTAGTTTTACTGTTCTTCAGAGCAAGTGAAATACTACTACTCTAATACACAGTATAAAACACAGAAAAACTGACCTTTATCTAACCTTAATAAGTTGAATGCTAAATTGTTTTTAAAATACCGGCATTTACATACAAGAAATATTTAAATAACATCACGGATAAATAACCAGTAGCTTTGATAAATCATTCAGAACTAAAGAAAAAAATTTAATTTGTAGTAAATTTAGTAAACTTAACAGTTCTGAATGATAAACCAAATGCTATCTGATAGAAAAATAAACTTACCGGTGCTGTCGGAGCCACCTCCTTCCGGCGATCCACTGGAGTACATAGTTGCCAATTTTCCATCCAAAATGAAGCGGAACCAGCCATTTGAACCGTTTGAAAGCTCAAGAGCTGCTGCATCCGACCATACATACAAGCAATCTCGTCCTCTGCAGATTGACCAGTCGCGCCAATTATACGCTTTACCAGGTAAAATTTCCCTAGCATCTTCTTGTGTTGATTCGGGAGCTTCTAGCATAATATAACTTTAGCACACTGACCATAATAATAATAACAAGAATGTCGAGAACAATATGTTACCTTGTTCGCCAGATGCTTCGTCTTCTGTATTTATTTCTGGTGCATCCTGAGGCCCAGCTAAAGCGAGAACTTTAGAGAACACACCAAGTCTTGCAAAATGATCCAAAAATATGTCTTGAGATTTCACCATTAAATCGTTGATAATTGCAAGAACTACCAAATGACCGTCTTCATCCTCCTGAAACAATTTTTCCAATGTACTGAATTAGTATAACACTTTAATTATTTTGAAAATTTCTGAAACACTACAGCCTTACACACATTGCAGAATCACTCCATAACACAATCCAAATTTATATTTGTGTGTGGCTGTCTTTAATCAAACATTTAATACTTCAATCACAATTTACCCTCTGGCCTTTGCAGATGGCAACAAACATTTAAAACCAAACCCAAGAAAAGCATAATAATGAAATGATACTAATAACAATACACAACATGATACCACACCATATTGGTTAATACCAGGGTTTGGAACACAGCCTGCACAAAACACAGCATAAATTAAATTATATGATAAACGTATGCATTTATCTTATGATTTAATTATTTCAGCATAAATAAGGAGCGATTTCAATTGAGTCGTTTTTAAAATGTCATATTTAAAATTACATTTTACAATTTCAGTTAGTTTATTTTGAGAACGACTCAAATGAAATGAAAAGCAGAAGTTAACATTGCATATTAGGAAATGCACAACACACTATATACAACACATTCATATACGTATAAGGGGCATATAGTTAGTAGAGTGAGAAACATGAGACAGAGAGTGGATAGAAGACAGAGAGAGTGAGACAGAAGAGAGCAATTACCGTGTGGTGGGTAGTAGGGGCCGTGGTATGTGTAACAATGAGCCTGTCATGCAAGGAGTGCACGCGCAGCGAGCGCACTAGCATGCCGAGGCCGGGAACAAACCCGCTGAGGGCCAGAGGGTTGGGAACACTGGCCGGAGGTCTACTACTCGGCCAACTATACGAAATCTGCAAATACAGCAAATGTAAGCACGAAAAACGAACACGCGACGTTCTACCGAACACGAAAACTTTCAAATTACAAATGTATTGTATACAACTAATTCACCGACATGAATTTATATTCTGAGCTACCGACATTATACAAATGAATCATGGTAATATCTATTGCAAAATATTTCCAAATTATATTGCAGTTGTAATGATTTCAATGACCCTCAATTTCTAATGAATATTTTTAAAATCATTTGGAAATGTTTTACAATAAATATTATAGTTAGTTATAAATGTCTTTTCCTGAGACTTTCCAAAGTCTAATATATATTGAAAAAAATCTATATATTTTCAGTACGAATAATAACATTATGAACCTGACTTTCCATACGATACGTTACCGAATAATGTTATATTTGTCAAGATTATTAATTAAGTTATATGTAATTATACACGAAAATAAGTATTAATTGTGTAACCGTAAAAATTGTAATTAAAAAACGATCGCTATCAGTGCTATGTATGTATAAACAGATGACAAAATAAACATTCACATGAAATAATAACATAAAATAACTGTATGCATCATGCCACATGAGTAATGCGTGCAAAATTCGTGCAATTGCGCATACATAGTGAAAACATTAACCACGAAATAGAATATATTTAAAATAATTCACAACGAAATAAAATGATTTGTTAAATCGAATTAGAAATGTTTATTAATCTTCGATACTGAATGTCGCGATGGGCTAGTTTCAAGAAGACGCATAAAATCAAAAATTTTTCTAGTTTGAAAATTATAGTACTTTAAAAATTTTAAGTAGTACAATTTTTACATCATTCATAAATTTGACACGTATTCTAAAAACCAGATTGATTGATTCATTCAAAGGCGTTATTGTTAATTATTAAAGCGAAATATTGTTACAAAGCTATTCACATGTTATTTTGGTTAATAAAGAAAATAAACTGTCTTAAAACTTTACATATTAGTTTGAATCTCAAAATGTAATATTCAAAATTGTTAATATTTGAATTATAATTATAATAAGCAGAACTTACTTCATTATCTAGTACAGTGGCGATAACCTCAACAAGTTGTGTGCCAAAGTTGTAAGTTGGCGATTCTGGACTGCATACTTCAACAAGCAAACTAGGCTGGATGTAATGGATCATTTTCTTGATGAGACCAAGACTCGCTTTACGGACAGACGGTAGCATAGTGGCTTGGAAGGTGGCACAAAACACCGGAAGAAGACGACGAAGATAGATCGGAGCCATTTCTGGATCACCTTTTGGTTCAGTGTGATCTTCTGTTTCGGATGATTCTGATACACTCCGACGAGATTTTTCTTTATCGACGGGAATCATCCATTCACCTGGAGATTGTAATATTGCGGCAACTTCGCGATGTCCTGTAAATAAATAGGTATTTATATATTTATGCAACTGTTAACTATCAGTATTTCTGAAATTAGATAATTAAATTTCCACTCACCCTCATCAATTCGTTCTCTGGCTTTGTCGAGTGGAGTTTTCCCGTCTTCATCTCTGAGATCGGGATTGGCGCCATGTCTAAGCAGAACTTTGGCGATGGCAGGACGTCCGAAGCAAGCAGCATAATGCAGGGAAGAACTACGCTGTCCCTTATTTACATCAGCTCCTCGTTCGCACAAAAACTCCACCATTTCCTGTGTGCCAAAAGCAGACGCCCAATTGAGCAAAGTTTGGCCTACATCGTCCATAAAATTCACTTCAATTCCTCCTGAGTCAATGGCCTCAACTAGCGCATCAGTGTCCTTGGAGCGAATGCAGTCGATAAGCTGGCGATGTGTCTTCTCAGCAGCAGAATCCATGCGGCGAAGTCGAGGCAGCAACTGGCCTGAAGAACTGCAAGCACCTGCGCGAGACAAGGCACGGCGACCCTCGAATAATAACACAAGAAGTAAATCAACAAGACGCATTGAGTCCAGTGTACACCGCTCGTCTCCCTTCAAAGACTTTTCTATGGCATCGGGCAGATCGGAGCGGAGGAGATTATGTGTAATGGCTGGAGATCCTCTGCACAGTGTAGACAATAAACTAATGATAGTGGAGACAGAAGCAGCATTTGATTTAGCATCCGGTGGTGGTGCAGAAGCGGCTCCGGCCGCGCCGGACGAAGCGCCTGGTGTATTGAGTTTTCCTGGCGTACCCTGAGAGCCACTGGCACCGGCAGCCGGGCCCGCGGCAGAAGATAGTCGAGTCAACAACTCATTCACAAGACCTATAATTACATATCAATAAATAAAATAATTCCACCAAAAAAATAGATTTGATGTCGTACCGTGTTGTGCAAGAGGAGCTGGATCAACTCCTCGGCGAGTAAATCTGTCAGCGACGCTGGCGAAGCAACGCAAAGCACCATCGGCAACGTGAGAGTCTTCATGGCGTAAAAGAGTACTTAGTGACTCGACACACTGAGGTAGTTGAGCGTCTTGAGGCTCCATCTTCGTGCACAGCCGAGATACCACAGCCATAGCTGAGTGCAGTGTATCCTTATGAACACGTGATCCTACAATCATTTGTTTAATATTACAATTCGACATACAGGATTTGTTTAATAGAAAACTAACCATTATCTCTAATGAAAGGCAGAATACAACTAAGTCCGCCAGCTTCAAATACAGCTCCTGCTTCGCGTGTACAGATGAGCTCCAGCACCTTGACGCACTGTTCGGCGAGGTCCTTGCTGGTGCGGGACGCAAGTTCGGCGACGACCAGGCGATTACAGATAGCTTTGACCGCGCCCTCCATTGCGACGATGCGACGTGTGCATTCTGCACTGACGTCCAAGTAGTAGGTGATGGCACGCGCTGTGACCTCGAGCACGTTGTCGGGAGCACATTCGTCCAGGAAGATGCGGCACAGTGCGGGTAGGAAGGTACGTGGTGGGCAGCTCTCGAAGCAGCGGTCCACGTTGTCTGACATGAGTAGCAACATGCACAGCTGCTCCAGCGCGATGAGCTGCATGTCGCGCTCGTCGCCCTGGCCCATGCTTAGCCATTCGAGCAATGTCTCCGGATCCACCTCAGCCATCTACAAACAAAATCAATTCCCTTCATAGAATGCTACGTTTCTATATCACAGCGAAATACATACATGTCATAATCTATCAGTAATTCAATTCCTTCAACAACAAATAACCAATCACGAAATTAACCATAACCACGATTCAATTAGCAAATACATCAACCACTAATTGAATTGACAGTAGAGTAATAGATAATTTATACCAAATTATGGTTTGTCGTATAATTTCGTAATTAATAATCACGAATTGTATTAATTAAGTAATAGACTGAATCGTTAATAATATAACAAAGTTCAAGTAAACTCTCAACTAATCCTATTTACTCAATTATTTGTCATTACGAGGACACATTTGTCTTTTATGTCAATAATTTCTGCATCAAGTTTACCTTACATAAATTAGAACACTAATTGCAAATTCGTACCAATTGTTTATTTACTGGTTTCAATAATCAATTATTGCTATACACCAAGTAGTCTGAAACTAATGTTTAAAACAACATGATTAGTTAGTTACATACAGTATTAATAAACTGTCAAATATTTAAATACTTTATGTCGTACTGCTGTCATGAACACCATAGTTCTCTCTATAATACCTATATACACTAATTAGAATTAAATTAAGTTTTATAAAATAACATCGAACCGAATGTTTCACACCAGCAATGTAAACAAATTTACATGACATTTTATTTAAATTTGTTTTTTTTTTTTTAAATAAATGTGATAAATTCAGTTTTGTTATTGCAAACTGAAATAAATAAATTAATACTTAACTTTTAAATTATTATTAAACATGCCATAGTATATTCATAACATAAATATGAACAATAAAGGATGCAAAAGCATATCTACGAACTTCACTGATTGGCCATAATAAATACAACTTAATATTATAGTGACCTAATCACTTCTAAAGTATGATTGGCATCATTCTCATATTTTATTTACATTTGATTGTTTGTTTGTATTAAAATATGTAACTACGACGTATGTACAACAAATATAGCTATAACTGGAACACTAAACAAAGGCAACGAGAAAAGAAATAAAACAATATCAATCAGTTGTTACCTACAAATTAGTTGTTTTAGTTTTGCAAAATAACTTTGGCTGCCTAGCTACTGAAACAAAAATAAATTCTTTCTTTTCCCGTTTAGCGAAAATACGATTCCTCGTGACTATGGCAGTATAATTGAAAATTTGCCTAGTTTGAAGAGCTACAAGGAAAGATATTTCTATATTTACACTACAGTTGTATACAATCTGTGTCTTCCGTTATGATTTCTAAGACAGTTTCAACGGAGAAAAAATAGGCTATAACGGTAAATGCCCACGTAAGGTGAGCATATCTTTGTGCACATTTATACTGAGTTTCTTCTTCTTTACCGTGTTGAAATATTACAACAGCTTTTATTACTTCAAGTAAATTATATTACTGCAAATATATACTTTCTCTATTATGATGTATATTTTCGAAATAAATATTTCTCTAATTATAAACACAAATTTTATTGTATTATTACAAAAACGTATATTCATATTTCATGCAAGTGTGGAAATACTATTAATTAATATTATAGGTATTTATTATTAACAATTTAAGTAGTAAAATTCTAAATTTTAACTCATTTTTTTTTATTTCCGCCTACTATATTAAAATAAATTATAATCATAATAGGTGCGTTCTTGTTAATTATTAATTCAACTAATTAAACTAGTACTGATGTATAATTACCAATGATGAAATAAATAATGTAATGCGCAAAAAAGCAACGCAAAATTATTTAGTAAATTAGTAAATTTTGAGTTATTTATCAATACAAGCATAACGTCTACAGTAACAGATAAAAATTATTATCTGTTTACATTCCATTTTGCCAGATTTGTTATCTTTATTTGGCGCAAGTGAGTATAATGCAAGCGAAAGCAAGCTGAAGAGGTGAAATGTATCAAATTCAAAGTACGTTGCACGTTGTAAATTCAAGAGCTTCTTTGTGACGTCATTCTAAAATCTGCCAAATAGGTTTTTATTTTAGAATCTGTGCATATGAAAATTTCCGCTATGCGCACTATTTTTGTTTAACCGAACACGTGCTTTTTATTTAATCTACTAATTAAAAATAATCGGTCATTACATATATGATTCTCCGAAATTGTATCATAGGTTCTTATCACAAAAATGAATATTGAATTTGTATACAAATATCTTAAATTTGTTGCAATAAAAATTTAAATTGCATGCTTATTAGACGTACAATAGCCATTCTATTTTGTATTGAAATTTTACTACAAATAAAATTTGTAGTACTTTCGAATGTTTATTTAATCGTGAAGTTGCCAGGCCAACCAACCGCCTTCACAAACAACTGTGAAAATAAAAACTTAAAATTAAAATCAATATTGTAAATTTGATAATTTAGAAATGAATATATAAATCTGTATAACGTAGTTACAAAAAGCGTTATCAGTTAAATATTATCATACATTTACTTGTATATTTTTCTTATATGTAAATTAAATTCTTGATTAATATATTCGCAGAATTTTTATCTTATTCAAATATTAACAATAAACAAGTCAAGTGCATGTATGTAAATAAAATTGTAAAGAACATAAATTGTTCTCATGAGATGAACGGCATCGTATGGAATATCTAAACAATTCGTCCTTCAAAATGTGCTTTCAGTACATTGACTGTAATTCTTTAAAAGTTTTGTTTACAATTTTGAAGGCCGGATTTCCATCTTTAAATATAGATTTGAATAACCATCTCCCAGACAACAATTTCGTGCTTAAATACACACAAAATTATTTTTATACTTGAAATTTCAACTAAATGATTTACAATTTATTTGACATTTTTGGGTTATGCTTCATCTTTACATTTCTGAATCTTCTAGAGACATTGAAATTCAATTAACAAGATTCAGTTTGTTTTGATATCCATCTAGCGTAACTTTTTTCCGTTTTTTTTTCTATTTTAGTAGCCTTGCGTGACGCTATCTTACCTTAATAATTATGTTTTCATGAATTAGAATAATTTCCTTGGACCTAAAAAGTCTCCCTGTTAAGTTGGTCTCCGAAATAAATTTGTTGAAAATCCAAGTTCATTCACAACTTTTAAACAGCAAAATCGTGAATAATATAAATACAACGAATTAAATTATCTTGAGGAATATTGGAACCTCTATTGGCCCTTCTGTATGTAGTATATATATTTTTTTTTTCTTCTAATAACAAAAATGATATTGTTTCCAATAGTAATAAATACTAGCATTCTTTTGATAAGCAAAAACTAATAATTTATTAATGTGACACATAATTTATTCGAAGGTTGAATTATTGACCCTAGTTTAATTTCATACCATAGATTTATTGCCTGTTCTGTTACCAACTTCAAAATATATCGTGCATAAAATATTTTCTTTCATGTCTAAGAAAGCGTTGACCTAGGAGTTGAGATTTCAATTTTCTGTATTTGTTTGAGAACTTCTCTTATATTTGGCGAATGTTTCATAGCGCTATGAATAACTAGAAACGAGAAGTGCTCGTCGCAAAGTTGTTGGTAAATACAGAATCAGCTGAGTTGGTCGCGTGTGATATGCTAACTTAAAGGTGTAAATGTGGTCGTCTCTATTATGAGTATTCTCACTGTAAGTCGCGGCCCAGGCTGGCATTGAAGTCAGGGCCACTGACAGAATAACTGCGCGTTTGCGATTTACTTTTCAGACTTAATACAGACAATGTTTTGCATAAATTAAAACATTGGCGGAAAAATTGAATAATTAATATTGTATTGACGTTACTGCTATAAATATATACAGATAATTCAAATAAAATTTTACAGGAAAATAGAATAGGTTTTACAAGTTTAACAACAAAAATAATGAATAATGCATAACTCACCGCTGTGAGTCATAAAATCCAGGAATTAAATTCCGGTTACTCAAACGTACAATCAAAACTACTACTGCATCTGAGTTGTTTGAGTTCCACTACAAAAAATACTACACTGCAATAATTGGGAAATACTTCGTGGTGCATCAAATACGTAAAATGTGTCATACACAATTTTGCATTTGTGATGATATATTATATTTTTAGATATAATTAAGGATTGGAGGAATGACATTGACCGTCACGTGAAAAGCCAAAGAGCGATTTAGGGGTGAATAACTTCTTTCGTTATGAATCGTTACCTTCAAATAATATAACAGCAAATAAAATCGAAAAAGAATTTAGAAACATTACAAACGTACTTTGATATAACAACGAAAAAATAACTGCTAGTTCACTAGTCACGCTCAAGATCATACGCTCTGTTAACATTGTACCTCTACGAACTCAGTTTCTGAGAAACATTTTTTTTTATTAAATCAACACAAAATATTGATTTTATGGTAACTAAGACAGCATAGGGCAAACTGAACTCATTAAAAATCTTAAGTTTAAACTTGAAATTTATTATTTATTTACTTCCAATTGCCGGTGGTGTACCCGAATCATCGAAATTGATAAAATTTGTTTTGGAAAAAATCAGAAAATTTCTGACTGATGATGGTTATCAATAAATTGTCATTTAATTATATACCGAATTATAATTTGTTTAAAGTTTTTGAAAAAAAATGTACCTTACGCAAAAAGTGCATATTTCCAGTCTTCATATCATATTCGTAATGAAAACATGCACTTTCAATGGTTGATACATAAATAACTATTTGTAATCAAAGAATTTCATTAAAAATATTATTTGTTTGGAGTAATTAATTTGCAAACGGTTCTCAAAATTGAACCATTTTTCTACATTGCAAAAAAAAGTATACTTAAAGTAAGAAATTATGCCTGGATAAATTTTCCGCTATAATGAATTTGACACTTTTTAACAAAAAATTAAATAATTTAAAAAGGTGATTTTTTTATATTTCAATGTCTTTGACTCTAATATGTACAATACATAACAGTTTCATTCATTATATTAATATTTTGTTTCAAAGAAATGTTTGTTGTTGGGTTGACCGATACTAACTTGAAAATCGTACCAATCCAAAATAAATGGGTGTTGTACGTTGTTGTAAACCATGAATCCCCATTTAACTTTGTTAAAGTTTAAGAGTATCGCAAAGTAATAAAAATACAGTAAAATAAATCCTTGAATTATTGACTAATACCCACATGGCCACAGGTATAATTATTTCGCTACTGCTAGAAGCTACGTGTAATACTTAAAGTGCTTTTCCACTTAAGTACGATTACCTTAATATTATTTGATTAATGTCCCATTATCTATATTCGATATTTCTTTAACTTTAACTTCGCTAATGTGTATCTAATGTTCTCTCTAATGTCTTTGCTGTTGCTGAGTATTGCTATTCAAAAGAAATAATTTAGCAAAAGGAAAACAAACAGAAAAAATAAAATACGTTCTAAGTGGAGAAAGAATAGAATTTTGAAGAGTTTTAATGATGCATGGCGCAGAAGACAAGGATAATGACCTTTTGTATTCATCACGAGAAAGATTCCTAATGGCACTACTCGTACTTAACTTTATAGATTACTTTCGTATTGTGTAAAATTAAAACCAAATTTTTCAACAGTGGAGAAAGAAAATACTGATTTCATTAGTTATGTCACTTTTACGAAATCTGGCAGAATGAACCCATTAAACATCGAGAAAGGAATTAAACAGTTTATAAAAGAAGATAAACGTTATCAGGTTTCATGAACTGTGCTTGCCTTTTGCAGAAAAAACGCAAATAATCAAATTCTAGAGATGAAAATAACGATTATAAAACTATGCTTACTACCACTTCATTCTTTTATATGTAGTTTTCATTCTACGGCCCGAAGGCTTCGAACAAAAGACAAAAAAGTTCAAACAAAAGAAAGTCATTCGAAGTAAAGTAGTCGAGGTCTAGTGTCTGTCCCACGCCATAAAAGGCAGCAAAATTCACAATAACCTCTGTTGTAAAATAGGTTCTCATGTAATTTAACAACTTCCGGTCGGGACAGACGATCCCGATCACTTCCGAGTTTGAGTTTCGATCGCGATCATGGATCACTTACGAGCGAAGTGAACTGATCTTAGCAGAGCTGAATGCCTGGCACGTGCACTTTCACGTGTGAGGCACGCCAGACACCAGATGTATGGCTTTGTGATTTTAGGCCCATTAACGTCTATTTTTACTAATGAAATGGTCGTAGCTTTGCCAAAATGCTAGTTTACCCGATACATGTTGCCCAATTAAATGGGAAAATTATTTTAAAGCATCATATTTTGTTCCTAGAATGAATTAAAAATTGTTAGACACAATTTGATGCGGATACATGAAGTGAAGACCGCAGAAATATTACTTAAAAAGATATACTCGTAAATAATACCAACTGTCACCTATTGATGCAATATTTTTCATTTAACTTACAGTTAATCGGGCGCATTAACCCTAGGTAGTAAAACTGGTCCTAACTGTAACACATACAGAAATTTTCGAGCAAACGGAGTTGAAACTATACGAACTTAAATTTAAATATACCTATGCCTAGGAGGAAATAGTCAAAATAAAATTACTTTCAATATAAAACCACAAAATTTAAAAAAAAAATCATTTTGGTATAATTATACTTTTGTCTCTACCTGTATTGGTGTTTAAAGATGTTTCACATAGGTATTTTAACTTTCTTATGAGCGCGTCAAAAATGAATTTTCTACTTTCACCCATTTATAATTATTGTATTTTTGTATAAATAAAATTTAAATTTGGATGCCTCGTTATAATTAAAACATATTATCTGATGCAATTTTGAAATCTCTGTAAGCTTAAGCCTCCACAATAGGTAGACAGAACAATTTAAACACGATTAGTATAAATTATTAAATTTGGATTACAATAAAACGCATATGATAGACATCTCTATTCGTTAAAATCAATAACATATTTGTATTACTATGTACTCATATGAACGAGCACTGCAAATAATATGTGAAACTGCATACACAGATTGATAAATAGTACTACTTAGTACCTACTTTACAAGAATTATCCTAAATATAAATGTCATGCCAACTGTCAAATATACTATATATAACTTTCAAAGTATTCCCTTAAAATAAATACCTGATAGTACAGCAGTATCGATTTCTTATCTCTTGAACTTAATCAACACCAGTTTCACAAAAGAAAAATTAAGCATTGTTAAAGTTTTATTTTGACATTTATCAAAGAAAAACAAAAAATTTTCGTGTTTATGTCCGATTCTACAAAAGTTCAATTTCTGACACGATATCTTGATTGCTTGTTGGAAACGCGATTCCAGTTTATAAATAAAAGATAATTAAATTGAATTCAACAAAATTTGAATTGGAGAATCAATATTGTCGCAATGGAATACATTCGAATCGAATATAAGCAGTACTTGAATAATTCAAGATAGATATTTATAAAACTTAATCATTATTTCACTGCTTCAAAACCAAAGTTAATTCTTTTGTATCCTTCAACAGAATTATTTATAAATATTATTTGAAGGTAATTTCA
Source organism: Poecilus cupreus (assembly GCA_963942605.1). Classification (NCBI taxonomy): domain Eukaryota; kingdom Metazoa; phylum Arthropoda; class Insecta; order Coleoptera; family Carabidae; genus Poecilus; species Poecilus cupreus. Next base: position 7,295,347 of record OZ012714.1, on the reverse strand, counting down.
TATAAAAATATTTTCTTGATATTGAATGATTTTTGTTTTCAATTCGTGGAAAGTTCTAAATATTATTTTCACATTATGTAAAAATGTATTTACTATCAACAGTTGTTCAGTTCTATAACAAAGATGGCACAAATCCAATGTACAGATGTGTATCCAAAATAATAGTACAATTAGAATATAACACAATTAAGTGTGCTACTTGCACAGAATTTAAAGTAGTAAATAAATGTTCTGTATTGTTCAAACAATAGTAAATAAGTACTAGATAATGCGATCTACTTTCAACCCTTATGTTTATATTTTCATAATACCGTACTGTTCTAACTGCGTAAAGTTAATAGGCATGCGTAAAATCGAACGAAAGTGACCGTCATATTACCTAGGTATCCCTTTTACAAACTATAAAGGTCAACACTTTGACAAACTCACCTTTAAGGTCGCTGGGCCCTTTGCAAGGCAAGGGATCTCCGAAAAATCTGAAAACAAAATATTGATATTTTTCATTTTCCTACAATGCTAAAAAAATCTAATTTAAGGTTACACAAAATTTTAAACAAAACCATTTCTATAGATTCATTTCATAGGTATATAAATAATATTATAGATTGCATATAAAAATCGATTGTTTCTGTTCAAGGTTTCGTACATTGGCAATTTCCTACGTTTCTACTATAAATATGATGAAATTTATTGAAACAGACTTTGCTATCAAGAAACAAGAGAAAAAAGTTTTCTAAACAAAAATATCATGGAAAATACCTGAAATATTTTTTCCTCGAAATTGTAAACACTAATCCGCAGAAACAAAATATTTTCTAAAATATTATCAGCATGACATTTGTACTTGCACAAAAATATGATTGAACAAAGAGTGCTAAGTCAACAATATGAAAAAAAAATGTTTTCTAGAATATTCCTTCATATTTTCTTGTTAACATTCACTATATATAAATTATTGTTTAAATGAAAGTTACTTGGCTTAAATATTCATACTTATCCCTATAAAAGAGGAAAACAGTTTTAGTTACTTAGCAGAATTATAATGGGCAAAGAAATATTCTCACCTTACAACATAATATGAAATTGTACGCAATAACCTTTATCGAGTTATGACATGACAAAAGAATTTAACGAATATATGTGTATATTTATACAGCACAAATCAAAAGGGATATACAAATGTCAATGTAGAAAACTCACCTGCACGTTTTTCACATATCCATTTTGAATCTATTTAAACTTGCAGTTGTAAACTAATAATGCTATGATGTTTTTAACAAAAGTAATCACGAGTACTCACTTATTTTTTCACAACATTCACCTACGCTGCTTTCGCAAACGACTTTCAGCAATAACTAGCAGAATGGCAAAACGACTACAGCGATCCTAACATAATTATATTGTACTAATGCTGAAAAGTCCATATCACGTGCTTTTACGTTGGTAGTCCTATAATGCGCTAAATTTAAATTACATAAATTAACTTGTAGTTTCAAAATTTATATAGGAATTGTAGTAGGCGAAAAGTAATTAAGAAACAAAAGTCTCAATCATATTGATTAAAAAAACTGTCACAAAATGAATATAAATACTCTTTTAAATACTGTAGATTTCATAGGAAATTATGGATTAATTCTGAGTTTAGAAGAATCAATCGTACTTAATAATTCTTTATTAATGCTACAAAATGAAAATCATTTCAGAAATGTATTTTTCTGGGGCAAAATTTATGGTTCAATTCATGATTACTACATTGCTTATGGATATGTGAAAGATGCTTTGCTTGGCCAAGTTTATTACTACAGTATGAACTGTATTGACTGGGGCTTGCTTCCACCTGTAACTGAAAGAGCTAAGCTTTTAACTCAACTTACAACAACTAATTTTCAAGGAGACCCAGCATTAGTAATAGATATTCTTTGCGAAAAAGATGATATACTTCTAAATAAAATGTTTGGTGATTGCAATACGACACGTCCACTTAAAGAAGAAGACAGACTTGCAGCAACAATTTTCTTTATCAACGAAGAAGCAAGAGTAATTCCCAGAGGTGCTTTATTCAAAAGACCTGATGCAGTTGTAGTGGAAAATTTAACATTTGAAGGGTTAAATGCTTTGGAAGCCCGTGAACAGAAATCATATTTACATTTTCGACCCCCAAGAGAAAAATGGAATACGAATTTGTTAACTAGAAAAGATTATAATTACGCAATAGACTTTTTGGATACCGCGGATTTAGATGTACCAAACTGTTCTTGGACAATACAAATATTTGAAGGAAAAGTACTTATTGTACGGTCACTTTATTTTCCGGGAATGCTATTTTATCATTACATTGATACTCCAATGTATGGTAACGTTTACATTGGCATCGGAAAAAAGAATTTAGATATACCATTTATGTTACCTGTAATAGATGCTTAAAATAAATAAAATTTTTGAACAATGTGAAACATTTCATTTTTATTCTAGATTACAGTACATACTTCACAAGATGTAATCTTTTATTTAAGTTTAAGTCAAAAATAGTTAAGAAAAAAATTTTTTCTGTGTGCTTGGATGTTGAAAATATAAATATGACATATGTTCGAAATGTCATGTTATTATATTTAAAACATTAACGTCTTACATCTAAGAACATAGAAGTTTCTTTCTTATTAATTTATTCATGTTTCATTAAATTTCAACCAGAAGTGATTATACTATAAAAATAAAATTAATTTTTCAAAACTTAACTTATATTCATAAATTATGTCACTACTGGATATAAAATTCATGCTTCTTAGACAAAAATACAAGTTTTATAGTTGAATAAGAAATGTAGAGATTACATTTATATAATATTATAATAAAATCACATTCACCAAAAATTAAGAGATGTAGACTTATTGAATAGCAAGACAAATTACAACTTAAAGAAATACTTTAGCGACAAAAGTAGGGTACATCAACTTTTTGTTTCTTTCTAGACGCCATAGTTGAGAAAAATTCTCTTATGTCTTCTTCTCGCACAACTTTCTTATTGTCAGCAAATTTCTGTAAATACTCCTTCAACTGATCTTTCATTGAGTTGTACTCTGTGATAGCTTCAACTTGTTTCACTCTATCAAGAGACGAGAGTGCTTTCATTCCTTGTTCGTACTGAGATTCAGTAGAGTCCTCCAAAGCTTTAGCCTTGCCTTTTTCTTCATAGAAATGAACTGTGTCCTGGACATCAATTAAGTAGCTCACCTTTTCTTTCTCGTAGATGTCTAAACAATTCTTACATGTGCAGAGTTGTTGTCGCCAATTCTCTGACCAGAACTTTGCTGATATAAATTCAGACTTTATTTTTGGCATTTTACATTCAGATTCAGGTTCCTCGGATGCTGGTTGCTCAGGTTCTTTTACAACCTCTTGTTCATCTTCTACTTTAATTTGAGTGACTGGCCCATTTTCTTCAACCACAATTTCATCATTTTTAATATTAGTTACAGTTAAACCGGTATAATTCAGCAAAAATTCGTGCATAGAAATGCAAATAGAACAAATCATTTCTGCATATGAATTCATGGGTGGAACTGCTACACCCAAATGTCTGCAGTGAAACCAATCTTCACAAATGACGCATTGGATCATCTCATCTGCAACTTTATCTTCTGGGTCAGGATATGGTCGCTCGCAAGTACAGTACAAGCCGGAAAAGTTGTGATTATAGGTGTTTTGGTCATTTAATTCAGGTTTCTCATTGTCTAAATTACATTTCTTCTCCCCAAACTTGCTGCCTCCACAGTCACAACGAAAAGTTCTTTTCGTGTACAATTCAATCAGATCATGTCCTTCGTGACATGAATAGCTACAAGCTAGACATACTCCAGCCCTTTTAGATGGATCATTTTTGGCCTCAGGGATGCAAGTTACACAAGCATAGAGAGCTTGTCGTTTGAGGTAACCCTATGACAAATTGATTATAGAGAAACAAATAAAGGAGTATTGTTAATTGTTAAAATTTAGAACAATAGGTAACATACCTTTGAATAAGTACAGTTCTTTTCATCAGATCCACCTAATACAGCAAAGGCATCTTCTTCTAATTCTTGTTCTTCTTTCAATACATCTACCATTGTTACTACTTCCATATCGTCATTATTATCTGTATTATTTGCGTCAAAAGATGTTTCTTGTACATCGGCCATTGTATTGTTACTATTTTTAATATTATAACTTAATCTAAACACACTATTTTACTTGCAAATTTATATAAATGAAATAGGAAATATGCTGTTAATAATTTAGAAAACAGTTGAATAGAAATAAATATTCAAATGATTTCTAAAACCCTGTTAACAAATTTGACAGTTGCTGTTGTTACGACGAAACACAATTGCAAAAGGGAGGGAAAATTCTTATTTGTATTCTGTCGCTACTACAGCGCTCCACAGATATTTGCGACCAAGCTTGTAACCTGGAAATTTTCAATTTGAATTCAATATTTTTTTACTATTGATGATTTTAAATTTAAACTATTTCATTTTATTAAATTCAATATCGAAAAGTGGTAAAGAGATTGGACAGACTGATTGCTTTTCTCACACCAGATACATCGTACAATATACTGAAGATTAAAATACTTCGGCAACCATACAAATTGAAAAATGTATAACACATACAAATTGTCTTATGCTAGATTTTCTAATAATAAATAATCAAATACAATTATTGTTGTTTGTACGATAATCGATCAAATTATTGTAACAACTTGGGTACCTGGCACGACAAATTAAAAAAATTAAAAATATATGGCACATTTTGAATAAGTATATTGGAGAAAAATATTAAGACGAATTAATACTACCATACAACATTTCTGAAAAGACAAACTTATAGAAATATAAATTGTACCATTAGCATGTATGACATTTTACTGTTTTAAATTATAATAACCGTGAGTATAATACTAAAAACGCAAATACATTAATGATTTCTAAACACGAAATAGAATTATAAAAAAGAAGTATGCAATAAATTGACATCTTATTGTATAATAGATGTATTGATAAAATATATTACAAATTTCACTAAATTCAAAGCAAAATCGAAAAATTATTTATACGAAAATTTTCCTATACTACCAAAGAGTACCTACATTTTCTTTATATATTCTGTGATTTTGTATGGACTTATTCGATTCGCAATAAGTGGGATATAGACAAGATTATCGCACGCTTATGAAATTAATACAACGAGGACAAGGGCCCAGTTTTTGTATAACATATGTGAGAGAATTGCGTATAATTTTTTTTTTCGACAATTGTTCGAAATTTTGTAAAATAATTTTTATTGAAATATAAATTTAAATAATTTCAAATCAAAGTAACAACAGGCCGATACAGTTTCTAAAATCATAGCAAAGCATTGAAAATCACGGCAACCAAATAAACTGTGCAATAATATTTAAAAAACGCACTAGTGCAGCAATGTAGATATTACCGGTTTAAATGTGAGTGGGATATATCGCAAGGTATATCTACTACAAGTAGCGAAAATAAATAAATAAAATACACAAAAATAAAAGAAAAATATAAATATAAGAAAAAAGTTAGTGCGTATTATATTCAATTACCTAACACTAACAATAATATAAAAATTATTTATTATTTCCGAAAGAACTGAACCATGCTCGAAACAAATAAATCGAATTATTAATTTTTCTAATGTTTTGAATTAATAGGAAACAAGAAAATAAATGTAAATTAAAATTTCGTCAAATGTTTTAAAATTTCCATATAACAATTATTTGATTCCATTTTCACAGTGAATCTAAATTCAGTGTGGGTACCAGATAGAGATATTATTATAATTTTATTAATTTTTCAATTTTAATCTAATTTTTATTCCTTATTTGTTTAATAATAATAGTTTCAAAAATTTCTCACATATTACATTATACAATTTATTATCTTCCTACGCATAATACATCCATTAAAATTGTAAAAAAAAAATATATAAAATAGAAGCTAATTATTTATTAACACGCCTAAAACAAAAACAAATCTTTAATTCCAAATATAACCAGTTCAAGTATAAAATAATCTGTAAATGGTATGCAGTTGTTAGTTTAGTATAACTGAAACTTGATGTTGAAACAATTGTATCTATGGTCAAACGATAACAGAGGGGTCAAATTTGTTTTGATCAATCACTTATAGCTCACATGTGATGTCACATTAGTCTTACATCGTCTTCAGTACAAACGGTTTTATTAACTAGTCTGTAAGTAGTTACATAGTTACCATGTTTCGAATAGCTTCAAAAAATGTTTTCGGTACTAAAAAATACGGGGTTATTCTTAAGGATACAAAAAAGTTTTCCAGTGTTTCTGATTTACCGGCTAGTGCTGATGTTGTAATTATTGGTAAGTTTCTGAATTTATGAAATTCTATTTAGTTAAGAATTCAGACCTTCTCTTTTGGTGAAAGAATGTTTTTCAGTCTGTTATTTAAGATAAGAAAATTCATCAACTATTAAGGGGACTTACAAATATAGTTTTCTCCATATTTACTTCATTTTTCTTATTTAATTAATAATAGTTATATAATATATTTCCTTGAATTTCCTATTAGAATCTACATTCTATAACCACATTTTATTCAAAATATGTTTGTAAGGGAGAATAATGAAAGTATGTCACAGAAAAAGAACAAACAAGAAAAATATCTAGGAATGTATATTAAAGCTATTATAGATGATGTTTCAATATGGCGATCTATACTTTTATCTGGCTTATTTGTATATTTATTCGATTTTAGTTTATAATTGGTTCCATGTGTTCAACCTTTATCCGCAATATGAATGTTTAATTTTTAATGATATAGTCTCAAGTAATTTAATATTAAAATTTTATGCTAAATTTTTAACGTCACAATAAATTTCATAAGTTAAATCTTGCTTTGAAATATGTATTTGATTATCAATATTCATATTTCTATTAAATATATTTGAGTAGATATTGATAGTATTTAATCATTCTACTGAAATGTCTATAAACATGTTTCTCCATTTATAGGTGGTGGCAATGTAGGTTGTAACACACTTTATGAACTTTCCAAAAGGGGTGTTAAAGCAGTACTTTTGGAAAGAAATAAAATTACTAGTGGTACAACATGGCACACTGCTGGTTTAATTTGGAGACAGAGGCCTAACGATATTGAAACCACGATTTTGGCAAACACCACAAAAATTATCGAGGAAGTGGGCAAGAAGACTGATATGGATCCGGGATGGATTAACAATGGAGGAATTTTTATTGCCCATAATGAGGTAAATATGCACAGTAAAGCAAATATGTATTTATTATGCAACTTTATAATTTATTACTTATTAATTGGCCATAAATTAATAGTAATAAAATGTTATAAGAATTCAAGTACATTATTAAAAATTACAGCTATTAACTACATTTTTCTTGCACATTCATATTATACTTATTATGTTATCAATTTGTATACAGCGAAAAATATTTGTTTACGAAACATTAGAAGTTATTTGTCGGTTTGAAACATTATCTGTTATTTGTGACATATATGTGTAATTACAGCGTTTTACGTATTACCTAATGATAACAGATTATCAAGAATAAATAATTTTGCAACTATTTAAATTTCTTGTAGTTTATTATACAGGATGGTGACTAACTCAGCCGGTCATAGGCATTTTACATTTAAATAATACTTATGCAATTTATAAACTTCCCTAATAATTTTAGGGAAAAATGTTTTAAATAAAGTTTGAAGAGATTTAATATCTGTATATATGAATCAGTAAACAAATTTCTTTTCACTTATTTAAGTCTAGTCTAAATCATATCCTTAAAAATATCTCCATTTTCTCTAAACAAAACCCAAGTCTTTCGTTAAAATATCTCCGCATTTTTGATAGATACCGGTCTGTAATATTTTCCTTGTTACTGAATTTTTGATATTTACGTACGTCTTTTTAGCCTTTATTAAATATGTAAAATGTAATTTGTTCACTGATTCAGATGCAGACATAAATCTCTTATTTTATTTGAAATATTTTTCACTAAAATGTTTAGGGGAGCAGGAAATTGCACATACCGGGCGTCTACTTTTTATAGAACATAGGAAATATAATATTAAAATTTTCATTAGCCGATAGTTCGTTCACTATGAATTTTAGAATAAAAGTGTTACAATGAAAAATGTTCAGAAACAAAAACTGCACAGAATGAGCTTAAATTTATTGATGTAATATATTTTTATTATGAGATACACGTAAAATAAGTTTAAATTTATTAATTTTTTCCAGAGTGCCATGGTAAACAAAACATACAAACAGCCGTATTGCTTGAGTTTGACAGATGGCATATGTACCATAGTTTTAATGATTTTTGACTTGTTTAAATTATTTCTAAATGGTAAATGTGTCCATGATTACTGATAAATAGTTTAAACAAGAGAATAATCATTAAAATTATGCCAAATGTCATCTATCAAACTAAAAAAAATACGACTGTTTGTATCTTTTGTTTACCATGGCACTCTGTACATAGCTAAAAATTATAAATTTTATTTTACCTCTATCTCATGACAGAAATGTATTACATCAATGAATTTTGGCTCATTTTGTGCAGTTTTTGTTTCTGAATATATTTTGTATTTACACTTTTGTGTTCATAGGGAACGAACTACCGCCTAATGAACATTTCCTATGTCCATAAAAGATGTAGACACCCGGTATACTATTTAACATGTAAAACGAATATGACCGGCTGAGTCAGTCACCATTCTGTTTATTAAATAAATGTATAACTACATATACACAAGTTAATGGCCTTTTTCTACAGCTCTTTAAAAACAAAAACAAAAATGATATCGATAATTTTTTTCCAAATACTTTATTTATAACCATTTCCTATTTATTACTCAAGCTTGATTGGATGCTATCAGTTTGTTATAATTTTTATTATTTACTTAAATAAATTCAAAATTTTTATTATAATTCATTATTAAATTAAAACAATCCTATAAACTCAGCAAACATTTAATTTAATTATGTACTTGAAAAGAAAATATAGTTTTTTTTAATATTCGTGTATCTATTGTCTAAGTTTTTTTTTAATTGCAGGAAAGATTAAACGAATATCGCAGATTTGCAACTTTAGCCCACTTATTCGGACTTGAGAGCCATATAATTGGACCAGAAGAAACAGTAAAACTATTTCCATTGTTAGATCCAAAAGCTTTTTACGGATCTTTGTACAGTCCAGCTGATGGAGTTGTCGATCCTTCTATGCTGTGTAACGCTTTAATTAAAGCTGCAACGCAACACGGCGGAAAAGTAAATTAATTTTTATATAAAAAACTTTTGGATGTTTAAGTTCTGTAATAATTTTATTAAAATACAACGTATCGAATTACTGTATGGAGTTATTCAGCAGGAAAACAAATGAATAACATAAACAAGTAAATAGAAACAGAACTATGCTAATAAGAAATTATGACTCATAAAACAAAGAAAGTCAACCAATTTTTTTTTTTAATAATTATAAAATTAAAATAATTATAAAATTAATATTTATTAGAAAAACTGTAACACGGCCATGGAAAATTAAATAAAAACGAAATATATTTAATGTTTCGTAAAACAGTTTTTGATTTATTAATTTATTTAACAGAATGAAATGAATAAAAATGAACTCTCAAATTCACCATTATATTATTACAATCTTCTAGGAAATTTCTACAGAAAATATTACATTGTAATATATAAATTTAAATCTTTATTAATTTTCCATAGCCGTATTACAGATTTTCCAATAAATATTAATTTTAATTTGATTGATATATTGTGAAATACTAATAATCAGGTAACCAAATGGGCCTTTTCTACGCACTTTTAAATTTTGAATAACTTTTGTATTTACATTTTTGCTCTAAAGTGAATAGGTAAAAAGTTACAGCAATCTACAAAAAATAGCATTGAAATCACTATACACCACATTTCAATTATTTTACATCCGATACTTATATTTACTATGAGTTCTGAATTTTTTTTGCAACTTATTTAATTATTTGTATTTACTTAAAATAGTTAGAGAAAGAAGGCTATCATTTTTCAGATCATGTTTATATTATATTCTACTTTTTCGAGATTCAATTTCGGAATTAATTAATGCAAAAAATACTTTTCTATAACACTGTTTTGGAAACTACACATTCTACAACTAAAAACTGTATTGGAACAACTATCATTCCATACGCGGCGTATGAAATAATTTCGACTAATCAGAGCCGCATATTAGCGGGATATATGAAGTATCTTGATTCAGTTATTTTGGTTACGTCTGTTTGTTTCAATTTTATTTATTTGAGTTTGACGTTTTCAACATTTTTATATTTGTATTATTTTGTGTAATTTCCAAAATCTTGTTATAGAAAGTATAGTCTACAACTTGTAACGGAATGGCATATCCCACACTCGCAAACCGTAGTTCTCGCTTTCGGTTCGGACTACAAACTTTTTGCTCGTATGGAATGTGTGCCGTTCCATTACTTGTTGTAGAATATACTTTTCTGTCGAAATTTTAGTGCATTATGATTTATTTCTATCATAAAAATATAAACATTAATTAGCGATATCCACAATCAGATACACATACAACGTTTTATTTTCTAGTTAATCCAACACTGCCCAGTCAAGAACATCCTTGTTGACGCATCCACCGGTGTTCGTAAAGTCACCGGTGTTGAAACCGCGTTGGGTACCATAAAAGCTAAAGTGGTTGTAAATGCATGTGGGGCATGGTCACGTGAAGTGGCCCGTACGGTGGGCCTGGAGCTACCCTTGGTGCCCATGAAACATGCCTACGTCGTAACTGAGTCTATGCCCGGAGTTAAAGGACTACCAAATATCAGGGATCATGATTCGTCGGTGTATTTTAGAATACAAGGGGAGAGTATTTGTATGGGTGGCTATGAGAAGAACCCCGAGATTTTGAAAGAGGTGAAAGATATTTTCTTAAGCAGCACTGATAAAATTCATTAATATTATTTTATTAATTATTTTTCCCTAAGGATTCTAATCTCATTATAGATATTAGCAGCATTTTAATCGGATGTAGTAGCTTCTAAATTTAGTTGTGGTTAATAACAAAATTATCAAAATAGTTCTTTATTTATAATTGCTATATTTGCCAGTAGTCGTGATCTCCATATACTTAACTCGTGATCATAGCTTAGCTAATTGTTTTAATGGATGTTGAATTTTGATATTTACTTTTTAAGTACACAATATCGTATCAAAAATTTATTTTTATTCTATAAATAATTACGTCAATTGATAATTTGAACACATTAAAATTATCTAGCTTCGTTAACCAATACAGCTATTCTATGTTAAAATCCATTATTAAGTGTAAAAAACTTATTTATTGCGGTAATAAAAATGAATTAACTAAACTTTATAACAAGAAATTGCAATTTTGTTAGCAAGAAGTAGAAAAATAAGTAAAGCAAATTTTATGACATATTTTAATATAAGGAACGAAAAAAATAAATAGTAGAGCATGTAAGTTTAAACGACGAGCGAAGCGAGTCGGACAATTACATGCGCAGCACCCAAAGTCACATTTACTCCGAATGATACACGCTGTTCTTTTTTTCAAACATAGAAAATAGACTTATAAATGATTAAGAAATGCCCAAAACTTCAAAAAATATTCTGTCTTATCTAGCATTTATAATTGCCATAGAATATGCTGTTTTGTTCGTTTTGTTTATTTGTTTTTTAACTATCAAATTATTGAATTACAACCTAACTAGTTTTCATAATATTTTACTTTGTTCGCCGCTGGAGTAGAAGTGTTGCAAAGGAGACACTTTTACGCCGTCAACGACAATATTGAACTTTTGCTTGTTGAATACAAATACATAACAACGTACTTTTATGACGTTTGAAGAAAAACATTTGTATTTTAAACGTAAAAAAAGTATGATACTGTAATATTATTATATCCGAACAATTAGAAATGCCAAAATGCATCAATTGTTTCATAACAACAAACTTTATTCTAATATTATACTGGGAGTTTCAGCTAAGATATAATATTTACTTTTCTCTCATTAATGCATTAAATTAACTTGTCTTCATAGTTTACTGATTTACAAACATATAAACATTTTCCAAACTATAACGACAATTGTACCAAGAAACCATTCGATTTATAGATATATTTAGTAAACATTTTCAAATTATGAAGAGAAGTTCATTTATTGATTCCATATTTCAGAAAAAAATCTATGACTGTTTGTTAGTAAGGCCAACTTCAATAAGAAGGAATTTGAAATTACTTACGTATTTAATTTTTAAATAGGTGGACCAAGATTTTCATTTTGGATTATACGATCTTAATTACGATGTATTTGGAGAGCACATCAATCAAGCTTCCAGATTATGCCCTGCATTTGGAAAAGCTGGCATCAAGTCTACAGTTTGTGGACCTGAAAGTTTCACGCCTGATCACAAACCTATTGTTGGCGAAGACCCACGTCTACCAGGTATACTTTTTATTTTTCCTTTAATTTCATCGTTCAATTTGTATTATTTTGAAGGACTCTTCCATGCCTGTGGCTTCAATTCCGGCGGCATGCAACTCGGAGGCGGCTGTGCCGAACAATTAGCAATCTGGATCACTCAGGGTCGTCCAGATCTGCATTTGTATTCTTATGATATTCGTCGATTTACTCCAATGATGCGTGGTGATTCTGCTTGGATCAAACAGCAGTCGCATGAGAACTACACAAGGACTTACAGCATTGAGTGGCCTCATGATGATCATTTGGCAGGAAGGAATTTGCAGAAGGATATGTTCCATGATGTATAATAAAATTTAAATATCTAGTCAATTGAGAAGAATGTTTGTGAGCACAAATGAAGTAGGGAAAGGTTTAAATCTGTTATTAAATGTCGATAAATGTAAAGTGTGGGTATTTGTAAAGAATGATTTTGTAACGGATTGTAATGTTTCAGTGAATGGTGTGAGATTGGAACATGTGAATGAATTTGTATGTTTGCTCTGAGTACATTTGCTCGAAACGTGAATGTATCTAGATATGATCGATTGAGTGTTTATACTGGTATACTGGCCTATATTGATGTACGGTTCTGAATGTTGGGTGTGGATGAAGAAGCATGGACGACGTATAAATGCTGTAGAAATGAGATATTTGAGAGGAGTGTGTGGGTATACGAGACATGATCGTATCCGGAATACATTGCTGTATGATGAGTGTGAGATTGAGAAGAATGTTGTTAAGGTTGATGAAACTAATATATGCGGGTGAGATTGAAGGTGAACTATTGCGTGGAAGTCCGAGGAATAAATGGTTAGGTATGATTGATGGTTTGTTGCGTGAACGAATGATTCCGAGTGTGAAGAATAGACGAGCATGTATAAAACGCATTGTGAAGTGGTATGTCAGGATAGGAATGTTTGGAGGAGATTTATTGTTGGCATTTTGGGTTCGTGCTACCCCACTGAGTGGGATATAGCGTCACGTTATAAATGTATGTATTCGAGTACATTTTTTCATGACGTATTTTTAAATTTATTTGGACATTGAATATTTATATTTTATGATAGTGTCTACGATGTCAATAATGTTGAAAGTTTGTCGGAATTTGGACAAAACTGTACATCAAAGATAAACTCAAAATGACATGTTAACGTTTCGATTTATATTAAACCATCTTTGGAACACGTCACAGAAATACTTTAGAAACACGTTAGTCTGAAACAATATAATAATAACAAAAATTACAAATATTTTTAAACAGAACTACATAGTTATAACTATGGACTTCCAGAGACAAAGTTCCAACATTGATTATTATTGTATTCCTCTAGGAAATGGTAGGAAAGGGTGCAGTTATGGAACAACAGCAAGGCTGGGAACGCCCAGGATATTTCTTGAAAGAAGGAACAGCTCCAGTTCAACCCTACGATTGGTATGGAGCCTACGGCCATGCCAGAAACGCAGATACACGTTACGAAAAAACTCTGGAATCTAATTACACATTTGGTTTCCCTAAACATCATGATATAGTAAATAACAAGAAATGATTTTCGTTATTTATGTGTTATAATGTTTATTCTATTCTAGATTGTAGAAGAAGCACTTGCTTGTAGAAATCGTGTTGCTCTGTTTAATTTGTCATACTTTGCTAAATTTTATCTGACTGGTCCAGATGCTCAAGAAGCTGCAGATTGGTTATTTACTGCAAACACAAGAGTAACTAGCGAAAAAATTGTGTACACTTGCGCTTTGAATTCAAAAGGCGGAGTTGAAGCAGATGTTACTGTTCTTCCTCTTAGTCAGGGTTTAGGAACTTTAGTTGGACCTATTCTTAAAGTTCGTGTTATTTTAATTGTCATGTTAAGTTAATTTATTAACAGATGATTATTTTAGGGGCAAGGTTTTTACGTTGTAGCAGGAGGAGCATCGGGATACCAAACTTATGCACACTTAAAATCATCATTACAAAAGAAAAATTTCAAATCTGTTTTAACTGATGTTACCAATAAAATGGGTGTTCTTTCCATTCAAGGACCTAAAAGGTTTAATTCAAGTGCGTTTGATTTGCGTTTATATTTTAATTTTCATAAAACATTCGATTTCAGTGGAGAGTTATTGCAAGCGATGACGGAAACGCCGATTACTGATGAACAGTTTCCGTTTTTGATGTCCAGATTAGTTTACATCGATGGACATGTTTGCCGTGCAATCAGAGTCAGCTTTGTTGGAGAACTGGGATATGAACTGCATATTCCAATTGATCATTGCCAACCTGTTTACGACAAATTGAAAAGAATTGGTAAAGGATTTGATATGAAGAATGCCGGTTTCAAAGCGCTTTATTCTCTTAGTATGGAAAAAGGTCAGTAGAAAACAAATACACGACATTATAATTCATATGCAATAATAATTTTGTTACAGGATATCATTTATGGGGTCAAGACTTGAGAATAGATGATAATCCAATTGAAGCTAATTTAGGAATGGTGTGCAGAAAATCGGGAGCATATCAAGGAATGAAATATGTTGACAAATTAAGAAATGAAGGAATTAAGAAACGAAGAGCATTTTTCACGCTGAATGATAAAATTGCTTTATATGGGAACGAGACGATTTGGCGGGATGATAAAATTGTTGGATTTTTGAGGAGAGGAGATTATGCTGTTGCTTTAGATCACAGTATTGGAATAGGGTAAATTAAGAATTAAATAATAAATGCATGTTTAATTATATTATTTTCGTCTTTTAGATATGTTTCTCATCCAGATGGTAAAAACGTCACCGCAGATTACTTAAAAGAAGGCCATTATCAAATTGAAGTTTTGGGCAAACGATACGATGCAAAGTTACTTTTGAGCAGTCCTTTTGATCCTAAAAATCAACGAGTGTTAGGACATTATGAGCAAAATGTTCAAGAATTAACAAATTTTGAAGACTGAAGAAATTATAATTAGTTTAATTTTATATTATTGAGATTTTTTTTACATTTTACATTGTTAAGCTTGAATTCTAATATTTAAAAGAATGTTAAATAAATTTCAAATGTATTTTATGTTATTTACATATTAGTACTGTACTACTGGTTGCATGTATGAGTTAAATATAATTATTTAAAAATCAATAAAAGCAATAATTTAATTTTGCGCAGTCGTAACTAATTTATATTTATATTTCATAAATATTTTGCAAGAAAAACGATAGGTTCTTTTATTTTGATATCATAACAACCTGCTTGTATTGTGTTGGCAGCAAAATAACTGTCAAGTGTCAAGTTTAGAATTTAATTTGGATTTGGGTCAAATGTATTAACATTTAGTTTCTATTTTGGCATACATGAGGTAGTTTAAATTGTAAATAACTTTAGAAATTATTCATTATGGCTTGGCGATCACATGGCAAAACAAATGCGGAATTAGTACGAAATTTAAGAGGTAAATAGGGTTATGAAGTTTATGAAGCATTTGTTTACAAATAATTATAAATTTGCTAGTATATGAAAATATTTTTTTAGCAAATGGAATCATACGTACTGATGTAGTTCAGGCAGCAATGCTATTGACAGATAGAGGTAATTACGCAAAGCATAATCCTTACACCGATGCACCTCAAGGTATTGGATATGGAGTAACAATAAGTGCTCCTCACATGCATGCTCACGCTTTGGAGCTCCTCAAAGATCATTTATCGGCAGGAGAGAGAGCTCTAGATGTAGGATGTGGAAGTGGATATCTTACTGTTTGTATGGCACTGATGGTTGGAGAAAACGGCAAAGCAGTCGGAATTGACCATATCCCTGAACTAATTAACTTCGCAAAAACAAATATTGAAAAAGACAAACCATCATTGCTTGAAAGGAATCGTATTAAATTAATAGGTGAATTAATTTTCGGATAAACCAATCCTCTTGGTTTGCGTTATGTCAAGAAAAGTAGAGTAATATTACATTTTATTTTTATTTAGTTGGTGATGGGCGACTCGGACATCCTGAAGAAGGTCCATATAACGCAATCCATGTCGGAGCAGCTGCCGCTCAACTGCCTCAAGCTGTAAACTGTATAAATTCTTCTCAAGTGAGCTTTGTTAATAAACCATTTGTTTTTAGTTAATTGATCAACTAAAAGTAGGTGGACGTCTAATAGTACCCGTAGGGCCAGAAGGCGGCGATCAACAATTGTTACAAGTGGACAAAAATACAGACGGATCAGTAACAAGAACACCTTTAATGGGTGTTGTTTACGTACCTTTGACTGATAGAAATCATCAATGGCCAGGCAAGTGACAATTATGTAAAGTAATAGTATATTTAATTTCATCCCTTTTATTTGTTGCCGTTATTTATAAATATATTCGATATTTATATAAATGAGCTTGCCTGAATCAAAACAATTTTTCTAAAGCTTTATACTTATAATTTTCTTATGTTCCAAAATATGCCTTGGAAAACATTAGTACTAACATGAATTGTGATCAGTGGCTTTAAGAGGAAAATACACGTCTTCGAATTAATGGCTGAACTGACTGTTAATATTATTATTTATTTTATTATTTAAATGCCTATTTATAATATTATTAGGTAATCATTCTTTGTTTTTGTTTAGATAATTGGAGTTGTTTTATAGTATTATTTAACTTACATGCTTTACAATTTTATGTAAATAAAATGTATTGGTCAAATTTCTTAATATTATTTAATTTGAATAGACAACAATAAATTTTGATTTGTAAAACAAGACATTTTTTATAATTTTCCTACGTTTTCCTTTCCATGATTCATCTCATTTCTTTAGGTCCCGCACCCGCACGCGACCCTAGCGACACGAGCGGTAGCAACGGTAACGATTAATAATAGAACTACGATCTGTCAAACATTCTAGAATAAACGAAGCGGCGAATAATAAAAATAAATCCGTTTTTATCTCAATCATCCTATTGTGTTTGTAATAATTAATAAGTGATTTTGCAAATATGACTGCCCCAAAAGCTTCTGGTGACAATAAGGCTTTAGGTGCTGCATACAAAGATAAAAGTAAACCTAATGATATTAGAAACAGTAATATCAACGCCGCTAAAGGTAATTTCTGTGATTTTACTGTATATCATTATGTTATTCATATTGATTTGTGTATTTTTAAAATTATATGACATCTTTCGTAAAGATTTCAAATATCTGGAAACTATATATTATTAAAATTTATCGTTTGAAATCTAACCTCCAAACTTGCAAGTGTTACAATTTTCTCATGTTTCAGCTGTAAGTGATGCAATCCGAACAAGTTTGGGCCCTCGCGGCATGGATAAAATGGTAAATAATCATATTGCTTAATTTCTTTGCCGTAATTTCATTTTATAATAACTGTTTCTTTGTCGAATGAAATGACTAACCACTCCCTTACTGGTTTTAGATTCAAGCAGCAAATGGTGAAGTTACCATTACAAATGATGGAGCTACTATTTTGAAACAAATTAATGTTATTCATCCAGCAGCAAAAATGGTATGCAATTTCATAAAAAAAAAATTATTGTGTTTTAATTGTTATATTTTATAGTTGGTTGAACTGTCGAGAGCACAAGACATTGAAGCTGGTGACGGTACGACTTCTGTTGTTGTCATTGCTGGAGCTCTTTTAGATGCTGCACAAAAACTTCTGAATCGTGGTTTGCACCCAACAGCTATTTCCGATTCTTTCCAACGAGCATCAACCAAAGCAGTGAAGATTCTCACTGATATGTCAAAACCAATTGACTTGACAGATCGCGAAAGCCTAATTAAAAGCGCTTCAACTTCATTGAATTCTAAAGTGGTGTCACAACAATCAAGCTTACTTGGGCCAATTGCTGTCGATGCCGTTCTGAAGGTTACTGAGCCTGGACGTGAAGCCAGTGTAGATTTGAATGATATTAAAGTGATTAAGAAGCTGGGTGGTACCACCGAAGATACTGAATTAGTTGATGGTTTAGTCTTTACGCAGAAATCATGCAACGTTAATGGACCTAAACGTATCGAGAAAGCTAAGATTGGTTTGATTCAGTTTTGCATCTCTCCTCCTAAAACTGACGTAAGTATAAAAATTTTAGATATGTACTCGTTTTTATTACAACAAAATTTCAGCTTTTTCATAATTTTCTGATGTTTGGTTTACAGATGGATCATAACGTAATTGTCTCTGACTATACTGCAATGGACAGAGTATTGAAGGAAGAACGCGCTTATATTTTGAACATCGTGAAACAAATCAAAAAGTCAGGTTGTAATATTCTGCTGGTACAGAAATCAATCTTACGCGACGCAATCAGTGATCTGGCTATTCATTTCTTAGACAAGATTAAGGTTATGGTAGTTAAAGATATTGAACGTGAAGATATTGAATTCGTGTGCAAGACCCTTGGTTGCCGCCCAATCGCCAGCTTGGATCATTTCATACCCGAAAATCTTTCCCACGCAGACTTGGTTGAAGAAGTCCAAACTGGAAACAGCAAATTCGTTAAAATCAGCGGAATTCAGAACCCCGGCCGCACTGTGACAGTTCTTGTTCGTGGATCCAACAAACTTGTTCTGGAGGAGGCTGATCGTTCTCTTCACGATGCGCTGTGCGTCATTCGTTGTTTGGTGAAACAGAGGGCTATCATTGCTGGTGGCGGAGCACCTGAGATAGAACTCGCGCTGAAACTAGCCGAAGCTTCTCAGTTGACAGAAGGAGTCGATGCGTATTGTCTCCGAGCGTACGCAAATGCATTGGAAGTCATTCCGTTTACTTTAGCTGAAAACGCTGGGTTAAATCCGATTCAAACTGTCACTGAGCTGCGCAGCAGACATGCGCAAGGTGAAACTATGGCTGGAATTAATGTACGCAAGGGATGCATTACAAATATTTTGGAGGAAAATGTTGTACAGCCCTTGTTGGTGTCCACTAGTGCGATTACTTTGGCTACTGAAACTGTTAGAAGTATTTTGAAAATCGACGATATTGTAAGTTGTATTTACGGGTGTTATTAATTAATGGAATTTAATTTTGTCTTATTTTTTCAGGTCAACACAATGCAGTAATTGTTTACTTCACCCAGCGAATTCAACATTTTGCACTTAACTGAAATAATTTACCATTATTCGTTAATCTCATACTGCTATTTAACTAGGCTTTCATAATAAATAATTTAATTAACCGTCACATGTGTATTTATTTTATATTTATTTGTGTATTCCTTTGGCTATTATTATTTTCTACGCGTGCGGAAAAGCTTACCATTTAATTGTAAATTTAGTCTAGATTCTGTACGAGCGCAGGGAAATTTATTAGATTTATCTGTTCAATGAGAATATAAGTGTTTTATTCTTATCAATAATTACAAATATGAATAACAGTTAAGTATAATAGCTAAATATTAAATTATTTCTTGGGTGCACCATACGCATCAGGCATCCTTTCTATAGTATATCTATGTTGTGATACATACATAATAGGTACCCCGGGAATTTTTCGTATTCGTCGTTTTAAATCTTTATCGTTAGTAGCAACAATATAACATTTATGCTGAGTGACTCTTTGCACAAGACAGTCATCGGCATATGTTCCCTTATGCATGCAGGGAATTCGTTCAAACCTGTCATCTTTAATTATACGTAAAGCAACACGATATTTCTGTCCTAATTTTTCCAATTCTCCCATAACACAGTCGGTAATATACGGAATACATTTGGCGTATAGACAGTCCATCATGTTTTGGATGATGTCAAGTTTGTTCTTTATTGAAAAATTGATGAAGTTTGTGTCTATAAGAATGTGATACGGTGGTCCTAATTGAGTGTTGTATTGGAAGAATAATGCAGAACTAGCCTGTGGAGCTTCTTTTACTTTAATCTGGTGAGGATCTTCTGCCTTTTTCTTTTTTGGTGCTGCCCGAAGTGCCTCTTTTATACGTGGGTCACTTGGACTGATCATTTTCTTCATTTTAGCATATCGCTTTTCAACAATTTTTCTTGTTTTCTTTTGTTTACCCTAAAATATTAAAATTTATAGTTTTTTTCTGATTTTACTTGAAGATATTTCAATTTTTCTTACCATTTTGTATAAGTTTTGACAGTTTAGGTTAGATTCATATGCTCAACAACACGTGTGTAGCATTCGTACTACTAGAATTTACGACTGTTTTCAGCCGATAAAATGTAACTATGCATGTGCGCAATCGTAATTTATTTTTGATAAATTAACATTTTTGCTCCAAATTCAAATCCACTAATAATTGCAATTGTAATTTTGGGAGAGTACGACACGTACGAATATTCTTACGTTGACTTATTCAAAACACGAAAAATGATGCGCACGAGTCCATAAAACTCAATTTTTATGTATACAAGGTGATTCATAACGTAAGGATACAATTTTGATAAAAATTCAATAACAAAAAAGTTACAGCAAATTAAAAGTAAATCAATTAATAAGCAATTGTCCAAAATACAGTAGTTAATTATGTTTTAAACAGAAATTGAGAATACTTTAAAGTTACTTGAACAAAGTTTAGTTAACAAATTAATAGTAATATATTTCCATAAAAGTTTTTTTATTGCTCAAAAATTATTATCCACATACACAAACTAGCTACCGAACTCAATATACACAAACAACTTAATAAATGAAGCTGAGCCGACCATTCATTAGAAAGGCAATATTGGAATATGATGCTATAGCATATAGGAAATAAAACTCAATTAATTTGTTATTAAATTTATTTTAATTGATAAAATATCAAATGTATTACAAATATTACACTTTGTTACTTTTACTCACATTTTGCTTTTAATTTTGCTATACTGTTTCTTCAGTTTGAAATCTATTTTTGCAACGAAAAGCGGAATAAGAAGCTGGCAGTTGACAATCACGCTGTATTACAAAATTTTATTGGTAATGCTATCTTTAAAAAATCAGTGTACCGGGTGTAGATTTGTAATGTGGAATATAAAAATTTCAATGCAATTTTTTTTCATATTGCTGTGTAAATATTCACTTTACAGTAAAAGTGTAAATACTAAAGTTGTTCTGAATTTAAAAATGTATGCAATGAGACCCAGTTGGTTACCTAAATATTAGTATTTTACGATATACCAATCAAATTAAAATCCATATTTATTAGGTAAATAGTAACACGGCAATGGAAAATTAAACAAAAACGAAAAATATTTGACATTTCATAAAAGGGTCATTTATTTATTTATCGGAAAGAAATAAACTTTGTAATTTGCCATTATATCATTCTTCTACGTAATTTTTACAGAAAATAATACAAAATGTAATAAATAATTCTAAATAAATAGCTCCGTGGTAACGTATCGGACTGTGGATCTTAAGATCCTCAGTTCGAATCCCAATGCCGACAGTTGCCAATTTATTAAATATATCACTTACCGAGATCTGGGTAAGCAGAGTGCCACGCCCGTAATGGGTAAAAGGCGTGATGATATATTTATTTATTTAAATCTGTTTTCTGAAATGTCAAAACGTTTTCGTTTTTGTTGAATTTTCCATGACCATATTACAATTTTTCTAATAAATATTAATTTTAATGTGATTGATATATCATGAAATACTAATATTTAGGTAACTAAATGGGCTTTATTGAAAGCATTTTTAAATTCTGAACAACATTTGTATTTACACCTTTACTGTAAAGTGTAGAGGTAAAAATTTACCGCAAAATCATGAAAATAGCATTGAAAATCCAGTATATTCCATATTCCACATTTCAATTCTAAAATTTTATTGCATGTAGGATGTAGGTAGTTATAAACGTTACCATTTACTTAACAGTTATCTTTTATTATTATATTTATTTGTACAAAAGTAAAAAAAAAAATTAATAAAATGCTAGTCATTATTAAAATATTCATAAGAATTGGAATAAGCTAATCAACACGCCAATGAAAAATCCATACATACTTAATAATTTATTTACAACGTAAGAAAGGTATAATTTATTTATTTTTTAGCATTGCATAAACATCAATATTGCGTAAAGAGGAATAAAAAATTTTAATGTTTCATTTCTGTAATATCATTTTGCAATAAAATTTTTAAGCATAAATATAAAATTTACTAAAAATAAAGTTTTATTGTTTCTGAAATAAAATGTCTCGGTCGATGGCATGAATACAGTACCCGCCGCTTACTTCGCGACCCCTTTATCATAAGTTCTCCGAAAATGCGGAGAATTCGCCGGCAACTGTTTTTCACAATTCGCAATAATTTTATGTTCGGCGCCAGACAGACCGCCTGACAGTTATACCGCCCGCGTTACGAGCCGTCGATCGTCTCTTGTTTTCGTTGTTTACCGATTCGCGATTTTCCTGTTTCCTTATTCGCTGCGACGCTACGTTTCTGTCTTCCCCTCTCATGAGATGACGTCATAAAAAGTTGATGTCGATTTTCAAATGTTTGCCAACTTCAAAATTACGGGCAGGACTGAAATTAAAAATGAATAATAAATGCTATAAAGTTTAATTATTTAACTGCGCATAGAAAATAAATATATACAATAAATTTTCGAATGCATTTTAGAAAAGGAATAAATTAATTACTTATTACTCTATTGATTCCAGTATAATAGAATACATGAATCCATACTATACAGTTTATTGAAGGTAGGTCGTAGGTATATGTTAAATATTCGAAATGTTATGCATATAGGCGGAAAAGTAGGAATTATTATTATTAATTTCATTAAATTACAGTTTCAAAATAAATTAATCTGTATTAAATAAGATGTAGGGATATTGGCAGTATTGTGATACAAAATTTGGATGCATAATTCTTTGCCGGACACTTTTTATTTACAAAAATAACTGATTTTACATGTTAACTGCCTATGCCAACATTTACGTGGGACACACGGTATAAGCAAACCTCTGTATAGGTTTAATAAAATAACTAAGGTGAATAGTCACTTAATGAAGTCATGTGCTGATTAAAATGAAAATTAACAGCATTTATTTGGGAATTCAATGCTGTTATTATTCATTTAAATATCATTGTATATCAATGTCTTTATTTTGTTTATCCTAATTTAATAAAATTACTTGAGAGCCTTAATTCTAACAAAAAAAAAAACACCAAGTACTACGTCCGCTGTGTACATATGAAATCTCTTAATTACAATATTTCTGTAAATTTCAATGCTATGATG
Source organism: Poecilus cupreus (assembly GCA_963942605.1). Lineage (NCBI taxonomy): Eukaryota > Metazoa > Arthropoda > Insecta > Coleoptera > Carabidae > Poecilus > Poecilus cupreus. Next base: position 7,271,600 of record OZ012714.1, on the reverse strand, counting down.
AATGTTATTGTACTAATTTGTTTAAGGAAGAGCAGTACCAGCTTCTGTGAAAAAATCATTACTGAAATCAACTTTAGTCGTAAACAGTTTTTTTTAAATTATCTTAGAATCAACTGAATGTCATATACACACTTTTGCATCTAGTGGAGTCATACAGTATAATTTTATATTTGTTAACTTTTAACGGCAAGAACAAAATCGTGTAGAAAATTTTAGTGGTACCACTGTATAATATATATTTATCAAATTTATTAGGTTACTAATTTTCTGTTTAATATCGTAATCTATTTTTTATAGCCTGTGTTTTGGCAGAAATTCTTTCATAGTTCGCGAACAGTTCAAAATTCATTCTTAAAAACTTCTATTCCGATGGCAGTTATAACAATCTTATTCCGCAATTTAATTTGTATCTCTGGCGGGATAGATATAATGCTTCCGGTTTTCGCATTGAGGCGACATAAACGCCCAAATGCTATCTAGTCGTGCCAAATGTTACCATTTCTCTTTGAAACATTGGCCCACTTCCACTTAGCCGCTACACTAGCGCCACGACTTGCGTGACCGGACCCATAATTCGGTAGTGACGTCACGACCCCACATGGACGTTCGCTCAAGTTTTGACTGTCCCTTAACTTTTTTTGTTAGTTTTGTTTTCAATTATACTTTATTTCAATTTCGAATTTATGACAAAAACAATCATGGAAGTATAAACATTTATATACCAGTATTATTAAAAAAATTATTCCTATAATAGAGTTCTCCAGTGCCGGATTTACGTATAAGCAAAATAAGCAATTGCTTAGGGGCCCCGCATATTTGCAAGCTCCATAATTCCGGAAATTCTGGAAATCATTTCCATATTTTTATTGGGAATATTTCCCAAAAAATGAATTCCCGGGAATTTGCCAACTCTACATATAAATATGATTTGGAAATATACGATTTATAATTTAACTTAAATTATTAATATTAAATATTAAACAGTTAGTTACATCAACGCAATTTCACACAATCCTTCTTGAAAGTAAACAGCATTGATATTTCAAAATATTATTTGTATGCCATTGCTATGCGCTTTTTGATTCTTAATTAAAGTTTAAAAATTTACATTTTGTGCTGCAATATGTTCTATTGCCAATAGAGAAAAATAATTTAATCTGTGCTGACTCATATTTTTTGTCAGATAGAATTTATATTCCAGAATTAGTTACTACTACAATGGCAGTTTGATTGAAGCCCCCTGCCTGTGTGGGCCACTGAACTATATAAATTCTGGAACGTTCACTAACGTTGAAATGCGAGCCGAGAGAGACAGGAAATACGTGAGAAACCTGTCTTTGTCGTACAGTTCGCTTATAAAGAAATTAACGTTCAATAATTTTGAAATAAAATGTTTAACATAAAATTTAAAGTTTAATTAACTATTATGTATGCGAATTTAAATAAATTTTCAAATAATTGAACAATACATTATACATACGAATATTATTTATCACTTTTGGATAAGACTGTGCAACATGTTTTTACATAGTAACTGCTCAACAAACGCATATAGCAACCGCTCAACTCATAAAAACTAGGCTTGCAACGAACAGTTTATTCGGTCATAGACCGAATATCGAATATTTGGCGGATTCTTTGGCCGAATAGCCGAATATTCCGCGAATAGTATTCGGCTGATTTCGCGCCAATTCTTCGTGCGATCTGTAACAGTACCCCTATATAATATTATATTATACATATTTATCTCAGTATAAGTATGTGATTTATTTTTATTATTTTATTTCAGACAAATACTACCGAATGAAATACCAAAAATTTTCACTTTTTTTAACATTCTAAACTATTCGGTATTCGGCCGAATAATGCTTTACTATTCGTTGCAAGCCTAATAAAAACCGTTCTATAAATAAGTGTTAGATGAAGAAGGATAACCCACGATGTATATCTGTCTCAGGCTCGTTTTTCTTTTTCATAAACGCCTACAGTGCGCGTTTCAGAATTACTATTATATTTCAATGGTGCGGATCCTATTTACGCCACTGCTCCTAGTTTTCCAAACTTCGAGAAAAAGGGGCAACTGCTTACCCGTGCTCCTTCTTCCAAGACGCCACTGCCAAAAAAAGACTGTTAGGTTAGACTTGTCAACAACAATTTTGTTGATTTCAATTACAATAGAATGTGTTACATATTATTATTGTAACATTTTCATATAATATGAAATATTATTTTGGAGTCAGCTAAGAATGAAAACGACGAAAATATTTTTTCGGGTATCAGAAAATAATAAGTCAGATGTTAGATAAAAAGGAAAATGCAAAAGAACGCGAGAATAATGTGGAAGGAAAAGCGGGAATTAAAGAACGAGACATAGAATTTGCAGGAAGCAGGAAAAATAAGTAGAAAGCTTAAGGACATAATGGAGAATTGTAGAAAGAAATATATTGGAGGACGCAAAGAGCGAGATACTTGAGGTTTAGCCCGACGTTATTCATTGCATATTGATCGGAATCCTGTCACAGGCGTAATTAGCTTCCTTTATCAAATTGACAAACGTCTGTTTAGGAACCGTTCTCCTTTGATTACATTTTGTTTCACAATAATTTACTTCTTGTGTACGTTACACAATAAACTTGTATCAAAATTACTAACATTCATCTTCATAAAGCAATTATAATTTAATTAAATATTTGTAGACAATGAGTGGAAGATAAATATAATTATTATATTGTCAAAACTTTCTCAACTCATAATTCATAGATGATGAATGAAATATTGTTTGCTCTTCAGTTTTGCTTCATATTTAAAATGTCACATATGCTTTCATATTATTCAAATATGTTTATGACAGGCTTTATATCGTCTAGGCTAGAAATTTCAGTATACATCCTTCTTCTGATACTATAATAATTCTCTGAATTATGTAAAACGCGAATATACACGAAAGATTGAACGTATAAATTTATAAGTATTAAATATTTAAAGAGTTATTAAACATTATTGATAAGTTTATGAAAAATGTATGAACATATCTAGATAATGATACGCGGTTTCACCTTATAAAATATCTTCTGAAAGAATTATTGATAGAAATATAACCTAACCTGTACATTAATGAATATTAGTTAAAAATTATAAAAATTGATGCAACCGTTCTTGTATTATTTTTTTTTTTGATAAATTTATAATAATAACGTGTTGAAATTAATTGATAATATACGGCTTGATAAAGAAAGGACACTTTTTTCACGATTGTAATTAAATTTTAATAAAATGGTATGTGATATTTTAAAGACGTCAATAGTATATTATGATACAAGTGTATAAGTAACAGGGCCGGCGAAGTAAATTTTGCTGACTTTGCTACATCTTCAAACCTAATGCCATTGAATACAATTTTTTTTTACTTTTTGAGGTATGGAATTCCATACCTAGACTTTTCTGAGGTATGGAGTGCTCCATCATCCAGACAATGGTCGCCGGCCATGATAAGTAAGCTGACAGATGCCAATTTACATTTACCCTTGTGGTTCCCCTTCCACTAACATCTTTGGGGGCTATGATTTGACAGCTGGTAACCGCACTTCATATGCAAAAATATATCACTTACCGAGATCTGCGTAAGCAGATTGCCACACCTATAATGGGTAAAAGGCGTGATGATATATTTATTTATTTTTTATTTTATTTAAAGCACGTACGATGAATTTAAGAGCACGAAGCGAAGCGGAGTGCTTTAAACGTCGCTAGTGCTTTTAAAACTAATTTTTATTATGCCTGCATCATATTCTGGAAAAAAACTGTAAAGCAACATTTTGAAATTGATTCATTTCATAATTTTGCGCTTGTGACGTTTGACGTATATCGTTTACATGGAGATTGATTTGCATTTATTTTTTACCTTACTATGTAGATTAGTTTTCTTGCAATTTGTCTTGACAGTTTTGACGGATATTAATATAATTATTTCTGTTGTTGCTTAGCAACCTTTAAAGAACGGCGTGTTTTAATATTGCGTTTATGCACGCTGTAGTGTGATATGATGCTGGCATAATAAAAAATGAAATAATAGTCAAGAAACAAGATTTTTATTAAACAAACTAATGTAAAAAATAAAACAAAAGTGTATAATAATTGTTCAATTTGAACCTTTGGTAGTGCTGTAAAAATAGCCGAAGGGCGTAAAAAAACTGTTTACTAAGTTAAATAGACTGAATGGTATAATTTTTTTCTCACTGGAGTAAGTGAAATGAGGTAGATCAAAAAAAGTTAAATGAAAGTAATGTTGATTGACATAGGTATCGTGCCAGTGGCAATGAAAACTTTTATTTAAATAATCCTAGAGTTTTATTACCTATTCTATTTAAACATGTATGATCCATCTATATTTCTTACGGTTATTACACAAGGCACATTTATACATTTCAATAAAAGATATTTAATGATTATTAGAGTAGTTCGCCGGGTGACATTTTCTTTCTTCAAGCCTTGTATCATAAGTATTGTGGTTTTTATAAACATATTAAATATTTAGAAGGTGGCTTGCTCGTGTTCCGTGTAGGCACCGATTTAATAAATAATCATATAACGCTTAAGTTCGTTGCCGTTAATGGTTTCAAGTAGAGTTGGAAATTTTAATTGGATTCGAAATAATTAATGTAGGATAAAAACAATTTTACAATTCTGAAACGCTTGAGCAGATAGATTATGAAATTATTTGTTCTGAATATAGTGTGTTGCAATTTCAATTCGAAATCGCGGAAAGCTCTAACTGAATTGCTAATATAATTACCTAAAACCCGCAGTAATTTAATTCACAATTGTATCACGAGTAAATCGGTTTTAGTAATTGTGTTATGCCTTTACTTCCACCATACAGGAATTCGTAAGCAGGAGTGTTTCCCTAAGAAATTTTATTTAGAATAATAAATCAATGTACTAATTACATACAGGTATTACGTTTGTTGCCATGAGTTCAAGGTTTTCTAGTAATCATTTATATCTACTTTCAATTTTCAAATAGCTTCATCTTCACATTTTACTTTTACATATCCAGTACCTAGTAAGTAAGTATACATTAAAATATAATAAATACTTGAATGCTCACTGACGTTGAAAATACGAGCCGAGAGAGATAGGCAATAAGTGGGTAACCTATCTTTGTCGTCCAGTCCGCTCAGAAAGAGAATGAGAAAAACTCTTTAACAAATAATTTAATGGACTAAAAATTAAACTTAAAAGCGAAGAACAAATAAACCTTTTTAGTCTCAATAACTAAGCTCATAAACTAATGTAACTAATTTTGAGTTGATTATTTATTTGGCGTCGATATTTCAAATTTCAATGGGACCAACTTAGAGTTGTAACCTATCCAATAAAAAAAAGAATATGTAATGTATGCTTCTTGACTGGGATTTGTATTAAAATAAAAACAATTTCTGGATTTCAGTCAGAATTTAAAAATTTTATTCCAACCTCAACTAGTTTCTGCCCCACATGGGTCTTCATCAGGAGGTGAAAGTGAAAAAATAAAAATACAATTTTTCATAATTATAAACATTTAAAACAATAAATAATTAAAAAAGAACAATCGTACTTTACACAAAGTGGAAAAGAATCATCAAAATAAATTAAAAAAAAATATATATATATATATATATATATATATATATATATATATATATATATATATATATATATGCGTCGACTTGAGAACCTCGTCTGCTTTTTCATTGGTTAAAAATATAAAGAAATTATCAGTCAATATTTTGAAATAACATGTTTGCTATAAAAATAAATAATACCTACATTAATAGAAATGAGTTAATTACCTATTTTGTGTGTTTTAAAGGACTTATAGTCAGATCATTTTAAAAATGATCTAGATCAAGATCAAGATCTTCACATTTAATATGTTCTAGATCAGATCATAGATCAATTTTTATGATCGGATCTATTTTTTAGGAATAAATGATCTTATTTTTTAATAACAAAATAGAAAATACAAATAACTTTTACAAAATAAAATTAAAAAAGTTATTATATATTTTTTTCCAAATGTGGAACTCCGCTAAAATCTTATAATTTAGTAAAAAAAATATTGATGGCGACAGGTAACGGAATTTCAGTTTATTTGTGTCGGAATTTGACAAATATACGTTGGTAACACTGGCTGATAACTTGCAGTAAGCAGAAAAATATCTGATGCTTTTTGAGATCATAGATCTTATTATTTTCGATGTAGATCAAGATCAAAAAACATAAAACGATGTATATCAGATCAAAGATCTTACTAGTTTATCTAGATCAGCAATCTAAGATCATCTGATCTAGATCTAGATCAGTCACAACACTGCTTATAGACGAGACGCACATGTTTTTATATAGTAGTCGCTCAACTAACGTGTAGCAGCTGAAAATTTACTTGACACTGAAGTCAGTTGCAAAAAATGGGACGCGTATCGGTTTTTGAACCAGCGGCCTCCGAAGCCACACCACTGTCTGGGAGTATAGCTCCATCTACCTACATGTTAGAAGCAAAAACATATTTTAATGTATAGTTAAAAAGAGAACAATTTTTCGGCCAATGTCCAAAAGTAAAAATTCCCACGACGCCCTTGTTTCATATTCAGCAGTTTTCACAACCCTTCGGACAATTTTCCAAATACATTCTTCACTTGAAACGATGTTACAACCATTACCATATCTGGGACAGTTTTACATCTTGTTCTTGGCGATGCTGGTCCATTCAGATGACACTCACATTCTGATCAATATCGTAATGGAGACGTTCGGTTCACCCCTCCCAGACGGTTACTGTCTCGGCTAAGATACACTATTTTCTACAGTGGCGTGCCTCATTTGTTTTGCTTCAATGTTTCAACGGACTTTTTTCTTTAAGGTTGCAAAAAAATACAAATAAGATAACATGTATTTCTTTCTTATAGAATTTTTGTTGTCATATTATTATCACGGATTGGTATCATTATATTAAATACGTAGTACAAATACATCCGGAGTGGTGACTAACGCAGCTGATCATAAATGTTTTATAATAGTATATTACATAACGAGAGAAGTAAGAAGCAATTTACGCACGAGTGAAAAAATTGACACACGAGCCGCGGAGTGGCGAGTTTGTAATTTCACGAGGGCGTAATTGCTTTACATCTCGAGTTTTGTACTATACTTTTTCTACGACCACTCAATACTATTTCTAAATTAAAAACAATATTCAAATTTTTTGTTTTCTCTAATCCATGAATTTTTGATACACAAATTCGTATCGGTCTCGAGATTTTGTCACCAAAAGATTATTTGTTGCACTTTTAGCTTTAGCTTGTATCTCCAGTGGTGTTCCAATTGAAATATTACTGTCGCTTGACATTTCTTACTTAATATATTAATAAATATAAGTAAAGGATAATAATATTTAGTAGTATATATTTACCTCACAATAAAACACAGATTATAAACTATAGGTGCAGATGGGAGACTATAAAATATTACCAGTTTACATGTAATAATCACGCACATAACCTAAATGTCAAACAAGCTTTGTTTGTGTTTATAAAAATAAACGACAATTATTGAGCGTAGGGATACATGACGAAACATAGCCCCCTCTATATATATTATTGAAATATTTATTGGTGTCATAATTTATAATAATCCCAGCAAATTATGAATTTAGTTATAAAATTTTATCATTTAGCCTTTGAATCCATAACATTGAAATCTAAGATTTGATGCATCAAATTTTAATTATATTGGTAATGTGACAGTCAGTAATGCCAACTTAAATTTCATTTTCAAGTGTTACGTAATGAACATTACGTAACACTATTCGTAACAACGCACTTACATTGATTGTAGTTTGTTCTGTAATGACATACTTTCAGTAGTGGTCGTAGAAAAAATATTAATTAATACTTGTGAAATTTCTTGTTTTCCTAATCATTTTAGAGAAAAATGTTTCAAATAAAAGTTGAAGAGATTTAATATCTGCATCTGAATCAGTGAACAAATTTAATTTTACTTATTTAATAAAGGCTAAAAGACGTTCGAAAATATCACAATTTCAGGCTTTTTGGATATATAATTTTATGCCATTTGTGTTTGAATATGATTTCTGAAAGATGGACGCCGTGGCTGGCTCGAATAAAACGCAATATAGAAGTCTAATTTTCGATCATTTTTTAAGGCAACGAGTCCGTAGATTGACAATAACGCGGTGAATGTTGGATTCTATGTAGTCCATCGTATCTGGTTTATCTGCGTAGACTACCGACTTGAAATATACCCGCCGAAAATGATCCAAAAGTGTTAAATCATAAGAGCTTCAAGTCCAATCCACAGGTTTATTGCGCGATATTATGCACTCATCAAATGTGACCCTCAATAAATCGACGTTGTGTGACATGTTGCGCCGTCTCTTTGAAACCATCGCTCTTCCACATTAATGCATTCCATTGGGGGAACGAAAAGTCTGTAATCATGGCCCTATAGCGGTCTCCATCAGATCCGAAGATATGTCGGACGTTATCCACATGTAACATTTCGAATTTAATCTGACATTTTATTGCTAAGAAACATAGCTTAAAATTTTTAGTAGGAATTCATTACTTCAGTAGTTCTCAAAATCTGGGGTATGAATAATACATTTATTTTTTAAGAAATTGTTAACCGGCGAGAAAAAAGACTTTTTAACTCCATCTTTCATTAACAAGCTATCTGTAAAGTTTGGCCAGAGCATTTCCTACTACCCTGTATAATGCGATTTATTTTTGTTTTTAATAAATAATTTAACGATTTCGGAAAAAATATAATGTATACCTCGGTTCTAATGTATTTGTTATTACTCATATGGTTTATTTAAATATCATATTCGTAATAAACAAATTCTACATTAGTGTCTTGATATACAAATCACTATTTTAAGATTATATAAATTGAAGTCGAAACCGAGAAAATAATATAAGCCAATTGTTATATAATTCTTTGTGTACTTGTGTTCAAATTTCAACCTTGTACTACAATAAATTTCCCTTTGTAACTTGTATTTTAATGTACATAGTACTAAAAGGTTTACATAAAGTATTGTTTGTTAGAAAGGCAAATAGACTGTTTTTTTTATACAAGAATATACGAATAAAACAATTTCAAAATAATACAGTAGGATTTTGATGTAGTCCTTTAGTCCTTTGTGATACCTTTTCATATAACTCGTCTGGCGCTACAATAATGAAAATGTTAAATAAAACATGAATCATAGAACGAATCCTACGCAAGTTGAAGCTGTAATGAAATCATTGTGTTTTCCATGACGCAATATCACATCTCTGTGTTCCATAAAGATCCGGTATGCTACGTAGTGTCCAAGATGATTCCATCGGTGTACATAAAAAATAATGGCGACAGAAAAGCTTTTAGAAGGGTTTTACTTGCTCATACGACCGTCATGTATAAAAAATATTGCTACGACATTTGGCGTGCTTGCTGCCATTTGCTCTCCCTCCTGCGCGGCAATAAATTGATGCTTTTTACATAGCTGTAATTTTGTGTTTACATCGAAAAGTTCGAACAACATGTCAGATTTTTATACATGTTTTGTTTCTAGTTTCAATTTGGGCTTATTTAAAATGTTTACATAATGGTTACCGACATTGTTGTCTATTAAAATGATTTCCGAACAGGAAATGGAATGAATATTTGCATTTTAATTATAAACGACTATTGGAGAAAACAATTGCTAGATTAGTTTGATTTGCGAAAAACTATAAAGCTTAAACATGTTTATTTCATAACACGAAATTCCAATTATCCAATTTCTTAGATCGGAAATTAATTAATTCAAAAAGGGCAAAAACGACCGTAATAAAGTTTGACAATAGTTATTTATGTATCAAGGCACTGAAGTTTAATTTTTTATAACGAATATAGAATTTAGTTGCCGAAGCCCGTAGGGCCGAGGAAAATAAACCATGTGAGTGATAAAAAGGAACTTCAGTGCCGCGGTACATATTCAATTTTATTTGAATTCTAAAATTAGAAAAAAAAAAACTGTAAAAAAATATTATTTAGGTTAATTTTATATATCTGTCAGTTGTCAATTGAAACTGACAGTCAGTGTTGTCAACCTCGAACAGTGAAGTTATCGTAAATAACATTCAAAATTATGTGTTTTGTCCTCAATTTCGTAATCGGAATTAATTAGTTAATTCTTCTTCCACATTTTGTTTCATGTTACTTCCAAGTTTACTTACTACAATACGTCGTAGTGACGATTTTTGAGCACTTTAGTGCCGATTTCAAATAAAATGTAATATAATTTAACATGATTTAAATATCAAACCATGCAATAGCAAAGAACTTTTTACCCTGTTACAACGAATGCTTTGCTAATTGCTATTACTGATCTACTTGTTTGTAAAATAAATCGATTATTTTCCATTTTGAGAAGAGTAAAAGCATGGTCCACTAAGTATCTTCTATGTTGGTTGAACACTTCAAAATATCCCATACGTGGATAGGTGTGTGGGTATTTCTTCAAGGACCAACTCAAAGATTACAAAAAAAAAAAAAAACACAAGCTTAAACAACGGCTCGGTGCATCCTAGCCTGGACACATAAACATGTCAACATGGATGATGCCTCAAGACGAAATTTCAGAATATTAGCCGCGTTAGTTTCAAATGACTTCGTTTCCGGGAAAACTAACAATCTAACAAAATTAACACATGTGTGATAATAATTTTAAGTCTAAGAGAGCACGGTAATGTTCCTAACAATTAATGATTAGTTAATGCATTTCTTTGAACTATATATTCATTACGTGTTCTGTTTTTTATTCCAAGTTAACTTTCATTTGTCGTTTGCAATGTAGGTAAGCTTTATGATTTTAAAATAAAATGAATTAATTTTTCATTAGGAATTTAATCATTTTGTTTGTAGAACACAATGGTGTTAGTGAATAGGAACCATAGAGGTAAAAATATAATGGTAACTGACTGGCTGAACTGAACTGAACTGATGATTTCATATTCATACATATCTCTAATTATTTACATGTAAAGACATGCTTATAATAATATTTCGTTTCTGTTTCTCCAATAGTAGAGCATATATGATTAAATTTAGTTAGTAAACTGGTAAAAGTTCCCTTGAATGTTATTTTATATTTTAATTTAACGGGGTAAATATCTCCGTGTTAACGCATCGGACTATGGATCGTGAGATCCTCAGTTCGAATCCCACTACCGACAGTTGCCAATTTACATTTACCCCTGTGGTTCCCCCTCCACTAACAACTTTGGGGGCTATGACTTGACGGCTGGTAACCGCATTTTATACGCAAAAATATATCACCTACCGAGATCTGCGTAAGCAGAGTGCCACACCCAGAATGGGTAAAAGGCGTGATGATATATTTATTTATATATTTTTATTTAACAAATATTTTATAGTAATTAGTAAATATAATTATATATTTTTCTTTTTCGCTGTAATATTTACCTCGTTCTCATGGCTCCATTATTGCAAAAATATGTTTGATAAATATAATTCTGGTACTAGTAATTGATGAGGATAACAAATTTTAGGTTAAAGTCGATCTGTGTGGTTCCCTTCATTTCATACAATCATTGAACATTCAATAACACAATGAATTTAATAAATATTTGTATTATTTTATTTTAAAGTACATTTCATTATATATTTTTAGATTTAATTAGTAAATAATAAATTGCACTAGTGACATTCTATACAGGATATGTAGGTACGAGTATATATTTATTACAGGGATTCTACCACCAAACCTTACCTACTTAATTTTAATATAGTTTAGTAATTTAGTAAAATTCGATTAACTTAAAACTTTGGTTTATAAATAATACACACACATATATTAAGTGGCATATTAATACAGTAACTATTTAACTAGCCTTTGTAATATCGGTTTTTAATATTTATAAAATAATGAGAAAAATCGTTTGCCTCTGAAAACAAACTTAAATAAAAAATACAACTCACTGCAGTGACAAGCTGGTAAAATAAAGGAAGATGAACCAATTTATCTTGCAGTGGAATGACAGAGAGGACAAGTCACTTTATAATCCATTACCGTTTGGATGTCTGTTGCCGTGCCATGTGCCATGCCACACGCCAGACGCAAGGGTTGACTCGTCCGGTTGATGGGAACTACTTTGTCTTTTGCTGACATCTACCAACAACGAAAAAATGATGCTTCTTACTCTGTCTATTTGATAACGGAAATGTGTTTCTAGCGTGCTAATACCTTTCAGAAAAAGTACTCCTGCGCGTGATGTATAGAAAGAGACTTGCTGGTAGATGAGGCCAAATGTAATAAAATTAAAAATTTAATAATTATTTAGAGTCTACTAGATGTAAAGTGTGTATTGCCAAATATTCAAAAGCTGAGTTTTAAACGTCATTTTAAGAGGAAATGAATCCTCGTGTCAATAGCTATACCACTGAAGTATATAATACTGGAATGCTGTTGTTGAAAATACGAGCTGAGAGAGATAGGTAGTTGTTGGGATATCTGTCTTTGTTTTACAACGTTTTTACATAACAACCGCTCACAAACAAGTGTAACACAAAGAAAGGTGGACTTACAACATCTATCTGTTTCAGGCTCGTTTTTCTTTTTCATAAAAGCCTACAAATTACTATTTCAGTATTATTTTATTTCAGTGAACTATAACTGGTGGATGCAAAAGTATGCTTTTGCTGTGTTATTAACTTATTAAGCTTATGAAAATATGCCACCTCGGCACTTCGTTTTTGGTGGTGTGACAACGGCACGCAGTATTCGCTGATATGGGTTTTCGCAAAGCGGTCACCCATCCAACTACTAACCGCAGGCAGCATTGCTTAACTTGTGTTTTCGAGTGATCCGGCTTTAACGCTACCTGCCAATCCGTTGCCTAGATATGAGAATTTAATACTGTTATTATTAATTTGTTAAGAATCTTGAGTATTTGAATTTCATTGTTACAAAAAGAACCCTAAAGTACAAAGTCGGCTGAAAAATGTCTTTATTACAATATTTCTGTAAATCGATAGGGGGAGATTTTACACATTCCTTTTTTTACCATTCCATTTTTACAACTCTATTTTCACTTTTTTGTTTATTTACATCTAAAACTGGATATTGTGGTAAATGGCCCCTAAGGTATTCCGTAATTTGGTACTTTTCATTATAGGTTTTGGTTTTGGGTTTGTTTGTGATAAATAATAGGTACCTTGTATGTATATGGTGCAGGTTATTATCAATCAGTCTTAAAATAATTACTGGTGAGAAATTACTGGTAAAATGAGTTGATGGTAAAAAGAATAATGGTAAAAAGAATTGTTGGTAAAAAGTATATGGTGGTAAAAAAGTCGTACCATCCTGTAATTTTCAATGTGATTGCATTGATTTATTAAGGAAAATTCATGACTGAATTCCACGTATTTTAGTCGTAAACAGTTTTTTGTGGTGTCTCAGAATCGACTGGATGTCATACATACTTACACACACTTTAGCATCCCGTAAAGTGATTTGTCTTAATATATCAAGGGTAAAACCACAAGAAGTTTAGGTAAAATATTTTTTTCCTAAAATATAAACAAACTTAGGTAACACGCCACACAAGCAATGCCAAACTTTTCACCTCTCCCCTTTTCTGCACTAGTGACTGCTTCAGCTTCACAGCAAACTATACAGCGGCATAGGACACGCTACGCCTGGTTATATTACGTAATTGATTAAAACGATTTGTCGTTGTCAAGGCAATGAAGATAATTAAATGTTTCTCCACTTGCAAATAGGTAGTTCTTTTTTTTGTGAAATGACTTCTGTAGGAAGTTTAATTGTATTCTCAGAGGTAATATAACAAGTGATATAATTATCATCGATGATATTTTCGAGTGGAATCCATGAGCAATATTTTAGATTATTAATCATGTCACAAGCTTTTATTTAATGAGAGAATATTATGAATAATTATTTGTTGGGTGTACTAAGCTAAGTTTTGATCTTTTACAATGTACATTTTTTGTAACTACAGTCACAATACTTTAAATTACAATATTACGTCTATAGCGTTATTTTCATTTGCTTTTTATCATCGCTGTGATAAAGATGTAATTAAGGAGATTCTTCATGTTGATTGTCGGAAAATATGTCACGTAACCAGAATTATGTTTGACAAATTTTTTTGCCTCTCGCCACTGATTATTCTCGCCCAATACAACGTTGGTTGAATATTTTGATAAAAAGTTCTTTATATTGATTGAACTAAATAATTCTGAACACTGAAAAATGATTGAAATTGTTTTATTATAAGATGTTACATATTTCCTAACAATGGTGATATATTGGTTCAGATGTTATAGAAATTTACGTTTAACTTCAAAGAAACATGGAAAATTTAAAAATAGTAGCTGGTGCGCTTTTGTTCACTATATTTCAGGCAATATATAGCCGATATTTACAGCAGAAAAATAAAAATCTCCAATACTTCAATACGGACCACGGGGCGCAGAATTCAGAAAGAATGCTATTGGAAATATTCGTACCTGTCAAGTCCAAGTTGGCTCTGAAATCTATCTTTGTACCGACCGACGACTGTCAATAGTCAGTAAATCGAAGACCTTACAAGTATCTGTATAATGCATCGCGAATATGCGAAGAACACTGTGATGGTAACTGATAGTCGTTATCTACGACTATTCCGATGTTTTCCATCCACTGAACATACGTATAACCGTTATTCCGGAATCTTTGCTTGGTATTTCTTTTGCATAATATACTCGCCTAGGGTACTTACTTATCAAATGTACGTCATCACTTTCTGGAAAAACTTTATAATACTAAAAATAAAATTAAACATATAATTAAATACACAGTTAAAGATAATGAGTGAATTTAAATATCTTGGTAGATGGATAGACTATAAAATAAGTTGGGAAAAACAAATTACAAATATATAATAAATAAAATAATACCTTTGTTGGTGCTCTCTATAAATATAATAAGTTAATTCAGTGGAAAATCAATAAAGTATATATTTTTCTTTTCATATATTGATGTCAATTAACACTTCACTAGGTACCAACTACGAGGTAACTAGCACGCAAACTGACCTATGAAGCCGAGTAAGAGATATATCGTGCTTGCTTTACCCTTGTTTTTCAGTTTTTTCGAAAAAAAAAAAACTAGTTCCATGTGGTTTTGATGATAATGTGTTATCACGACTGGGTGTAATTACAAATAAAAAAAATTACTTGACGATGCAGTCAATATATTAAAATTATTTATATTATTTATCAACGTTTCGACTGTTAGTCAGTCTTCATCAGTGTAATAATTAATAACTTATAAGATATACATGATGTAAAAATTGTTACAGCAATTTATCGTCATAGAATAAAATAAATCACATACACTCTTTCTGTTCTGATGTCACTGATGTCAGTGTATGTACGATATATCTTATAAGTTAAAAGATTACAAAATAAGTGTATAAAATCATTGTTTAACTTAGAATATAGGATGCCTTCTGAAAAAATATACAATGTCACATTCACGCTGCTTCAACACAAATTACTTTTCTATAACACTGTTTTGGAAACTGGGCATTCCACTACTAAAAATTATTATGGAATCACTAACATTTCATACGCGGCGTATGGAATATTTTCGACGAATCAGAACCGCTTATTAGCGTGACATATGAAGTATCTTGATTCAGTTACTATGGTTACGTCTGTTTGTTTTAATTTGATTTATTTGAGTTTGACGTTTCAACCGTTTTATATTTGTATTTCTGTATAATTTCCAAAACCTTTTTATAGAAAGTATAGTCTACAACATGTAACGGAATGGCCTATCCCACGCTCGCAAACCGTAGCCCTCGCCTTTGGCTCGGGCTACAAACTTTTTGCTCGCGTGTAATATGTGCCATTCCATTACTTGTTGTAGAATATACTATTATTAGAGGAGTGTGTATTTATGCTTAAAATTTTTACGGGGGATAAAAATAAACAAATGTGTTATTTTTGACGAATAAAATTGAACACAATAAAAATTACTGGACAGGCACACAAATTAAAAACACAAAAGTGGAAGAAATCTATAACGTCAGACGCAAATTATAATGAATGTATATTAGAATATTATAAATAAATACCAGAGGAACTAAAATCTATAATTAACGTTAATCTTCTACGAAAAAGACTGAAACTATTAAAACAGTAAAACTATCTTACTACAATACTGTAAGGATATTATTATTATGATAATCACATCCAGAAATGATAGTAACTGATAATAAATAATAGTCGGAAATTAGATGTTAGATGATAGAGGAGAATAAAGACTCATCTCATTTGTATACGTTTCGAGATCTATTTTCTTTTCATCAGCGCAAGGAAGTTAAAATTAAACACGATAAAATGAATGAATAAATAAATAAATAACATATAGAAACAACATTTACATTATACAATAGTAGCATAACTAAAATATCCCTGTAATATTTTAGTTATGCTGCTATTGTTTAATTTGAATGTTTTATAGTATGTTATTTATTCATTTTATCGTTTTTAACTTGAATTTCTATGCACTGATGAAAATAAAATAAATTTTGAAACGTTTACAAATGGAAAGTTGAATCTTTATTCTCCTTTTTCATCCTACATCCAATTACTGACTACTTTTATATTTTTATTATTTTGACAATTTTATTATTATGTTGTTATGTGTATAGTTTTTAATTCTTGTTATATTTTGTTATTATAAATATATTCATTCATGGTTGTGAGAATCTCTAAGGCTATATCGTATCATTCTATTCATTATAATCACTATTCAGGTATTCTATACCTTAAATATGTAAATAAACAAATCAGGAAATTTTAAATATTTTTAAGTGTAAAAAATTATTTATTCATACACAATTACTAAAAAATGAGATTAGTGCTTATTATTTATCCCTTCATCTTTCTTTCTTTCTATATTAGTTTATGATCTGCAATTACAAATTTATATTATGTTGTCGATAAAATATAGTTAATATATAAATTAATTGTTGTTTACGATACACGTACGTAAAACTAGTTTTTAATCACAAATGGGTCAATGTCAATACCCATGAGTGACTAAAGATGCATTTCATAAATGTATCGTACAATATTTTATCTACGATATAATAAAAAAAAACCCCCAATATATATTTATGAATTAGGATAACAATAATAAATGAGAAGTTTGTCTACTTTTATTCGCAATTACTTGTAAAACATATTCCACTCGGTTAGGTGCGAAAAACAGAACTGCAATTGCAGATCTCGAACCATATAAATAGACAGAAAAACAGACAGACAATAACAGACAGATCGACAAGGTAGTAAATTTATTCTTAATATAAATCAATCTTTTTGAAGACCTCATTTTATTTCGCTTATGTCCGTTGTAAAACCTATGTAAACATACCGGTTAATGATGACACAGATGCTACTTACTTTTTTGATGACGTGCATTGGCAAGGCGACTATATTCGAATAGGTAAATAAATAATAATAAAATAAAAATTAAACGCAGTTTTGTTTTTGGTTGCCAGCTGCAGTGAATAAATGAAGTTCAAACTTGTTCATTTTCGATAGTCTTTTGAACGCTCGAACTGGTCACACGTGGGTTAATACTATATTATATTTAGTGTAATTGTGTTGATCGTAGACTACAGTTCATCGTAAAAGTAGCTTTGTCAATTATACAAAATTATTTAATTTCAAATGTCTGTGTCGTGGGTTTCAATATTTAATGACCAGTGATTTCGTGGGACGTGTTTCTTTATCCATGCAGTGCTGTTCAGTTGACGTTTCTATTAGTAAGTCAATTTAATTATTAAATAAAATGATTTATTATTGCATTGTGCCTAAAATAATTTGCTAGTAAAAGATCCGAAATTTTTTATTTGAATGGAGAACATAAAACATCAACGAAAAACAAATATTAATAATTTAGGTTGATCCTCAAAGTGCAAACAGGAAATTTGCACAAATTCTAAATAGGTTTTCGATATAAATAGGCACTCATATTGTATTAAAACATTTATTCATGTGTGTTTCATGTATAAATTGTATTTTGAAATCAGTGAATAATTGATTTTGTAAATATTATATTTAACAATAGTTTATTATTAATACAATAATTTTCAGTATACTCAAATGTAATCTGTGTTGTTCATACGTCAATGTTGATGAGTTTGTAGGATATTCATCCAAACAAACGATTCACGGCATCACTTTAGGGAAATAAAAAAATCTCTATTTACATTTAAAAATAGTTTGTAATTATTATTTTACAGGTTTTCTTTTCAAAATATATCTTGGAAGAAAATGTAGGAAGTAGAATTGGAATTTTTATATAGCTGAAATTTTATATTTTTATATTCACTTTAAAATAAAAGTGTAATTACAAAAGTTGTTCAGAATTTAAAAATACATGGATTTAGTTACATAAATGTTAGTATTCAAAAAATTGTAATACGGCCATGGAAAATTAAACGAAAACTAGTTCAGATTTACTTATTACAGTGTTGTATTATTTTCTGCAGAAATTTCGTATATAGTACATTCTATAACAAGTAATGGAATGGTACATATTCCACACGAGCAAAAAGTTTGTAGCCCGAGCCGAAGGCGAGGGCTACGGTTTGCGAGTGTGGTATATGCCATTCCGTTACATGTTGTAGACTATACTTTCTATAACAAGATTTTGGAAATTATACAAAAAATACAAATATGACGCTGTTGAAAGCGTTAAACTCAAGTAAATAAAATTAAAATAAACAGACGTAAGCATAGTAACTGAATCAAGATACTTCATACATATATCGCACTAATATGCGGCTATGATTTGCCGAAATTATTCCATACCGCGTATGGAATGATAGTTGTTCCAATACAGTTTTTAGTTGTAGAATATGTAGTTTCCAAAACAGTGTTATAGAAAAGATTTTAATGATTTTTAATCTAAAACGGTTTGCGAAAACCCATACCAGCGAACACTGCTTGTCGTTGTCACACCACCGAAAACGAGTAACCGAGGCGGCGTATAACCTCGTTTTACAAAAAAAATATTAAACTGTTTTATGAAATGCCAAATATTTTCCATTATTATTTAATTAACATGTTACAATTTTCCTCACTCGGCTCCTAAACTGTCTCGTCCATAAAACCCTAAATTACTACTTGTGACATATATATATATATATATATATATATATATATATATATATATATCTATTATAATTCGTTTCATATAATTCTAGTGATATTTTATTTATGCCGTCAATCAATTGCTTGGATTGATACCCTACATGTCAATATTGTATGCTGCAGTTCACATTCATGACTGATTGGCCTAGTTTTTTTCTGCGGAAATGTAAAATTTTATTAGTTCGGACCTGCCTACAAATGTTCAAATACTCCACATGTGTTTCAAGTTTGAATACACCTCATATTACATTGTCGAGTAACATATTGGAACACGATAGCGATCATAACGTCTCTCTTTGCCATATCACGTGCTAATAGCACTATATATTCAAAAGCTTGCGGGTGATATCAATCACATGTGAGCTCAATTCTAACCTCAAATTAAATCATAAAATTTTATTTTTCGTTTTATTTTTATCTTTTCCGGTTCTATAAAATTTATCTTGTTCTCTCGGATAGCGAGTTGCCTAGTTTCACATTTTTAACAAAATATTACTAATGTTAATAAATAGTGCACTTGTGTATTACAATAATACCTAAGTTTGACTCGGAATGTACAATTTACAATTAAATTAGTACAAGTGGATAATAGTTCTCCGGTAACTTTAGTTGCCAATCTATAATCTTTGTGATGATATTTTGTTACAAAACCGTAGACAAGACTTGTAAAATTTGTAAATATTTTAGATGGTCATCTATCATAGAAATTTTGTATTTTATTTGAAAAATATATATGCGAAAAATGAAAATTATAAGTTATTCACCTTGCGATATTTTTTCATTGTTTTTGGTAATTACTTAAATAATAGTTATTTTCTTCAAACGTCATAGAAGTACGCTGTTATGTATTTGTATTCAACAAATACAATTTTAATATTGTTTCCGCCGGTTTAAAAGTGTCTCCTTGGCAACATTTTTACTACGGCGGCGGACAAAGTAGAATATTATGAAAAATATTTAGGTTGTAATTCAATAATTTGACAGTTAAGAATGAAACAAATAAACAAAAATAACAAAACAGCATATTCTATGGCAACTAGAAATGCTGGATAAGAATATTTTTTGAAGTTTTGGGTACTTTTTAATTATTTAAATTGTTGTCATTTTAACTTTACCTCTGTGGTTCATCTTCTTTGGGGGCCGAGATTTAACTTCATCCAATTTAACGATAAAAAATTACTGATAATCATATTCTAAAATTTATATTATTTAAAAAAAATCATTAAGATTACAGTAGGTTATTTTTGGTTGTATAAAGCGTTGTTATCTACAGAAAAAAGCAATAAAATTTAGACATTTTAGTATTCAAACTTAAATATACATTAAACTAATAATTGTTAGAAAATGCGCTATTACTAGGTAATTACGTAGAAATAAGTAATTTTACAATGTAAATCATAAATTGTAGAATTAAAATTACAATAACTGTAAAATGTAGTGTCAGCCAACTTCACCATTGTTAACTTTTAACACGTTGTCAGTTAACAACGTTTTATACAAGTGGGCCTAAATATTATAGATTTTAGCTCATTGACGAAGATATAATATATGTAACAAATTACATTTAATATTTGGTTTCAAAGTACCAACACATTTCTCGAAAAAATAAAAAAAAAACGTAAAATTATTGTGCTTTAACAATAAGAATTTCTTCCCTACTCATTTAGATTAATCAATTCCATAGGCATAAAGGCAACGATATTTGACAAATTATTATTTGGACCCTGATAAAGTCAGTCTCTATCATTATATATTTATAATAAAATGTTAAAAGATTATTTTAACGTAAATAAATCGCCAAATAGTTATAGAGTTAACTGTCATACATGACAGCTGGGAATGTGACGTCACATACTCTTCGTGTAAACTCGGCAATCTACGCACTGTGGTCGGCTATAGGACAAATTATTAATTTTTAAATATTAATTTCTTATACAAATTATGAGCAAAATGTATTTTATATTTTACGATACGAAACAAATATCATTAAAATATGTAAAAATCAAACTTTTATCGATTTTAAAATTTCATGCGTGTCCCCTATTCAACATTCAACAAACTGTTAAAATTAGTTTACATTCCTGCAGCAAACTAACGTCCCATTCTGTTAAATAGTGAATAAACCTTTGTCTTCAGCATCCGCTGCAATGAAGCACGCAGCATTACAGCATCGAACATTCGATCAATCGTTGACTTCTCTCATTCTCTCTATGCTCCCTGACGAAACACTCTCGTCTCCCATTCCCGCACCCACCAGCGTCCAACTTTGTATGCTCATAATTTATCTGCGGCGGGCGCCGTCGCGGCGCCGCTTTATGGCCGGCTGGCGTCTTCCTGCAGGGGCGCAAACCAATGCCGGTGCTGTCAACGGACGAGCGACGAGGACTGGGTTTGGTGACTCGATGTTTTGTGATTGTGATTGGAACGTGCTATGATCCTGAATAGTTACACGTCGCTATGAAGTTTGCTAGGGTAGTTTCAAATGTTTGATTAGTTAGTTGAATTAGGGTACGCGAACAATATTGATAATGGAGATTCCACATAACAGAATTTTGAGAATTGGTTTCGTTATAAGTAAGTACCTATAGGAATAATACAAAAAGTGAAAAGCGAAAATATAATTATTGACTGTATCCCCGATCATTATTTTTTCACGTCACTTCTCCAGTCGAACAATCATCTCTTCATAATTATTAAGGTTCCATGAATACGTATGCACAATGAGTCTTACACTGAGAAAAAAAAAAATAGTAACGTTCAATCAATTTAACTGAGCTAATTTTCGCGCTACTAAACAATTCTGTCAAAACAGCTGAATATATCAGTAATTTTTACTGAATAAGGTAGTTAATCGTCCTTTGCTTTATTATTAAATTTAAAAAAATTGTAGTAAATCAAATTATAATGTTTAATATTTTAACACATAAATATAATATTTTTTATATTTAGTTTCTATACGATAACCAGTTTCGTAACAGCTCAATCGAGTTTCATAATAGAGCAGTACAATTTGTATTTCAAGGTTGGTAACTCTACCGAAATGTCTATGTATCTACGGGAGGTAAAAATGATGGAATTTAAGATAAAATATGGTGAATTAAACAATTTTCTTTTGTATGATTTCAACTGGGCCAAATGACATGATTCCGGGCTCGTATTTGTGTCCGCAAATTTGAAATACGTAATAGATATTTAGTTAAAATTTAATATTACTATAGGCACTAACTACAATTTAATCAATTTTATTTCACATACGAATACATAAATTTAACCACATGCATTACTTCCAGCATTTCATTTTAATTGAATTCAAATAAAGTAATTATGCGGTATTATGCAAATTAAATTGGTTTGTATATTTACTTATTTGATAAACAAACAAATATGTATCTAATAATAAAAATAATTGTCCTTGCATAAATATGTATTTAAATGCTAGGTTTGGATAAATGTATGTTTGCTAATTATTTAGAACAATGTTAGTTGTTCATTAAAATGTTTACTATTTTGCGGATATATGAATTTTAGTTGCTGTAATCCGTAAATACAAAATTGCAAGCTTTGTTCGAAGTGGTGTAATTCTAATTTTGTAAAATTCTAATTTTGTAAAATTCTAATTGGGTTAGAGCAAAATGTAACCTTAGTTATATTTTAATATGTACCGAAAAATGTCATCTAAAATTTTGTATTGAAGATATTAAAGCAAGACGAAATTAGTAATTATCGTTAGAGGTTATAATATTTATTGGATTTTTGTCAGAGGTGCGGCAAATAAATCCGCCAGAAAATTAGATATAATTGGAACAATATTTGTTTATCTAACATTAGATATACCACAATAAATATTTAAATAATACCTAGATAATAAAAAAATTAGAAAAATATAGGTTAAATTTATACATTTATCAATTGTCAATTGAAACTGAAAGTCAGTGTTGCCAATTTCAAACATTGAAGTTATCGTAAATAACACTTAAAATTATGCGTCTTGTCCTCAATTTCTTCATCGGAATTAATTAGATAATACTTCTTGCACATATTGTCTCATTTTACATATAAATTTACTTCAATACGTCATATATTTGTCAAAATTATCCTACTTTTACAATATTTATTCAACGGTTGCCAACACTGCGTTGCTCGAAATTGTCGTATAATGGGTTACTTTAGTAACGATTTCTGAGCTTTTAATTACAATTTTTGAGCACTTTAGTGCCGATTTCAAATAAAATGTGTTATAATATTGATATAGCTATTTATTTTAATCCTTAGACCTACCAGATCAACTTCAAATAGTATTTATATTATCTACAAAAAAAAAAAAAATCGAACTCCATATAAGTCTTTTTGAGTACTCCTTCCTTAGCAAACATTTATTGGCGTGCCATTGGAATCTCCTTGGCAGATTGATTTAATACCTCAGATCATTATAAACTATAGAAATATTTTAATACTTAAGCTGTATTTGTAGTAAAAGGCGGCCAATATTATACTGCTGTTTAATAAATTTAAAATATTATAACGTTGTATTTTCATATTTAATTTTAAACAAAAGCAAGTGTAAAGCACATAAATTTATAATCAGAAAATCATTATAAGTAGCTTAACAATTTCTACGTGAAATTAAATAAAGTTTGTGCCGGACAAGTTTTCTAATGTTATAGTCTAAACTTTTTATAGTTGCATTTAGTCAGTCTGGCTTCAGCTCGAATTGGTGCGCAACATTTTTGCGAACATTTCAGAGGAAAGTGCTACTTGTGAGCCTTCTTTCACGGGATCGTTGAACCCGCAAGAACGATTCGCATATAACAAGTTTTCAGTTTTTGGCAGACTAGTGAGTTTCATTGTTGCGTTGTCATTTTTATTTATTTTATCGCTGGTTTTTGCACAGGGGCGGATTCAGTGGTGTTGTGGTACTGGTGATATATGAAATGTAAGTTCAACTAGATTTATTGGACGTGGAAATGTGAAATTTTATGATTATATGGAGTGTTGTGTGTGTTTATGGAAACCTACTTAAATTTATGTCGCACTGGGAACATTTTTAATGCCGTTAAAATAGCATCTACCAACAAATATTTATATTTCAAACGACAATTTTACTAACATGCATGTTGCAGCCACATATATTTTCATGATTTCTAGATTAAAATTTAAAGCCTCTGAAATTCAGTTTAACTACTTAATTCTGAAATTGTATATTTAAAAACTATTTGAAATAAGAAAACATTTAATTTTAGGACTGATTGTAGTATCAACGTTTTCGTATTTGAGATTGTAGAAACACAAATATTAAAAAAGAAAAAAATAGCTTTTGTGTATTTCGTAACTAAATATATTTGTAAATATATTAATTATTAACATTGATTTTTAAGTGCTTAAATATTTTAGTAATTATATTGAAGCAAAACAGGGCAATAGTTATTATAACAAATTATGTTGTTACAAAGGATATAAACTTTCTTTAATATTTTCAAATTGATAAGATAGCTTAATTAACGAGTCTATTTGTTTAATTTTATAAATTTAGCAAATAAACAATTTTTCTTGTTAACAAATTCAGAAAAAAATTAACAAATTGTCATATTTGTTCAAATTGGTAATTTAACACAATGTATTTGTCAATATTAACTAAAAATACTTAACAACCGCAAAATTAACAAGTCGCAAATAAAATTTTTTACTGTATAAAATAACTGTTTTTCTTGTATGTATAAACAATGGAAATATATCAGCAGTTGTAACGTAACATTTTTTAACGCTTACATCTTCAATTTAAAAATATATGCTTTTAACAAAAACATGATTTTATATATATTCGTCTGATATAGTTTTAGTTTGCGTTTGACACAGCTATTTCCTCAAAATTACAGGTCGCATAATTTGCACATTCATTTGTTCGCACATAATACATAATTAAATGTAATAATGAACTTACCTTTTCCCTGACAGAATATAGGCCCGCAATATTTAATTTCAATTTTGCCTAATAAACTTGGTGAAATACCCCCCTTCATTTTCAGCTGTGCGTTGTTCTGTTTCATTCCCTTGTTTCGCCCTAAATGTCATAATCTGCTGTACTTATAATCGTACATTATATGGAACAGTGTAACGTATTCGTAAATCAATTATTCCTAAACTCAGCAGGTACGTAGTTTATTCAACGCAACTAATTTGAAAATAATGGTACAATATATTTTGTTTAGTATACTATGATTATGTACAATGCAATACTGAATGAGATGTATATTTATATTTAATAGACCAGGTATAAAAATTAATTATTTATACATCACTAGTAAAGAAAGCCATAGTTTATTTACGATTTTCTTCTGATAAATTCCTACTACTAGTTTTCAACCAATCATGATGCAAAACACTTGGAAATATGTATAACCAATGACAACAGTATTATACGAGTACTGCTAAAATCCCGTTACCCCGATAGAATTCCACTACCAGTAAACAAACATTAGTTGTTACTGTCAATAACTGTCAGTGTGAAAGTTAATTAATATTTCAAGTTTCATTTTGCGTTGTCTTTGGAATTTATCTTATCAAATAACACACTCATTTTTTTGCTTTTAAGCAAAATCACTCAAGCAAACTGACATTAGGTAAAACCTCATTCGGAGTTGGAATTTACCATGCAGTTTGCTTTCGTGTTTGTTGCTAAGCAAAAAAATTTGTGCAAAATGAAAATTTCTCGATAAAATAAGAAGGTTTTGTGATATTACCCCCGATAAATTCCTACGAATTTATTCTTAACCAATCATAACGCAAAACACTTGAAAATCCAACCAACTGGAACAGTATTATACTGATAAAATCCCGTTAACCCGATAAAACCTAGTGTACCGTGTAAGTTGTGTAGACTTAGGGTTTGTCTGCGAAAAATGCGAGAGAGATAAATTCCACATAAGCAAAATTTGTACATCATTGTTTAGTACCGCTGAAAAAACATTACCATTTCCAATTAGATTTACAAATTTTGTTAATGTAGAATTTACTTGTAAGCTCGCTTCGCTCGCTCTTTTCACAAACAAACCCCAAGCCTACATAACTCACGCTCTACCAACTCGAATTAAAATTTAATCTTATCTGAAGATAAGCTTGATTCCACGTTCCACGTTAAACGAATAAAGGGTTATATTATTTAATATTAAATTTTTTTTTGTAACGAAATAAAATATGGTGTTTATTCGGTACCAATGTTCCAGGTGACAATCAATAAACGAAATGAAGTGAATGGTGTATATTTAATTTCGATACATTTAATTACACCTCATTAATTAAATTATCTCGTACAGCTCACCAACGGCTGAGGAATTTAATATAATTCAACACATTTGTAATTTGAATAATTTATACAATCAACATACCATTAAGAGTTTAAACATACATGATTATATAATTTATTAATAATTTAGCTTGTTTTTCTTAGATCAGCTCACGCGCGGATCCAAGGGGGGGGTCATGGGGGTCATGACCCCCCCCCTAAGCATGAAGCTTTTTTTATTACGGCCCCAATAGTTAAGATACACAACATAAAGAACTTATTTTTTTTAGGAAATTAAATGGAAAATGTTTTTTAAAAATCTACAATTCTAAGATGATTGTTAAATAAAAACTATAGTTTAATTTATTATTCTCAATATTTCTGATTTTAATAAAAAATATGTCAACATCAACATCTAATAGTATATTACTGCATGGGCTGCCACTTAGTCCGAGGCCTGTACGTTTTACGCACCATATATAGCGTGCCGAAACCTCTTTCTGGTTTGAGTGCCGAAAGCGTTAGCCAGTGTTTTAATAACTATTTACTTGTTTAAAATATTTCTAAATGATTACTGAGAAATAATTCAATAATCATCAAAACTATGCCAAATGCTATCTGTCAAAATCAAACAATACGACGGTTTGTATGTTTTGTTTACCATGACACTCTAGAAATAGCTAAAAATTATACATTTTATTTTACGTCTACATCATGACAGAAATCTATCACATCAACAAATTTAGGCTCATTTGGTGCAGTGTTTAATTCTAAACATTTTACATATTTACACATTTGCTCTAAAATTAATAGGTAAAAAGCAAAATTAAAAAATTAACATTGTATTTCTAATAGCTCAAAAAAAAGTAGACAATCGGTATAACTTATTGTATATTCGCAAGATAACTGACTGTTCATGGAAGACTGCTCTCCGTTAGCCCGACAGCCACTTACATACAATATACTCCTGTGGGGCGGCCTCTCGAACATTCTAGGCGCCTTCGCGAAACTTCAAGAAACGAGATCCTAATAGTTCCAACTTTTCATACTTCAAGATTTGAAAAATTTCCATAACTGTTGGAGCAGTTAGGGAAAATTTGTGAATTGAAAAAAAATCACTTTTCCTCACCACGTCAGTAATTGATTACAGAAAAATGATTTTGCTTATAATAACACATTCTCCCACACCCATTATATTGAACAATAGTATTCGTTCATCACTGACCATGCCAGTTGTTATTGATAACTCGTCTATATTATTGTTACAGCCTAACATAAGGAAAGGTTTCAACATATCCGGCTGTAGCTTTGTAGAGGCTAATCTTGCTAATATCTCTAAAAGACGAGTTGATTTTATAATCTAAATAAATTGTTCAAAGATGTTCTAAAAAGTTCTAAAGATGATTTAGCATCTAAGCCAAAATATAATATAATATGAGCAAATAAACATGTTTTTAATATTCTGATGCGGATCACCCCCCCCCCCCCCCCACGTTACAAAAATAACTCTATGACCCCCCCTTGAATCGAAGTCTGGATCCGCCCCTGGATCAGCTTGACGGCTGGTGGCTGGTTACCGTACCTCAAGCATAAAAATATATCACGATATCTGTGAACTATGACAACAGAGTACCACACCCAAAATAGATAAATGGCGTGATAGTATATTTATGTATTTTGGTATTTGTTATCAACACACTGTTACTTGAAATTATAAGAAGAAATACAAAATAATTATTATTTTTTACAACCGGGAAAGAAACTAGGTTTCTATGATTCCGAAATCATGAAAGAAACAGAACGGAATATTTATGCACTTTCTCTCCCGTCGTGAGGGAGAGTGCTCAAATAACGTGAAAAATGAACAAAATTAAACAAATCAAAGGTAACAAATAATTTTAAAATATATTAAAACTATCATAAATATTAGGGTCGAGAAAAAATAGTACCTACCACAGGAGAGAAACCGTAATGTAGCCCTCGTCTACGGCTCGTGCTTTAATTTCCTTCACGGGAAAAAATCATATACTTCTCTCCCTTAATACATAATATACTATTACGCGTTTGCAAGTATTGGTAAAGTTGTATACTCACAAATTATACATATTTCTATGAAATATATTAGTGTGATATATACCGTGTGCATACAAAACATACCGTGTGTCGTAAATGTTGGCATAGGCAGTTAACATGTAAAATCAGTTTTTTGTAAATAAAAAGTGTCCGGCAAAAAATTATGCATCCAAATTTTATATCACAGTACTGCCAATATCCCTACATCTTCTTTAATACAGATTACTTTATTTTAATACCGCAATTTAATGAAATTAATTATAATAATTCCTAATTTCCCGCCTACTCTTTTTATTGCTACTGACGTATAGTGTTTGCAATTTGTTTTAAATATTTTAATCTGTCACTGTCATCAAAAATACATTAAATGTCGAGAACCGTGTAAATATTATTAGAATGTATTATGGGGGCGCAGTGCAAGACAAATATCTGAATACACCACAGGAATGAACGCTGAATGGTTTCCATCGCCAGAAATTGACAGTGACAGATTAAAATATTTAAAACAAATTGCAGGCACTATACGTCAGTAGCAATAAAAAGAGTAGGCGGAAAATTAGGAATTATTATTATTAATTTCATTAAATTGCGCTATCAAAATAAAGTAATCTGTATTAAATAAGATGTAGGGATATTGGCAGTACTGTGATATAAAATTTGGATGCATAATTTTTTGCCGGACACTTTTTATTTACAAAAAACTGATTTTACATGTTAACTGCCTATGCCAACATTTACGACACACGGTATGTTTTGTATGCAGGATATTTCAATATTCAGAACAAAAATATTTTTCAAAATTTGCTAATTAAATTGTTTTGGTTCTTGTGTTGTGATTCCTTTATTTATTTGTGTTTCCTTTACGGTACTGTCCCGTTCTTTTTAGATGCTCATCGTCCTCTCTTCTAAATTATTTAAACTGTCCAAACTTTCTTCGATTCTTGTCGCCCATCCTCACCAGATGGCCCCACCTATTCACTGTTGTCTTTAATATTCAAAATAAAATAAATTTTCTATAATTTCCAAAATTAATTGCTCTTAATATGTCGCATTGTTTATAGTAGTGGTGGTAAATATTTATTTGTTGCCTTGCGGTGTTCCAGTTTCTATATTATTTATATTTACATTATCATGTGGTACGTAATTTCAATGAAATACTATAAATTTGTTACTATGTACAAATATTTAATCTATTTCGATGCTCTCTTCATCCAATTAGTGTCTGGGTTTTCATCTTGTAGTATCTGTTGTGTAGATTTATCATTACTTAGGTTTTCTGTTCAGTTTCTTTTTAAGTGATTTATTGTCTCAAGTCTCTCCCACATATTCTGAATTGTCTATCATCGTCTCTTGTCCAGTAATTTTTTCCTTCATTGTTGATTCCAAATTTTGAAATTATTTTCAGATTTTCATTTTCTTTTATCACATATAGTGGTCTGTTTAGTTTATATCGTGGATTATAAGTTGATTTACGTATCTTTTCTTTTCTTATCGGAGTCTGTTTATCTAAATCCGTATTATTTTGTATCACCATATTTATAACCTTAATTTCATCTTTTTTTTTCATAAAATTTTGAGCTTTTTAGGCATTATTTATAAATAATACTTTTGAATACATCTAATGTTTATTTGTTAAGGGCGCGTTTGAAAACCTAATTTGTCGTAACAACCACAGTACTTAAATGATTTATTTTATCTCTTGCAGCAAAACCATGTAATGCATCAAAATGTACTTTCGGAACAAAATTTTTCTCGCTTTTTGAACTACTAGCGCTGTCGGCGGTAAAACGTTGAACTCAAATAACATTGCACTTGTGAGGCAGTGAAACTTCATAATTTCTGGATAAACTACACAATTTTCAGTAATAATTCTTGCACAGAACTTTAGATTATATTGACCTGAGTGCCGTAAGTTAAAATTATATCTTTAAATATTTAATACATTCGTCATAAATCTACTTACAAATTTAGCATTTTTCTACTTACTGTCTCTGTTTACCTTGCAAAGTAGATTATATTTTAAAATTATTATTTTTTAGCTTAGAGCAATCTAGAAACCCTAATGATTTAATTTTTGTATCATACATACAATGATATTTTACCAAATTGCTTAAAATTATGAAGTTATACAGGCATATAGTATGTTTTACCGGCTTTCAAACGCGCCCTTAATTAAATGTTACGATTCAACTAGTAGCACAAAAAATGTGTAGGTACTTTAGGAAAAGTGCAATTATCTGCGAATTTTTGAATATTTCTTTTTGATCATTGATCAGTATATCATAGAGTATCTGCCATTTATTTATTTATTTATTTTCCTGAAGTATTGAAACAGCCTGTATAAGTGAATATACTAACTAATTTTGTTTCGTCGATAATGCACATATCAGCTAAAGTGGAGAAAAATATAAATTAACTTCGTGTTTCGTCTTTTTAGATATATTGCATTTTTTATCAAATTCAATATCTTTGATGATTCCTATTTAATTCCATGTGCGTGTTTCATCACATGAGTTTCTGCTCTATATTGGTTGGCGTCGCCGTTGTCCGCCGAATGCCGATGCCGTGTAGTGGCGCTGCTTTTGTTTGCGTCGTCGTGTTAAGCTAAAGAACTCGCGCCGCAGGCATCTCTGATTGAAGTGAACTGAAAATGGAACATGTTTCAGCCCACTGCACATACGTGTGAATACAGTGAAAATTATTACCACTGCAGGGAAAATGCTTTAAAATTATTGGGGTGTGAACGTTATTAAAAAGGATGAATGGAAGGTATATCTAATAAATAAAATAAAGAGAAAGCTTTATTTGAAATTTTACCGCAACTGCAGTAAAACATGCACGCTAGACTGTTAGTTTAGGTTTTATTAATCCTATTACTCGTTCATATTACCAATTGAATATATGGATTTGATGTAATTTTGAAAACCTCATAAAATTTAATTTATTTCTGCAAACGTATCAATAATACTCGTATATAAAACGTCAACCAATCATTTGTAGTATATTAAAAAACAAGTTTCACGAGGCAATATGTTAATGCGCGAGTGCAATACCAGGCATTTTGAAATGTATTTTTATATAATTTTTTTTTATATTGAGATAATATAAAAATTTATTTGCATTAAAAAAATTAAATTGGTGTTTTTATCAGTTGTGTTGGTAGCGCTTCATATATAAAAATTCATTGCTGACTGACGCAGCAATAAATTTTTCTTTTTTAATCCCATTACCTATGGAAAGGATAAAATATTCATAAAGTAATATTTCGACAACAAAAACTTTCTATTTTGAGAGCATACTATTCGCTTGTTATTTTGAAAGCATTCATACCACCAGTAGGAAATAAAAAGCGCCAAGTCACTTATTTCAAGAATATGTTGTAAACATTTACGTTGTTTCGATATTTCCATAGACTTTGTTTTACATTTCTTCTAAGTTCAAAGGACATATTAAATTATAAAAATTCTGGAGATAGACAATCTCATTATACATAACATATAATAATATTTTTGCAATACCTGTACTGTAAGTTACCCATTAATAACAAAATTTAAACACAGTAAGTGGAACTTTTATTGCACAATTGGTTTCCATGGTTACATCATTTACTTACCGTTCACGGTGGATGGTAAGTGAAACTTACCGTGCAAGGTGGACGGTAAGTAAATATATGTCAATCAAATTTTAGTTCTAACCTCAATCTGTCAGCTGTTAATTTTGATACCTATTTTTCCTTTTCTTATATTTACGCAGGTATTGCAAAAAATAACTTACTAACCTCGAACTGTAAGTGATTTTTTAGGCCTCGAATGTTTAGGAAATCTCGACCCTACGGGTCTCGACATTCCAAACTACATTCTCGACCTAAAAACTGTCACTTACAGTTCACGGTACGTAATATACTATTACAAAATCGTTGCTTTTGCTACTGAATAGTTTAACACTGAATATTTTATTTATTCAAATATCATATTTGAACTTTTATTTGATGAAAATCAACAATTAGTAAGATGATACTCTTGTCCTAGTACCAGTAAAATAAAAAATCATACTCGTCGCTTATAGAAAGAGGAGGTTATTTCAAAATTTCATGCAACGTACTACTTGCGGTCGAAAAAAAATGTTTAGTTAAACTTGATAACAAATCGAATTTTTTGTTGCTGCTATTTTAAGTTTATTGTTACATCATTTAATTGTTGTAAATCTCTGCTTAATATTAGCATATCATCAGTGTAAGTAAGCATCATATGGACTTAGACACAATAGATAGCATGGTGGGACGAGCAGGAAATAAAGGATGAACAAACACAACACTTTTAAAGGTGATAAGAATGATATTTTAATATAATGATGAAAATACTACAAGATGAATTATATTAAACAGCAACCTACGAATATGTTAAACAGTTGCAGTTACGAAAATATTTTTAGAGCGAATTTACATAAAGTTACTATTATTTGACGCACTGCAGACGTGCGAATACGTGGAACAACCATACCGGCCAACCAAAGATTACCTAAAAACTAGAACACTTAATCTAGGGTTCGACCAGGCCTATCTATAAATCTGTCTACCCCAGATGGCATCTCAAACCGATGCTTTAGAATATTTGCCGCGATAATATCAAATGACTATTTCTGAAAAATAAAAATCTAACTCAAGAACTCCTGTCAAGACGATTTTCGATACATACATACAACAAACGCAGTATGAAACTTGATATTTTAAAATCGCTTTGACAGTGAAACAATAAATCGTATTCTGAATGTTTAACTAGTTACAATTGTTTATTACAATTTAATAAAAAAACTAAATAATATTTAATTGTTATGGAATCACTAACATTCCATACGCCGCGTATGGAATATTTTCGACGAATCAGAGCCGCGATATATGAAGTATCTTGATTCAGTTACTATGGTTACGTCTTACGTCTGTTTATTTTAATTATATTTATTTGAGTTTGACGTTTTCAACAGTTTTATATTTGTATTTTTTATATAATTTCCAAAATCTTGTTATAGAAAGTATAGTCTACAACATGTAACGGAATGGCATATCCCACACTCGCAAACCGTAGTCCTCGCCTTCGGCTCGGACTACAAACTTTTTGCTCGCGTGGAATATGTGCCATTCCATTACTTGTTGTAGAATATACTATTCTGAACTAGGAACAGGGTGTAGAATTGGAATGTCGCATATAGGGGTTTCAACGAATTTGTTGTAAATTTTTACATACAACACCTACACGGAAAAATAAAAACCGTAGAATTTGTCGAACTATTCGTTAAGCTGAGGATGTAAAATGTATTGAAATCATAGCCCCCAAAGATGTTAGTGGAGGGGAACCACAGGGGTAAATTTAAAATGGCAACTGTCGGCTGTGGGATTCAAACTGAGAATCTCACGATCAACAGTCCGATGCGTTACCACAGAGTTATTTACCCCTTTTACATTTTTTTGTAAAATAAATAGGGAAAATATACATAAATATAAAAAATAGTATTGAAACCTGTATAGTGTATGCGCTACATTTGAATTCTGCATCCAGTATATAAAGGCCTGTGTCCAAGGTAATAGAAATCGGTCCGAGATCTCGGATATAGTTCTATATCATAAATAGTGAACTTTTATGACAACAAATGTCAGGTTAGTCGAATTTATGAAGTTAGCTTTAGTCGATTCTACCAATACTAAAAACTATGAAAATATAACTCAAGAAATTATTCTGACATAAGTAAATTAAATTTGTTTATACGAGAAATAAATAAAAAATATATTTCATGTTTCAGAAACTGTTTGAAAATACTAATTTTCAACTTTGATTGAAAATTTTTCAGCTTTTCAAACATTAAACGTCAAAATTTTAATTTGGTAACATCTATATGAAATTAAACACGTTTTTTTCGTCATAGTTTTCTATTCGATTTGTCGCCCAAATTGGTAGTGTCCACGATCCGAGTTTTTGATTCGAGAATTATATATGAGTAGGGCTGTACGCTTACATCGATGCATCGATATTATATCGATATATCGATTTATCGAATAACGATATTCAGTAGAAAAAATATCGATATATCGATGTATCGATGTATCGATGTATAGATATATCAATATATCGATATATGGATGTACCGATGTATCGATATATCGATATATCAATATATCGATGTATTGATATATCGATGTATCAATGTATTGATGTATCGATGTATTTTGTGAAAAAGAACTAAAATTTACCTATGATGCCATCTAATGAAAGGGGTTGTGCTTGCTTTATTGATAGCATTGCATGCTGATATTAAATTTTTACTTTCACTCTGGAGTCGGGATTAAGGGGAGAATTAATAAGTGGGACGATGTATAGGTACAATTTCCAGCAGAAGTTTTCATAAAACTACCTTTCACAATTCTAATTTTCCCTCTAAAAACCGACACTCGAGCCAACATCAAGGAATTTAAGCTTAAGTCTTGGTTTAACCCATCGTATACCTTTCATTTACGAAATATTTACAACAATTTTAAATCTTAGTACTTGTGTATATTAGGATTAAATTTGCGGCCCGTAACTTCTCTTCACAATAGAATTGCCGATATCCTGAACCAATGTAATCCTTCCATAAAATCTATCTGAGTTAGATTGTTTACTATTTATGAAGTACAGATCGACATCCTGTATCATTGTTAATTACCAATAAAATCTAACTATATACATCGATACATCAATATATCGAAAATTCGATACATCAATATATCGATATATCGATATATCGATATATCAATATATCGATACATCGATATTTTCGATATTTTTCTAATATCGAATATCGATATTCAAAACAAGATATCGAACATATCTATATATGAGATATTGGACCGATTTCTATCACCGTGGACACAGGCCTTTACTGATGGTGCAACTCAAGCTATTGTATGTTTATATTACTGTAAAAGGCCGTATATTGGTTAATCTTTGGTTTTACCAGTAAATCTTAGGATTAACCGACATGAGTTGGTAAATGTAATGATTTATTGGCAAAAACCCCAGATTAACCAATTTATGGGCTCTGACAGGTTATGTTAGATTATTTACCGTGTCTTTGAGTTAAATCCTAAGATTTAATAAGGGAATGAAGGTAAAAATTTGAAATGAACGATGATCATAGAACAGAACTATTAAGAATTGGTAAATCTTAGGATTTACTGGAAAATCTTAGGATTTATCGTAACTCGGGCTTTTACAGTAACATTTACATGGGTGGGCGAAGTTAAATTGCATTCCTGCTGGGGATTCATATCGGTTGGTCTAGGTATATTTGTTTTTTTTTTACGTACTGTGCCTTCAAAATGTAAAGTTTAAACTTTAGTATGTTAAGGTTTTAACACTAAATGTATTTCTTGGATATATTAGAATGTGCTAAGCCAACCAGTTTTGTTACCCTCCCAAAAACTTGTGCTTTCCGAATCTCATTCCTCAAGACAATCACCATAAATATTTTGCAATTTCTTCGCAGCATTTCCCAGAAACTTCACAAACCACCAACATGCCTTCTCCTCAGTATCAGTGAGCGTAAGCGCCAAGCGCCAAATCTTCCGCCAAAGCCGTAAAACACTTACAACGCAGAATTCTCAGTACCCGTCCGCTTCCACATCCACATCCAGTCACAACACAACTCACTTAAATATTCAGCGATTCTCCAGGGAGTGGCGGCTACAACGCCACTGCACTGTAACATTTCACGTGGCTGCGCTATGTGAGCTATAGAGCGATACTCAGACGAGTTGCAATATTCAGACGCGGAAACCAACGAACCAACAGTATTCAGTATAGAGAGGCCGCTGTTGTAAAATTTTAGACATTTTTATTTAAAGCGCTGCTCGTCTATATTCGTTCATTTATTAAATAATTTGACAAAATGTAAATTTGCGATAACTAAAATTTTATATTCCTATGTAATTTTCGACGCTGAATCCGAATCTCATGTCAAAAAAAATCTTACCAAACATTTCTTAACGCTAAAAAACACCCGTTCAACAGGGTATAAATGATTTAACTAAATAAATAAATATATCATCACGCCTTTTACCCATTATGGATGTGGCACTCTGCTTACGCAGATCGCGGTAGGTGATATATTTTTGCGTATAAAATGTGGTTACCAGCCGTCAAGTCATAGCCCCCAAAGTTGTTAGTGGAGGAGGAACTACAGGGGTAAATTTAAATTGGCAACTGTCTGCTTTGGGATTCGAACTGAGGATTTCACGATCCACAGACCGATGCGTTACCACTGAGCTATTTACCCCATATAAAATGAATTTACGCTCCACGAATAGTCTATCTAAAAGGTACTGCACCTATTTTTTGAATTTCATGTTATGTGAGGAGTAATATTTACCCTCTCATGGAGATGTGACTGAATTACTTTGCTAAAATGCAAATATTCTCCTCCAAACTGCAGTGCTGAATATCTTCAGTGATTTGGCAACAAGTTTTCGAAAAATCTGACAAATTATTTTCAATTTACTCTCACTCTCTTGTTAAATTACTACTGAGCATTTTTTTCTGAACTCAACGATATAAACATATCATATAGTAATATAACAAAACAACTGAACTAAACATAGCTGAAACAATAAAATACAAAATTCTTAAAAAGCCCAGGTTAGCAGATTTAAACGAAAATGTCAAAATATAATTTTTCTTTACCCTGTTGCAATTCGTAAATGGAGACAGTACAAGAAAAATGTTTGAAACATAAATTGTAGATAATAATAATTGAAATATTATTCATTGTCATTAACCCATAATTTACTGAGATATTTCAAAATAGCTTGAAAAATAAATTGAAATATACAAAATATCAAAATTTTCTGTTTAGTAGTTTTTGAGAAACCGTAAATCCAGAGATCCACATAGACCGATCGACAGACAGATTGACAGACCCACAGACAGATTCACAGACCCACTGACTGGCAGACATCATCGAGTAACTATTTAACTAGTAAAATCCTATTCTAGGGACCGTAAAATGTGCTCGTCCACTGAAATCTCACTACCGAATTTTTAGGATGATTTCTATACCACTCTTACAGGATGTGGCGAGAGGTAGAAAGATTTGTATTTGATTTACAATAATAACGATCTACTTTATTGTTCTAATACTAACATCAGACTAACTTATAAATACAATAATTCTAATATTAGCTAAACTATTATGTGATGTATCAGGAGGTCAGGTCACGGGTTCACACCATTTAACATAGGTGCAAATAAATTTTAATTTAATTAGTCTTGTATTTTTCCAGTTATTTTGTTAGGTATATTAAGATATATATTTTTACCGTTGAATTAAGAAAAAACCTGCTCTAATGAATGAGCCAATAAAAAATAAATGTTGCCATTTATAACAAAGTTGGTTTACATATTTTGAGAATATCTGGTTTTAAACAAATATATTTTCTTCTCATTGTAATGAAACAGTTAAACAGAAACTGTTGTCTGAATTAACCAGCATCGTATCTCTTATATAGTTCTCGAGAAATCGACGGTGAGAGATATTCCTACATAGTTATAATAATTTTAGACGATATGCAACATTTTGTTTTTGGCCGTATGACAATGCATCCTCTATTATCAATACTAGGATCTCTCTGGAAAGAGCGATCCTATGTGGAGTAGGGTGGATAACGGCTGCCAAACCACAAACATCGCTACAAGTTTTGAGAGATGGGGAAGAACATGCGAAAGTTAAGGAGTTTTTACTTCTGTTATATTTGTAATGAGATTGGTAGAAAAGTTTTAATTAGGAAAAGTGGTTGATTTGAAGAGACTCTAGAGATCTGGGTTTTGAAATATTGTAAACTATAGTCTAGGTTTACGTTTTATTTATTTAATTACTAATTTTTAATTTTAAAAAGGGAATTGTACAGATGCAATATGAAAATTGTATAATAGAAAAGTTTCAAACTTTTCTGAAGGTTGTTAGAAAAACCAGACGGTGTTTTATGCTAGTTCACTTTTCAGAATTTTCTCGGAATTATTGTACCAGTATACTAATTAAAAGTTATGACATCAGTTTACATGTGTATTAACCTAGTTTGGCCTTGACTGGATAATTAATTATAAATATTTTAAAATTTAATTACAGCTACTTACATTGTGGAAAAATATTATATTATATGCATTTGTAGAATTGGAATAAAATACAAGTTATAATTAGTAAAATAAAACCAAACCAAGCATAAAGTGTCCATTTACGTATTTACAGAACTTGATATTGACCACTAGTTAGGAGTAACCATCTGCGGAGTTTTCAACGAATGGTCCCGAATTTCCACAAAATGTTCCGCGTACCGATCGGGACAGTATTTTTCCTAATTTTTGATATTTTACGAATAATCTAAACATAATTAATAAAAGGCTATTGGATAAAGTTCTGTAAAATATTTAATAAATACAACGTTTCGATTTACTACACGTAAATCTTCGTCAGGATATAAACAATTGAAAAACACAAACAAGTAAATACAAATTATGAATTATAAAACAGGGGAAGCCATGTCTTCTAGCCTTCATTCTGGTTGACGGAATTCTTCTGCTTGTAGATTTCTATTGCTACCTTTACGAGTCTGTCATTGGTACATTTAGCTCTTGTTATAATCTTCGTTTCTTCATAGTTCATTTTATGTAGAAATTCAATGACAATACCGTTTTTTTATGATACTTTCTTGTCTTGTCTTGGGGAAATAAAAATACTTCTTGTTTAGCTTTCAAGACAAGATCAAGAGTATTGGGCTTCCAAATTATTAAGAGATGGCGTTGAACACAATTCCCAAAAGGTACATATCAAATCCATTTTGTATGATATCTTATGATGACGAATGCTTGCATTAGTATTAGAAGTTTGCTTTTATTGGCAGCAGAACTGTTGCCATAAACACTGCAAATTTTCCTGTTTTTATAAGTTTTTTTTAGGGAAAATTCAATCATAACCTATAATCTACAAATACAATGAACCTTTAACTTTGCATATTATTTAAATAATACGCCTTAAATAAATGTTTATTGTTATTAATTTTTAAAAAATAACAATTAATTTCAAAATACAATGAAATTTATGTACCTTATGGTTAGTTTAGCTTCCTACCACTAGTTAGCGTATTTTAATTTTGGAAGTCCAATATCTTGATTCTTGTGAAACACTGGTTCAAAGTATAAAGTTTGCTGCATTCTAAATTTTGATTTATTATCTTTCTCACTATCAAATAACGGACACATGCGTGCTGCGGCGATTTTAACATTCCTCTAGTCCTGCGCTCCCAGATGCATTTCTTTTAGGGATCATTTTACAGTTCAATGGTAATTTTCCGAGGAACCCTTCGGAAATTTCTGGGAACAGAGGTTGAAGAATCCTATTTTAAAAGAATACCAACAATATTTCACGTAACAGAGGCACTGAATCCACCCCTGCAGGTTCTTCACAGCTACTTACACGATAATAGTCGGCTTTACGGGAAATCTACAAAATGCCTCGTTGTTTCGAGCAAATTTATCAGCTTAGATTTGCAAACCGCGTGCGTGCGTGCGTGTGGGGGGCGTCGGGGCGTCTCGGGCGCCGCAGGAAGCCGTGGCGAGAATGAATAGTAGCGGCGGCGGCGCGGCGCGCGGGCACAAGGACGCTTACGGGAAAAAGGAAACGGTGAATCATCTGGCGAACTCGCGAGCCGCACCGAGAACCTCCCTCGAGTGGGAGATTGTGTTTCCACCCAGTATTCAGTTAAGAACAACTGCTGCTGTGTTCAAGATTGTTCAGTATACGTGGCTTTGCTAGAAAATTATATTTTCAAAACAGAAATAAATACAGCTTCCTTCTATAAGCTTGAACATTATTGGAAACTTTTGAATTTGAATGAGCATAATTGTACCAATTCAAATAAAGCAATTGATAAATCTGCGGTTCCCATATATTTTAAACTAAACCATATATTGGAAAAGTTCTAAGCGATTGTTAGAAGTTTTGAGAAATTAAATAGGTACACAAGACTGCAGACAATATAGATACGACTAGTATTACATTTGACAAGCTGACAAGCATGGACGTTTCGTAGCCTATTGCTACTTCCTCGTCAAAGAGCCAATTTAATTTGTGAAAAAAGGATATTAGAATCTAACAGATATGCCAAAATATAAAACATAATTTGAAGTATGCTATGTCGTAAATGTAATGGTATACATTAACGACATAGCAAATAATGTTTTATATTATGATGTATCTGTTAGATTCTAATATTCTTTTTTCAATTTGAAATGACTCCATCCTGAGGAAGAAGTAATAGGCTACGAAACGTTGATGCTTGTCAAATAAAATACCATAGAACTGACTGCAGTCCTGTGTATTTCATTTCTCATTAAACCATATATTTTTTATTCATTTCTTGGAGAAATTTGTTTACCTTAATACAATATTTATAGTTGCCGAAGATGTATATCTATGTTTGGTGCCGAATTGAACATATATTTACAGCTGCCGAAGATGTAAATCTGTATTTGGTACCGAGTTGAACAAATAATTTTTTTGTCGATTTGGAAATAATATTAATTTAGAGGTGATAATTTTAACAGCCTAGACAGTAAAAGTGAAACTTTACAGACAGTTAGCTGTGTCACCTTCAATGTTAATCAGCAAAAATATTTTTTCGCTTTTCAATACGAATTATTTGCGTATTAAACTGGGGTAAATAAAATTAGCTCAGTTTGATTCCTACAGCCTAACACTAACACCTTTGGGAGCCATGATTTAAGATCCAATCTACTTAACTGATGTTTAGTGACATATTATCGACCATATAAAACAATTCTTGAAACGTTGTTTACTGGGATACTGTAAACAATTTTCAGTTTGAATATTTCCTTTAATTATTTTGTTATTATTGCAAAATGAGTTATGAAATAATAAGGTTCTCCAAATACAAAAGTAACGTATAGTAAGTAAGCTTACAGAAACACCCTGTATATTAAGAGAAATTAATTGTTTGTGAATTTATAATTCGCTAATGGAAAATTATAGCAGGGAAATTAGAATGAAAAGTAGATAATTGTGCTGATTTGTTAATTAATAAATGAATTAAAACAATTTCGCTTGTTATGTAATATGTTCAATTAAAAATAAAGCTTATTTATTTAACATTAATGTTCAGGAAAATTAGTGCTAAATTCAATTAATACAGGAAAACATGCAGACCTTTTTGAAAAGCTGTGATGATGCTTTTATAAAAATTAAATGAGGTATGCGATAAAAATTTCAAAATAATAATAAAAATTTCACGTAATCTTATAATTTTATGGTAATTTCTATATGAAATTAAATTTATTATATTGTCGTAACAAATAGAAGTAAGTCGTAGCGCTTTGAACCTAAGGTAGGTATAACAGAATGAACAGGAATAAATGGCGTCACAAAAATATCGAATAAAACTATAGTTTTTAAGAAGAAAAATACTTAAACTTGAACAAAAACGAAAAATATTTGACATTTCATAAAACAGAAAGAAATTGATAGAAATGAACTTTCAAATTCGCCATTGTATCATTACAATCTATTATGATTTCTACAGAAAATAATACAACACGGAAATAAATATATCTAAATCTGATTTATGAAATATTTTTCATTTTGTTTAATTTAATACGATTGCCTATGATGGTGTTTAATTTTTCATTAGTATTAAAATTTTTAATGTGATTAATATAGCGTGAATTACGTACGATTATGTACATTTTTAAGATTTGAACAACTTTTTTTAATTATAGTTTCGCAGTGAAGTGAATAGGTACAAATTTACAGCAATATAAAAAAATAATATTGAAATCCCCGTACACCAAATTTCAATTTTACACCCGGAAACTCTATCTTTAAATATTGTTCCATTATATTACAAAAAATTACATTTGTATCTATCTCTTCCTCTCCAAATATATCCATCTTTCTCCTACCAAAATTACGACATATATTCCTTATTCTTTTTTTAAATATTTAATTTCTCGTAAATAATTCATCTATTTTAAAAATGGGGATATCACATAACACATAAGCGTACTAAAATTTTAAAAGTAATTGCAATCACTTTGACCTGAAAAGTTTACCGAAACCTATTTTTACAACTCTGTCTTAAGTTAGCGATTAAGTAAAACCAGCACATACAAATTGTTTTTAGTTTATCGAACACCAATTCCAAACCGGCATCGGTAAAATCTTTCCAATCATGACACTAACCTCTAAATTCTAAAACACTTTAACGATTCCAAACCCAGCGGATAACGCTCCGACAACTTCTTTTATTCCGACCATAACACAAGAATTTATTTCGCGTAAGTTTGTTCACTCACTCTTTTTGTTTCGGTCGTACTTGGGATTCCGGAGCTGATAAGACAACGCTCACCGG
Source organism: Poecilus cupreus (assembly GCA_963942605.1). NCBI lineage: Eukaryota > Metazoa > Arthropoda > Insecta > Coleoptera > Carabidae > Poecilus > Poecilus cupreus. The sequence goes on along the minus strand of OZ012714.1, from coordinate 7,228,518 downwards.
ACTTACTACTTTATGTAAGTCCGGAACGTGGTCAAAGCAGTAAACGATCGATTTTACCCGTACCGGAACTCTTCTAAATAAAATGGGTAAATATTTTCGGTAGTTTACACTGAATATGACCCGCCGGCTTGCAGACAATCAGGCGAGTTGGAAGTTACCTATATGTATTTTGGTTTCTAGTACAATAAATGAACCGGTTATTATGAATTTGTGGTGAAATGGAAATTGAAATTTGTGTGAGTGGGTTGCCTTTGTTTGGTTTCTGTTCACAAGGCGAAGAGAATCGTAAAATTTGAGCTTATACATTTTGCAGAATTAGTATCTACATTTGTTCTAAATATACGAGTATGTGGCTTACAAAAATAATTTAATAAGTATATTAATATTTAACTGTGCGGAAAGGAAACGTGGATCAAAGTTATTTAATTCAATTTTAAATGTAGGTTAATATATTCAGCACATTGGTGATAAACCTACGTTTATCTGCTCTGGTAGAAGTTGGGAATATATCTATTTATAGAAACATTAGTATAATTATATTTTAAAATAAAATATGTGATGTTCATTTGAAAGAGCTCGTAAAATGCAGAGATAAATACAAATAAATCCTGGTAATTCAAATCTGTTCGCTCTCATCGAAAATTGTTAACGTTTTGTTTATACAATGTGTTTCAAATTTCAGGGTTCTATCTCTATCTAATTCAATGATGTTACTAGATATGGACAAAAACTAATTTTCATATTTTTCCTTTTAAATAAGTTCTGAATTATCATATTTTGAGAAAAATGTTTTAAATAAAAAGTGACTTAGAAATATATTTTTTCTGGGGATTATATTCAACTTATAATTTTTTAACTGGAACCAATATTAAAAACATCATTGTAAAGAAGTTTTTTTCGGATTTTAATGTATAACTTTGTACATTTCTAATAATATTTTAGGTAATATCAAAAAACGTGATGCCTGTATTACATGCTAGAAAGAGTTGAAAACAATAATTTAGTATTGTAAAAATATTGACTTTCACTAACCTAATACACCAAAGTTCGTGGGTTTGAATCCCACTGAAAAACACGGTCGTTTGTGATGTTCACAAAAATTCTAAATTATCCACTTATAAAGCAGAATCATGCAAATTTAAAATTTTCTCGCAGACAATGTCTCGAACAATGGGGTTATTAAACATTATCAGTTTTTTTTTTTGTGAATTGTTCTTGACTGTACACTTAGAATGAAATGGAAAAAGTAATGGGTACACCAGTCTTAATGGTTACTATTATGTTTATTTAATCATAACAGTCTGACGTTTCGGCCCTAATTGGAGCCTTCTTCAGATACCAAATGATATCACATAATATAGTCAATGTTATATAATATAATATATCATATAATATTTCATCATTTGGTCTCTGAAGAAGGCTCCAATTTGGGCCGTTATGATTAAATCAACATAATAGTAACCATTAAGGCTGGTGTACCCATTACTTTTTCCATTCCATTATCATTTTTATTTTCTTTCTGAATAAATGCTTTAAACTATATATATTAGATCATACTTTACGGCTTACAAATGTTTAATTTTGAAATATAATTTTTCAAAAACAGTACCAAATTTCAAATCTTCCTCAATGTACCAGTAATGTCACTCTAGTGAGTAAATTAGTAAATTAGAAACTATATTTTGATTTCGTCGGTTGCCTTTTCATTTCTTGACACTGCTATATTTAACAATCATGTTACCTATATTATATCTAGATCTAGATGCTAGTATTTATTTCATATTTGACATAAATGTGTGAGTAAGAAGTATAATTGATTATGTAGGAATAAATGAAGTCATGAATTAGCATCCGCGAAAGTTTATTACCAAAAAATGTATGAAAAGTATTACATTTTCAAATACTTTACTGCAATATTTATGAAATGAGTCATATTTATTCAAAAAATGTAAAACTATTTATTTTGAAATAACTACACTACGGTTATCAGTTCCTCGAATGCATCTCACTGATGGCAGTGCATGCATTAAGGATAAGGGATCAGTCGGTGGCAGCTGCACGTTGCAGCTTCGTCGGAGTGGGCACCGGGTGGCGTCTTCGTGCGCGTGCAACTTCAACACACCTCCGGCTTATCTGAAACTTGATTTCCCTATACCAACACCGGCTTCTCGTCTTCGCCCCCGCCATTATAAACCAATTAATAGTTTCTGCACTATCGCTGAACTATTAGCTACATGCTTGCACTTCTATATTGTAACTATGGAGGTGTAGGTGGTTGAGAATTACTGGGTTGTAAGATTTCACACTTTGGAATAGTGTTGCTGGAAGTTTACTGTTATGAGGTATTAGAATGCAAGTCTGAGAATGAGAAGATCGCTTGTGATTCTGTTTTCGGACACAAATTCAAAGGATAAGTCAAGGAAATCAAGATAACTTATGCTCACAGAATTCGAACTCTACAGAGTATGGGGCAGAGGGGGCAGTTTTTATTTATTTCTACGAAGCAGATTTTAAAGAGAAACAATTGAAAAACAGAAACACTGACTAACACTATTAAGAAACACTCCCCAAAAAGATAGTTTTCAATTGTGACATATGAAAAAAAATATGTTGCATAACTCAAATACAATAATACCAAAAAATATAATTTTGTTTATTTTTGCTTCTTATTACCTCCCGCCACATCCTGTAAGGGAGGTATAGGAATCATGCTAAAAATAATTGGGTAGTGAGTTTTCAGTAGATGAGCACGTTTTAGGGTCTCTAGAATACGATTTTAATAGTTTCGCGATGATGTCTGTGTGTGTGTCTGTCTGTCTGTGAGTCTGTGTGGATCTCTGGAGTTACGGTTTCTCAAAAACTACTAAACTGAATATTTTGATATTTTGTATTATATCAATTGTATCCCCTTTGGAAGAACTGATTAGTTTTTGGTGATAATCTAAAAACCGAAAGTAGTAGTTTACTTGAAGCCCTGTCAAGTTATTTTAAAATATCTCAGTAAATTATGGTTTAATGAAAATTTAATTCAAATATTTTTTCTACAATTATTTTTTAAAACATTTTCCTCTTACTGTCACCATTTACGAATTACAACACGTAAAAGAAAAATTATATTTTGATATTTTTGTTTAAATCTGTGTTAAAAAAAAAAAAAACAAAACAAAGGTTGAAAAATGTCAATTTTTGACATGTGTCATAATTTTTTGAAGGGATGAGCGATTCTTGAAGTAGTCTTCCTGCATTGTTCGATAAAAAAATCTATGGCGGGAGGTATTGTGGTGCCCACAACAAATTTTATTTATATGAAAAGCTGATTAGATTTTGAATAAGATTGGTCAACCAGAAGTAGCAGATCACTAGAAGCCCTTAGCAGTTTTTCGTGAAAAAACAGGGTTAATTTTAATTTATATTATTTTGAAAAATTGTAGATTCTTTTTTTCAATTTAATTTATAAATCGCCAAAATTTCTAATAATTCTTATTACATCTACCCTCAGATTACAATGTTATTTGGTCAATTATTATTTTAAGTTAAACAAAATGCACTTTAAAATCTGCTATAAAAAATTTAAAATGCGGAGTTAGCCAACTTGATCATTGTTAATATGTAATTTGATATCAGCTAACAATGTCGTTAACAACGCTGCGTGCGACAGGCCCATAATGTTTTAACAATGCGATGAAAACAAATTTAATGCTTGTGTTTTACATGTTTTGTAAGATATTATGCCCGGCTTTATAAAGTAATTTAAAATCCAGTTAAATTTACTTCCATACTAAATTTACATCAAGCTATCCAAATGATAGTAAAATTATTGACGGTAATATTAAGTAAATCATAAAATTTAAGTGCAGGTAAATTTACTTATAATACCGAACATTACAGTAATATATATTTATTATAAAGAAATTTTATTTAAAATTGTTTTCCAGGCTACGATATTCAAACAAAATCATTTCGTAAATTGAAATATTATTCTATTTACTTGTTTTCATGTTCATTTGTTTTCCTGTCGAGGAATTATGTTGAGTAAATAGAAATATTGGAGTTTAATAAAAAAAATAACAATAATTAATTATTATGATTCATGAAAGTTTTTTCTACTTATTAAACGTATACAATTTAATAGTTCTTGGATAGATCCTAATTGTTATATATGAATTTTGTATATATTAACTTAATAATGATTTGTTTATTGGACTTTGTTATACATTTTAAACTGAAATTTATTTAAAATTGTGTCTGTTTAAAACAGAATGAAAAAGATTTTAATAAAAAATAATGAGCGATTATTTTAATATTTCAAATATCTTTCCATGTATACATTTTACATTGTTCGGTAATACGGTTTACGTATTAATAATTCATGAGTATTAATAACGTGATTAATAAATTGATTGATACATTGAACGTTGTAAGGTTTTAAAAATCAATTCAAAATAATAAAAATAAAAATGTTTAAAACTGATGTTGAAACGTCATCTTAAATTTGAAGTCCAGTGCATATTATTTTACTGTTGAATTAATTCTAAATTTACATAAAACTTTAAAAAATTAGTAGGAAAATTTTCATTGTTACAATATGTAAGCAAAAAACCATGTAATAACAAAAAAAATAATGAAGTGAATTGTTTCTGGCTTGTGCACACACGTGCCTCAATTCCCACGGATCTATATAGTCAGTGGCGTGCTCTGCAGCAGGAATGAGGCACTAGGCAGTGTTTCTTAAAATTATAATACATGTGATTTCACCACTATTAAATAAATTTGACGAAACTTATCGTTATTTATCTGGTACCAAGAAATAGAAATAGATAAATGTAATGATTACAAATACTTAATGTTAAAGCCTTTCTGTCTGTCGGTGTAAGGCAGTGAGTGTTAGTGTCATTCTTTTGCTTCAGTTTCTAGACTTTTCTTCAAGTAGTTTTTCCAAGCATTTCTATTTCTTCTTAATGCTTTGCATTCTTGCCATGTTGCATTTTTGTCTTCTGCTGCAGCCTTGTCTTCTTTGTCCCAAGTCTTTATCTTCATCTCTTCTTAAGCCTGTTTTACATTATACTTTTTTCGTCTATTTCCATACTTTTTTTGTCTAGATTTGTATCCGAGTTTCATACTAGAAGCATCTAGCCAAATTTAGACGAAAAAAGTATAATGTAAATCAGCAGATTTCTCGGATGGAAATAGACGTTTCTAGTATAGAAATATGAGTTCGGCTCCATTTTTCTATTCGATTTTCATACTAGATACATTGTGCGCATGCGTTACATGATATACCAACATACATTTATTTGTGTTTGGTTGAGGTTAGTTTTGTCAGCTCGTTCGTCGTTCGTGTTTATTGTTTTGTATACAATTACTTTAAACAAAAATATAAATATGGCACAAAAAAAATGGTGCTACGAACTGCAACCTATTTTGTATCAACTAAGTAGATTTTTAAATTATTTTATTTCAAATACATGTCAGTGTTGCCGATTGTACGATAATTATTCTTTGAAATTGAGACAAATACCATAATTTTGAGTGTTCTTTACAATAATATGTCAATAACTGTCACTTGCTTTTGAACCGTTGATTGACTTAAATTTACCTTTAGTTGGCAACATGAACTGATATCGTATTATTTCGGCATAAAACGAAGTAATCCGATTACAACACAAAAAAAGTATGAAAATAGACGAAACTCGGATGGAATTAGACAAAAAAAGTATAGACAAAAAAAGTATGAAAATAGACGAAAAAAGTATAATGTAAAACAGGCTTTACTCAATACTTTTGCTCCGGACACTCATTTGGTAAATTGGTTTCTTAGTTGGTCTTCTTGAATTATCTTTATTACTGGTATTTTATTTAAGTTTTGTATTGTTTTTGTTTTTTCGTTTCTGATTTTATCCAGCTTAGGTTTTTTTATTAAATTTTCCTTAGAAATTTCATTTCTACACTTCTAAGTCCACTTTGATATTTTTCTGCAGTTGTTCACAATTCACACCGATATGTCATTACTGGCACTATTATTTTTAAAAAAACCTGAACTATTGTTTATCTTGCTACTTACTTTTTCGTCAAGAATTTTTTTTTTTTGTATTTTGAATTTTTCTCCATCATTAATTCTTTCGTGAATATCTTTAGTCAAATTTGTTATGTACTACTTCACCTGGATTTGAATGATTTCTTTTGACTTGTATCCTATTTTATTCCTAAATAAAAGGAAAATAGTATTAATTGGCGGTCGAACTCGAATGACCTTGAAAACACAGTTTAATGGGTAACTTTATTCGTTCAATGTTCAACGTGGAATCGAGCTTATCTTCATAACTGTTTTAGTATCGCTGAAAAAAACATACACAATGATGTATAAGTTATGTTTATGTGGAATTTATCTGTACGTAAACACGTTTCGCTCATACTTTTCACAAGCAAACCCTAAGCCTACATGATTCACGAACGACGAACTCGAATCAAAGTACTTATTTTTAATGGAATATTCCACATTGAATCAATAAAGTGACCCATTAAAAATGTGATAGATTCCACAAAGAATCATTGATTATGAAGGTGACGTAGTACAGAGCACTAAAAAAAAAAAGTGTTTTCAAGGTCATCCGAATTCGCCCACCAGTTAGTATTTGATAAATGTATGCGATACATTTAGGAAGTTTCAACCAAACCGGAGGTGAAATTAGCTACCTATTTTGTCACTATTTACTATCAGATATTTGAAGGTTTTTATCTGTTCTATTTTAGTGTCACCAATTTTTATTCTATGACATTTTCCATTACTATTAATTATCATATTTCCCACGAAGCCAAGCTTGCTTCAGGAGCTGCTTAGACTTTAAATATGACAACAATGTGTCATCCTCCCCTGGACCACACGTTGAGAAACACTGCAGTAAACCAGGCAGACACAAAGACGACAAATCTGCGTCACCATCCCGACCTGTGAGAGTCGAAACAGAGCCAAGGCAACGGCGGAGTCCGCCGAGTTGGCTCCTGGCGCCTGGTTCATGGCTCAAGTGTATCGATTCTGCTCAAGCGAACGACAACGACCAAAGAGATTTATGAGGACCGATTCCGAAACACAGGGGATGAAAAGTTGTCGGACGCTGTACAGCTATCTCTTCCCAATTCAGATCGTATTGATTTTAAGGATAAGTGGATTTTTTATGCACACACGGAATATATTATGAAGATATTTGTTGACAAGAATTACACAAAATTGATGATAAATATAATTTTTATTTTTGAATCTACACCGTAAAATAAAATAACCGATTTCTTAAATTATGATTAATTTATAGTGTACAATAAAAAAAAAGAGTGCCATACTATTATCTTATATGTATATATAGAACAGATATTTCTGTTATATGTTTAGTCTCATAGATTTATTGAAATATATAACGATATTGAGAAAATTAAAGAAGCCTCAAAAAAACTATGTACGTATCTCAAAAAATGTATCATATTACTGCGAAAAGTAAATATTTTATTTGTTACCTTGCGGCATTCAAATTTCTACATTATCATAGTGGTATTTCATTTGCTCATGTATATTAGAAACTAATACTAAGTACAAATATTTGGTCTATTTCGGTAAACTTTCTTCATCCAATCAGTGTCTGTGTTTTCTTCGTGAAGTATCTGTTGTGTAGATTTATCATTTCTTAGGTCGTTTGTAGAGTCTCTTCTAAGTGTGTCTCAAAGTCTCTCCCACTTATTCTCCATTATCTGTTATATCATCTCTTGTTCAGTAATTGTTTATTGCAAAACTATATTAGCAACAACACTGACATTTTACACTACCACGTCCTGTCTTCTTCCCCAAAATGAATAAGGGTCGGTTTATCAATCGATTGTTGTGTTACTGTTATGTTTATCCTCCTGTAAAATATAAGGAAATATGTATTATTTATGTTGTTGTTAGTTAATATTTGATTAACAGTCGATTGATAAATCGTGCATAAAATGAGCTAATAATATAAATTCTAAATTCCTCCCTTAGAAAACTTCATTTTGATACCAAACTAGAAAGAATTTAAATAACTATTATTCAAACAATTGGCGATCGCATAAAAACAATTTTTATATTCAAATATAATTTTCGTTTCTGGGACATGTAATTAAATACCAAACCTGGCAGGATTCAATTAACTAATGTAAATATAAAACACTGGACGATACTATTAATATTTTAACGCCATTTTGTATTGTTAAAAACTTTGCAAAGAAAGTGTATTTTTGTACTATGATACGTGTCTTTTATTTATTTTTTTTTTATATTGACTAAACATTATGTTATGTTTATTTTTTTTTATATGGTTTTATTAATGCGTTACTAACTTTTTTAGTCAGTAAGTACTGTTTTTATTTTGACTGTAGTGGAACCAAACTAATTTTGTGTTCTCTGGTTGCCCTGAAGAAGCCAAATGTGTAGGCGAAACGATAGCTTTTGACTAATAAAATCTTGACTGCAGTCCCGAGTATTTTGTATCCTTCTAATGTAGTTCTTAAACAAATAATTATTCGATTTCAAATACGCCAAAATATTCTCACCCTAGTGTTGTAATGAGCATAAGCAGCGACATAACAATTCATATAATTATTTAACTAGTATATATTAATAAAGCATCAGATTACTTATCAAAACATGCCTGATTCCGAAACTACTATAGAATATACTATTATATATGTACGAGTATATGTGAATAACAAATTTATATTTTGGTAGTTATTAAGCTTGAATATTAGCCATCAAATAATTTCGGTAGAAAAGTAAATTTTAACGAGTTGATAAATGTAGTTAAGGGTTTACGTTAAGGAATTTCAAAGAAGGTTTCTTATTATTACAGTCCGATTCAATTCACCATAGTAAAAAGTTTCCTCTTACCAATATATTGAAATTCCAACTTTGCACCATTTGTCCCAAAATTGTCACATCACAAAACCCCTGATCTGAAACAAAAAGATTCAATTCCTTTTACAAATCTATCAAGCATCATCTGCACTCTTAAATCTACTTTTCTCCATTATCTGTCCTTGTTCGATTGGGAGTTCCTCTTCCTCTAACTCGCAGATCTTCTTCCTGGGAACGGTAAAAGATCCGAAAAAATCATCGGCAGTCGTCGGTCCTGCCGCCCTGCGTCTCCGGCCGGCCGCTCGTTTATCACCGGTAATGGTTAAGCTTTACGACTGCGTTACCTGTGACACTTCCGGGGGATGCTACTAGCGTCAGGACGCTGGTTTGTGTCCTGCGTGTTCGTCCTTTGTATACTATACAGGCTGTAACACCAAAACCAACCACCGGCATTATAGTTACAAAAAAATACTGTAGAATAAAGTTGTAGGAGACTAAAGGGAACATCCTATCAGAGAAGAAAATATTTCTTTAAACCTGTGATTTCTTAAGTTACAACATAAAGTAGTTTTTTTTCAAATGGGATTATACATATTTTTATGTCTTTTCGATAGCGTATTTTTTTTATGAATTCAACCATGTATTAGTTTTATATCCTTACATAATTAAAATAAAATAATAATAACATAAGTAAATTAATATTAAAATGAGGTAAATAGCTCCGTGGTGACGCATCGGACTGTGGTTCATGAGATCCACAGTTCGAATCCCACTACCGACAGTTGTCAATTTAAATTTACCCCTGTGGTTCCCCTCCACTAACAATATTGGTGGCGATAACTTGATGGCTGGTAACTGCATTTCATACGCAAAAATATATCACTTACTGAGATCTGCATAAGCAGGGTGCCACATCCATAATGTTTAAAAGACGTGATGATATATTTATTTATTTATTTTATTTATAATTAAAATAAAAGCATTGAAAAAAATACGATTGAAATTTAAATAAATATTTATTTTTATTATTAATGTACAGTAGGCTATGAATGAAAAACAAATAACAAAAGAACAAAATATAACTGGTATAAAATAATAATTGACTTTGTGTTTCGAAATTATTTAGTGACATTTGGCTGATATTTATTTAAATGAAGATTTGAGTTATGGTGCATGTAATGGCTTTTTCAAGGCAATGTAATTAGTAATAAAGAACATAACTATTTTTTTATCCGAACTGTAATAAAAGTTATTGGGCATAATTCTTTGGCAATGGTACGTAAAAGTTACTGCTTCATATTCTAAGATCTGTGAAAGCAGAATGCCTTACGCAAAATGGTTTAAAAGCGTGATGATCTGATGATATACAGAATGGACAATCCATACCTCACAAATATCTCGGGAAATACACATCGGATTTGAAAACTCGAAATAGTAAATACATTACAAGCAAGGTAAAACAGTTTTTACTGCTGAATGGAGGAAATGACCGGCGAGCCGACCAGGCGAGCCTGTCACCTCCTTGAAGCAGTAAAACGTTATGTGTATTGTACAACATTTTACTTGTTACTCATTTGTAAATCAAAATCAAAATTAAAAAAAAAATTATAATCAAATCCTGTCAGTTACACACAACTGTTCTGTCAAAAATTATTTTAAATGATTTCGCATAAGCCTTGTAAGCATTACTGTGGCAACATACATTGTTTACCTTGTTTAGTAACTTGTAAAATATTTACAATGCAGCTGTCAATTAGTAACTTGTAAAGATTCACTTTCAAAGGCAATAGAGGGCTTGGGTAAATGGTGTTTACAAGTGAGTAACAAGTAAAAATATGTGACCCAGCACTATAGACATCATAACCGTAAAACTATATCCAAATCCAAAATAATATTTTAATTAATGAAAATAAACTAAAGTTAATAATTAAATAATGAAAAAGCTGTTCAATGTTTTTGTCCAGCAGTATTTGAATAATCGTGCAAAATCAGTCCGACAGCAATTGCAAGATTACAACCAATATTTATAGCTCACAAATATTTACTCATAACTCATACTACCCACATTATTGAAATTTACGAATTCGCGCGTGACAAATCAGTACATCACTAGAAATAGTAACTGTAAGGCTCTGCCGCCCGGAGCCTCGCTACATGTCCCCTGTCCTGGCTAGTCCAGGCGTCGTGTCCTACAAATCCCGGATAATTAATAATTAATGTTCCGGGAATCTGTCGCGATGGAATAGGGTCGATTGCGCATGTTTGGTTGCTGATTACTGAATAATTTGTACTAAAATATTTAATTGCTGCAGAAATTGTAAGAGGAAATTTTATACTGTTACCCGTTCTTATTTTGTCATCTTGTATCCTTGACTACATAGTTATTTATTGTTTTATATTTTATATTTCACCTGCAGAAGGCAGCACTTTGCTGTCGAAACATTGTGTTATTAATAAATATTTACAGAACTTAAACCCTGTTATTGTTATTTTTTATACTGTTTAATTTTTCAGCAAATAAATAGTTATTTTATTCAGTGAATTATTACGGGTAGGATAAATAAATTCGCCATTAGTGTCCTAAATTTAGCATGTTAAACCTCTTTTTTTATACATTCTTCTAAATAATTATTTTTATTTATTTCGTTTACTAGTGAGCAACAAGTAATAGCAGTATTACTAGCAAGGTAAAATAGTTTTTACTGCTGAATGAGCCGAACAGACGAGTGTGTCATCCCCTTAAAGCAGTAAAAACAGTTACCTTGCTTGTATTGTACAACATTTTACTTGTTACTCATTTGTGAACTAAAACAAAAATTTTAAAAAAAATATTACCAAATCCTGTCACTTATACACAACTGTTTTGTCAAAAAATATTTTAAATGATTTCTCATAAGTCTTGTAAACATTATTGTGGCAACATTGTTTACTAACTAGTAAAATATTTACAATGCAGCTATCAATTAGTAACTTGTAAAGATTCATTTTCAAATGCAATAGAGGGCTGGATAAATGGCGTTTACAAGTGAGTAACAAGTAAAATTAATTTACTTTTTACTTAGTTGTAAACGCAATTTAACTAAGTCCCTATTGCCACTGAAAATTAATCCTTACAAGTTACTAACCTGTAAAATTGATAGTTGCATTGTAAAACTTTTACAAGTTAGTAGCTGTGCATATATTATTTATGTTGACAAAGAAATATTTCTAAGGCTTATGAGATATCATTTCAAATAATTTTTGACAACAGTTGTGTGTAATTTTTGTCTATAATTTATAATTTTTATTTTTATTTACAAATGAGTAACAAGTAAAATGATGTACAATAGACGCAAAGTAACAGTTTACTGCTTCAAGGAGGTAACAGGCTGCCTAATCGGTTCGCCGGTCATTTCCTATTCCTTCATTCAGCAGTAAAAACTGTTTTACCTTGCTAGTAATGTAAAATACTATTACATGTACACTATTATATTTCATATATAGTTTTCATATTTCCCTTGAAAATAATATGAAAAAAAGACAAAGAATTGATTTTTCAATAACAGATATATTACATATTGGTGTAGTAGTTCGTTCAAATTGTTTTATGCATGCAAAAACACTATTAAATACTTTCGTTGTTATAAAAAAAAATCGGTGCTTTGTTTGTTTTCTTCGTTGTGTCCCATTAATGAATTCAATCAATATTTTAACTGTTTTGTACAAATATTATTTATTTTCTCATGCTTTTCAATTATTCTGCTGTACCTATGTTAACATTTTCATTCAATTGAATTGTTTCATTCACGAATGAAAATAAAAATTGCGTTGTTTAAATTGAAATGAAAATTTCGAAGAAAAATAGAATACAGGAGTAAAAATGTAAACAAAGTAAAATTATTTCGCAGGACAGTACAACATGGCAAAGCATGTAATTTGACTGAATGTTTCATTTCAGGTTCTGTGAATTTATCAAGCTTCAGTAACAAGGAACGTAAGTGATTCATTTTCTTTATTGTCGTGGAAAAATAATGAACTGAACGTACAACATTCTGGTCGTTTTATGAACATGAATAGTATATGAACGCGATTTGTAAATGATAGTTGATACTTATATTTCTACTATATCTTTTTTTAAATTGAGTTTTAAATCGAACGTAAATAAAATGGTTTTATCACGTATTCAAAACATTGTCTAAATATCTATGAATACACATTATAATTTATTGTTTGCAATTAAGAATACTTACTTTTAATGATTGTTACACATAATGTCTGAGACAAATGGTTATAATTCTTTTTGTTATCGTTCTGCTGGGCTATTCAGTGTAACATTTTCCACATTCACACGGAATTTTGTATATTCCAGAAGACCGAAGTGAAAAAACCGCACACTTGAATATACGTTGTTTGAGTTGTGGAGGAAAATATACTAAGTTGTTATTTCTTCACACTATTCTTCCAGTTTTGTCTGTAACATTTTGGATACTTTTATTTTTATTATTGTCTTTTTATTCAAGGTCGCTCTTTGTTATTCTTGGACGAAAAGCTTTGAAAATAATCTTTTCTTCATAGCCATTTATTTTAAAAATAGTCACTAAATTTTGCACAAAATAAATGGCAAATAATTTATTATAAAATAAAATTGGTCATATTTCGAAAAGTATTCCTTTTTGAACCCATCAATAGTTTTCCCGCAGAAATTTAGTCACATATTTAACACAAATAAAATATATTTATAGTAATTTGATAATATGATTATATTACGTTAAGTTAATTAATTTTATTTTGAAAATTGTTTACAATATATAGACATATTATCATGAAAAAATTTAATTAAAAATTACATAAAAAGAGGTGCTGTAAAGAAGCAATTTTTTTTATTATTGATGTAAAATTAATGTTCTCCAAAAATCTAAACGCAATTTGAGGTAAATTTAGTTACATAATTAAAAAATTTGTGCTAGTAATGGAATTTTCATTTCCAATAAGACAATATTCACAATTAATTTTTTTTTTAAATAATATTTATCCATGGTCATTGACTATTCTGAATTTTTCCAAAATTTTGTTATATTTCTCTCTGTTTATAGGACTTTTTTAATATGAAAAAAAAAAAAATTATTCAAATCTTTTTAGTTGTAGTTAGATGAATGTGTAATTACTCACGTTGATATTTAATTTATATTATATATTTCAAACTTTTATTATATACTTAGAAAACGTTAAAATTTTCCTCAATTCAATGACTAATTATTCGTAATATAAATTTAAAATATTAATAAAAAGGTGTTAAATAGTATAAACTACAATTGTCATTTGAAACTTTTATTTCTATTTTGTCCTATTTAAAAGTTGTAAAAGCAAGAGTTTATGTGCTGGCGCATCATATATTTTAACATCTTTTAAAATTTAAGTTTGTAAAATCTGATGATAAGTGATTGAACTGACACTTCATGTAAAACGTCTTTTCTATTGTATATTAACATATCTTTTAAATTTCCAACTCTTTGAATCGATTTCGAAAAGACTATCTGGATTTAGAGTTAGTATCTAAACTGTGTAGTATTACTGGTCTATATTATTCAGGTTAAGTACTTATTTATTTATAAACAAGTAGTGATACTGATACAGAAAAATCTCGATATAAAATACTTATCACGCAATTTCCACCTTCTTTGCCTATATTACCACAAAAATGATATTTTAATTGCAGATTTTAATTAGCATAAAGGCGTTTTTCATTCTTATCAAATGATACGAGGTACGCGTGAATGTTGATTATATTATATCGTATTTCCTTATGTGCCAGGGTACTTTTATGCACGTAGTCTGTAACCATTAAATATAAATGAGGATTTACTAACACTGACGTCTGTACGCTGCTTGTCGAGAGGAATATTATGTTTTTCTACTTTATAAAGCAAAGCACTACGAATATATAGTTTATTTGCAGATAAAAAGTTACTGTTTATTGTAAATATTACGTAGATTGAGTTCATGGAGAAGAAAATTGAATTTTCTAGTGAAACTTTATTAGAAATCTTATCTTGAATAAATAGATTTTAAAATATTGTACGCTACTGAATTAAATTTAATCAAAATTTTACATAACGGAAATAATTTAATTTTAATATCGCGTACAATGAAAACTGTATGAACGACGGTGTGTTCTATTTTTGTCAGAATGGAATTAAATTCGAAAAAACAATTCAATAATTAAATCAATTTTAAATACGAAATTTCGAATAACAAATTGCTTTATGTGAGCTCAATTTAAATAATGTTAACAAAAGTAATTCCTAATTTTCTGCATATTCTTTTAATTACTAAGCACAACAATTATCTGCCAATGCGCAGTTCGTAGTCAGAGTAATAAACTACTGTAACGGACGCGGTACCGACAAGTTGAATCTTGTCGGCTTACGCCGCCGTTTAAAAATAGACGCAACGGTGACTTGTTTGTACTAGTCCGCTAGCATCACAATAGGGAATATTTCCGAAGCTTCTCGAAACAAGAAAAGCAATATAAAAGAGCGAATCACCGGCAGCAGTCAGTCAGTCAGTTAGTTGGCTCAGACTCACTCAGTCAGTTAGTTGACTCAGATTCAGTCAGTCAGTTAGTTGACTCAGAGACAGTCGACTCCGAAGCTAATATGAAGAACTTGTGAACATAAGAAATATATTACTCGGTCTGAATATAAATATATCATCATAAATAAATATCGCTCGGCTAGTTTATATAAATACTTAATAGTGTTTATTTATAATAGTGATAAGTGTTAGTTTATAAGTTTTTGTATTCGTTATTTTAGTGTTTGTACCTAGTGTTAATTATCTTTTACTTTTTATTATAATAATTATTCATTATTTGTTTTAATAAAATCGTTTTAAATCCACGAACGTTACACTACTATATTATGAAATAAAATAAAATCATTTGGTTGCATTAGGTTTGATTTGAATTTGGTTTAATAAAAGTAAACAATATAGATTGGATTATCTTTTATCTCCTAACTAACTATATAATTTAACGACTAGTAACACTTCACGAGTAATAATATAGCCACACACAGAACTGAGCCAATGGGGATAATTTTGATTCGCACACAGCTACAATAGTACAACTGATAAATAGAGTAAAAGTCCAGGCGAAATATATTTATTCTAGATACAGAGTACTTAAAATTCTCTCCTTTGCGTACAAATAATGAATTGCAAACAAAATTAGCATAGAACCCAAGGTCGCTCCGCTTCCGACTCACAATTAGCTAATTTTTCATCGTTCATCAATATACCACCAGACGGCATTTTCTCATAAATCAAATTCTAATTATGAAGACAATTTCGTGTAACAGGCTGTTGTGCGTAGCGCGCGCGAATTGCGACCAACCTCTAACGTTTAACCAGAAACCACTTTGTGGTAACTGACGTTGCGGTTGCGTGGTTTTGGGTTCATGGTGTGGCTATCTCCAGATTTCTCTGCAACAAGAAGTAGCCCCACTGCATGTAATACTTGCTTAGAAGACACTAAGATATTCATGTAATGTTTGAGGAAAATAAACAGGAGTTTTAAATTTTTCTGTGCAAGTATTTATGTAATAAAAGTTGACGTTCATTGAAATAATAAATGCGCATTTGTTTTGCAAGGAAATTGCATATTTACTGTACTATTTAAAGGGGACTTTTAAGGGGTGACCATCAAAAAGTCGTATGATACAATTAGCGTAATCCTATATGGTGACAAATTAAAAAAAGAACACGATTAAAATGTGCTCTGTTATGGTATTAGTTTATTTTGACATTGAAAGCAATTTCGTTTTATTTAGGCGTATATCAAAAGTAGAAGGACGAATAAAGCAATTTACTTACATAGTAATTTTTTTTATATATTCCTTGTAAAATTGACTGTTTAGTGTTTATATTATTTTTAAAATATGTAACAAACATTGTTATCAAATTGAGGATTCTGAATTGTTGTATGAATTTATAAAGGAAATATAATTTATTGATTCCATTTCTTGTTTGATTTTCTCAACTCAACGATTCGACCTCTTGTGGATCAACATCATCATCAAGAGTTGATTTTAGCTAAAAAAAAAAAGTTCTAAAATGTAAATTTTGAAAAAGAAGTATAGTATTAAAATGTTTAAAATTTAGATAAAGCAATTACATTTATTTATTTATATTTTCGAGAAGAACAAATAATAGTATACGGAGAGAAATGTATGATTTTTTCCTGTGGAGTAAGAGTCGTAGGCGAGAGCTACAATACGACGAGGAAAAAATACACATCTCTCCTGCGCTGTATTGTATACTATTTTTTTACGACCCCAATATTTATAATAGTTACTATGTATTTAAAAATTATTTTAATTGTAATATAATTTATGATAGTAACTTTTGATTTGTTTTAATTTGTTCATTTCTCACAATAAATGCCATTATTTGTGCACTTTCCGACAGGAGAGAAAGTGTAAAAATCTCTCGTTGATATGAAATTGGCTGTTTGTGTCATGATTTTGATGTCATAGCAACCGAGTTTCTCTACCTGTCTGGACAATAGTATATTGTGTCATTAGGAGTAAATGTGATACTTTGGGTCCTGAGCATGTAAGTTTGAACAACGAGCGAAGCGAATCGAACAATTACATGCGAAGCACCCAAAGACACATTTACTCCGAATAACACATGCTATTTTTTCTTCAAGCATAGAAAATAAAATTATAAATATTATAAAATGCTCAAAACTTCAAAAAATATTCTGTCTTATCTAGCATTTCAAGTTGCTGTAGAATATGCTGTTTTGTTATTTTTGTTTATTTGTTTCATTTTTAACTGTCAAATTATTGAATTACAACGTAACTATTTTTCATAATATTTTACTTTGTCCGCCGCCGGCGTAAATGTGTTGCCAAGGATACACTTTTACGCCGACGGCGACAATATTGAACTTCTGCTTGTTGAATACAAATACATAACAACGTACTTTTATGACGTTTGAAGAAAAAAATATTATATTATATTATATATTAAGGGAGAGAAGTGTAAATGGAAGCACGAGTCGTAGGCGAGGGCTACAATACGACAAGGGAAAAATTACACTTCTCTCCTGTGGTGTATATACTATTTTTTTTCACGACCGCAATATTTATGATGGTTTTTATGTATTTCAAAATTATTTGAATTGCAATATAATTTATGGTAGTTAACCTTGATATATTTAATTTAGTTTATTCACCTTATTTGAGCACTTACCCTCACGACGAGAGAAAAAGTGCACAAATCTCTCGTTGTTATGAAATTGGCTGTTTCTGTCATGAGTTTGATATTATAGAACAGAGTTTCTTTCCCGGTCGTAAAAAAATATATTTTTTGCCGCTTGACATTGGAAGTGTAATTTTTTTGACAGTAATAGATATTTGTGTATTGTTTTGTAGGTTTTTGAAGTAATATTAATTTAGTAATTTTTTTAATATTTATTTTGAAAGTTATCACCATCAAATTACGTTGCTGTGCGTTAGTTGAAAGATTGGAATGCGTTTCTTGAGTGGATGCTAAGTAAATATAATTTTATTAGATACATTTTCATAAAATTTAATTATGTTGCTTTGTGAAAATTCCTAATAAATTTATTACGTAAAATGGAGGGTGATGAATGTGTTTGAGCTCTTTTCAATTCTTTAATTCGTAAGATACACAATATACGTATATAATTTGAAAGATGCAAATTACAGTTAGGTACATTAATGAAATGTAGAAATATGAAATTTGTTATTTCCATAGGAATAATAGTCAGTAAAAGTGACATTTATCCAGGGTTGGCAGATATATATCAAGTGATATATATCATGATATATATCTTGATATATATCCGATATTTATTGATTGATATATATCATGATATATATCACTTATAAATTTTTTACAAAATAAATACCCAGAGTGAAAAAGCGAGTAAACTAGTATTTGTTTTTAAATGTTTAAATGAAAATACCGACAAAAAAGCCAAAAGCTTGGACTGGGTCTTCTCAAAAAGTGATGAAGTCGTGTTACGTGAAGATAATGATGATGATGATGATGATATTCCTTTGGCCCGGTTGTGCGAAACTTAAAAACATGTCACACGACAAGTTATTTTGATATTTATGTAATATAAATATTTAAGAAAATGTTATTTTTTGTTACTTAAATAAAAATATGAATATTTTATATCCTATGTCAAACTACAATAGTATTTACTCATTTAGATATTTACTATTTATATAATATATTTAGGAAAAATGTTATTTCTTGTTACTTAAATAATAATTTTTGTCTTGTTTTTTGTTATTTTAAACTAAAGTTTTATTTTTGTTGTTTACCAAAATAAAGGTATTTTACGTTTCATGTTTTTTTTTTTGCATATAGCCTAAGAACGAAATTCCTGATATATATCGGATATATATCGGATATATATCAGATATATATCGGATATTATGATATTTTGATATTTATATAAATATCATGATATTTGCCAACCCTGCATTTATCAGAATGTTAGCAGTCAAAAAAATTCGCTCTTTAATTTCAATCGCCAAAAAAGTAATATTTTACATGGCAACCGTTCTACAAACACATAGCAACCGTTCAACAAACACATGATAATATAATTCGATGGCGTTAACTTTCATAATGTGTATTAAAAATAATAAACTAAATTACAATCAATTCTAGAATCGGAAACAAAGTAATGTGTTCAATATTTTAAATAAATTTAGTAATAAAACAATATTTCGTATAATTTGTATTTTTTAATCAAATGAACGCCATTTTCTCGTTGTATCAGATCTTACTTTATGATACATTTTTGAGTGTAAAAGTTGTAAAAGTAGGAGGAGTCACATAAGTACATGGAAAAAATGGATTGTTACAATAGCAAAAATTTATCTTACGTGTAATGACAACTAATCCGACATAAATATATCCCCATTATTTGAATTTTTCGATGAAATAGTACCCATAATGCACGACAGTGAATAATGGTTCATAATTCACTCTTCTCGACCAATCACAGAGCCAGAAATCCATAATTCACGGCTATTTTGAAGACTTGATGTGGATCACCAAGCAACGGCTGTCTGACAGTTGACATGTAGTCAGTTGTCATTGTAAATTTTCATCGTGTGTTTTCAATGAATTTCGATCTTTTTCAAAAGTGATTTCCGAATTTACAGAAGTACAAAAAGTATAGTATTATTTTCGGGATTGTGGTCATTATTCACTCGTATGATTTACATTACTCGCCTACGGCTCGTGACGCAAACTTCATCCCTCATGTAATAATATAGGTACTATTATATTTATATTAGTACTATGATATTGTTTAGATTGTTGTAGCAGCAATCAAAAATAATATCATATTGCTAATAAATATTCTTATTTTAAATATCTAAATTGCTGTCACTATACGTAAGATAAATTTTTGCTATTTTAACAATCAATTTTTTCTGTTTACTATGTCACTGATTTTTTTATATTTGACTAAATAGTCGTTCTTGCTTAACTGTATATGTTATATTAAAATTTACAACAAATATTTTCATAACGAAACCTCCAAAACCCGCACTTAGGGGTAGTGAGTTGGAGTGGGAGTAAGAGGAGGGGACAACTCCTCAACAATGTGAATCAATTTCCTAGAAATAATTTCTTTTAAATTTTGCCCAAGTTTACTTTGCAAGATAAAGCAACATATAAAATTTTCGGTCCGAATATTATCTGCAGGGTAGTCTCGCCAACAACATGCTCACAAACACACACGCGCCCGTGTTAGTAAGCAGGAGCAGGGTTCACGGTCAATTTAGTTAAGTGGTCCGGCGCATAAAGAATTTAAAAACACAACGGTCGGGTGGAAGGAGGCAGCAAGGGTTGTAGTTCCGTTGGGCGCCGTGCTAGGAGTGGCGGTTCTGTCAGACGAATGTGATATGCACATACAGACGTTTAAACGTTTTGTGTTTGAGAAAGTTCTGGAAGAAATGATGGGAATTATTTAGCTGGCAGTTGCTGAATATCTTTTGTTTTGAAGGAAATGTGTGTAGATTTCCGAGAAAAGGTTTTTGTGGTGTTTTGTTACTAAGTAGAATTGTTTATAATCAGTAAAAGATATTCGATTAAGGAGATTTCATTGATATAAACATATAAAATAATTTGTTAGTTTTAGCGATAAATTAAAAATTATTTAACTTCGTTGAAATTACTATTTGAAGTTGGAATGGTAAGTCTGAGGATCAGAATAAATGGATATATAAATATTATAACATATTTTATTTGACTGTTTCAACTTATAGACAATAAGTCATTATCAACAAGAAGTAAATACATAATTTAGGGTCTAATGGAGACAGATTAGGGACCCTGCGAGCACAGCGAAGCGAGGCATATCCCCAAATGCTAATCATGCTAAAAATTTGGTAGTGAGTTTTCAGTGGATGAGCAGGTTTTAGGATCCCTAGAATACGATTTTAATAATTTCACGATGATGTCTGTGTGTATGTGAGTGTCTATCTGTCACTAGTGTGGATCTCTGGAGTTAAGATTTCTTAAAAACTACTAAACCGAAAATTTTGATTTTTTGTATATATCAATTATATCTATTTGGGAAGAACAATAACCGGAAGAGGTAGTTTATCACTTTATTTTTAAATATCTCAGTAAATTATGGTTTAATGACAATGTTATTATATAATGTTTCAAATATTTATTATCTACAATTGTTTGATACATTTTTCCTTTACTGTCACCATTTACGAATTACAACACGTTAAAGAAAAATTATATTTTGTTATTTTCGTTTAAATCTGCTAACCTGTGCTTTTTGAAAAAAAATGTCATTTTTTGACATGTGTCAACTAATTTTTTTTAAGGATTTTGCGTTTCTTGATAGTTGTGGTCCGTGTTGCTGTATTATTTGATAAGAAATCTATGGCGGGAGGTTGTTTGGCTGTTAAGTTGTTTATTGTTATTACTTTATCGAGCTAGTCGATAAAGAGTCACTTTATGGACGTTAATAGATATTTATGTATCTAAACTAAAAGAGAATCTTTGAGGTACTAGCAAGTTGTCGAAATTACTTACGAGGATCTTAAAGTCACTTTTCGTTCGAGATATATATATAAAATTTTATTTCATACTGGTTACGAAAGTTGTTAAATTATAGTATTTATTAAAAGAAATGATCAGAATTTTTTAGAAATATAAGTTCATATAAGTTTCTATAGGAACAAGTATTTGTTTATAAATAATGAACCAATTAAAAGTCAAATTATACTTTAAAGTCCTAGGATTTTAAGATTTACTTTTCGTACGATAAATAGACCTAAAAATGTAACATAAGTAACCAGTATGAAATAAACAATATCATAAACAAATGATTATAATACAGTTGAATATAAAAATATTCATTGACAAAATAAACAGTAAATATGTCAAGAACCATAGTTTATTTTATATAAGTACCGAATTAGTAAGTGCTTTTATTATATTTTAATTATCAACTTATTATTGTCGTATGTTATGTGCTACACACAAGAAACCAGTGACAGTGTTTACATTTGTAAGCGAATTTGAGGGGTGTTTAATCGTTTTATTGCGATCCTTTGGGTTTTGGTGGACTGAAGTATATAAGAGTTCGTTCGCTATTGAATTCAGGCTTTTTGAGTATTCCTTAGCAAACAATATTGGTGCGCCACTGAAATCTCTTTGACGGATAAATTTATTACTCCAGCTCCTTTCTGAATGGACTATAGAAGATTATATTAATGATAGAATTTGTTTCAAAGGATACCTAATAACAAATTGATTATTCAATTAGATATGGCGCGAATGTGATATATTTTTGCACGTGAAATACGGCTATCAGCAGTAAAATACCGTCCCTCGTTGTCGTTCATATTAGTGGAGGGTGAGCCACGGGGGTAATGTTCATGTGGTGAAAATGTGTCCGATTGTTTGTCGGCTGTAGGGATGAACCTGTACTAGGAGTACAGTGACAATGTTCATGTACATACATTGTACGCAACTGGAGTAGAATTAACAATTACCTCTCTATCGGTTTATATCCGATTATCTTCCGCAGCCCGACTAATCTCCATTATTCTTTCCAAACCCAATTTTTAATCCCGAATGAAAACACGTACGCGGCGCACGATGTGCCACAACCATATCAAAACCCATTTCACAGGCATCAACATTCACCGCAATCCATTATTGTTGAAAATAAAATTACATTACGCGATTAAACCTGCCCGAATCAACGTCAAATAATTCACGCTGCGCATTACAACTAATGGTGAACGCTGGACAGATAGGCTTACCTATTTATAATTCAAGTGATAATATTCCAGCGAGCTTTGCGGGAATCCCGAGAGATGGCAGCACGGCCGCTGCATGAAGCCGTATCACGTGACGCAATTAAGTCCAACATACTCGTGGACACGGAGAGTAATTTAGGCGTCTATACGCAGATTAGTTGAATCTCGGTGGATTATAGGTGTGCGACAATGGCTTTTTAATTTGATTGGGGATTTCCACGAGAAAGGTGATGGTTTTGTTTGTATATTGGATTTTCTTCCCGGTGGAAACATTGAGTTTATTTTTAGTTACTTTTAAAATTTTTGGATTATTCATGACGGTCCCCGCTCTCGCAATATTTGATTTAAGCATGGTCGAAAATAACCCAGAATTTACTCTAAAAGTCGGTAGACACGTTTTTATTTTTTCGTATAAAATTTTGTTCAAAATCCTGGTTCAGAAATCTGCAAATATTTCTGCTCAGTTTTGAAAATGGTTTCAGTTTTCAGTCAAAATTATAAGAAACTGTTTACAAGTAATTTTCAAAACAAGTGTAAAAATAGTTTTGAAAACTGTTTCGGGGCATGCGAATTTGTTGATATAAGTGACAGTTTGGAATGTAAAACATAATCTCTTTTATCGCTTGTGTATAAAACATGTGTCTATAATAATCTTTTAATAATTGAATATTTATTAGAATGTGTTTTCTGGAGCCGCGCCGTTAAAGCTATTCTAATTATTGTCTGTGTAATATTGGTGTTCCAAAGTACGTATGTGTAATCTCGAAACTGTATTTTACGTGTTTACATGAGTTATTTTTAAACCAAATTTGACGTCAAACCCATGAATTTTAATTTTGGTTTGAGTTAACTTAAAACGGTTTTGACATTGTATACATGGAGTTTTCAGAACTTAAAAAGATTTAAAAACGGTTTCAAAACTGCGTTGTTGTGTATGCTGTTGTTTCAGAATTTTGTTCATTATTTTACTGATATATATATATATATATATATATATATATATATATATATATATATATATATATACGTACTTCCACATGTCAGCTATGAACTTCAAACACTTTAAATAAGTTCTACGGAAGAATACAATTAGAAATTGAAATGTTTGTTTTAACTTCGGACTGCATACATTTATTTTTGTGTTCACTGGTTTTTGTAAAATACAGAGAAACTTTCTGTGTTCGTCAATTATAATGTGTACATTTTCCCTTGAGCACGACTAACAAAAATAAACAATTTCAAATCACAATTAATCAATTAAAGCAACAAGTACTAAATGCCAAAATCAAAGAGCACCGCCAAATATTTGTTGTAGTCTGTAGTCTATATTACATAGCCCAAACGCTGTGGAAATTCACATTAGCAGATGTAATTATAGAGCATATTAGCATTGTACTAGATTGATAAATAAAGTTTCTACATTATTCTGTGATATATTTACTTTAAATTAAGTAAGATAATAAATTAAATTAGTTTATGAACTTTCGTTACTGTTAATACGCTTATACAAACAATACGTATCATTTCTAGGCATTTTCTAAGAAAAATTCTGTGAAAATATAGAACTTGTTTAAAACACTAACGAGCAAAAAATTCTAAATTTGAAATTATGATGTATTGTCTAAATTTTCTGTTTTAAGCTTTTATTTTAAATTGTAAATTATAGTAGTCGCTTAATTATTTATTTTGTGTTTCAATATTGAATTATTAATATAGTCCAGAATAACAGTACAATGGATTTAAATTTTCAACTTATAGCTTAAACAGAAAATTACAAAAGTACATTAAAATTTCAAATTGATCCCAGTTTTCTGTTCGTCAGTATATTTTTCTCATGCATTTTTCTGAAGGTTATTTTACTGTATGTCACGACAATTTTTTTGTTCATTTTTTTATAACAGAAAAATGTGTGTAGTTGTGAGCAGAATAATGCAACGAGCCAAACGTGTATTTGTAGTTTCAGTTAGTTCTCTCTGATATAAGCTGGTTTTTGTTAAAAGCATCATTATGCTGAAAACTAATGCAACTATACATATAGTATGCAAACTATCTCATAAAATAAGTGTACGAAAAATAATGAAAAAAGAAGCGTTTTAAACCAGATTATGGCCTTGATATTTTACGCTGCTGAAATCCTTCATTTTGCCGCGATAAACGCAAGCAAGCACAGCTTCTATTCCTTAAATTCATAACCATATTAATCAATATAACGCACATAAATCTCTCTTGCGCAGAATTTCATTTTCATTATTTCTTTTCTTTTCTCCGGGAACATTTTTCCAACAACCATAATCATCAATCTATTACGAATCTTCGAACGCATCTACTTTATAACCGAACATATTTTGGGAACCTGAAACTCATCCACCGTATGAAATAAAAGACTGTTCGAATCAACGAGGAAAGCAATCAAAAATCAAGGGGAGCCTTGAACGAGATGAATTTATTTCGCTTGCGGGTCGGAAAGTCTTTATGATGAACACAGGGTTCGAGAAGAGGTACTCTTCAAAATACACAATTATTAGGTATTACCTATTTGTCATTCATTGCAATGATATTTATGGGCACAAAATAAAACGCTAGCTGACGTTGAAAATGCGAGACACCTAATTGGTAGGCTATCTGTCTTTGTTGTATATTGTTCTTGTAAAGCAACCGCTCAACAAATGTAGTTTATAGGGTAAAAAGCTCTGTGGTAACGTATTGGTCTGTAGATCATGAGATCCTCAGTTCGAATCCCACAGCAGACAGTTCAGTAATTTATTTGGGGGTACTACTTGACGGCCAGTAACCGCATTTCACACTTTCAATTATTTTGTATCAACAATATAACGGATAGTCTGGGGTGATATGATTGGATTGGATTCCCGCGTTATAAATGAAGTTAATATTTTAATCCTTATATATATTAACAATCTAATGAGATTTTAACATAATCTTAACGGGGATTTATCAAGGAAAGAAAATACTATAGGAAAATATATTTTTTACAACCATTAACATATTATTTGCTTGTTGTATTGTTTGTGTTTATTTTTGCTTGATAGTGTTAGTACATTGTAATAGTTATTTACATTACAAGCAAGGTAAAATAGTTTTTGCTGCTGAATGGAGGAATCGAGGGAGGAATTAACCGGCGAGCCGATCAGGCGAGCCTGTCATCTCCTTGGAACAGTGAAACAGTTACCTTGCGTGTATTGTGCAACATTTTACTTGTTACTCACTTGTAAATCAAAATAAAATTATAACCAAGTCCTGTCAGTTACTCACAACTGTTCTCTCAAAAATTATTTTAAATGATTTCGCATAAGTCTTATACGCATTACTCTGGCAACGTGCATTGTTAACCTTGTTTACTAACTTGTAAAATTTTTACAATGTAGCTGTTAATTAGCAACTTGTAAAGATTTATTTTCAAAGGCAATGGAGGGCTTGGGTAAATTGTGTTTACAAGTGAGTAACAATAAACACATTTTAATATGCAACGGTAACCATAAGCAACGTAAGGTATAAATATATATCTAACAGTTCTGTCAAAAACGATGATGTAGTTTCATTAATTTTTTGCCAATCCATAAACAATTTATATGCTACCTCATATTTATTTCTCGAAAAACTAGAAACTTGAACTAGAAATACTGGATAAGATATTTTGAAGATTTGGACATTTTTTAATTTATTTATAATTCTATTTTCTATGTTTGAGTAAATGTGACTTTGAGTGCTCGCATGTAATTGTCCGACTCGCTTCGGTCGTCGTTCAAACAGTATCACATTTACTCATAATAACACAATATACTATTATTTGAACAATTTAAAGCTGCTAATCAAGTTTATCATCATAGATTAGTTCCCTTATTTTGCTAAATATTCAACGGACGAAGATTTCCCTAACGTTGGCGAATCGCCGAGAAGCTTGAATGTCATTTAAAAATCTGTGCATCTTCCTCTGTGAACGCCCCCAGCCTCAGCCGCGGCCTCTTCAATCACAAACACATTTTTCATAATGATTGACGAGATGGTTACATGATAAATGAACGTTCGTATATTTAAGATGTGAACAAGTCATCTCCGAGGTGGTCGAAATATTTTTGCGAAGAAAGACGCAAGCTCTGCTTTTCATAATGACGGAAAACAGCCCGAGTTTTATCTGAAAAACATCGTCTACGCTGAATCGGGAACAAATTAAAATATCCCTGCTGCTCTAAATGTTTTTTTAGGTTAAAAGTCATCTTTTCAACCGGGAATTTAAACACGATGGAATTATGTTCATAAATATTTATAATTAAAACGTGGAGCAAAGGCGATGTTGTTAAGAGGTGATTAATAAGTTTTGCATGTATTTTTTTACCAGTAAAACTTTTAACCCTTTCCGGCTTACTTGGTATATGAGCCATACCACAGTTTCAAACTGCTTTACTGTTGCAGCTATGTGGTATATCGAATGTACCACATTTTCATTAGTACGATAATATCGCGAGCTATTGAGAAAAATATAATTTGTTACGTTTTTAAGCTCTACATAGGTAAAAACGAATTTAATATGATTTTAAATCCAAGATTCCACAGGGCTATTTACCTAGAATTTTTCGCACGAATTTATGTTACAATATAATCTTCTTATATCAAAATTGAAAATAAATTTGCAAATTATAGTTTTGCGTGATGGTAAAATGTCATAATGATTTTTCGAAGGTTATACGAGAATGATACCGCTGGTGTTGTAAGCCACGTTAACATTTATTTTCAAATTACATTTCTATTTCCTACATAAAGTAAATCTAAATAACTTAGTATGAACATTAATACTAATTTTATTTATTGATATTACATACGCATTTGTTTCCAACTTCAAACTTACTTGTTTCATGAACTACTATTTTATTTTTCCAAGTATGTTATATTTTTTCCACTAACCTACAAGTGTCTTCAAAAAATAAAAAATATACCTTCAGATTCAACTACAATTGCATTATTTACCGGCCTGACATTAATGTATTAGCTAATATAGATCAAGATTTCCAGATAACAACATAAATTGCCAATGTTAAATGATATTTTAATCTTTTCGTTTTTCTTACGATTTATATCTAAATGTACATATTTAATTATGTAAATATTCTTGAAACTGTATAAGGATTTAGTCTAGGATATTTAGAAAATAAATATAAATAAATAAAAATATGAATTGTACCAAGTAACCATTCGAATTTTTACATTAGTAAACATCTTTGAGGATAAGTTCATTTGAAATTGACAGCCTCTATTGCATTTTATCTGGATTAGTATTACCAGAAATCATTTATATATACAGGGTGATGCCTTAGATGATGCATACAGGAATTTTAATTGTAAATTCTAAGTGTGCAATTTTTTGCTTCCCAAATTATTTTAGAGCAAAAATTTATTTAGATTTTCTCTAGAGAAAGAATTTTGCATCTATTCGCAACCCTTGTTCCTAAATTTCCATTGTTCGGAAGATGAGAAACTGTTCAAACTTATAATTAAATACCTTTGTTATAATGTACTCAGTATAAGAAAAAGTAGAAATGTTTAAATGTTTTTATGCCGAAAATTAATACAAACCAATAACTGATTACAACAATGTAATTTGGCAAATGGGATAATAGGGCAAATGTTAGAGCGCTTGTTTTTTTTTACTGTTTAAATTGTTCCATGGCATCATTTGATTATTGTAAAAATGTTAAATTTAATTTCTTAGATTGCTTTGAAAATAATAGTTATTTACATTATACGTGCGGTAAGTTTAGTTTTACAGCGCGAAGTTTTGTATTGAAGCACGACGCGAAGCGGAGTGCTTTAATAAAACTGAGCGATGTATAATAAACTTAAAGCACACATAATGTATTACATTTTCTGGCCGATATACCTACTACTTGAAAAGAAAGATTTCCATTTATAACCTAAAAATATGACAATTTAATAATTCCCGCATAGACTACATGAGCGATTCAAATGTTACCTACCTTTCTCGATATTCTGTATTACAATTCATTTAATATAATTAAAATAAAATAAATCACCAATTCTCATCAATCAGTTTTATCTTTTGACATTTTATTAGTTATGTCATATTTACCAACTGTGAAATATCTGTACTTAGTTAGGATAACTGTTAAGAGATGGCGCTGCTGGCAAATGTCATTTTTATATAAAATTTTTAGTTTTATTTATTTCTATGTTACTTTATTTAACGATTTTTGCGGTAACTAGAGTTTTTTAAATCATTCTTTATTCTTACAAATTTACTTTTTATTTTAATGGCCTCAAAAAGCTAAAAAATATCGGTGCGCGTTCCCGCACCGCGGTGTTTCAAAAATCATGAACACTGTAAAATCGTAGTTACCGGAAACCTAAATGATGGTTGTTTGTTATGTTTACAGTTCAGGAGGCCAGAAAATATTTTATCCAACACCTCTCAATAAATGCTATATTACTATGGCGATTTTAAACAAGCAAAGTAACAGATTATCCACTAGTGGGTATAATTTTGAGGAAAGGCACTAGTGAGTATTTTTTTATTTATAACAATAGTAATAACACACAACACCTTGGTAACTACTTCGATTGACATTTTAATTTAAAAATTTAAAGCATATGTCACTGTCAAATAATATTTCTTTAATAAATTTTTCATTTATTAAGAAGTGTTGGATAAAACGTTATACTTCACACGTGGGCAAAGTGGAATTACCCACTCGATAAAATTATCTCACTCAGCCTTCGGCTTCGTGAGCTAAGATTTCTCTCGTGGGTAATTCCTTACTTTGCCCACTTGTAAAGTAAATAACTATTAATACTTCAAATAAGCTAACTAAAGCTGTATAAATCTGGTTGAAAAAATAGTTAATTTTTCCTAGTTAACTGTTTTTGTCCTGTTTTTAAATGGCATGCACTGTATATTTTTACATCTAATAATAAAAAAATATTTTTTTTTTGTTACTGTAAAGAAGTATGATGATTTTTGCCATTATACTTGATAGTTTTTCAGTTATTGAACATAATATTAAAATGTTTTTTCTCAAAATAAAGTATAGGTACCTTGAAAACAAAATTTATAATAAGGGTTAGACAGGTGTATTGTTTCGCGTTGTTTTCGCTTACATACCTACCTATAATGTTTCTGTTGACTAATTACTCCATTATAGTGAATAATGGCAGATTATTCAATTAACGAGAAGGTAGATATGTGATATGTTAAAATGTTACTTTTTGTCAAGTCCTGTGATTATACCGATAACAATATCCGAATCGATTTCATTCAAGTTATTCATATTTTACAAATTAAAAAAGAAACACATACCCATACTGTATATTCTTACACCGACAAATTTGGTAATTGGTAATTTTTAGACTTGCAACGAATAGTGTATTCGGCCTTAGGCCGAATACCGAATATTCGGCGGATTCCTTGGCCGAATAGCCGAATATTCGGCGAATAGTATTCGGCTGGTTTTTTCTGTTTATTACTGAGTATTTTTAGTTATTATTGACAAATATCTTGTGTTAAATTAACAATTTGTTAAATTAAAATTTTGTCATTTCTGAATAATTAACAAGAAAAATTGTTGTTTTTATTTATTTGCTACATTTATAAAATTTAATAAATAGTCTCGTGAATAATAAAAAGTAAATTTAGCTAATTTATCAAATTGAAATTGTTGTTCGTAACAACTTTATTTGTTATAATAACTATGATTTATTGTTCAGTTTCTATATAATTACTAAAATATTTTGTCAAAAGTACATAAAAATAAATGTTAATAATTACTATATTCACAAATATATTTTGTTAAGAAATACACAAAAGTCTGGGACTAAATATTTTCTTAAAATTTAAAATTTTGTCAATTTTGACTATAAATTTTTTACTGTATACCTATGTATCTTTATTTATTACCTATGACCTCTATGTATGGGGCCTATTTAAATTAAATAAATATTTAAACTAATAGAAATGCGGCAAATGAAATTTTCAGTTTTTATTCAGTACCGTCTGTTATCATTGGTTAAAATTTTTAACAGGCCGTTAAAAATTAACAGATAAATTACAGAATAGACACCCTGATGTGTTTTACATTTATTATTTTATTTCAAGCAAAAATTACCGAATGAAATACCCTAAATTTCCACTTTTCTCTATATTCTAAACTATTCGGTATTCAGCCGAATAATGCTTAACTATTCGGTATTCGGCCGAATAGTAAAAATGTGGCCGAATAGGCCGAATACCGAATAGTTGCCGAATATTCGTTGCAAGCCTAGTAATTTTGTTTTCAGGGCACATTTTATTTTGAGAATAACTCAAAAGTTATCAAGTGTAAAGGTAAACACCATTATACATTTTTAAAAATACAAAGTATTTTCTACATATTAGTCGATGAAACAATGTGCAGGATCAGGCGGCTGACACTTATATACGGATTGTTGTTACGACGTTTATAATAATCGGAGACACCGCTAGAGTTGCTGTTGGCGCTAGTGCAGCTCATTAAATAAATTAATCTGTATTAAATAAGAAGTAGGGATATTGACACTATTGTGATATAAAATTTGGATGCATAATTTTTTGCCGGACACTTTTTATTTACAAAAAACTGATTTTACATGTTAACTGCCTATGCCAACATTTACGTAGGTTATATGATATATAAACTTGTATTTATGGGGTAAATAGCTCCGTAGTAACGTGTCAGACTGTGGATAGTGAGATCCTCAGTTCGAATCCCACTGCCGACAGTTACAAATTTAAATTTACCCCTGTGGTTCCCCCTCCACTAACATCCTTGGGGGCTATGATTGGACGGCTGGTAACCGCACTTCATTCGAAAAAATTTATCACTTACCGAGATCTGCGTAAGCAGAGTGCCACACCCACAATGGGTAAAAGGCGTGATGATATA
The DNA here is from genome assembly GCA_963942605.1 of Poecilus cupreus. Classification (NCBI taxonomy): domain Eukaryota; kingdom Metazoa; phylum Arthropoda; class Insecta; order Coleoptera; family Carabidae; genus Poecilus; species Poecilus cupreus. Next base: position 7,196,404 of record OZ012714.1, on the reverse strand, counting down.
TTTATTTATTTATTTATTTAACTTGTATTTGTAATAACAATGTTTCCAACTTTCGATTCTAAAACTCAGTTCTGTTTTGAATTGTTTATTTGCAAATTTCTAAGGTTCACTATGTCCGTTGCTACGCGACAGAATAACTGAATAGTGAAATGTTCGAAATGAACAATGTTGTTCTAGTATTTCAAGCAACACTGCTGGTAACAAAATTAAAAAAATGGTATGACTCGTTTACATCTTTGTAATGGTAATGGTAGCAGAAGCAGAATTTTTTTTAATCTGTCAGAACTATACAAGAAGAGTATCCATTTTTTACTGTGTGTTCCTAGCACATAAGCATAGTACATAGCAACGCTAAAACGTCGCATGTGAATGGCGCATTGTTATTGTTACACCAAATATGAAAACAACAACAAATGCTAAATATTCATTTGCGTCAGGATTTGGAACGCTTAAGGGAGCAACACAAACTCCATTTAGATAACGGAGAAGTTTGGCGACAAACCGGCGCTGCGAAATTTACCAAATAAATTCTATTCTGTTCTGAATACGATAACAGCCTATGTTTAAACTGTCATGCATAAAATTTCTTGGTTGTTTAGCAAGACGCGCAAAACAAACAAAAGTGAGGGAGTTAATGGGCTTACAAATGTAATTCAATTCGAATCAATGTTTGCTTCTTTTGCTTAATTTGCCTTTGACATTTTGTGGTGGAAGAAGCTGAATTGCCTTTAATTGTAAATATCAAAGTTCAGTTCATTCAGAGGGATGTTGTAAATAACTGAAATAAATGATGCAATTCATTACCGCTGGAACAAATACTCGTAATAAACTTGTAATTTACATTTATTCTAACATTCGTCTTATTCGTTAATCTCACATCTTTCATACTTCAAAGTTCAAACTACTTCGCTTCGTTCACATTCATACTAATATTTCTATTCCTCACTTTCACGCAACAAACCATCAATCATACCTACTCATTTATTTCTTGGAGCTCACGCAATCGCTCACCCACTTCCATTTTTCCAGATTATTTTAGTATCGATTTTGGAAAAAATATATTTCGGTTTCATTATTTTGTAGGTGAAATTTGTACTCAAGATTGTCGCTCGACAAATGGAATGGCAAAATCCCTCGCATTTCACTCGATATCTTTTGTTTCGAAATGTTACCAAGCAACAATCTTTCGAAATACAATTTTTATAATTTTTACATTATATTTTTTGTAAATAACATTCATATTAGTAACAGTTCTATAATTTCTTCACTAGAGAGAAAAAATACATTTTTCTCACTATTTCAGGGAAAAACAGTGGGGTTCCCTGGCATGTCATAAAAAAATTTAATTCTGAATACTGAATTTGAATTTTTTATTTTTTGTATGATATTAATACAAATAGTACGTAAATATATTTGTAAAACATAGGTTATATCATCAGACATTGGACAAGTTAGCTTATAAACTATGACTTCTCTCAATTTATGGTACACCCATTTTACGTTACGTCAATAAGCAAATACCATAAAATTATAAGATTATGTGTAGTTCTTATTATTATTATTACAACATAACATGATTTTTAATTTACTTATTTTATAATTTGTTTCTCATATGCGAGTATTATTTCAGACCACATTATATCATTTTTTTTAAAATAAAAGTAAGAGTAAATTTCTCCTAATTCGAATTACACTTTTAAATATTTTATCACAGCATTTAATCAATAAATCAATAACAAACTATAAGCTTTTGAAAACTTTATTAAAAGTTCTCGATACTGAATAAAGAATTTAATAAGGTAGTAATAAAAAATTAATAAATAAATGTGTAAAAAGTTTAAAAAATATAATATCGTTTATTATTTATTTTCAGGAATATTAAACTTGTGATGCGAAAAAGTAATGGAAGTCAGCTCATTTCAAATTCTTTGAAGAAATCCATCTCTACACATTTCTTGTTTGCATTTGCTGCCGTTCTTTTAATCTCCAGTATTTCCGCCGCTGTATATTTCACACCGTTTTTGACATTTTATTTATCATATGCGTACACTTCTTTGTTCTCTTGTTGTTCTTTAGCACGACGGTGTTCTTCTTATTTTCTCTTTGCTTGTGATTTTTTCTTTCATTTCTGCTTAGATGTTATCTTCCGGTTTGAAATGAAAAATTCTATGTAATTTTTTTGGTTGTGTATAAAACTGTAAATAATAATTTCGACGTTAGCCCGAGGAGAAGATGACGTGTATTGGATCAATTTTATGTGATATTTGTGGAATATATTAATGTTTACCCATAGTCTTCAATAAGACGAAAACAGGAATTTTATATTAGATTTCATCGGTGAGGGATTGTTACCTGGCTACGTGTATTTTATAATTTGCTTCCTATGTGCGAGTATTATTTCAGACCACATTATATCAATTTTTTTTATAAAAGTAACAGTAAGTTACTTTTAATACGAATTACACTTTTACATATTTTATCACAGCATTTAATCAATAAATCAATAACAAACTATAAATTTTTGAAAACTTTATTAAAAGTTCTCGATACTGAATAAATACTTTAATAAGGTATTAATAAAAAATTAAAAAATAAATATGTAACAAGTTTAAAAATATAATATCGTTCATTATTTATTTTCAGGAATATTAAACTTGTGATGCGATAAAGTAAGATCAAAAACATAAACACAAATAACATTTGACAGGCACTTGTCATTTTGCTTAGTTGGTAGTGCTGTAAAAGCTCCAATGTTTTAGGAACTTTTAAGAGAAAGTACCCCATATAACAGTTTTTCGTTGTAAGTTTTGCGTCGACTCATCTATCTCTCTTACACTAACGTTATTGTGCGAGAGAGAAAACTTTTTAAGTCACTTGGAAAGATAAACGAGTAATTCACGCTTAACCCATATAGCTGAAATTCCGAAAGTACATACATAACGTCACGCTATGTCCCACTTAGTGGGGTAGCAAGAACCCAGAAAGACAGTCAACCAACAATCAATCTCTTCCAAACATTCCTATCCTGACACACCACTTTCGCCTCGTCCACATTCATAGTGCGATTCATACATGCTCGTTTATTCTTCATATTCGGAATCATTCGTTCACGCAACAAACCATCAATCATACCCAACCAGATATTCCTCGGACGCCCACGTAATCGTTCACCTTCAATATCACCTACATATATTAGTTTCACCAACCTTTCATTCGACATTCGCTCAACATGTCCAAACCACCTCAACTGACTCACTCCCACTTTCTTAACAACATTCTTCTCAATCTCACATTCATCATACACCAGTGTATTCCGTAAACGATCACGTCTCGTACATACATACAAATTATAGAAGCCACTAAACCTAAAACCTAATCTTGTAAATGTCTGAATTATTAAAAATCAAAGAAATACCAGACGCGAAATAAGTTCATTGCGCTCATGAAAATGACGAATGAAACTCTAAATTAACATTTGTAGAAAATGAAAACTTCATCGTCTTGCGTGTTGAAATTATGAGTGGAAGCATGTAGCATAAATAACATTCCAGAAGTTCTATATTTAATTAAAGAACAATCTGGAATGAAAAATCCCTGGAGCCCGTGCCTGGGCTGGCGCGAGTTCGCGGTTAGGTTAGAGTAACTCGTCGTTGGGTTCTTGTAAATTACGAGCTTTTAAGTTCAACGAATGGAGAGCCACGACCTTTGGCACTGGTCAGGGGGCGCAGTGGCAGAGTTCACGGGCGTTTGGCACTTGTTTAGGCAGCCTCCTCACGTACTCTCCGCTGAGCCTCTGATACACTCACATACTCTCGCACTCGCAGCAGCCAACTGGCTCTATGATGAATATATATAGTTTTGGTTGATAGGCCGATTTAGATTAAACTGGATTATTTATGGCCCTGTTTGTGTATTATCAGACTTTTTGCAATATTTTTCATTTTTTGCCAGCTCGAAAAAAGATATAAAATTAACATTAAAATATTTTTGGGAATAATGTCCACTAGAGTGATCCTTATTTTCGCAAAGTCGACAATTTGTTGCTCTCATCTCCCAAACATACCCCAAAAAATTCTAACGCTGCCTTCTTCATGCATACGTTGCTTTCCTCTATCACTGCTTTGTTCAAACACAGCTTCATTCATACAACGATTTCTTCTAATACCCATTTATTCAGCGTACAAAAATTAATCGTCTTAATGCAGCACAGAAACAAACATGTAGTTTAAATCGCTTTTTTGACATTTTGCTGTATAACTTGTTTATATTTACTTTAAGGTAACCCCGTAAACTTTATTAACACCTTGAGCCCCGCATGCCCACCGGTGGGCACTGTTCTACAGCAGCACCGGCTGGTGTGCTCACCGGTGGGCACGCCGCCTTTCCTATTTTGGGAGCGCGCATGTACCGGTGGGAACGATTTTAATACAATTTATGTAGAGTAGTCGATTCGCAGGTCCCATGAAGAGATATTGGATATAGCGGACCGGGCAGGATTGTCATATAACAAATTTTAAAACGATTTTAAGAAAATATAAACAAAATTTTTAAATTTAAAATTTAGAAATCTTTTATCTTTAAAAAGTCATAAACAAAATACTATAAACTAAAAGATATTTAAAAAATCTGATGTGGCCAGGGTACAAAATAGTATTTGATGATACAGAAACACCTTCTTATTTGTTTATTTTCTATTTATATTTGAGAAATTTAATTTTCATTCGTATATTTATTTAATTTTTTGACATATATTTCACTAAGAAAACAGCTTCACAATCACAATGACATGTGTCACATTTCGTAAAAAATTGAAAATTTTTAAATGTTTCCATAGTGTACAAGGAATGCAAGATTTGTGAAATCTAATTTATATTTTATTATCTCTAAATCTAAAGAAAATTAATAAAATTAGTGTAATCAAAACACATGTAAAATTAAATATTCTTCAACTTTCAAAATAACATAAACTGTTGAAAAAGAAAATTTAACCGTGTTTTTCACGAAAAACTGTTAAGGGCTTCAAGTAAACTGCTTCTTGCGGTTGACCAATTTTATCCAAAACCTAATCAGTTCTTCATTTAAATATAAGAAGCAATAATTCACAAAATTGTATTTTTTGGTATTCTAGTAAAATCGTATTGTAGGGACCCTAAAACGTGCTTATTCATTGTAAACGCACTACCCAATTTTTTGACCAAAAACAATACCTCCCTTACCTAGAGGTAGGCGGGAAGTAAAAATTATGAATGTAATATTGTCGATATATCAAAATTCAGCACTTTCGGACAGATAGAGTTAGGGAAATATTTTTGTGAAAAATTAATTTATAAGATCTTATAATTCAGAAGTTGATTTCGCGACCAGTAGATTCTATGGATAGGGTACTTAACTCGCACTAGTAAACTATTTGTTCTTAGAAAATTGCTGAAACATAATCCCTTAATTAAAATTTTTCATTATAATCAGCCATAAAAAAGTAATTGAAGTTGTTTTTTAGAATCTGTTCTTCTTTACCACTTGTACTCTTTATTGCTCGTTTAATTATAATTTCACGTTTTTTTATTCAGTCTAATTGTTATCTTAAACTGTTTTTCATCCCTGCTTCTGACATGGGATAAGAAGAGAAACGCCGCGGCGAATTTAATGACACGTTTTCTTCAAATATGGTATGTTAATTATTTTAAAATTAATATTTCAACAGAAAACCTTCAGAGGTCATGTTGTGTTTTTCATAAACACGAAATGTTACATCAAAGTGCCTCTTGTTGGAATTTAATAAGTCTATGTCTGTGTCAAGGGCGGCCTTTGTTTTTGTAAATGATTTGCAATTCAGTAGCGGCTGAAGTTTATTTTATTTTCCAAACTGGATTCAGTAAAAGTAACCAAGCTTTGACAATCTAAAACTGAACACGTATGACTTGTTCCTTGTGTATGACTTTATTTTGACAATTATTTGACATGTAGATGTTAAACCTGTTTTATTTTTTGATCTCATTGTATTTTATTTTAAATAGGTTTAATTAAAACTTAATTATTAATTAATAACACTTAATAATTATAATTAATGACACTTCATAATTATTTGACATAAATATGTTAAAAATATTTTAGTTTTTGTTCCTCGTTGTAACTAAGATTAGTAAAATATATAATTTAGAACAGTGCAAATAACATTTTATATTCCAAATATTTTTGCTAACATCTTTCATTTGAATTTTTTTTGTCACAGCTGATTCTATTTCTTACTTTATAATAATAATAATAATTTATTAACCCTACAAACATACAAAATATAAATGGCTTGTCACAAAATGGTGCAGAAAATATGAGTAAATACAAATAAATATAAAAAAATAAGTTAAGATAAAACAAAACAATTACAAATTGATTGCTCAAAAGTAAAAGTTAACAGCATAAAAACAGTTTTTTGTGAGGATGACCTTAATTTCAGATTTAAATGAATTGATATTAGAAATCGATTTTTTTCGATTAGGAAGATGATTAAATTTTTTTATTGGCATATTGTTTTGTGTGTCAAGTAAACTTCCTCTTCAACTCTTCATATTTTTATGAAACTCATAAATTCCAAGTTTCGCTTACATATCTTATCTTGTTCATGAGATATTACGTACATGGATATCAATTTATCCCATCTATTCATCCCATCCATCCATCCCATCCATCCATCCCATCCATGAAATCCCATTCATCCAACTCATCCATCCATCCCATCCATCCATCCCATCTATTCATCCATTCTCACACACAGACATCATTGAGAAATTGGATACAGTGGATATCAATATGTATTTCTGCAAAAATCTCGTCAGCGATTTTTTTCCAATACTCCCTTATACTTTTCCTATTTCACGTACACAAAGTCAATTTTGTGACACTGTTTTCCTCAAAAACAATGCTACAAAATTGAATTTTTTGCAACTGTTTTTGGGGAATTTATTATTACAGTTTGTCAAACTTGGGGCTGTCATTACTCACGTTATATTATTGAATTGGAGCCCCTGCGTCGGGGTTGCGGCCTGGGACTCGATAGGCCCCGCGGGCAAAGCCCCTTGATGACTAGTGGTATATTAAACATGCCGTACAATTTTATTTTTATTAAATTTATGAACGTGAAATAGGAAAAGTAGTATGAATAATTCGTGTTACAATGCCTAATTGTAATACTCGTATTTTGCGTAACTCGCCTGCGGCTCGTTTACGAAATCTATACTCGTATTACAAAAAAGGTCATTGTAACACTAGTTGTTCAATATACTATTGTATAAGAAAGTAAAAAACAATAGAACAATTACAGATTCTACTACAATTTATATATTTACTCAATTATAACCTAAGATTTTTATAAAGTGGAGTCAAATTTCCATCGCCATAAAACAATTTGGTTCAAATTCAGTAAATATATAAGTTCTTTTTCTATTTACACAAAATTAACCCAGTTGTGTTATTGGCTATAAATTAATATGAATACCATACGCTGTGTCGCTGGAATTACTTACGAGTGAAAAGTTTTGTTTGATTCCTTAGCATCTTTCTTTACACACTCAACCTACGTGCAAACCATCTTCATGTATCATAATAATATATTATAGTTATACCCTAAAAATTTTATGCACTCATAAAGCGATGGACTGAATGACAAGCCGGGCGTAAACAAATGCACAATGAACTACATAACCAAACTTTTAGTTTACGACATTATGCAACCCAGAATGCAAATCCAATTTTGGAGTCTCCAAAATAAAGAGCTCCCTGCTATCGTATCGGACTGTGAATCATAAGATCCTTAGTTCGATTCCCACAGCCGATAGTTGCCATTTTTAATTTTACACTTGTGATTCCCTCTCCATTAACAACTTTGGGGGCCTTGGCTTAAAGAATGGAAAGCGCAATTTGCACGTATAACTAAACAAATCACTTAACGAATAGAACGGCATAAATATGTATTTTTTCCTATTTCACGTACACAAAGTCAATTTTGTGACAGTTTTTCTCAAAAACAATGCTAAAAATGGAATTTTGTGCGACTGTTTTTGGGGAATTTATTATTTGTAAAATTAATAGTCTGTCAAACTTGGGGCTGTCATTGCTCACGTACAATTATTTAATCAGAGCCCCCGCGTCGGGGTTGCGGCCTGGGACTTGATTGGCCCCGCGGGCAAAGCCCCTTGGTGACCAGTAGTACGAGTATATTAAACATGCCGTACAATTTTATTTTATTTTTCTTTTTATTGAATTTATGAACGTGAAATAGGAAAATACGAGAATTACAATTAGGCACATAGAAGTCTTGTTTGTGGGAAAATAATAAATTAAAAGAAATAATGAATAACACGTGTATATTTTATTGGTTAAACATTTTTTCTGTTTGTGTACTGTGCCGAATTTAAACTTTTCTATACTCCTTGGCATTTATAACAAAATGCGTCGAACAGTATATTTTCCGCACAATATTATTGTAATTAATTATTTTGAGTATCATTCAATGTTTATTTTGTAAATACCGCAGCAAAATGATACGTTTTTCTCATCTGTCGTTGCCAGGATTTAAAACACGGTGACCCATGAGACATTTGGAGCGCCATGCGGCATGCGGGCACCAGTCGAATAATACCCCACGGCCTAATTCCTTTTTAAATTAACCCTTTTTAATTAAAGAATTAATGATGGTATTTTGAGAGTCGTAATTTTGTTTTGTTCCTGAATTTTCTGCGAAAATATCTCGCATCCTTAAACACTTTATATAAGATTTTAATAAGACTTTATAGATTTAATAACGTTTCACAGTGAATTCAATAAATTCCACAGTGAATTTTTTAAAGTACTTTTAAATTAAAGCTAAAAGGAGAAGAAAATAATTAAAAATATATAATGTGTTATGCAGAATATTTATTCAGTTTTAACTTGACTAATGAATTTCATCTTTATGAAGAATAAAGTTGTTTTATCTTTTTAATTTTATAATATCGATTGACGATACTTCATTTGTGCACGTAATGTGAAATTAATATATCAGCAAATAATTTTTATTTCATACTGGTTTCTTATGTTACATTTTTCGAACTATTTATCGTACAAAAAGTCAATAGAATTTTAAAGTACAATTTGACTTTTAATTTTTCATTATTTATAAACAAATACTTGTTTCTATAGAAATTGTCATTTAGCCTAATTGTATCAGCTCATATTTCTTCGATTTTATGATAATTTCTGATAATAAATACTATAATTTAAAAACTTTAGTAACCAGTGTGCAATACAATTTTGTATGTATGTACCTCGAACGACAAGTGACTTTAAGGTCCTCGCATGTAATTTCGATAAAACTTGTTAGTACCTTTAAAGTTTCTCTTTTCGTTCTAGGTACATAAATAATTAATAATTATTTCAGCATCTATAAATATTTTTTTAGGCGGAGAATTTTTATTTAGGAAGCATGTATTTTCGGAAAATCTAAGTGATTTTATCTAATTTATCAAGCATCACTTTCCTTTATACCGTGTGTCAACTTTTTTATAGGACATAGGAAATACAATGTTAAAATTTTCATTAAACGATAGTTGGTTTCCTTTGAATTTTAGAACAAAAGTTTAAATACAAAAAATGTTCAGAAACAAAAACTGCTCAAAATGATATTTGGCATAGTTTTAACGATTACTGGCTATAATAATTATTTTTCAGTAATGATGGACACTTTACTATATAGAAATATTCATTAAAACTATGCCAAATGTCATATGTCAAACTCAAACAATACGACTGTTGGTATGATTTGTTTACTATGGCACTCTGGAAATAGTTAAAAATTATAAATTTTATTTTACGTCAATCTCATGACAGAAATGTATCACATCAATAAATTTAGACATATTTTGTTCAGTTTTTATTTTTAAACATTTTTGTATTTAAACTTTTGTTCTGCAATTTATTTAATGAAAATTTTAATATTGTATTTCCTATATCCTATAAAAACCTAGACACCCGGTATATCCTAAATTAGTAGACATTACAACCAGATTAATTTTGCATGCGTTCTATTTACCTGTACATGTCCAGTTTCCATTTGATTTTCGCTGTTCCTGTACAGTTGACAGTTGACTAAATGACTGTGACTGGATAATTAGGACATTGTATCACGATCTAGTATGCAACGTCGCTGCACTGATGTTTATCAAGTAAATATCTCTGCATGCCCCTTGCTGTCTCCCATGGTATAAATAATAAATATAAATTAATCAATTTCTTATCGCATAATCTTTATACCGCGTGTCTGTCTTAAAGGTGAACATAGAAGATTAATACGGGAAATCAATTTTTTGCGTGCTGTTACTCGGTGTTCTACTGGACAACAATGATTGTAGTACTAATCGAAAGATATCTCTAGCAGGACGTCTGCCTACGAGATCCACTAGTATTAATATAAAATAAATGTAGTGCTATATTTTTATTGCATTTTCTATTTCAGTGCAAACACAAATTAATTCACAACTCTTTGAAAATATGTTAAATTGTAAAATTCTAAAGCTGAGAATAATCTAAACAATTAAATCTAACCCCTAAGCCCTAAAGTAATAAGATAATATCTAAATACGTATTTCGATAACTCAGTTATCATCATCAGTACATGCAAGACGGATAAATCAAGATTACACAACTTGTAAACAAGTCAGATGGCAAAATTGAATCCAACTTAAAAAATAAAAATACCTAATTTATATTTACTATACCAACGAATAACATAAAGAAAATAATTAAAAGTTTACCGCTATTGTCAGCTTAATAACTAATTCCCTAATAAATCAAACAATTTACTATTAGTAATGTGTAAGCTTGTTGACTGGGATTTGTATTGAAATAAAAACAATTTCCGTCTGGATTGCAGTCACTATTTAAATAATTTCATTTCGACCTCTACCGGTTTCTATCCCACTTGGGTCTTCTTCAGTTTTTTCAATTGTGACTGCAATCGAGAAATTGTTTGTATTTCAATATACTATTAGGTTTGGGACCTAGGAATAGATTAACGATCCGATGGTTACTCTAAATATGTTATTTGTTGTTACTGTTTTAAATATTTTTAAATTATTTAAATTACTATTATAATCATTATGGAATAGTATATTCTACAACAAGTAATGGAATGGCACATATTCCACGCGAGCAAAAAGTTTGTAGCCAGAGCCAAAGGCGAGGGCTTCGGTTTGCGAGTGTGGGATAGGCCATTCCGTTACATGTTGTAGACTATACTTTCTATAAAAAGGTTTTGGAAATTATACAAAAATACAAATATAAAACTGTTGAAAACGTCAAACTCAAATAAATCAAATTAAAACAAACAGACGTAACCATAGTAACTGAATCAAGATACTTCATATGTCGCGCTAATAAGCGGTTCTGATTCGTCGAAAATATTCCATACGCCGGGTATGGAATGTTAGTGATTCCATAACAATTTTTAGTAGTGGAATACCCAGTTTCCAAAACAGTGTTAGACAATGTGTTCTGCAATGTTATTGGTTAGTATGGCAGGGTTGATTGCTTCGTTTAAGTATAAATTGATTTGAATTACAAGTTGTTTAATTTTGATGTTATCCCTCTTGCATAATTGTTGATGATAATTTAGGTACCTTAATACGTATTTAAATATTTCCTTATATCTTAGAGGCTTAGGGATTAGTTTATTTTTTTTTACTTTGCATAATTTTGAATTATGTACATAGCCGTGTGTGTTTATACAAAATTGTGAGTTCATTTCTCTCACGCACTTACGAAAAAGTACTAGTATATTTGCCTCTTGAATTACGCCTGAAAAATGTAAGTCATTCATAAGCGAGTCAATATAATAAATAGCACGATGTATATTCAAATTTATCGTCACAAAAAATCCATTAAAGTTATTCTATTAATATAGGCAAGAAGTTATGAGGAATATAAAATGTAGGGATGTGTACACTGTGCGCGTATTGAAATTATGCGTTGTCAGGCGCGGCGCCCGGCCGCGACGTGGTCACGAAAAATGATAAAGGCACCGTGTCGAAACATCTGTTGTTAACGTATCGCCAAATTTAACATTTTCCTCGTTCATCATTCTTCTGTTTTTGCTGCGATTCGAATTTTATTTTCAACAAGTTTTTGTAGCCAACATATGCAATCAAACTAATGATGGTCTTCTCTCCTCGTTGCCTTGTTTTGTTCCAAACCGAGTTATTCTGCAGGATCTGCAAATCCCTTCCTTAAATGAATAAAACCACAGATTGAATGCTAAATCTTTTAACAAAATTTAATGAGTGCCACGAATGAAAACTAGCAGTACACGATTTGCACTGCGGTAGCGTCAAACGTACACATCAATACATCAGATCCACCGAATAATTAAATAGACATTTTAGTTACCACTAAGTTAGACATAATTTAGAAACTTAACATCTGTGTGGATGGATGCAGGGATGGAAGGATAGATAGATGTGTATCCGTATGTTGTCTAATTCATACTACCAAAAATTAATAATTATAAGTATTATTAAATAAATTTCATGACAACGCGAGAACTGACAAGGAAAGTTGCCAAAATTACTGAAAATTGGTGAAATATAGTTATTTGTCAAACTAGAGAGGAAAGCGCTTCTTTTTCCCCCTCGAGTTCGAAGTTTGTCTCTTGAGCGCAGCGAGTGAGGCATTTCGAACGAGAGTGGAATAAGAGCTTTCCTCTCGTGTTAGACACAACATTTTTTTCACGACATGTTTCTAAAAACGATTTGCTCGGACCTAAAATACACTTTGAGAACACAACTGACAGACTGACACGTTAAAAGTTAGGTTATCAGACACAAGGCGGTGTAGCAGTGTTGCCAATGAACCAATCTTAAATATCTTTAATTAGTTGTCAAATTGTGATTTAATAAGAAAAAGAAAAATATAAGACATAATTGTAAGACAATTTAAAGTATGTATATCACTAAAATAAGGATTTCCAATCAAATTAGGAATTTATTTATAATTTTTATAATAATTTTTTTGTAAATAACATTCATATTGGTAACACTTCTATATTTTCCTCTCTAGAGAGGAACAAGACATTTTCCTCACTATTTTGGGAGAAGAACGGTGGGGTTTCCTATCATGTTGTGAAAAAAAGATTTTTGTTTACTCATGTCCTTAATATAGTTTTGAATGCTTTAAGACGGATATTCGAAAATAATTTTAGATTGAACATAAAGTTATAATCACTTGAAGTTCCGCAGACGACCCAAATTTTACATTTAGTTTAGATGGAAAAAACGTCTTTTAATACATTTCAATGTCTAACTTTGCTTGTGTTCAATCTAAAATTATTTTCAAATATTCGCCTCAAAGTCTACAAAATTATAATAAGGACATGAGTAAACTCTTTATTTTGCCAAAATGACACCTATTTTCAATAATTTTATCAACTTCAAATGGTTATAACTGTTCAAAAACCAATTTTGCACGGAAACGTCTTTGGATCGGTTCATGATAAATAAAAATCTTGTGAGTTGATTTTGGTAACAACTCTCAAATCCGAATTGGAATTTTATTTGATAGACAAAACAATAAATTAAATTTATTTCGAATACGAAATTTGCTTCGAGAAAAGTTTCAAATGACAGATTAAATGTTACTTGTAATTTTGTTGTATCTGCTTCCGGTTTTGAGACAAATTAATTATATATCTATTTTAATACTACTAGATTAAGTAATTTGTTTACGTAAAACAAACTACTATAATTAAAATATCTAAAATCAAACTAATTATTTCATCATTGTTTAGTTTTCCAGTCCAAATCTCATATTGTTATACGTTACTCTGGCGCTATATACCCATAAAGCGATGAAATAATAATAACAAAACATTATTATTTGCAGTACTGTAAATGATATAATTGTGAAAAAACTTATAATGGCAACTATAATAAATAATAACAATTTCCTTGCTCACATAAAAATGCAATTACGAAGATCTAGGTTGAGAAATGAGAGTTTTCCTTAATGAAAACAAGTGTAGAAATCTGCTGTTGTAATGCACTTGTACAGGGAAATGACATTGTTTTCCGGCACAGCGTAGATAATGTCTCTCTAATCGCACAACCGAAACATTTGCCGTTACACAAAAGTCTCCGGAACATTGCGAAACTAATTAAGCTCCGTGCACCGGCGTCGTCTGAAATAATTCCACGTGACACTTACATAGCCGCTGCAAGCGTGGATTAGCTTGGCGTTTCGCATTTCCTCCGCTGCACGCTGCAGTACCACTGCAATACACATTTGTGAAAAAATATGTACTGAGGACTCTATTGAAACATTCATGGGACATGGGATAGTGTCTCCAGTTTCCGTGCTTAGTTTTTATTTCTACTTTACATTTCAGAAACAGCGCAGATATCTAGTTGTTGTTGATGATGTAGATAAAACGTGTTGAACTTTTTTCATTATTAATGTTATTGTTACTTTCTTATATAGAGAATAAGGTACTACAGGAAACATGAAAAAATCGATGGATAGATTTTTGCGGAAATACATGTTTTGAATTTCCCAGATTCCGATTTGACTATTTACTCAATGAGCTCTGTGTGAATAGAGTAATTAAACTATGTAATTGGGTTTCATGATAATTCTAAGAACTTTGGTGATTTATGCTAATGAATACTTGTAAATTCAAATGTAACAAGATTTTATTTTGGCAATATAGTATATAAATTCTTCGTCAGGCAAAAAAATAATATTTAATTTCGTTCTAGAAAAATATTATTAAGCGCACATTTTACAATGAAGTTTTTCTTTGCAAGTGACTTTAAATTGTCTTTATAAGTGAACTTATCAGTCTATTTACATGATCCAGTTTTTAGGGAATTATATACTAATATTCATTGATTTTGCAACACATGAAATTTTTAGAGGTATATCCACTAAGTTCTCAACTTCTTCCCTACTTCACTGTGCCATTGTAAGATTATTATTTATTAAACCCTTGTAACATTAAAAACATAAACATAAACGACATTTTACATGCACTTGTCACTTCGCTTAGTTGGTAGTACTGTAAAAGCTGCAATCTTTTAGGTAGTAGACACATCTTACTCTTATTCTTACGTCATTGTGCGAGAGAAAACTTTTAAACTGACTTGAAAAGAAAAACATCATCGTATAATGCACGCTTTAGAAGCGTACAAAGTCATACATTATTAAAATAAAAAAAAATATATAATTTTTTACTACTGGTTCCATTAAAAAAATTAATTTCATGAAATTTTATAGAGATTGGTACTAAATAACATCAGATTGTTTAATTAATTACAACTTGTACCTTCTCTTCCGAGATATACTAAACAAGACCAATGATAATCAATAAATGTACTTTCGTATTCATAACAGCAAAATATTATACAGACATATATATTCTAAATTACGTATATACCAAAAATTTCGTTATGGAAACGTAAGCGCTGTGCTGTATCTTGTTTATTTTTTGTCTTAATTTGTCCCTTTAAAGCACTGAAATATTTTACAATAGATGCTAAGTGAGCACGAAAGAAGATTCATAAATAATAATACGTTCCAGGGATACCTTCATGTTCTCGAGCCGGATTCTTTTATGAATTCCCGCCAGCTGCCCCATTCTTTAAACATTGAAACTGCCAAGAATCCGAAACGAAAACTTAATTGCGCCAACAGTAAATTCAAATCTAGATTTATTCTTCCGTTTAACGAGGGCTTTTTATAATTACTCAGGTACTCTGTGTAGTTAACCACTTTTGCAAACATTTATTTTAAACTGTTAGGTCTGCTTCCGTATGCGAGCAGTCTGAATATCCGCCATTTATAGAATAAAAAGAATAAAATAGGAGCAAAGACAGTTGTTCTCTCGGCTCGTTAAATATCTCAGTAAGTCCTGGAACCTGGAACCGTTTGCTGCGCTGAACAAATGAAGAAGCGCACACGTATATAATTGGTATTTTACTGTAATTTATGAGAAGAGAAGTTCTTTTGTTTGGTAGGATAATTAGTTTTGTGCTAATAAAGTTGTCGTTTTCAAGATAAGTTTGATATTTTTTATTGCTCTCTTGAGACTGGAAATTTTCTTTATTTTTGGAATTGTATGTAAAGAACTTTTATTAAAGTCATACATTTTTTATGCGATAAAAGGTTTTAACTCTGCAATATCTTACACTCTACTGCAACAATAAAAAAGGCCTTATTAACTCGTGCTAACAAATGGACGCGCAACCCATATATCTAGCGGTTAATTTGATTATCTATGGTTAAAGTAAGTGATAAGTACCAGTTAAATGAAAGTGTCAATGGAGGGTTATACAGAATCAAATTTTCGTATTGCCATCTATTGATGTTGTCAGTAATAATATAACAAGAGAGTGAGAATAAATTGAAAATAATTTGACAGATCTTTCGAAAACTTGTTGCCAGGCAATAGCCACGAAAGCCCGTAGGGCTTGAGCGGCTATTGCCAAATGGCGACAAGTTTGAGAAAGATACTGGAGAATTATTTTCTAATTTATCGAACTCTCGAGTTGTATTTAATTAGATTATTTTTTGATTTCATCATCAGGCACGTCACAAAATCTAACTTTTTGACTCATTTTACCTTGTGTTGATGATAACTATCTGACATCTGACATCTGTCAACAAAAACAAAAAAGCTACAGAGAAAATTGCCGGGAATATTCACAAGAGCATTATTCTCAGTATAATAATGACAGGATTGGTTAAAACGCAGACACGTGACATACAATAAAGCATTTCATTGGTTTAAATAAACGTCAAAAAATAATCATTGAACTACGATGAAATTGAATTGACAAAAGACAAACAAAACGCTGTCAAAATGACAGTTCTTAAAATGATACTAAATATGAAAAATAAAGTTTGTGTATGGTTTGTGCAATAGTGATGGCCGTTATTACTATAAAGAATATATGGCCAGTGTTAAATTTATTGTTTCCTAAATCAGAAACTTCAAAAATAAAAACATAACCTTGTTAAAACACTATCTCAAACATAAAAAAATGGATGTTTGTATTATAATTTTCCATCACAACTTTTACATCATCTTTCTCTTTCTTGCATGTGACGTCAAAATCATAACCCTCCATTAAAGTTGTCATGTTTAATAATTTTCGAATAATGTTGATACTTTAAATAAGATGGTAATAAAAAAATTTAAAAAAAGCCGATCTCGGTGGTGTAGTGGCTATGTCACTAGTCTAGTCACCAGAGGTCGAGGGTTCGAATCCCACTGAAGACCATGATCGTTGGTGATTCAAAATTCATCCATTAATGAGGTGGCATATGACCAAAGCAGTTAGTTCGCCTCCTATCTTCACAAAACAAATTATTCTGTTTCATTGTTTAATTGTTTTACTTGCATTCGCGAAGATGCTGATGGCCATTTAACAGACAAATACAAGGGACTGCCGTGCCGGCTTATAGTGACCTCCGAAGCACTCAGAGGTATCGTGCGGGGCGCGAACTCCGACCGTCAGATTATAGATTGTAACCTGAGCACTTTCAGTTTCCTGACCCGATTTGACCACCAACGACTCTACTAAGTGAAATGTTACGATTACGAATCCATAAATATTTTTATCTAGCAATCAATTTTCTCCAAACATTCCTATCCTGATGGCACATCATTTTCGATTCGTACACTTTCACACATGCACGTCTATTCCTCGTCTATCTCGTCTTCATATATCTTTTCACCAACCTCTCAATCGAAACCTTTAGATATAACCAAGCCATCTGGACTGTCTATTCCCACACATTTAACAATATTTTTTCAATCTCCCAATTTCTAGTGATTATAATTGCACGTACACTTGAACGTTGAAATGAAAGCGTTACCAATGTGCTAAAAACTATTCTGTAGCTACTGATATAACATGCAATTTCTGTTTTTATTTTTGTAGAATGTTTCATTTATTAGTTTTAACTACTATTTGAGGTTTTGTGTTGATGAAAAAACTAGGGTATATTAAATTTTTAACATGAAACTTTAATTGGCATATATTTCGAAATGTAGATTGTTCTATTTATTACAAAAACAGGTACAAACTAATGAAATGTATCAGTTTCTACTAACTCGTTAACAACACAAAATAAATTTAATTTAAAATTTTATGTTTCAATCGTGATATATTTACAAAATCTAACAGTTCAGTTAAATATTATTTTGTACTCATTAAAATAGAAGCTCGTTTTCTGCACTTGCATGGATAATTAAACTACTTTTTGAACGAGGCTATAAAAACAAATGGTTTTCCTAGTTCTACCAATCGAATAAGTGGCGACTAAAAAATCATTACACAAGTATCCGGAGGCGCCAGAAGAATGATTGCTTTTACGGGCAAAGTGCCGCCGTCTGCGCTAGGACTGCATCAGATTGCATCGAACTGCTGCTGTTGGAGGCACTTTGCGGCGGGCGACATTATTTTATGTTAAGCTGTACAGCTTCAACTTAGTGCTTTCAGATGCTGCGGTTTTATTTCGTTATTTACAGAGATTTTTATATTTATTTTTATTAGATATTCTATTTTTACTTAATATTTATTTAGGTACAAAAATACAAGTTTATATAAAAGTGGCGATAGCTATTTCAGAAACATGGACAGGACAACAACAAAAAAACATCGAAATAAATTAAGTGGCTCAAAAATGAGATACCTAAAAACAATATATATATAAAGGAAGCTCTCCAGAGACTACACTACTTAGAAAATAAAATTGTAAAAGGGCAACTAAGATGGTTCGGACACTTATCCAGAATGAAAGAAGATAAAACAACAAATGAAGCAACGACATCAAAGTAAAGACAAAAAATAACGTTGACAGAAGAAGTGAAGCAAGCACTGCAAAGGATAGACGTTGCATGAGAAGAAAAACACAGGTAATGAAAGACAGAAATGGAAAAGAAAACCCAAGGAAAAAGCAAAATGAAGACAACCCTATCCTCGCACAGTTTTTCACCTAAAATAGTAGAAAATTTAATGGATTAATAATAATAAAAAAATACATTTAAAATATATATTTTGTCAACATTTAAATACTTACTGCGGGAAAACAATGTTCTGAGATAAAACGAAATACATATTGAAGTAGTTTAATACAATAAATAAGTACTCAAAGTATAATACGATTAGTTTTTATATGACAGATAAATCTAAAACCGACAAAAATGTGTTTTTTCCGAAATCGTTAAAGTTAAACTTTACAGACTCTTATGTCAAAATTTTACTTCTTAGGCTCTTATGTCAAACTTGAAATAACGAACAATTTATTCTATAATACTATTGGTGAATTTATTTATTATTTACCTTTGACAATAATTTATCGGATTTAATACAGATCACATGCAGACTACGTCTAAGAACATATAAAAATATAACGAAAACTATAACCAAATTTGACACATTGACAAAACCTTTGTATCACAGCCATCCCCGTCGCAACATCTAGCTGACGTTTTACAAATACATAATGCTATTTATTTATGTTTTTAATTAATAATTAAACGATATCGGAAAAAATATAATGTATACCTCGACACTAAAGTATTTTTTATCACGAATATGGAATTTTTAACTATGTGCCTTGAAATACAAATAACATATTTTTTCATATTTTAAAAGTGGCGCCATCAAAAAATCTGAAAAAAAAAATTGAAATGATAGACAATTTAAAAACCCTCTTTTTGGTTGACTAAGCAGATTTGCACCCTTCACCGTATAAAATATATGGCCTTTTTCTGATTTTTTCTTTTGGTTGTCTATTCGGTCATTTTACTCTCAGAAGTATTCCCAATTGGAACTGATTGCGTAATCGCAATACAAAAATTTGTGTTATAAAAAATTAATATTTTACTTATTGAAAAGAGGGGAGACTATAGACGTTAATTAAGTAGATGAAAAAAATTTGTTGTCATAAATATATGGTTAGTGACGCCATGATGTTTGGTTCAAGGGCACTTGTATAATTTTAGGTTTCTTTGTAAACGTAATTGAGGGGTGTTTGATTGTTTGGGTTTTAGTGATACGTACTTTAGTTGTATTTTGGACATGATTGCATTAATCTCTTTTGGAGTGAATTATCTTTTATGATAACACAAGCAGTAGACTAGTTGCTAGTTTGGCAAAAAGCTTTAATGTTTTGCGCAAGTTCGAAATGTTTCTTGAGTCTGATCTGGAGATATGAGAGTTAAGTTCTGTTGGTTGTTTTCTACAATGAACGTATTATTTGCTCTACGTTTTACTTACTTACAGTTACAAATATAGAACGTGCCATAAATTATTCATGACTATTATTCACATGCTTGTAATAAATGAATTAGTTAATGTGCAATGTAACATATAATTCAATGCTTTTTATACATCAATAAATAATATTACATAAATTTTTAGCACAATATAGTATTTATAAAGCATATATTAAATTCCATCAATTGTAGGTTTCATTTGATTAATACATAATTAATAATAAAACTTTTATAGAAAATAGTTATATGTATATATTTAAAGCGCAAAGTTATGTTTTGTGGCTCGAACACTGATATTGAAACGTGAACCGCAGGGGAACGTTTCAATGGGATCTTTCACCATTTTTTTTTTAATTTTATGGAACTATATTTAAATTGAAGACTATCTGCATTTAAAAAAGTCTTAATTGTTATTCATTAAGCCACAATGATTTTTGACGTCATTGTAGAGGTGTTGGTGAATCTCAAACAGTAGAGACTGTAAATAATTGTAGTCACAGGAATGTTCTAATTTTTATTTGGAAAATTATTTAAATGGAATTAAAATAACTTTTCATGGTAAATAATTAAAATATACATGAATTTCAAATATTTCTGGAAGAAACATGAATAAACTATAAAATTATTTTAATCAAATGTTTGATTACCACTGATAAATTTTGCTAACCTATGTCATTCAACCTTTAATTTCGTTGATTCGTTCGAAAGTAATATTTAATAGTTAGAATTGAATAATATATTTTGTATGTATTTACAATATACAAAAAATTAGTTGCCAACTATTTTGACACCTCCACAAATTGACAGCTCAATAACAAGAGAAGTACAAATAATTTAGAATAGGATAGATATGCGCCACAATACTTTGACGTCATTAAAGAGGTCTTTAAAACTCAAATAACTTAATAATTAATAATATATTTTTTTAAACTTCTTTTATATCTAGTGCGATATTTTGGGTCTAGTCATAATATAAATTACTTATTTTCTATTTTGTGACGACTCGATTGACTGAATGAATAAATACTTTGCGCTCGAATTATACACAATATTTTTCTGACGACTGATCATAAAAAGAAAATAATTGAAATTGATCACAAGAGTATCAATAATAAAAACAATAACTTGTTTTGTTTAACGGCCTACCTAAAATTATATTTTCCATATTAAACATGTTAATGTTTCTTTGAACTTTGTGATCTTAATTTTAATTTTAGGTATGGGAATATGTTATATCATTGAAAAGGGAACAATTCAGGCTATTCGTTCCAATAAAAAATTACCCCTTTCTATTTAAGAAAATATAACTTCATTCCCCTCTCCACATCTCCCTAATAATTTCATTTTACCCCCAATTATGTCCCCCTCCTTGCTGTATAAGCCTATGTATTTATTTTTTCCCTAAAGTTATTAGTTAGCCAGCAACTGTAGATTATTTTAAAAAACTCACCGTGCAGACGTAGATTATACTAAGAGTTTAAGTAAATTCATATTAAGACCGTCTGTGATATTCAATATTACAATTATTTTTCTGGTCTTCTTCTCAGGATCCTTACATGCTGAATTGCAGTGCTGTCATATGTCCCGTGGGCGCGGTAAATAGGTTGGATTCTACCGAAAAATTGGTAAGTTCTCTTGTAAATTTTATACAATATTACATTCGAGTTAATCTTTTATGTTTAGAACTTGTTGTATAATTTATTATCATAATTTTTATTTTCTTACATCTCAAGAAGTGTTGTTACTAGAATAATGTCGATATTATTCATGTTCACATTTTATATGTAACAAACAGAACACATTTGAATGCAATTGCTACGAAATGGAATTGAAACATAAGAATCTACATTTTTCGTTAACCAACAAACAAATAGTTTGAGAAACGTCGTTATAGGTTGTAAGGGTGGAGGATGATTGAACTCATTACTGTGATCAAGGCAAGCTGAATCGATTCTATGACAGAAATTGATACGTGGGTTGTAATAACACGTAGGTAGAACACGGCACAAGGAGATTTCGCTGATGTTGCTCGTAAGTGCTGTCCACTTGGGCAATAGCTTATGAAGGAGATTGTGGAATCGACATCGAGCTCTCCTGAGACCTTATACACAAACTTTTTACTTCTCTGTGTCTGTTTTTACCTTACATTCAGCTGTTTGTTATTTCGACTATATAATGTATAAAAGAAAGCGAATCAGACCGGAAAGAAAATATTGGTAGCTTATGAGAACATCTCAGAAAATCATTAAGTAGGAATTATATGCTTCCAAATTCAAGAATTTTGTCGAATTCAGTCGATGCTTCAATATTTAATTTAATATTATCTTATACAAATTAAATAGCTCCGAGGTAACGTGTCGGACTGTGGATCGTGAGATCCTCAGTTCGAATCCCACTGCCGACAGTTACAAATTTAAATTTACCCCTGTGGTTTCTCCTCCACTAACATCCTTGGGGGCTATGATTTGACGGCTGGTTACCGCACTTCATACGAAAAAATATATCACTTACCGAGATCTGCGTAAGCAGAGTGCCACACCCGTAATGGGTAAAAGGCGTGATGATATATTATTATTATTACAAATTAAATTCGTTGCCCGGCTAGTAAAACACAATAATTTTATTTTAAAAAATTATGTGAAATCTTTCTTTAGATTACCGAGAGAAAAATTATAATCGAAGACGCTTGCTACCAAGGCAGGACAATCTCAAAGATGTTAAAGGATTTTACGTTTCTATTACTTTACTAATTTTTGGAAATATTAACTGAAATTAATTTTCTAAATATGCATTGTAGGTAGTTTTTTTTTAATTTAACAAAAATTTGAATAAAGTTTGAAGGAAAATGTAATTCCAAATATTTATTAAAAATATTTTCATAAATTAAATATGGACATCGTTGAGAATGTTTCATATAAGCTATGAAATTTAATTTTAAATGAGATATAATTTTCACATAATTTTGTTTTCATATTTCAAATTAATACATTTAGTACATCAAATATCACAGAAACATGTATGCAGGTCGTAATTTGACGGCTGATGATATATTTATTATTATTATATTTAAGACATAATTTAAACATGGAAATATATTTCTATATATTTTTACATTATAATATCATATTTTTCATGTATTTTGTTGCGAGAAGGCGTTTCATCTTACACGGTCAAGTCATTTGACATTTTAAGGTTTTTTTTTTATTAATATTAAACAAATAAATACATGCAACGCCAAGGAAACCAACAAAAAACATTACCAATATAGAAGGCTTTGAGTGAAATTTTTATATCTTTGATTCCAAAAGGGAGTTTGATTCTATTTGTTTTTGGATGTTTTATATTTAGACTGTTTTACATTGTTTCTTTAACAAAAATAATGTATGAATTTATTTATTTAGTTTAAATACGCAATCGTATAATTTGGTACGAGAGCACAAGAAATATTTAGTATTTAATCGGATTTTCTTTGACATAAGCTAGAACAAAGAAATAATTAATTTAATGAATGATTTATAAATGGAATTGTATTTCATATTTTGCTTAAACAGAGTTACTAATATTTTCGCAGCAATATTTAAAGAAAGAAATTATTTCGTTAATTTTATAAATTATTGAATCCTTTCTTACGAGTAAGGAATCCCATTGATTTTTTATTGTTTTAATTACTTTTGAAATTTCACGATTGTGTTTGTATACATCCTAACGCAATTTTAATTCATGAAATGGCCTGGAATCAGAAACTTTTGTTATTATTTCTAATTTAAATGATGGATCGTGCAAAATTCATTTAAAATTATTACTTCCTTGCATTTTTCTCTACAACGAACTTGTGCTTTGAGGATGAGAAACGACATTTTAACTACATTTCAAGACCTTCACGAAAATTATGTTTATAATTACGAAATGGATCCCAAGATCTTTCGGCATCTTCAGCTGCAATTTTAATCTAAGTGATATTGAAATTTTCACAAAATAATATTACTAGAAGCAAGTTTTATATATACGGAGTTTAAAACAGAATACAATTTACAATTTTAAATTATGACACATTGAAACTAAGTAACAATGTGTAAATGCAAACTAACATAATTGCTATTTTTAAATATCATTTGCATAAAAATTAAAATGGACTTATGAGTCGCTGTTTTGTGATATGTATCATGCAACAACGTACGTAATTATTTCTGCTTGCGACAATAACATTCAAGCATGTTTGCTTAGCCTTGAAACTTCTCCGTGAAGTGCGTGCTTACGAACACTTTCCGTCTTCGGCAAAAGGAAAACTGTGTATATGTTAACAGTTTTCAAGTTTCAGCGATGGAAACTGTCTGATTACGACTAGAACTTCAATTAAAATATTTCCTTATTAGCTAGCGATATGAGATTGCTTTTATTTTGGATAACTGTTGAGCTGTAGTATGGATGTTAATTTAAATATCATTATGTGGCCATACTAAATTTGTGCACGACCACTTAATGGCAATGATAGATCAAGAAAACTGTGAAACCTGCAATACCAAAGTTAACGTCAAACACATTTTTGAAATTTAACCAAAATTTAACGCAAATCGAAACGCCCGAAACATCGTTACTGACATTCCAATATCACTAACCAACAGAATGGCCAAGAACCAAAAATATCCATCTGTTGTGGACAACATAATACCTCCCGCCATAGATTTCTTATCAAATGATGCAGAATCACGGACCACCACTATCAAGAAACGCTCATCCCTTCACAAAAATTATTTTTCAATTGTGACATGTCAAAAAATGACATTTTTCAAGCGTTGTTTTTTTTTTTAATGCCCAGGTTAGCAGATTTAAACGAAAATGTAAAAATATAACACTGTTTTGGAAACTACACATTCCACAACTAAAAAATGTATGGGAATAACTATCATCCTATACGCCGCGTATGGAATAATTTCGACGAATCAGAGCCGCATATTAACGCGATATATACAGTATATTGATTCAGTTACTATGGTTACGTCTGTTTGTTTTAACTTTATATATTTGAGTTTGACGTTTTCAACAGTTTTGTATTTGTATTTTTGGTATAATTTCAAAAATCTTGTTATAGAAAAGTAAAGTCTACAACAGGTAACGAAATGGCATATCTCACACTTGCAAACCGTAGCCCTCGCCTTCGGCTCGGAGCACAAACTTTTTGCTCGTGTGGAATATGTGCTATTCCAATACTTGTAGAATATACTATTCTTGAGCGTGTAGTAATTTGTAAATGGAGACAGTAAGAGAAAAATGTTTGAAACAATAATATTTAAAATATTATTCTAATAACAAAAATTGTTATTTAAGCATAATTTACTGAGATATTTCAAAATAACTTGATAGGGCTTCAAGTAAACTACCACCACTTCCGGTTATTGGATAATCACCAAAAACTAATCAGCTCTTCCAAAGGGGATAGAATTGTTATATACAAAATATAAAATTTTCAGATTAGCAGTTTTTGAGAAACCGTAACTCCAGAGATCCACACAGACAGACAGACTGACAGACAGACAGACAAACACACACAGACATCATCGCGAAAATATTAAAATTGTATTCTAGAGATTCTAAAAAGTGCTCATCCACTGAAAACTCATTACCGAATTTTTAGTATGATTCTTATACCTACCTTACAGGATGTGGCGGGAGGTAAAAATGCCAGCCACAAAAATGTACGTAAATACTCTATAATGTTTATATCAATTACCCATATAAATGAAATGTCAAATTGTTCTAAGTTTTATTTCGTTAGAAATCGATATTCTGCAGAATGACACTGGAATCAATTAAACTTACTTTACCAACTTATAGGAATATTTTACGTGTTGTGTCTGAAGAATTAAGAATCTGTATCTTTTTGAAGTACAATAATTTTTAATGAAGAACCTATTTAAATAATAAATCTAAATTAACCTTTAGTAGTGTTCGTTTTCGTTTCAACCTGATAGAGAGCTCAATAATTAATTAAGTTGGTAGCAATGCAAGCGGGTGGTACGTGCAAGGATATCGTGATCTGAATCTTTGTCTGGAGTTCGTGGTGCGCGGTGGCACAATGAAAAAGTCCCTGCGCATACAACGAAAAATCTCCAGACTCGTTCCGAACATTTATTTAATGCATCTAATCTATATTGTTTGGGTTGGAGTAAGACTTTCCAATAAATTTAACTGAGCACACAGCGGAACGGAATTTCGTTTACAAATGATGTAATTTTACTATTATAGTTTGGGTACATCTATGATTGTCCAGCAACACTCAAATATACGAGCCTTAACAACATAATGTTCGGACACTTGATTTTTGCTCAGTATATTTTCTGACTTGTCATATAATTTTCAATAGTTACATCACGAGTGCTAAGAATTTAATCGATTAAATTTGACATGCCTAGCTTATGCAAAAAATTTTGCTTAAAAAGTGTTTGAGTACATAATAATTTGAAAAAATCCCGAGACCGCAGGTCGAGGGGTTTTATCTTAAATTATTATGTACGATAACACTTTTTTAAAAGCAAAATTTTGTAAATAAGCTAGACATCAAATTTAATCGATTCAATTCTTTAGCACGAGGGGTATATGTCAAGATTATTTCATGAATTCATAACATAAACTTCAATATTTGCCGAAGAAATTGAACTAAAACGTTGATTTTGACACATTTTCACATACATAAATCGGTACACTCATAAACAAAATGCACCATAAAATTATGTTGTTATAGTGTAACTATAGCAAATTGATTGTTTTTCTTTTTATTTGTCAAATAAATGTCAAAAATTTGTAAATAAAAATAGCTTGAATTGAATAATTAAGCATGTTTAAAGATATAGAATACCAGTAAAGGTAAAAAACATGTAAGTATCTTGCTTCTGCAACTAATTATCCAGCTAAATATGCCTTCAAAATGTTCAAAATTTGCATATAAAAGCTAGCTTCAATTTAATCGCGAATAAACAGCATGGTGCTGTTTAATCACTTATCTAAAATGCGCAACAATGGAAAATGAGACATTCTGATTGGTCAAATTTGTAATGAGTGAAATAATCATATTTAAAATTAACGAAGATGAGCCAATACTAAATGTAAAACTGTTAAATCATATTTAGCAACAGATAGTATCGTATCATTAGAGTAAATGATTGGGTTCGAACTCAACTTCCCCCAAAAATTTTTTACACTAAACGTTTATTAAAATATGTTGTAGCAGCATATTTAGTATACCTTAGTTTATTGTTATATATTTTTATTATTTTGTCACTCAAAAATATCTTTAAATATTTATATTTTCGGCAATTTGTTTATGTTTTGTGTGTTTTCACCTAATATACATATACAAAATGGCTAAAGAATACCTAGAAAGCAATGGCGTAGCACAAAGGCAAGATTTTGGTTTCTAAAATCCTTTTTTTGTCGAATGTAAAATATTGTTGAAAACGAAAAATTTTGAACTTATTTTTTTGAAACAAAAATGACAATATATGAACATATACAAATTATATTTAAAATAAGCTGCTGCAACATATTTTAATGAACTTTGAGTGCATACAATTTTTTTTCGGGATATTAGGTTTGACCGAAAAAAATATCCCTTATAATACGTTACTGTCTATTGCAAAATATAATTGAACCCTATAAGTTATAAATTTAGTATTGGCTTATCTTCATTCATTTTGAAAATGAATATTATATGACAAGTAAAAATGAAACTTGAATAAATTAAACAATTCAAAGGTAACTATCGTAAATTATAAAAACCTTCATAAATATTGGGGTCGCGAAAAAATATATACACCGCAGGAGAGAAATGCATTTTTTTTTTGTCTTGCATACATTATATTATGTATAACCTCCCTCCAAAAATAACTATAAAACAGTACAAAATAGAAAAGAAATTTGAATTTTGTACCCAAAAATTCTTATAGGCCTTCAACTATCCTACCACTTCCGGTTGATGAATTGCTACCAATAACTAATCACATCGTAACTTGAGCATTCAAGTTCTAAATATGAAGTATGAAATGATATTGGAATTAGAATCTGATGTGAACACCATATAACCTATAGAAAATTTAATTTCTAAATGGTACCAAAAATAATTCAAATTAAATTTGTAGATAATATGAAGAATATCTTTTGAAATGTTTCAAAATTTATATTTACTCATTTATTTATTGAAATATGCCAAAAAACTTGGTATACAGGGTGTTGACTGCGACCCCGGAACATAGGACTTTAACATGTAAAATCATACTTTCGTAATTTCCTGCTTAACAAATTATATTAGACAAAAAAGTTTCAAATAAAGTTGAGAGATCATAAAATTCTACATCAGAATCAATAAACAGAATTACATTTACATGCCCTATAACGCCAGAAATTAAATATGAAAATATTAAAAATTAGGTCAAAAATCGGGTTAGCCTTGGAAATGCAACAAAATTGTATTCAATTAGTAATGAAAATTGTATTTTTTATTAATTATTATTATAAATTGCATAATTGACTATTTTTTTAGGAATTTTGTTTCATTTCCAAGGCTAACCCGATTTTTGAGCTAATTTGTAATATTTTCATATTTAATTTCTGGCATTATGGGACATGTAAATTTAATTTTGTTTATTGATTCTGATGTAGAATTTTATGATCTCTCATCTTTATTTGAACCTTTTTTGTCTAATATAATTTGTTAAGCAGGAAATTACGAAATTATGATTTTACATGTTAAAGTCCTATGTTCCGGGGTCGCGGTCAACACCCGGTATACTTTCAAGGAAACTAATATTTATTTTCTTAATAATGATTAATTTGATTAATACATCGTGAAATACTAATATTTAGGTAACGATGCATTTTTAATTTGTAAACAACTCTTGTATTTACACTTTTGCTATAATTTGAATAAGTAAAAAGATACAGCAATATAAAAAGTCTGATGTGGCCAGCACATAACCTCCCGCCCAATACTACTCTTAAACGATACAAAATAGTATTTGATGATACAGATACCTTCTTATTTGTTTATTTTCTATTTATATTTGAGAAATTTTATTTTATTTTGTATATTTATTTAATTTTATGACATATATTTCACTAAGAAAAGAGCTTCACAATCAAAATGATATGTGTCACATTTCGTAAAAAATTTTAAATTTTTAAGTGTTTCCATGGTGTACAAGGAGTGCAAGATTTATGAAATTTAATTTCTTTATATTTTATTATCTCTAAATCTAATGAAAATTAATAAAATTAGTGTAATCAAAACACATGTAAAATTAAATATTTTACAACTCTTAAAATAACATAAATTGTTGAAAAAGGAAATTTAACCGTTTTTTTCACGAAAAACTAGTAAGGGCTTCAAGTAAACTGCTACTTCCGGTTGACCAATTTTATCCTAAATCTAATCAGCTCTTCATTTAAATATAAGGAGCAAAAATTTACAAAATTGTATATTTTGGTATTATAGTATTTGAGTTATGCGAGACGAAAAAATTGCCACAGACTACACATATACATACAGACATCATGGCGAAAATAGTAAAATCTTATTGTAGAGACCCTAAAACGTGCTTATTCATTGAAAACTCACTACACAATTTTTTGACCAAAAACAATATCTCCCTTACTTAGAAGTAGGCGAGAGGTAAAAAAATCTGATGAATTTAACATATGATCTCTCTAATTTTTCAAATGTAGAATTGCCAGACTGACGCTGTGTGTTTACAGTAGAATTATTAGATAATAAAAATAGGATGTACAGTTTATTTTACTTGTGGTGCGGTTCACGTCACTATCTTCTTTCTCACTTTTTCCCATCAGCAATAGTGGGAGAAAGTGAGAAAGAAGATAGTGACGTAAACCGCACCACAAGAAAAATAAACTGTACGTAATATACAAAATATTTCTAAACTGAATTCAGTCAGTAGGTCGCATTCATGCAAATAGCTTCTATTCACTAAAATGTGGAACGTTTTAATTCCTGCTTTATTAGTGTGCTTGTTCCCTTTAACTGCCGTGGCAGATGACTGTCACCCGTGTAAGTGTAGCCATGGCAATTGGAACCTGGGTGACTTAAATATGAAATTAGGAAATTGTAGAGGTGCGTCGAATTTAACTGAAATACCAGACACTCTTGATGAAGACATTCAAGGATTATTAATATCAGGTAAATATATAAATGTATCAACTGATGATAAATCTACATAATTTTCATAATGTACTTGTAAACAGTTAATTTGTTCATATTTATATCAATATAATGAATGCTACTGGTTTGCAATAACTGTTGCTATAGTTTTCATTCAAATTTATCAACATCAAATGTGAATTGCTACACATTGTTCTTGTTAAAAATAAACCAGCAAATTTCTTCACTTATTTAACAAGTCTCGTCTCAATGAAATTGGACCACGCACTAATAATTTCGAAAACAATTGATGCTTCTTGACGTTTCAAATTGTTTTAAATATTTCAAATATAGTATTGCACAAAACTTACCTACATATATAAAATGTTTCTCTTTTCAATAGATATTTTATAGTACTTAGGTATCAAGGGTGTTATAATGCCAATAATGCGTGAGATAATAGTGTACCGTCGAGGGCCTCCGGTTAAATTTGACAAAAGTTGCTGTACCTGTAGGTTAAAAATGCTACAAGATATAAATAAAAAACCTATTTTTGTTGAATTTTTAAATTTAAATAATTTATAAGAAAGGTGCATATTTTTACTTCTAACCAGTGGCGTAGAAAAATATTTTTTTCTGTGATTCGTAGTGATGTTATGACAAATTTAAATATTTTTTAAATGGAACCAATATTAAAAAATATAATAAAATCCTTATTTTTCTCTGATTGTAATGATTGTTCTCCTAACGTGGCAATTTTTGTCTAATTAATTACAGTTCTCAAGACCGTAATGGCGAACCGCGAAGTTAAAATACACTGTATATTTAATCTTTGAGATGATTTTTGATTAAAATTATTTTTAATTTTACTGTGAATTCTGAAAATATTAAGTAGAAAAAGCTCTCAGAACTCATAATAATGAAATATAAAAAAAAATATTTTCAAATGATTTTAATTGTTTTTCGAAGTGCGATTCTGTGAGACTGTAACATAAAAAATCTATACAGTACGTCAAAATATGAATTATTATATTTTTTTAAATTAAAAAAAAAATAAGAATATTATAAGTAATATACATATTATATAAATTAAATATTTAATAGTTGAGAATATCCCGAGTGACAAGAATTTAATCGATTAAATTTGACATGACTAAAACGTTGATTTTGACACATTTTCACATAATTAAATCGGTATCATAGATGTTTACTTATAATCTAGATACCGATCCCAATACAAATAAACCAGTTTATAAGTGAAACCGTGACGGCCTTAGTTAGAAAGGCAAAATTTGAATGTGATGTATAGTAAATAGGAAATAAAACTCAAATAAATTCTTATTAAATTTATCTTAATTGCTATACAATTATTACACTTTATTACTTTATTTATTTACTTGAAAATAATATTAACTTATTTAATTTGTCTTTTACTCACATTTCGCTTTCGATTTAACCATTGGTATACTGTTTAACTAACTTTACCATCAAAACTTAACTATATATTGTAATGAGTACCTTTAAATTGGCACAAATGTGATTTTCTGCCTTTTTAGCAAATGTCCGCCGTGGCTTCATTTATGCGCATCAAGTTAAGTTTCTAGATTAAATATAAACATCTAGGTACACTCAAAAACAAAAAGCAACTTATTTAAATCATAAAATTTTATTGTTATATGTAACTATAGCAAAAATTTTTATTTTCTTGTCAAATAATGTCAAAAAGTAATAAATAAACATAGCTTGAATTGAATAATTCGCCATGTTTAATGATATAGAATACCAGTAGAATAAAGGTAAAAACATGTAAGGATCTTGCTTCTGCGACTAATTATTCGGCTAAATATGCCTTCAAAATGTTCATTTGCATATAAAAGTTAGCTTCAATTTAATCGCGGTTTAACAGCTAGGTGCTATCACTTATTTAAAATGCACAACAATGGAAAATGAGACATTTTGATTGGTCAAATTTGTACTAAATTAAGTAATCCTTGAAAATTGTAATGAGTTCATTGTTATTAACAACTGTTTTGTGTGAGTGTGTCATAGCTATATTTAGGTTCTTTTTAATGTTGCATAATATGGGTTAATTACCATCATCGCTATTGCTATTATCATTCGGAAACAGGATGTTTATCACAAATTTGCATCACTCATTTACACTACATGTATAGATTATGTTACATGACTGAAATCGCAAAATCAATAAAGTATCCATATCTTTGCTGGTTTATTTCCCACCTGACACCTACGAGCCCAGAATTATATCATTTGTTTAATTCGCCATATTCATATCTTAAATTCTATCATGTTTACCTCACTTCATGAAATATGGAATATAGGGATTTTTTTTTAAATTGCTTTAAATTTTTACCTATTAACTTTACCACAGAAGGGAAAATACAAAAGTTGTACAAAATTTAAAAATGCATGCAATAAGGTTCATTTGGTTACTCAAATATTAGTATTTCACGATGTATCACTCAAATTAAAAGCAAAATTTATTAGGAAAATTTTAACGCGACCAAAATTAAACAAAAACGAAAAATATTTGACATTTCATAAAACAGTTTTAGAGTTATTTATTTACCAGAAAGAAATAGAAATAAATTAACTCTCAAATTCGCCATTATATCATTACAATCTTCTACGAAATTTCTACAGAAAATATAATAATAATAATAATAATAATATAGTTCTAAATCTGTTTTCTAAATTGTCATAGTATATTCTAAAACAAGTAATGGAATGGCACATATTCCACGCGAGCAAAAAGTTTGTAGTCCGAGCCGAAGGCGAGGACTACGGTTTGCGAGTGTGGGATATGCCATTCCGTTACATGTTGTAGACTATACTTTCTATAACAAGATTTTGGAAGTTATACAAAAAATACAAATATAAAACTGTTGAAAACGTCAAACTCAAATAAATCAAATTAAAACAAACAGACGTAACCACAGTAACTAAAAAAAAAAAAATGCATTGAAATCCCTATATTCCACATTTTAATTCTACACCCGATATGTATGGGAGGTAATATGTTTATGTTACAAATTGATTAGATTTTGGGAACAATTTATCAACAGTAAGTGGTAGATTATTTGAAGGCCTATCAGGGTTTTAGGCATATCTTATTAAATAAATGAGATAGAGTAAATTTCATTGAAATCAAAAAGATATAAAATAATA
Organism: Poecilus cupreus; assembly: GCA_963942605.1. Classification (NCBI taxonomy): domain Eukaryota; kingdom Metazoa; phylum Arthropoda; class Insecta; order Coleoptera; family Carabidae; genus Poecilus; species Poecilus cupreus. Next base: position 7,162,769 of record OZ012714.1, on the reverse strand, counting down.
TTACCTACAATCTTTATTTGAAATATTTTTCTAGATTGTTGTAATCAGATTCCAAACAGTATTCGCCAATACCACTGGGTCAAATAAAATCTTTATGTTAGTGATTTTTGTTAATTTGCCATTATTTCAGTTTTTATTTTTCCTTAAAATATTCTTTTATTTAAGATACAAGTAAATTAAGTACAACAATTTTCCTTTTGCAAGATCGGAACAATTTTTTAAAAGTCATTTGAAAAGTCTTAATTGTCCAAATGATATGATTATGGGCTCGTATATTCTGTTTGTCTTTGAAATAATTTACCTTTAGTATTTTGTAGAAAGAAAAATAAAAAGAGAATGAAATTAAAGTTAAAGAATTGCAGGATGTATGTTGATATGTCGGAAATAAATAATCTGTTAATAGGTAAAATATGTTTTTGATAAATTTTATATATTTCAGGCCAACCTATAAAGTATCTTCCAGAGAATCAGTTAAGTCAATACAGTAATTTGGAAATATTCACGGTACCGAATAACTCAATTGAACAAGTACACAAGGATGTATTTCTAAAGATGATACATTTGAAATATGTAAGTTTCAGCGGAAATTTCATAACGGATCTACCCCCAACTATATTTACTCACACTCCCCATATAACATCACTTTGGGGATACAGTAACAAGCTGACAATTCTTCGAGATAACCTCTTCGCAAACTTATCTGTGTTGAAGGAAATTTATTTATATAAAAATGACATTGCAGTAATTGAAGACAACTGTTTCGTGAACTTACCCTCGTTGGAATTATTAGATTTACATGCAAATCTCCTTAAAAAATTGCAATTAAACATGCAAAATGTTCCGAGTTTGAAATCATTATATCTTTTCAATAATCCTTGGCACTGTGATGAATCTTTATGCGGAGTTATAAATGCAGTAGTTACTCGAGGGCTTGGAAGTGGCAGACCAATACCAATCTGCAATACACCTAATAAAACTAGGGAAACACATTGGAACCAACTAACTTTACAAGATTTTACACCCTCGATTGATCCCAACTTCTATACAATTAGTATACTGGAAGGAGACGATATCATTTTACATTGTAAATCCTGCTTTGAAGCTAATATAACATGGATTTATAATTATTCAACTATGTTCACTGAATTCAATAAAATAAACGAAGACGAAAACATTGTAATTTCAACGTTAAGCATAGAAAATCTCCGGACGGTGGACACTGGAAAGTACACGTGTAAAGTGGAAGACTGTAAAGACTGCGATGCATCGACATACTTATCGGTTATAGCGAGACGGAGAAATCCCGTAACTTTTGGACCATTGGCAAAAATCAATTATAATTATATTTCATCTGCTGCTTCTGCAAATTTCCTTTACAGTTTTGTACTGCTGCTGGTATCAATAGCTCTAACAATTTAAGATTAAATAAACATGTTTTTCATGTAGTATCTAGAATCACTTGTTTTCTCCAACAAGTATAAGTTGTAAAGTTTATCGTTAAATATATATAATTTATTAAATTTATTTATTTCTTAATACATATTTTATATCACTATATTGGCGCATAAAGTAGAATGGACACATACAAAGACAGATATGCCGATAGTATAACCGAAACCTTACGCATCAAGAATTAGAGGGAAATCAAAAACAAGATAAAGGGACAATGTTATAGAAGATACGAAAGTAACAAAATTCAACTATACGAACGACATCAAGACGATATTTTAATGTTTCTATATTTTATATAAATTGTATTGCATTGTGTATACAGATGATAAATTAAATTATAATATATTAAAGATATTGAAGAAATAATGATTTATGAGTATATGTATTTATTACAATGATATACATTCCCACAACCAATAAATTGCCCTATGTAGGTTCTACACTAGCATTTTTTTCTTCAAACGTCATAAAAGTTCGTTCTTATATATTTGTATTCAACAAGCAGAGGTACAATTTTTAAGCCACCGAAATAAAATTGTCTCCTTTGTAATTCTTTTACTTCGGCGGCAGACAAAATAAATATTATGAAAAAAGCAAGGATGTAATAATAATAATAATTTGCCACTTAAGAATGAAACAAATAAACAAAAGTAACAAAACAACGTATTTAAAGGCAACTAGAAATGCTGGATAAGACAGAATATTTTTTGAAGTTTTGGGCATTTTTTTTAATGGTTTATAATTCTATTTTCTAGGTTTGAAGAAAAAATAGCATGTATTATTCTGAGTAAATGTGAGTTTCCTATCCTGGCACACTTCTTTCACCTCGTCCACATTCATAGTACGATTCATACATGCTTTTCTATTTTTTACACTCGGAATCATTCGTTCACACAACAAACCATCAATCATACTCAACCAGTTATTCCTCGGACGCCCACGCAATCGTTCACCTTCAATCTCACCCGCATATATTAGTTTCACCAACCTTTCATTCAACATTCGTCGGATATGGCAAAATCACCTCAACTGACTCACTCCCACTTTCTTAACATTCTTCTCAATTTCACAATGTACTCTACGTATACCAAGGTATTCCGGATACGATCACGTCTCGTATACCCATTCACACTTTTCAAATACCTTATTCCACAGCAGTTTATACGGCGTTCATGTTTCTTCAACCACATCTAACATTCAGAACCATACCATAATGAGTGAGGTAAATATAATATATCATTATCTCTTACCCCTGTGGCTCTTTCACCACTACCTTCCTTGACGGACGTGATTTGACGGATGGTAACCGCACTTCACGGGCTAAAATATATCATAATATCGAGATCTGCTTTGAGCAGAGCGCAACACCCAGAAATGGATAAATGGCATGGTGATAAATTTATTTATTTTGTTTTATTTATCTCTTAAAATAAAGTCTGTGATTATGATGAAAGTTTGGAGTTTGAAAACTTGCTTGATTGTGTTTATGATAACGTCTAAAAGACAAAATAGGCACTGGGAATATCTTAGATGTACTAAACCATGTAATACTATGACAACTAACAAAAACTATGCCTATGATAACCACTGGGAATGAGCCTTAATATAATAATACTTTTGGTTAAATGTAAATTTATTCTAGTTTTAAGTCAAGATATTATGTAAGAATAACCGGGCCGAAAAGTATCGGCCCTTAGTAATCAATAAAAATTAATGTGTCTTAATTTATCTATTTAAATATATTACCTACCCCCTCCAATTTTATGTAATTTCGGTTCATAAAAGTTAACCAATTATTCTAATAAGATAAATTTGACTATAATCTCTTGTCATTATCAACATCTGGCGTTGAATTAAATTCAAACAGCATCTGTAAGCTATCGGCGACTCCCAAATGCCCGAATCGAGTTCCAGTAAATAGATTTAACCGTTTTGCACCGTCAACTAAAACAATTGCAATGGAAACGTTAGTCTGCCGGAAACTAACTCTGTAACCGGATCCGACAAGGAAGAGGCAATGGCGGCGGCAGGGGCCGTTGTAGTGGCGGAGGTATCTTCTTCCTGTGGATGTTTATTCCGCGGGGATTCGTCCGAAACAGCGACAATACATTTTGTTTAGGACAATTTAGCCTTTGAACACTATTAATTTTTATACGGGATCCTCAATTCGAGATCAACCGTTGACAAATTACCTCTGTGGCTATTCTTCCATTAACATCTTTGAGATGGTGATCAAAATATATCTATAATACTTCTGTTATTCAACAGCTGCTCTATTTACAGATACATTCTATAAATTTAAAAAAATCACAAGTTTTGGCCGGGGATGCAGTATTGGTAAATGTTTCGTAAGGAAAAAAAATACACAGTCGAATTATGTTGTTACTTATTGTTAATTTCTGTAATTATTATTAAATATTCAACTTGCAGACTTTAATGTAAATGATCAATAATGAAGAACTTATTAAATTATACAAGTAAATTTACATTATAAACATCATGAATATTGTGGATTTGCTACAAATCATAATACGAGTAGTTATTATAAATATACACCTAGATGTATTATTATTTACAAAACATAACAATAACAAACTATTAAACGGCAAGAATGTATTATATACAAATAATTACTTTACATTTTTAAGTAGGGTCCGGTATTGTCTATTGTTATTGTACCTCATAATGTATTTGAGTTCCGAACAGTCTGAATACTATTTATTGAAAATATTCTTCGTTATTTTCACTATCGTCTTTTAAATAAATTATTAGGGGTTCTACATCATCTAATATATGATTAGATTCCCAAAATATTTTCAATTTTATGTTTTATTATAATTATCCAATTTTTGATTGGATATTGTTAATTTTCCTTAAAAGTTGTATTCTTGGAAGTAATATACCTTTTTGTCTGACTCCAAATGAGTTCAACAGCATTTAATTCGTAGAGATAAGCAGGAAATCTGTATTTTTGAATATAAATGTTTAAATTTTTGAATGACTTCTAATACTTCCCTTTTCAAATAATATTATTCAAGTTTTATCATCACTTACGTATTCCGAAATCAAATATAATATATAGAGAGCGGATTATATGCACGAAAAAACTGAATTATATGCGCATATAAATGCACAGATTTTTTTGGGAAATATGCACTATATATGCACATATATGAGAATATATGCAACAAAATATGTAAAAAAGTCTTAAATTATAAATAAATGAATGCATTATGAATTTTATTGCACAATATAGTCTAAATCCTGATTCACAATTAAATATACTACTAGTATACATATAAACTAAGTCTAGAAACTTGATATTATAAGATTATAACATATTTACATAATTCCAATAACAAATTATTCAAAATATTCTGAAAAAAAGTGAAACATAAGTAAAAGGTATATCCAGCTGAGAATTCTCGGTCTTGTATTCATTGTACCCACTTTTACCAGCATTCGTGTATACAGTGAATACCTACCTTACCTTTACAGGGATTTCTCTAGAAATATTAGAGCATATTGATTTGTGTATTTACTTATTGTATTGTTTATAGCTTTTTCCGTTGCATTCTTCTATTTATTGAGGCCTCCTCCAATATTTGGAAATGATCAATGTGCATTACTAGAAATTTCAGATTGTTTATCACTGGACAAGATCTTAAAAATATTGAAATATGCAACTTTTGTAAAAATTTGCACAAAAATGCCCAAACATGCAAAATATGCAATTAGTTATAAGCATTAATTAACTCTTATCAATGTAATTCGTCCAGAAAATTGATTTTATTTAAAGATATGCAAAAGTTAAAATATACGCACTTTGCACATAATCCGCTCTCTAGTAATATGTATTTTGAAATTTGTGAGAATTGCTGATTACTGCTTTACTGTTCTTATAACCGTCAGCTTTATAATGGTTACTAACATTTCATTATGAAAAATGTATCTAATATGTAAAGAGAGGAGAAAACATTCAAAATCCGACATGTCCAAAATTCGTATTTCGAAAAAATCTAGAAAAACTATATATGTAAAGTAACAGATACTTATAAATTTTACAAAAGCAGTGGGTACTTTAGGTTATGGCCACTAGATGAATGTGGTAACATTAGAAAGTCCGCTTTTCAATTATATGATATACAGTGAAAAACAAAAACAAATATGTGGGTTTTTATTGGCTATGGCGGTGTACATAAAAATATTTAAATGAATCATAATTTTGAACAACTAGAGTTTTGACTGAATATGACTGCACCAATCGACGTAGATGACGGTTTTTGATTGATTTTGATACCTATCTCATTTTCAATCAAAATGGACATATCGGCTTTTGAATATTACCTAGTGTAACGAGTTTGAAGAATAACAGATATACCAAAAATAATGTAAGTGTAAGCTTTATAAGAAGACTGAAGTTTCTTGCATAAAAAATATATTGTCTATGCGTCTATCCACAATGCCTAAATTGTGATTTTCAATATAGTTTTATAGTTCTCTAGTATTTCTCACCTTGTATACTTACTCCAGTTCATTTCGTGACCGGATGTACTTAAGAGAAATAAAACCAACGCGGAAAAATCGCCCCAAGGCGAATGTTCCAGCAAGCAAGCTACCCTTCTCTGTTAGGTGAATCTTGTCTTTGTTAATTCCCGGCTTGATCTCGCGCGATCTCTTTTTAATTGCATGAGCGTAATTGTGGAGCGAGTAAGATGGATTTTTGTCCAATGTGTAGTTGGAACTAACTTTCGTGTACTTCGTTCTGGATAGTTGTCTTAATAAATATTTTATTAGGTAACGGTTGCGTTGAAGCCGGTTCCCGCAATAACGCAAGGTAAGCAGCACTACCCTCGGTCAGCATATGGATGGGTGACCGCTTTGTGAAAACATATTCCAGCGAATACTACGTGCTGTTATCACACCACCAAAAACGAGGTATAATAAAAGTAAAGAGTAAAATATTTTATTATTTATGTAAAGATGTTTCCTTCTAATATTTTCTTCACGAAAAACAAAATTAAAGGGATTCTCGCGGTAATTGGTAATTTACAAATTAATCTTTGTTTTGAATACAGTAGGCAACAGTTTAGGTTACACTCATAAAAATAACTTCTGTTTCAAGAAATTTTCAGTTTTCTTTGTGTATGCATTTTGAATATAAATTTTATTTATCTTTTTTTCTGCATTGAAAGAAAATGAATATATTTTATTTGAAACGATATTATTTTAAATTAAAACTACTCCTATTCAAACTATTTCATCCCCATAATGAATCTCAGTTGAATACTTTAAAATGTTCCTTCAATTTGAATTAATTTTCATAGAAGAATATTTATTAAACCTACAAAAGTTTACAATGAAAAAGAAATCGTATTGGCACGATTCAAATCAGTTTTTCTCCTCATTTAAACGGTATCTGTTTGTTCCAAGAAAACATTATTATCAGTGTAGATTCACAAATCATCCCACTTAATTTTTAAAAATATCTATCAGCAAATATAATATTAAATTTCCGACATCCTATTTTCTGCAGTCTATATTGGTATAGCGTAGGATTTGATTGGTTTATGCTTCCGTTAGCAACAACCCTGAGGGCCACTGGCCGCTGTAAATAAACTTATAGGAAAATTAAGTTTGCAACGAGATTTATTAATACATAGTTTATAAATATTGGAAGAATATGTTAAAATTATTTTTTTCTTGTGAAAAGCTATATTCAGTAAAAATAATTTCAGTCAGAACAATAACAATAAAATGGATCATGAGATCTCTGTCCTAATCCTGCAGCCAACAGATACCATTTATCATTTTAACTTTACCCCTGTGATTCCATTTCCACTAACTTCTTCTGGGGCTATGATTTGTTCATATTTTTCTAGATACCTTAATCGATGCGCAAAAGTGAAGCTTCGGCGGCCATTTGCTAAAAGGGCAGAAAGTGATATTTGTGTCAATTTAAGGGCATTTATTACAATATTGTTTTGATTGTACAGATAAACAGTTTTGCAAAATGGTCAAATCAAAAGTAAAATATGAGTAAAAGGCATAAATTAAACTAATATTATTTTCAAACCAACAAATAAGGTGATAAAGGGTAATATTTGTATTTTCATATTTAATCAATTAAAATTTAATAACAATTTATGTGAGTTTTGTTTCCTATTTACTATACATCATATTCAAATATTGCCTTTCTAACAAATGGCCGCCACGGCATATCTATGTCTTACAAATCAGTTTATTTTCACTAAATCACAATTTTTTATGTTAACAGACTAGTTAAAATAAAACGGTTACTTTATTCAGGTTTAATTCATTAATTCAGCAATATTGCACCATTGAGCTTTACTTTAATGAATCGATTACATATAACATCTAAATAACATTTATATAATTCGTTTTTTTTTTTATAAACTTACTGCAAACACTTGCTTACAAGATCTATAAGCACATTTTTTGCGGCGCTCTTCATTTTTTAGTGGTGGTATGAATGCGTTGGTATCGAAGTATTACTATTACTTTTAATTATAAAGAAAATGAAGAAGAAAAGAAATATATTGCTGTACACAACTGATAAAAAATACCAAATTATATTTCTGACAAGTAGCAGTTTTTAAAAATATAAAATAATTCTAAAATTACCCCAATAGAAAAAATTGTACATAATGTTATAGCACTCGTCCTTTGGACTCGTGCATTAACAGATTGCTTTATGAAACTTGTTATTTAATGTATTATTTTCCCACAATCTTTTCATTTTCATTTTTAGGGCCTTTCAATTTAGGGGTGATAGTAATTCCTTAGATTCTTGTTTCTAATTTTCTTCAGATGCTGTTTACAAAATATTTGCTCTCCATAATATCAATTCTTCATCTCTTTATTGCAGATGAATCTCATTTGTACATTAATATAAGTTGAAAAATGTTGATATTTGACGTATACAGATTGGAAACCTTGACTCTATATGTAATTTAATTCTATTAATAAATTTAATTTTATTAAAGAAATTATAATTAATTTTTGCACAACTTTTATAAGGTTTAAGATCGAAGATCTAACAAATTCTTATTTCCAATTATAGAATACGTAGATGTAGAAGCTTACATTTAATAAATATCGAAAATTAAAAATTAAACAAATCAAAAAATTTATGTCGGATTTGGTTATATGTTCGAGAGCAAGCTGGCAGGTTGTAATATAACGTGCAATGCTACGGCCCAGCAGTGTAATCAATGTAAGTGCAAGCGAGACAGATGCCTCGATGTCCTGACATATTCGCTGATGCCGAATAAATCACAGCACACCGCAGCGGCTCACGTCCTAGTGCTTCCACGCGGGAATCAGTGCTGCGGAGTAGACACCGGCTAAATGATGCACGGCTGCATAGATAAATACATGTGACATGAATGAATGACTCGCCTATCTTGCATTTATTTATTGTTTGAGTATAAAATAAAGTTAATGTAAAACCGTGTACTGAATTATGAGCGGTAATGGTGACGCATAGAACTAAATCTAAATTTAAGTCATTTGATAAGAAGTTTGTATTTTTGTTTTAATTTGCCATTATAACTGTCGAAAGGGCACGCAATGCTCATCTAGCCAATAACGTTGTTCTCTGAATCTATCTCTGTTGTATAGTCCACTTAGAAAGTTGATTAGAAATATAAATACATTAACACTCAATAATTTTGAAATAATGTTTAATATAAAAATTAAATTATATATTACTAGAATTATAAATATATCATCGCGCCATTTGCACAAGGATGTGGCAGATCTCGGTAAGTGATATATTTTGCGTATAAATTGCGGGTACCAGCCGTCATATCATACCCCCCCAAGATGTTAGTGGAGAGGGAACCACAGGGGTTAATTTAAAATGGCAACTGTCGGTTGTGGGATTCGAACTGAGGGTCTCAATTCCACAAGTCCGACATTAATAGAAATTACTTCAATTCTTAATGCATATGAATTTAAAAGAATTTTCAAATAATTGAACAATGACAAGACTGTGCAACATGTTTTACGACTCGGCAAAGGCATAACAATCGTTCTTCAAACAAGTGTTAGACAAAGATAGGTGGCCCTACGATCTATGTCAGGCTTGTTTTTCTATCTTTTAAAAGCCTACAAGGTTTCTGAGAAATTTTACTTTGTCGTTTGTCTAGTAACAAAGGAACAAAATTTTTATCGCTCTTTTCATTTTTCATTTTTTTTTTGTACAAATTAATGTCCATTGATACGAATAACAGCTACAACAATCTGACAGGAATGTGATATAAATGTGTTTATTTTAATGAAATTAGATTTTTTTTTCTTTTATAACCATTCTTCGGAAAAAATATTGTGTGTAATTCGAGAGCAAAGTATTTACGTTGCTCTCACATGATTGAAATGTTCCCCTGAAGCTCACGTTTCAATATTCGTGTTCGAGTGACAAAAAAAATAACTTTGCGCTCTAAATATACAAATAACTAGTTATAATTAATTATTTTAAATAAAATTTTTATAAAATAGAAATAGAAAACATAAAGTAAATACAAATAAATGTAGTAAACTTCATGGACATATCGAGGATTCATAATGGACTCATTTTTATTAATAAACTCATTTCTGCAGTGCCGCTTCCGCGCCAGAGACTACCATGTTCCTTACAAGATTTGTCGGAAATTTTGAAGCAAATGTTTTCCCTAGGTATGATTTCAGTTCCTTCATAATCTCTCAAAAATACCTAACTTATTTTAAATATTCTAGGTTACCTCTTCCAGTCAATTTTCCTTAAAAAACTTGAATGAGGTAACATTAATTATTGCTTCAATACCTAAAATAAAATTATTATTAATAATTTTATTATAAATCCAATGTATTGTAAGTGGGATTAATATCCCGTTGAACTTAGTAGCAAATACAGGCTATATTAATAAAATGTTCGTAATGACATGGTCGAATCCTCTCGGCTTGTATCTTCGTATCCCGAACGTTGTAAACCAAAGCACTGACATAACAAAACAACAATGACAGGTACGATTAGTGCACATCACTGAAACCTGGATCATTTTGAATATTGTCGTTCTCGCTATGCTAAGCCACCATACAACCTCTCGCTCACGAGTGCGTTCAGACTGCTCTTCATGCCGTCATGTGGTTCTGTCAATAGCATTTGTGATGTGGTAATATTGACAGTTACTATTTGAGGTTAGTTTCAACTATGATTGTTATGACAATGATATATTAGCCAAATCTATTTTGATAAAACATACATAAAGGAGGGAATAATTATAAGGTGAACTTTATAAAGGTATATCAATTTACAAGTATTGCAAAAGTTTTTATATCTCGTCAACTCAGTTGATTAAAACTGAAAAAGACAACGAGAAGTGATATTTCATATGAGGATGGTCTATAGGGATTCAATGATGTATTTATCACATATTGATGAATATAATAGTTGTCTGTTCTGAACTTGAGCTGCACTCTATTTTATTATTAACAAGTTGACAACAGCCTTTAAAATAATAGTTAGTATGGATACGTTTTTTTCAATGGTTTCAACAATTTTCAAAATTTCTGATCAAGTTGTACATCAACATTTTGACTACAAAGTTGTTGAAGTCCGCAAGGAAAATTAAGGCTTCTTTAAAATAAGGCACAAAACATTTTACAAAACCGTAGTTGATGTTACTTAGTAAAAAGTGATAGTAAACATAATGGTTTGATCAAAAATGTACCTCTGATGTTTGTTTTCCTCAGGTATATGTATTTTTTAGCAGTAATACGTATATTACTTTATTGCTGTACAGATTCGTGAGTTATGTTAAAGAAAATAGCAGAAACTAAAAGAACAATCAGAGACAGTGGAAAATGTATCTATACGAGTATTACGAGAATATATTACTTAACGGCTATTGACTGCACGCATAATATATGAATTTTTATGTAGGTACTGGCTTCAATAAAATAAGTATTTATTTGGTGTGGTTAATTTTTATTTTTATAATTACGATCCAAAGTTACGCAAGTGATATGTGACATGTAGGATACAAAAACCTAAGACAATACAGCCAAATCAGTATGTGTACTTGCTGACGACTTGCAGGAAGCGAAAAAAAAAATGCAACAAAATTTAAATGTACGGAATGAAACGATTGAAATATATATGAAAATTATTGCTGAAAAGACTAATGTTATGGTAATGGGAAACGAACAAATAAAAGAAAACTTTACTATTAATATTGAAAAGTAGAAAATGTCAACAAGTTTCAGTATCTTGGAACGATAATAAAAAATAATAGAAAACATAACGTGGACATAAGTAAAAGAATAAACAAAATGGACAGAATCTTCTATGCAATGAAACACAGCTTCATAGGGAAATTAGTAAGAAAACAAAAGTAACAATATAAAATACTATAAACAGATATTATTTTGACATACGGTTGCGAGTCATGGATACTGTCTCAAAGAAAAAGCACAATTAGGGTTTTGGTAACGAAATAATTAAGAAAAGTGCAAAGTGTAACCATATTGGAGAGAATAATAACGAACGAAATAATAAGACAACAATTGCAATAGACTTCATAGAAACAAGACAACTAGCATAGTGGGGTAATATAATAAGAATTAATGAATAGAGACCCTAGCAGCAAATTTGGATGACAAATGAGAAGGAAAAGAGAAATCGTGAAAGACCAGAAGATACCGAAGATATCATCATCAACAAGAATTTGAAGAAGGGGAACGATTGAACGTTAAACTTCAGGATATATGGAGGATATCGAAATTTGAGCACGATTAAGAGACTGTTTAAATCCTACACCGTACGTTATATATATTTTTATTTATACTCGGACATATAAATATATCACCTACCGAGATCTGCGTAAGCAGAGTGCCACACCCATAATGGGTAAAAGGCGTGATGATGATATATTTATTTAAATAAAAAAGAATGCATTTATTTGGGGTTGAAAATGTTTATTTTTATAATTATGAATTTTTAAATTAAATCACGCATTGTGTTCCGTGAGTTATGAGGGAGATTTGAACCAGCTAATTAAACCGAGCATGTTAACAATTATCCCCAATAAATAATATTCAATTAAAACTGAAATCCCTCAAATTGAATTTTTTATCAATGAAATTAAATGACATTTTGAAATCCGAACTGCAAAAAATAATGTACATTAATTTAAAAATACGCATAACTGTCTGCAGGGACGAACATTCGATTGACAAGTTAGGTTGATTAATTTTCAGTATCGAGCTATGTATTGGCCAGATAGACATCTAACTCGCATATGAATGCTGCATGTATTATTAGAACTCAAAACCTGCGGTTTCAATAATTCATATTTAAATATTCCCGCGGTGATCTTCACTTGTCATCATGACCAATTGATAAATGTATTTTCAGTTGTTGTCAATGATTAATGTTAGATGAAAAATTCATTTTGAAGTTCGCGAACAATCGCATTGGGATTTTAGGTCAGAACTACGAAATTTTTTCATTTGTTTTTTACATGCCAGCGCAAAAAGTATGTGCGAAAAAATTGTGACATATTAATCGTATTTTGTGAAAGAAATAAAAAAAAAAAGAACTGTCATCATATGTAGTATTTTATATAATCTTATAAGTTTTAAAATTAAATTAAAATTATTCCGACAAACATTTTCGGAAACTCTGGTAGAACAACAAGCAAATTTCAGAAATATATCTCGTTTATTGCAGTCATGATATCAGGTAAGATCAAGATTAATCAGCAACCTAAAATATATGAACAAGTTAGTTTAGTGCGGGCATCCTTAGTGTTTGCATGTGTCTGTTTTTCGTTCCATATTTATTTAATTGTATTTGTTTCTTAATATTTCTATACCAAGTTAGTTGTGTACTTAAAAAAATTTGTTCAAGTGATACTATTGACTTATTAACATCAGCGTATGATTCCAGAAAGTTTAGATACTTCCCCCTGCCTTTAATGTAAGTAATTTAACTTTATTTTTTATTTTTTACTAACATATTTAGAGTATTCAATACGTCGTCATTATGTGATGTTTATGGTGCTATTGGAATATATTGTTACTAAGATTGAATTGTATGGAGTTATTGGAAGTTATCGTGCGAAGTATGAATATTAGGAGTATTTACTTTGAACTGAAAGCTAGGAACTAAGAAGGATTTGTCTTATAGGAATGTGTAACAATTAACAAAATTGTGTTTTATTCATTTTATTTATCAGTTTATGAATGTGATACTTTTCATGATTGAAAGGATGCGATGCTCGACTGATGAGGATATTGAGTCCTTAGTCCTGATGATATCAATTGTAACTTCCGAAAGGTTGGCGTAGTTTTTTACTAAATATTTTGACTGCTAGTCCGTCTTATTTTTCTTCACGATACTTTTAATATTTAAATCAAGGCCATCCTAACTACATTATAGGCCCCAGGGGAACGTAATCACTGAAATATAGTAATTCTGGAACGCTCACTAACGTTGAAAATGGGAGAGAGATAGCCAATATGTGAATAACCTACCTTTGTTGTATAGTTCGTCCAAAAAGTTGATAAGAAAATATAAAGAAATTAACATTCAATCATTTCCAAATAAAATGATTAATATAAAAATAAATAATACATTAATAGACATGACTTCAATTAACTATTATGTATGTGAATTTAAAGGAGTTCTCTAATAATTGAACAATACACTGTTAGACAAAGCGTAAATTAAATTTTTTGCCGATTTAGTTTTGTCTTCTAATTTTTTTGTTTAAATTAATATAATAAATTACAATGTATAGTTGGCTTCATATATTTATTAATGAAACATTAAAAGACAATTGGCGACGTTTTAACATCAGTAATAGTTATTTGTCAAACTAGAGAAGAAAGCGCTTCTTTTCCCCACTAAAACTCGAATTTGGCCTCATGTGTGCACAGAATGAGGCAATTCGAGCGAGAGTCGTTGAAGCGCTTTCTCGTATTAGACATTAATTCACGACATGTCTTCAAAAACGATTTGCTCGGACTTTAATTACACTTTGACAAAAGTTAGGTTATCACACGCAAGGCGGTGTAACAGTGTTGCCAATGAGCCAATCTTATATCTAAATTTAAGTTGTCAAATTGTTATTTATTCTAGAAAAAGAAAAATATTAGACATTTTTGTGAAGTATGTATATCACTAAAATAAGGATTTTCAATAAAATTAATAATTAATTTATATTTTTTTGTAAATAACGTTTCTATTGGTAACACTTTTATAATTTCTTCTCTAGAGAGGAAAAACACATTTTCCCTTGGAGGAAAGAATATGAGAGCGTTAGCAAGCTATAGTGAAGCCGCTTCCCCCACTACAATTAGAACTGCTGTTATCCCATTGTTACAACCATCAACATTTGGCAGTCGTATTATTTTTTCTGAACGTATGTACCGCGCAAATCCCCACTCCCATTAGAACCTTAGCTTGCTTTCGTCTGCCCTCACCAGGTTATATGCCCCTTGTCGCTAATATAAGCTTATGCTCTCGCCTATATCTTCTTTTCTAACAAGCATTTTCCTCACTATTTCGGCAGAAGAAAGGTAAGGTATCCTGGAATGTCGTGAAAAAATTTTATTATCAAGTCAAAAATAAATTTCATTTTGAATAACAACACATTGTTGTGGTGCTATTTCATCAAGTTAACAAATACTCGGTATTACCAAAGTCAACAAATGGTCCCATTTCTCAACTCCCTGACGAATACGTGAAAGGTTTACTGCAGCGTTCATTCATCCATGGAAATTACAAATTTAAATGTGTAATATTTAACTAGGAACATGAAAGATGCATAGCCACGTCAGAGCTAAAATAAATGCTCGTGCACTTATCTACAAACAAATGCACTCTCCAGCGAAACAAATGCAAAATAGTGCTGGAGTGAAACAGTTGCCGGCGTCGGCGATGTTTTCCTCGTTGAACGTCGGACTCTCCACGCGCTGCTCGTTGTGTATGAACGTGAGTGCATTTGAAATCTTTGCAGGGGAATTTGTAAATTTGTGCCAACACTTGGGTGAAATTTGGTTCTGGACTAGAAGTGTATTTATGAAATGTGGTTGTTACTAGAATTCTGCAAATGAAATGTTTGGCTCAGAAGTTTAAGTGCTGTTTGTACTACACGTTATTTTCTCTTATACTACCCCTCGTGTTACTCTAATCTCTTTTGGGATTGAGTATGATTTGTTAGAAGATTATGAAAATAAGTACTAAATGCTTTTGACAGCATTAATTGTAGTACCATGCCCATAAAACATTTCGATCTTTCGCTTGGTTCAGATTTATAGTTCGATTCATACAAGCGCACAACAATCTATCTATCTTACCTATCTGCTAATAAATTTAAAATTGAAGTAATTCAGGTTAACAAATCGATATCAAGTATAATGTTCAGTATTGAAACACCAAAAACAATATTTAAATGTATTATAGATGTTGAAAATATTATTTTCTATAACACTGTTTTGAAAACTACAAATTCGACAACTAAAAACTGTATTGGAACAACCATCATTCCATACGCCTCGTATGGAATAATTTCTACGAATCAGAGCCGCATATTAGCGCGATGTATGAAGTATCTTGATTCAGTTACTATGGTTACGTCTGTTTGTTTTAATATTATTTATTTGAGTTTGACGTTTTCAACCGTTTTGTGTTTGTATTTTTTGTATAATTTCCAAAATCTTGTTATAGAAAGAATAGTCTACATGTCTACAACATGTAACGGAATGAACCGTAGCCCTTGCCTTTTGCTCGGACTACAAACTTTTTGCTCGCGTGGAATATGTGCCATTCCATTACTTGTTGTAGAATATACTATTCTACAAGCACTTATAAATCTGCTCATTGTATGTTTGTTGTTGCTAGGGACATGATGTACATTGCAAGCATGCGAAATGAATTTGTTTTGTGAGTATTTTAATACAGGTCATTTCATTTCATTATTGCCATTGCTAGGATACTTATTTAGAATTGTCAGATGTTGGAATGGTGAAAGCGGGATAAATTTATTATTAAAATTAAGTTAATTAGAAAGTAATATCGTGGTCGTAGAAAAAGTATAATGTACAACTCGCATGGAATGTCCATTTCATACATAGGAAATGAGTATCATTCCATGCTTGTTGTACAATTTACTATTGGAGTTTCCGAAGTTCCTTCCAGGATTGCATATTGGTTTGTCCACCTATACAGGCTGTTTATTTTAAGTGTACCACCAGTGCTACTTCCAAAATTATAAGAGTTACGAATCGTAGCCTACGATGTTGGTTAAATTAGCAAACAATTATAATGAGAAGAATAGTTATTTGTCTAACTTGGCACTAAAATACAAAAATTGCAGTAGAAGTTGACGTTTCATAAATTAACTGTGCCCGTGACGGTTTTAATTGCAAAGCGATTCTTTTTTAAACTGAAAATTATCAAAAAATTTTGATGGGGCAAGAGAGACTAGTGGACTTGAGTATATTGTCCATAGAAAGTATGATAAATAACACTGAACACTGCGTCCTAGACTTAGAATACTGCGATCGATTCTGTACTTGTAAATGCGTAAATTAAGTAAGTGAAAAATATCCGTGAATTTTGTTTTTTTTTTGTTGTTTCAGTGATGATTAAAAATAAATACATACGTAAGTTACTAGAGAAAGTTATAAATGTAAAATAGGCGATTTATTTACAAAAATTGTAAATGTTAAATTATTAAAGATAGAGAAAAGTGTTTCATATCAATATGACAAAATCGATTGTATGTCATTTTCACATGCCCATTATTTAAAAAGGTTACAGACAGACTTCTGTCACATAGAGAAATTATTATTATGCATAAATAGACAGTGAAATATCAAATTCAATTCTTTAATTTAAAAAAATAAATCAAGTTAAAGTAAAATGTCATCTTAAATAATTTATAGTGCTGTCAAACATTCAATTCGTATAATAATATATTTATCATATTTTATTTTACTTCTGTAAATAACCGCACGAATGGCTGCAGCAAATTCTTTAATTTCCCGACACAATGGCATCGACCGAGCAAGCGTCAGCGATGAACTTCCAAGCCCAATAACGACCCCTAAGTGGTCGAAGTCGGAAGTCAAGCATCAGGTGTTAAAAGTCCGTTGCTAACGACAACCGAAAAAAGCAGCAAAGAAGACTATTAATGAAAGAAAAAATAGATAGAATTGTTGCCACTGTCGCTCAGTCTCTCGCCACTCTCATGGCCACCTGCGACGATTGACAGCGAGCAATCAACGGAGTTTTCTTCCGATGGTCTGACCATTTACGACATCATAAGTATCGTCTCTTTTACTTTTCATCTTTCTGAAAAGAATACATATAATAGATGTGACAAAAGATATGAAAACAAAAAGAAAATCTTTACAATTTATTTTAGAAAAAGTCACAAATTGAAAAAATATAATATATTATTTTTACTTTCTTATAGTAACGACAATTTAAATTTACCCCTGTGGTTCCCCGTTCACTAACATCTTTGGGAGCTATGATTTGACGGCTGGTAACCGCACTTCATACGCAAAAATATATCACTTACCGAGATCTGCGGAAGCAGAGTGCCACACCCATAATGGGTAAAAGGTGTGATGATATATTTATTTATTTAATTTTTACTTTCTTATACAAAGTATAAGGAAGTATTGGAATCACGAAAAAAATCGTTGACGAGATTTTTGCGGAAATACATATTTAGGCGTCCACTGAATTCGTTAAGACCAATTTCTCAATGTTGTCTGTGTGTGAGGATGGATGGATGTCCGTGTGCGCAATATGTCATGAACGAAACAAGATATGTAAACGAAACTTGGAAAATACTCATGAAAAAATGAAGAGCTGAGTTGATTTTAAATGAAATTGAAAAACCGGAAGAGGAAGTTTACTGGACACACAAAACTATAAATTACATTTTTTTCAATAATAGAATCAGCTGTGAGAAAAAGTTTCAAATGAAAGATGTTAGCAAAAATATTTGGAATATAAAATGCTTTCTGCATTTTTCTTGTACATGCTTCTAATTATGAGAAAAACTAAATAATATATTTCAATAATCTTAGTTACAATGGGAACAAAAACTAAAACATTTTTTCGCGTTACTTGTATTGTAAGTATGTATTGCAACCATAGTTACTATGTATGTAAGTTACCTTTTATATTTGTTTATAATTTTTCCTTGACGACGGAACTTAATCATTTCACTTACATTCCTAGGAAAATAATCACCGACTACTTGGATATTTTAAATATTTAATTTTTAAGGGAATAAGATTTTTACATTACATAAATATTTATTTCTTATTAATATTAAATATTACAGTACTATTTGTAAATGTACAATTTTTAATAACTAAATTCTCATTTTCTAATAAATTTGTTTGTTCTTTTGTAAAAGAGAGAGTGCTATTTTGTGGATTTTGTTGTGGTAACGTTGAAAGTGAATTAGTTTAAGGAACTAAAGGTGTTTCTTTAGATGTAGAAGCGGTATTGGTGGTTTTCAAATCTCAATACCAACAATACACCAATTTTTAAATAAACGTCAACAGAATGGTTTGTTTTCTTTTTACTGTTTAATATAGTAACATAGCAACAAACACAGGTAGCTTGGATTGAAAAATATAGTAAAAAAAGAATAATGTTGATGACAGATGTCAATCGGGCTATATTTTTTGAATACTTAAGCCTAATTTTTCAGTAGCGCGAAAAATATAATAAGTAACACGGAATGTACATACATCTTAACATCCTCGCAAGTTACTAGGACCTCGGCGTACGCCTCGGCCTAGTACAACTTCCTCGAATGTAAAGATGTACTTACATTCCTTGTTACTTAAATAGCTATTAATATCTATGTGTCAAACGTGTCAAATAATTTTGAAGTGTCAAAAATATGTGTTCTGTGAAATATTCTAAAAGTAATATTTGTATTATTAATTAGAAAGATTTGAAGACTAGATATTAATTGATATATTAAATAATTGTCAAAATATAGACATAATGCAAGGAACAGGTCATACGTGTTCAGTTGGTTTTATTTGTATAAGAAAGTAGTGTGGTGCCCACACCATATTTTTATTTATAGTAACGACACTCGTTAGCACTTTTGATCTTTTTGTTTTATTGACCAATAAAGTCGAACGGCCATATTAACAGTAGCTGTATGCGGCGGTAAATTTGAATAGCTGTCAGTTGAAAATAAAATCTAAAAATATTATTTCACCTCCACTATACAAGTTCCTGCAATTTTTCATGGTGCAGATAAATTTATACATCTCTGTTTTGCACTCATGCTTGACATTTGATAAATAAAAAAAAAACGTTACTTTCATACTATACTCCATTTTCTATGGTCATTGAGACCGCTGTTAAAAGGTCCACTGAAATATTCCTCATGAAAGTGTCATTACCGTATTAATTCTTATAATGTGGTAGAGATGGACACATCCGTTTGCGTAGCTGATCCAGTTCTTTCGAACCGGTTTACTAAAAAGACCCGTTCAATGCGACCCGTTCACTGAGATCCGTTTAAAATAAACCCTGAACAGTTTTTTCCGGCGAGTTGAAGTAATTTAGAATTTCTCTGTGGTAAGGAAAAAGTCGTACCAGAAAATATTACATTTGAATGTAGGTCCTAAAAAGAAACATTTATTTATTATGAACACAATGTCAGCAACGAAATGCTGATCAAGAAAATACTAATATGTTATAAATATTATGTTAATTAATTTTGTTCAGCTTGGTGCCAAATAAAATGTTTCATAGGGGACAGCAAAATATAAAATATGATTATTTAAAGAATAATAAACCACAAATAATGAGAAACTAATTCGTGGGCATCATTTAAATAACATTTCGTTATTTTTGTATTCATAAACTTTAAATGACAGCTGAATGGAAATATTTCATAAAATTGTGAATAATAAATAACAATATTTTCATTGCTCGGGAGGATTTTCCGAAAATAATTATCGACGGTTTAATTCTATTATGTGTAGGAATATTTATAATTAAAAACTGGATTTCGATAACATGAAATTAAATTTTCAATTTCATCGAAATAACATGGATGACATATTTTATTAACTCTAGTCTATAAGTAATTTCTTTGTGTCTACACGCATAAAAAATTTCTTTCGCTATGTCGTGCAAATAAATCGACGGCATGTAATAATCCGAAGAGAAAAATATGCTTACAGAAGACGTTATTTGAAAAGCTCTCATGTTCGTCGCTACACGCTTACTTAACAGGAATTTAAAGTTTAGATGAGATACTTTATCAAAGAAATCAAAACAGTTCTTAGAATGATAAATACAGAATTGCAACGGTTTCGAGAAATTGCAGACACAATGAAATACGTACTTTTTTCTGTACATTCTACTCGTAGAAAAATATAATTTTCTATAAAACAGGGTTGACCAAAGTTGATCGCGAAGCATGTCATACTGCTGAATATAACTTATGTTCGTCTGTATTATAATCACTTGTCTATGATATTGTATAGTGCTCTTAAAGTGGCTCTTTATTGACTAGTCCGATAACGTAAAAACAATAAACAATTTTGTAATCAAATGACAGAAAAAATTCACTTAGAAATTATCAATATTTTCATGTCAATGTGTTATTCTATGGTAAGAAAAATAATCTCCAATATTTGGTCCATTGATACAAAATTTTAAATAATTTAAAGATACCATAGATCTTTTAAATAATATATATTTCAGGTTCAATATAACGGTAATAAAATAAATCTCTATAGTTCCAAAGATCGCGCTTTAACTTATAATGACTGTCATAAATATTTCCATTAAGCGAATGGCGTGGTGATTATTTATTACACTAGTATTTTAAATAAGTGAATGTTTAATTCAACACAGACTTTCACAATATTCAATAATTCGCACGCCAGTGCTTTACAGCTTTACATCAGCTTTCCCGATTAACCTATATACCGCAGATGATATTTTTTGCTTATGAAAGACAAGCTGTGTTGAGCGCGTACAACGTGCAACCTAACGTGGACTTTTTATTTTCTCATATTGGAACGGTTTTCATGACTATGCAACTGGATTTGATGAAAATGTTGATATACAAATAGCAAGTTGATATTTAAATTGCAGACAAGTGTAGTTATTGAATAAAAATAGATTTCTTTTATTTACATGAGAGTTTTTGTCTTGATGATCATTTCTTATCTTGAGCTTGATTTTCCACAAAAGCCCACCGTTCTTCTCTTGAAATAGTAAAGAAAATGTGTTTTTCCTCTATAGAAAGGAAAATGTAGAAGTATTACCAATATGAATGTTATTTATAGAAAATTTATTGTAAAAATTATAAATTAATGCCCAATGTAATTGAATATCTTTATTTTAGTGGTATAGGTACATACTTTAAACTGTTTTACAATTATGTCTTATAATTTAATTTTTCTAAATTAAATCAAAATTTGACAACTTTAATTTATATTTAACATTGGTTCATTGGCAACACTGCTACACCGACTTGCGCCTGATAACCTAACTTTTATCGTATCGTTTGTGTTGTCAAAGTGTATTTTAGGTCCGAGTAAATCGTTTTTAGAAACATGTTTTGCCTAACATGAGAGGAAAGCACTTTTTCCACTCTAGTTTGACGAATAACTATTTCTTGCTCATTTCTTGGAAACGTATTTCTTGTCTTGTTTCTAGAATTCTTGTTTATTTTGGGCCAAAATAGCCCAGTCTCCACCACCCTATCCCGCCCAAATACTTAGACATTCTAACTCACACTGAGCAACCACAGCGCACGAACTGGGTTATTTTGGGCCAAAATCAACTGCATATTGCTTGTCTGGTCCTAGGGACGAGCACAATTCACTTTTCTGACGTTACTTCCTGTCATAGTTGTAAGAATTGGGTTGAATATAGGAAGTGGGTAAGAGGTAGGGGGTTGTTCGTTTAGACTACAATCGATATAGTTTTGATAGGAATCAATCAGAAAAGTTTACTTGAAGGCCTATAAGGTATTTTAAGGACATTTAGTGTAAATTTAATTATGATAGAAAAAATATAAAATATTATTGTACCGTTAATGTTGTTTATGCGGGATGTTATATGTGGACACATATTTTTTTCATGTTTATGTTCACAAATATAAATGCATATCTTCAAGATACAGATGTAGTATATTCTACAACAAATAATGGAATGGCACATATTTCACACGAGCAAAAAGTTTGTAGTTCGAACCAAAGGCGAGACGGTTTGCGAGTGTGGGATATGCCATTAATTAATTGTAGACTATTCTTTCTATAAAAAGATTTTGGAAATTATTCCAAAATTGATGCTTATTTAACGAATAATTGTTAAAAACGTCTAACTCAAATAAATAAAATTAATACGAAGAGACGTAACCATAGCAACCGAACCAAGATACTTCATATATCATGCTAATATGCGGCTTTGATTCGTCGAAAATATTCCATATGCTGCGTATGGAATGTTAGTGATTCCATAACAATTTTTAGTTGTGGAATGCGTAGTTTACAAAACAGTGTTATAGAAACGTTATATCTACAAAAAGATCTGCTAAAGTAAAGTGCCACATTTGGGAATTTTATATAAAACATCATTTAAATCTATGCAGTAATTTACAGCGTTATTAACCAATTCCCTTTTGTAATGCACCTATATTTGCTTCGTTCATTATTCAGTAAAACAAGAGCTATTTATTGCTCCCATATTTCCATCACAAATAATTCAGCACGATTATCATATCCAGCAGATTAACATGATCTGCTTGGAGCAGTCTCTCACAGCAACATCAGCCGCTAACTTCGGTTCATCAAAATTTACAGAATCTCTCTGACATCGACGGCAAAAACGACAGCGCCGGCGACTGCGTGCATAATTAGCAACTTGTTAGCTGCTCGTTTACATATGTTAATATTTTGTGCGCTGTTCACCAAGGCTCACTAGACAGATGAGCGTTTTTGCATTGCGTCCGGCTGCGAGTTATGTGCATAAGGTTTGTGTTTAATGTGTTAATTATTTTGGTTTTTGTTTTGCTAGGAATATTTTGTTTCGGAACCGGAAAGTGGTTTAGTGATATTTTATGCACATACATATTGCCCAAATGGAATAAACATAAGGACGGGTAATTTTCATTAACGCCAATATTTACTACCACAGTTTAGCTCTTTCATTTTCAAACTATTTGAAGCAAGCAATTTCAATTGTTATGAAAAATGTTTTTTTTTTTTTTAAATACACCACGAACAGTACAGCGATCATCAGAAACTGGTTTTAGGTACGGTAATTTCGAACATTCAAATATATAAAATTAAAATTATTCTTAATAATTAACTTATCTAAAAAAGGCAATGTTCAAATTGCATAGTTCGACTTTGCTACAACAATATTCTTAATTTTTTTTAATGTAAAGTAACCCATTATACGACGATTTTGAGCAACCCAGTGATGGCAACCGTTAAATAATTATTGTACAAGTAGGATAATTTTGGCAAATATATTAACGTACTATTATAGTAAATTTGGACGTAACATTGTAAGAAAATTTAAAGTATGTACCTATATCACTAAAATAAAGATATTCAATTAAATTAGGCATTAATTTATAATTTTTACAATAAACTTTCTATAAATAACATTCATATTGGTAATACTTCTACATTTTCCTTTCTAGGGAGGAAAAACACATTTTCCTCACTATATCGAGAGAAGAACGGTGGGGTTTCCTATCATGTCGTGAAAAAAATATTTTATTTTTTCAAATATGTATAGCATACTAATTTTTGTTTGTCTGGCATTGAGTTTATAAATTATTATTACCGAGATAAAGTCAAGTTGCATTTGAATTACCAAATAATATTTTATAAATAAAAGTAAACTTAGAGATTAGTTCCCCATTGTTCTTTGGTTTTTCTGCATATTTCTCTCAATATTTTTCCAGCCTTTGTTTTCTCTATCCATTTTTTAATTCCAATTTTTCGTATGTCCTCTATCGCGTATCCATTGGGATCTTGGTCTATTTTTACCTCTTTTCCACATAGTTTCCATTGTTCCATATTTTTTATGTATCTTTCTTTTGTTATCTATATGTGTCCCAGCCATTTTGTTCTTTGTTATTTTGTTTTTCTTACTAATGTCATCTCCTCCAAATCTTGATCTATTTCTTAATTCGTTCTTGATCTATATTCGTTTTCCGTAACTTTAATTGTTTTCAAAATTCTTCTTATCTTTTCCGTTATTTTCAGGTCTTCTTCATATTTTTTATTGATTTTAATATAGTTCTATTTTCAATTTTGTTTTTATTGAGATTATTCTCATAATACAAGTAGAATAATAAGTAATAAGTGATTGAAAGTTATTGCACAATATCACACTATTATATAAAATTATGTATCTAATCTATAGAAATATAGTAGTGGCCTACACGCCAACGTAAATAAAAATAAAATCGCTATAAAATAAAGAGCATTAACTCATGCAACGGAGCTAACGGGTAAAGTGAGCGTTGTATTTCAAAATAATTTATATGAAATATATTTCAAACAACGTCTATATCTACAATAACCTACAAACTGTATGTCAATAATAACAGTAAAACGTACAGCAAATAATAGAAATATAAACAGTATTCCATATAATTGCTTTCTTGTTGTCTATTTCACATTTACCATTACGAATTTATTACGACATTTCGATAAAATACATATTTTATTTTAGTTATTCAAAGGCTTTCTGAAAATATTTGAAAATACTGCTAAGATTATTATTGTATTATATTAAAATAAATTAGGTAGAATTATTCGAAAACTTTTTTGGGGAAAATTTAAATAATATTTTTGTATATATTCCAATAATATTTTACATTACTTTAGGTATTATAACTATATTTATGGAAGAAATAGCTGCGTGGAGGATCGTAAAATCCTCAGCATGAAACCCACAATCGATAGGTACTGTTTTAACTATACCATTTTGGTTCAATTTAGTTGAAGAAGTAATTAATTGTAAGTAATACATAGTTCAAACTATTGACAGATTTGTAAAATCAATGTTTACTGATATTTTGAACTAATATAACTAATAAACTGCTAAACGAACAAAATGACCATTAGCTAACTATAAATTTGTTTGAAAGGATATGTATTTACTTAAATTAACTAGTAATTAATTAAATAGTATACCCAAAATAACCGTGCATATTTGTGCAAACCTAACATAATAATGGTTCATTTAATCCAAAAATCAATTAGTTTCAATAAACTATACAAATGACGAAACGGTGAGAAGAGGGGGAGAGGTGTAAAAATAAATAAGCAACTAGTAACTAGTAAGAGAGTTGTTGATAGATAAAAAGCAACTTGAGCATACTTTTAATTTTCGAAAACTATCTTCAACTTTTATCGAAATATAAAACATTGGTTGACCTCATAATAATTTTTGCACCTCTGTTGTAAATTTTTAAGTCGTTCTTTTGACTTTGGATTGTCTAACTTAAGTTTTTAATGAAACAAAAGCAAATGGTTCTCTTATTTCATTTCTATGCATCTATTTATAAAGCCCGAGTTTACTCTATAGACTTTTGAAAATCTAGCCTAAACATTTAGTGAAACAAAATACAATGGTTGAGCCTCTTCCTTTCTGCGCCACTTTTAGTGAAGCCCAAGGTCATACTTTGATTTTATATATCTAACTTAAATTTTTAACAAAACAAAATGCATTGTTATCCTCCCCATGCCTGCGCCACTTTTCTCAAAACCCAAGGTCACACATTCTTGTCCTTGTACTATTTTTAAGGTTCTAACGAAACAAAGGGAAAAAATTAATTCCCTTCATTTCTATACCTCTTTTCGTGTACTTAGTCCAACTTTAACTTTTAACCTAATACTTAAGATATTAAGCTTGCAAGGAAATAAAAGATTACCTGTTTTCGTTATGCCCACTGCGATGTTTTTGAATTTTTGATACTGATTATTGAACCAACAATGGGCATTGGCTGGCAACCATATTTTTACAATGTACAACGTGGTATTCAATTTGGCTTGAAGAAAACAAATGAACATTCGTTAAGTGGCAAAGAATAAATGTGAAAGATTCCCAGGTCTGGTTGAAAGCTGAAGCATCGGGGTGTTGGGGATGAAGGGACGACAATGATAAATTGTTTCTGTGGTCGTCACTGGAACTACACGAGTTTAATTATATTTTTATATAAAATACACAGACGTGCAATATTCACGCAGTTTGTGCCCGCACGCACGTTTTCATTCGCCCGAAATTAATTTAATTTCACTTTGTTTTATTCGCGAGAACGCCTGCGTCCTACAAATAAAATAAAATATATGAAATAGTCCACGTTTAGTGTTCAACATTATTGATATTGAAATGAGTGGATTCTGCAGATTTATTTTCAGTAATAAAATTTTATTATTACTACTACAGAATTAAACTAATAAATAATTGATTTTTTTCTATTACAAATGTACAAAGCTAGGAAGTATGCACAAATGGTGACAATTTACTGTAATGTAAATATTAAATAATAAAATATAAATATATGACTACGACATTTACCCATTTTGGCGTGGCACTCTGCTTATAGCAGATCTCACCTAGTGATATGTTCTTTGCGCGGTTTCCTGTCGTCAAGTCACGTTCCCCAATGGTGTTATGGATTGCATATTCAGTTTTAAATGTTACTAATTATTTTAGAGCCTATATAAAAGTTTTTGTAAGAATATTAAAAATAAACTAAATTAATGTAGTGTTACTAGCCTAGTACATACGCCGGAGGGCGCGGATTCGAATCCCACTGAAGAGCATTGTCGTTTATGTTTTCCACATAAATTCACAACAACCATCTACTCATTAAGCGGCATGTTACCAAAAGTAGTTAGTTCGCCTACTATTTACACATTGTATGTACAGGTTAAATGTTAAAGTACTTAATATTCCCCAAAATATGTAAATAGGTAAAGGATAATAATATTTGACAATGTTAGTTTAAGTGATTTTTAAATGCAAATCCACGATTTATACGTTGGAAAGTTTTCGTATTTTGTTATCTCTTTTGGTAGATTAGTCACTGTAAATTTTTTGGGTTACAGATTTACAGTTTGCGAACAGTGAGAAAGATATACTTTTTGCTGGGTTGTATAAATAGAACAATTAAACTTTTTAAGCCGGATGATATTAAACCATTTGTAGTGTTCATTGGGAAAATGACATTATTTTATACAGTTATAAAGATTTAATGAGAAAAACCTAACAGCAAATTTCAAATTTTTCATTGCGTGGGTCAATTTCACGGGGCTGGTAGATATTTTAAATATCTTAGCAAACACTTCGTTAAATTAAATTTCTAGTACTTATGCAGGATAACGGTGGTAAAAATAATTTGAGTATTTACTACTAAAAAAATTTAATCTTCCTCTATAAATATCTTACAAAGATTGAAGAATTTCTGTTAAATGAAAATTTTAATTACTTTTATTTCATTTTTTTTATTTCTAAAATAGACCTTTGGTATCGATTTGTGATGTGGTTCAATTTATATTGAAATATTTCCGCATTTCAAGTTTTTTTTTTAATTGTTACAATTATTTATTTTACATGTACATAATTATTATTATACATATTCTTCTTATTCAGAAGACTAACTTTGTGCTTCAGTATAGTCATGTATTGATTATTAAATTTAACATTATTTTTTTCTGCTTCTTTTACTCCTAGCTCAGGGCAGTTTACAGTGATTCTACAGAATCTTAAGTTTACATTATAAATTACCTAAATATATCAGAACATACTGGAGCACATATGCAGGCTGGCATAAGTGGGACATTATTGCTATCTCGATTTTCAGAAAAAATGCTGAATCGAATATGCGAATAAATAATTTCAATTTAAAATAATATAGTTGTGTCCAGTATTTTGAGAAATACTGATTTAAAAAAATATTTCGTTAATTTTAATAATATTATGATATGGAAATTGTTTGCTAATTTAACCGACTTCGTATATCTGATAGTTCTCGAAATAGAATATATTATATATAATATTATAAATAATATTGATTTTCTAAATTAAATTTGGTTCAAATAATATATTTAATATTTATTTACTGAAAATAATATTTTGAACGAAAAAATGATTTTAATATGTATAGGATATATAAAATATTTTTTCTTCAAACGTCATAAAAGTACGTTGTTATGTATTTGTATTCAACAAGCAGAAGTTCAATATTGTCGCCGCCGGCGTAAAAGTGTATCCTTGGCAACACATTTACGCCGGCGGCGGACAAAGTAAAATATTATGAAAAATAGTTAGGTTGTAATTCAATAATTTGACAGTTAAAAATGAGACAAATAAACAAAAATAACAAAACAGCAAATTCTACGGCAACTTGAAATGCTAGATAAGACAGAATATTTTTTGAATTTTTGAGCATTTTATAATATTTATAATTTTATTTTCTATGTTTGAAGAAAAAATAGCATGTGTTATTCGGAGTAAATGTGTCTTTGGGTGCTTCGCATGTAATTGTTCGACTCGCATCGCTCGTCGTTCAAACTTACATGCTCAGCACCCAAAGTATCACATTTACTCCTAATGACACAATATACTATTAGAGATATTTGAAATAAAATTTTAAATACTGCATAATAATAAACAACCCTTTTCCATTAATTCTACAAAATACGTAATCTATTTCAACACTACACAGTTTTTGATACATTTAATTTTAAATAGTGTTACCGTTGGCCTATATGCATATGTTTCTATTTTTGTTTAAATTCCATGGCTACCACTACAAATGAGCATTTTTATAAATTTTACTTCTCGCCACATCCTGTAAGGAAGGAATAGGAATCATGCTAAAAATTCGGTAATGAGTTTTCAGTGGATGAGCACGTTTTAGGGTCCCTAGAATAAGTTTCGCGATGTGTGTGTCTGTCTGTCTGAAAATTTTGATTTTTTGTATTAAATCTGCTAACCTGTGTGTTTTGAGAAAATTTTTTTTGACATGTGTCATAAGTGAAAACTAATTTTTTAAAGGGATAAGCGTTTCTTGATAGTGGGGATCCGTGTTCCTGCATTATTTTATAAGAAAATGGCGCGGGGTATTGTGGTGCCTACAATAGATTTTCAAACTTGATTTTACAATTTACATGTTACGCAGAAGTAGTAAAATAAAATATGATTATTGACTTACTTTTTATTCAAAGAACCTCTTCCCAAATTAAAAGGTTACAGTGGAACCTCAACCCTCAAATGAATTGTTTTATGAACAATTTTTTTTGTACTTGTTTTATAATTTAGCTATCTTTATTTTTGTAGAAATAAAATAGATACATAGATAAAGATTTTTTATTTAATAATTAAAAAAGAATAAAAATCCACTTTTATATTCTGCAATAATTTTATATACATATAAATCTTTATTTCATTAAATTTCTGTTCATAATTCATACCTAATTACGAAGTTATTTCATAAACTTTACAAGTTTACAGGAAGGTAAAATGGACTGATTGATATCGGAATCAGGCAGTAAGCACATACAGGGTGTTGACCGCGACCCCGGAACATAGGACTTTAACATGTAAAATCGTACTTTCGTAATTTCCTGCTTAACAAATTATATTAGACAAAAAAGGTTCAAATAAAGTTGAGAGATCATAAAATTCTACATCAGAATCAATAAACAGAATTACATTTACATGCCCTATAACGCCAGAAATTAAATATGAAAATATTAAAAATTAGCTCAAAAATCGGGTTAGCCTTGGAAATGAAACAAAATTGTATACAATAGGAAATGAAAATTTTATTTTTTATTAATTATTATTATAAATTGCATAATTGACTATTTTTTTTGGGAATTTTGTTTCATTTCCAAGGCTAACCCGATTTTTGAGCTAATTTTTAATATTTTCATATTTAATTTCTGGCGTTATGGGGCATGTAAATTTAATTCTGTTTATTGATTCTGATGTAGAATTTTATGATCTCTCATCTTTATTTGAACCTTTTTTGTCTAATATAATTTGTTAAGCAGGAAATTACGAAATTATGATTTTACATGTTAAAGTCCTATGTTCCGGGGTCGCGGTCAACACCCGGTATGTGAAACGCATTCCTCAGTCCTCATTTATCATGTACAGTGTTATTAGGAAAATGTTAGCGTAGTCAATATAGATTATAGGATTTAAAAAAATAATTTTTAACTTAGCCCGAATTTTAAACTTGGTTTAAATAAATAAAAGCATATCGAATCTTTTACATTAACGTCAATTACTCCATATGACATGTAATTTAGATTTGCTTTTTTTTTTATTTAAACCGAGTTGACAATTTTTCTATCGTTGGTGAAACCGGGCATTAGTAAATAGGTAAATAAATTAAGATTATTTTCGATCATTATAAAAAGATTCGGCGGACCTCTTCAGGAGGATTCACAGAGCCGTAGGGTCTGCGGACCACAGAAATCTACAATATTTGATTGAATTATTTTGCTCTAAACTCAATAGGGGACGATATATCGGTATGTGAAAAAAATAACATCGTATATCCTATTTTGCATTTCAACACTGTATATTCTTATCAAAATTCGTAAATTTTGTACAAGTTAAACGTACTCTATAACATTTGCTTTTAATAATTACGAATTCAACAGTCAGAGGTTAGTTTCACACGCACCCGTATCATTCCAAAGTAGGCACTTTATAACAGCTTCGCTTGCTCGGTGCTTCGTATTCCGTTGATGTCTCCCGTCAGAACAAACGTAATTTCATACATTTAATCGTGTTTCATAAATTCCAACTTCTTTTTTCTCCGCAAAAAAAGCGTAACAATGAAATCACGAAATCCCTGTTGCTCCCAACTTTTTGTTTTACATTTAGCGGTCTCATATTAATATTCCAGTGACGTCCGTCATGGAGGGTAATGAAGAAAGTTTGTTAAAATTGAAATTTCCCGTTGGATTTAGTCAGTGTACATTACCGTAGCTGACGAATGCAGGAGTTCTATAGTATGATAAAATTATGCGTGTTTGTAGAAGCATTTGCGCTGGAAATGGCAGCAGACATGTTGATTTGTCTATTGTAATAGGATGTATAAGTATAAATGCAGTTAATACATGGATTTGATGGAACCATATGTAATATACAGAATGGTGACTGACTAAGTCGCTCGTATGCACATATTAAATAATACTAATACAATTTCCTGCTTCCCTAATCATTTTAAACAAGTATGTTTCAAATAAACGTTGAAGAGTTTTAATATCAGCACTTGAATCAGCGAACAAATTTCATTTTACTTAATTAATAGTGGCGAGAAAGAAGATCAAAAATATCAAAAATTCCGTTTTAATCATAAGTAACCATGGAAATGGAATTGAATTCAAGCAAATATTTAATGTTATTCATAATCAAAGTAAGCAAGTAAACATTTTCATGCTTACTCATTATGAAAACTAAATTTTTGGTATTTTTGAACGTCTTTCTAGCCTTTATTATAGAAGTGAATTGAAATTTGTTCACTGATACAGGTGCAGATTTTAAATATCTTCAATATTTAATAGAAACATTTTTCTCTAATATGATTAAAGGAGCAAAAAATTGCATAAGTATTATTTCACATGTAAAATGTCTATGAACGGTTGAGCCAGTCACTTAGTAACCGCCCGACGCCGCAACGTTCTTGAGGTAGTTGTGATAAAATTATGAGTATTTTTCAATGGTCAAGGGATATTCGGTGAGCAAATTTTAATTTTATTTTCATTCACATACCGTGAAAATATCTGATCATTTTTTGGATCACAGTTCTCATTGTTGACCTGATTGGTTACTTTAGCACACGTGATCAGAAATACAGGGATTTATATAACAAAAAAATTTGCCGCTAATATCCCTAGGCCATTGGTAATTACGAAATAATTTTATCACAGTTACCGAAAGAACGTCCTTGGTTACCTTTAAGCAACGTTCTTGAGGTAGGTAGTTGTAATCAAATTATGAGTTTTTATAAATGATGAATGGCTATTGCCAAATGGCAACAAGTTAGAGAAAGATACTGGAGAATTATTTTCTAATTTATCGAACTCTCGAATTATATTTATTTAGATTATATTTTTGATTTCATCATCAGACAGGGCACTAAATCTATCTTTTTTGCTCATGTCTTATTTGTATTGATGATAACTTCATTTGTTAACAAAAACAAAAAAGCTACAGAGATTATTCCCGAGAATTGATTCTCAGTATAATAATGACATTATTGGTTAAAACGCAGACACGTGCATACAACGAAGCATTTAATTGGTTTTAAGAAACGTCAAACAGTTTAATATTGTTTCAATTGGTTGAATTTTCAAGTGTTTTGCATCATGATTGATTAAAAACTAGTCGTAGGACTTTATCACGGAAATACATGTAGTAAGGTGTTTTAAATTCGTTTTGTCCATTTTCTTCATATCTTCATGTGTTATTAGTTATAAGATATTGTTTAGAGCTGATTAAATTTTGGTCATAAATTTCCTGGGCGAATAGAGCAATAAGTTCAATTTATTTTATAGGTACCTATTTGATCAGCTGCCTAAACAATTTGAAATCTAAGATGTTAGGACTAGTAATACTAATATGCAACTTACTTTATATCTGCTTCCAATTTGGAACAAAAAAATAAACATTTTAATCGATATATTTTAATTAAAGTTGCTAAAGAAACAAACTAATAACTGAAAAATCCATTCTATGTATATGTCGAACATGTTTCAGTTGTAATTATTAAACAATCAATTTTAGATTTGATTGTATACGATAGCCGTATTACCATACCACACTAGATTTATTTCTTGAATTTCAATAAGGTTTTCTATCAATATTTGTTGTATGTGCTATGTGCTTACTTTACATATACATTCTCTCCCAAGTCAATAGTACTCGTAACTCCAAGTTCAATATAAATTTTTAATTAAATAATCAACTTGTAATAGCAATTTAATTACAGGTTTCTGTTAAATAAATAAAAGTTTAATTATCTTTATGTATGACGTATTTAACCGTATCTGTTTGACACTTCTTTATAATTAAATTAACGCAAGACTATTATATATAGCATATAAATGTATATTGTATTGTACCCTTGTAAGGTCAACAAACCCCATTTTCAGTAACAATACATGACAAACGAATTTCCATTTCAATGCAACTAACAACTTCACTACAAGTTCGCACTGCATGTGGCATATTAATTAAAACAAGTGGAAATGTAATGCAACATTTTCACAAGGAACTATACTATATCAGTAAGTGTAGTCGTACACCTCTTGCAACAAAAGATGAGAAGCGTGTCAAATAAATTGTATAGCGACGAGCAAAAAGTAGCTGTGCGCTGTTTCTGTTTTCCTCTGTCGGTTGTTCTAGGCGCGCACGACTCACTGAGCAAGGAAATGTTAATTAAATAGTAATTAGTGACGCACCTCTCTCTCCATGCCAATCAGCAGACGGGGCCGGGGTGGAGGAGGCAGCATACTCAACTTTGCGAACGCGCTAGACTGCAAATGATATAATTATTACAAAATTACAAAAAGTATCGAAATGTAGCACGTAAATAAAATTGGATTCATAGAAAAATTTAACTTTACTGTCGTCTAATACGACCCTAATTTTGGTGGATAATTCCTATGAAATGCCATACATATAAAACCAAGTTGAATGAATTGTTCTGGATGGTTACAAATTTTTTCTACATACATAATGTTACGCTATATCCCTCTTTGTGGAGTAGTACGAACAATAAAACACAATGCAACATTCCTATTTTGGACAACCACTTTCGAACCGTTCACATTTATAGTGCGATTCATACATGCTCGTCTATTCTTTACACTTGGAATCATTCATTCACGCAAAAACCATCAATTTAACTAACCACATATTCCTCGGAAGAGACATTTACTCAAGATGGTTCAACCACCTCAACTGACTCCTACTTTCTTAACAACATTCTTCTCAATCTCACACTCACCCACACATTTCTCTTAAATACCTAAATTCCACAGCAATTATACCCACACTCACACCCAACATTTAGAACCAAACGTCAATTAACACCATTAGAAGAAGCAGGTAATGCAACTCGTTATCACCATTACCAACAAAAGTGCCTAATTTTTTTAAATGGAATATTGGCGACTTTTTTGTCCTAGGCGGATGTCGGTCTGTCTGGGAATGGAAATCTTTCACCATTGCAGGAAGCTATATTTCAGAATCAATTTCAAAAGAAATTGAATTTGCTAAGTCTTGCACATCGTATACATAAAATTATCTGAAGATATTTCGTTAGTTGTTGAAGCTGCAATAATTGTTATTGCTATTTAGTTTCATATCTCACTAGCTTAGCATAACAGAGGTCGTGAGTTCGAATCCCAATGAAAGCATGATCGTTTATGTTGTTAAAATAAATTCACATTCATCCATTCATGAGGCGGCATATGACCAAAGTAGATAGTCCGCTTACCATCTTAAAAGAAAATCTATGCAATATTGTTCTAATATGTATTAATTATAATTTTTTAATTTGGCACCAAGTAACCAAATATGGTTCATTCCAGTTTTGTTTATATAATTAACAAAACTATTTGTAAAAATTTTTCATGTAGCTTCTGATGATGAACAACGTGGGGTCGAAATGTTGAGTTGAGATAATACAACAAGAATTGAAAACCAATAATTTTATTTCCTTTATAAATCTATTCAACAGTTCCTCAATTTCATAAACATTATCATCCTGCGTCAAAGATATTCAGTTATTTATTGTCATTAGGATTGTCAAATAAAATTTTCATAATATTTTATTTATTATAATGATATGTAAAATTATTTATTTATGATTTTTATACAATTCTTTTAAGTAGAAATAAATTTGCTTTAAAATTGAATAGAGCGAAATATATACAAGCATAATTTTAATTGGCATATACAAGCTACCCTAGTGACCTTTGAAGCCTCATCTATTATCCTCATTCATTAACCTGTAATACAATAATGAAGGACATAACGTTGGTAATATAAATTAAATTAATTTAAAATAATTCATTACTAGGGATAATGAATTAAAAAAAAATTGTAATTGCCGATCTCGGTGGCGTAGTGGCTATGCCACTAGCCTAGCACGCCAGAGGTCGTGGGTTCGAATCCCACTGAAGAGCATGGTCGTTTGTGTTGTTCATAAACATTCACAATCATTCATTCATGAGGCGGCATATGACCAGAGTAGTTAGTCCGCTTCCCATCTTCATAAAAAAAAAATTTGTAACGCATTATTCAAGGCCATATTTAGACTTAAGACGTAAGCTAAATGCCAATTCCACATTAATGAATAATAAAACAGGTGTTATATTTAAATATTTAATTTTCCATTTCGATGTCTGAGTTGTAATGTAGGTAGTATTATATCGTAATAGTGCTGTGTCTGGCTATTAAATATGTAACTCGAGCGATTGCATTGAAGTTCGAACTTTCTCCTTATCTAAAGATCTATAATTCATCTACGTAAGTTACAAATAGAAACTAACGTTATTCCAAAACTTTCTTCAATTTTTATACAAACTTCCAATGTCAAAAATTCATATTTATCACCGAGCTGTAATCCACAATCCACATCGATCTAAAATTATCTTGTTAGTATATCCACTCCCAAAAGTTCATCGGGGGAGAAAAAACCGAAATCATCCATGAGGGAAACAGAAAAAAGAATACAAAAAGTAGCCGAATCTTCGCAAGTAAGAGGGAGAGAACACTAGCGGTGGGTTTCACTTCATACATTAAATCATATCGTGTCAGGTCGGATGAACAAACACATCGCGGGAGCAAAGCATGGCCAACCACGACGCCGAGGGTGTGTGGGTATGTGAAGCTCAGAATACAAAAGCGGTGTAATGAATATCGTTTTTACAATAGATTCGCGGGTTTCATTCAATATGAACGTGGCCCAAATGCACTGCGTTTCTTTTATCTACTTTTTCTGTCGATATTTTCTTTTTGATATGGAATAGAAATTATACATATAACAAAGATAAAAGAGTTTTCATGCACAGTGAAGAAAATTAGTTCAAAATTTTAATTAAAATATTTTTTATTTATAAATTTGCTCTGTAAGCATTGAAGCTGCGTTATTCTGAGCGACTCTATTATCAAGTACAATTAACATTTACTATTGGTAATGGGTTGGAGCATCTTAATACTATACTGTTTTAAAATATTAATTATACTTCATTTTACCATTTAGTAGGAGAGATAACTACGTATTTAAATATTGTTGAAGTAATCAGAAACCGTTTCAATAATTTGATTAGGTATGCAATGACAAATAATGTAATATTTGTTGTATTGGGCTTCCAAATTATTAAGAGATGGCGTTGTTGATAATTCACAAATTCATGTCAAATTCATTTTGTATGAAATTTTAGGATGGGAAATGCTTGCTTTAATATTGGTTTCTTTTTATTGGCAGCAGAATTTTTTCCATACACACTGCAAATTTTCCTGTTTTCATAGGTTTTCTGAAGAAAATTCAATCTTAACCTATAATCTACAAATACAATGTATCTTTCATTTTTACATCTTAATTAAATAATACGTCTTAAACAAACTTACATTGGAATACTCTTAAAATAACTGCTTTTGTTATAATTTTTTTTAAAATAACAATTATTTTCAAAATACAATGAAATTTATGTACCTTATGGTTAGTTCAGCTTTCTATCACTAGTTTGCGTATTTTAATTTTAAATGCCTAATAAACTATACCGCGTGTAAAATTGAAAGGAGGAATATAGGGATTTCAATGCTACATTTCTATATTGCTGTAAATTTTTGCCTATACAGTAATAGTGTAAATTTAAAAGTTGTTCAGAATTTAAAAATGCATGAAATAAGGCTCATTTGGTTATCTAAATATTAGTGAGAATAAAAAGTCAGACAGCCATGGAAAATTAAACAGAAAATAATACAACACTGTAATAAATAAATCTGTTTCTAGAAATGTCAAATATTTTCGATTTGCTTTTCCTAATAAATATTCATACACAAAAATACATTACTTACCGAGATCTGCGTAAGTAGAGTGCCACACCCATAATGGGTAAAAGGCGTGATGATATATTTATTTTATTTAATATTGATTTTAATTTGATTGGTATATCGTGAAATACTAACAGTTGGGTAACCAAATGGAACTTTTTACATGCGTTTTTAAATTCTGCACAACTTTTGTGTTTACATTTTTGCTCTAAAGTGAATAGATAAAAATTTGCAGTAATAACAAAAAATAGCATTAAAATCCCTATATGGGGTAAAAACCGATTGAGGCTGGAATAAAATTTTTAATTTTGACTGCAATTAAGAAATTGTTTTTTATTTTAAAATTAACATCAAAAAATAGTACTAAAATATGTTAATAATTAAATTATTATAATCATAGCAAAATGTTATCAAAATTTTAACTCTTGATAGTAGAATTGATTAATGTTTATAACTAGCACTTTTTGTTAAAATACAACTGATTGGAATGAAAATTTTTATTTTATTTACAATAAAATTACTGTTATCACCTACATAAATAGAGACCATTAAATTTTAAAACTTATTATTGTAGCTACATTATATTCAATACGTCATAAATATATTATTGTATGACGCTGCAAAATAATAAATGAAACGTAATTAAATTTATGTCCTGATCCTACATAAAAACCTACTCAGAAATTTTGTGACACATTAATGTGAACCTGTTATTCCGTGTTAATAGTTGCGAAAGTGACACATTAAAAATATTTATATAAACAAGAATTTGTAATTTTGTGTATTTACGATTATTAGAATTTAAATTTTTTTGATACAACAATAGTAACCTTAATTTTTATTTGTTTTGGATCGATTAGTTGCAGAGTTAGAGACCTTAGAATATAAAAGCCGTTCAGTGAAATTTCAAATAAAAAATCAATGAGAACTTTTTTATAGCTTGAACCAAGCTGCGTGTTCTTTATAGTTTTTATCTGCATTGAATGGATTTTGAAGACTTCCGGCTATTTTACATTTTCATGGAAGTGACGTCATGTAATTGATTGATCAATAATTTCGAAAAGAATACCTACAAAGTATCTTAATTAACAAAATATTTGTGTATCGCGAAAATATAATGGAACATTTTCTCTCCTCAACATAGAATAGATAGTAAAATAGTTAACAGTTTTTAATTTAATTTTTTTATTAATTGAATTAAACTTGATAACCTTTATAAATTTATGTTTACAATTACTTATAAAAGTATCACAACATATTGAAACAACCACAAGAGTTTTATGAAGATTTTCTGGAAACTTTACAATTAAAGAAATACGGTGAAAGATTTATTATCTTTTGAAGTTAGACGCAGACTATTATTGAACAACAAACACAAATTGAAGATCTAACTCAGCAGCTCAGGCAGTTCGTGATGAAGAGTGACGGTTTCTAGCACCTTCCGGGTTCGAGAGGACACGGATTGTCCGGAGTTTTGGAGTCCTGTAGTCTGGAGCAGACATTGTGCTCAACTCGTGTAGCTGAATGTTGAACACTATTAATACTATGTAGAACAGGTTCACACTATGTAGGTATGATCCGGACAAGGCACATTACTGTTAAGCACAATTTAATGAGTTTAATACCTTCTCCGCAAAATACTACTTCATTTTCAATAATAGTGCTGTATTTTTATAACAAATTTTTATTTTTATTTCTAGTTCTTTCACTTTAACTACAACGTGAAACTTAATAATAGAGAAGAATGAATTTAATTAGAAGAACAGTTCTTTGCCAGCCATTGTTCTATTCAGTTCATTTTCAACTCTTTCTAATTAAATTCATTCTTCAGTATGATTATGTTTAACTTTGTAGTTAATTGAATCACTTAACCATGTATTTTCATCGATTGATTGGAATGATCTCTGTACTATGTAACCTTGACATTTATATTTTTGACGCTGAAGATGGGAGGAAATCTACAGAAACGTCCGATATTAATAAAACTCACGTATGAAATAATTTGAAGCCTCCTAG
The DNA here is from genome assembly GCA_963942605.1 of Poecilus cupreus. NCBI lineage: Eukaryota > Metazoa > Arthropoda > Insecta > Coleoptera > Carabidae > Poecilus > Poecilus cupreus. The sequence continues at coordinate 7,123,156 of OZ012714.1, read as the reverse complement.
ATTAAATAAATGAACTACTTGGATCCTCCAACAAACTTTATATTATTATATTTTAGTGATGTAGGTCATTTACGTTGACAGGGCAGGTCACTTATTTTGGTCACTTTTTTGGTCAGGTAAAATAAATAAATGACCGGTTATTTTAAAAATTGTCCACCCCTGCGTAGTGGTGTTGACAATTAAATATAACCTCAAAATCAGGTTTTACATGACGTTAGCTTAAATACTTATTGAATTATTAAATTTTATATATATTATTATTAAAAAGATCAAGATTGATGACAAACTAAAAGCCGAATGCAAATTTTGTAAAAATACTTTATTTTCATATTTAATTTATATAATAACTAATGTAGACTTTTTGTTTTTGGATTTTTAAAATATATTTCTGTCTTTTTATTTTCAAAAAGAAATATATATAATTTTAATAAACTTTTATTATTATGAAGTGTAAAAAACACTTGAATTCTGTCATACAACATTTATTCTTCTTACATAACCGACGTTTGAGTTTGCACTTAAATATACAATAATCATAACAGAACAATAATTAATATACACAAACTAACACACTTGCTAGTAAGATTCTTATAGCGAACTATCATGTAACAAATACATTCGTGAACAATCATTCATTTTTTTCAAAACTTCGTACGTACAAAAGCATATACATACACATTCACAATCTCTAAACTGACAACAGAATGAAACCGGAAACAGTGGGAAATAGCAGGTGAACCAAAATTCTGACGAATTATCGATGACATCATTTTAATGGACTGCTATTGCTGAGCGTAGGAGAATCATTATATTATAGTTTGCTGTAAGTGTGCTATTAAGTGTGTTGATTTGCGTATATTATTTAATATATGTTGTAATGATTGTTGTATACAGGCTGTTTCATAACTTCAGGTACATACATTAATGGTATATGTTATTTAATATGCTGATTACGAATCAAAAAGAATTTTTTTAAATCGCAAAATTATTTTCCATATTTTCCAGTCCAAAATTTTTCGTTGCTGCTGTCACATTTTGTTTGTTTATTTTACTAGTATTATGTAATTTAAATTGTTGATTACCTACTTCATTGTTTGTGTTTAATAGGAAAGCGAATCCAGTGCAATACTACAAAAAATGTTTTAGGTAAACAACCCTTAATTTTTCGAATTTTAAAAAATTCTTTTAGTTTCGTAATCAGCATATCAAACAACATATACCATTAACGTATGTTCTCGAAGTTATGAAACATCCTGTATTTGTAAACCGACACGTCGTTTATGTAAGAAGAATATATGCTGTATGACTGAGAATACGAATATTTTTACACTTTTCAATAAACACAGTCAAATAAACATCCGGATATTTTTCTTGTTATATTTGTAAATTTGTTACCAATAACAGTTACAAAAATATATAGGTAAAATTACAAAGGTACAATATCTCATTTTAGTTACATTTTAAGTAACTATAGTAACATGTAGGCTGACTTTAAGTCCCCTGTATAAAATTTCTCGGGTGTCTATCGAGAATTCTTTAGCGTGAGATAATCGGCCGCTGTCACGGGAAACACTCCGTGGTGATGAATTCCGGGGAGCGGGCTACGCTGCCGGACAATTCCAGGCAGCTCCGGACAGCGTCGCTTCCCGCGTGTGCTGTGTCCATTTACATCACAATCATATCACCATCCGATCATTTCCGTGTAGATGCGTGCAAATAAAAACATTTCCACGTCCACGTCCGCTTCCGCTGAGCACAGAGGCTTTATCCCAATTCCCAGCTGACGACTCCGGCATTTCAGCCTCGATTTCAGCGCTGTTGTTTCACTGCTGTTTATTGTGTGCGGTTGACGGTGAAAAATGATTGAGAGGGACAATTAGTGGATTTTGTGTGTGATCATTTTTGTTAGTATTGAAACTTGATGGTATGCTATATGCTTGTTATTGTTTCAGGTGTTGAACGAGCAGTCTCTTGAAATCGGTGAGTTTTTCTTAAACAATTTAAGAGCGCGTTTCAAAGCCGGAAAAACTTCATAATTTTAAGCACTTTTTAATTAATATGTATGTTACAAAAATTTAATCATTAGGGTTCTTGATTGCTCTAAGCTAAATTGCAGAATAAACAAAAATAGTAAGTGGAAAAATGCGAAATTTGTAAGTAGTTCTATGACGAATGGCAGTTAAAATTTTAGTTTACAACAATCAGAATAATATATTCTAAAATTCTGTGCAAGAATTATTACTGAAAATTGTGTAGTAGTAGAAGAGATAAAATAAGTCATTTAAGTACTGCGGTTGTTGCAATAAGTTAGGTTTTAAAACGTGCCCATAATTTTATACATAATTATAGAGATGATTCATAAGGTTTGAAAGTGTGGATAGACGGGCCAAAATAATACATTTTAATAATATACCCATAATTCAACCGTTGTTTATCAATTAATGACATTCGTTACTATTGCTAATGAAGTAATATTGATAGCTCTATCAAATAATATTATTCATTCGTTGTGTCAAATTCAACAAATCTTACCTGTCAAAACAATAAAATAAAATTACTTTTAAGTATTTTTCCACATAAAAAACCAAGAACACTAGTTTTCTCATTTTTCATACTTTTCGTTTTCAGATTAAATTATTGCTGAATAATCGGTTTAAAGATTTAAGTGTCAAATCATTTCAAAATTTTGTTACAACAGTACCTAGCCTAGTGATGATTGCTACAACAACAATTCCTACTTTTGTTGATAAAAAAATATTTTTTTTTTGTATTAGTCAGAGCAAAACTTCTACTTATCTTTCAAAACAAATACTATGTCTTCTAAAGACGAAATGTTTTGGATAAAGTATAGTATTCAATACGCATGTAATGGCTATTACTCATTCGATTAATTTACATCAACATACGTTACATGCTCATTGAATAATATACTATTAAATTATTAAATAATCATTATTTTTTCTTTTCCATAGAAATAAGTTTTTTTCATATCTGAAAATTTGCTGTTATTTTAATTTTAAATTATGCACTCAACAAAAGATTATTACAAAAACAGTATTTTATAGACAACTTTTTATTTAATGAACTTAGTTCATAAATCTTAATTATGTCTACATGAAATTATTAACAATTTTACACTATACTTTATTATACTTTGACGTTTAAAGAATTGCCATTTAAATGAATTTAAATGTAGACAGCAATTTTTGAACAAAACCGAAAAAATTTAAATGGCTGTAACTTTTATAATAATAAAATACTATTATTTTTTTAAATAAACATTGTTCAACTAACTATAAAGTATTAACTGCCGTAGTTTGTAACGACTGCTCATTAATTGATTCAATTTTAATGTGCTGTTATTGAGTTTTTGCCAAAAGTTTATTAAGGAAAAATAGTTATTTGTCAAACTAGAGAGGAAAGTGCTTCTTTTTCCTAAAGAAAAAGAAAAATATAAGACATAATTGTAAGAAAATTAGGCATTTATTTATAATTTTTCCAATACATTTTTTGTAAATAACATTCATATTGGTAACACTTCTATACTTTCCTCACTAGAGAGGAAAAATACATTTTCTTCACTATTACGGGAGAAGAACGGTAGAGTTTCCTGGCATGTCGTGAAAAAACATTATTTTGGCCCCCATAGCTACACTTGAAATCTTTTCCATTGTGAATCACCCTGTATGATAGTCAGTTTTTATATTCGTTATCGAAATTAATTAAAAAAGATTAGGTAATACTTTTGAAGAAATAAATTAAAAAATTGACTATCTCACCGGAGTAGTAATTTTACTGAAGAGGTAATGAAAGAGATGGTTTACGATAAAAAGATGAAAAATGAAAATGAATTTAAAGCTTTTTGTTTCTTTTTCAAAATAAAACTGGGCTCTTGTCGTAAAATCTATTTCCGTTGGATTTATCTTAGCAGAGTTCGTCCTGGAATATTATATTCTTTACTAATTTAATTTTCCCTTCTGTGGTATATTTTTAAGGTCTTATTATATCCATAGTCCATCTCTGATATGTGTAGGGTATCTCGAATTCTATAGATATTATTAACGAATAATTCCGAGTGTGAAGAATAGACGAGCATGAATCGCACTATGGATGTTTAAAATTTTTTAATTTGTTTCTGGGTTCTTGTTTCCCCACAAAAATAGCAATGAAACCTCTATACGCTACATTTTTATTCTACATCTTGTATGTGCGGGAAATAAGAATCATCCAAAAACAAAATCTCCAACAAAAACTAGGGTTTCCCTCAAAAGTCAAAATAAAGTTCTACGAAATAGAAACATCACCGTCAATGAAATAGGGCTCCAGCAGTTTACAATGAAATCCGAACCACGCAGTTACTTTTTACCGATAAGTTTATTTAAGCGAACTCTGAATCAGCTAATTCATGCTTTTAAAATGAGAGCACAACTACTGTGTTATTTTTTATTCATTTAATTAAAAAGGTCATTTATTTCTATTTTGATTCGACGTTACTGCACACTGCGATTTCCACATTTGGCATAAAATGTGTGCAGTTGTTTAGTGAACAGTTTAACGTGCGCTTGGAAATATACGCTTCAATAGTTAAAAATTGTCAGATATAATATCCCAAGGATATTGATTATTATGAAATAATTTTATCACAGTTACCGAAAAAACGTTGCAGTAGGCGGATGGCTGTTACTTTCAGGTAGTTGTGATAAAATTATGAGAAATAATCTATGGTCGAGGGATATTCGGTGAGAAATTTTCAGAATAAATTGAAAATAATTTGACAGATCTTTCGAAAACTTGTTGCCAGGCAATAACCACGAAAGCCCGTAGGACTTGAGTGGCTATTGCCAAATGGCAACCAGTTTGAGAAAAATACTGGAGAATTATTTTCTAATTTATTGAACTCTCGAGTTATATTTATTTATATTATTTTTTTATTTTATTATCAGACGCGGCACTAAATCTATCTTTTACTTGTGTTGACAATAACTATTTTACAACTGACATTTGTCAAGAAAAACAAAAGTAACAGGCATTATTCCCGTGAATAATCACTAGAGCTTTATTTTCAGTATAATAATGGCAGTATGACATAAAATGAAGCATTTCATTGCTATTAAGAATCATCGAAAAATAATAGGGGAAATTTTTTAACACGAGTATACATCAAGTATTCATAAATTATGAATTTTGTTAAAAATGGATAGTAAATAATATAATAATAATTTTTTTTCTTAAGTTATTTGACTATATTTTCATTTTTACCCTGAAGAGAATTTTCCAAAAACAGCTCTAGGAAAAGTTTGCGACTCATTCAATTGTGATAGGTTGTTATTCAAAAAAAATTAACGTTATGATTGGCTAATGTTTCTCATTTGATATGCGAATGTGATTTTCATACATAACTAATCTATTAATTGCTAGTTTTATTTCCGGAAATTTACCGCCTGGACTATTGAATATTTATTGCTACGAAACCACGACTCGACAGGTAGATATGCCAAAATTCCTCACTTCTAGTTTGTTCAAAAATGTTATTTTGATCTGCTTGGATCTTTTGCACACGTGATCAGAAATGCAGGAATTGATATTTTTAACCTAACATTTTCATTATAAATAGCCTAGCAATAAAAGGGTTTTTTAGTTCAAAGTAGAATGCAGTTAGATAAACAATCCTGTGATCTCGGAACTCCAAACTTTTGAGACAAACAAAACATCTTAACCAGCGGCATCAAGGTATGCATCTGCTGACGGACTTGGCTCACTTCGCTCCTCCTCAGAATTTCAATTGCCTGTCTGGTGTCCGGGTTCCTCATTCTGCGCGCGTACGCTGATCCGCGCCCGCGCCGCTTCCGCCGCCGCCAGCCGCCACCAAGACCCCGCAAAATTTATTACGGCACATACGAATAGGTAGCTATTGTTTGCTCCCACTGCTGATGTTTATTTATTTCACTTGTTCTGCCAACGCACCCTGTGATCTTGCTGGATGCCTGATGTTTGAATTCCACCCAGCACTGCCGTGGAATTTTAAGAAGTGTACTGCGACTTTTAACAGCGAGCAAAGAGAATGCTGGTTATTCTTGATTAGAGGCTGTAAGGAATGCTTCAATTTGGGAATTATGTTAGGGATTTTACAATACATGGAGGTAAGAATACAACTGGAGTACTAGAGGGCGCTCAAGTGCAAAGGCGAGCAGGGAATGAGGTTTTCCGAAATAATTGATTTGATCCAATGTAATATTTTTTTAAGTATATTTTATATTGTTATTCAATAAAATATTCTTAATTCTTTCATTAATAATGCGGTGCAAAATTCTCAAAAATCACTTTCTATAAATGAATATTTTCTTAATGTAATATCTGCCATTTCCCCTATAGTTGTGTTAGCAGTAATGTAATTTTTAATAAAATATACCGCATTTATTAATTACATCGACAAATTTTCTAATAAATCTCGGGAAAATGATATTGTAATTTCAGTTACTGGTTTTCAGAAATAAATAAATATATCATCACGCCTTTTACCCATTATGGGTGTGGCACTCTGCTTCCGCAGATCTCGGTAAGTGATATATTTTTGTGTATGAAGTGCGGTTACCAGCCGTCAAAGCATAGCCCCCAAAGATGATAGTGGAGGAGGAACCACAAGGGTAAATTTTAATTGACAACTGTCAGCTGTGGGATTCGAACTGAGGATCTCACGATCCATAGTCCGACACGTTACCACGGAGCTATTTACAATTTCTTGCACTCAATCAAATTTATATTTTAATAGTTATTACTAATTATTCGTACATGGCAGTTGTGGTGTATTTCCCTTCATTAGTTTAATATTTTTTTATGCTTTTTTATGTATGCCTATGCATGCAAGCCCATTTTTATGATGTTTATTTATAAGTGCGTTTTTACTAATAGTCTACATAGTTTAGTATAGGGAGCTTTTCCTGTTTATGCACTTTGAAACCCCTTCCTAAAATTCCTAAATAACCTAAAAAGGTAATAAATACGTCAATCCCTTCCTGCCATAAACAACCCCTGTCATTTACCGGATCCCGGGCCTGCACTGTCAATATCCTAGTTTTTGGATAATCCTAGAAATAGTTCCACTTTCGAAAGCACTTTGACCTCCGCTATTGGCAAATCTTTCGAGCAAACCATTTTAGGGTTGCAACCTAGTTTTTATTGCCATGAATATAAAAGATTTTGAAGATAGACTAAGGCCCGGTATTATAAACCAATGTTAAAATTTAATAGCATATCTTATTTAAGTAACCTACTATTTGCAAAAAGTGTATTATAAAGGTAATATAAATTTAGTCTCTTACTAAATCAGCTTATTAAATAAGCGGGACAGTCTTGGTGGTATTAAATTTAGTTAGTAGACTATTAAAAGTATATTTCAATGTTATTTTATATTTTTGTTCTATAAATACTAAATGGAAAATAATAAATAAAGAAAATACTTATTAAATATTAAAGATATTTAAGTAGCGTTTCAACAATTGATAAGTGTTCATCTGTTTATTTTTTTTATATTATTTCCTCCAGTTCTACCTGAATAAAAATATATTAAATTTTTTACGTGCCCCATAATTACATAACATCCAGTTATATTCTTCTTAGAGTTCAGCTTTATTGATTTTATTTTATAAAATAATTCTAAATAAATTCCTTATCTTTGTCCTTCCTGAACTGTACATTGAATTAAATTAGACACATATGGTTATATGTGCCCATACTTTTGTCTTAGTCTGCATATCCGCTGCGTCTGTTTCTTTGTTTTTCAATTATGTACCTGGATTGGACATAATTTCTAGTAATTTAAATTTTTATTTTTCACTGTAATTTTTACCTCATTCTAATTATTCCATTTTTCTGAATATATATTTGATGAATATAATTCTGATAGCAGTAACTGGTGATGATATCAAATTTCATATTTCATACACTCATTGATCATTCAATAATGTAATGGTTTTAATAAATATTTGTATTATTTTATTTCAAATTGTTCCATTTAGTTGATTTCGCCATATTTTATGTAAGTTTTAATTAGTAAATAATAATTTTCACTTCCGCCATCTACATGGAATATGTGTATACTTCTGATAGGGATTCTAACTTACCAACTAAATTTAATATGATTTGGTAACTTTTCTAGGGAGACTCGATTAACTAATAAGTAGGTAATAGGTTTATAATACCCTCACAAATATTAAGTAGCATATTAAATTTAGTAGCATATTGGCTAACCGGCTATTTAACCAGCGTTTATAATACCGGGCCTTAATCAGTTAGTCAAAACGTTATGCCAGATAAGTTTCATACTTGCACTCATAGCTTGTTAATAAATATTTTGTTTTTTATTCTTGTTAATCATTACCGATATACAACATACTTACTGGCGTCAGAAGTGGGATATACAACATAATTACTTGTATCAGAACTTGGGTGATATACACCAGTTGGGAATGAGACCCCCCCTCTCGCCCCTGTTCAATGGTTCAAAGAAACATTTTCTATAGTTTTGTAATTGAATAATAGTATCATGTTTGCCATCCGATGCGTAACAAAGAGTTATATAATATTTATTCAGTTGTTTGGTTGATGGGGTTGCAAGGTGATTTTTTGCGAGCACTATAACGCAGAATTACTCGTAACGTAACGCAATATTCTACGTGGAAACTGACTTTTGTTGTTAGGCACGTTCCGTGTCGAGCTGCCACATCGGACGAAATGTTACCATCATAAACTCTTCGTCTTCCGAGGTCTAACCTTCTAACCGGAACTGTTTCTATTTGTATTCCTTCGCTAAAATTTGCTGCAACACTCATTTATTCATCTGGAGGGCTTCGCATATTTTTTCACTGCCATAAAATTACGCTGCCACATAACACTTACCAGAATTAAACTTTATAGGTTGTTGGTCATGACGATGCACTTCTTGTTTGAAAATATAATTAAGTCACGATTCACGAGAATGAAGCACCGGCTGTCAGATAAATTATGACATTACAAAATGCGACAAGAAAGCATGAAATTTTATGAATTACATTCAATACTATATGTATTGTTTTGTTATTTAATAATTAGTTATTTAAATAACACAGTGCAGGATTTACGTGTAAGCTACACAATCTATAGCTTAGGGTGAATCATAACGGGTGTCTACTTTTTGTAGGACATAGGAAATTGTTAAAATTTTCATTATGCGATAGTTCGTTTCCTATGAATTTTAGAACAAAAGTATGAATATAAAAAATTTTCAGCAACAAAAACTGCACCAAATGAGCCTAAATATTTTGATGTAATACATTTCTCTCATGAGATGGAGGTAAAATAAAATGTATAATTTTTAGCTATTTACAGTGTGCCATGGTAAACAAAACATACAAAAAATCGTATTGTTTGAGTTTGATAAATGACATTTGGCATAGTTTTAATGATTATTTCACTTATTACAAATTTGACCAATCATAATAGGTTTGTTCCAAGTGGTCATTTCTGACAAGTTTGTGACATGTTTGTGACAATTTCACTGCGCCTGAGAAAAATGTAAACAAGATAACTTTGAAACATAAGCTTCATTTCTTTTTTTGTAGCGAAAAATGTATGAATTTCTTTATTTATATGTATATTTAAGGTTAGCTGTCAAAACAAAAAATGAGCATGCACATGCGCTCCATTCCATTCGCCGTTCCAGTCTATATTGCAAACTTAATTTGTTTACAATTTTCTCAGGCGCAGTGAAATTGTCACAAACATGTCACAAACTGGTCAGAAATGACCACTTGGAACAAACCTAATATCTCATTTTCCATTTTTGTACATTTTAGATAAGTGATTAAGCAGCACCATGCTGTTTAATCGCGATTAAATTGAAGCTAGCTTTTGTATACAAATTTTGAACAATTATAAGGCATATTTAGGCAGATAATTAATTGCAGAAGCAAGATACATGTTTTTTACCTTTACTGGTATTCTATATATTCACACATGCAGAATTTTTCAATTCAAGCTATTTTTATTCAAAAATTTTTGACATTTATTTGATTTTTGTTTATTTGTGGAACGATTTATTTATGTGAAAATGTGTCAAAATCAACATTATAGTATTAATGTTTATGCTATGAATTCATGAAATAATCTTGAAAGAATTGAATTGATTAAATTTGATGTCTAGCTTATTTATAAAATTTTGCTTTTAAAAAAGTGTTATCGTACAAAATAATTTAAGATAAAATTCCTCGACCTGCGGTCGCGGGATTTTTTGAAATTATTGTGTACTCAAACACTTTTTAAGCAAAATTTTTTGTATAAGCTAGACATGTCAAATTTAATCGATTAAATTCTTAGCACTCGTGACATAACTATTGATTATTGACTTGTTTATATTATCAGTAATAAAAATAAAATAAATATATCATCACGCCTTTTACCCATTACGGGTGTGACACTCTGCTTACGCAGATCTCGGTAGGTGATATATTTTTTCGTATGAAGTGCGGTTACCAGCCGTCAAATCATAGCCCCCAAGGATGTTAGTGGAGGGGGAACCACAGGGGTAAATTTAAATTTGTAACTGTCGGCAGTAATGTCAATGTCAAATATTTTTCGCTTTTTCCTTATCAATATTGAATTTAATTTGATTGGTATATCGTGAACTACTAATATTTCGACAACTAAATGGATTTTATTGCACGGATTTTTTTTCTTTTGTATTTAGATCTTTACTGTGTGTAGTGAATAGGTAAAAATTTATAGCTATATAAACAAAATAGCATTGAAATCCCTATTTAAAAATTAAATGCGTTTATTTTATATATTTTTCAATTTTTAAATAATATGTGAAGTCAATTCAAATTTATTTCCAATGTCTGTTTAATACGATGTCTTCGAACAGAATTCGCAGTAGGTAAACGAAATTTTAATTCAATTTTATTTATATTCATTACATCTGACAGTCAATTTCTTTCTATCGTCTTCGTGCCAGTGTTATTGGATATTTTTGGAAATTGGATATTGAATTTCTGTAATAGAAAGATAAAAATTTGTTTTGTATTTATGTCTTTTATAATCTTAGTTAATTTAAAATATTCGAAACGATATGCCTGTTATAACATTTTTATTATTTTATTTATAAATGAACTAACAAAAATATTTTCATATACATTAAACGAAAACCAATTTTATTGTATTTTAAGTACATGTAAGAAAAAAAAAAACTTTAATATGCTTTACAGAAAGTTTGTTTTTGTGTAGAAGCGACTGTCTATATTTTTTCCTATTAATTCGTGCTTTTTATCAGTATTTCATCCAAGTTTATCTTGGAATATATACTTTCTTCATAAATAAGTTATTTATGATATATTTATTATTCTATCCTATTAGTTTGTGTATAAAAGTTTAAATAGGTAATTTATTATTAATTGTGGGTCATGAACAATATACTTTTCTATTCTTTGTTTATTTACTTCAAGGTCAATTTAGATTCTCAATAATAACAATAACTAATATTAGTGAGTGCTTCCGAAATCTTTGTTTATAAGCTACACAATAAAATAAAATCTTTTCTATCTTTTTTCGATCTCGAAATGAATGAAATAAGCGTTTTTACAATTCTGTTTTTTACCTCCCGCCTACCTCTAGGTAAGGGAGGTATTGTTTTTGGTTTTACCTCTACAATACGATTTTACTATTTTCGCCAAAATGTCTGTATGTATGTATGTTCTGTATGTGTGTGTGTGTAGTCTGTAGCAATTTTTTCGTCTCGTATAACTCAAATACTATAATTTCAAAAAATACTATTTTGTGAATTTTTGCTTCTTATATTTAAACGAAGAGCTGGTTAGATTTTGGATAAAATTGGTCAACCGTAAGTAGCAATTTACTTGAAGCCCTTAACAGTTTTTCGTGAAAAACACGGTTAAATTTCCTTTTCAACAATTTATGTTATTTTAAAAGTTGTAGAATATTTAATTTTACATTTGTTTTAATTACACTAATTTTATTAATTTTTATTAGATTTAGAGATAATAAAATATAAAGAGATTAGATTTCATTAATCTTGCATTCCTTGTACACCATGGCAACACTCAAAAATTTTAAATTTTTTATGAAATGAGATACATGTCATTTTGATTGTGAAACTGTTTTCTTATGCCCGGTTGCACGGACGTTAGTTATATTTTAAACTTGGTTTAAATAAATAAAAGCAAATCAAAGTTATATGTTATATGGAGTAATAGACATTGATGTCAAAACTTAGATACGCTTTTATTTATTTAAACCAAGTTTAAAATTTAACTAACGTTGGTGCAACCGGGCATTAGTGAAATATATGTCAAAAAATTAAATAAATATACGAAATAAAATTAAGTTTCTCAAATATAAATAGAAAATAAACAAATAAGAAGGTATGTTTCTATATCATCAAATACTATTTTGTAAATAGCTCCGAGGTAACGTGTCGGACTGTGGATCGTGAGATCCTCAGTTCGAATCCCACTGCCGACAGTTACAAATTTAAATTTACCCCTGTGGTTCCCCCTCCACTAACATCCTTGGGGGCTATGATTTGACGGCTGGTAACCGCACTTCATACGAAAAAATATATCACTTACCGAGATCTGCGTAAGCAGAGTGCCACACCCGTAATGGGTAAAAGGCGTGATGATGATGATGATGACTATTTTGTACCGTTTAGGAGTAGTATTGGGCGGGAAGTTATGTGCTGGATATCAGATTTTTATTGTATAGTTTCTCTCAAATTCCTCATTTCTACAGCACAGTGGTTATACGTCGTTCTTGCTTCTTAACACATTCAAATTATTGACCGATTCCGCAAATAAATCGGTGCATTTTTCATTAGATTTAAATAATAAATAAGCATTAATTTTGTTACTCAGACGTCATCTCGTTCTTGTAGTAAACTTCGTGCTATGCGGTACTGTTACCACGTAGAGAAGAAGGATTAATAGCTTGCAATGTATAACCTCGCTATCTACAGGATTATAATCCATCGCACTAACTGCCCAGCTACTGTGTTTCGAACATTAAATGAGGGTATGTATCCTTCATGGTCGCAGAATAACCACATCATAAACAAGTTTTATGAAGTGTTTTACTTCAAATAGATTATAAAGTGTAGCCCATTAATTAGCAAGTTAACAAGCAGGTGAAAGCCTCAGGGTGGTGGTCAATTCAGGAACAAAAGGCGCAATTAGACACTTAATTTAATATGTAATGCAGATAATTGCACTAGTGAGGTGCATGTCTGGGGTAATTATTCATATTGTGCTAGTTTTAATTAAAGACTGACACACGGGCCTTACGGGTATGAATTATTGGACATTACAGACAGAAATTGAGTTATTATTTCCTGCTATTGCATCCATGCCGGAAACGGAATTCAATTCTAAGCTACATAGAGGGAGTAATGAACTTATATAAAACGATACATAGTAATCATTTTGTTTATGGTATTTTAGAAGATTTTATATTAAAATGAAATGAGTGTTTCAACTTATTCCGTTTATTTTTTTTTATTAGTTTCGATCAGCGTGCCTAAAATTCAATGAGTGCTATCCAATTTCCAATTTTTGGAAACTTTTCTAATGTTCATTTGTCAAATGTGCAACGATCTAAAATGGCTGAATTAGCAGAGAATTATTTTTCCGATGACCGCTACGAAAAGTACATAAATTCACACGCTAAGCTATTACTGAAAGTTGGTCATTGTATATCACTAGCAATGCTGTGCGATATGAAATCTCGTTAGCCAATCAGATGCATCCGCAACTGTGTGATATGATTTTATCACACGTTGCGATAACTGAGCGATCCAGCTAAAAAATTGTATTTAAAAGTTTGCCAGTTGCAGATATTTGCTGAATTTACACGGATTAAGAAGGTTGATCCTGATTTATCAGATTTAAACATAATTTTTGGTGAAAAATATTGTGTATAACACTCGTGTGAAATATCCAACTTTCAGCACTAGTTATACAATGTACTATTTTAGGTTAGCTCGTTTCGCTTGCGCTCTTTTTAAACAAATCCTAAGCTCGCAGAACTCACGCCCGACAAACTCGAATCACAGTACGCATTTTTAATGGAACCTTTTCATAAATATTTACTCATTTTGGTTCATATCTCTGCTAAGTCGGCCATTTTAGATCGTTGCTCATTTGACAAATGAACATTAGACAAATTTTGAGGGATTAAAAATTTTAGGCAGATGCTTGCGCTCCCTATTAAATTTTAAATAAGAAGAATATTAATTCATTGCTTTATGACTTTCTTTAAATTTCTTCAAATTTTAACAAATTTGCCGTGACGTCACAACGCCTGCTACCAACTTCAGGACAAACTAGCACGTGATTATGATTGTCAATGACAACCTGTCAGTGTCTTACTGGTTTGATTATTGTTTTGATTTTATACTGAAAAGAAAATAAAATTAAGAATATCAAAATTTTTAATAATAATATGTACATGAATGAATAAAAATTAAAAATTATACAAACGTATAAGCATGACGTGTGCAGCAGGCGTTGTGACGTCATTAATTTCAAGGATTTTTGCGGTCGTCTACAAATTGCATTTTTCTAACAAAATTATGAATTATAACTTGTTTTAAAACATGAACTGGAGAATTATTTTATAATTTATCGAACTTTCGAATTAATTTGTATTAAGTTAGTTTTTGATGCACAAGTGTAAGACAAAATGAGGTATAAGATTTCCCAGCTAACCTAACCTTGCTATGCGACATGCAGTTTGTTTCAAGTGGTTATTTCTGAAAAGTTTGTGACATGTTTGTGACAATTTCACTGCGCCTACGAAAAATGTAAACAAGTTAATTTTGAAGCATAGACTGGAACGGCGAATGGAATGAAGCGCATGTGCATACTCATTTTTTTTACAGTTAACCTTAAATATAAATTTAAATAAAGAAAATCATACATTTTTCGCTACAAAAAAGAAATTAAGCTTATGTTTCAAAGTTACCTTGTTTACATTTTTCGCAGGCGCAGTGAAATTGTCACAAACTTGTCAGAAATGACTACTTGGAACAAACCTAATAGTCAAGAAAAATAAATGCAACAAAGATTATTGCCGGAAATAATCTCTAGAGCTTTATTCTCACTACAATAATAACAGGATTAGTTAAAACGCATGCACGTAACAAACAATGACATATTTCATTTAAATATAGGTATCTTGTGTGCTTGAATTGTTCGTCTCATATTTCTTGATATATTTTATTCAATTCTACTAACTAATTATAACTTCTAAATAACAGCACAGTGCCTAAAATGATATTAAAAATCAAGTTCTAGTCAGCGCCTTGAGTAAACTCAGGCGCAGAGCACATGAACGCAAGTCTGGTTGCGGCGTCGAATTCGGCGTCGCTCGGCGCCTCCGCCAGTATCGCACTGACCCGCATCGGCAGCGCACTTCGCATCCAGGGCGGCCGTGCGCGTTGGTATGACACGCGATCGTCGACTTGTCGCCTACGTCACCGACGCCGCCAACTCGGATGTGTAACTGTATCGCGTCCTGTCGAATTTACTAGTTTGTGTGCGTTTATCCTGGGTGCGAAATATAATATGTGACATCTTTGTTCTTCGTGATCAATTAAAGTGAGAAAAATGAAGAAAATTTCAATGCATGGATGGATACTCCTTGTGGTTTTGCTGATTTTTGGTGAGAAATTTTTTATTCACCCATACTCGTGTATTTCTCTCTATTGTACATGTTTTATTTATTTAAACGAACAAATGGTTACAAATTAGCCTATTAGGGAATTACCGAAAACTTATTTATAAAATAATAACAATTATCAATTTAATTATCATACATATTATTTTATTCCTGGTGATGTTCTATGATAATATATTTTAAAAAAGTATTCTTCATTTATTTTTGGTTGCGCTTTGAAACTTATCCTCGCTTCTTCATCCTTTTGTTATCGTTTCTTGAAGCTTTGAAAAAGGTTATAGAAGTAGTGTTTTTGTTAACTATTTGGTTTGAATACATATATTTTATTAAAGAAAAATATTTCAACAATGTTCAAATGTAAATTCAAACAATTTTTTAAAAATCATTGTCATTATTTTTAAATTTAATTAAACACACTCAGTTTATTGTTTATTTTATTAACACCATTTATCTTTCAAGTCTATTGTGTGAAAAAATTATAATAGCAAACACAAACATTCATACATTATAAGGATTTGAACCAAGGATCCTTAGTATATACAGCAGTGATGTTACCTCTCTACCACGAAAGGCATTTTAATAGTTATTTACTTTACAAGTGGGCAAAGTAAGGAATTACCCACGAGAGAAATTTTAGCTCACGAAGCCGAAGGCTGAGTGAGATAATTTTATCGAGTGGGTAATTCCACTTTGTCCACGTGTGAAGTATAACGTTTTATCCAACACCTCTTAATAATTGAAAAATTTATTAAAGAAATATTATTTGACAGTGACATATATTTTAAATTTTAGAATTGAAATGTCAATCGAAGTAGTTACCAAGGTGTAGTGTGTTATTATTATTGTTATAAATAAAAAAATACTCACTAGTGGCTTTCCTCAAAATTATACCCACTAGTGGATAATCTGATACTTTGCTTGTTTAAAATCGCCATAGTTTTAGAGCATTTATTGGGAGGTGTTGGATAAAATAATTATTTTGTTATTATTTAAAGCTATTTAATTTGCTGTTATCACAAAATTTATCAATTTTATTAATTTGTTGAGAATGTAATAATAATTCATATTTACAGTTCACTTCTTTGAAAATTGAAGAATAGCATTTGATTTTAATTGATTTTATCGTTCTATAAATGTTTAAGTTTATTTCTGTGACCCAATTCTTTTAAAAAATTCAAATAAAAATTGCGCGTATAAATAGTTTAAATAACATAATTTACATTGTGGGTGGGTAATGCATAAAAAAATATAGGTAAAAGCTGTTTTTATTTACATTATCTTAGGGATTACTAGCATTAACGTCTTAATTTACATAATAAAATAAAAACAAATTACATGCAAATTTTGCTTGGCATGGAATACGATTCATTTAAATATTTTTAGATTTTATTATTCTTGCAATGTGTAAAATAGTACAGAAAAGAATATTTAATTATGTTTAGTTTAATTTTGTCTATTTTTGACATTGAAATTGGAACATCCTTTTTGAATAATTATTTCAGTTTCTCGAAATAGGAAAGAGATTAGTGACACTAAAGTCACTTGAGTTTTTTGTACAGCAGTCGAATTTCGTTAATAATTATAGTAATAAATAAATATAAATATATCATCACGCTATTTACCCATTTTGGGTGTGACAATCTGCTTTCGTAGAATACCAGACGTCAAGTCACGCCACAATATTAGTGCTTTGTTTCTGTAATTTTTATTTATTCAATGGTTTTCAATTTTTTGTTTGTAAATATATCACTGATATTGAGAATGGAGGTACAGATTCTTCTTTGTTATTTTAATTGTTTTTTTTTTACAAAAGCTTAGTAATTTCTAATACCTTAATATAGCTCTTAAAAATGAAATCTTTGTGCTGAAAGATAAATACTTGACAAATTCAAGTACGTTTTTCAAATTCATGATCAAATATAAGTAGAATGTATTTATTTGCATAATTGCATTTATAATTATTTTTACGGACATCAATTGAGAACCACTGCTGTAGACTTTGTACTATATTTATAGTTAATTTATGCATGAGATCTCAGGTTATGTTCTTTGATTAACATGAGAAAATAAAACACCTACATGAAAACAGTAAAAATATATAAAAATATATATTTACTCGAAACGTAGTGTAATAAATATTATATTCAATCAAATACTAAATACCTCTATGTGCGAATTGCAAAAAGAATAAACAATTAATAAACAACGTATTTTGTGCACCAGGTTTAAACATGAAATAAAATTTTAAATTTATGTTTTCCAGTATAGATATTTATACAGGTAATTGAAAATTTCGTGGGAACAAGATAAAGAGTTAACTTGTAAAACATGACTTATTTCTCTAATTAAATTAGTAAAATAATAGTTATTTGTTTACCAATTCTACGATATCCTTCTACATAGAGAAAAATTCTAGCCTAAATTTCGTTAACATTGTGCACACAATATTTAATTATAAATTTTATTGCTTCTTACAGTTTAATTTACTTATTGTAAATAGAATGGAGACTTTTATGTTGTTATGGGATTTACATCTGATAAACAAAAAATCTAATAGACAGTACGCTGTTGCGAAGTTCCCATTCAGTTGCCAATAATGACAATTGATAATTATAGAAAAATCTACACCTTCACACACATGATAAATGCACAAACATTACAACCACTGTAAGAAATCTTGGAACACTTATATGCTTTAATAGTTATTTACGCAATTAATGGAATATAGACAAAATTATCGCATGCATTTGTATAACGTAAGTACGATAACAATTAAATTTTATAAAATCATTCGAATGAGTAAAAGCCATTACATGCGAATAGAATACTATACTTTATTCACAACATTTTGTCAAATATTTGTTTTGAAATTATAAGAAAAGTAGAATTTTTGCTCTGACAAATACAAAAAATTGTTTGTTGATCAACATAGACAAATTGTAGCAACCATCGCTAGGCTACGTACTGTTCTAACCAAATTTTGAATTTATTTGACATTTAGCAGAAAATCTTAAAACCAATTATTCTGCCACAGTTTAAGCTTAAAAAGAAAATATATGTATGAAAAATGAGAAAACTTGTATCTTTGGCTTTCTATGTGAAAATCATTACTTAAAAGTGATTTTGATTTTACTCTTTTGACAGGTAAGATTTGAATTTGATATAACGAATGAATAATATTATTTCCTCAAACTGTCAATATTATTTCATTACCAACAGTAACAAAGGTCATTAATTGATAGACAACGGTTGAATTATGGGTATATTATTTGACAGTTGTGGATAAAATAAATTAATTTCAAATCGTAGTAGCTACAGGTCGAGATAGTGTAAAAAATGATAGCAACGTGTTGAAAATCACTGCGGTACTATTAAAAAACGCACTAGTGCAGTAATGTAAGTCATCGGAGTTAAAAAAATATGTGATCCTAATAAATCATTAAATGCTACGTCACATTTCTTTTACTCAAAACAAATTGGTATATAAATACATTTTGCAGTAATAATAGAAATAGTACAATAAATGTCAATTACAATGTTGTTGTTTTCTTTTAAATAAATATAATATTTACGTCCGTAACGTGAAACTACTTTTAAATGCGGTAGAAGGAATATCATTATTTGAAGACCCAATTATTTTCGAACGTACCGGTAGCAAGCTTTTCAAATAATTAATTGTGACAAACCGCCATCGTTTTTTAAAAAAGTTCAGGTGTTCGGAAGACCGACTCAGTTCTCCAGAAACTTAAGAGTCTACCGAAGGATGCTGTTCCGCAGCAGGTGTGCACCTACAGACTAGTCACACGCAGGTTGTTTCTGTACCTAGCATATCATTCGTATTCGTTCTTCAAATATTAACGCTGAATAATATAAACAAATTAAACGTTATAGGTATTTAAGATTTATAAATCGAAATTAACTAAATGTGTTTTTATATATTTCTGAATTTGAACTGGTGAAAAATTTAATTACTTGTAGCATATTCCGTAACACGTAGGTTCTGGTTAAGCATTTCGAATGGAATAAGAAAATGATTTCAGGATGTGGTTACATTTCGTGGTTACCGAAAATGTTATTGATGTCATTTTCTGACTTCTATTAGGTAATATAGTTACGTAAATTTGTAGGTATTTTGACACTAGCGGACCCCGTAGGCGGACTTTCTAAAAATAAAATATTTTATCTAACACCTCCCAATAAATGCTCTATAACTATGGCGATTTTAAACAAGGAAAGTAACAGATTACCCACTAATGGGTATAATTTTGAGAAAAGTCACTAGTGAGCAATTTTCTATTTATAACAAGAATAATAACACACAACACTTTGGTAACAACTTCGATTGACATTTTAATTTAAAGCATATGTCACTGTCAAATAATGTTTATTTAATAAATTTGGTATTTATTAAGAGATGTTGGATAAAACGTTATACTTCACACATTGGCAAAGTGAAATTATCCACTTGCAAAGTAATTAACTAATATGCAGAATAACTGAAATACCTCAAATACATTAATGTAATTAGATAAGGAAAAACAAAAGAAAAATGGATCTTTCAAATCTAAATAATGAATGATTGTTGATTTCTGAAATCTTACCTAAGAAATAATTAATGTTGAAATGAATTTATCTTAATGCTAATGCGTGTACAATATTTTTGGTTATTCTTTCTTTTGGTGTATTAATGTACAGGCTGACGATAATCGAAGGGTTCTGGGTTCAAGTCCCAGTCCGGATTATCTGAACTTTTTCTCACCTTTTTAGATAAAATTCCGGTGTTTGTAATTCTTCTGCTCCTAAACGGCTTTACCGATTTTGATGATTTTTTTTTTCACTTATGGGGTCACCTGGATGGTTAAACGTACGAATCAGGAAAATTAATAATAAAAAAATCTGATTATCGACGACAGCGCTACCTACCGGATCCAACATTCATTGCATCGGACGCGCGTAGTCAATAAAACGGCATCCTCTGCTGTAAATCTGGAATTTTGGTGCCTAAGTACAAAAATAACTATTAAAACATTGTACAGCGCTAAAACCGACGCTAAAATACTTAAAACTTAAAACATAGCTCGTGGTACCAGCCATTATATTTTGTCCGATTTAAAAATTAATAGATATTATTTTGAATGTTATCGCCATCAAATTATGTTGCTATGCGTCTATTGAGCAGTTGTTATATAATTTTTTTAATGCTTATTGCAGTAAAAGTAACATTTTATAGACTGTAAGCTGCCAAAAAAATCGTCAATCGATTCACAAACTTTATAAGTCAAAACGAAGTACCTTATTGGGCTTCCAAACTATCAAGAGATGGCGCTGATCACAAATCTCTAGCGGTACATGTCACATTCATTTTGTATGGTCTTCTATGGCGAATGCGTGCTCTAGTTGTGGTAATTTGTGTTTTATTAGTGTATTTGGTAGATTTGTTTAGATTTTATTATTATTAATTATTGACTATAGTTATATTTACATTAGCCAATAGTTGTTTTGTAGTTTTTTATTGTAGGTAAGTAGTTATTAACTGAAGCATTATTTTGTTTAAGATAGGTTATCATTTTTCTTTGTTCATATTAGTTTGTAGTTGTATATATTTTCTAGTAGTATTTAATATTAATATTTTTGTAGTTATTTGTTGTTGTTTTTAGTAGTTTTATTTTACTTTTAGTTTAAATAGTAGTACGGATTCATTTATTTGCTTAGATTTAGATAGTATATGTAAGTTCGCACGTTGCTCTTTATCTTCTAGAAGCATGGTAGAAGGCCAGCAAATAATAAATAGTGGCCACATAATATTATGTGGAAGTAGGTACATCAACAATATCATCGCAATTTTCAATGCTCTTTTCCATGCCCTTAATTTGTCACACTGTCACACATCATTGTGAAACCCCATTTATTCTTCACACAAACTAGTCTTTCACCTTTTTTTGAGAATAAATGAAATTGAACTGTTCGACTTTTATTAGCAGAAGAACTGCAGCCATAAACAATGCAAATTTGTCTGTTTTTAACAGGTTTTTTTTAGAGAAAACTCCATCTTAACCTCTAATCTACAAATTAAATGTAGTACTTATTTAAATAATACGTCATAGATAAATGTAATACTTCCATTGAAATTCTTCTATAGTCACTACTGTTGATATAAATTTAGAAAAAATAACAAATAAGTTCAAATTCTTTAAATAAATAAAAACTCAGAATAAACGTCAAAAACACAATGTACCGCGAGTCGTAGTTCAGAATTCTGCCGCTAGTTAGCGTATTTTAATATTGGAAGCCCAATACCTTAACATTCTGGTCTATGCCATTTAGCAAATAATAGTAACAAATTTACAAATATTACAAATAAAACAGATATTTATTCTGGAAACATGTTCACCAAACTATGCATAGGGGGACACAAATCGGTGAACCTTCAGCGTTACGGATGGTGACACACTGACAGCAGGTTTCAATAAAATATCGGTTAAAATTCATCACTAATCATTTAACATTTCGTTATCGGTGTCAGCAACGCACTGGCAAACAACAGAAACCAATCAATCAATTATCGGCTATGCGTTTCATAAATTAACGGCAACGGGTATATGCGTCATGGAGATTGTCGCAGTCATAGCACCATATCGCAATTTAAGCGGTGTCATTATATTACATTTGGTTCTGCAAATAGATGCGTTTCAATTTCATATTGTTTACTAGGTATTATATTTCCATTCATATGCAATTTGTTTGTTTTGTTATTAATGGATGTCATTAAATTTATGCCTTTGAAGTATATACGAGGATAGAACTATCAAATAATATCAATTATGTTTAATAAAAGACTTTTTATAGAATGAATAGATCTAATCAATTATAATCTATACTTGTATTCGTTTCTTTATGGTTTATATTTTTAAATATTACGTTTAACAATGACATAATATATTATTTTAGAATAAAAATCAAGTGTGTAGTAAAATTAAAGAAAAAGAAAAATTAAACTCGTGTCTTTAAATGGTCGAAACCGGTCGTAATTGTGTAATAAAGAACAGTGTGTAAAAGACAAGAGTTAATTTTTTTCTTTTTCCTTAATATATTATTATCTGACATAAATAGTTATAATTATTCTGTTTAATTTTTGTTTCATTAGTTTGGGCAACTAGTAACGCAAATATTTTTTAAATGAAAAAAAATCTGATTTAAGTGAGATATGTTTTTTTAAAAGATTTCATCAAATTTTAAAGAATCAGACTGTGACGTCACAACGCCTACAACAGCTAACTTCAGCCCGTGCTCATGGTTATCACGTTGTCAATGTCAACCTGTCAGTGTCTCACAAGTTTTTGTCTAATAAATATCAAGTATTTGAAGAAAATTGGTCATAATCAGTGTTGTGACTGATCCAGATCAAATTAACTGGATCACTGATCTAGATCAAGTCATAAGATCTATGATCTGATCTAGATCGTTTTATATTTTCTGATCTTGATCTGGATCTAGAAGAAAAAGAATAAGATCTAAGATCTTAAAAAAGATCAGATATTTTCCTCTAAAATTTAACTGACAGTACCAAATTTAATATATCTTTTGGAAAAAATATTAAACAACGATTTAGATTTTATTTCATAAAAAATAATTTGTATTTTCTTTATTGTTATTAAAATCGTCACCTTTCCTTTTTCTTAATTAGAATTAAAAATTCTTGATCTGATCTAAAAAAAATAGATCTGATCACAAAATTTGATCTATGATCTGATCTAAATCATATTAAAAGTGTGGATCTTGATCTTGATCTAGCTCATTTCTAAAATGATCTGTCCCAACACTGGTCATAAGAATATATACGTAGAATCAAAGTATCAAAATATTTCAAAATAATAATTGAATTAACAGAAGTAAAGAAATATGCGCAAAACCAAACATATAGGTATGAAGTGAGCGGTAAGCGTTGCACCTTCACAATTTTCAGGAGAGTTTCCAATAGCCTAAAAATTGAATTTTTATAGTATTTGAAAATTTGTTTTTATTATCTCATTTTATTGTGATATAAACTATACAAGAAATTGATTATTTTGGATAAATTCAATTATGCCGGAACCCCGTTAAGATAATCAATTATGGGCCACTTTCAGACCCACTAGAAATGTATAAATTATCAAAAAATTATATTTTTAGAACCTATTTAATATATAAGAAGTTTCTCTTTAAATAATAACGTTTTAGGGCCGATCTGAATCATTAAAAATATACGACATTCGAATGTAAACCGTGTCAAAAGTTAAGACAGAGTTCAATGTTTGCTCGTACTTTTTAACTTTGAACTTATGGTCATGCCCAATGTATTTAAAACATTTTCAGTATACTTTATTGATTCTTCTGAAAATGTAGCATTCCATATACTACAAATGTTTTTCCTTTTGTAAGTAGGTTTTATATCTGTTAAAGTTAAAAGGTTGACTGAAGCAATTACATTTAACATCATCCATTGCCATTGCTTAAAACTACGTTTTCATAGGGAATTGTATTTGAAAGGTAAAACTTAATGTGGAGTGTAACAGTTCGTTTCCATGTATTTAGTGATAGTGTTCTAATATCGGTGGATGTTCTATGCAACATGTATATGTTTTGAGACAGTATAGTAATAGCTAGGTAGGTTGTAACTTTTACCATACACAGCAATGCAACAGCCAATTACAAGTTTGAACAAAATAAGTGACCTTTAATGACATGCCATTTGACATTTGACCTGTTGTTTATATTCGGAGAAGTCATGATTATTTTCTAATTATAGATTTGGTATAAACTACAAATCAAGTTACCACTCAAATATTTTCTTAATTAGTAAACATTTGTATTGTGATGATAAATTCATTTATTTCATTATTGTTACTTATATTACATTTTCAGACTATTTATCGTACGAAAAGTAAAATTTTAAAGTTCTAGGACTTTAAAGTAAAATTTGACATTTATGAACAAATACTTGTTCCTATAGAAATTGTTATGTAGCCTATTTATATCAACTTATTACGAATTTTTTATCATTTGTGTTAATAAATACTATAATTTAACAACTTTAATAAGTAGTATGAAATAAAATTTTGTATGTACCTCGAACGAAAAGTGACTTTAAGGTCCTCGCAAGTAATTTCGACCTCGGCTAACAATTTGCTGGTAAAGTTTCACTTTTCGTTCTAGGTACATACATAACTATTAACATTGATAACATACGTATATTGCATTTTATTTGGAACAGTACGATAATGTATATAACTGGTATCCATAGTAATATATTAATGACAGAAAAAGTAAATGATGCATCTTGGCTGAAACTGACGTTTATGTAAGGGAGGTATTGTGAAGGTTCAAAATTTTCGATGGTGTGATTTTAACATTTTGAGGTCCTTAGAACACGATTTTATTACTCTACAATTACATCCGCGCGTGTGTGTGTATGTGAGAGACGATAACTCAATTTGATATAATTTTAAAATTTAATATGGGGTAAATATCTCCGTGGTGATTGTGAGATCCTCAGTTCGAATCCTACCGCTGAAAGTTGGCATTTTAAATTTACCCCTGATGTTGCTCCTCCACTAACATCTTTGGAGGCCATGCCTTGACGGTTGGTAACCGCATTTCAAAAATATATCACTTACCACACTTATGAGTTATGAGCTAATCAATGTTTTAGTTGCAATCCATCAACCGGAAGTGATAGTTTAATTGAGGCCTGTGGAAAATGAGATCCTCAGTTTTATTCCCACAGCTAACTCTTTTAACTTTACCCCTGTGGTTCCTTCTACACTGAAAAGCCTTTGACTAGAACTAGATGATTGATAACTACTCTTCACGTGCAAAGTTATCACTTACGAAGATCTATTAAAGTATGTCAAAATCGGTTAAATTGCATAATTACACATTTACTATAATATAATTTTATGTCAATCAAATTGGTGTATCACCTTCTGGTTCAATTAGTATCAGTTGTGAAATAATTTAATAATATTTACACGAATCTCAGACGGCGCAAGTACTTGATGACATTGCTCCGATATTCAGATTGCCATACGATAAAAGCGCGTACATTTTATCATGTGAAAAACATGTTAAGTAAATATTTTACGCTTGGTGAGCTGGGCGCGTTCTTGTACGTAAATTTTCAATTTCACACGTTTCTCCCTACATTGAGAGGTTATTCCCACAGATTCAACAACTTTTAGCGTTCGTTCTAAATATATAGATTCTGCATATTTTGTTTTTGACATCGTGTACATGTCAATATGTGTGGATATATTTCCAAAATCAGTTTAATTTAAAATTCCGGATATTAATTTCATACACACTGTAGTATTCAGGAAGAAGCACAAAATATGAATTTCGTAGGAATTGAGTTTGCTTGAAAAATTTATTCACAGATTTTTGCAGCGAAATATGCTTCATATTTGTAGATTACTTTATCTTTATCAGACAGCTGTTTTTGTTTTTCATTGATGTCTTATTACGAAAGGTTATTTTTAGGTTATGTTTATTTACATGGTGGTGTATTATATAATTACCATTACTACTTACTATTCAAAATTATTAATTAGAAATAAATTTAAGTTTAATACTTTTTTAGAATTAGCATGAAAATGAGGTTATGTTGCATGAAAACAGGGGCAAAAAAAATTTTGTCTTCAATAATGGTAGAATGTTATGCTTATTCTATTGAAATATGTATTATTTAAATTAGGTGTTTAATTACTATTTATGTATAGGATTAATATAATGTACTCCATTATTTTAGAAGGTAGGTACGCACAAAGAAATCGACATATCTGAGAACCTCAATTGAATTTACTGAATATTTCAGTTATTCAAGAAACAACTGAATTGATCAACGCGCAACTGACATATCTTATGCCTGTTTTACTTTATACTTTTTTCGTGTATTTTCATACTTTTTGTCTGTATTTTTTTTTTGTCTAAATCAATCCGTCTTCATCTTTTTTTTTTTGTTGTCATCGGATTCCTTCGTTTTATGCCGAAATAATACGATATCAGTTTACGTTGCCAACTGAAGATAAATTTAAGTCAATCAACGGTTCAAAAGCAAGTGACAGTTCTTGACATGTTATCGTAAAAAACACTCAAAATTATGGTATTTGGCTCAATTTCAAACAATAATTATCGTACAATCGACAACACTGACATGTATTTGAAATAAAATAATTTAATAATCTACTTAGTTGATACAAAATTTTTCTTGTGCCATATTTATATTTTTGTTTAAAGTAATTGTATACAAAACAATAAACACGAACGACGAACGAGCTAACAAAACTAACCTCAACCAAACACAAATAAATGTATGCTGGTATTTCATGTAACGCATGCGCACAATGCATCTAGTATCAAAATCGAATAGAAAAATGGAGCCGAACTCATATTTCTATACTAGAAACGTCTATTTCCATCCGAGAAATCTGCTGATTTATATGATACTTTTTTCGTCTAAATTAGGCTAGATGCTTCTAACATGAAACTCGGATACAAATCTAGACAAAAAAGTATGAAAATAGACGAAAATAGTATATTACGTACCGTGAACTGTAAGTGATAGTTTTTAGGTCGTGAATGTAGTTTGGGATGTGGAGACCCGTACGGTCGAGATTTCTTAAACATTCGAGACCTAAAAAATCACAGTTCGAGGTTAGTAAGATATTTTTTGCAATACCTGCGTAAATATAAGAAAAGGAAAAATAGGTATCAAAATTAACAGCTGTCAGATTGAGGTTAGAAATAAAATTTGAATGATATATATTTACTTACCATCCACCGTGAACGGTAAGTTTCACTTACCATCCACCGTGGACGGTAAGTAAATGATGTAACCATGGAAACCAATTGTGCAATAAAAGTTCCACTTACTGTGTTTAAATTTTGTTATTAATGGGTAACTTACAGTACAGGTATTGCAAAAAAGTATAATGTAAAACAGGCTTAAGTCGAAATAAAGGAAAATTCAGAAGAATCGCAGTTCAATCAACTATCGGTTAATTAAAAATTGACAGGTCAATCACGTTTTGTGACAAAGTTCCGTAATGTAAATATTCGGCCCGGATAGATTTCTAATTGTTTCAATTTTAAAGATGTTTTAATTAAAATATTAAATATTTAAATGTTATAATTTACTTTTCTTCAAAACCGTAACCTATATATCATTTTATTTCATAATAAAGGAAAGGACGATCATATTACGTAATATGTATACTGTATAAATATGATATAAGTAAAATTACATAAATATGATATGGTATGGTCTTGGCTAAACGTTTTTGTACGTAGTGTGATTATGTGAATTATCTGTTAAAAGCAATTTCGCGTATCCAGTGTTATTGACGGGGCGGCACGTCAGAGTCCTATTGAATATTTCATGCATCTAAACTACCCTCAGATTTAATCGAGATTGCTCAATAAATTATTCACACAGTGTAAATGATCCAATTTCGGGTTTGCCTTTCATATTTATAGTTATTAAGGGGGCTAAAGGAACGCGTGGAAAAGTTACAACTACGCACAAAATAGAAAAAGTGTAACATGCAATGTTGCTTGTATATAGCACATATAATCCTTTGGGTGGTATTTGCCTATTTCTCGTGTGGATTGTAAAGTAAATAATTTTGTTTATGTAATGGTCTGAGAACAATTCTCACAATTTTGTGACAACTGCTATAGAAAGTTGCCTTTGACGCTTGCATTTGTCAACTCAAAGTTGAGGGTTTCTGAGGAATTTTATTTTGTCGCTAGTCTCCAATAGCAACGAGCGACAACATTTTTATCGCTCGTCTCCTTACGCTTGCAACGAATAGTGTAATACAGCAGAATATTAAAAACAATGAAATAGTTATTGGGAAACAATTGTAAAATATACGAAGTGAAGATCTGATAGTCAAGGGTTTCAACAAAAAACACAATCTCTGAACAATAAAAATGTTATCATGAATCCCAGGCCGGTCAAATCAGTCATTCGGTAACTACGGACGCGTTTCGATCTCACTGGATCTCATCAGCGTAGCGATAAAATTGAATAAACCGGAGAATTCTCAAAATTTAAAAATTAATTTACGGAACCAAATTACTACCAAATTGTAATGTGTGTTACATCGTTAGATTCAGAAAAATGATATCTTTCGATTGGTACTACAATCATTGTTGTCCGATAGAACACCGAGCAACAGCACGCATAAAACTGATTTCCCATGTTAATCTCCTATGTACACCTTTAAGACACACACACGGTATAGTCGGGGTGTGTGAAAAAAAGACTAGCATTATGAATGTGGACGAGGCGAAAATGGGGTGTCAGAATAGGAATGTTTAATTGTTGGTTGACAGTTTTTCAGTGTTTTTGCTAGCCCACTGATTGGGATATGTAAGATATTCCAGTCAAAATTATCAAATTAATACTAGATCAAAATAATTATCAATTATAGCGCTATTATCTATGCCAGGCTAAATTCAAACCTGGGTTGTAGAATAGGACAATAACTCATGTCGTTATGACACCTCTACTGTAATAATAGTTCTCTGATAATATTATAATTTGTACGATGATGAATGACGGCTTATTGTGTGCAGTTATTATTTTGTTCTATTCTTTTTCGCAGTACTAAAAGTTCTTAATGAGGCCCCGTTATTAATTTCAAATCTGATTAAATATTGCGTCAATCAATTTAGTTCGTTATTTAATTTTCGAGATTTCTATTTATCTCATTTATCCGTCTAAAGTTACACTTCGCTTCTGGAAAATAATTAATTTGCTTAAATGAAATTTTTATTTAAGTTTCTTCGTTTCTTTTGCTTAGTTTTGCTGCGAAGGCGACTGGTTCCCCAGCTCTCGCTGCTGAGTAGTCTGCAGTTAGTAATTAGCTATCGACTGTACATTTTCCGCATCCCTCCAATGAGGTTTGGACTACGTAAATCAGTTTCCCTCTCGTGAGCCGGGGATACTCTGGAGAGTGTTTTTGTTTCGACACATGCAGAATCGTTCTAAATAATTGTAATGTTACCGTTAATTAAAAATAATACATACATAACGTCACGCTTAAATCCCACTCGATGGGATAGCAGGAACCTATACATGCTCGTCTATTCTATACAACACGACCAAAAAAGCTCATCTATAAAAAAATGATATGAAATTTAAATTTTCGATAATTACGTACTTAATTTAATGAAATATAAACAAAGGAATATTAAAACGCACGCGACAAATAATTTTTTTTTTCTCAAATGTTGTAATAGTTACATATTTGTCAAACTAGAGAAGATTGCCTCATGAGCGCCTCTAATATAAACTTATGCTCTCTCTCCTTTATCTTCTTTTCTCCAAGATATGAAATAAACATATTTCAGCATTACAATCTTAATAGCTATTTGTACAAGAAGTAAGGAAAAGTAATATTTTTTTAGGTGTGAAATTTGTAATCGAGGCGCAGCCGTAATTAAAAACACACCGCATACGGAAATTAATACTTTTCCTACGTGTAGTATATAAGATTTTATATACTACCGTTTGAAAATAGTTATTTTAAATATTTGATTTCTGTCATTTTGACGTTTTGAAAAAACTAGGGAATCATAGATAGCATGCCAAAAAAGCGTAGTCTCGAAGTAGTTAATTTAAATAGTAATAATAGTAATGGGGTAAATAGCTCCGTGGTAACGTGTCGGACTGTGGATCGTGAGATCCTCAGTTCGAATCCCACTGCCGACAGATAATTTAAATTTACCCCTGTGGTTCCCCCTCCACTAACATCCTTGGGGGCTATGATTTGACGGCTGGTAACCGCACTTCATAGGAAAAAATATATCATCTACCGAGATCTGCGTAAGCAGAGTGCCACACCCGTAATGGGTAAAAGGCGTGATGATATATTTATTTATTTTATTTATACTTTCTCAAACAAATCTCCTGAAGTTATCGTATATTTTCAAAATGTAAGAATGTGACTGTTAATTTTTACAATAAATAAAGTTTATGTTACAATAATAATTGATTTACATTTCCGCTTAAGTGCGTAAAAATACAACATTTCCTAACTCTAATGAATATTGAAATCAAAAACATTTTCAAAAGGTATTATAAAAAAATATAAATTGCACTGAACTTCATATTACAACACTCGAATGAGTTATTAACGAGCTCTTTTTGGCGCTGTAATAGCTTTCATCTCACTGTTTAGTTGATATCTCGTATGAAACTCAACACTATTCTCGCTGAGTAGGGACAAATCTGGCCGGATCGAACGGAGAATCTAACTCGTGCTTACTCAGTGTAGTCAGGTTATTTAGGAAGGTGCGGGTTGGCAACTTCGGCAATTACCTACAAACTTTTAATCGGAATATATCAATTATATTGATATATTTACGCTCCCATACACAGTGAAATAGCTTCAATTAAAGTTAATTAACACAATCCAGTTCACGGGTTTCTGCTCCCAGCCCTACTTGCTCTGTGAAAACTTCGCATTTTGTAACTTCCGGAATTACAGAGTGCATCCTGCCTTTGAATTATTATTATTTCACAACTTTTTATACACTCATATTTTCGAATGATGTATTGAAATACTTTTGTATAAAAAAGATGTTTGTTTCGTTTTGTAAAATAACTTTTTATTCCAAGGGAAACATTTAATTAAAATCTGTTCATTCTTGGATTACTTATCGTTTGTTATTATTTCCGTGCATTAGCAATGATATAAACGAAAAAACAATTTTAATAACAGTTCATTATTTTTATTCAAATTTTTTCTTTGAATATGAATATCTTCTAGATGAATTCCATTTTAAAATTTTAATGAATTTACTCTGTTTCTTTGAAGTTAATAGGTGTTGTGATAATTATGAAACATATAGCAAATTTCAATTACACAATAATCAATATTTTCTTTCATAATTTATTTATTGTATATATATATATATATATATATATATATATATATATATGTATATAAACTGCTGGACAAGAAATACTACACTTTTTTCATTATTGTGCAATTTAGTTTATGTTTATTATTTAACACTCCGAAAATTCACCAATTTTTTCGATCATGGACAACATTGACTCTGACTCAATACTTCTTTTGATCGTCTACCATTCTGTAACGACTGGATAGATTTTCATTAGGCGATAGCTTGTTCCTTATAAGTTTTAGAACAAAAGTGTCAATACAAAATACGTTCAGAATTAAAAAAATGCAGCAATTGAGCCTAAATTTATTGATGTAATACGTTTCTGTCATGAGATACTAAGAAGGATACTAGGATACAGGGTTATCCGATTGTGATGTTTGTGCAAAATAGCCAAAAAATATTAAAAATAGTCGGAAACAAACAAACAATCAACGAACGCCGACTCAATTAGATATATTAGTTTAAGAACTTTTCAGTTGCTTTTTTCGTCGGTTTTTCCTTTTTTATTAAACGTTTTTATTCAACTTAATAAACAAATTTAATAGATGTCATTGTATTAACGTTACTAGCGGAATATATGAAACACCCGACTATTGTATTAGCAGTAAAATAAATATCTGCATTCATATTTTCCATGGTATAAATAAATTGGTGCGCATTGCGTATCTAAGTGGGGAGTGAAAAACTGTGTTATCTAATAATATCATTCGTCAAATTTGAGCTCGCAATTCAAATATATTGTACATGTATTTCTAATACTATATATCTGTGAATATAATATTTTTGTTAAATCAATTACTCATATAAACATATCAATTTCGTTCGCTGCGTCAATTAAACAAGCAAATGAGGTTATGTTTCACTAACTTTTCAGTACCATGATACTCGTGACTCTAAGTTGGGCGAATGTTCTGATTGGCTTGCAATGCACAGCCTTCCGAATGCGTCACCTATGTATTTATGCCATGTTCCTTTTAGAGAGAATATAAAACATAGAATGGTGTATTGTCAAAAAAATTTTCTTAATATTATGAAATGAAATGAAATATATTTTTCGGACAAGTGTGTCGTAGGCTTCATCCGATATAACGATATAAAGTTTCTTTCAAAATATCGAATTTCTCGATAGTGTATTTACTCAAACTAAATGATATTGATTTTGTTTGGCAGCGTCCGAGTTTGCTAGATGAAATTTTCTAATTGGTTGATCTCTCTGTCTAAAATAAACCCGCACAGAAAACAATTAAAAATTCAAACTAATTGACCATTACTACTGACGTTGCAAGGCCAGGGCCGGATTTACGTACAAGCGGAACAAGCACGTGCTTGGGGCCCCCAACCCAATAGGGCCCCCAGCCAACCTTTTTTTTATTGAAAAAAATTTTTTTATATGAAGTTTTCTAACGTTCTTTTTTTTAAATGTATTTTTTTCAATATAATTAATAAATAAATAAAAGGTTAATATTAATTATACTTAATTATTAATACCCCCCACTACTCCCTTAATAAATTAAATAGAAATTATTGCATAATCATAATAGTAAACTATGAAAGACCTTTTCTTTTCCTTGATACATTTTTTAAAGTAGAGAGTAGAGATAGGGGCCCCATTCCTTCCTCATGCTTGGGGGCCCCGCAAGCTGTAAATCCAGCCCTGTGCAAGGCTGTAGTTTTATAAATTGTTAATTAGTTTTTCGCTCGTAGTAAAACTTTAATTTAAATATATATTTGTTGTTAATGTAATTTGCGACTAATATGGTACTTTTTATAATATTAGAGATTGCAATAATTTAACAATGATTGAATTTATTTATTTTATGTTTTCAAATTAATTTGTGTAATTTGATAAATTGTAAGAGATAGCATTATTGAAATCTATAATACATAAAATAGATAATATTATCTGCATTATCCGCACAGATATTGGACGAAATAATGGCAGTAATTTGTTATGATCAAAACTCTGAACTATGCAAAATTAATTAATGATTAGTGTCACTCAGGAACAAATAAATAATAATAATAAATTTGATTTTCATGAATATATTTAACACTTTTCCCGTTTCGTATAATTACGAATCCCTCGTCATAATAATTCGTACTATGTACCTTCTTTCAATTTTACTTTTTGTCACACTGCAAAAACCAACAGGAAAATTTGCATTGTGTATGGCTACAGTTCTGCTGCCAATAGAAACTACCAATACTAAAGCATACATTCAGTATCATAAGATAATATACAAAATTAATTTTTCATCTCTTGATAATTTGGAAACCCAATAGGTACCTGCCTACAGGAATGTGGCTGCAGGTAAAAAGTATCTATAGTACAGCTTTCTTGTGGTGCGGTTCACGTCACTATCTTCTTTCTCACTTTCTCCCACTATTGCTGATTTGAATCAAAACGTGAACCCACCACAAGAAAGCTGTACTGTAGGTACCTGGATTCCGTATAAAAATCTTCATTTATAGTATTTGTCTTCAATCTCATTATACCTTGTTCTAAAAGTCTTCTTTCTGTGTCATATTGTTTCTTTTTACCTCCCGCCTACCTCTAGGTAAGGGAGGTATTGTTGTTATTTTGAAAGTTGTAGAATATTTAATTTTACAAGTGTTTTGAGTACTTCAATTTTTTAAATTATTTATTAGATTTAGAGATAAAACAATATAAAAAATTAGATTGCAGTCCTTATTAAATGTGACACATGTCATTTTGATAGTGAAGCTGTTATCTTAGTGAAATATATGTCAAAAAATTAAATAAAAATACGAAATAAAATTAAAATTTTCAAATATAAATAGAAAATAAACAAATAAGAAGGTTTGTTTCTGTATCATCAAATACTATTTTGTACTATTTAAGAGTTGTATTGGGCGGGAGGTTATGTGCTGCCCACATCAGATTTTGTATAACTGTACATAGATTAGAGACATTAGGATATTATTTCTCCTTAAACATTTCATTCAAATTTGCTGTCTTCAAACCTGATTGGACATCTGTCGGCTTCGTAAACAAGTAAATAAAAAAATTATTACAACTGATTTGTTTGTGTCCACATAAATAACTTTTTTCTGTATGTAACTTCATTGGCAAAATCTAAACAAAAGACACTCAACAGAGACAAAAAAACGTAGATATATTAAACAGTTTCGAGTTCGCAAATCTATCGGAAATCCTCTCTGCGCGTTTCCGCTTCATTTACGAGTCGTTTACACGAATGCCAAGCGGGAAGAGCGGTGCAGAGCGGCGACCGAACGGGCGGAACAAGCAGAAACACACGTTTTACTTCTTCTCTCGCCCCGGCGCCAGCGATTTCTTGCTTCGTCTTCCGACGCAACGGAAACGGCCAAATCATAAATTTTATTTATCAATTTATCGTCGGCGAGCTGATTAGATAGTTGACCCGATACGTGAGCCAGAGTCGGAGTGGGCAGATTTATTTTGGGGGCAGTAGACAAATTTGGGGTGGGCATCCTCATTGGACGATGGCCTGGTTTGTAATGTGTAATGTGCTAATTAAAGTTTTGTCAAATTGATTATATATTATGTAAATTATAGCATAATTATTTACAATCAAATTTACCCTATCACTGCACCGTACATCAATTTCAACTATTTTTTTCTTTTCAACCGCAAAATAGAGATTTGTTTTTTATTTTAGAAAAAAAGAAAAAGGAATAATTTTAAAATTAAATAAGATAATTTAATTCTAATTTAAAGTAAGCCATAAAGAAATAGTTATTTACATTACAAGCAAGCAAATTAATATTATAACCAAGTCCTGTCAGTTACACACAACTGTTATGTCCAAAATTATTTTAAATTATTTTTCATAAGCCTTGTAAGCTTTACTGTGGCAACGAGTATTGTTTACTTTGTTTACTAACTTGTAAGATTTTTAAAATGTAACTGTCAATTAGTAACTTGTAAAGATTCATTTTCAAGTGAGTAACAAGTAAAAATAATTTTATCCAACACCTCTCAATAAATTCTCCATAACTATGGCGATTTTAAACAAGCAAAGTAACAGATTAACCACTAGTGGGTATAATTTTGGGGAAAGTCACTAGTGAGTATTTTTTTATTTATAATAATAATAAAAACACACAACACCTTGGTAACCACTTCGATTGACATTTTAATTTAAAAATTTAAAGCATATGTCACTGTCAAATAATATTTCTTTAATACATTTTTCATTTATTAAGAGGTGTTGGATAAAACGTTATACTTCACACTTGGGCAAAGTGGAATTACCCACTCGATAAAATTATCACATACTTTGTCCACTTGTAAAGTAAATAACTATTATCTTTTTGACAGCGGATAAAAAGGAAGGTAACATTTTTTCAACCAGATTAAAATACTAACCACAATAATGTCACTTACATAATATGTCAAAAAAATAATATATAATAATGGTATTTTCACCAATTGCACTTTTAAATAAACCTTTTCATAAATAATGTCGTTAAATTATCTTACGAATTACACTCGAGCATTTTATTTTCTTCGGATAAATTTCAGTTTGACAACTCAACCTTGTCACCTGACAGCAATTTGCCGGATTTTCTATTTGTAACGAAACCTTGTTACCTAGCAATTTGACAAGAAAACTGTTTTAATTTTTAATATGTAATAAAAAAGAATAAGTTATTTGAAAGTTATATCTTACGAAAATGACGTAAGTTTGTTATCGCGTATCAAAAGTATTTCTCGGAAAATATTAATTGTTGCTCCGGTTATATTTATATGTAAGGGTGCTGCATTATATCATCCAAGCCATAAACACTTCCTTCTGGAAGCATTTATTTCGCAGATTTTTAGACGCAGTAGTCGCGGATATAGTCATTTGTTTTGATAACGGAGCAAATAAACAATGGCTTAATGTTAAGCGCAGCCTGCTATGCTGCTTATGCACTCTGAACGTGGTAAAAGTAGTTTTTGCTTGGGGAATAAAAATTCCTCGCCTGAACTTTGTAGCGTTAACACTTTCTGCTTTTTAACAAAGAAGAATAATAAACGCTGCAATGTTGGTTTATAAATTAGCACTCGCCGGATTAAATTAAAAAATGAACGGCGGCTGGAGAACAATAAAAAGTTAATGGAATTAAATACTTGTACGGTGTATTCATTCTGTCATTACTTGTTTGTGTAGGTATTTTCTCGGCTTTATTTTAAAATGAATTTATTGTTTTAATATGAGGAAGGCTGCACTGGTACTAATTAATTTAATTTGTAATAATTACTTAGATAACAAAAATGTGTGCATTTGTCATCATTTTCGCTTTGACATAACATATTTTTAGGAAATAATGAAAATTAATTTGTACTATAATTAAATAATTTAATTTAATATAAATGAACATTTTACTACTTATTTGTAATAAACCCCGTGGTTTATATATATATTACCAGTAATGAGTGATATTTTCAAGCGGATTAACCATGAGTGATGCTGTCTCAAAATTTGTCTACATAACTTTTAACACGAATGGTATTCGGAGAACAATTCAACGAGTAAAAATGTATTCTTTCTTTAAACTGATTTGCAAACAGACTCACTTTCACAGCAACAGTGTAACAATTCAATTGTTTAAAATTGTCGATGGGATCACTAGTGAAAATCGTCGAAAAAATGTCGATGGGGTCACTAGTGAAAAATGTTAGTAAAATTCTAATTGCTGGAAAGTTTAAATCCTCAAATACTATTGGACCATTTTTGACAGATGACATATGAGTTGAATTGTCGAAAAAAACTGAATTCGATAAATACACACACTATTTATGCAAATTTTGTTTTTGACGATTTCTCATTTTCGGACTATAGTAGGTCGTGAACCACTGGAGTAAAGCAAAATGGCAGATGTCGGTTGCGGGATTCGAACTGAGGATCTCATGATACCACGGAGCTAATTTCTCCACAGATTTGTAATGTACAATAATAATTTATCCTTACAAAAAACGATTCATTTGTGAAAATTGATTTCCCATTTTAGTCGCCCACGTCTATACTGATTTAGAACACATAGTGGATTAAGCAAGGTAAATAAGAATTTTGATTAATGCCTTTCTTAATTACATGTTAGAAATGAATTAACTACAAAAAATAATAAATAATTGCTTTACAAATAATGTGTATCAACTGTAGAGTTTTCTATATTTACTTAAAATAATATGAAAGTGACTCTATTCATTTATCACAGTCATTAGTAACGATTAAAAGAGTAGAGTAGCCGGGAAATAACAATGAAGGAAATCAAGCCTAAGAGCCCAGAAATTATCTGTACTAATTCAGAGTACAAGCGGATTAGCGATCCCACGGTTTGCCGACGACAATAAAGATTAGCAAGTGTGGTTCTGCCTTGGCCCAGACACATGTGGCGGATTCTCTCTTTCTCCTCAGTCGCTTCTTTGTGTCTCTTTCGCCCTCTTACACACCACAATGAGCCGGTTGCGGTTAAATTGGATTAAAGAGGAAAATTGTTATTGATCATCAAGTTCCTTCAACTATTTATCTGATTTCTGCTAACTAAAAATAGTAACAAGTGAAAGTAATTAATGCAGTTTTGAACATAATTATGGGATTTATAAAAACATAATTTGTTTATTCATATTATTGAGGCAAGTTACAATTTGCGCTGAACTATAATGGATCATGAGATCCCCAGTTCGAATCCCGCAGCCGGCAATTGCCATTAACTTTATCCCTTGCAACACTTGCCGATCTCGGTGGTGTAGTGGCTTTGTCACTAGCATAGAAAACTATAATATCATAGGTTCGAATCCCACAGAAGAGCATGGTCGTTTTTATGGTTCATATAAATTCACAAACATCTACTCATGAAGTGGCATAAGACTGAAGTAGTAAGTCAGCTTTCCATCTTTTTTTTGCGGTGCCTAGCTGAGACGATTGGAATTAGGTTTAAGTGCCGTCAATAAGTCCCTATCTGTAGAGCTATGGTATGTATCACCAAAACCCGAAGGATGGTAATAAAACGATTAAGAACCGCTCATATGAAAGTACAAAAGAACCTTTCAACGCTTATACCACAAATTTCAGTACATTTGTCAGAATACTTCCAAATGCCCAATGTCGGATTAAAGGAAAAGTTATTCCTGTTTTTATAATACATTTTTTCTTCAAACGTCATAAAAGTACGTTGTTATGTATTTGTATTCAACAAGCAGAAGTTAAATATTCTCGCCGCCGGCGTAAAAGTGTATCCTTGGCAACACATTTACGCCGGCGGCGGACAAAGTAAAATATTATGAAAAATAGTTAGGTTGTAATTCAATAATTTGACAGTTAAAAATGAAACAAATAAACAGCATATTCTACGGCAACTTGAAATGCTAGATAAGACAGAATATTTTTTGAAGTTTTGAGCATTTTATAATATTTATAATTTTATTTTCTATGTTTAAAGAAAAAATAGCATGTGTTATTCGGAGTAAATGTGTCTTTGGGTGCTTCGCATGTAATTGTTCGACTCGCTTCGCTCGTCGTTCAAACTTACATGCTCAGCACCCAAAGTATCACATTTACTCCTAATGACACAATATACTATTTTCTTCGAACGTCATAAAAGTACGTTATGTGTTGGTATTCAACAAGCAGAAGTTCAATATTGCCGCCGCCGGCGGACAAAGTAAAATATTATGAAAAATAATGAGGTTGTAATTCAATAATTTGACAGTTGAAAATGAAATGTTTTAATTATTTTTAATTGTGTTTTCTTTGTTAGAAGATAAAATAGCATGTGTTATTCGCTCGTTATTTAAACTTACATGCTCAGTACAAAAAGTATCACATTTACCTGACACTATATACTATTTAATAATATTTGAATAATTCTGATTATATAAGTACAGATTATGTGAATGTTATACTTAATATTACCAAATTATCATTCGAATGTAAATAATTTAACCTGGATTAAAATTTTCAATATAAAATGTCATTTGTTAAAGACAAATCAGAAGACCTATTTATATAATTAATAGATGAAGTAAAAAAACCATTAGAAAATGCACATGCCTTGTAATAGTAAAACAAGTATCTATAGTATTAATTGTACTCAGCCTTGCAAAGAACAATAACAATGATAAAGCCACCCTAAAGATTGAATTTAGTGTCAAAGAGAGCGGCAGTCGAAAGAGGGCACAGGTAAAATTTCGACGTCTATTTTCGTACATTTTCGATCTCAAAATTGAGTAAATGCGTGAAGTACGTAAGCCGTGGAAACTTCTAGAAATATTCGATCCCTCAGGTCCTTCCTGAAATAAATTACTTACGGGACCAAGTTAAACAGCTCTGACAAGGATGTCCAAAGTTTCTTGTCACGTGATTGATATTATACACCAAGAAAAGTAAAGTACCCACAAATTTAATATGAGGACAGTACAAAACTTTTTTCTTATTTATAAAATTTGGAAATTTCTACAAGAAGAATTTAATGCCTTTTCAATGCTTCCTATTGTGAAAGTGGTTTCGAATATATTAAAGGAAACAAAGTAGGAAATATTCGTTTGTTTTAATGAAAGGAGTAATATGAAACTTCTCTTTGTGCTTAAGTGTCGGAAAAAGATCGCTGTTTGTTTGTTAAAATTTAATTTAAAATGCAGTCTCAACATACACGTGTTTGTCAATATATCTAATGCTTTAACGACCTTTATTTTTATTTCAAATCATGTATTTAATATTAAGTTTTATGCATATAAAATATGTATATGTATTATGTAAAATGGCATATGCGTTCAATGGCAGTGGCAGGTCATTGACTTCGTCGTTGTTTTGTTTTTGGTTTTTACATGAAACAA
Source organism: Poecilus cupreus (assembly GCA_963942605.1). NCBI lineage: Eukaryota > Metazoa > Arthropoda > Insecta > Coleoptera > Carabidae > Poecilus > Poecilus cupreus. Next base: position 7,082,658 of record OZ012714.1, on the reverse strand, counting down.
AAGCAGCTCAACCCTCGTTACCGTCGTGTGTTTTGCGGACATTGGCAACTTAGCTCTCAGCGCAACATTTGGTGAAGGCGCACAATGAAATATGATGTATTTAGATTTTAAATCTGCTTATGCCACGTTGAAAGTGCACATTGTTTATTCTGCGAATGGTTGCTCTTAGTACTGCAGTAGAATTGTGGTTACACAATTATTGTCTAATTGGTTGTAGTTCAACAATGGTTAGAATAATGCATTCAGAAAAATTTACATATTTTACAGCAAAAAAAAAAAAAAAATTATAAAATACATGATAATAGTTTTTTAAATACTCGTAAGTTCACTTTTTCGTTGGGTGCTTTTCTTTTTGGTTCTGTTGTGTATTTTGTATAATATCTTATTTCCAATAATCGTGATCTAGCCCCTAATAGAAATTTATTTGCTACAAACAAAACAATCGAATAGAATTACATATTAACAATATACGTATTATACAGCTAGTAGGAGAAATTATTTTTTCCTGGCAAAACATTCTTTTCTTTCACCTGTATATTCTTTTTTATATGTCTCCAATATTTATAATGGTTAATAAGTATTAAAAACTTTTTAGAAAAGCTTGTTGTGTGTTAATTAAAATATTATTTTTGTACATTTCGATATTCTGATTCCAATTTTCTGCAAATACTTGATAATTATTAGACAAAAGCTGTACACAAACCAGTGAGACACTGACAGATTAACATTGAGCACGGGATAGTTTATGCCGATGCTAAAATTTGTTGAACTTTTTTTAAAAAAATTTTTTCAATTTTTTTTTTCATTATTATTTTATATTTGTATTCACTAGTGAGTTAAACTATACATTTCTTATTTCTTCATTGTTTGTTTCATTATTATTGTCTATTAAAAATAATTGGGAAAGTAAATAAAAGTTCTAGTTTTCAGTTCTTGTTTTATTTATTTATCTTATCTCAACGTTTCGACCGCACGTGGGTTATCATCAGGAGTTACATGGAAAAATTGTTACAATTAACGTTAACTAGATAAACAAAATTAGATTGAATCTTACTTGATATCAATGTAAATTTTTTATTATTATTTATTGAGATAACAAACACTAATTGTAATAATTTTTCCATGTAGCTCCTGATGATGACCCATCTGGTGTTGAAACGTTGAGTTGCGATATTAAAAGAAGAACTGAAAACCAGAATATTTATTTCCTTTTATTTCCAAATGCATTCAACAATTCAGAAGTCCTCAATTTCAATATTAGTAATAATCCATTCAATTACCATAATGTTTACTTATAAAATAAACCTCATTAATACATTGCTCCCAATCACTTTAATAATTGTAATTATGGTAATGGAAATACCCTATATATACTGATAAAAAAAATGTCCGGTATAAATAAAAGAAGTAATTCCCTAGCATATGTAACGATTAGGTGGACAACTATGTTTTGATGCATATTTTGACTTAATATTTCAAGTAAAACTGGGAAAAATTCAAATAAATCATTAATGAGGTAAATAGCTCCTCATCGGAATACGCAACATGAGATTATGATCTTAATCAGACGTCTATCCATCCACTAACATTTTTGATATATAATTCTTAAAAATTAGTTGTTCATCATATGATCCCTAATCGCATTTTTATTTAAACTTGTTATTGCCATCCATCTCACAATGATTGTAATTATTTTATGCAATAATCAAAATAAACTTATATTTAATATTATACAATCTACAGTACACAAAATATTTAGTGAATATAATTACTTACTATATTTGAATAAATTTACCAAAATTAATACAGATGATTAACTATGACGAAAACAAAATTGTAGACTAGCTTTTAGTTATCTTCCTAAACCTATATCAGTAGAAATCACGTAATTTTGATTGACACGATAATACGAACAACATTGCCAAATGAGAATATTATATGTATATTTTGGAGTTAGTTTTAATTAATTTAATATATTCGTTAGTAATAAACCGCGTTGAGCTAATTAATATTGAGCGTTTGCGTAACCTTTGTCGATGCAAATAAAGCGGTTTATGATTATCAATATTTGAACTTAAATAGTAATGACGATCGACTGAATAAACAAAGAAAACGGGATATACGTCCCTCAATTCGATTTTATTATTTTTTTCAATTTTCACAATTCGAAAAATTTGATGTGAGTACATGACCTTATGTAAATTTTATTTTCAGAACGGTATAAAATAGAGATAAAAAATGTAATACAATACACCTAAAATTACTTATTTACTCATGCCAAAAAATCTGTTGGGCATCACAATTCCTCCCGCCATAGATTTATTAACAAATGATGCAGGAACACGGACCACCACTATCAAGAAACGCTCATCCCTTAAAAAAAAAAAATTCACTTATGACACTTGTTAAAAATAGATAATTTTCAAGCGTTTGTTATTTCAAAAAAACAAGGGTGGTAAATTTAAACGAAAATGTCAAAATATAATTTTCTTTAACGTGTTCTAATTCGTAAAAAGAGACAGTAAGAGAAAAATGCAAAAATGTTTCAAACAATAATTTTAGATAATAATATTTGAAATATTATTCTAAAAACAAAAATTGTCATTTAACCATGATTTACTGAGATATTTCAAAATAACTTGATAGGGCTTCAAGTAAACTACCACTACCAGTAATTGGATTTTTACTAAAAACTAATCAGCTCTTTCAAAAGGGATACAATACAATTGATATATACAAAATATCCAAATTTTGAGTTTAGTAGTTTTTGAGAAACCGTAACTCCAGAGATCCTCACAGACTGACAGACAGACAGACATCATCGTGGAACTATTAAAATCGTATTCTAGGGACCCTAAAACGTGTTCATCCACTGGAAACTCACTACCGAATTTTTAGCATGGTTCCTATACCTCTTTTACAGGAAGTAGCGGGAGGTAAAACCCTGATAGTCCTTGAAGTTTAGGATGATGTATTCAACTCGTAACATAAACACTCAAATTCTAATATGTCTTTTCAAAATGAAATCGTTATTAAATTTTCAGTTATCATGGACGAAAAAATCTTCATATAGAACCTAAAACATGCTTTTCTGTTCAAAACTCATTATCAAAAATTTTAACCCGTCACAAAACCTCTCTTATATGTTATAACTTCTCTTATATAAATCAGTGTCTTTAGAATCTTGTTCGTCTCATTGTACGAAACCAGCTTCTTAGACATATATCGACACTTCAAACTGTTCTACATATTTGTACTATCAAGTTATTTTAAAAATATTAGAATCTTTCTATTAATATTTTCCTTTCACCCTTTCTCGGTTTTTTGCTTATTTTCTTAAATAATATACACATAAATACTGAGCTGATTAAATATTTTAAACATGGTTTGAAATTCTAGTAAAAGAAAAGTTAAAAAAACAGTTCTTTTTCTGTTGAAGCCCGTATCGTATGCACAGCGGTGTTAACTTTTTTCTTTTTAAGGAAAGATGTTGGTGATTTTAAAGCTTTTTCTACGCTAAACAAGATTTATTACGTAAAACCTCGAGTTTGTAAAAAGAGAAGTATGCTTTTTGTCCGCTTGCCGATAGAATTTATTTTTCGTTAAATTTAAATATGAATTATTTTCGTATAACATTTTTTTGATTTATTAGAGCTGATTATGACTTTAATTCGTGTAGACGCGATAAGTTATGGAGCAGCCATTTTCTGTTCCAGAAACAAAAACAATTGATAAACTAGCTAGCTAATCTGGTGGAACCTTAATCATGTTTACTAACGCCATATTTTAAAAACTACAGCGATTATAATAAAATGTTCTTAAAACAGGATTATGGAATGCAGTATGCAAGTCCATTACCAACTTTAAAGCTCTAAATATCCCCTAACTTCGGATAATGGGTCCTAACAAATGCAACATTGTATCTGACGTAGAAATTATTCGTACTTTCTTCCATTTACATATTTTATTCGCATAATAATTTCGGCGGTAAAACTTGTTATGGACTTTAACATCAAATGTTTATATGCGTATAAGAAAAATAAGCATTATACGGTAGTTCACACGGCATGAACTTAAATACTTGTACATTACAGTGCTATAAACTTGGTTTTACTAATACTGGTTATATGAAACTTATTTATAATGTATGCACAATGTGTATACTTAGTTTAAGTCAAGTCTACAAAACACACACAAAAAAATGGAGTGAGTAAAAATGACACGAAATTCTCAGTGAGAAAAGTAGTTCAGTTACTGTTACTGTATTGTTCAATTTAAATTTTAAAAATTCAGTTATAGCACAGAAAATAAGCAAGAACTTCAGTTATATTTATTTACTGAATATTTCAGTTATTTGAGAAATAAATGAATTTATCCGCAACTTTCAAATAATATGCCCATAATTCAACCGTTATCAAGTATGACCTTTGTTGCTAATGCAATAATATTGACAGTTCGATTAATTAATATTATTCATACGTTATGTTAAATTCAAATCTTACCTGTCAAAAGAGTAAATTTACAATAACTTTTAAGTAATTTTTTCCACATAAAAAGCCAGAGACATTAGATTTCTCATTTTTCATACGTTTATTTTCTTTTTACGCTTAAACTGTAGCTGAATAATTGGTTTTATCTACGATAGTGTGTAAAATTGATGTTTAACTGTTAGTTTCAAGTTTGTAAAACAGTTGTTTAGTAACACGATCCCATAAGTCACGGGCAGTCACGGGTTGCCAAGCAACGAGTGATTAAAATTTTTAAAGCACGCCAAATTTGCAAAAATTTTGTTATCATGGCAAACTTCTCATTTAATATTGTGATCCTACTTAATAAATAAAAATTATTTTTTTATATTCTTTGGGGTTTTTCATTATATCGTAGATAAAATATTGTACGATACACATACGTAAAGCGTCTTTAGTCACTCAGGGGTCTTAAAACACGACCCATTCGTGACTAAAGACTAGCTTTACGTACTTGTATCGTAAATAACTATTAAGTTTTTCTGCTGAATGTCAAATCATTTCAAAAATGTGTTACAATACGTAACTTAGTGATGGTTGCTACAATTTGTTTATGTTGATAAACAAACAATTTTTTGTATTTGTCAGAGCAAAAATTCTACTTATCTTGTAATTTCAAAACAAATACTTGACGGAATGTTGTGGATAAAGTATAGTATTCTACTCGCATGTAATGGCTATTACATGCTCATTGAATAATATACTATTATCAGTTGAGCAGCGCACACATGACATTTCTAAATTAAAATAATAGAAAATTCAGTAAAATATGCTATTCCACCATAATCAAAAATAGTAAAATTTATTGAAAATATGAGATAAGAGTTAAAGGATGCGGAAAATGCCATATTTTTAATTATATATTACTCCCTTATATGGGATGTTTTGTTTTAATGACGTGGGTCATGTGCGCGTCTGTTTGAGCAAATGGGATTCCAGTATTAGCTCCTACTCCGCTTTAAATAAGAATTTACATCTTCGGGCGTGTCGGATATGTTCGGATTCTGCTCGGGTGATTTTCTTGTCTTTGTGTTTTTGCTGTTTGATTTGCAGTACTCACTGCAAAACTGTACGATACTAGCGCCACCAACTACCTAACTTGAGAATCTTAAAATGTTTTTGTAAAATAAGAAAACAAGTGAAATAAATTAAGTGCATTAATTTATTTTATTTCTATAATAATGAAATATAATATTACAATTTAAATATATTATTTTGGTATTTTCTCAACATTTTTTTCAAAAGTTTGTGAACCACCGTTTGTTTATTTCTTATTTGCATGAAATTTTATCTCGGACTTTCACATTTGGTCTTATATTTTTTATGTACTTCAAGAAAAAAAATATATCTTGGAATAGCCTATTGACTGACGGTCTCAGTTCAATTAACTAATAGTTACGAGCTTACGAAGGAAATAACATGTCATTTTTTACGAAGATGGGCAGCGGATTATTACTATATTCATATGCCTCCTCATGAATTGATGATTTTGAATTTATGTGATCTCAAACGAGCAAGTTCTTCAGTAGGATTCGAATCTATGATTTAGCCACTTCGTCACCGGGATCGGCATATTAAATATTATAATTTGTTTTACTTCAAAAACATAACCTTATAAATATTTTTTGTCATAATACTGCAAATAATGATTTAACTACCATATTCAGTCTTTAGTTGCACAGAAACTAACTGATTCTTCAGTTAACTGATTAGTTTTTTTTTTCTCAGTACAAAAATTGAGTTCACGTCAGGTGCGCATTTGTCATAAGGTTATGTCGTGCAGTTTGTGATAGCAACTGACACATGTGACAGTTGAATGATTTAAGTTTATCGTACATAATTTATGTTTTGCGAATACTATTTTGCGCTTGAATCATAGTTGAACTGAGAGCTGGAATGTTCACTGATTCAAATATTAGATCTGGTTAGATTTAGCCCTTACCTTCAGTGTAAATACGAATGTTCTTGTTTATGCAGGACTGAATTGCCAAGGATATTAAATTCTAGAAAGATGATGCTTATTACATTAGCAACAGAGCAGCAATAAGGAGCGCAACCCTAGGAAAACTCTTCTAAATGAATCTTAATGAAATTTTTTGTTCAGTCATGTGAGAGCTATTAGAAAAATGCTAGAGACAAAAAGGTTAAGAGTAAGAATAAAGTTTTCATAATGTAATTTTTATACTGTTTTATTGTAATTTTTTTTTATTTTACAAGATAAATATCTTCATACCTATAACAACAGTGTACATTCTAATAATAATTATTTATTTTTAAATAGCTCCGTGGTAACGTGTCGGGCTGTGAATCGAGAGATCCTCAGTTCGAATCCCACTGCTGACAGTTGCCAATTTAAATTTACCCCTGTGGTTCCCCTTACATTAACATCTTTGGGGGCTATGATTTGACGGCTGGTAACTGCACTTCATCCGCAAAAATATATCACTTACCGAGATATGCGTAAGCAGAGTGCCACACCCATAATGGGTAAAAGGCGTGATATTTATTTGTATTCTTTTTAAAATAATTTCTTATACGTAATCAAGATGACATCATACCAAAAAAATCTGGTTTGGATACAACATGATATACATACAAATATAATAAAAATAGAAAAGATATTTCAGTTATGTTTATTCTTATAGTAACTATGATTATTGAAATATGAATAAATAGGGCATCAGGAATATATCATATATTGTAAAATACAAAATAGGTATATAATTTAGGGCCGATATTTCCATCTACTAATAAAGTACCGAATAAAATGAGAGTAAATTGTTCTAGCTGTCGTTTTTGATGTGTAGCACGGCGGGGCGAGACTGAACTTAAGGGTTGACAAAATAAAACACAAACACTTTTAAAGGTGATAAAAATAATTTATATTTAATAAAATGGTGAAACTGTGAATTTAACAAATAGAAATAAATTACAAACATTACAACGACGACAACGTATGAATATGCTTAAAAGTTTCAATTACCAAAACATATTTAGCGATTACGAAATTTACTGAAATTCTACATCTTGTAGAGTACAACAGACGTGAGAACACGTCTGCTCTGTTCAACAACCAACAACTAACTCCCTGTCTTGTGCTAGCCAAAACTACCCCTGTACCCCACATGTGGTGGAGAGGAAGGGAAAATCTTTCTCACAGAACTAGCACAAGAATTACCTAAAACTAAAACCTTAATCTAGGGTTGGACCAGGATCTGTAAATCTGTCAACCCCAGATGGCATCTCAAGCCGATATTTCAGAATATTTGCCGCGATAAACCCAAATGACTATTTATGATAACTAAATTCTAACACACATGTGTGGTAATAAATTAAACTCAAGAACTCCTGTCAAGGCGATTTTCGATGCGTTCAAGTCCCAACGCAGTTTGAAACTTGATATTTTAAAATCGTTTTGACAGTAAAAACAATAAATCAAATTCTGAATGTTCGCCTTGTTACAGATGCGTATTTTTTTTTATTTATTCAACGAATAACTTATTCGGAAGTTTATTCGTAGAAGGAAATTTCGGCCTCTGATAATATAAATTCACCCTTCAGAAATCTACAATTTAATACCAAACTCAGAAGAATTCTAATAACTATTACAAAAACAATTGACATTCGCTCAATAATACATTGTATAACTAGTTCTGAAAGTTGGATATTGCACGCGAGTTGTACACGATACTTTTCCGACGACCACAATTAAGTTAAAAAAAAACAATATAAAATATACGTAAAAATATTAAAACAGATTATGTTAACATCATTGCTATCAGAAATCACCAAAAATTATATTAAAATATGATAAATCATGGTGAAAATTTAACAAATTATTTGCAACTGTCAAACTTAAAATACAAATTTCTAGGTTAGTTCGCTCAGTTATCGCAACGTGTGATAAAATCATATCACAAAGCTGTGGACACATCTAATTGGCTAACGAACTTTCATATCACACAGCATTGCTAGTGCTATGCAATCACCAACTTTCAACAATAATTTAGCGTGTGAATTTATGTACATTTCGTTGTGGTCGTCGGAAAAATTATTTTTGATATTTTACTGCAGTTCTTCTCTGTGAAACATTTAATTTCACACCAAACTCTACAAGATTCAAAACTATTATAAAAAATAAAAATAATTGAATACCACACAAAATTAATTTTTGACATTTAAATTATACTTTCCTTCACATTAATGTAATTCTCATATGTTAACTTTTTATATTTATAGCACGGCCGTGCTTAATTCGTAATTCGTTGATTATATGAGTATACTCAAAATGATTTTGGAGAAGACGCACGTCATCAAACTGAAAAAAAACTTTAGAAAGTGAAAAATAACTTGTAAAGTTTATGAAAAAACGTCGTAAAAATACTAGCATTAAGAAAAGTATATATTAATGCAATTTATAGTGATTTTATAGTAAATTTTATTCCTTTAATGGAATGTTAAATTATTAAAATTAATTGTAGTTCATTTTTTGTTCGCTAAGTTGTTGCTATCGGTAAATGATCACGTTTACATACAAAATTCATATCGAACTGTCATTTTACTGTCAGACTTTACTGTGTTGTTTAAATTTGTGCTCCTCGTGATCCAGTGTTTTATAATATTTATGTATAAATATAATTGTGTTTATTGCAACAAATCACGTCTAAAAATGGCGGCACGTGTGATGCAACACGCATTGCATTTTCATTTCAACAAAAATTAGTATCCCATATAAACGTTGTTGCATAGTGACGTCATTATCTAGTAATATTTTGGATGACGTGCGTCTTCTCCAAAATCATTTTGAGATAACAATGATTAATGGCACTAGATCAAATTAACACCCTGAAACAAATCTCGCATTACTTGCCATACAACAATACATATTCAAACATGTTCTTCTAATAAGCACGAATCATATTTCAAATATCAACTCGCCCATCTAGCGCCAATTCAAGTAACTAAAGCTGTAAGTGGATCAGGTACCACATTTCAGCAAACTAATACCGTCTTATATATAGTTAGAGGCGCAATTCCAACACGACACGAGATATCACGTGCGTGACGTCACAGAGCGTGATCGCGCCACGAGAGAGTCACGTTCGTCACGCGCAAATCTCGCTGGCGCCTGCATTAAGATATTCCCTTCGCGCAAGAACTGTTCGTTTGGGAACGTGCGACGTGCAATGCTGCTTAGCTGCTTGCAACATGTTGAAGCCGAAGAATAAACCCGCTAATACATTTTGTAAGCTGTCTCGATGGAACGCAAGTTTTCACGAACTTTTACTTCATTAGCTAAGGGAGTTTTCAGGTTATGTTGGCGTGGATAATTAAAAGTAAGCTTCATGCGAAAAGTCAGTTTTGTTGGTTAAGTGAAATAGTGCAATACAGGTTTAATTTTTTCCTTGTTTATAGTGAAATGGGTGAACTACACACATGTTAGGTTATTGTTAGCACGATGAGTGTTGTAATTCATCCGAATGAGTAATGTGAACGCGAATAGAACACTATACTTTTTCTACGATCATTCAGTCGAAAGTTGCACTTATTGATGTAGTTTAAAATTCTAATAATTTGCAAATTATCAAAGTAATAATACCTGTTTTACAGTTTTTAAAAATGGCCAGTTTATTAACGAATTAGAACATGCTCTATTTTCGACATTTTTTAAATGGATTTTTAGAGGATTGCCAACAACTCAAACTTATATATGTTTTGGTTAGTTTGTCATTTTTGGACGAATAGCTTGCACCAAAAATTATAATTGCTTATATGATAGCTGATGTCCTGTTGGTTCTACCGAAATTTTTACAATAAATTAACGAAAAACTTGATGCGTATAAAACGAACGACAATATTTTTGTTTTTGGCAATTTGTTGAGAAGAAAAATTGGCCAGTTTATTGAGCAATAATTGCGCCGTGTAAAACAGACATAATGTAACTTTTTAAATATATTTTAGACACGGTAAATTATTTTATCTACGTCCGTGAGTAAAATGTCACTTATCCCACTCATTTTGCGTGGGTTAAGAGCTTCATTACCGCACTCGTTTTCATTAACGTACGATTTATTATAAATGTTGATAATACAATCTTTACAATTCTTTAAATTAATTTGTATATATTTAATTAATAATTTTTTAAGTTTGTTCTATATCCGATGAAATACTTTCTAATTCACTCATTTTCACGAAATGCCTAAAAATTTATGAAGAACAACTACATAATTGTTTAATGTCAAATTGTGGTCGACATGGAATAAAAGCATTTTTACAGCAACTACTTGAATTAATTTTCTATTTGTCAAAAAAATCAAGTAAAATTAATTTTCCTATTTCACGTACTCAAAGTCAATTTTGTGACACTGTTTTTCTCAAAAACAATGCTATAAAATTGAATTTTGTGAAATTTATAATTTGTAAAATTAACAGTCTTTCAAACTTGGGGCCTGGGACCCGATAGGCTCCGCGGGCAAAGCCCCTTGGTGACCAGTGGTATATTAAACATGCCGTACAATTTTATTTTATATTTATTTTTATTAAATTTTAACGTGAAATAGGAAAAGTAGTATGAACAACTCGTGTTACAATGCCTAATTGTAACACTAGTTGTTCAATATACTATTAATTTATTAACTTTGGGCGGGCGTAGATAAAATATTGTACAATACACGTGTGATAATGCAGTATTAATATTCTTATGTGATTATGCAGCGCGGCTGTCGCCTCGTGCAAATTTCACTTGCGTATCTGAATAATGCCTTTATCCCACTTATATCGTAAATATCTATTACACCAATTGTGCCATGAGTAGAAAAGTAATAATTACACATCATAAAATTGTGTTTACTTCTTAGGTATTTGCATCAAGTGGTAGTACAAAAAATATTTTTTTTACTTAGAAATATAGCATAACTATAAACAACAGATTTCTCTGGTTGGTTAAGACGAATGGCCGTTTGTGTTTTGTCATTTTTGTTGTTATCGTTCTGACAATCTGTCCAGTATAACATTTTCTACATTCACATATTTTGTAAATTCTAAAGGACTCGCGGAAAAATATCCTTCTTACTTTTCAATATACGTTGTAGTTTGAAATGTGGGGCAAAATATACTAAGTTGTTATTTCTTGACAGTTTCTTCTAATTTTGTCTGCAACATTTGGACGTAGGAATGAGAAGTAAACAGATTAAAGGAGTTTTTTATTATGTAATTAATTTCTGTTTTTTATAATAGGGACTAAAAGTTTTAAATATTGTTGAAATGTTACAGACTGTCAATGGAATTGTCACAAACCATAAATTGTAAACGCGATAAAAAACATGAGGCTGAATAAAAGTTTGATAGGGGATTCGGTTTCAATCGGTTGCAAGTTTTGAGCTAAACGTAGTCTTTTAAACTCTTGTAAAAGTGTCTTTTTAATAGTAGTAGTTTTAACTTAAAAGTATCATAGTTACAGTGGAATTTTACATGTATAAAAGTTTTGAAAGAAGATAAAAAGGACTGTTAGCCTTTCAAAGTGTTAATCCAGTGTTTAATTTAGCAAGTCCAGAATTGAAACTGATGAAACTGCTACAACTATTTATCTTTAATCATCGTATAGAGTGGCGCTAAAATTATTCTGCCGTTATTTTTTTCTCAGCGTATGCATAATTAACTGCTAATAGCAAATTCCTGAAAACGACACGTCAGTTGAATAATTTAATCTGAACCGGTTCGTGCTTTTTCACAGTCAAAATCTTTCCGCTTTTATCGGAAACGGAAGTACGTGTAATTTCCGATTGGAAATCTATACTGTTCAGCCTGTTTTCAAAAGCAATTTGACATGCGTTGTAATTTAGTTATAGAGAGTTTTACTCTAACTTTGCTGCTGTCGTTTGCAGTATCATAATTGAAGACAACTTCTGACGTTTTAAGTGTCAATGAAGTTTATTTTAAAAAGGCTGTGATAATACTGCTGAGTTATACACCGGAGATTGCAGCGAACGAAAGTTGAAGAGCAAATTACTTTTGAAAGTTATACGTTCCTATATGGAAGTTTTACTGGAGTTGAGTTGAGAGATGTGTTTAACTAAAGAATCAGCTAACAATTCCGACTGTTTTTCTTCATTTTCCATTACCTGCTGCACTTAATTCCTCATACCTTATAAATAATTATTAATTCATTCCAATATAAATCCAACAGGAAACTATTTGAATTTCTTCGGCATTTTCTCTAAGACTACAATTTTTTTCTCACTGAAAATTGAGATAGTAAAGATTTAAAGGAAATACTAGTAAATAATTTAATAGATTATTAAATTATTCCAAATTGGAAAGGATCACAACACGATTATTCTATATCCGGGATGTCGAACCTTTTTGAGATGTGGGTCAAATTTTGTTCAATTTTTTTTTAGTACTAGCTCGTAAGTCTAATGCCCATTTGCACTAGAGTAAAAATGAAAAATTTTTAACTGATTATTTTTTGACGTTTCTTTAAACCAATTAAATGCTTTATTGTATGTCACGTGTCTGCGTTTTAACCAATCCTGTCATTATTATACTGAGAATAATGTATTCCCAACAATTTTCTCTGTAGCTTTTTTGTTTTTATTGACAGATGTCAAATGTCAGATAGGTATCATCAACACAAATAAAAACGAGCAAAAAAGATAGATTTAGTGACGTGCCTGATGATGAAATCAAAAAATAATCTAATTAAATATAACTCGAGAGTTCGATAAATTAGAAAATAATTCTCCAGTATCTTTCTCAAACTTGTCGCCATTTGGCAATAAGTTTTCGAAAGATATGTCAAATTATTTTCAATTTATTCTCACTCTCTTGTTATCTTCATTTAGTAAATTTCCAAAACCTGTGTAGTTTTCAGTATATCATATTTGAATTTGTAGATTATATTTTGCTTGACAATTTCTAGAAATTGTTCGTATAGAGTAGGAGTCTTACCTTGCAATAAAATAAATATTTCTCGGAATGAGGTGCACTTACATCCAATATATCAAATTTAAACGTCGACTCTCTGACATGCGAAGGCTATCTCCAGGTAGATACAGACGTGATACTTGCTGAACAAAATTCAGAATATCTATTTCATGTAAATGATATTTATAAATTATATTTCAGTAAAACTTGCACTTTGAGAATAAACTGGAATATTCCACGAATTGGGCAAATTTATCATGTTGTCCCGTCATGGCAACTGACGAAAATAATAATAAATAAATTATTACCTTAGCCAAGTAAATGAGATAAAATCTTTATCTTTACCTCCGGCATGTATGAGTGATGAAATCGTTCGAATGAGTAATAGCCATTACATGCGAGTATAATACTATACTTTATCCACAACATTTTCTCAAATATTTGTTTTAAAATTATAAGATAAGTAGAATTTTTGATTTGACAAATACAAAAAACTGTTTGTTTATCAACGAGTTTATCAACATAGATAAATTGTAGCAACCATCACTAGGCTACGTACTGTTGTAACAAAATTTTGAAATGATTTGATATTTAGCAGAAAATCTTTAAATCAATTATTCATCTACAGTTTAAGCTGAAAAAGAAAATAGAAGTATGAAAAATGAGAAAATTGGTGTCTTTGGATTTCTATGTGGATAAACTTACTTAAAAGTCATTTTGATTTTACTCTTTGGACTGGTAAAATTTGAATTTGACATAACGAATGGATAATGGAGTTATGGGATGGGTATATTATTTGACAGTTGTGGATAGAATAGTATATTGTACAACGAGCATGGAATGGTACTCATTTCCTACGAGTGTGAAAGTTTGTAGCATGAGCCGAAGGCGAATGCTGCAAATCATACGAGTACGTAATGGACATTCCATGCGAGTTGTACACTATACTTTTTCTACGACCACGATGTTATTTCCAAATCAATTTAATTTTCATAATAAATTTGTCCCGCCTTAACCATTCCAATATTTGACAATTCTAAATAAGTATCCTAGCAATGTCACCTGTACTTAAATGAGCTGACCTGTATTGAAATACTCACAAAACAAATTCATTTCGCACGATGCTTGCAATGTACCTCATATCCCTAGCAACAAACATAAAATGAGCAGATTTCTAAGTGATCGTAGAAAAATTATTTATTTCTAAATATACAAAATATAAAATTACAATATGATATTTGTATACTTTTTTTCTCCAAATTTTTCGACCTGTCAAAATTAAATCACGTATTCTTTCTTCTAACTTTTACTATTTAACTTGTCGTAAAGTATAAATAATATATTGTTTAGAAAAAATCGGAAATTTACCTAATTTTCTTGTTTAGAACAATGTGTAAATAATTAAAATTCTTTGTAAACCCCTGTTGTTAAACTAACTAAACAAAGATTATACCAGAGCATTGAAGAAGCATCGAACTGTGCATTCGATCGCCATTTATTTTGTTATATTTATGCTAGTAATTTCTCAGAACTTATTATGATGCTACTGACGTTCCGCATATGAAGCGTTAGCAAACAACACATTGTTTACTAAGCAACTGAGCTTATTGCATTTCACATGAAGCGTGTTCACATAATACATGTACATTACATACACACAGCAGGAGAACTACGCGTGTAGCTGCATATCTCTGTTTTGCTTCAAGTTAACTTGCTGCTGGCATAATATTGTTTAGTGGCAAATTACAGATACACTGAACTAATGATAACATTAACCACTTCTTATCCTTATTAGCATACTAATTTTAACGCAAATTGAGTCTCGCATCAAATGAGCAACTGCGTATATTAGCCATGCATGTGTCAGGATTACACAGGATATGTGGATGTTTGTTATTTTTAAGCAACATATGTTTTCCTGGGGTAAAATATTCTTTGCTTTATTTTCGTTGTTGTATTTACCCATAAAATATCATTCTATTTATAATTTTGCTCAAATATGTGCAACCTCAATGATGTTCTCGAATATTATATTTTGTGTTTTACAATAACGAACTTATAACACGAAATGCACATTTTAAACTAGTGCACGAACACGTTAAAATGAAACATACATTATGACGTTCACAAGCAAAAGTAAAATAAACGTAACAAAATGTAAAGACGGAAAACAAAACATAGAATATGTAGGAAAATATTTGTTCCTAAACAATTTGTGAATATAAAAATATACCGTGTGTCGGGGTAAATGTTGGCATAGGCAATTAACATATAAAATCAGTTTTTTGTAAATAAAAAGTGTCCGGCAAGAAATTACGTATCCAAATTTTATATCACAATACTGCCAATATCTTATTTTATACAGATTAATTTATTTTGTTACCGTAATTTAATGATATTAATAATAATAATTCTTAATTTTTCGCCTACTCTCTTTATTGCTACTGACGTACAGTGCTTGCAATTTGTTTTAAATATTTTAATATAATTCAGTCTTTTTGTGCATATAATCCGCTCTCTAATTATTTGTTATCCTGATGAAAAATTATGTAGAATAATTCCAAACGATGTATTTAATAAAATATTTAAAATAATTTAATCCAGAAGTCTTTTGAATGATAATTACACAAAGTGTAAAATATAAAGTCAGCCATTTAAGCCATTGGTAACTCTTATCACGATATTAGTTAACAACGATTTATGTAAGTGGGCCTATCAGTTTTATTTATTATACCTAATAATGGTATTTTGGTTGGAAGGCGTACTTCTGCCGTGGTGGAATATCGGTGCTTATATCGACCTACACTTGTCCTTTTCGCTGTATGCCTTATTAATGTTCAATTCTGCCAATTAAATGTCAAATAAAAAACCCCTCTATATGAAAAAGAACCCACATAATAAAAAGAATACATGCAGGTCATGTACCGGTAGCAATATTACTGTTGTTGAAAATAAAAAGTAACGAGTATATTAAAATTGCAAAGATATTCAAACAAAGTTATACATACAATGAACAGGCTACGGATGTAAACAAAAAATGGTAGGGAAAACTGAAAACAATACCACTGCGAATATAGGTACATACACCTGCCCCCCTCCTACTGAAAATGCACCGTGTTTCAAACACTGACCTACATGCTCGCGAAGTTCACACACATGCTAACCTGCACCAGTGGCTACAAACTTGTTCTCATACTGCTGTACTCATTGTAGATTCATTGTGTGAGGCTTGTTTACCTTTTCGAAATAAATAAATGAAATGCTTAAATACATTTAAGGTCAAACATACGCGTCGAAAGAACGAATCCTTTATTTTTTTTATAAAAACAGCAAATTCTGTATTCTTCATTTATTTTCATGTTCTTTATGGTCCAACAGCCTGCATCCGTCAAAATTTCATGGATTTTTTTACAGTGTCTTGTACATTGCAATGTCAGATGAAACAAATATTTTCGTTGGGTTCGTTGACTCCTTGAAAAGGATAGCTAAAACATTAAACTATAAAAAAATATTCGTTGAAGTCTAGTTGGTCAAAAATTCACAATTTTGATTCTGTATTTCTCATTCCCATGAACGACTACAGTAATGAAAATAATTCATATATTTATAAATATGATCATCTATAACATACTAAGTTTATTTTCAATTTGAATTTACAGTTTTTGAGACACAAATAAAAATATACCAAAAATCCCAGTTTTTGGTAAATTTTTATTTGTTTCTCAAAAACTGTAAATTAAAATGAAAAATAATGTTAGTGTGTTATAGACGATCATATTAGAAAAATACAAATTATTTACATTACTGTAGTTGTTCATGGGAAATTGTGGCATATATTTTACTACTTTGAAAATTACGTTCATGAATAATTTGTTAACAAAATTAGCTTTTCAAAATTTATTATAAAACTTTGGACTTTTATCTACAAATGTAGGTATAAAACTTAACGCACACATAATGTATTAAATTTTCTGGCCGACATACCTTTTCACTATACTTATTTATATGTATTTTCAATAAATTTTCCTAATTGATATTTGTAGTAAGCTGTACATCAAGACGCTTTGAAAAACAATTGAACGTTAAAATAAAAGTGTCATAATGTGGTCATAATTAAAAGTAGAACTACTCCCTGGAAATATAAATTACGTTACGAGAGATATTTTTAAGTTTTTGTATAGTGGTGTGACGAGAAAAAAGTCTACAATTTCACTGAAAAAAAATCCTGTTGGTATATTTCATAGAGCTGGTATCGCAAAATAAAAAATCTTTGTTTTATATGACTTGCAGCATGAGCCAAAGGCGAATGCTACAAACTTCCCTACTCATAGGAAATGAGAAATGAGTACTATTCCATGGTTGTTGTATAATATACTATTGTAGTACAATTTTATTACTGTACGATAATAAATTAGATATAAAATAATTATAGTTGATCTTGATCACCATTATGTATAATAAACTAATAAAAGAGATTCTTCAATTAAAATAATACAGGAATTATATTATTAAATTAACAACTAAAGAAATATAGTCTCAATCACACAATGACTTGGTGGAAAATGTATTAAAATATTGCATTTTCTTTTAAATGAGAAAAAAACACGTCGACTTGTGTTTAAAAAATACTCTCGTAATGAAATACAAGTATAAGATAAAATTTAATGAATACAGTCGAGTGAATTATAAATTACAGAATAATAAAGCGAGTCTCAATTCATTTTCTTTTAATCAAGATTTTGTCATCTCTTGTGATTTCATCGGAGCATAATATAAGAAATTACAAAGAGTAAAAATCTGAATTGTACTGAAATAAATAAAAATTTTAATCATCAACCAGTATCTACTTTGATTTACATAAAATCTATATAGCAAAGACTTCTGTAGAAGATTTTTGTTGAGGAGATGAAATAAATATATAAAATTAATTAATAGTTATTTACGATACAAGTACGTAAAGCTAGTCTTTAGTCACGAATGGGTCAATTAAAACACGAGCGTAGAGAGTGTTTTAAGACCCCTGAGTGACTAAAGACACTTTACGTATGTGTTCGTACAAAATTTTATCTACGATATAATGAAAAACCCCAAAAAATATAAAAAAATATTTTTATTTGTGAAGCAGGATCACAATATTAAATGAGAAGTTTGCCATGAAAACAAAATTTTTGCAAATTTGGCGTGCTTTAAAAATTTTAATCACTCGTTGCTTGGCAACCCGTGACTGCCCGTGACTAATGAGATCGTGTTACTAAACAACCGTTTTACAAACTTGAAACTAACAGTTAAACATCAATTTTACACACTATCGTAGATAAAAATATTTATCACACTCAACTACAACTTGAAAGACGGGAACACGATTTGACGGTTAGTAATCATAATAGGTTATATTAGGATTGTAAACGCCTAGCTTCTGAAATTTTTAACTATGAAATATAGCACTGATGATATAGGTACCTCAACAAACCGATTCAGTCCCTGAGATGTGGTTTTAGATGTCAATAGTGCCGCCTGTACATTCAGTGACAAAAATTAATTGGTTGATTCCAAATAATATAAGGTAGCAATTGCATATAATTTCTGTAAAATAATTTTTATAACATCATAAATTTCTAAATTATTCCTTTTAAATATATTTGCGAATCTTCTAATCATTAATTGATTGATCAAAAAGGCTTGAATTATGGGTATATTATTTGACAGTTGTGGATAATAGTTATTTATGAATCAAGGCACTGGAGTTTAACTTTTTATCACGAATATGGAATTTATTTGTCGAGGCCAGTAAGGCCGAGGAAAATAAACCATGTGACTGATGAAAAGGAACTTCAGTGCCGCGATACATATTTAATTTAATTTAAAATCTCAAATTAGAAAAAAGTGTAAAATAAATTTTATATAGGTTAAGTTTACACATCTGTCAGTTGTCAATTGGAACTGACACTCAGTGTTGCCAACCTCGAACATTTAAGTTATCGTAAATAATAATAAAAATTATGTGTTTTGTCCTCAATTTCTTCATCGGAATTAATTAGTTAATTTGTCTTGTACATATTGTTTCATTTTATGTATAAATTAACTAAAATACGTCATATATTTGTCAAAATTATCTTACTTGTACAAAAATTATTTTACGGTTGCCAACACTGCGTTGCTCAAAATCTTCGTATAACGGGTTACTTCAGTGACAATTTCTGAGCTTTTAATGATAATTTTTGAGCACTAATGCCGATTTAAAATAAAATAAGTTATTTAAAAAGACAAATTTTTAATTTTAGTAAATATTGGATTTTATGTATTTATTATACAGAGTGTTAGGTCTTACCGAATTTACATTTCTTTTAAGTAGCCCCATATGGCTTTACTAAGGGTCGTACAATTTTTTTGCATTAGGATTATCGACTCTTAGAAAAGAATCTTTCTACTATAACCTTGTCACCACTTTTCCGTACACCCGGTATTTGGAATAAAAGGTCTTCAAATTTTACAAGGATTTTGAAGACCTTTTATTCCTTATACGGTGCCTGTCTTAAAGGTGTACATAGGAGATTAACATGGGAAACCAGTTTTTTGCCTGCTGTTTCTCGGTGTTTTACCGGATAACAATGATTATAGTACCATTCGAAAGATATTATTTTTCTGAATCAAACCATATAATGTATATTACAATTTAGTAGTAATTTGGTTCAGTAAATTAATTTTAAAGTTTTGAAAATTCTCCGATTTATTCAATTTCTATCGAAAATAAATATAGTCACCTTTTAAGCTATTTATTTGATGTTTAAAAATTAATTTGCGTAACCAAATTACAACAAAATGTAATGTATTTCATACGTTTGATTTAGATGTCTTACTGTTGATACCACAATCTTTATTGTCCGGCAGAATACCGAGCAACAGCAGGAAAAAACTGATTTCCCATTAGGTACACCTTTAAGACAGACACACGATATATGTAGTTAGTAAATATTTAATGACCTGTACATCAATTTGGAAAAACATTGAAAAGATTGATTTATAATACGGCTCCATTTGTCTAACAAGTCTATGTGAACAAGAGTCATAGCTTGTAGGACCCATTGTGCATAGTGTATTGATTGTTTGAGAGGCACTGACGATAACAACCAACAGCCGGTACCGGTACCCGGGCATCGCGTACCAAATACAGAGCCATCACGTCGAGTGACTATTAAAAACGAGATGGGAGCATAAGAGAGGGTTGTTCCGTTAAAAGCACTGCGCGCGACTTAGTTCAAAAGCCCTCGTCGCGCGTATGGTACTGAGCAGTGTATAAGCATGAACCCAAGTGCTGCCGCCATCCTAGCGCTGCTTCCATCAGCAGATGATTCAAGGAGAAACAAACGCGGAAATGGAAATGTTACGGCTTTGTTGTTCAAATATGTATCGTACCGAGGAGTCAAACGAGAGAGTGCCTTTGAAATGCGAGTAATGACTTTTGACCACTGAGATTTTTCCTGCAATTAGTGTTTTTAAGTGATGGACGGTTTTATGCTTTCAGCTTTATTAAAGCTACGGGAATTTAAAATGTTTCATATTAGAATATCAGGATATCTGAAACTTTGATTATCCATACCTCGATGCATTAAAATAATGATTCGTGGAACAATAATTGTGGTGTAATTATTAATATTTATTTATTTAAGGGTTAATAGCTTCTTGATAACGCATCGGACTGTGGATCATGAGATCCCCAATTCAATACTCTCATTTTAGCTTTACCCCTGTGGTTCCCCTACAGATTACACCAATACCTCACTTACTGAGATCTGTGAAAACAGAGTGCCACACTCAAAATGGGTAAATACATTGATGCCCGGTTGCACCAACGTTAGTTAAATTTTAAACTTGGTTTAAATAAATAAAAGCAAATCGAAATTATATGTCATATGGAGTAATTGACATTGATGTCAAAAATTAGATACGCTTTTATTTATTTAAACCAAGTTTAAAATTTAACGTTGGTGCAACCGGGCATGAGAGAAAAAATAGTAGGTACCGGTCAGTCAATTTAATTGAATGAAGAAGAATTCAGTCTAAACAACTAAATACGCCAGTAATTTTTACTGAAATGGTAGTTAAACCGTCCTTTGAAGAAAATGCATTAAGATATTTAATATTTGGATACATATTTAATTATTTAGAAAATTTTATAATAATTATTTATGTATCTAAAACGAAAATTGAAACTTTAAAGTACTAGCTAGTAATTTACGGTCGAGGCGTAAGCCGAGGTCGTTATTACTTGCGAGGACCTTAAAGTCACTTTTCGTTCGAGGTACATACAAAATTTTATTTCAAACTGGTTTCTAAAGTTGTTAAATTATAGTATTTATTAACAGAAATGATAAAAAATTCGTAGAAATATGAGTTGATATAAGTAGACTAAATAACAATTTCTGTAGGAACAAGTATTTGTTTATAAATAATAAACCAATTAAAAGTCAAATTTTACTTAAAATTCCTAGGACTTTAAAGTTTCACTTCTCGTACGATAAATAGTCCGAAAAATGTAACATAAGTAACCAGTATGAAATAAAAATTATTTAAGCAATGAAAAAATTGCACTAGACGAATATTAACGAATAGTTTTAAGTTATGAAATCTTGACACAAAATGTGATTAATGTCAATTCCTTCGTAACAAACTATTAACTGATTGAACTGAAATCATTAGTCAATTCTACTGAATTTTCAGTCATTTCAACAGTGTAATTTTAGTGACACGCTACTGCTGTACTAATAAAATCAGTTGTTTTGTCGAATAACTGAAATATTCAATAAATACTTTATAAATATTATAATATACCAAGACTGTATTGTTTATCTATATATCTATTGAAAAAAAAAAATGAAAATGAATTTTCTTATAAAAATCGTTATGTAACGGTATACAAGTATTATATCGCGGAATTGAGAATCTCTATCGAATAAAAAAATAAAAAATATATAGC
The DNA here is from genome assembly GCA_963942605.1 of Poecilus cupreus. Taxonomy (NCBI): domain Eukaryota; kingdom Metazoa; phylum Arthropoda; class Insecta; order Coleoptera; family Carabidae; genus Poecilus; species Poecilus cupreus. Next base: position 7,060,233 of record OZ012714.1, on the reverse strand, counting down.
TCACCACAGGACAGTTTGTGAACCACAGGTTGAAATAGTTATTTACATTATACGTGCGGTAAGTTTAGTTTTACAGCGCGAAGTTTTGTATTGAAGCACGACGCGCAGCGGAGTGCTTTAATAAAACTGAGCGATGTATAAAAAACTTAACGCACACATAATGTATTACATTTTCTGGCCGATATACCTACTCCTTGAAAAGAAAAATTTCCATTTATAACCTAAAAATATGACTATTTAATAATTCCCGCATAGACTACATGAGCGATTCAAATGTTACCTATCTTTCTCGATATTCTGTATTACAATTCATTTAATATAATTAAAATAAAATAAATCACCAATTCTCATCAATCCAATCAATCAGTTTTATCTTTTGACATTTTATTAGTTATGTCATATTTACCAACTGTGAAATATCTGTACTTAGTTAGGAGGATAGGTGTTAAGAGATGGCGCTGCTAGCAAATGTCACTTTTATATAAAATTTTATTTATTATGTTACTTTATTTAACGATTTTGGCGGTAACTAGAGTTTTTTAAATCATTCTTTATTATTACAAAGTTACTTTTTATTTTAATGGCATCAAAAAGCTAAAAAATATCGGTGCGCGTTCCCGCACCGCGGTGTTTCAAAAATCATGAACACTGTAAAATCGTAGTTACCGCAAACCTAAATGATGGTTGTTTGTTATGTTTACAGTTCAGGAGGCCAGAAAATATTTTTATACTCATTAAAATAGTCTTGTAAAATAGAAATAGTTTGCTAATTTAACCGACTTCGTAGCTCTTATAGATCTCGAGATAGCAATAGTGGACAAAATAAACATACTATATATGTTTATTAGTTAAGTAAATTTATATTCTTTACATTCATTGTATATTATCTTCAAATAAAAATCTTTGTGATGTACATATTGTAATTTTCCACAGCATTGTCTTGCTTCAGTAATAGTTTGGCATATACAACAAAGCATTTCGTATGGTTCATTTCGCAAGATTCACTTGCCAACATCAGCGAGCTTTTCGGCTTTCGTGCATAAATACTGCGCGTTAAAACTCGCTTGCAACTTTTGATGGGCGCCAGAAGTTCCCGCTGTATTTCGGTATTTGAGCTTCCGAACCATGCAGCCATATTTCATCGATAACGGTCGCTCTGTTGAGTGCAGTACCCTGCATCTCTTTCTCTAGTTCTCTAGTTCCAGTAGTGCTGCCAACATTGTCGACAGACCCGGCCCTAAGTTCTCATTTATACTGTAACTTTCTGCCCTCTAATATCCAGTTCCGATCGGATTTATAAATGGAGTTAATCAGGCCCGGATTCAACGGAAATTGTTACTAGATTCAATTTAGGTTGTTTTAGTTTGGAGAGAAACCAAAGTTTCCAGAGATTTCAAAGCGGATTAAGCTTAGAATGAGAACGACTTTAGTGTTGCTACTTTAAACTTAACACGAAGTAAACCGTTTAGAACGTTCGCATTATTATTATATACTTCGCAAAGTAGACTTTGAACTAGAAAAATATTGCTGAGATAAATAATTCGTTGTAAATAACATGCACATATAAATACGCAAACAGCTCTCCTAACTACCAAATACGGTAGCTTTCCAGGAAGGTAAAATTGCTCTGTATAGTCTGGACGATTGAACCTGGCAAGTTGAAGGCATTTAAGCGTACATTACACGATGCATTTTTTCTTTTCAAGTAACATTAACAAATTTTCTCTCTTGCACAATGACGTAAGTGTAAAAGAGATAGATGAATCGATAAAAATAATATGCGGTACTGTTTCTTAAAATTTCCTAAAAATTTGGTCGTACGCCTTTTACCCATTGTGGGTGTGGCACGCTGCTTACGCAGATCTCGGTAAGTGATATATTTTGCGTATGAAATGCGGTTACCAGCCGTCAAATCATAGCCCCTAAACTGTCAACTGTGGGATTCGAACCGAGGCGAATTTCAATTCTTCTCGAAATTATTTACTAAGCAAAAATTAAAAACACTTTTATTTGTATTTATACATATTATTAATGATAATCAGTATTAATTTTTATGCTTAAGAGTTATTTCCAATGTAAAACTTCTGTAACACGCAGCTTTTATAAAATATTCAATATTACCCATATCTATCACTATTATACACTCCAATCATTGATAATTGCGTTAGCTTTGTCATTCATTGGGTAATTATTCTGTAACTGGTAATTTTCATAACTAATCTATGAATGACCTATAGTTCATTTATAATGTAAAAGCAAATTTACCTCAAATTTCGTCATTAAAATTGACCCACATTACAGGAATATTTATTAAATTATGCCTAAACAAGTTGGTTTTGATTCACATAATCGACAGTAAATTTTTTCTATGCATATAAATTTTCTCCTGTGGCGTTGCTTCATTACCATCTGAGGGTGGTTTAATAGAACCAAAGATCTTATGATCCACGTTAGTTATACATTCTATGAAATAGTACGTTCTTTGAGGTGTAGTTATATTTTACCAATTAATCATTTTGGAATATAACTAAAATCATTACGCTTTTTCCTAGAAATGCTTTATGTAATAAAATTTAAGGCAGTTTAATCAATTTTTTTTGCATTTAAAATAAGAACATATTCATTTGTTAAAACATTTTTCAACAACTCTTTTAGTTAAGTATTACTATTATAATTTTAAACAGAATAATAATTATTAAAACATAAAATGTTAGTTAATAATTTACTTGACCAAAACGTTAACTTATAGTTATATTTTGAAGCGCAATTTTCATTTTTACTTTCTTATACAAAGTATAAGGAAGTATTTCAATCACGAAAAAATCGCTAACGAGATTTTTGCGGAAATACATATTTTGACGTCCACTGAATCCGTTAAGACCAATTTCTCAATGATGTCTGTGTGTGAGGATGGATGGATGGATGAATGGACGTCCGTGTGCGCAATATTTCATGAACGAAACAAGATGTGTAAACGAAACTTGGAATTTATAAGTTTCATGAAAAAATGAAGAGCTGAATTGATTTTGAATGAAATTGAAAAACCGAAAGAGGAAGTTTACTGGACACACAAAACTATAAATTCCATTTATTTCAAAAATTTAATCAGCTGTGAGAAAAAGTTTCAAATGAAAGATGTTAGCAAAAATATTTGGAATATAAAATGTTAATTGCACTATTCTTGTATATGCTTCTAATTTTGAGAAAAACTAAATTATATATTTAAGAATATATTTCTATAATCTTAGTTAAAAACTAAAAAATTTATAATATCTATGTGTCAAACGTGTCAAATAATTGTGAAATTGTCAAAAATATGTGTCGTGTGAAATATTTTAAAAGTAATATTTGTATTATTAGTTAGAAAGTTTTGAAGACTAGATATTAATTAATTTATATTTTAAAACAAATTTATAGTTATAATGAGAATAAAAATTAAACAGGTTTAACTTCTATATATCAAATAATTTTCAAAATAAAGTCATACGCAAGGAAAAAGTCATACGTGTTCAGTTGGTTTTATTTGAATAAGAAAGTTGTGTGGTGCCCAAACCAGATTTTTAGATTATAACTTAAAATTAAAGTAACTATATAGTTTTAATCTCAACAACTTAACATTTAATCCGAAACCGTAACGAAACCGAAATATATTTGTTAATTTTAAACGAATCGAAAACCAATATAATGTTTTCAAGAAAGTGTTACCAAAACCGAATTTTCATTAGTGTAAAGACCTAAAAAAATTTCGATTCAAGTCCCTGATGCAATATACGCGCACTTATCTAGAACTGGAAAAGCAGATTGCCGTACCCAAAATGAGTAAACGGCGTTATGATATATTTATTTTTATTTGAAATGTTCAGTATTTCTCCAGCTCTAACGAGCTCCATTCAAACTATAATAATTTTCATGCTCATTCCTTGTGAAATAATACCCTCACATACCCCACTGTTTTGCACAAAACATGAGCATTGTATCGTTCAGCTCGCAGCATGACTCACAGAGGATGAGATATTATCTTAAGGATAGGGTGCCGTTGTGCAGCAAACAGCGGTAGAAGTGCAAACAGCATGATGAATTGCAGGAAGAACAGCGAATAAGTGCAATGAAAATGAGCCTCATCTACAATCTATGTGCACGTGATTGCGACGACAATTTCATCTCAATTCCAAAGACATTTTCGAATTTCTTGTTTTGTTTACGGTTTGTGAAATATTTGTGATTCATATTTGAGGTGAGTGACCTTTAGATCTTCCACGTAGTATGTTTTTCTTATATATGGAAGATAATCCGGAAGCTTTCTGCCTAATAGTCTCTTGTAAGCTTACTTCCTTGTTCCTGATTTGCTTACATATTTACTTTAGCAAAATATGCGCATTATTATCTAATGAATGCTTCAGGAATTGTTGTTGAACCTTAGTTGAGTTACTGGTGAACCCGGAAGAAGATAATTTCTTTATATTTCAAACCTTGTTCGAAAATATACCTACAAAACTTTTCACAGCCGTAGTGTATACCTCTCCAGAACCGGTTGTCTACTTTTTGTATAGGACATGGGAAATATATTGTAGAAATTTTCATTATGCAATAGTTCGTTCGTGTGACGTGTTTAAATTATTTCTAAATGATAAATGTGTCCATAATTTAACATTGTAGACAGCCGGTATATATGTAATGGGTAATAGGGAATCTTCAACATATAGGCACATTTTGTGGTCCCTAGAATACGACCTTACTATTTTAACAATGTTTGTGTTTTAATAAAATTATAATTTTATATTTAAAATACAATGCATAGTAGTAAATGTTATATCGTGAGTTCGTCCACATCTTTTACACATCTCAAAATAAATCAGAAACCGGTTGTTTCCCGACCTAGGCCGGTAAAATCTAGGTACTTTTTTACGTTAGGGTTGGCATCAACCAGGTGTCAATTTTATGCGTTGGTTTTGTTCAATATTTATGTTAGAGAGATTAGAGATTTCTATCTATTAGTAATTAATGTGCGGTGTACAATTAACAAATAAATATCAACTAAATAAATGTCACCGAATTTTTCAAAGAAAACAAATGAATTGTTTATATTTATAAATCCCTCGTATTCTTGTTTACGAATGATGTTAATAACAAAAAAAACCATAGTATTTCATATTTAACAAATAAATCAGTTTCATTTAATAAATTTATGACAAAATCGTCACGAAAAATAATGTGTATTATACGTCCAGAAACCTATTTGCGAGTTCTCGTAATTTACAAGCCTTGTCTTCAGCTCGCAATAGTGCAGTTTCTGGACTAGTGATACAAACACCTATTTATTTAGCGCTTTACGGCTTATAAATCTTAAATATTTTAGCGTTCTTAAGTGCTGATTTCAAATAAATGATATTAACTGTATCTTCTGTTCTCTGTTGTCAAACATGAGTTATGTAAAATTATTAATAATTCAAATTTAAATTTGTCTACTCGTTTATGTTTATGGAAGTCGTATGATGACAGCTTTAGTTTTCAAATTAAACATATATCATGGGTCATAAAAATTAAATAATTAAATAATAAAGTGTCATAAGATTTTTAGAGCATGCATACAAAAAGTTATAATTGTAAAATTTTGAGAACTCCTGAAATAACTCGTAAAAAAAATATTATATTCAATAAAAAAAATCGTGTATTTTGCAGTCTATAAACTTGTTTCAAACCTATTAATTAGCAATGACACTGCAAAATCACGAAAAAAACTGTTTGCAGTCAGTAGTGCGGGGTTCTTTGCAGTGATTTGTGTCGTGTGCTGGGTGTTCCAATGGAGAATTTCTATAGCAGAATTATTAAATGTAAGTGTACTTCATTATTAAGTACTTTATGTGTATACTAAATAAAGTTAGCTGCAGATACATTAAATTAATATAAAAGGCAAACATATATTATATTACATATACCTGTGTACATCCACCCGCCTCGTAAATATGTAAAGGAGGTTTTGCAAGGAATGATACTTGATGGGCCTATTAAGTTTGCATACCCCAATAAATAATTAATGTATAATAAATTTGTTTGTATTTATACTACACTCATCGGTATTTAATTTTGGCTTTTAGACGCCCTTCACAGAATGTTATTAATATAGGATTATCCTAGTTATAATACAAGCAGAAATATGAAAAGAAGCAGCAGTATTATAATAATAATTTTATTACTGTTAACATAATCATAGCTCCGTGGTAACCTGTCGGACTGTGGATCGTGAGATCCTCAGTTCGAATCCCACTGCCGACAGTTACAAATTTAAATTTACCCCTGTGGTTCCCCCTCCAGTAACATCTTTGGGGGCTATGATTTGACGGCTGGTAACCGCACTTCATACGAAAAAATATATCACTTACCGAGATCTGCGTAAGCAGAGTGCCACACCCGTAATGGGTAAAAGGCGTGATGATATATTTATTTATTTATTTATAATCATGATGTATGATTTTTTAATTAAATTTTCAGTTTATAATATATTCAAAATTAATGTTGAATAATAATTTAAATCTAATAACATGATTCAAAATAGAATAACAAGAATAGCAACTTGGAATTATTTTAATTATTCTGTATTATCGTTATGAAAATTCATTACGTAACACTATTCGTACAACGCTCTTACATTGATTGCAGTTTGTTCTGTAATGATATACTTACAGCAGTGGCCGTAGTAAAAATATTTTTAAGTAAAAATTTAGTTGAAAATATGTTTCATATTTTTACAGAACAGAGAATAATTTCATTTAGTAAGAATTATATTTTAAACTAAATAAAAATTTGCATATTGCTGTAGTACATGAGAATATATGTAGTAAGTTTAAATTTTATGTCTGGGTAATAAATTTATGTAAAAATATCTCGTGCGTAAATTCACCTGTGGCTCACTCTTTACTCTGTGGTTATGGCAGAGTGCTTTACGTACACCTACATTATTCTGTACTAAATTCTCCACAACGAGACAGATCCGTTGTTTGCATAATAAATTGCGAAACAAATATAAATATGAAAACACATTTTCCGTCCGTGTGATTATTTGAAATAATTATTCACATACCAAGTTCGGAAACGTATACCTAGTTCTCGGATGTGTGCCATAGAAAGATTAGGGAGCCAAATGCATGCAAAAGGTTTATTATACAATATGTTTTGTACGAAAACTATCAAATTAATAAAAATTTAGTCTATATAAGGACACAATATAATAATTCATATAGTAGCTATACTCGCTGTCTGCACCTTAATTTCGCATCGACCGATGACCTTGAGCCGAACGGCCATATTGGCAGTTGCTGTATTCGGAGGTAAATTTGAATAGCTGTCAGTTGCAAGGGGGATAAAATCTAAAAATATTATTTCACCTGAACTATAAAAGTTCCTACAATTTTTCATGGTACAAATAAGTTTACCTCTCTGTTTTGCACTCCTTTTATAAACTTAACATGGTAGAAATACTGAGGTTTGATATTTGACAGATACAACTGACACTGACTTAGTATATTCTCATTTATATGGTAACTAAGATATCAGTTATCAGCGAACACTAAGCGGCCATCTTCCCAGCTGCGCACTAATGAAATATTGAAATCATGAAATATTTGAAGTGTTGCTACTGTGTGAATTCTTATACTGTAATAAGGACTTACTATTTCTAATTTATATTTCTATATCTTCTAAATTGTACAAGTTTTCTTGTTAATTTATTATTGTGTACAATACTTTACACTAAGAAATTTTACTTGACAATTACGAGAATTGTTAAACTGCAAATGATCAATACATTTCCTACCAATGTTCATTAAGTAATTATTAAAAGACAACTAAACCGTGTTTGCTAAACACGAAAAACTCTTTCATCAAAAGCTGGTTTACAAAACTACCGAAATAGGCGACAAATAACTTCCAAAAAGTAAAAGAAGCTGAATAAACAAAATATCCGAGAACAGCGTTTCATTCAAATAGCGAAAGCTTTTTGTATTTATTCGTAAACAGGAAAAAGTTCAGTAAACAACGGACACGGTTTTTTGCGGGCGTGAAAGTTGAAAAATATACGGGGATCTGCGGGTACTGGCAGCGCACGCCGCCATTAATTGTAGTCTGCGTTTCGTTAATCAAGCATGTGAATTACGCATCCGGTATATATTATCACGTTGACAGAGCCGCGAAGCGATGAATACAGTTTGCGTAGTTCAGAGGTCATGTGAGGACAAAACCGTGTTATTTCGTTTGAATTATGCGGAGGAATGTGCGTTATACATGGTTTTTATAACAGTTTCCAATACCCTACATTTTCACATGGATTTATTAATGTTACAAAAATAATATAATGTGCAGGTACTAATAATGTATATTTTGTTGTTTATAATTACAATAATATATTATAATTTTTCAGTTGATACACATACATAATTTTATACATGTAGTACTCACGTAATACACTGAATATCTTCAACAATGTTAAACGATATGGTTTCCTTTTATTTTGTTTTTATGGTAGAAACAAAACTTTTAACTTTAAGTGCCAGTCATCAGAAAAAGTTTTAATGGTGAGACTGCCGCTTTTTCAGCACATAAAATATATTTGAATACTCTATTGGATCATAAGTTGACATTTTTGTTACTAATATAAAAACTAATAATAGGTTACATTTTTAATCCTTGATTTAAAATACTTTTAATACTAGTCTGAAAAGAACTGAACTGAATTATTTATTAATATTGATATTAACATTAAAATTACGAAACGAAAGGAGGAGGAAATTTGAGGAGGCATCTGAGGTCTTTATGCCGATGATTATTATTATTAAAATTATAATAAGATGAGCCCTTATTATTAGAACTCTCTCTTTTAGGGTATGTAACCGCTATTCTTTCTTTTTTTAAATGCACTCAATTTAAAAAAAAATTCCTATATCCTAGCTATCTTTAATATTAAGGGTTGCTTTAACTATAGAATATTGAGAGTAAAGGGTAGAAAGTTTATTATAGCGTGCGATAATATGTCATTTTAATGCCGGAACAATTAATAGTATATTAAAAAAGATGTTAATAAGGAAATCTGGGTCCAAATTATTTAACAAAAGGCGATTGTCATAATTATTATATTTTCTATTGAGCCAATACTGTATGTATGATTGACAGCAATAAATTTCTTTTTTCTTTAATTCCATCACCTAAACCTAAAAGAAGGACTGAAGATCTAGAAAATAGTTTTTTTGTCCATTTACATTAAAGGTGACACTTTGCGAACACTGTCACTTTTATATCTAGGTTGTAAATTTTTTTTACATAGCAACCGCTCAACAAACGCACAATAACCGTCTACAAATGCATAGCAACCACTCAACAAACGCATAGCAACATAATTTGACAGCTATAAACAAATAACTATTTTTATAGTCATATCTTCAAATTAATTAATAACCGTTGATTGCAATAACTTTGCCGCTGTGTATTTGTAAATTTACGAGTGTTTTGTTTTAATTTTAATTCCGCTATAAATAATTTTGTTAGTTTAAAAAAGCATTGTTACAAAACCTCTCGTGAAAAATGTCAAACATGCATTTGCGCTTATACGGGAAGAATATCTTTCCACATTTGGTGTGTAAACAACTATAATTTTGAGTTTATTGCCTTTATTAAAAATATAAATGCGAAATGTATGAAAATATATCTCCTTCTTCTAATCACTCCGGACCTTGAAGAATAAATATCGTTCTGTGGTACTTCGCTTAAATTTAATTCACTAGAACAAAAACAACCTACACCTGGGAATAAATATTTTGGAGAACCAAGAGAAGTGCCGAAATATCCCGAGATTAAATTACATACGCTACCACATTACAACCTATTATGCTGATATGCTCCATTTGATATTTCTTAACAATGCAGCAAATTTCAATTTCCTCTAACTACAATCTACAAAAGATTTTCCATTACCATTCAGAACTTCAGAAATTAGCTAAATGTAACACACGCAGGCACGCACCCTGCTCTTAATTTGATTTTGTGCGTAACACAGAGCGCTAAACGCGACCTATATCGTCAATATTAACCCAGTTTATGATCAGTGGAAACGGTCGGTGTTAGCTGAGCCGTTCGTCAGCTCTCGTCTCTCGGTACCGTGACCCGTTAGCCACATGTGCTACCGCGGTTGCTGTGGGATTCTGTCTGCTTCAATGCGCGCCCAACTGCTAATGGAACCCTGATTTTTATGAGCGTTTTTACTTCAACCGAGTAATAACTGCCATTAACCGTACAACGTATTAGTTATTTTTTCAAATTTTGTTATGGTGGTGGTTTTATCGTTGAATATGGAACTGTGAGAATTTTTTATTATATACTCGTATAAATAACGAGACTGATGCTACTACAGTCTAACTACACATGCGGCAAAATCGTATGACTGACTACTATGTAGCGTGAAGACTTCTCTTTCGATTGCCACCCCTCCCGTGTCTGTAGACGTCTTCACCTGACCGTGGCCTTCGTTTGTATAAAATCAAATGTTTTGTTTTGCCGAAAAAATAAATCCATGAATTGTCGTGAAATTTCGACTACTGGAACTTATTTTTTGCTAAAAGAAATATGTGGCAATGAATGTTTATCTCATGCGTGGATATTTGAGTGGTTTAATGCGTTTCCAAAATTGCCGAGAGGACGTTGAAGATGACTCACGCCCGGGACGCCCTTTCCCGTTAAAAACAGATAAAAATATTGAAAAAATCGGTAATCTGATCCGATTTGACCGTCACTTAACTATATGTGCGATTGCTGAAACTGTAGGAATTGCCAAAGAATGCATAAAGAAAATTTTACATGAGAATTTCAACATTCAAAATAAGTGTGAAATTAGTGCCGAAAATTCACACAAATAAACAAAATAAAGCTCGTTTCTAGCCAAGTATAACATCCTAGTGATAAACCATTCGCTTTATTCGCCAAAACTGACACAATGTGACTTCTATCTGTTCCCCAAGGTCAAATCTGCATAAAAAAAAGATTTCAGACCGCTGAAGCTGTGAAAAAAAATCGGCACGCATAATAAACGAGCTTCTAGAAGAAGACCTTCAACACTGTTTTGAACAATGGAAAATTCGCGTGGAGCGGAGTAAGGATTGAGTAGGAGTGTAGGTATATTGAAGAGGGTGATAATTAAATATGTATAAATTTGAAAGAAAAAGTTTTACAGTATCAGTTTCGTTATTTAATAGCCACACCTCGTACATAGTTACGAACCCTTCTACCCTAAGGTGTAGGGTGTAAAATTTTTTTAATAGTGCACAAATTTTATGCAGTATTCCTGATGATAGTATCAGAGGTCTATTTTCCTTCACTTTTGTCATCAAAATTTGTCGCATCGGTCTCGATTCATACATTTTTATATTTATGCTAATAAGATCTGTGATCAATTTTTTTTTATATAAATCTTCAGGAAAGAAAATTACCTGTTTTTTAAATCCATTAATTATTTATAATTTACGAGAAAAGAATTATTATAAATTAGTGGGTCAACTATATACTGTAGATTGTATAAAATGTTGTAGTATCTCGCGAATACATATCAATTATTTATATGTTATTTGTAATAGGTAGTTCGTGACAACAATTAAATGTGTTTGCATGCTTTATTGTTACTAATTAAATGAATTTAATGGCATGTTACAAACTAGAATAGTGTTTCAATTATTCAGAAACAAATAAATAAATAATTTGTAATATGATAAATTAATTGGTTTATTTGTACTCGTATATATAATTATCTCCAATAATTATAAAAAAAGGTCATGTGGAATTGTAATTATTATTTCATTATCGAGAAAACGGAAAAAATCTACCCCATGACTTTCCACACATGTAAATCTGAATTTAAGTGTTTAATAATAACACTCGATTTATATTTAATATTTAGAATATGTGTATGTTCCAGTTATGTGTACATTCACACAGCAAGAATTTAGTTATTATTATTATATAAAAGTATATTTGAAACATAGAATTGAATTTCTTTTTCAACACAAGAAGCGGATACAAAAAAATTACAATAGTTATTTGTGTATTAAGGGTGCAAAATGCTACATTGTAGCACGAGCATAAAGCTTGAAGCACGAAGCGCAGCTGAGAGCTTCAATTATGCGAGAGCAGCAATGCCATTTTGCACCCGGAATACAAAAAACATTGTTTATTCGTAGTATATTTCCTAACATCTTCATTTAAATAGTTATTTGCAGAACTAGATTTATAGCAAGAGGTCCTGAATTCTGTATTTAAAATAAATTGAATTTGTTTTATGTGTCCTGTAAACCTGTAGCCTGTGCATTATTATTTACCCAATCTTTGCTCGTTCGGAAATTATTAAACATTAACCGACAATCATTCAGCCATTCAGAAATATTAGAATTAGCGAACATCTAAATAGGTATTTTCACAGAAATACCATATTTGTTCAAATTTTTACTTTATCACAATACATTTATCAATATTAACTAATAATATTTAACAACCGCAAAATTAACAAATCGCAAATCAAATTTATTACTGTGTAGCTTGTATTTACTTTCGCTGGAAGAGTTGTTAGGCTATTTGTTTTAGTTGTACAATATTTTTGCGTTCTAGATTCAAGTGGCCTTATAACATCTATCTGTTTAAAGCTAGTTTTTATAAAAATCCAATAAATTACCGTCCCAGTATTACTATATTTCAGTAGTTGCAACAGCAACAAGCATGAGCATCAGCTTCAGTTTGTAAAGATAACGTCGCCCGGAGCCACTGCGCCACTATGCTCGCCTGTTCCGGCAGCGGAAGTGACGTGTCGACGCCGTGTACGTACTGCGCTTCCTGTAGAACTTGTCAGAGCGCAGAAATCATCTTTTGTTTTAGTCGTGTGTTATTCTGTTGTTATGTAATTAGCTGCTCCTGCGTAATGTTGCTCGTACCGGAGTCTTTGATTTTGTGTGAGAAGTTGAACAAGCAATGCAAAGGCGCTGTATTGTTATTCATTAACATTTGCCTTGTGTCATATTATAATATGGATTTATGTTTTTGTGAAATACAAAGGGATGTATATCTCCGTGAGGGTTCCTTTTGTAATATTCTATATTTACAATTTATTTGAAAACAGAAACCAAGCGAAATATATCTTCGGGCGCTGCAGTCGGATTTAAGTTGTTATTATAAATTTAAATTCTATTTTTACACGTCTCACACTGCTGAAACATTTCTCATCTAATTTAAAATTAATTCAATTGTTTCTAGAAGAGAAATCCATCAACCTCTCATTATAAAGAATTCTTAGTTGTAGGCAATCCGTTCTTAAGAACATTAAGGTTAATTACACACGTGCTTGGCATTTAGAATTAGTATGTAGTAGGTACGAATCTGTTTCTACTTTATAACAAAAGTGAAGCTTATACTATGAAAATTATTTAAAAGATGTATTTGGTGTGTGTAAAATGATGTGACGTCACAGAAATGAATATATGTGAAATCTTACGTATCTGGTTTTAAAATTAACTTTGAAAAGTAATGAATTCGGAAAAACTGCTATTTTTCTAATCCCGTTTTAAAAATATTTATATTAGACTGTATTATAATCATTTGTTTATTTCATACTGGTTACTAATGTTACATTTTTCGAACCATTTATCGTATAAAAAGTGAAACTTTAAAGTCCTAGGATTTTAAAGTAAAACTTGACCCAATTTTTACATTATTTATAAACAAATACTTGTTCCTATAGAAATTGCTATTTAGCCTACTTGTATCAACTCATATTTCTACGTACGAATTTCTGATAATACTAAAATTTAACAACTTTAGTAACCAGTATGAAATAAAATTTTGTATGTACCTCGAACGAAAAGTGACTTTAAGGTTCTCGCAAGTAATTACAAACTCGGCTCACCTTAAGATTTTACTTTTCGTTCTAGATACATAAATAGCTATAATTATTTAGTTTAGCGTCCATAAAGTGAGTCTTTTTGAACTGATCTGAAAGAGCAAAAACAATTAACAATAAACAACTTCGTAACCAAAGAATATAAAAAAGCACACTTCAAAACTATCAAATTTTTTCATGTTAACTTCACATATCAAATATAAATATAATTCTAAGCTAAGAAAAATAATCTGCAATACCTACAGTCGAACTTAATACTACATAATGTTTTATGTTCCTCATTTCATTACATTGGCTGGGACCCTGAACTGTCTCGTCTATAAAACCCTAAATTATGTGCTTGTTACATAAATATCTATTAAAGTACTAGTTTCAATGGTGCTAAATAAAATCTTGACAAATCGTGATTTCATAGGTTTTTTTTCTTCTTTTATTTGTTAAAGCGGTCTTAACTGCTGAGATTATATGCAGCTTTAGTTTTTCGTTTTCGATAGTATGACAATGGCACTAAGTGTTCGCTAGTATGGATTTTCGCAAAGCGGTCACCCATCCAACTACTGACTAATGTTGCTTAACTTGCCATGGCAGTTGCCTCGTTAATTTATTATTTATTTTGTTAACCGCGGCTTGCAGTTAGCAACTGACTAATTGATCATAGCATAGGTTACATTAGCTACCTGTAATTTTGTATTTGCAGAATAAACCTAAGAAGTATGTTTTTTAAATAATACTTCCGTAGAGAATGTAAAGTATATCACATCACTTGTTTTATAAACTTTTTAGATACTTGTTTATTATACATTCGTTTCGCTCGTTCCTAAAAAACTCGTGTCTCAAGGCATGTTTATTGTTTATAAAACTTGTTACGTAATGTACTGTTTACTATTGAGAAGATTTTGAACCGTTTTCAGCTTTAATTTCTGTTTGTGATGCTTTATGTGTTTGTAAACATTTACATCGTTCCAGAACCATCATTATCGTGGATCGTGGTCACGATTAAATAAATTGAGCAATTTTATTTTCAGTCCTTCCTATTTTCGTCGAAAAATTCATGAAATTAGCAAGCACGAGTGTGTTTAATTACGAAATACAAAATTAGTTGCCTTTAAAAAATTCATCAGATGAAACCCTTCGGCAACAACGATCGATTTAATTACTCGATTACGACAAATAATTAACGTAGTTGAATTATTGATTGACGTAAATAGAACAGCTGCCCTGGTAGTATAGCAGCCGTTAATATAGAACTACAGAGAACAGATTTGACCCTGTATTACAGACGTGTATGGAATATTCATGACATAAGCACACACACAGTTTAATACTGACAGTAGCTGTGCCTGGATACATATATGCATTCAGTGCATAGTGTTATGTTTGTCGTATATGCGTATACACGCGTAAGAGGAACATGCGTTTGATAATACAAAACGATTCTTTGACGAAATACATCATTTAATAAGCTAGTATTATCATCTGTCTAGTTTACGAATTGAAAAGTATAAAGGATGATTCATAACGTAAGGAAAATATTGAAAGTTTAGCTTAATAAGCTTTTGACAAAAACTCAATAACAAATAAGTTACAGCTAATGTAATCTAAAAAAGTTACTGCTATTTAATTCCTCAAAAATTACGATCCACATGTCTGAGAGCCACTAAAAAACAAAAACACCACTAGAAACAAGTTGCCGTTGAAATTCATTTAAATGTCAATTTATTATACGCTAAAATATCTATGTTAAGTACAAAACAGTTAATACTTTCAGTAAAGAGGAATATGTAGACATGATTATGATTTATGAAACAAGTTTCATTAATTAATGATTTCTACAATTCACCTCTTTAGTCTTTATTCTTTGTTGTGTGCATAATTTAAAATTAAAATAACAGCAAATTGTAAGATTTGAAAGAAATATGTTTCTAGAGAAAGGAGAAAATAATGATGTTGCTAATTGTTCCCAATTATTTTCAGTGGTATAGTTGAGCATTAATTTAAAAGAACTTTAATTTACTGTAACTTTTTTTGTTATTGAGTTTACGTAAAAAGCTTATTAAGGAAAAACATTATTGTGGGTCCTCCTATAAACACTTTAAATATTTTATGAATCACCCTATATAGTGTAAGCATATCTTGTCTTCAGCAACGCTAAACTACCACTGTTTATTTATATTGGGATTATAATAATAAAAACAATAATATGCCTTTATTACAACCCATATAACAATACAATATAAACTAGGACTATACATACAAAAATAAAATGAATACACTACTAGGTTTATTTCAGCTACTAAAAGGGCAACTTTAGACTTACTCCTTGCTAAATCTAAAAAGCAGTATGAATTATCATATAAGCGCTTAATGGAATTATGTAACACGAAGAATGTCAAAAGCAGGTGCTTTTAACATGGCGTCTTAAAATATTACATTTTAAACAGTAGTAGGTTGTGTTAAAATTTAATTTGTAATCATGTTTGTAGAAAGAAGAATGTACAGGAGAATTAACCGAACTATTCAAGATGTATTTTCTGAAAATTTTGTAACAATTAAGAAACTAAATACGATTATTTCCTAGGCAATTAGAAGTATTTACCAAAAAGTGACAAGGAAATGCATCTTATATCCTCGGTTTACCGAATAGTTCTAATTCTACTGTACTCTTTTTTTTCTTGTAGTTGTGATCCATTGATGAACAAAGACCTGTGCAAAGTTGTGTCAGGTATCCCTGTCGGTACAAATTCTTCAGCATAGTTTAAATCAGGTCTCTTCCATCCCAAATTATTATCTTTTAATTAAATTCTTACATATTTAATATTGTTAGGTTATTTTGCGCAAGTTCTTAAAATAAACAAAGACACATAGCGCAAGTAAATTTATAATGAGCCCGCTGTAAAGTTCCGTTAGCTTAACAACTTCCTCAACATTCAAAAGTTAAACTATAATCCTTTGCTTATAAAGTAATAAACTTCAAATAATGCCAATAAACCCCGTGCAGCACTTAGTGAGAGATGAACAATGAGTGGGTTATAATTTTTATAAATAATATAATTAATTTGAAGTCGCTCCAGTGTTTTTGTGTTTATTATGATTAAAGATTGCAAATGATATTCAAAGATTTCAACCTAAGTAATTGGTTCATTGTTATTATTCGTGCAAGATTTCAATCCTTTTAGAATTACAGTGATTTCTGCTTGAGCAGTGGATATCAATATGTTTACAGAAGAGTAGCAGCTAGTTGGAGTTATTTTGAGTGCCATTATCAAACCTTCGGCATGGAGTAAACACTTGCATTTCGGTTTGAAATCTCTTTTGAGGATAATTTAGAGTTTACACAGCATAAGTTTAAACGATGACTCAATAATTTTGTTTCTGTGAAATCTAAAGTCTATAAAAATTAACATTTATTATGTACAAGCTTTTGTGGCCATAAATTAAAGATATAATCCTCTAAAAATATTATATTATTCTGTAGCTCAGAAGTCAACTGTTGAACTAGCATCTGTCTATTATTATTATATATTCTTACTCACTATCCATTTAATCAAGCCCTCTATTGCCTTTGAAAATGTATCGTTACAAGTTTAAAATTGACAGCTGCATTTCAAGTAAGTAAACACTGTTCGAAGAGGTGATAGGCTCGTTTCATAGGCTCGCCGATCATTTCCTCTATTCAGCAGTACGAGTAAAAACTGTTTTACCTTGCTCGAAATGTAAAATACGAGTACGCTATTTTATTAATAAAGGTCTTCCTTTCCTTTTTTATTATTATATGCTCCCATCCTTCTTCTATGACAATTGGATTGATTCCTGGTTCCTGTACATTATCCTCGCATATCTTTGTAGGTCTTCCCCATTTCCTGTTTTTATTCAGCAAGAACTTATTTTAATAAGTATATTTTTCTAAGGCGATTTGCCATTATCCTCAACTAACCATCTTACATAATTGCATGCATGTGCACGGTTTCTTAATGAAGCTATCTCAGTTGTAGATTTGCTAAATCCTGGTGCAGGTACCTGTATTCATAGTCCTAATTTATGCTAACACATTGCCCTTGTGAATGCTATTAATGCGATAGTTTACAATCCCGGGAATTTGACAAGTCTAGGGCGAAACGTATATCATGTTGAACTGCGTAGCTGTCGACACATCCTCACCCGTACTGTTCTGCCGTCTAAATCTACCGAATGTCACGAAATCCATTTATTAGTCGATGTACTAATTACTACCTACAAGACGACATGCTGGTGAAAAACGTCGCCTGCCTTCAAGAATGCCAATATTATTCTATCTAAACTAATTATTGTCCTATAATTTAAATGAGTATTTAATGCATAGTCCTGTCTTCTTGTTCCGTAAGTTTTCGAGTTCATTCTTTAAGTTGTATATTCTATAAAGTATTTTCCATTGCGTGCGGTCATGTGATTTTACTTTAACTTATTCCTGCTTTCTCCAGTACCTATCTCTTCTATCTCGCTATTCAATTTTTAGTGGTTTTTTTCTTTTGCTATTTTCTGCTATAGTCTGGTCTTCCATATGGTTGGTTTTGTTCTGTGTTTGAGTGCTTAGAGGTTAAAGATTTCTATCAATATTAGAGCTAAATTGTTAATAGTCCGTGAGCCAGCGTTAAAAACTGCTACCCATTTGACCAAAAGTTTCAGTATGGTCTGTGGAATCTACCCGTTTAGGTACATCGAAAAGCGCACGTCTGCCATTTACATCTGGGTGGTATTAAAAATGGCTTCCATTAAAAAAGGAAAGAAAATGATGGAATTTTGAATAATGTGGCCAAAATTTTCTTTTAATCTCGAAATATTAGACAAAAATACAAATAAAAAGACATCGGTCTGCCATTCGTACGTGGTCGAATTTCAAAATTTAATATTTATTGCTCGAAATTTGACTCAAATGACCAAAATATTCTTTTTTCTCATGATACTAGACGAAAATACAAATCAAAAGACACTAGTCTGCTACTCCTGCGTGGTCGGGTTGTCTTGGCAGACGAATTTCAATATTTAAAGTTTGTGTTCCGAAATTTGAGGCCAGAAATTTTAAATTTTGAAATTCGTCGACCGAGGCAACCCGACCACGTTCGAGTGGCAGACTGATGTCTTTTGATTTGTATTTTCGTCTAGTATCATGGAATAAAAAGAAAATGTTGAGCAACAAATTTTAAATTTTGAAATTAGTCTGCTGAGGTAACTCGGCACGTACGAGTGGCAGACTGGTGTTTTTTGATTTGTATCTTCGATTAGTATTATGAAACAAAAAAGAAAATTTTGGGCACATGAGTCAAAATTAATTCATTTACTTTCCTTTTTTAATGGACGCCATTTTGAACTCCACCCAGATCTGCATGGCAGACTAACACTTTTCAATGTACCTAAATGGGTAGATTCCATAAAACTTACTGAATCTTTTGGCCAAATGAGTAGCTGTTTTTACAGCTGGCTCACGGATTATAATTGTAAACTCAAAAGGCAATACCTAATTTTAATTTAAGAAAAAAAATTGTTTGTATTTATACATCCTTCGTATCCTTTTTTACGAATAATGTAATCTTACCATCATAAAAAATTACTAGTACATCACTTATCCTATTTAAGTTAACTATCTTTTTCTATTCTATGACTAGATGTCTGAGCTACGTTAGTTTTCTCTCTTCCATGATGACTTCCAGCACTTTTTCCTCTAGTCCATTACATATATTCTAGCTTCTTCTCTTTTATTCTTTTTGCTCCGACGATACTTCTCAAAAACCTAATTTCTATTACTTCTTTTTATCTTTTTCTCAATACCCAATTTTCTGCTCCAACTCTGGTACGTATATCGATTTGCAAACGAAAACTTTTGAAAATTATTTAAATTTTGTAAATTTGTTTGTGTAATAATTTAATAATTTATAATTATTTACGCATTGTGTTCCTAAAACACCTTTGATTCTAAATAATTATCACTGGGTTATTTTCAAATCATTCATTCGGTGTCAGAATTATTGTACCTATGAACATTTTGTTCAAAGTTGTGTAATGTATAGGTTATTTGCCAACATTATAAATTAGATTAATTATTAATTAATTCGTTGGAGCCATTATTCAAATCTAAATGTGACATCAGTATTAAAATATATAATTATCTTATGGTAATATTAACAAAATGATTGCAGTATTATAAAGCAGGGATTGTATGAAGAAATTATTATATTAAATATTGTAAAATAAATGTCCTTAATGCCATTAAATATATATATTGTAAATTATATATTATTGACAGTGAATGATACCTATGTGGATATAAGTAATACTATTATAATTTTAATAATTATGAATGATACTGATTGATTATAGTATTAATATTATGTTGGATTACTATAATACTGAAAATAAATTAGAATTAGTGCAAATAATCCATCATTATGATAATAGCTGATAATAAATTAATATGATTTTGGATACAAAATCATATGTAATATAGGAAGAATTATCAATATATTTATCAGGAATATAGTGAAGTATTAAAAGTACAGAGAAAACAAGTATCGAATTAGGGTCTTCTACAGTAAGAAATTATTACAGAATTGCATTACTTTACATAAATTTTATTTAGTTTTTGAAATACTCTATTAAAATCTATTGAAGAATTGCTTTTTCGGTTATCACATACATATAATTAAATTTGTGGTACAGTAAAGCTGAGAAGTATTCAATTCAAAAATAAATTAATAAACTTGTGCGAAGGTGACAAACAGGTAAACTTTCAGCGATTTTCAGCCCATACTTCAAAGTTTCGGTAAATTCCATGAAATTCGAATTCAGAGGAGAGAAGTGGAGCAGATTTCATTCGTTTCATTTAACCTAATTTGAAAGGTGCAAGGCGGGCCTTGGGGCCAGTATGTTTTAATTATTGCTTCTCTCTCATTAAATCTAAATTAACAAACGAGGATTCAGCCCTCTGCAATAATACGCCCTGTGTTTTCAACATGTGCTTCGAACATTATTATTTTCATGTATTGTTAAATTATTCTCCCATTATGTGGATTTTCGATCATAAAATATACATAAATCTTTGTTATTATTATGACGAGACATAAAAATAAACTAATTAAATAAAATGTTAACCTAATTTTGTCGTGTGGGTGTGTATGTCTGTAACGATTTTTTCGTTCAACATAACTTTAAATCTAATAAATATATCTTGAAATTTCATATTTAAATGTTAAGGTAATGAGTTGATTTAATATTAATAGCAATCTATCTATGAAGTGGCTGTTTACTTAAATACCTATCAGCTTATTTGAGTTTATCTCATTTAATAATTGAGTTATAGTAAATTTTGTCATTATTGAAAAATATATTAAATAATTTTCGCTATAATTTTTTTTTTGAAATTTTTTTCTGTTTTATACTAAAGTAAAAATTAATATAAGGACTGATTTAGATGGTCTGAGAAACATATATTGTTATTTATTTAAAAATATCTGCTATACACAGAAACCACTAATACTCTGGATAATCCATAATTATTTTAATCTACTTTCATTTTTACTGTTTTCTTCTCATTGTTATAAATTTAAATTACTAATAATATTTCTAGTTGCTCTAGCATTTATATTTTGAATATTTAAATCAAGTTATCCAAAAATAATAATTTATGTTATTTGTCAATTTTTAGTTTATTTTGACATTTTGTTATAGATATTAACATTCCTAGCGATGTTATGATTCATAACATCCGTGGTTTGTTCAATAGTTTACCGGTTTCAAAATATGAACACGTGTTAACGTCATTAATAAATATTATTTTTTGATATTCTTTTATAAATAACGTCTGTAAGATTGGCAAATTTAAAATAAGTTTTTTATTCAGCCCACAATTCACTGCCATCCCATGACACTCAATATATATGGAAGACATTTTATTGAATCTTGTAATTTTATTGAAATGTATACATATTTATTTGCATTAACTAATTTAATTGTAAAAGTCCTGGCTGGGAAAAAGATCAAAAGATTGCTTCTGTAATTGATGCATTCTAAAATTCAGATTATTGCCACATAAAATACAAAAATATAAATTTTGTTTTTACAAACTTTCGTAATAATTCGTATTTATTTTTAAGATCCCCTAATCAAAAACCCTTCACCTCCATATCCTAAAATTTCTAAGCCCAAACAACTATATAAACAGGGCAAAGACCAACATTGGTATACGGAAGCAAAATATGGGCAAAAAGAACAAAAAATAAAATATAAATGACCGAAAGGAGATATTTAATAATTGTAGGAGTTACAAGATTAAACAAAGTAGTTAAGAAATGAAAGGAAAAACTTGGAAATATAATGTATCCGTTTATCCGTAGTGCTATGGAAAAAGAACAATTAGCATGATATGAACAACTAACAAAAATGTGTTGAACGCAATAGTAATACAAAAGAGAAAAATAAGAAGATATACAAAGGCATGGGAGGGCAATGTACAAGAAATATTCACTAGGAATCAAATCAGTTGTCCTAAAACAAAAAAGAAAGCAAATAACTGAAATAGTTGAAAAAAAAAATAATGTAAAAATTATAATCTCGACACCCGAAGGGGGTATAAAAGAGATTTAAAAAGATTATTTGAATAATAATTAGGGAATAATTTATTATTTCGTTCTCATTTGTTGTATCGTTAGAAATGGGCAAGTACTTTCGATCAATTCAAAAGATTAAACTACCCCATTTACATTAATTATTTTGTTATTAAATTTATTTATTTATAAAATGTATGTATTAATTTATGAGAATTACGTAATTAAGTATTAAGTTCAACTTCACGCACTCCGTGTACACTTCATAACTAATATTTGTTATTTGCCGAGATGATTTCAGTTGCCTTTGAACAATGTCTTAATAGACGAAGTCAACCACTCAATCTCATAAAATATTTAAAATTCGAATCTGTCCGTAGGCTAACAAGTTTCGTTAGCTTCAACGTTTCATAAAGAATGTAGGTAGAAGTTTTCATAAAACATACTTTTCTTGTTTCAAGTAAATTTGATCACTTCATCTCGTCATGCCTCCTGCCCTCTGTTTGACGTGTTTCAAGAGCCAATTTAAGTTTTGCCTTTAGCTGCCCTAGGCGCTTGGTTTCATTACTTTTTAAAAAATCTCCAATTTTATTTTTAGGATCTATGTCAGTAGCTACTATATATTATCTATATTTTGTTAACATTGGTTAAAAATGCTTTAACATTCCATTAAAAATGTATGTAATATATTGTAATAAAACTAAGGAAAGGCCATCATTGGCTGCAAAACTAGTACAAATTTTGCAAGGATTCTCTCCCTCGGGTGTTACATTTTAACATAAACTGTGATAATTACATTTCTTTAAAGTTTCCATCTATGTGTATAAGAAATTTAATAATTATTATATGTATATAAATGATGTACGATCTGTATTTTAAATGCGCATCACGTTTCCTTGATCAACATAAACATTAAATTTATTTTCGCACTAGAAAGAGAAATGGCTATTTTCTCTCCAGATCGTGAAAAAATACATTTATTTCATAATACATTTGATAAATTTGTAATTATTGTTTCCTGCACATGTGTGTAAGAGAGGTATCGTGGTGATTAAAAATTTTATAATGTATTTTCAAAATAATGATTACTACTATATTATTTTTTATCCGATTAGGAATAATTAAAGTGCTTGTCATTTTATTTTTTAATAATGTAACATATGAGTTATTTTACATGATTATAAACCAAATTTAAGGTACTTTTCAAATATGTAAAAAATATATCTATTTGAAATTTCGAATTTAATATGAATTACTAGTAAACCGGTAATAATATAATGAATGTACATCTACTGTCAATTAGCTTATATATTGTTGTATAAATCATGTTATGTGAAATAATTTTCTAAGTTGAGATATTTGCTGGATCCATTTAAAAATAACAGCCTGTATTTTTAAAATGTAAATGTTTAAGTTAAGATTTAGATAACAAACCATCAACCGATCAAGTGATAGTTTACTTGAGGATATATAAAATCGACTTTGGGCAATTTTTTTTTAAGTTCTTTAAGTTTAGCTTTTGGTAACAATCCATCAACCGATCAAGTGATTATTTACTTGATATGAGGGCTTATAAAATTGACTTTGGCCAAATTTTATTATATCCAGAAGATGTATTGACTGCATTTTTTCTTTGAAATTTTTTCGCTATTTTTTACCGTTTAAAAATTATTTAGAAGGGAATTTATGTGGTGCCACATCAGATAATTTTTTTTCCTATAATTGTTTATATGTCTAGTAATTAACTTAATAAATTAAATATTAAAATTACGTATATATATAATGGAAGAATGTCAATTTAATCACAATCTAAGTGAAATAATAAATGAAATTCAAGATCATATCAAAGTCGTTTCAGTTTCATAATTCTGGAAAAGTGATAAAAAATTATAGCAATAAAAAATAATGTAAAGGTAAAAAAGTCCATTAATAATAACTAGATATTTAAAAATAATTAATTTGCATTAAACTGTGAACGTTTAATATTTTTATAATTAACACACCGAGTAAAATAAATAGCAATTATTTCGTACAAACATTAGGTGGATTTTTTCATGTGTTCGCAGTTAACGGAACTCGTAATGGAATTCGTGATGTCATTAAAATTTATCTTTTATCCGGGTAACTTTTTCGTGGACATGAAAAACAAAACAATTGTTTCCGAACGATGCTTGGCTCTTAATGATTTTAATACAAATGCTACATCGTATTCCCTTTTTGTAGTGTAGTACATATTTAAATCGCAAAATAAATATAACGAACGCTTCTTGTACGATTAAAAATGTATTTATCACAAATTAGTTATTATTTTTGACATTTCCCGACGAAGATCCATTATTATTTAAACCTTGAAATGTATAGGAATAAATGTATACCTACAATTTTAACCATTTTCAAGATACAAAACGCAAACCACCAAAGAGAAGTTTGATAATAAATTCCATGAATTCACTGGGAGCTGTACATACGCACGTAACCGCACATTCACGGGGAATTCACGCGAAAATACCTGCACTCCTCGGTGTCGTACTCATGCGAAAAGCCGGAGCAACAGAACCGGCAAAACAAAGTAAAAATCGCGGAAATTGGCCCAACGGGATGCATGCGGCAGCGGGATCGTGCATTCGAGCCAATGCTAAACAAAACATAACCTTGATGCTCGAACAAAGCAGGGTAGCATTCAGCAGATTTATTTTTAACAGAATCGGGAGCATTGAAAAATATTTATATTTTCATGCAAAAACAAAGGATGTTTATTTAGCAGTGAATGTATGAACAAAACGGAAAAGATTTTCTATTACCGCCATTGGTGTTTCCGGACACTTTGTAAGGGATATATGGGACGGGACAAAATTTTCGATAGTGCACGTTTTAGGACCTCTAAAATACGATTTCACTATTTCCACGATGACGTTGTGCGTCACATAGTTTGAACACGTACGATAACTATGTAATATTTTTGATCCCTCTAGCGGCGAAAATTCGCATAATATTATTTCAAGAACACCACATCGATCGAAAATTTATCGCTCTACAACTTTGCCCTCTTGACATTTTCCTCTAAAATTAAAAGGAAACGTAAAAAATGCAATTATTTAAAAAAGAGCATTTTTCAACCCTTAAAATCTAAATTAGGCTACGAAGCCATAGGGGTAGCGTGCTAGATGTTGGGTATTTTTAATGTACGAGCAACAAGGAATAAAATTCAACCATAAAATATACTTTATCAATTTTTCTGGATTACAATGCAGATTTTTACTGGACTGTCTTTGTCAAACAGCTTTTCATTTCCTACCACATACCTGTAAGGGAGGCATATAAATCATGTTAACAATTCTGTAGTGGATTCTTAGTGGATGAGCACGTTTCAGGGTCCCTAGAATACTACGAGTATTTTTTCTATCTATCTGTCTGTCTCTCTGTTTGTCGGTCTGTGTGGATCTCTGAGTTACGTTTTTTTCAAAAACTACTAAACAGAAAATTTTGTTGTTTAGTATATATAAACTGCATCCTCTGAGAGCTGATTAGTTTTTGATAATCCAATAACCAGAAGTGGTAGTTTTCTTAAGCCCTATCAAGTTATTTTGCAATATTTCAGTAAAATATGGTTTAATGACAATTTTTGTTATTAGAACAATGTTTCAAATATTATAATTTCTCTGTGTATGTCTGTTTGTATGGATCTCTGAATTATAGTTTCTAAGAAACTACTGAACTGCATATTCTCATATTTTATATAATTTTGAAATATCTCAGATAATTTTATTATTAATTATTAAAATCGTACTCTAGGGACCATAAAACGTGCTCATCCACTGAATATTCACTTCTAAATTTTCAGCGTGATTCCTGTACCTCCCTTTCAGGTATCTGCCGGGAGGTAAAAACAATACAACGCTTGTAAAATGTCTTTTTTTCAATTTGGCAATTTCTGTTTTTTTTTTAGGGATGAGTATTTCTTGATGGTGCGTGTTTCTGCATTGTTTAATAAGAAATCTATGGCTGAAGATATTGAGGTTTCACAACATTTTATATGTTTTTAATTAAAATGTCAGATTATGAAAAAATTATTTTGATTATTTTTTGACGTTTCTTTAAACCAATCAAATGCTTTATTGTATGTCACGTGTCTGCGTTTTAACCAATCCTGTCATTATTATACTGAGAATAATGCTCTTGTGATTATTCCCGGAAATTTTCTCTGTAGCTTTTTTGTTTTTGTTGACAGATGTCAAATGTCAGATAGATATCATCAACACAAGTAAAAATGAGCAAAAAAGATAGATTTAGTGACGTGCCTGATGATGAAATCAAAAAATAATCTAATTAAATTAAATTCGGGCTTTCGTGGCTATTGCCTGGCAACAAGTTTTCGAAAGATCTGTCAAATTATTTTCAATTTATTCTCACTCTCTTCTTATATTATTACTGAGATTATTTTTATTTATATCGTACTGTATTTAAGCAATTACTAAATCTCTTACTATTTAAAATTATTAATTAGAAAGAAGTTTGTTACTCTTATTTAGAATTAGTAAAAAATTAAGGTTATGTTGATTGAAAACATTTGCAACCAAAGCAAAACTTTGTCACTTATATTAGGTTTGTTCCAAGTGGTCATTTCTGACATGTTTGTAACATGTTTGTGACAAATTTCAGTGCGCCTGCGAAAAATGTAAACAAGTTAACTTTGAAACATTTCTTTTTTGTGCCGAAAAATGTATGAATTTCTTTATTTATATTTATATTTAAGGTTAGCTGTCAAAACAAAATATGAGCATGCACATGCGCTTCATTCCATTCACCGTTTCAGTCTATGTTTCAAACTTAACTTGTTTACATTTTTCGCAGGCGCACTGAAATTTGTCACAAACATGTCACAAACTTGTCAGAAGTGACCACTTGGAACAAACCTATTATTAAGCACTCCATTCTTTTAGAAGGTAAAGCTAGTGTGAAGTCACAGAATTCAAGTATAGCACATTTTGCAAATGCTAAACTGAAATTAAAATATAGTTTCCGGTTAGTCTTCGTCTTGGCCACTGTGTGCCGTACCCGCTTCTGTGAAAGTACGTTGTATGCAAACATAATACTCTGGAAACAGAACATTCCAACCGTCGATTGGCACGAGTGGAACTTTACAACGCAGGGTTACATTCACAGGCCAGTTTCATTTCAGCGAGAGTGGTTCCACAACATGCTTTTGTATGTGTGCTCAGCTGGCCTTTTCATCATATGGAAGTGGACTCACGGGAGCCTGATATGCAACATATTCTAATTGCGGTAGTTCTTTCATAATTTATACGGGGATATAATTATTTAGCGTGCATTTCTACGGTTCTTTTATTTATTGTTAGCTGTACCATTCAGTGCTTAAAATTGCCATGAGTGTAATAAGCTTTGTCATCTTGAATTATTCAGTGGGAGTATGAGTGTTTTTACGAGGTAATTTAAAATTGTGGAGATGAGTGCTAGTAAAAGTAACCCTTTTAAAGACCGTAAATCAGAACTTGTATTTTTCTATATTTCTGGCGATGGAAACCATTCGTCGTTCATTCCTGTGAAGTATTCAGATATTTGTCTTGCACTGCGCCCCCATAATATACTTTAATAATATTTACACGGTTCTCGACATTTAATGTATTCATGATGACAGTGACAGATTAAAGTATTTAAAACAAATTGCAAGCACTACACGTCAGTAGCAATAAAAAGAGTAGGCGGAAAATTAAGAATTATTATTATTAATTTCATTAAATTGCGCGCTCATAAAAATAACTTCTTGTTTCGAGAAAATTTTCAGTTTTCCTTTTGCATGAATTTGTAGAAGAAAATTTTATTTCATAGAAAATGATTAGGTTCAATTAAAAAAATGGTAATTTTGAATATAAATTTTATTTATCTTCTTTTTTCTGCTTTGAAAGAAAATGAATATATTTTAAGTTTTGTTTTTTAAAAGTAATGAAAAAGAAGTCGTTTTAATTTTAAATAAAACGTTTTTGTTAAAAAGGTTTTCATTTTGAATTCAAACTACTCCTATTCAAACTACTTCGTTCTCATAAAGAGTCTCAGTTGAATTCTTTGATATGTTCCTTCAAAACTAAATTAATTTTCATACAAGAATATTTGTTAAACCTACAAAAGTTTTCTATGAAAACGAAATCGGATTGGCACTATTCAAATCAATTTTTCTCTTCCTTTAATAGGAATCTGTTTGTTCCAAGAAATCACTTTTATCAGTGCGGCAGTATCAAAATAAATTAATCAGCATTAAATAAGATGCAGGGATATTGGTAGTGTTGTGATATAAAATTTGGATTCAAAATTTTTGCCGGACACTTTTTATTTACAAAAACTGAATGTACATGTTAATTGCCTAGGTTAACATTTACGTGGGACACACAGTATGTAAGGAAGAAATAGATAGTTTACAACAAATATTGACGTATGATTTGGCGTCTCTATTTTCATGTACATAATTTTCAAATTTCATGTTTAGACTGCTTTATGATTAAATTTTGATAGGAACCTATAAATCGAAGGGAGAAGTTTTCAAACATAGACGAAGCAATTAATTTCCTCTATACATTCCACTTTCACTTCGTCCACATTTATACACCCATTCGGTATCGTACGGTCCCGCAACAAACCATCAATCATATCTAACCAATTATTCCTCAGCCGCAAAATCGGTCACACTCCTCATATATCTCTTTTTCACTTACCAAACTCACTTTTACTCATTTAACATTCTCAATCTCACTCTTCATAATCTATCGATTTCTCAGGATACTCTTACTTTTTGTAGTTTCCTTGAGGGCTCATAAAGATTTTCCTACAAGGTTTGATTATTAAGTAATAGATATTTATGTATCTAGGCACTGAAGTTCAATTTTTTATCACGAATATGGAATTTAGTTGCCGAGGACCGTAGGGCCGAGGAAAATGAACCATATGAGTGATAAAAAGGAACTTCTGTGTCGAGGTACATATTAAGTTTTATTTTAAATCTAAAATTCGAAAAACCTGTAAAAAAATTACAATATAGGTTAAGTTTATACATCTGTCAGTTGTCAATTGAAACTGACAGTCAGTGTTGCCAACCTCGAGAAGTGAAGTTATCGTAAATAACACTCAAAACATTGGGTGCTATTCACACCTCTATACTAAGGGCTAGTAACTAGGGCATTTTAAGATTTAACACTGTTGCTATGAAAAAATTGTTGATCTCCAAGGTAATAAACAACTTTTGCAAAGTAACAGTGCCAAATTTTAAAATGCCCTAGTTAGTAGCTCTTAGTATAGAGGTGTGAATAGCATCCTATGTGTTTTGTCCTCAATTTCGCAATCGGAATTAATTAGTTAATTTTTCTTGCAAATTTTGTTTCATGTTACGTTCAAATTTACTATAGTACATCAATATATCTGCCAAAATTATTCTAATTGTACAATAATTATTTAATGGTTGCCAACTCTGGGTTGCTCAAAATCGTTGTATAATGGGTTACTTTAGTGACGATATCTGAGCTTTTAATGACGATTTTTGAGTAATATAGTGCCGATTTCAAATAAAATTTATTATATTAGGTATACAGTTGTTTCAAAATTATTGAAAATTGTACCCAATATTTTTCGTGCTGCTGATTCGATAGGTTCCAGTAATGATACAAAATTAGTAAACAATAATATTTATTTTATTTAATTAAAGTTGTGTAACAATTCTTTCAATTTCATTTCATTAACTTTATCTCTCATTATTAACTTTGCTTTTGTTCTTAGCAAAATGTATTTTTTTATGAAGATGGGAAGTGGACTAACTGATTTCTGCGTAAAAATGACAGCTCGTGTAAAAAAAAAATGATTCTTAAATCCCTCCAGATACGCTGTCAGAATTTAATTATTGTCATTTTGTCATTTTTGACAGTCCGCTGTCCGTGTCTTTGCAACAACTATTATGATAAATTCTTGGCTCTCGCTGTATTACCTATTAAAAATGCAATAAAAATGGGCATTCAAGAACGATGTGTGTAAAAAATTTACGAAAGAAAATGTTCCTAGCATAATGGTAATATAAATCTCCTTAACTCCAGTTTTGGTCCTCGGCATTTCCAGGATTTTCCTGCGCTAAAAACCTCTATCATTCATCAATCAAAAATCAATTCTCCTTGAAAATTGCCTGTCTAGTGAACGTGTCACAATGATAATTGCAGGGATCTACGCAACAAAAAATGTCCTCAGGCATGCGCTGGAAGCGACATGGAAGACTAGGGATTTTCTTGATGTTAGTGCATTTGGTTACCTGCGCATTCCATCACATCCCCGATAGAAATTCGTGTATGCTAAACATGAAGTACTGTCTACATTTTCACGGTTTTTCTTTTTTCAAAGAAGTATTTTAAACTCAGATATTTACAATTACTCTCCCTTAACTTATTTGGTTGAATTGCTTTTTCAGATATAATAATATAATAATAAATATATCATATACCGAAATCAGTTATAATCAGAGTGCTCACTCATCAGCGAGGAAATGTCGAAATAATATACTCATTGACACAATTATCAAATATTTAATTATGATGAATCAAGGAAAAAGTAAAGATGGTATTAGTTCGCAAAATAATATTTGCAGTCTCTGAGTAATACTACGTATGAGTAACATCAGAGACTGCAAATTTTATTTTGTGAACTAAAACCATTATTACTTTTTCCTTGATTCATCATAATTAAATAATCGATAATTTTGTCCATGAGTATATAATTAATTTTTTAACATTAATAATGAATATCTACAATTATAATTAGCTCCTCTTCAATCGGTATTTCAAATATTGTATTTCAATTTAGTAGTAATTTGTAATATATTAATTAATAACTAAAATTTAATATTTCGTTTAGCATCCTGAAAAAATAAATTATTTTTAAAAAGTGGAGAATTAGAAACAAATTTATGCAGGATTATAAATAATAGTAGTTATCAAACAGTGAAATTATTAATATTTAAAAAAAAAAAAACGTGGAGTTTCCTTTTTTGAGTTCATGTCCTTGTCAGTGGACCCTATAATATTAAACATAATAATCAATAATGAAAGTTGAGCGTGACCTTCATCAAAATGTTTTTATCTGTAAATCTTTTATTCGTCGTCCAATACCAAATAAAATGTTAAAGCTTGAAACAACCTACTATTGTTAATGTTTTAAAATAGCGTAAATAAAATAAATGTTAATTCGTTTAACAAGTATGAAACACAAATATAATTATATAATTTAATAATTATCGATCATAATTTTTTGCATTATTATTAATTTTTTTAGTTAATTGTTCAGGATTATTTGAGTTTAATGCAAAATACTTTATCGAAAATTTAATTTTTATTATTAAAAAGAAATATACTTATTTAAAAAAAAATGTTTCATACAAGATCAGTAAATTATACCGAGCGTATAATTTAACTTTGCCATAGCAACATAATCATCATCCAAAAATACTAGTTTTATACATCTCAAAATCGTCCATAAACTGCTTGATTTTCTGCTTATAACTAGAAACTTTTGTAAGATTTCGATTGACACCAACTGGTTGTCAATTTTGTGCGTTGGCTATGTTCAATGTTTAAATACTTGGAAATAAGAGATTTCTATCAATTTTAGAGCTAAATTGCAGTGCACAACAAATAAATAAATATAAACCTAATCATTTGAATTTTTCAAAATATTTGTATATTCCTCCTACCCTTGTTTACGAATGATCTGATTTTTTTTAACATAATAATTCTAGTAATTTATATTTGACAAATAAAGCAGTAATTTCATTTAATAAATTTATAATAATTTCTACAGGAGCAAATATTTATTTATAAATAATGAAAAAAATAAGTCATTTTTTTAAGTTTCACTTTCGTATAATAAATAGTCCGAAAAATGTAACATTAGCTGTATTCTTTTTGGTCAAAATCTCAGTTAGTCTCAGCTCACTTCTGATAAACTCAGTAAAGTGTTGTTCTTTTTGTTACAACTGAACTGAGACAAACTGAGAGAACTCACTTCCCCCCTTACCGATGCTGCATCACCCACGAAATAAACTCAAAATGATCTACGCAACTCAGTTCGGTGGAAGGGGTAATGTTTGGTTTGTGTTGTCTGGAGAACTGTCATA
This sequence comes from Poecilus cupreus, assembly GCA_963942605.1. Taxonomy (NCBI): domain Eukaryota; kingdom Metazoa; phylum Arthropoda; class Insecta; order Coleoptera; family Carabidae; genus Poecilus; species Poecilus cupreus. Next base: position 7,027,586 of record OZ012714.1, on the reverse strand, counting down.
TTTATTAGGTTATGTGCACCAAATTGCTACAATAACAAAATATGTCGATCTATTTCATTGATATATTAAATGTGTAAACTAATTGTAAAATATTTTCAGTGCCATCAATTTTAATAGCATAAGTGTATATATTCTTGTTTAAACCCACCTTTCTATACAAAAAATGCTGTTCTTTTTGGATGCCTTTCAGCTCAACTCAGCTCAGTTCATCTCAACTCACTTGTCAACTGAGTTGAGCTAAAATATTCCAAAAAGAATACAGCTATTAGTAACCAGTATGAAAAAGTATTATATTAGTTTTTAAGTGATTCTAGCGTTGGATTAATTTTATTCCCACTTGTCAATTAAACTTGTACATAAAATAATATTATTTGACCCCCTCCCCTCTCTCCCTTCCCTCGTCGTATCCGACCTGCGCCAGTTCAATAATTCAGCTTGGCCCTTCGCTTGTCATGAACGTATACTTGACGCGACTATAGCGACCATGACAGCTTTTCTATATGAGATGATTTGAATGCGTATACCGTCATACAGAATATTCATTTTATAATATTTCTACAAAAATTGACAGTTTGTTTCGTCGTATTCCGTTTATATGGTAATTTATTACCCGCTGTATTTTATAACCAGCGTAGTTTGATATATTTAAAATTTGATATACTGCCATATCACATGCGCTGAATATATTAGCGTGTGGACCTTGTGTAATAAAAGTATATTAGATTAACAAAAATGCTATGTTATTTTTTATGTTTGCGTAGCGGGAATTAATTTATTTAAATTGTTTTGCTTGTTTTTGTTCCCTAATTTTCTCTTTATTAAATTTTACTTGATTAATGAAATAACTCTCCAAAGTCGAAAGATATTCTTCTAAATTAAGTTTGAAAATTTCTTGACAGCGTTTATTTAATGTATTTGGTTTGTTTTGAAATTTTTAATTTGCTGCTCTCGCCGGAAACGAAATAACTTTTTAATTTTTTCTTAACAGATGTAACACTTCGCTTTATCATCTGAATTTTTAAAACTTTATCGTAAAAAATTAAATAAAAACACTTTAAAGTATCCGAAACAACAAAAATTTAACATTGTTTAATACTAATAATTTTAAAGCGTTAATGTTAAAAGTTTTGTATCTATTGATCCTAAAATTTTCTTTAAGAAATTTACTTTCTGAATTTCAAAGTAAATTGATTTAGTTTCATTAGAGTAACTCCTTTGAAACTCAAATTTAAGTAACGTTATCGTTAAAAGAGAAAGTCTGGAGAAATGTAAATAAAATTTGTCGATTAAAATTTGCGAAAGAAAAAAGAAAAATTATGGAAGTATTCTTTATATATGCGTTGCATGGGTAATGGGTACATAAATTATAAAATAATGAATATGTTGATTAAGCCAAAAGTATATTTAAAACGAACAATAATCTTATTGAAATAAAAGGATAAAGTATAACAGTTTAATATAACATGGCTAATAAATTTTTGCTAGATTATAAACAGGACATATTTGAAATTTGACGTGGTGAAAGTTGCTAGTATTAGTTTTCGAAAATTGCTTGGCTGAGGGGATCAAATCGGGGATTTTGTGATACACAGTTCGATGCGTTACCATGGAGATATTAACCCATTCTTACTCTTAAATTATAGAATAATTTATTTACAGCATTTATAAATATATTTGTAGAACAAATGTGTTTTGCAAAATACACTACAATATTTTGATGTTGAAGAATATAAGAAATATGAATATTATTGAGAAAATGTAAATAAAACTTGGCTTGCCAATACGTTAAAAATAAAAAAAAATTAAAAATAGTATTTCTTCATTGTGGTTTCTGTAATCCTTCCATTACCTATACCTATACGAAGTACAAATACCTATTCGTTTCAAATAACTATTATATTTGATGTAATATTTTTGCCATTTTTTGTTGATTCTTTTAGTTTATGTTGTGTTCATGTACTCAGTATGGTATTAAACTATTTTTGGTATTTTACACATTTAGACAATTCAAGAAATAATTCGTAAAAAAGAAAACCTGTTATCATGTTATTGGCAAAAGAGGTTACAATTCTCGATTGATCTTTTAATTATAATATTTTATATATTCCTTCTCTACTTCGAAATATTATTTTATTTTGCCTATCAGACATACATACATAACATAAGTGGGGTAGCACTAGAGATGGGTTTATTCCGGATATTTAAAGATACAGGAAAATTCCCAGTTTCTCGCAAATTTCCCAAGGAATTTCAAATGTGAATAAAAATTAAATTCTTTTTACTTTCTTATACAAAGTATAAGGAATAATTGGAATCATGAACAAAATCGCTGACGAGATTTTTGCGTAAATATATAAATTTTGACGTCCACTGAATCCGTTAAGACCACTTGCTCAATGATGTCTGTGTGTGAAGATGAATGGATGGATGGATGGATGTCCGCGTGCGCAATATCTCATGAACAAGACAATATATGTAAACGAAAGTTGGATTTTATAAGTTTCATGAAAATATAAAGAGCAGAGTTGATTTTGAATGAAATTGAAAAGCCGGAAGAGGAAGTTTACTGAACACACAAAACAACAAATTTCATTTTTTTTAAATATGGAATCAGCTGTGAAAAAAGTTTCAAATGAAGAATATTTCGAATATAATATGTATTCTTGTACATGCTTCTAATTTTGAGGAAAACAAAATTTTGTATTTAAAAATATATATTTCAGTAATCTTATTTACACTGGGAACAAAAACTAAAATTATTTTAACATCTAAGTGTCAAACTTGTCAAATAATTGTGAAGTGTCATAAATACGTGTCGTTTTAAATATTATGCAAGCAATATTTTTATTTTCAGTTAAAAAGTTTTTAAAGGCTAGATAATAATTAATATTTCAAATTAAAATCATAGCTGCGAATACAAAATTAAACATGTATAACATTTATATGTCAAATAAGTGTCACTATAGTTATTCGCAAGGAACAATTTATACATATTCAGTTGGTTTTATTTGTATAAGAAAGTAGTGTGGTGCCCACACCAAATTTTTTATTCTACTCACCACAACAACATACATACAAATTTTCATCGCAATTGTCCTTTAGGAAACTCGCATGAAGTGTCATTTTGTAAATTTGAACGCATGTGAAAAAAAGTCGTTAATTTATTTTCAAATATGAGCAGTTTCCATCTAAGTGTTTCTCTGAGGAAATTCATTTTCTAGCGTAAGACTAGAAAGATTGACTAGCAAAATTTTAATCTTGTGCAAACACTGGAATAAAATGAACTAGATAAAACGTAAATGAAAAGCAAGTGTTAAGAGTTTTAGCCTTGTCATCTTTTAGTTTTTTTATGAGTGGTGTATAGTCCACATGGCTGGCGCTGCCAGTGCTGGCAACCTGTCAGCGACGAAATCCCCAGGTTCGTTAGCCGTGAGGGCACCCCGGAGATTCGCCAGGCCCAATGTGCTTCGGCGCCCTTCGCATTATTATACGGAAGCAGGTTCCTTCTTTATTAACTGTCATCGTTCTCTCTCACGCTTCTTCTGTCTACTGTCTGCTGCTGTTTTTGCTGTCGTCATTTGTTATGTCTTGTTTCCTCTTACGATGTTTTCTGTTTATTTTTTAATCAATTTATTGTACAAACGACGTATTTTGTTCTACGTTCACAGCGATTTTTAATATACTTTTTTTGTTGTTTAACTTTGATGTCTCTTGTTGGTTTTTCGTTGACGGTATTGAATAAATTATTATGTAAACTTTAAGTATGATTCTTACAAAAATAAAATATGTATTCGTGTAAAAGTTTTGTACTCATACGACCATTAATATTTTCAATAAATAATAAACCAGCATACAAGGTACAACGCAGAATGCAATTTTGCAATGTGTAGGTATTTGAAATTGGTTTCGTGCAATATCAGAAAATAAATTTCTGTATGATATACATTTGAATTCGAAATGAAAACAAGTATTATATTCATTATATTGCCAACCTAACTTGAAAGGAGACTTCTGCACTTTCCCATATTCGTTAAATAAATTGCTTCGTGATATTTCATTGGACTGTGCATTATGAGATCTTCAGTTCGAATCCCATCGACGAAAGTTGCCATTTTAACTTTACACCTGTGATTCTGTCTGCACTAATATGTTTGGAAGGTGTGACTAGACAGCTGGTAACCCAAATTCACGAATTTCTTATTTTTTTCACCGCTATTCATACAATACATCAATACAAGAGTGAAATTATTAATTCATCTTTATTCAGTTTTTAATAACCGTCTGAAAAATAGGAAAACTTTATTTAAAATTATTGACAGGGCAATTTTTTCTGCCAGGCGCGTTCCTGGCTCTTACAGGCATGTAATAAAGAAGATTCTCATTGTTGATTATAAAAATTTGTCAAATGATATATGAAGTATATTCTGAGTAATAATATAACAAGAGAGTGAGAATAAATTGAAAATAATTTGACAGATCTTTCGAAAACTTGTTGCCAGGCAATAGCCACTAGTGCTAGGGCTTGAGCCAAATGGCAATAAGTTTGAGAAAGATACTGGAAAATTACTTTCTAATTTATCGAACTCTCGAGTTATATTTAGTTTAATTAATTTAGATTAGTTTTTGTTATCATCATGAGACACGAATGTAAATCTATCTTTTTTGCTCATTTTTTACTTTGTTGATGATAACTATCTGACAACTGATATTTGTCAACAAAACAAAAAAGCTACAGAGATTATTTCCGGGAATAATTACTAAAGCTTTATTCTCAGTATAATAAATGACAAGATTGGTTAAAACACAGACATGTGACACACAATGGAGTATTCCTGTCTTACTGAACTAGCATAAAATAAGAATAGAGTGTAGTAGTTTATGTTAAAATATGTCTGGAAAATATAATAAATAATTTTAAAATATTACTTTTCATTCATAATTTTATATTATAAATCTGTATTTGTTCGCGGCTTTAAAATGCGTGACGTAAACTTGCCTACTGCTTTTCATTTCAGACAGATTCAGATTTTCAAATGTCAAGTGTACTGCCATCTTATAATCATTTACCATAGTAGAATCAATTACAGGAAAATTTGATGAATCTGCTTGTTTGAACCTAGGCTCTATATTTCAAATCTTATCATACGCAATTTACAGATAAATATATACTAACAACAAATTGAAATGTAAATAAATTTTTTGACAGCTTCTAACACGTGCGTCGCTACTCACTTGGCGATAGATGGCGCTGATATCAGTTTACAAATGTCATAGGCAAGATGACGTCACACGTTCCATATTTGAATTTTAATCATTTTTTATAAATTTAATATCTCACTTAATTCTTCGAATTTTTCACTAAAATTTTGATTATTGTAGATCCAATAACATTTACTAATGAAAAAAAAATTGTCCCAAAAATGCAGGAATACCCCATTAAGCATTTCATTGGTTTTAAGAAACGTCAAAAAATAATTGTTAAAGTAAATAGGGAGCAAGATTTGTGGAAAAATATTGTCTTTCTAATGTATAATTAAAAATTTTTAGGGCATAACAGATAGCGACAAAATAATAAAACTCCATAATAACAGAACTCTCTGATTATTCTCCAAAGCATCTACAAAAACAATTTCACTCTCTGTGAAAGATTCCCGTCTGTTTTAAAATAAATATCTTCACTTTCTGTTCTTTACTCTTATTCCCAGAGCGCGCTGTAGCCGCGCAAAAACTCACACCAAAAAATCCACATCTCGGCGGACAAAAGAGCAAAAAGACGACTGTTAGATTGAAATAAAAATCCGGTAATGTTTCCAGAGCTGTCAGTAAGCCGCGACGAACAAAGCGCCATGCTATCACAGCGAAATTTTTAATAAAAATGCAGGAGGAAGTACAGAATAACTAATTGGATTTTAATTGTCGCTCTAAATCCAGTTGGTGAGATAATTTTACACATTCTTTCGCAATTATTCAGCGTCTTCTTTTCTGGAGTTATTTTAAATAACGAGCTTGCGCACCTCGTTCGCTTATTCGACGCTGAAGAGAGCGAGAACGTCTGTGGCGCGGCTGTCGAGAGTGCAACAGAGGCGCGCTAATTTGACGTCAATGGTGGAAGCTTAATGGATTGCGGAGAATTCGTAAACAGATTGAGTTTGCCGCTTTAGCTTGAGTTTACCGCTCACGAATTTCAATGTGGGTATTTTCAACACGCTTTTAGAATAATGGAAATGAAGAATTGACGGAGGTTAATTTACTTATTACCTACCTAACATCAGGTTGCTCCTAAAATTTAAATTTTGTTGAATAATCGTTGCGGTTCGTACATACAGCATCTCTCAACCAAATTGCAGAATGTTTTTAGGAGTATTTGCATTGGCATAATTGATAGTTTGATGCATGGATGAATGATTCATAATATGAGGAACAGATAGTGATTATACGAATGTGGATGAGGATAATAGAAATGTTGGGAGGAGATTAGTTGCTAGTCTTGTTCTATGAATAAAGCTTTATAACCAAATATAAGTTACAATGATCGCTAGTAAGAACGCTGATTAAGGGCGACTAACTAGCAGTTGACTATCTGTGTTTTTCAGCTGTCAAACCTTCTTACATGATTATTGAGAAAAATATTTGAAATAGAAGTGGTAGAATATTTAATTCTGTATGTCTTTTATTTGAAGCTTATATCTCTAAAATAATTTAGGCACGCTTGACAGCGTAAAATGAAGTTAGTCAACTGCTTGTTAATCACTCTTAATCGGTTGTTCTTACTAGCAGTCATTGTGATTAAATTATTTTATCGAATGTAAATCAAACATAGCTTATTCCATAGGAGAAATTTGGTCTGCTTTATCGTCATTTCCATGTGCTGAATTCTGATTTCAATAAAAATAAAAGATTTTTGTTAACTTATTTGACATGATTTGATGGAAACTTTGAAAGGATTCAAATTTTAAAATCATGTTACCTTAACCAGTTTTTATCAGAGTACTAGTTTTTTGTTTTACTGTTAAAATGTATTAGCGATTAAAATATTCGAAGTTGGATTTTTTTTAAATGAAAATTTTATTGTCACACAATGTTTGTGTGAACTTTAGTAGATTTTTAGTTATCGTTTAAGACTAACGCAAATATTATTCTTAATTTTTTTGTCTTGAAGCATCATTTGGGTTGACATGTTTATGTGTCCATACTAGGCTATGCCGAGCTCTGGAATATAGCAAGACTGGAACGGTAACTTGTACGCTTTTATGAAAACGAAAAACGAACCTAAGACTTACAGATATAAGACCACTTGTTTGTAGAACAGTTGATACGTATAATCGTGTTGCAGTCTTATCCAAAGGTGATAAATAATATTTTAGAGAGTATTGTTCAATTATTCGAAAATTCCTTTAAATTCATATACCTTATAGAAAGGGAGGTATAGGAATTATGCTAAAAATTGGGTAGTTACTTTTCAGTGGATGAGCACGTTTTAGGTTCCCTAGAATACGATTTTAATAGTTTTGCGAAGATGTCTGTGTCTGTGTCTATCTGTCAATCTGACTGTGTCAGTCTGTCAGTTTGTCTGTCAGTCTGTGAGGATTTCAGGAGTTACGGTTTCTCAAAAACTACTTAACTGAAAATTTGTATATTTTGTATATGGCAATTATATTCCCTTTGGAAGAGCTGATTAGTTTTTGGTGATAATCCAATAACCGGAAGAAATAGTTTACTTGAAGTTTTATAAAGTTATTTTAAAATTTGTCAGTAAATATTATCATCTACAATTATTGTTTGAAACATTTTCCTCTTAATATCACCATTTACGAATTACAACACGTTAAAGAAAAATTATATTTTGATATTTTCGTTTAAATCTGTTAACCTGTGTTGAAAACGGTTGAAAAATGTCATTTTTTGACATGTGTCATAATTTTTTTAAGATACATAAGTATTTCTTGATAGTGGTGGTCCGTGTTCCTGCATTGTTCGATAAGAAATCTATGGCGGGAGGTATTGTGCTGCCCACAACATATTTTTATAGCAGCATTATTTAATTATTAAATATAGTTATTTACTTTACAAGTGGGCAAAGTAAGGAATTACCCACGAGAGAAATTTTAGCTCACGAAGCCGAAGGCTGAGTGAGATAATTTTATCGAGTGGGTAATTCCACTTTGCCCACGTGTGAAGTATAACGTTTTATCCAACACCTTTTAATAAATGAAAAATTTATTAAAGAAATATTATTTGACAGTGACATATGCTTTAAATTTTTAAATTAAAATGTCAATCAAAGTAGTTACCAAGGTGTTGTGTGTTATTATTATTGTTATAAATAAAAAAATACCCACTAGTGGTTTTCCTCAAAATTATACCCACTAGTGGATAATCTGTTACTTTGCTTGTTTAAAATCGCCATAGTTATAGAGCATTTATTGAGAGGTGTTGGATAAAATATTTTATTTTCAAAGTCGTTGAATGTTAATTTCTTTTTATTTTCTTATTAACTTTTTAAGCGGACTGTACAATACCTAAAGACAGTTAGCCCAACGACTAGTTGTCTCTCTTGGCTCGCATTTTAACGTCAGTTTGCGTTCCTGTATTATTGGGCATCCAAAATTAAAATACGCTAACTTGTGATAGAAAGCTGAACTATCCATAAGGTACATAAATTTAATTATATTTTGAAATTAATAGTTATTTTTTAAATATTATTGGTAATAGTAATTATTTTAAGAATATTCAAATGTAGGTATTACATTTGTTTAAGCCGTATTAGTTATACAAGATGTAAAAATTAAAGATACATTATATTTGTAGATTATAGGTTAAGATTGAATTTTCTCCAAGAAAAATCTAGAAAAACAGGAAAATTTACAGTATGTATGGCAACAATTCTACTGCCAATAAATGCAAACTAGCAACACTAAAGTACACATTCGACATCATAAGATATCATACAAAATGAATTTGAGATGTACCTTTTGTGAATTGTGATCAACGCCATCTCTTCATAATTTGGAAGCCCAATTATATTTCAGTGAAGTTTAGTCCTCGTTTAATTTAGTTTAATTAGTTTAGAAATTCCAAACACAAGACGTCTCTCTAAGTCTTTTGTAATTTTCAGTTGCTTTCATATAATGATATGCTGAACTTTATAAGTATTTCGAAATATCTTTATTTAACATAAATTCTTTGAACGAAATGAGTAAAAAGAAGAAATATTTGATAAGACCTAAATGTTAGATATGTTTAACGTTTAAATAAAAAATAATATAAATATATCAGCACGCCTTTAGCGTTTAAAACTGTATTATTTATGAAAATTATTATTATGAATTAGTTTTGTAAGTAGTCCACTTTTAGAAGCAAACATAGTAAATAAAAAAGATAACTGGCATCCACTTATGAAATTATTCTTTATCCCAGCACAACATACCTCCCATCCATTTTTGCGGAATTAACTGAAGTACAAAGTAATCTTACTAAAGTTAACAGACCACAATCTCTATTCACTCTTACAAGAAAATCCCGTCGCTATCTGACTCGCGTCTCCAAGACATCTGCGTGCGGTTGTATCTTTTGGTGGCAGCGCGGAGTTGGGATGTTTAGAAGATGTTTGTGTGCCGTCCCGCAAATTGCGTTGTACTTGAGCGGCGAGTGATGACGTCACAAGCACCGCTCGTAAAGCTCTGCTAACTGCCTGACTTCCACCCTCTGGATGTATCTCTATCTCTCTGACATCGCTGTAGCGATTTATCTTTGGCTTTGTGAAATATTTTCAGAGAGTGAATCATATTTTAACACAGATGAACGTTAAATGTAAAATAAACTTTTTCTCATTCATAAACAAACATGAAAAATGTAAACAAATTTGTTTATTTAAAAAATTTGTTGTGAAATTTAAAATTTCTGTAAATATTAGTGTTGTATATTTTTATTATTGTTTGTTATGTAGTTGGTATTGTCAAAAATATTTGATTTGATATTATTTACCGAAACGTGAGTAATTGAGAAAAATGATTGTGATCATAAATGAAGCAGGGAAAGGTTTAAATCTGCTATTGAATGTCGATAAATGTAAAGTGTTGGTGTTTGAGAAGAATGATTTGGTGACTGATTGTAATGTTTCAGTGAATGGTGTGAGACTGGAACAACTGAATGAATTTGTATATTTGGGTAGTATGTTCTCGAGGGATGGACGTATTGACAGGGAGATTGAAAGGCGAGTGTCTGCAGGGTGCAAGGTATTGGGTGCTCTTGGTACATTTGCTCGAAATGTAAATGCATCTAGAGATGTTCGATTGAGTGTTTATAATGGTGTGTTAGTGCTTATATTGATGTATGGTTCTGAATGTTGGGTGTGGATGAAGAAGCATGAACGACGTATAACTGCTGTAGAAATGAGATATTGGAGAGGAGTGTGTGGGTATACGAGACGTGATCGTATACGGAATATATTGGTGTATGGTGAGTGTGAGATTGAGAAGAATGTTGTTAAGAAAGTGGAAATGAGTCAGTTGAGGTGGTTTGGACATGTTGAACGAATGTCGAATGAAAGGTTGGTGAAACTAATATACGTGGATGAGATTAAAGGTGAACTGGTTGGGTATGATTAATGGTTTGTTGCGTGAACGAATGATTTCGAGTGTGAAAAATAAACGAGCATGTATGAATCATACTATCAATGTGGACGAGGCGAAAGTGATGTGTCAGGATAGGAATGTTTGGAGGAGATTGATTGTTGGTTGACTGTGTTTCTGAGTTCATGCTACCCCACTTAATGGGATATAGCGTAATGTTATGTATGTATGTATTATTTTAGATGATTTTACATTTTAAAGTATAAACAATTATAACATTGTATGCTATGTACCTACTTCCTTTGGTGATAAAGCGTTAATATTCTTACTTTGTGTATGTAAGTCCCGGCTAGTTCAAGGGATTATTTATTATTCATCATCGGCCAATGAATCATAAAATCTTCAGTTCGAATTTCATAGCCAACAATATCACCATTTTAAATTGTATCCGTTTTAGTTCTTCTTCTGCTATTATCTTTCACACGTAAAATATAAAAGATGAATAAATGGCCTGATTATATTAGGCACAATAACTTAAAAACTATTTGTAAAGTATTTGTAAAGTATTTGTACAATTTTGTATCAGGAACATTAATTTATATAGTTCTCATAATGAAGTTCCATTCCAACTCCCAAGCACTTACAAATTAATACTATGTATTTGACAACATTGTCAACACAAACTCTTCAAGTATGCGCTCATCGTATGTACGTGGTTTCGTAATAACGTTCATTACGAACAGAATAGAAACATAAGAGACGGATACCCCGGCGAATGTGCTTGGGTAGTCTCCAGTCACAGTGCAAGCTCGACTATTTACTCCTTGTTTATGTTTGAAAGTGCAGTACGGATACAGAATGCAGAGTTCACCAACTATGAGCTGCATTGTCAAGTTGTCATTGCACAGCATGCGTGGACAATTAATTCCTACAGAGAGTTGTACATTGCTTCAGGATCACAATGACCAGACTTTGTATGGAATACACTTAATGGAATATATGACACTAGGAGATGTTGACAGTAGCTGTTGTAAAGTTTATTGCTTGTATCTTCCTCAAATGTGTGTAACTCAAATTGCATTAAAAATGTATTTTAAAATAATAAATACATCTGATAGAGCGACTGTTTATAATAGTTTTGCCGTCAGGTTGTAATTAAATAAGTTTCATGTAACCTTAGTTGACAATATAACATTTGGAGACATTCAAGAATAGTTACCACATATATGAAAAATAAGTTTGCAATGGGGTTCTTCAATAAAATCGCAAAATGGTAATTAAATTTATGCTAGGCAATGGCATGGCAGGGTGCGTTGATGTATGTTTACTCGATAACGCAAGTTAAGCAATACTGCCCGCGGTTAGTATTTGGATGGGTGACCGCTTTGTGAAAACACAAACCAACGAACATTGCGCGCTGTTGTCACACCATCTAAAACGAGAAACCAAGGGGTATATAACCTTAGCAGTTGAGACAGCTTTATTAATCATTTAAAAAATTATGTTTTTCTGCTTGAACTTATCTCTGTTAGATTGTCGAAGTGTCAAATGGTTGGCACCTAATTTGAAGATTTTTGTTTTGTTTTGAATTCGTAACCAAATCCATAACAAACAACAACATATGTCATAACATTTTTAAATAACCTTTTCGGCCTAATGAATAACAATTAAGACTTTTTAAACTGCAAATAGTTTTCAATTAAAATAAAGTTTCATAATTTTTTATTTAGTAGTAGAGGATACCATTTGATCAAATATTTTTTTTTATATTTGCCATAGAACTGATAATATGTATGGAAAGAGTATATAGACAAAGATAGTCAACACAGCGCGTCAGAGATAGAATAAAAGTCACGTGACAAGTGGCAAGAACTTGGTTTGATGTGCAAGTAGAATACTGTTTTGGTAGACTTTTATGCGAGCTTTTGTCTCTAATTTTTTATTTTATCAATTATTTATGAAGTCATACACGAAACAAATTTCAAGCTAATGAAAATACATGAAACATTTTCTTGATTCCGATGATATATTTGGTCACAAACGTTTAAAACACATTTGACGATAGATTTAATAATATATATGGATGTAGCTTTGCCTATGCTTTTAGCAGTTTGATGCCAACTTAAGAGAGAGATAGTTATATTTAAAATTGCGCAGTGGAAGAAGAACAGCACATTTATACCACGCGACGATTTATTACCCTTGTTTTTTGTGAAAAATTCAGCGAAAGGGAATAATTTTGTTTAAATAGATTTTCGTGAATAAATAATTAATTGTCGAAGTCTGAGTACCGCATCCAAAATGAATAAATGGTTTTACTACTTTCTTTGTACAGTAATTATAATTACAAAATAACTAATTTAGTTTTTTGTTTATGATATTGTTTAGCGACCATAAAGTAACTCTTTATGGTCTAGTTCCATAAAGAAAAAACAATAAACAACTTGTTAACTAAACAACAGAAAAACACTGTTCGAAATTACCAAATTCATGTGTCAAATATAATTGTCTTTCCAAGCTAATAAATAATATTTAATACAGACGAACATAAAATATTGTATGTAATACGTATATAACAAGATTTGATTGACTCGACCATTTATATGTAGGTATCGTCCATAAAACCCTAAATTATGTACTTGTTATATAAAAATCTACAATGAAAACCCCAAAAACTCAACTGAATTTTCATTCGGTAATATCCTTCTTAAATGTCAATGTCGTCGCGGATCACCCCTGCCAGGTCTCCTACAGATAAAAAGTTTTAAGATCGATGCTGCCCAAGAAAAAATTTTTATAAAGTAATATTTGATTGATGCCTGTGGTCGTCCTTGCATAGTTAATTACCTCAGTTTTCTAGTCATTAATATAAAACGGATTATAATCTTGGTATTGTACCATTTTTTTAAATTCTACTATAAAGTTTATAAATGTAACGAAATATAATGAGTACCTCATAAAATATAATTTATGTTTTATTTAAACCTGTGAAGGTATGTACTAAACAAGTATATATATATGCAATTTTATTGAACATTAAATAAAATGTTTTACTCCTTCTGGATGCAAGAACTATAAAGTTACCACTGTAACAAGCAGGTATGACAATTTTTATGTCAAGTACAATCGTATATTTACACATTTTGCTCATAAAGTCATATATTTTTACATCTTTCGTAAACAGAATCGAATATGAATACCCGGCGACCTATAAATAATTTTAGTCGTAAGTTTGAAGGTTCTCCGCACGTACTAATCGCAAAAAGACGATAACCACTCTTACGCTTCTAAAGTAGAAGCTTGGTAGCTCTACTTCCGTGGATATATACCTATACTCATCGCGAGCACCTGCACGGTAAATGCCAGCGCTGTTTATGGCGATGACATTAAATGTTAGTGCAGCTTTCAAGCGAGTGCGTCGCAACTTGTTCCCTCTCAATTTCTGTTTGTATCCCAAGATGAGGATGGATATTCTAGAAAGTAGAGACTAAGCCAAAAATATTTTTCAAACTGAAATAGTTATTTGTAGAGAGTGGATTATATGCAAAGTGCACTAATTGCATGTATTGCATATTTAGGCATTCTTATGCATATTTTTACAAAAATTGCATATAATTGCATATTTCAATATTTTTAAGACCTTGTTGTCTAGTGATAAACATTCTGAAATTTCTGGTAATGTACATTGATAATTCCCAAATATTGGAGGAGACCGCAATAAATCGAATAATGCAACGAAAAAAGAAATAAACAATACAATAAGCAAATAGACGAACCAATAAACTCTAATATTTCTAGAGAAATCCCTGTAACGGTAACGGTAGGTATTCATTGTATACACGAATGCTGGTAAAAGTGGGTACAATGAATATAAGGAAAAAAATACACCTCTCCTGCGGTGTATATTATTTCAATTTACTGATACAAATGAGAATGCTGTTGTAGAAACAATTGTTGTTGTTAAATAACAAAGTTAAACTTTTGTGTGTTTTCCACGTGAAAAAATGTATTTTACTCACGAAGAAAGAATTGATATGTATGAAATTTACATTTCGCTACAGCACTCTCATTTGTATCATTCATTTGAAATAATAACAATTCTTATTTGCATTTTGCTCAACATTTTTATTATGTAGTTCCTGTAAAATAAATAAGCACCACCTGGTGTATATAGGAAACTCGTGTGGTTAACACACCAAAATTTATTTTTATTCGTTCATTTGATTTTCCGTTGTCAACAATGTGATTAGTTGACAACACTTTATGTAATCGGTCATGGTAGTGTAGTAGTGCAGGATTTCTATAGCAAATTCCATTTGACCCATACAGACAAATACCGTAAAATCAATGGACCTAACCAGTGGCCTCCTTTACAAGCGCATCTCTCTTGAATCTAACATCGCAGCTAATATCCGTATTATCCTGTCAACATGTTAGATGTTTCGCTTTACTATTCCATCCCAGCGTCGTCGATTCATTCACCGCAAGCGAACAATTATGCTGAGCGTTCGCAACTCAAGTCTGCACACAACAAACAATCTTGTTGTTTTGCTCAGCGTCATTAGAAGCGTTGTTCTGCAGCATCTGAAACAAAACGCTGCTGGAGCACTTGACTGTCGCCTTGTTACGGCCAATTCTCGTTTGTCGACTCATTGACCATTGTAGGTCTTGGGCGCGCGCTAGAATGGATGTCATGTAAAGGTAACGAATCGTTAGGTACATTTTGGACGATCTCATTTCATCTTGTTGCAATTAAACAATCTACTTTAGGCAATGGGGCGGAAATACGTTATAGCATTTATGGTGGCTTTTTTCTAAGACACGTTTTTTACCATGTTAAAAATATAGTATATTATTCAATGAGCATGTAATGTATGCTATTACTCATGAGAATGAAGCGAATGCGAGTGATGTAAATCATTTGAATGACTAATAGCCATTACATGCGAGTAGAATACTATACTTTATCCACAACATTTGGTCAAATATTTGTTTTGAAATTATATGTAGAATTTTTACTTTGACAAATACAAAAAAAAATCAATATAGACAAATTGTAACAACCTTCACTAGGCTACGTACTGTTGTAACAAAAATTTGAAGTGATTTGACATTTATTGACAATTATTCAACTCCAGTTTAAGCTTAAATAAAATTTGAAAACTGAGCAAAATAGTGTCTGACTTTTTAGGTGGATACAATTACTGTTGATTTTACTCTTTTGACAGGTAAGATTTGAATTTGACATAAGGAATGAATAATATTAATTCATCGAACTGTCATTATTATTTTATAAGCAACAGTAATAAAGGTCATTAATTTATAAACAACGGTTGAATTATGGGTATAGGGAATAGTATATTCTTCAACAACAAAATGGCATATCCCACACTCGCAAACCATACAAATTTTTGCTCGTGTGAAATATGTGCCATTCCATTACTTGTACAATATACTATTCCTTCTTATTTGCACCAAATATTGTCATGTAATATATATACAGGGTGTCCCATAACTTCAGGTACATATTAAAAGGGCATATAGTTCTTAATGTCATGATTACGGAACAAAAAGAATTTTTTCAAAATTCCTATAATTAAGGGTAGTTCACTTAAGAAGAACATTTTTTGTACCCCTGGATACTATAATAAGAAACACAATTTATGTAGCCGGCTACTAGAAACCTAATGAAATGATTGTATTATGCAAACATTTCTTCTTAATTAGATAAAATACAACGTAATATTTAATATTAAAACTACCTATTCAACTGTTTCCTTCAAAAACCTCAAAGACTAGTTTTTGAATTTTGAAAAAATTCTTTTTGTTCCGTAATCAGGACATTAAGAACTATATGTCCTTCTAATATGTACCTAAAGTTATGGGACACCTGTATATATATTTGAGAATGTATCTCAATTCTTAATGCTGTCATCTATGCATTCAAAATGACAGATGAGTTGTTAAAGAATTGACAGATGAGTGGATGTAATGCTATGCGGGTAAAGTATATCATTATTTATTAAAAAATGCACAAGAATTAAACGCATTATGCAATAGTTGTAGAAAAAAGAATGTTTAAATGTGTTAACGAAGATAGGAGAAAAAATGAGATTGTCACATCCATAATAGGTTAATTATTCATTTCATTAATAATTCTGTAATGTGATTATGATGATTATTTTCCAATGCCATTATCATCGAAAAAAATAAAATATTTATTCATTAAAATTGGTCGATATTAAGTAATAGCACCACAAATATTTTCTAAAAAATAATAACCTGTTATCGACCCACAGAAATTGTTTCAATTTGTGTTCCACTTTTCTGAATACATACGTAAAATTGACATTTTATTTCATTTTACGGTAAAGTAATATCTGTACATGACATAGCCACAAATCTAATATCATACTTTATAGGTTTTCGTTTGTTTCTTTTTATATTAAAAGCTGTGTTTCTATTTAAAGTTTAAATCACAATGTGGTCTTGATGTTTTATGTCTAAAACTAGGTTCAAAATTATTACTCGCAGTATCACGAATAACAATTTAGCAATTTACTTTTCTTGATTTTTTTATGATTTATTATTATGATAATCGGTCTAACATTAAGCTAGAATTTCCTTTTCTAATAACTTTAAATTTTTCCTTGTAAATAGTTTATTATATTTATTCATGAATGTGAATTCATAAAATAAAATGGTAAATAAGTCGTGCAATGATGATTGTTGTTCATTGTTGTGTTTCATAATCTGGAAGTGTTAAAATATGTGCATATTTTAATGTTAAATAAGTGTTTTGTTTTAAAATGACATTC
This sequence comes from Poecilus cupreus, assembly GCA_963942605.1. Classification (NCBI taxonomy): domain Eukaryota; kingdom Metazoa; phylum Arthropoda; class Insecta; order Coleoptera; family Carabidae; genus Poecilus; species Poecilus cupreus. The sequence goes on along the minus strand of OZ012714.1, from coordinate 7,010,197 downwards.
TAAATAAAATGTAAAATTTGTTCCGTACATAGTGCTAATAGAATTATTTAGATTATACAAATAATTAATATTAATAATTAATATTATAATTATTTGTATCATTCTCACCTTATAATGGCTAAATCCTTTATGTATCTTGTTTTTATAACAAAACTTAATTATATGCACCTTCGATGGTAAAATCTTCCAAAATGTTCTTTGATTTGATATTAACAAAAAAGTTTAAAGATTGACAACACATCTAATTATCCTGAGGCTTCCCTTTCTACTAACATTCTTTAGTGGAGTACTGGTGATATAAAAATAAATCACGCCTTTTACCCAATATGGGTGTGGCACTCTGCTTACGTAGTTCTCGGTAAGTGATATATTTTTTCGTATGAAGTGCGGTTACCAGTCGTCAAATCATATCCCCCAAAGATATTAGTAGAGGGGGAACCACAGGGGTAAATTTAAATTTGTAACTGTCGGCAGTGGGATTCGAACTGAGGATCTCACGATCCAAAGTCCGACACGTTACCACAGAGCTATTTACCCAATATGACTACGTATAACTGTACTTTATAAGAAACGTATATCATGTATAAAAATTGAGTAATGATATTTGTTCTTTTGCTTTTGCATCTAAAAATTATATACGTTCATAGATCTAGTAATGCCATTGCAAAAATTTGTTAAACAACATAAATGTAACTCGTATTATAACAATCAATAATTTATAATGACCAATATCCAGTTATTATTATTATTATGAGTTATTATGAACCCATCGTTGTTAATATATTTATGTATTTCTTAAACGGTCAAAATAGAAACTGTGGCCAAATTTCGATTTTTTTATATGATTATAAACATTCTTATAAAATGCCTCTATTTTTATAGTTTACAAGAAATTAGCTATTAAAAGTTAATATAAGGAATAAGTGACGTATTTTTGGTAATTGTATAAAGATGGACATGTTTGGACAGAAAGAGACACAAATGTCATAGGTATGTTGTACAGTAGACGCAGAGGTAAACCAATAAAATAATCAACCAATTTGCAAAGGGATAAACAAACAAAAGTACAGGTACAAAACAGGGATCTATGCAGTTTATTCTCTTTTCGAATATTTATTATTTAAGTAAGATTAATAATATCACATATATCTCAAAATATTCCCAATAACAAACATTGCAACAAATTATAGAATGATTACATTTTTTATTGAAACAAAGTTTCAAATAATCGTAATTGATACAGGTCCAACCCCAAATGTATGTATGTACATTTGTTAAAATTTATTCGAATATAATGAAAATTATAGTATGTTATGTAAATGTTTTTTATATTTATTCATAGTATATTTTACAGGTGGTACGAATACATTTGTGGTTGGGTCCGTATACTTGTATACTTATACATAACATATACATATTAGAAATAACTAAAATATGAGTAATATTAATCATTGAAAATAAAATTTTAAATCATCAGTAATTATAATACATTGAGGCAGATGAGTTTTCATGCTTTTCTATTATTTAGAAGTTAGGTTCTATGACTTCAAAATAGGAGTGGAAACGTTACATTTTATAGAATTATTTTTACTTGACAACCATCAACATTTTTGTACAGAACTGCAATCATTTTGGATATTTAAACTTATATCATTATTAGCCTTAAAAATCATACAGTGTACTCATATTACAATTAGGACAAAACACTGTTCAGTGATTTAATTGGGTAGATATTAATCTAACAGTTTCATAGTGCAGATAATTTAATATTTATTATGTCTTATGTAAGATTGAAAGTGTTTCTTAGTAAGCTTTCGTGATCACTGTTCATTTGGCTAGTTCTTTCCAAGCTCAGGCGACGGGAAGGATAGAACTTCCAGGACTCTTGATATTTCTCAAGGCAATTAATTAAACTAATAAGAGAATCATGAATAATGCGCATTAACTAAATTAGTCCACACATCTTCATTTTCATAATTTATGCATCATGATTTGAATATTCAACACCGAATTAGTGAATAAGGAACATGCTTTAATTTACCAAAAGGACTTGTCCAAAATTCTGCTTTATTTATTATGAATTTAAAACTAGCAGATTTTTCTTACAAATATTTTTTTGCAGTTAGACACATGTTAAACCTCAGTTATAAATAAATTTGAATATTTTTTCCATTTCCAACATTACAAACTGTTCAAAACTTAAAAGCCTAAAAAGTACATTTTAACTTTCATCCTTTAGGCCTCTCTATCCTTCGGAAGTTTGCTCCGAGTATATAGGTCCGTGCTGTCCTTGATGTAACACATTTAAAGTTTTTTCTTTTATGTCCTTAATTTAAATTTTATTACAGGCCGGAAACAAGCTCGTTATTGTATCGAACGTTCGCTTGGCGAGAGGGAAACGCGAACGCTTTGAATAGGCGGCGGTGGCGGTGGCGGTGGCGGCGGCGGTGGCGGGTGCGTGCCGATTCAACAGCCGTGACAACAAAATGTCAACGGTTTTTTCTGGGGAGTTGCGTTTATCGTGCGGTGTTTGATATGTTCGTGCTAGGCTGTTTCGGAACACTTTTGATACTGAACCTCTTCCTCACAGGAAAATGTCTTTTAGTTTGGTAAAAAGTTTTTTTTTAATCTGAGAATATGTGCATCGACTGCTGAGGTCATTACCGCTTTAAAATTAAGTATAAACATCAGTTTAAAATAAATAAATAAATAAAAGGAAGTAAGAGTTAAACTGTATTATTTCATAAATTCAAAATGTTTATTTATGTATTTGTTTACGAAGATGGGCAGCGGACTAACTGTTGGGGTTAATATGGCGCTTCATGGATGATTCTAAATGTTATGAACAATACAAACGAACATGCTCTTCAGCTTGATTCGAACCCACGACCTCTGTTTCTAGTATCAGAAAAAATTGGCGACCTTTTATTTTTTAGTAGGTTAAAAAATTATCAGCTACTGTTGAATTAACCTTTCTTCATTTCTTTAAAAAAAGAAGGTGACAATATAATTTGCTATGATATAATTTACTATTATATTAACGAACTCTTACGAAATATCTATAACCTTCTAACCTTCAATAATTTTATTGATGTCACAGATTCCTCGAGCATACTTTCTGCGATCTTTCTGCCCAGAGAAATAGAACATGTTCTAACTTTGTGGACAGAAAAAAGCTCTTGAATAAAATTTGTGTATGAAACAGTTCACCAAAATCTGCTTATAATAATGTTATGTCCATAATTCTACAACAATGGGGTCTTTCACCAATTTTTTTTTTTATGAAACTGTATCTATATTGAAGACTATCTACACTTTTAAAAAGTCTTAATTGTTATTCATTAAGCCACAATGATTTTAAAAAAAATGTTGTGACGTCATAGTAGAGGTGTTGCTGGATCTAAAACAGTAGATATTTAAATAATTTTTATTATATAAATGTTCTATTTTATTGTAATAATAAGAATAAAATAAGTAAAAAAATATATTACTACAATTATTTACAATCTGTACTGTTTTAGATTCAGCAACACCTCTACTATGACGTCATAACATTTTTAAAAAAATCATTGTGGCTTAATGAATAACAATTAAGATTTTTTTAAAGTGTAGATAGTCTTCAATATACATAAAGTTTCATAAAAAAAAATAAAAAAAAATTGGTGAAAGACCCCATTCTACATAACAATAAACATATTTAGCGATAAATCTGCATTTCACCATGGGTAACGAATCAGCACATTACTAAACATTAGCGAGCGGTTTTTCCGGGGCTACGTTGCGACGCCAATTCCCCCGGCCTTTATTGTCACAGAGAAGACTGTAAGAGTGAAGTGCGTTCAGTAAGTTAGCAGTTAATGCGTCGCGCCCTACGCCGCACTCGGAGTACCACCACGACGCCTCCGCCGCCACCGCTATCACATACTGTTTCTCCGTTTGCTGCAAATCGATGCTGAGGCGCTAAGGCAACGTGTAGTGTGTGGTTTACGCGCTCTGATCATTGAAATATTGTATGCGTAATTGGATGTTGTTTGCGTGAAATTAATCTTGTTTGTATAGTGGCTGGAAACACTTAGTACGCTCCGGTGTCAGAATGTATCCAATCTTACAACATAGGTTAATTAGGAGGTTCAACATAAGGCATTACTAAAATTACAAAATTACTTGCTGGGGAATGAAATATCTAAATTGATTATTACACAATGCTAAATATTAATTACAACATACAAAACAATTATTTGAAGAGTCAACATTGCAATGTGTTACTTCGTCTCCGATTTAGATGAAACTTCGTGAAATTATTTCATATTGAGTAAAACTAAAGTGAAAAATACTAACAAGTTTCGGTCGGACTAGAATGACCTTGAAAGCACCTTGTAATGTTTCTTATCAATACTAATACAACGGTTTGTTTACAGTTTTTTTTTTTAATAATTATTAAATATTTGAAGAAAACTGATTATACAGGTAATAACAACGTATACGTGGAATCAGAATATCAAAATATTCAAAAATAATATTTGAATTTAATAAATATACGCAGAAAGGGCGATTTGCATAGTTTTAATAATTACCTGTAGACTTATTTAAATTATTTCTCAGTAATCGTGAACATATTTACCATTTTATAGTATATTATGATACAAGTGTATAAGTAAGCTTTTAAAGCACATGCAACGAGTTTAAAAGCATGACGCGAATCTGAAAATCTGTGTTTGGTGCCGAGTTGAACACATATTTTTTACCGATTTAGAATTAATATTAATTTAGTGATTATTTTTAATACGTATGTTGAAAGTTATCGCCATCTAATTACGTTGCTATGCGTATGTTGAACAGTTGCTATGCATTTGTTGACGGTTACTATTCGGCAGGCAGTAAAAGTGACACTTTACAGACTGTTAGTAGTCCGTAAAATAACATCTTTAATGTCACCGGCAAAAAAATATTTTGAACAACTCAATAATCAATAGTTATATCACGAGTGCTAAGAATTTAATCGGTTAAATTTGACATGTCTAGCTTATGCATAAAATTTTGCTTAAAAAGTGTTTGAGTACATAATAATTTGAAAAAATCCCGAGACCGCAGGTCGAGGGATTTTATCTTAAATTATTATGTACGATAACACTTTTTTAAAAGCAAAGTTTTATAAATAAGTTAGACATCAAATTTAATCGATTCAATTCAATAGCACGAGGGGTATATGTCAAGATTATTTCATGAATTTATAGCATAAACTTAAATACTTGCCGAAGAAATTGTAATATAATGTTAATTTTGACACATTTTCACATAAATATACCGGTACACTCACTCACAAAAAGCACCATAAAATTATGTTGTTATAGTGTAACTATAGCAAATTGATTGTTTTTCTTTTTACTTGTCAAATAAATGTCAAAAATTTATAAATAAAAACAGCTTGAATTGAATAATTCAGCATGTTTAAAGACATAGAATACCAGTAAAAGTAAAAAACATGTAAGTATCTTGCTTCTGCAACTAATTATCCGGCTAAATATGCCTTTAAAATGTCCAAAATTTGCATATAAAAGCTAGCTTCAATTTACTCGCGAATAAACAGCATGGTGCTGTTTATTCACTTATCTAAAATGCACAACAATGGAAAATGAGACATTCTGATTGGTCAAATTTGTAATGAGTGAAATAATCATATATAAACAATATAACTGTTTGGATGTTTTGTTTACTATGGCACTCTATGGTAACAGCTAAAAATTGTACATTTTATTTGCGGTCTATCTTATGACAGAAGTGTATCACATACATAAATTTAGGCTCATTTGGTGCAGTTTTTCTTGCTGAACATTTTTCATATTTACCCTTTTGTGCTAAAATTCAAAGGGAACGAACTATCGCATAATGAAAGTTTTAACATTGTATTTCCCGTGTCGTATAAAAAAGTAACCACCTGCTATTTTGAACATTTCTTCCGCCAGGAGCGCTAGTGAAATTTTTTAGAAACGTCAAATTATATTACTGCACCTATTATACGTTTTAACAGTAAATAAAACTAATAATTACTTATCATAAAATTTTCCTTCTTATTTGCACTAAATATTCTCGTGTAATATATACTTAAGAAAGTATCTCAATTTTAGATGCTGTCATCTATGATAAAATGACAAAAGAGTGGTTAAAAACTTACAGTTCTTCTTATTGGTAAATTTTGTGGGTAAAGTAGGATAGATATGAACGCAATATTCAATAGTCGTAGAAAATATAATAATAATATTAAATTTTGTTCTGAATTTAATATAAACTAAAACAAGGCTAATAACAATAAAGTTACATAGCAAAAAATATTTGAAAAACAAGCATAAAATGTAATGTGTGAAACGAGGTACCAATTGGTAACACGCATCGGATTCCAACGCGCACTAGATTACATTGCAGCAGGGTCACGTAACACCACCTGACCCGACGCTGTCTGGTGGTAGGACGACACTACACGATCCCCATCACGCCTGAACGCATTGGAAGGGTTACGAACCCTCGATCAAGGGTGAGCGGGGGTCTTTACGTTTGACACGTGAGTTGCTATAATCGGCGCGTGGCACCGCCACCAACGGCAGAGAAAATAAAGCGGAAAAAATAAAAACGCGCCGTGAAACTTTCTCCCGCCAGGAAATTGATTCTCAAGTGTTTTTTATCGACGTCATTTTGGAAACAATTGCTAGCCACCTGCAGTGGGGGGTCCGTTTTGATTAGATGAAGCGTAGCTTCTTGCATGCAAAAGGGAGAATTTTATTTATGAGCAAAGTTTTGTTTTTAGTGCGTAGTATTTTTAGACACGTTTTTCAAATTGAAAAAAATATTGGCATTTGGGAAATTTATCACTTTACATACTCATGTTTATATTTTCCTCAGAATGTCTGTATTCTAAAAATTTCAAATAAATATGAATACACATATATCTTTATCGATCTCCAACAGTAAATAGATCCTCGATAACGCATCGGAATGCGAATAAAGAGATCCTCAGTTCGATTCCCACAGCCGACAAGATTAAATTTTTTTTCCTAATTTGTCATCACTTAAATGTAGCTTAATAATTTAATTTGATAGCTAGTAACCGCACATAAATAAATTTAAAACTGTTTCATGAAATTTCAAATATTTTTCGTTTATGTTTAATTTTCCATGGCCGTATTACAATTTTCCTCATAAATATTAATTTTAATTTGGTTGATAGGTCGGGAAATTCTAATATTTAGGTAACCAAATGCTATTGCATGCATTTTTTAATTCATAATTTACAATTATGCTGTAAAGTGAATAGATTAAAATTTTCAGCAATATGTGAAAAATAGCATTGAAATCCTTATGCGGCACTTAAAATTTCTACACTCAGTATAATAATATATAAATACTAAATGGATTGTCGTTGCAAAAAAAAAACAATGCATTATTAACAAACAATAGTAAATTATACATTACAAGCACGAGCCGTAGGCGAGGGCTGCAATACGACAGGGAAAAATACACTTCGCTCCTACGGTGTATATGTTACTGTAAAAGCACGAATATTAGTTAATCTTAGGTTTTACCAGTAAATCTTAGGATTAACCGACATAAGTTGGTAAATATAATGATTTACTGGTAAAAACCTCAGATTAACTAATTTATGGGCTTTGGCATGTTTGGTTATTAACCGTGTCTTTGAGGGGAATCCTTAGATTTGACAGGGGAATGGTGGTAAAAATTTTAAGTAAACGATGACCAAAGAACTGTTGGACTGTTACCTGTTACCATTAGAGTTGTTAAATCTTAGGTTTTACAGGAAAATCTTAGGATTTATCGTAATTCGGGCTTTTACAGTAACATGTATTAATTTTGTACTACCCCAACATTTATGATGGTTTTTATGTATTTTGAAATTATTTGAATTGTAATATAATTTTTGATAGTTACCTTTGATTTGTTTAATTTTGTTCATTTTTTTCATTATTTGAGGAATGAAAGTGCGCAAATCTCGTAGATATGAAATTTGCTGTTTTTGATATTCTGTTGATTTTGGTATCATAGAAACCGAATTACCTTCCCGCTCGTGAAAAAAAAATATTATAAGTAACACAATTTGCTTTACTGTTGAAAAATTGGATTTGATGAGGATGGAGGACCACACAATTTTTTTTTATTTGACGATTTTGTAAAAGCAGCTAAAGAAGTATTCTCGAGTTTGTTACCAGAAAACTTAGATGAAAGATGTAATAAGTATCATAATTTTATATTGCGTATGAAGAGTAAACAAAAGAGTAAAGGAGTCGAATGCGTTGCTATGCAGTAATGGTTGCTATGCTCATTTACTAAACGGTTTTGAATGGACCAATACAGTCAATTACTAAGCCTAATGGGAAAAAGTAAATTTCTAAGGGCAGAACAATGTTACGTTAATAAATTTAGGTGCAAATATTAATTTTCTCTTGTAACCGTGGAATTGTAGATTATGAGATTATGAAATTGTGCAAATTTTTCACCACATAATTACCCCCATAAACAAATTTGGGGATAAAATTTGATTGCTGGTAACCTCACTTTACACGCAGAAATATATCATACATTGAATTTACTTCAAACTGAGTGCCAATCCCACAAATGGGTAAATCGCCTGACAAATTTATTTATTTATTAAAATTAGTACAAAATATGTTAGGTTTATTCAAGAAAAACTTAAATAAATAAAGCGGTTTCTATAATTTGTTTTGCGAACTCGCAAATATTTTTATTTTTACAAAAAAGATGTTGCCTGCGAGTCAACCAAAGTTCTCTTTTTATATATTTCGCATTATATATTTTCTACCTATGTAGATGGAATAACAATACATTTTCTTGTTTGCAACATGTGACCTGAATATTCAATATCAATTCAACAAAAGCAGGTTACAATTATCGTAAAAGTCTTATTCTATTTTTACAGCGGCCGAAATGACGTTTCAGACTGCAAACGCGACGTGGACCGGCGCTCGTGAAGTCGTGATATGTCAACTTCGCATTTGGGAATACGTTTAATCTTGACCGAGGCACTGACGTTAGTTTTAATTACGTAGCAAAAATCCATGTTTTTTAAAGCAGCCCCAAAGGCCGCAGTTGGCGTATGCCATATTGCGACAAATTACCTTCACGGCCTTTCCAATTTCCAGACTTTCAAGTGGGCTTTCGTTGTATTTGATTTGCAGTTAATTGCGAAAGTTTATATTTGCGTTGCTATAACTCAACTAAGCGGGAAAAAATGTGAGCACCGCACAGTTTTCTTATATCTAAATACGAATTTGAAAAACCGATTATTTCGGGTTACAAATTTTATTTTACCAACCGTACAATTATGTCCCCCTTCATGCTGTATAAGCCTGTGTATTTATTTTATCTCTAAAGTTATTAATTAGCCAGCAAAACTGATTTGTTGCTTTTAAAAACCCATCTTGTATATTCAAATAAACATAAAATTGAGGTTTTTTTTTAATGGAAGGGCTGTACATAAAATATTAGTACAATTAAATTTTTTTCAATATTATATTTACAATAATAATATTGTGTGCAATGTTTTGTTTCCAGGCTTTCTAGTAAACTCAATTATAAGTTTATATGAGTGAAACGATTAAATAGGTTCTAAAAATGTAAATCTGTTTGATCTTTATTCCACACTCACAAATTCTTCATGCGTGAAATGTTTTGAAATTTGTTCTAATTACATTCATACTTTGATCGTCCATAAACCTATTACGATTACCTCACAATTACGTTTAAGTTCACATAAATACTAATTGGATAAACTTTAACAAGTTTAATTCGCTTATTAGCAATTGAAAATATATGTATATTATATTTTCTTGATATTATTCAGTTACTCATGATGCACAAACACTCAAAATTTAACATAGAATTACTACGGTGCGAATTAAAAGTGAGAAAGCAGAAAATATATAATTATATGTGACTAAAATTTGCTATTCAAAAAGCAACACTTAATTATAAATCGTACAGTAAAGTATAAGCAGTTTGTTTGCAATATGAGAGGTACACATACATATAACAAATATTTTAAATAATTTTACCCACGATCGTTGTTGAAAGTGGCCCTTTTAATATAGATATACGTTTGCTTAGCAAGTGCAAAAGTCTCACTTTCTGACACTAGTGTTAAAAATAACATAGCAACGTGTTAAAAGTGATTTAATTGTTACTTTCAACTTTAACGATTTGTATCAATTCAACAAATATAACCCTACCTGTCAAAATATCATTCTACATTTTTTAGTATTTACCTACTACGTAATACACAAAAAGGATTGTAGATAAAATATAGATATATGTTTGCTTCGTTTCACAAATTTCCCCACTTCCCAATATATAAAATGTCACTTTTAATACTTATATTGTAAATAACTATTATCTACGACAGTTAAAAGTGGCTTAGCTTAGCAAGTTGAAAGTGTCACTTTCTGACACTAGTGTTAAAAGTCACATAGCATTATTGTTATATTTAACACGTTGCTAACGATTTGTATCATTAAATCATTAAATAGAACCCTACCTGTCAAAATATCATTCATTTTTCAGTATTTACTAGTGCACTAGGAAGATCGTAGATTAATTTTTGTACGATGTACGTGTTTATAATCATTTGTATTGACTACACTGTCAACTGCCAGACGACCGGAGTGACCACATCACGGCTTAAAAATAAACAGGAATAATTGATTTTTGGTTCTATTATTAGCCGAGATGAGTGAACTATAACTGCTATAATCAATCGAAAAAATTGGGATATATTTACACAGAAGTAGAAGAAAATTGTTATTATTGACGTTTTATTTTATTTACCACCTGTATTTCTATTAGCTCGAACAATGTTCCAATAAACAATTTATTTGTGTTAGTTTATTTAGAAATATGTAAAGTGATTCTCAGTGTTAGGATTGAATTTCAATCGCATAGATCTACCTCATGTCGCACCGCAGGTACATTTTTAATTTGCATGAATAAATAACCGTTGTCTGAATTAATTGTACAGATATTTTAATATGCGCAAGAGTTAAATCCAAAAGTAAACTGAATGGGTGTATTGATTATTTAAACAAATATTTTGCCTTTGTGAATTTGTTTTTGTTTTCATTTATCTGCATGTAATTATTTTTCAATATTTAAATTTTGCACTGTTGAATAAACGAGAGATATGAACAATCATACTGTTGTTTTAAATATGTATATTTGTGTATGTATTAAGTTAAACAACTAGTTAAACAGAATATTAGTTACTCCTTTTAAATAAATGACAAAAGTGAATGCCAACAGGATTTTTCTTTTAGACTCTGGTAGTAAATTTTAGTAATTTAATACATACATACATAATATCACGCTATATCCTAGTCAGTGGGGTAGCACGAACCCAGAAACAACAAACGATCAATCTCCTCCAAACATTCCTAGCCTGACACACCACTTACGCCTCGTCCACATTCAAACATGCTCGTCTATGCTTCACACTCGGAATCATTCGTTCACGCAACAAACCATCAATCAACCAACCACTTATTCCTCGGACGCCCACGCAATCGTTCACCTTCAATCTCACTCACATATAGTTTGACCAACCTTTCATTCGACATTTGCTCAACATGTCCAAACCACCTAAACTGACTCACTCCCACTTTCTTAACAATATTCTTCTCAATTTCACACTCACCATACACCAATGTATTCCGGGTACGATTACGTCTCATATACCTACACACACCTCTCAAATATCTCATTCCTAAAGCAGTTATACGTCGTTCAACCACACCCAACATTCAGAACCATACATCAATGTGGGCACTAACACACCATTATAAACACTCAATCGAGCATCTCTAAATACATTCACGTTTCGAGCAAATGTATCCAGATCACCATATACTTTGAACCCTGCAGACACCCGCCTTTCAATTTCCCGATCAATACGTCCATCCCTCGAAAACATACTACACAAATATACAAATTCATTCGCTTGTTCCTGTCATTTAATTAATTACCTTTCACAGAATATGTAAGGGAGGTATTGTGAAGTTTAAGTATTAGTCACATCAGTTTTTTTTTGTGTTAAATATATAAAGTAAAGGTGTATATGCAGACAATTGTATTCGGAACGTTATTTATAAAAAGATATACGCAAATTAACAGTAGCAATAGTTGTTACGAGTACAAAAAAATTGTAAGAGATTTTCTTTTCCTTTGGTTTGAACTCTTGTTTCTGTAACAATGCATAAACTTTTGTCTTGTTTCCGCTAAAAGGGGAGGGAAAAGTCATTAATTTTATTCAAGCAGCGGATTTTTTTTTTGCAAATTGGGTACAGGAACATTTTATAGCAGTCAAAACTTTCTAAGAATAACAACACTTTTCACTACAAGAAAAGTTTTTTTAGTGCTTACTCTTCTTTCAAAATTTTTTGTTTCCTTTTTTGTCCTTTCCCACAAAACATTTTCCTCCAACATTATGCGTTTCCTAACTCTTTTATTATCTTCACCTTTTATTAATACTTTTTGTAAAGTTGTTTCTCTTAGGAAAGTGATATATTTTCGTTGCGTTGTATAAATAAAGCAAAATTACATTTTTTATTCCGTATTGTTAGAACTGCAATTAAATTATATTATTATTTCGAAAAAGAAATTTTAATTTTTGCAAGTTATTATAATAATACATGGAAACTTCTTTTTACGATTGCAGTTAAATTTTAATAAAACGGTTGATGATAGTCTGGGAAAGTTTAAAGACAATAAAATGAAAGTGTAATAATCAAGCCAAAAATAAAATTTAATCAACGATGAAAAAATTTTCTCATTTTTTCTTTGGCCAGCAGACCAGCTTAATTTATTGTCATGTCAATTTATAGTGCATAAAATTTTATTAATTAATAATATCCTGTCTGCTTACCAATTCAAGTTCGCTAAATGTAGTGCTTAAAATTGAATAAATAAATATATCATCATGCCTTTTACCCATTATGGGTGTGACACTCGAATTGCGCAGATTTCGATAAGTGATATATTTTTGTTTATGAAGTGCGTTTACCAGTTGTCAAGTCATAGCCCCCAAAGTTGTTAGTGGAGGGGGAACCACAGGGGTATTTATAGGGCCTATATTCAATTGATCGACTGGATTTTAAAGATGATCTACAAATAATACAATATTTATCCTATGTAACGAGTTAAGGGTTACAATCATACCTGTAACGATCTCTGGCTCTATCTGACATTATGATTAAATTTTAATTATATACAAATATTAATAATAATAAATTTCTCTATTAATAGGAATATTAGGGAAATTATTATTCTATTGGCAATCCTGTTGAAAACAATCGAAATAAAAGAAGAAATAACAATACATGACATGCGCATACAGCAGTTCAATTTGTGATTTAAGCAACAAGTGTGGAAAGTAACCGTAGAGACCGTTGATTTTGGTTTTCTAAAATTTTATAGAATTTTGTAGAATAATGTAAATAGCTTACAAGATGACTTCAAAAAATATTTACTATTCTGATAAATACTACGATGACAAATACGAATGCAGATACAGGTGCGTTATAAATTTGTCGTTAGTGGGATTTGAACTAAGGATCTCACGATCCACAGTCCGATACGTTACCACGGAGCTATTTGAAATTATTCTCCAGTTATAGTAAATATTTTTCAGATCTCTCTAAAATATTATTAAGGGCAAAAGTTTGAGAACTACTGAAATAAAACCTAAAATAAATGTCTTATTTTAAAAAGAATCATATGTTCTTGCAGTGTACAGACTTGCTATAACCGATTAAATAGCAAACTACGAACAGAGCACTCGATAAATTCTGTTTGAAGTCAGTAGTGCGGGAGCTTCACAGTGATATTGTGCCGTGTGCTGTGTATTCCAATGGAGAATTCACTATTTCAATAGTAAAATCATCAAACTGTAAGTGTACTTAATACTTCAGTACTTAAGTACTTAATGAATACAGCAAGCTGTAGATATATACCATTATTGTAACAGGATACGTGATATGTTTTACAATATTACACAGAACACAGAACGTATATCTGCAGTTTTGCCTTCTGCCTTACAGATAAACACATTTTGTGTTCCATACTATATGATATCACTATTTTTAGGATGATGTGTGTAACTATAAGTGCCTGTCGTCGATGATAACTCAAAGTCAAAAGTTAAAGACAATTATAACATCTATATTACAAACTTAAAATTTAAATATAATAATTATAGTCTAATCAGATTTTAGTAGCTGTCCATTAATAGCGTATGTAGTACATTCAAGAAAACGTAAAAGAAATGTTGATGAAATATACCGTGTTCATTTGTTGATTTGACATTGACAACCTATGCTGAATTTTATCTGGAACACTATAACTGGTATCCACAGAAGAATAGTTATTTATGAATCAAGGCACTGAAGTTTAACTTTTTATCACGATTATGGAAAATAGACCATGTGAGTGATAAAAAGAAACTTCAGTGCCCAAGTACATATTAAGTTTCATTTGAAATCGAAAATTTGAAAAAACTAAAAAAGTATTGTATAGGTTAGGTTTAAACATCTGTTCGTTGTCAATTAGAACTGACACTCAGTGTTGCCAACCTCGAATATTGAAGTTATCATAAATAACACCCGAAATTATGTGTTTTGTCCTCAATTTCTTCATCAGAATTAATTAGTTATTTCTTCTTGCACATATTGTTTCATTTTACGTATAAATTTACTACAATACGTCATACGTCTGTCAAAATTATCCTATTGTACAATAATTATTTTACGGTTGCCAACACTGTATTGCTCAAAATCGTTGTATAATGGGTTACTTTAATGACGATTTCTGAACTTTTAATGACGATTTTTGAGCACTTTATTGTCGATTTCAAATAAAAATAATTTATACTGTGTCCATACACTAATGAGAAATTAAGTAAATATTGGGTCTTAGCTGAAACTCACGGTATATTTTAGCATTATTTTCATATTTTGCATTTTTAAGAAAATGGATTTTAAATATATTTTTTTACTTTCTTGTATGTAGTATAAAGAACTATAGAAATAGAAAATACATGTTTTGAGATTTCGTTAATTCGTTTTGATCATTATCTCAATGACGTAGGTATACTTGTGTAGATAGATAGACTTAATAATTATGTTTCAGTGGAAATTGAAGCTTTTTGTATATATAATACGACAAATTCGATTTATTTCAAATATAGAAACAGTTGCAAAAAATTTACCAATAACGTGTTGAATAAAAAAAGGTTATTTGCAATTTTCTTTTATCTGCTTCAATTTAGAGAAAAACTAAATTGTACGTCTCTCGGTATATTACACTTGTGTCGAGTGTATGTCTTGAGAAATCAATTTACTCGTAATATATTTGTAATCCATAAATATTCTATTATAATGGATATGTATAAAAAATTTAAAAATTTAAACATTTAGTATTGGTTCTGTGCTGCTATATATAATATTCAATTTCTATATAAATTTAATGAATATATTAAAAAAATATAATATATTTTATAATCAATGGTTCAAAATACAACGAACCATGAATTACAAAGAGATAAATTGTCCGGTATGTCCAGCCGATAAATCATACATCGCAATCACAATCATCTGTAGATACATTCACATTTCGAGGAAATGTACCCAAAGCACCCAATACCTTGCACTCTGCAGACACCCGCAGTAGCTAATTTTATTTTTCAATCGGTTTACTACAGTAACAATTCTGTAACTATAAACATTATAACTTTAACAGCTATCAAAATCCTGGCTATAAAATCGCGCGCATCTTCAGTTTTCGCTGTCCTCAATAACAAATAAACCCTCAGCTGTCTAGCTGTAGCTTCTAGCAGCTAAGAAATTGACAGCAAGGGTCTCTTCCGCGCCCCTTAAAAATAACAGCCATTAGTTTGGCGGTTTCATCTGAATTGTTATTGCCTTCGTATACATAGCAGCAGAGGGGTTGTTATCGGCCGGCTTTGTATATGAGCGGCCCCCGTTGATTTGATGGCCCTAAGTGAATACTCGTGTGCGTAGTTCCAAGAGGGATCCGCACTATTCATTTTAATTTTATCGGAATTCCAGCCCCGGCTATGATAACATACAGGGATTATGAATAATGTTGTAATACATTAGGGGCTTTTTCGTAGTGAGGGTGAAATCTAAGGAATGAATTGTCTGATTGCTGTGTTTTATTAAATGAGTTTAGGAGAAAGCATTATGCCTTCTGCATTATTTATTTAATGATATTTCTTTTCAAGTTATTGTTAGTATTCAATTGCTTTTATGGAAATATTACTGCTCTTTTTTGATAGAAATAATTTCACGTTTATAATATTTACAGTATTGTCAATCATTCTGAAAATGTTACCTAGCAGATTATACGTTTCTCCAAAAACCCGTGATTAAAATTTTTAAATACGCCAAATTTGCAAAAATTTTGTTATCATAGTAAACTTCTTATTTAATACTATGATCCTAATTCATAAATAAATGTTGACAAAGTTGACAAAGCTTTCAGAACTTATAGTTAGTAAAAGGCTTTTTTATATTTATTAGGGTTTTTCATTATATGGTAGATAAAATATTGTACGATACACATACGTAAAGCATTTTTAGTCACTTAGGGGTCTTAAAACACGAGCGTAGCGATTCGTGACTAAAGACTAGCTTTACGTTCTTGTATCGTAAATAACAATTAACACAAAAAATTAAACCGATGAAAAGCAAAAAATAAAATTAATTTATTTTTATCTATAAAATACATTTATTTTTTCACAACATGTCAGGAAACTCCACCATTTTTCTCCCGAAATAGTGAGAAAAATGTGTTTTTCCTCTTTAGTGAGGAAACTATAGCAGTGTTACCAATATGAATGTTATTTACAAAAAAATATATTGTAAAAACTATAAAGAATTGCCTAATTTTATTGAAAATCCTTATTTTAGTGATATACGTACTTTAAATTATCTTACAATTATATCTTACATTTTTCTTTTTCTAGATTAAATCACAATTTGAATAGTTTAATTTATATTTCAAATTGGATCATTGGTAACACTGCTACACCGCCTTGCGTCTGATAACCTAACTTTTAACGTGTCAGTTGTGTAGTCAAAGTGTATTTTAGGTTAAAGCAAAACGTTTTTAGAAACATGTCGTGAAAAAAATGTTGTGTCTAATATGAGAGGAAAGTCCTTCTTCCACTCTCGCTCGAATTGCCTCTCTAGTTTAACAAATAACTATTAGAGTCGGCGTTGTAATTAATTTCTTATAAGAAAACATTGATGTTTAAAGAACAAAACATTTTTGTTTAATTGGTTGCGCGAGAAAATCGTTTTGCCCAGCATATTTTAGAGGCAATAAATTACCTGATTTAAGACAAGAAATCAAATTCTACATCAGGTTATTTAAATATGTGTGTGGAAGGTATAAGGTGCTTAGTAACAGTGACGTGTTTCCGGCGTGAGACATGACATAACATAATGCCCTGAGAAATGTTTACCGCAGGCTTCAAGATGCAATTTGTTCTTGTTGTGTTGGTTTACTTATTTGTAAAGAAATTAATATTGTCTGCACGTTAACCCATTTGTTACGAGAATTAGAGTTTTCAGCGCAAGAAAACGAAAGAAAAAACGAGGTGTTGTCTTCACGCAAATCTAAAAAGTAATGCTGTCTGCCAAAACAAATACATTTATTTTAGCTGAATTCATTTGATTGTTTATTGTAACAGAATAATTCACAAGTGACTATTCTTTTTGTATGTGTGTGATCATTTCCTTATAAATATTAAAATTTCCGTATGTAGCAATGAAATGTAATAAATTAAAGCAAATAATCCTTTGTATGATTGAAAAAATAATAAATAAAAGTATCATTACGCCTTTTTATTTAATAATAAATTAAATATTTTTATCAAACACTTTCCAATAAATGCTCGATAAATATGACGATTTTAAACAAGGAAAGTAACTGATTACCCACTAGTGGGTACAATTTTGAGAAAAATCACTAGTGAGCAATTTTCTCATTTATAACAACAATAATAACACACAACACCTTGGTAAAACTATTTCGATTGACGTTTTAATTTAGAAAATTAAAGCATATGTCAAATAATATTTCTTTAATAAATTTTGCATTTATTAAGAGGTGTTGGATAAAACGTTATACTTCACACGTAAGCAAAGTGGAATTACCCACTCGATAAAATTATCACAATCAGCCTTGAGCTTCGTGTGCTAAAATTTCTCTCGTGGGTAATTTCTTACTTTGACCACTTGTAAAGTAAATAACTATTTTCACGACCGGGAGAGAAACTTTGATACCAAAATTATGACAGAAACAATCAATTTCATATCTACAGGAGATGTGTGAACTTTCTCTCCTCGTCGTGAGGTGTTCAAATTATGTGAAAACTAATCAAAATTAAACAAATCAAAGGTAACTATCATAAATTATATTACAATTCCAATAATATTAAAACACATAAAAACCTACTGCTCTTGCTTTGAATTGATGATCTCATGATCTACATTGCCACGTAGCTATTTACACCGTAATCAATACACCTGCAATTTACTCGTAATTTTTCAATCAGCCTGTATAAAATTATTATACTATACTTTGGATAATTTTAATTGTTGAAAATTGGATAATAAATGTTCAAATTAACTGATCATATTTCATCATTTCACTTAGCGTTATCTTGCGGTACCTACTTACTCAATATTTATATCTCATTTCGTTTATGAGCAAAGTTTGCTTTCCCGCGGTTTCATTTTGCTCAGTTGAATTAATTGGTTACACCAGCTCTCCCAAACATTTTTTGTAAGATGTTTTACATAGATTTTGCTACCTTACCGCACCTTACACGATAATTTTTGGAGGTGAAATAAACTAAAGAAATTTAAATTATGAGAAGAAAAGTGTTTATTTAAACTTGTGTACTCTCTGTGATGTATTTCTGTTTGAGAAGTGCGATTTTGCGGAACCAAAAATGAATAGAACTGAAAATCTAATCTACGTTGTCACAGAGCTATAGCTCATTTTTTATGTGACTGGATTCACTTTATCTCTCATATTTGTGTGAATCAAATCAGTAGCAAAAATAACCTTATGGTCGTCTATTTTTTTTATGTCCTTAGTGAGACAGACATGCACAGATTAGAAAATGTTGAATTTTAATATACAGGGTGGGCCATTTTAAGTTGCGTTCAGGAATATCTCGGAAACGAAGCATCGGATGAAAAATCCAAAAAACACGACTAAAATATTTTCGAGGGGGACATCCCATGACACCAAATTCAACCCCCCCGCCCCAACCCTGGTGGGGTGGGGCGGGGGTAAGTTTGAAATCTTAAATGGGAACCCCAAATTTTTGTTGCAGATTCGCATTCTACGTGAAAAACGGAATTCAGTGACATCAAAATTTTCGCCCCCGCCCACCCTCCCGGGACAGTTGGGTGGTGGGAAACTTTCAAATTGGTTACGGGAACACCCACTTTTTCTCAAAGATTCGCATTCTACGTTAACAACTACATGCAGTACCATCAAAATTTTCACCCCTGCCTCCACCCCGACCCTGGAAGGTGGGGTGGGGGTGAGTATGAAAACTTAAATCGGAACCCCAAATTTTTTTACAGATTCGTATTCGGCGTGAAAAACTAAATTCAGTAGCATCAAAATTTGCGCCCCTGTCCCCCTCCCCCGTGCCAGTGCCGTGCACCCCGTTGGTTAGATGCGAGGGGACTCGAGAATTGGATCGAATCTTCGAGAAAAAGTGGGTGTTCCCGTAACCAATTTGAAAGTTTCCCACCACCCAACTGGCCCGGGGGGGTGGGCGGGGGCGAAAATTTTGATGTCACTGAATTCCGTTTTTCACGTAGAATGCGAATCTGCAAAAAAAATTTGGGGTTCCCATTTAAGATGTCAAACTTACCCCCGCCCCACCCCACCAGGGTTGGGGCGGGGGGGTTGAATTTGGTGTCATGGGATGTCCCCCTCGAAAATATTTTAGTCGTATTTTTTGGATTTTTCATCCGATGCTTCGATTCCAAGATATTCCTGAACGCAACTTAAAATGGCCCACCCTGTATGTAAAGCACGTATGACACGACCAATTCTAATGTCAATTTTTGTCTTCAATTTTGATGTACATTTTCTACATGAAAGTATTGGAAGATTTAAAATTTTTGTATATAACGTCGATCAATTATTTTTTAGATTCGCATGCATATTCTGCCAATATTTTAAAAGTTGATTAGTATTATAGTAGCGAAATATCTGTTTTAATTTAAACACGTCAAAGTAAAACATGGATTTCAACTTTTGCTGCAGCTACAATATTATTAAATGTAGCTCTAATAATTAAAAAAAAAAAGAAATGGGCAATGACGTCTTAACAATGTTAAATAATAAACTGTTGCTGAACGGTAGCAATTAATATAGAAATTATTTGAGATTGTTTAATGTGTGTTTTGAGAAATTTTTATCCGCCATTATTTAAAAGATTCTATTTGTCAATTTGAATGTGTCAAACATGAATGAAATACATATTTTGCTTTCGCAGTAGGAACAATGTTATTAATTGTTGAAGAGAAATACTTTTTTTGTGACCGGGAGAGAAACTATGTTAGGTTAGGACATGACAAAAAGAACCAATTTCATATCTACGGGAGATTTGTGCACTTTCTCTCCCGTCGTGAGGGAAAGTACTCAAATAATCTGAAGAATTAACAAAATAAAGCAAAAGTAACTATCAAAGATTACATTACAATTCGCCTACGGCTCGTGCTGCAATTTATTCCGCGGACAAAATCATACTTTTCTTAATGTATAATATACTATTATTTAAATTACACAATCAAAAGTAAAAACACTAAGAATAATTGCTGCAGTTTCAAATGACATTCCGCAGAGCATGAAAACGAGTTGTGCGCATTTCATTGAAACAAAAATTGATAAATTTATAATTCATGTATCACGTCGTACATTTTAAAGCAATTTGCTGAAATAGTAAAACAAACCAGTAGTAAGAGACTTTCAAATCGATAATAATGCTTTATTTACCTGTCAATTGTTGTTTATTATTTACTTACTGCCAGATTTGAACGAAATCAATTTGACATAGAATCATAAATATAAGAAAGTTAATATAATTAATACATCTAAATTTTCAGGTTTGTACAAAATATACAGTTTACTAGTAAAAAGAAAACAGTGTAATACTTTTTTTTTACAGTCGATGGGCCAATGAAAAAATGTAAACCCAATATTTGGACAAACATTAATTATATATTCTCCCCAAATATAACTCGTGCTATGATTAATTATCGGTGATTGCACTCGGTCAATTTTCACCGATTTTTAACTCGGTGCTATCACCGATGATAATCATAGCTCTAGTTAAATTACCCTCAAAAATAGAACTTAATCATTAACAATAAACTGAGTTAAAAATTGAAGTAATTTCCATGTATATGCAACGCTCAATTAAAATTGAAAACAATAAATTGACATTAAAATTGTGTCATACGAGCTTCAGGCTAACACGTGTACAATAATGAGAGGTGATATGTAGCTCGTTAATTCTTAATACCACAGGAAAATTGAACCATATTTAGCTCCTACTGGAATAGTATGTTGAGAAGCACTTCTTTAGGCAATTTGTCTCGCTTTGTCAAATATTCCATCGCACGTAGCCCAAGGACATCCACCTTATATTACTCGACGACTACTAATTACATATACACAGATGGGACTTGAATCATAATTTGTTTAGTTCAGCTTTCGCTAATTATGATTGTTAATTTGTCATCTGTCGTAGCGGCAAAGACGACAACGATACAGTAGACGAAACTACCTTGCAATACCCGCTACGTGAAATGCTACAGGCGACTGCTGCTTGTAGTAAAGGGATTTGTGCGTCGAGCATTGTACGTTGGCGTCTGCTTTGCCCTAGAATAGCACAATTAATTTATATTACTCGTAGAAAGCGAAATTGCCAAACACTGTTGTAATTAATATCTGCGTCATGAGTCGTTTAGTTTTCTAATATTTGCATGGTAATTAAACTGGGACCTAGACTTCTTAAAAATGCAAAATGGAATATTTGGATTTACTTAATTACATTGTTTTTCTTAGCAGTCAAAAAGGGGGATTTTTTAAAATTTACCTTTATTGTTTTGTTTTTTATATTTTTGGATTTTATTATTTGAATTATGTTTTTATGTGGAATAAAATATTTTGACAAGAATTCTTTAACTGAAGGGATTGAGCCTCGTCTAAAAGGTGAACAAATTTTGACACTTCAAAATTACCCTAGTACAAAGTACATAATTAACCAATTACTATTTAGAATCTTAAATTTTTATACATAATGAGTAGAATGTGCGGTACAAAGAACAAATATGAATATTTTATGAAGAAACCAGATATAAAATTACTGTTGAAACGTGGAAAGAACGTAAAAGCTGATTTCTGTATAAGCATAGCCATGTAGTACACATATATTCCATAGGCGTACATCTATTTTTACCTTCCGACACATTCTGTAAGGAAGGTATAGGAATCATGCTTAAAGTAGATGAGCACGTTTTTGGGTCCCTGGACTACGATTTTAATAGTTTCGCGATGATGTCTATGTGTGTGTGTTATCTGTCAGTCAGTCTGTAGGTCTGTGTGGATAAACAGAAAATTTGTATATTTTGGTGATAATTCAATAACTGGAAATGGTAGTTTACTTGAAGCCCTATCAAGTTATTTTGAATAATCCCAGTAAATTATAGTTTAATGACAATTTTTGTTATTAGAATAATGTTTTAAATATTACTATCTACAAATGTTTGAAACATTTTTTTTTACTGTCAGTATTTACGATACGAATACAATATATTCAAAAAATAATATTTTGAAATTTCGTTTAAATCTTGCTAACCTGTGCCTTTTGAAAACGGTTAATATAGTATATTGTATAACTAGTGCTGAAAATTAGATATTTTGCACGAATATAAAATACCCTTTAATTAAGTAAAAAAAAAAAAACTATAAAATTTACATAAAGATTATGTTAACATCATTGCTAGCAGAATTCATCAAAAATTATGTTAAAATCTGATAAATCAGGGTCCAACCTATCCGTTTAAATTCAGCAAATTATTTGCAACTGTTAAACTTTTTAAATACTAAATTTTAGATTAATTCGCTAAGTTATCGTTGTTGCGGGCGCATCTGATTGGCTAATGAGCTTTCATATCACACAGCATTGCTAGTGATATGCAATGACCAATTTCCAGAAATAATTTCGCGTGTGAATTTATAAACTTTTCGAAGTGGTCGTCGGAAAATTATATTTTGACATTTTCGTTTAAATCTGCTAACCTGTGCTTTTTGAAAAAAAAAAAAAACGGTTGACAATGTAATTTTTTAACATGTCTCATAATAGAAGGTATTGTGGTGCCCACAACAAATTTTTATTTATATAAATTATTGTATATTTGTGAATATATGTAAATCAAAAAGTCTTTTATTTTAAGTACCTGCATTTTTCTGCTATTGTAAATGAAAAATAAATCTATTGATCGTTGTGCCTAGCATAATACCTGCATTTACAAACATTTTAAATTCTAAAAATGATTTGGTTTTGTCGAAATTGTATTACTCGGTCTCTTCCTAATATTGGAATTCCCTTTCTGTCGAATAAAAAATAAATTTCTTTCTAATTTTGGACATTTGGCTCAATCCATTGTATCCTCCGTTCATGGTTTCTCGTCTAAGGACAATCTCCATATTTTTCGTGCGAAATCGTTTCGAATCCGATGCAAAAGCTACAGAAAAAGCTTTTAACGCTATTGGAAAGTTCGCTTGTTCTCACGGATCGTCGTGAAGTTTTTTTCTTCCCGCTTTATTTACCGTTTCGCTGGCCCGAAACAAATCGGATAAACAGCTAAGACAACAGCCGCGTAAACTTGTAATCAATTTGCATATAATCACATCCACCCCTTTAGATAGGACCGTGGCCTAATTCGGATATTAAGGACCTTAATCTTCAAATGGAATCGCGGACTTTTCGCAGCATCTAGGTGAATCGCATACACCGTGGTTGGATCGAATTTCAAACACTTCTGTGTTTAATATTATGCATACCATCACGCTCATTACCTGATTTTCTGTGCACGAACAGATTTTTAAATAAAAATGAATTAGGTACTTTTATAAACAGCAGTTTATGAGAAGTAGAAGAAGTAAAAATAGCTCCGTAGTAATGCATCGAACAGTCGATAATTATAAAAATAAAATCGATAAATTTACATTATCTACTGTCTTTCAATTTGGAGGCTCGCGATCTCGAGATCTATAAAAATCACAACTTCCGTTAAATTAGACAAAAGTTGCTACACTAATATAACAATTTATAGTAATTAACGTTTTTCAGAAAACTGCAATAAATATGTATATATGTAATATATATATAGCGTTCTAACCGAAAGTGACATATTTACCTGTCAAATGGAACACCGTCTTTTGTAGCGTGTTTTTTTACAATTATATGCACAGCAGGATTTTACCATATTTGATATATTTAAATATGACATAAATAATTAACAAAATTCTAAATGAGGCACAAAAGCTCGCACAAAGTCTATCAAAACAGTATTCTACTCACACGTCAAGTGTCAAGTTCTTGACATCTTGTCACCCATCAAGTCTTTTTCATCTCTCTATCTCTATCGCACTGTGCTGGTTACAGTTTACCTTTGCTATAATCCTTCCATACATTTTATTAGTTCTATGTTAGAAATTATTTCCTGACTGTCTTTCTGTCTTTTCTTAATCCATCATTCAATTGGCCTACTAGTGTGGCAATTTTGGATTAATCTATCAAAATTTTTGGAACCATACGGCCGGTAGCCGCACTTCTAGCTCAAAAATTTGCTCCAAACAGAATGTCGCATTATTAAATGCAAATATTTCAGAGTATTTTATAAATGACAATAATGGTCCATTCACAGCAGTTCGTTCTTAATAAGAATCGTCACAATCAGATTGAAAAAAATTCAGAATGAAATTTATTAACTAAATTGATGCGACGTCAGCTTCAGAAGCAACTTTTGCAGAGCCCGACGCGTATTGAGAACAAGAACAAGAACCACGGAAATACTGGAATTTTTAGAACTCGATTCTGTCAGTTATAATTCAGTTATTTATAAATTTCCTTCTTATTTATTAAAGCTGACATCTGCCTGGCCTGGTTTGAAAGTTCGGGTGTGGAAAATAAAATTAATAAATCCGACGAAATAAATTCATAACGGGTGATACAAAAACGGAACAAAGTAAAAAATTTCAATAAGCTCTCGTTTAAGATTTACGATCATCCGTTATTGTGTCATCGTCTGCGTTATTATTTTTCTTTTCGTTTTTATTGATTTTTCCGGAAGTCTTAAGACAGCTGGGATTACTGCTTCACATACCAGATGCAAAGAAAAAGCTAAATTACTTTCTGTTTAGAACGCTTTAAGCGCCGTTTTTAAGCCCTCCGACATATGTTACCACAGCATAGAAATTTTAGAAATTTAATTATTTTTGTGTTATAATAAAATACTATATAACAATATGACAGGAAATGATTCAATTTTAAGTAGTATTATCGTTGTGTCGGAGACAATGAAATGTATCATAACATTTTACATACAATATTTTATATTTAATTAGGAATTTTAATAATTTAATTTTCCCAACTAAAATATGTGCCTTGAATAGAAAACGCTGAAACATCTCATTCTGTATAAGATTGTTTCATTGTTTTGTTTATTGCAATGGTTCTTAAAACCAATGAAATACTCTTTGTTTTAACCAATAACCTGTATTCAGTAAAACATAAGATGCATTTTTTGAAAAAGTTATAACGATTTATGAATTAAGAAAATAGAAAATTATTCTCATTTTATTCTGACTGTCTTTTTGTATTATT
Source organism: Poecilus cupreus (assembly GCA_963942605.1). NCBI lineage: Eukaryota > Metazoa > Arthropoda > Insecta > Coleoptera > Carabidae > Poecilus > Poecilus cupreus. The sequence continues at coordinate 6,984,174 of OZ012714.1, read as the reverse complement.
ACTGATAATTAAAGAGCGGATTATATGCACGAAAATATTGAATTATATGCATTTATTTTTTGAGAAATATGCACTATGTATGCATAAATATGACAATATATGCAGCAAAATATGCAAAAAATCTTAAATTATTAAATAAAAAGTATAAATGAATGCATTATTAGTTTTATTGCACAATACAGTCTTAATCCTTATTCACAATTAACAAATGTACTACTAGTATACTGTCTAGAAACGTGATATGACATATTTACATTATTACAATAAAAAATTATTCAAAATTTTCTAAAAAAGAAAACATACGTAAAAGATATATCCAGCTGAGAATTCTCGATCTTATATTAATTGTACCCACTTTTACCAGCATTCGCGTATACAATGAATACCTACCGTTACCGTTACAGGTATTAGAGTGTATTGGTTTGTGTATTTGCTTATTGTATTGTTTATTGCTTTTTCCGTTGCATTCTTCAATTTATTGCGGCCTCCTCCAATATTTGAGAATTATCAATGTGACAAGGTCTTCAAAATATTGATATATGCAATTTTTGTAAAAATATGCATAAGAATGTCCAAATATTCAATATATGCAATTAGTAATTAGCATTAATTAACTCTAATCAATGTAATTCGTCCAGAAAATTGATTTTATTTAAATATGTGCAAAAATTAAAATATATGCACTTTGCATATAATTTGCTCACTACTGATAATATTTAAATCATTGTTTAATTTGTTTGATGTCCAATTCTATTCTATCCAAATCAGTCTTATATCAACCAGATATAAAAAAAATACATACTAGTTTAACTTATACTTTCTCAGTAATTTTGTTTTATGAAAACTTTTAAATCGAATAAGTGAATATAATAAATAGGTTCTCCTTAAAATATAAATTTCTTGCTAATTTAACCAACTTCGTAGCTCGTACAGTTCTCGAAATAGCAATGATAGCACACTTAAAAATACGTTTGTAAAGCGATCATTCCACCTCGTGTTCCGCACTGAAAAATCCAGCTTTCGACGAGAAAAGCTGTTCAAAAATGTATGAGGAATTCAAGGGAAAAATTTAGTTTTAAACAAGACACACGAGGTTCACTACAACAAAAAAGTCAATACAGCTTTGCACAATTATTCTTTCACCATCCAGGACGTTGGGAATTCATTCCATTTCACTTTCACAATTCAACGTATTGATCCGCAGAGAATAAAGATAAAAATCTGGAATGGCCACGCTTCGTTGGAATTCGTGACTGAAATATGTTTAAAAACACATTTACAAGCCGGGCATGCCAAACGAGCAATGAGTGTTGGCGCTCGGGATCGCGAGGGCGGCGCGGCGTCTTTCAAATTTTATGCGAAACTCTGGAATTGAATCACTGTGGTTGCGCCTAGTCTCTCATTTGATAAATGGCGTTTGGAGTTTCTGATTGCGAATAAGTTATTTGGTAATTAGCCTCAAAGTATCAAAGAAACATTTTAGGGAAGTGAAAGTAGATTTAAAATCTTTTTTACATGACAACTTCATTAGCTGGCGCCGTCATAATTTAAAGATTGCTGTTTTTTGTAAACTGGAAAGTTGAAATGTTTCTGCGATGTTTACTCGAGCAATATATCCATCAAATAATTAAAATTATTTATTCAGGCAAATTGGTCTTCGTCGATCGAGTAAGTACTGACATTTATCGTGATTACATATTTACTTCAAATTTAATATCAATATCAACAGCATCAAACATATTATTAGTTACAGTTTATACTTATTTTTATAAGCGGTGAGCTGTAGGGGGATGGGGTACGTGTATGAATTATTTTGTAGGGTCCAAAAATATATAATTGCCCTCTACAACGAAATAAGACAAATTATATAAGAAAGTATTTGTGAATAAATATTATGGTATCTCATTTTGTTTTGGTATATAATTTTATTCATCATTACTAACAGAAAAATTTTTCGGATATAGAATAATTGTTTTAACGAAAATTTATAATGTATATCGTCGTTCAGATGCCAAAAGATATCATATTTGAATTAAAAGCATAACATTAGGAAATCACGTTATTTTGGATGTCAGAAATAATCATTTCTATAATACTCTTTTGGAAACTACGCTTCCAGAACTAAAAGTTATATTGGAACAACTATCATTCCATAGGTACGCCGCGTTTGGAAGAAATGCGACGAATTAGAGCCACATATTAGTGCGATATATGAAGTATCTTGGTTCGGTTACTATGGTTACGTCTGTTTGTTTTAATTTTATTTATTTCAGTTTGACGTTTTCAACCGTTATTCGTATTTGTATACATTTTTTGTATAATTTCCAAAATCATGTTATAGCCTCCGGCTCGAACTTTTTGCTCGTGTAGAATATGTGCCATTCCTTTACTTGTTGTAGAATATACTATTTCGAGTATAACGTAATATGTTTAGAAATATAAGATTTTAAATAATACCATCATGGCCTAACAGGTAACCAGACTTACTGGTTATGGTAAGCCTGTAGATTATCGATTACCGCCCATAACCATTTATTTTGGCTATGGTCAGTGGACATAAAATTATCTAAAGTTTAATTGGTACAAAAGAGTGACTGAAATTTAACTTTATCGTTCATGAAATATCAATGGTGAAAATAGAAATTTCCAAATATTCATTATAACCATTAGAATATGGAGTGATATTTTTTTATTAACATCAAAGCGTAGAAGTAAAAATTTTTATTTTATGAACAATATAGAACTTATATTAAAATTGTAACTAAATTATCAAAAAATATTATATTACATAGCGAGGTAGAAAGTATTGCAGCCAAAGGCTAAGACTGCTAAACCAAGACTCCAAGCGCCGAGGTTAAATATCACGTGAGTCTGTAATGAAACTTTCCATCGAGGATTGTATACAATTTTATTCACAATTAAAAATTAATAAATAAAAAACAACATAAAAATGATATTCATTTGTAACATTTGTTTTTTTTCGGGTGAAATACATATTTTTGTTTAGTATATGGTGAATTTTACATTTGTTTTGTTAACAATTTTAGAGTAACATTTATATTTGTAAATAAATTTTCGAACTTTCAATTATCTATTTAAATTCAAAATTAGGAAACACCGACATGTCTGACTCTAAAGCGAATTAATGGGTTGTACTTCACTATGGCAAGTAGCACAAAAAGCAACAGAATATAAGCTTCCACAGAAGAGCATATAATATTAAACACAATCAATAATCAAATATGCACTGATTTGCACGTTGGTAAGTAGCAACTTAATATCTGCCATTTATTAATTTTTTTTCTTTGAATATTGAAACTCTTGTGCGCATTGTAATAATTAAAAGGTGACGCGGCTTTAGTAGTAATTTTTGTCAAATATTATTATAATAAATAAAATAGAATTTTTCATGGAGATCGTAATAATACTCGCGTCAGAGAATTGCATTTCCCGCTAGATATTAAAGTTGAAATTTTCTCTTCGTTTTATCTCTTGGGAATGTTGTCATATTTTATCATAATTTAATTTCGTGAGTAGGTAACCTAGTTCTGCGTATTTTAAGGTATATATCTTGTTTAACTATTATGCGTATATATCTGTGTTTATTTCGAGCTTCCAATTATGTATCCATGTAGTAGTGCTATTTAATTTATTACCTTTCAACAAATTCAAATGAAAGTTAGTTCTATAAACCATTATGCCCACCATTTTACAAATTACATTATTAGTTTTGTAATTAATTTTGTTTGACGTTCATTCAACCAAAATTTTATTCCTAACAATCTATAATTAGTGTACGTAGTAGTATAGTAGTAGTAACATTGATCGCTAGTAAGAACGCTGATTAAGGGCGACTAACTAGCAGTTGACTATCTGTGTTTTTCAGCTGTCAAACCTTCTTACATGATTATTGAGAAAAATATTTAAAATAGAAGTGGTAGAATATTTAATTCTGTATGTCTTTTATTTGAAGCTTATATCTCTAAAATAATTTAGGAACGCTTGACAGCGTAAAATAAAGTTAGTCAACTGCTTGTTAATCACTCTTAATCGGTTGTTCTTACTAGCAGTCTATGTCTTCCATCGGTAAACTGGTCTTACCGTTCTTGATACTTAATGTTCTATAAAAACCCTGATTTGCAAGCATGCAATTTTTGTTATAAAAGTTATTATTAATTATGTAACTCTATAGGTATTAAACACGTAAATAATAACAATAGGAGGAGTGGTTTGACTGAGTATCACCTCCTGGTTTCTTCCCTTAAAATATCTTGTGTCAAATGGACACAAATGCGAAAAATTCCGGTGCTGTATCGTTGAATTGAGATACATTCGTTAAAGTTTGCATAAAATTCCAAGAATTCTTTTGATAAAATCATTTTGCTGCCCTCAATTTCTATGATACACGGCATCATTTAACATGCCAGCTTTTAACCTTTAGAGCAACAAAATTTAATGAATCCTTTTGTAGCACTCGTAAATGTTTTGTGTATATGCAACATATTTGTGTAATAAAGTTTATGTGCGTGTATAATTTACGATTACCGTAATTGATTACGCTAGTAGGACAATTAAATTATGACAAAGTTGTTACTAAATGACATACATTGCTATTTTACTGATTAATACATTTTAGCAATAGTAACAATGATACATATTAGAATGAATAATTTAATACTGATTATTATATTAATTATATTAAACTTTGGCTATTATACCCGATGAAAATGGTCATTGATATGCTGAACAATAATTTCAAAATTAAATACAAACACTAGCTGGGATTTAAATATATACTAGATTATCCATGGAAATGATAGGGAAAATAGCACGGTTAATTGAAAAACGAATTATCCGATTTAGAAAACTACTATTAAAACGACTATTGCCTAGGTTCTTATAGGTACTATGTAAAATAACGTGTTATACTAAGAATTTATCATTTCTTGTATTTGTTTATTTTTAATATCATATCTCAAAATAATTGTTATACAAACCCATATTATATTTATATCGGTTGAAATAAGAAAAAAATTATCTATACAATTGATTAAAAATTTATACAGGTTACCAAAAAAATAGTGTATACTACCGTTTGAGAGCCACTAGTTGAATTTTGTGTTTGTTACTCCTTTTGGTTATTTTTTGTATAAAACATTGTTCTCTAAAGTAATTAGTTCGCCCAAAAGAGGAAACATCCTGTATAAGTAGTAGCATCAACTGAAAATATTATCATATTTATGTAGTACATACATACATACATATATAACATCACGCTATGTCTCACTTAGTGGGGTAGCACGAACCCAGAAACACAGTGAACCAACAATCAATCTCCTCCAAACATTTCTATCCTGACACACAACTTTCGCCTTGTCCACATTCATAGTGTGATTCATACATGGTCGTTTATTCTTCACACTCGGAATCATTCGTTCACGCAACAAACCATCAATCATACCCAACCAGTTATTCCTCGGATGCCCACGAAATCGTTCACCTTCAATCTCACCCACATATACTAGTTTCACCAACCTTTTATTCGACGTATTTACGTAGGTAGGTATATTGGAAATAAGACTAGAAAATAACATAAAATAATAAACTTCCCAAGTTATTTTTTTTTCAGTAATTCAAAAGTTACATGTCAGTACTTTGGTATATATTTATATTCCTGTGTTGGTTTTTATATTTATGAAAAAAAAAACAGCTATAGAAGATAAAAGCATTTTTCGAATTAGTTACCTTTGTTGCTCTTCTTTGAGTTTCTAATTAAATTCTGTGGATAAACATCTAAAAATAAAATGGAATAGAATAAATATTCTGAACTAAAATTACATAATAGGGTATATAAACAAGTAAACATAGATACAGTTTAAAATAATGATGTTTTTCATTAGGGAATTAATTAAACAGCGATAATTTACTCGCGGAATTTTGAAAAACAAATAAATACAGGCTGCGAACACTTTCAATTTAATTCACTGCGCTTTAATAAAATAGCCAGTCCGTTATTTCATTGTTTGGTTGAACAACAGTTCTGCAACATTCATCGCTTGTCGCAGATAATGCTGCCCATTTTTACGGACACCACTGCCGGAAAAAGAGTTCTATTTAATTTCGAATCAGCTCTTTAACTGGTCACATTTGTTTGAAACGTCACTAGTGCAATATCGCTTTGTTCATTTGGAAAAAGGAAAAAATATATTTGTGTCGGACGCAAAAAATCCGGGACAAAAAGATCTGGCGATCCATTACTGTTGCCAGGGTCGGATTTCCATTCTAATTCCAATTTGGATGATAATCGGCGTAATTTAACTTTATAAGAACGCTTCACACCCGGAGCAACGCGCCGCGCTTTCGCCCACATCCGTTCCACCCCCGTTTGGAGAGACACGGAAACGGATCTTAGGCACTGCTTTCTTCCTTCGTCTTATGTGCCTAACTGACTAACGCAGCACCTTTCATAGGCGTCCTTGTTTCTTTACCGTTTTCTAAATTATTATTTTAATTAGTAGTTGTTTTGCAGATTAGTAACTTTTGCCACATTTTATGATTTATACAAGAATATACATTGCTATACTAATAATTGTAGACATTAATTATTTTCCAAGTGATGACTTTTAAAGCTACTATTATATCCACAATTTTTCATATCAACATATGTTTTGCACGATTGGTCTTTTTTGTAAACATACCGTTCCTGTTTCCAAGGCGGTATGTTGTTTTTATTCACAATCACTATAATAATATGTCAATTTTTAGAGGTTGGGAAATACGTCATTTCTTTCTGATATAACAACCTCTTGGGTGGGAAGTGACATGTTTATCCCCTGGCTGGGAAGTGTTTATATAGAATTGCCTAGCAACACAGTCATAAATCTCTGAAAGTAAATTTAACAGTGCTGTCAAACATATTGATAAAACCTTATAATTACAATAAAACGTCAATAATTACAATATTAATATAGAAAAGACGCATTTTTATTATAAAGTAATTTAAATTCTAATGTAATGCTGTTTTATTAGGATTTCTGTTTCATGGACTGTTCACACATGTTAAATTATTGAAATAAATTTAAACATTTGTTTTCATAAATTACTACCATACATCACCTTTGTTTGTTGGTTATAGGAGTAGGATGAAAAGTTAATATGGATAATTAAGGATGATTGTGAATAAATATAATATAATAAGCCCTCGGCTGGAATGAAACATTTCCCACCTCACATGTAATATCACATCATATCGAAATTTCGATTTTTCGGGAATTATTGTCAAACATCTAATACTCTACATTTCTTCTTTGTCTATTTTTTCAATATCGGAATCGATTATTGCAATTATTTTTCTTGTTTTACAAAAAGAATAGCTTAAATAACACCACAATACTAAATTACAGACAAAATTGGAGACTGATGGGTAAACTGTCCTTACTGTTCTTGATACTTTATTAAAATTTAGGTATTAATTGATATACATAATTGAAGGTTCTTTTAAAAGTTTCACATTCTACTAACGTCATAAATTATACATGGATATATCTGTGTTAATATTAAAAATAATAAATATATATCTCTGTGCCCTATACCAATTTCAGAATTTTAGAATCAAGTGTCAACTTAAATGTTGATGTACGTAATAGCGTAATAAATACTGTTTTCAATCAATATTTCCATTCAAATGAATTTCTAATTCTAATTAATTGATATACAGTCCGGCTGAATATAATTTCAGTTTTAAAAAAGCTAAGAAGAATAGCACGCCGCTGAAATAATATCTGCGTTATACTTGCGCTTCTAGAATAAAGACAAGAGGGTGAAACGCCCCCATCTGTTCCTCACCCTATTTCGACAGGAAATTTACAGATTCGCTGCGTGTTTATTACACTGTTCTTCAGAGCGTGCTTGAGAATCGCGATATTTTCCTCGATTGCCCCTTGCGTCTGCTCTAGTCCAGTGGTCTTCAAATTATGGGTCGTAGGATCTTTTCAGTTGTAAAATCTTAAAATGAAGTTTGACTGGACCAACCATTGTACGTTCCGGGTAAGAATTCGGTTCAACTGCACCCAAACAAGTACATAACGAACTTGCAATGGCATTGAATTTGAAGAAATAAATTCTAATGAACTATATGTTAGTCAATGGCCTAACATAAATTAGACGCTGCAAGACGGCATTTGTTGTGAAGCAGACACTTCCTGAAGTGGAGTAAGGGGAATGCAGCTTGGATGTGTTGCGGGTTTCGCGCACTACACTTTCAAAGTGGCATTGAATAATAAAATAGACAACACGTATTGTAGCCAGGCTGGACGAGCCGTTCTTCACCTTGTCCCTACTCTGCGGAGTAGCTGCTTCAAAACATTGATATTAATTTACAATTTTGTAGTATTTTCAATTGAAAAGTCACGCCTTTAACGTGATGTCAATTTGGTAGGAACATTGATGTAGCACTTTCAACCTGATGTATATCAGATACATTTACGTTCAATTGATATTATGCATGAAATTCGTATAAAGCTATGATTTCAAGTATTATGCATTATTTGCATAACAAAAATAAAATACTATAAAAACTTATCTACCTCTAAATAACATACCACGAGTATACTAAAATGCAATATTTACGTTTCTGTCATTAATATATTACTACGGATTCCAGTTATACGAACGTAGTACTATTTCGGATAAAATACAACATAGGATGTAAAATGGGGTAAATAGATCTGTGGTAACGCATCGGACTATGGATCATGAGATCTTAAGTTCGAATCCCACTGCCGACAGTTCCCAGATTAATTTTACCCTTTTGGTTCCCCCACCATTAATTTTTTGGGGCTATAATTTGACGGCTGGTAACTGCACTTCACACGAAAAATATATCACTTACCGAGATCTTCATAAGCAGAGTGCCACTCCCATAATAGGTAATGATATATTTATTTATTTTATTTTAGGATGTTAATGTCAAATGAACTTGATATTATTCATTAAAGATGTTTGCTAATAAATGATTATTTGGTACAATTTGGTTATAGTTTGAGAAATGTTTATGATAAACATATCTTGTTTGCTAATTTATTTCCTAAACGTCCTACAAGAAATTCGCCAACAACCTATGTTGCATTTTATCTGGAACAGTACGGTTATACATACCTGTTATCCATAGTATTACATTAACGAAAGATTAGTAAATATTCCATCTCATCTGGAAAATTATAATATATAAAATATAATAATATATAAAATTTCAACAACTGACATTTGTATGTATCTCTTAATCTCTAACATTGATAGATTCAAAACAACATGGGTAGTTTATTTGCTTGTATAAAATCATGTATAAAAAATTAGAATTTGGTCATAGAGCTCATTGAATTATACATGAAATAATATTCGTGTTTTATATTTATTTCATTGTTGAAACAATTTTAGGCAACATTATTGAATTTGTTAGTTTCTAATTTTATTGGAGGTCTTTATTAGCTTATCATTAATAAATAAAGTTACTTTTTTTTCGCAAACGCCTTTTATCGCTTGTCACTATTTTCTTAGAATGATCTGTGTTTCGACATTTTCTCGCACGCTTATTGATGCTAGAATAAACTTCATTTTTAAATGATTTTTAGTGACCTATCAGGGATTAGTATGACTGCATTGAATATATTTAATATCTCGCATGCCACTATTCTCAGAATGATCTGTATTTCGACATTAGAATGACAAATTCTTGCACACTTATTGATGCTAGAATAAATAACATCATAACGATTTTTAGTGACCTATCAGGGAACAGTATGACTGCATTAAATATATTGTCATCTACTTATAAAGAAATGAAGACCAACGAAATGTAGGTTGTCTGTTGCAACTTGCATTTTAATACACTATTCCAGATTTGGCACACCTTTGAGATGTTTGAAGACTACTGCCTCACTCGCCAGGCTACACTGTTAAACTCCTCATTATGATTATGAATGGCGCTGGAGCTTTCAGCGACCTCCCCTTGGATGAAATTTACTTAAAACTTCTAGGGAATGGCAACTTTGAGGCTCTTTGTTTTTTCGGATGTTGAATCGTCGGCAGTGGTTTAATCCTGTCAAAGTAATTCAGAATTTAATTTAATATCACTTTGAATTCTTATTATCCTTTTACGTAGAAAATTAACTGGCGAAAAGGACTAAATGAAGATGGCACCGTGTACTGAATTTAATATTGTTTCATAAGACAGTTAAAGTTGGTTTCCACTTCGTAAGTGTTTAATGACGGGTCCTTTGATGCAGTTTAGTGTGCTTTATATTTAATAAAACCGTCTAATTGCTTAATGTCACTGTTAGAGAGTAATTAGTTTTTGGGGTGTTCTTAATATATTTATTACAGTAAGTGATGGTATTAATCATATTGCTTTTCATCCGCAAATATCTTATGAGACCATAATGTAACGGTAGACACGCACTTTAAATTCCAAAATGCAAATCCTTAACAGAGCATTAAGATGTTCTGAATTAAAACATACATGGAATACGACCCATTCTACAAAAAATAAAACAACACTGTAATAAATTAATCTAAAATTGTTTTATGAAATGTCAAATATTTTTAGTTTTGCATAATTTTCCAGGGCCGTGAAATTTATTTAAGTATCCAAATGGGCTTTAATACATGGTTTTATTAAAATTTTAACAACTTTTGTATTTACACTTCTGGGTATAGGTAAAAAGATACAACAATAGAGGATGTTTGGAAAAGTATTGATAAGCTTCAGGTTGAACGATTCTTTGGTTAATTCTAAGTCGATAATCCTAATGCAAAAAATTTGTACGGCCCTTCGTAAAGCCACACGAAGCCATTAAACTTATAAATGTGGAAATAATAGTTATTTACTTTACAAGTGGGCAAAGTAAGGAATTACCAACGAGAGAAATTTTAGTACACGAAGCCAAAGGCTGAGTGTGATAATTTTATCGAGTGGGTAATTCTACTTTACCCACGTGTGAAGTATAACGTTTTATCCAACACCTCTTAATAAATGAAAAATTTATTAAAGAAATATTATTTGACAGTGACATATGCTTTAAATTTTTAAATTAAAATGTCAATCGAAGTAGTTACCAAGGTGTTTTGTGTTATTATTATTGTTATAAATAAAAAAATACTCACTACTGGCTTTCTTCAATATTATACCCACTAGTGGGTAATCTGTTACTTTACTTGTTTAAAATCGCCATAATTATAGAGCATTTATTGAGAGGTGTTGGATAAGATTGTTTATCCAACACCTCTCAATAAATGCTCTATAACTATGGCGATTTTAAACAAGCAAAGTAAAAGATTATCCACTAGTGGGTATAATTTTGAGGAAAGCCACTAGTGAGTATTTTTTTATTTATAACAATAATAATAACACACAACACCTTGGTAACTACTTCGATTGACATTTTAATTAAAAAATTTAAAGCATATGTCACTGTCAAATAATATTTCTTTAATAAATTTTTCATTTATTAAGAAGTGTTGGATAAAACGTTATACTTCACACGTGGGCAAAGTGGAATTACCCACTCGATAAAATTATCTCACTCAGCCTTCGGCTTCGTGTGCTAAAATTTCTCTCGTGGGTAATTCCTTACTTTGCCCACTTGTAAAGTAAATAACTATTAATGCAAAAACTTTAAGTTTTTAATTCCTCTTCAGACGTATATTTTAAATTTTATTGCATATGGCAACTTTTCGCAAAATTGTTTTGTTTGAAAAATAAATGAAAAATAATTTGTCAAATTGATTTGATTATTGTTTATAATATTTATTATTTATTTCTTCGGTCTACTTTTTTCAAAAATTAAAGTTGTTATTTCAAGTAAACAATTTGAATTTCCACTGACTGTACATATATCAAATGTTGACAACATTCGTAGTGATTTGCATAGTTACATTTCTTTTAAGTAGCTTGTGGGTCTTTACGAAGGGCACTACAATTTCTTTCCATTAGGTTTATCGACTCAGAATTATTCTTTGAATAATTCTTCCTTAAGCTTATCAATACTTTTCCGAAAACCCTGTATGAAACAAAATTGCATGGAAACCCTTATGCCCCACATTTGAATTCTACATCCTGTATGTATGATAGGCAAAAAAAATGTGCATTATAAAAATACAAAAACAAAGACAATTGATTTAGATTTAGAAAATGTAGAAGAACAATTTTAGAAACTTCGTAAAATTAATTGCTTTTTGCATGGAATACAGATACTTAGAAGCTACTGTTTAGGTAGTTCTTTTTAATATATCAAAAATAAAGTACATGTACAAGTGATTATTTACAGAATGTTGCATGAATAATGAACAAACAAATTAAATATGTGATGTAGCAGTTATACTCGTACTATATAGGTATGTGTTTAATTTATAGTGGCACTTAAAATGTGAATCCAGTAGTATTAAAAGAGTCTAAATAATTTATTGTGATGTACTTTAACGTGTATTCTGCATCCAATAATAGACAAATTGAATGGTAGTGTATTTATTTTAGTTTTATCGGACAATATTGAGGGCTACAAAAACTGACATTCTCATTAATCTCATGCTTTGTACTGAAATGTTTAATAATTACACTTGACATATAATTAACGTAATAGAATAGATATTTCAGTTATGTATTATTATAGCTGCTATAGCACATATTATTAATTTTTCTTAACATTGGAACCAGGTACAAGATTTTTTTATTTCAACTATTTTTGATAAAATTTTGCATTAAAAATTTATATTCATAGATATTTTTAAAATACATTAACAATAATAAATTAAGAGAAATAAAATATGAAACGGAAAATTGGGAAATAGCTAGAACAAGAAGAGAACAGGTTATAATTACTAAATTCAGGATATTACACCAAAGCTACACACCAAAATATATATGACAAAACAAATGCCTCTACAAAATGTAATACTAACTTAACCGTAAAACATATACTACTGGATTGTATAAAACATACACAAACATGACACTGTACATCAAATACCATAAAACAAACTTTTGTCGACACACCTCCCACCATACAGAATTTATTAAAATGACAAAATATCAGATTTAGAAGGAACCCGTGAAAACGTCATCAAATCGCGGCACATACCCTATTACAACAAATTACCCCTACAAATAATTTTATAGTACCGACAACTTACAAACAAAACAATCTACACTTTAATTAAATACAGCATGACAGAATCCTATTTATGGTTACTATTTAGTTAGAGAAATCATAACACAACATAAAACAAACAATTCGCGTAACAAATCGCGGTGCACAACAACGAAATATTCTCCGGTGTCGCACTGCACCTACCATTTATTATGTCTTCATTTGTTATCAGGACTATGCAATGCAATTATACGCATATTTATGATGTGTCGTATAAATCTAAGGCTGTACCGAGGAACAATAAAGATATCTTTAATTTAAATACTAAGCGAAACATTAAATTTGTTAGTATAGGTAAAGTTTTATTTGTTTATAATCTCAAGAAGAGACATAAAACAATAAAAAATGTAGATATTAAATGACTGAGAAAACTTTCTTACTATTACTTTCGTATACATAATATATAGGGAAGCACAGCAATCATAAATAGTATATTATGATACAAGTGTATAAGTATGCTTTTAAAGCACGTACGACGAGTTTAAGAGCACGACGCGAAGCGGAGTGCTTTTAACGTCGCTAGTGCTTTAAAAGCACTTACACACGTGTGTCATACGCTATTTTTATTATACCAGCATCATACTCTGGAAAAAGTGTAAAGCAACATTTTGATTTTGATTCATTTCATAATTTTGCGCGTGTGACGTTTGACGTATATCGTTTACATGAAGACCGATTAGCATTTATTGTTTACGTTTACAGTTTTGACAGATATTAATAGTAATTATTTTTGTTGTTGCATAGCAACCTTTAAAGCACGGCGTGTTTTAATCTTGCGTTTACAAACGCTGCAGCGTGTTTTAAACACGGATTATGATGCAGGTATAATAAAAAATCCGTTACAAGATGTTGATGCCTGTGTGTGGATGGATGAATGTGTGTTTGTAGGTTCAATAACTCATGGATAGAGAAAAGTTAGACTAACGTAACTTCAGAATTATAAGTTTCATGATAATGCACGGACTGGGTTAAATATGGTAAATATTTCAAAACCGGAAGTGGAAATTTACTGGACATCAATTTGAGAAACGCGGTGTTGCTGTATCTCCGCTAAATATTTGTTGTCCGAATTATAGATAAATATCAATAGTCGATAAAACTATTAAATATTGAAATAACTAAGCTTGATAATTCTTAAAAATTATCAATTACTTACTAAAATAGATGGCAGTCATTTTGTTTGAAGATTCTCGTCCACAATAAAAATGTATTTTCTGAACAAGTATACCATATTGTACAACAAGCATGGAATGGTACTCATTTCCTACGCTCATGCTGTAAATCATACGAGTGTGAAATGGACATTCCATGCGAGTTGTACACTATACTTTTTCAACGACCACAATATTATTTCCTAATTAATTTACATTTTAATAATAAAATTACCCTGCTTTCACCATTCCAGTATTTGACAATTCTAAATAAGTATCCTGGCACTGGCACCTGTACTGAAATGAAATGACCTGTATTGAAATACTGTCAAAACAAATTCATTTCTCACGATGTTTGAAATGTATTTTATTTCTATAGCAACAGCAAACATACAATGAACATGGAACAGATTTCTAAGTGGTTGTAGAAAATATTGTACAAAGAGCATGGAATGGTACTCATTTCCTACGAGTATGAATGTTCTTAGCATGAACCGAAGGCGAATGTTGCAAATCATAAGAGTATGAAATGGACATTCCATGCGAGTTGTACACTATACTTTTTGTACGACCACGATATTATTTCCTAATTAATTTAATTTTAATAATAAATTTGTCGCGCTTTTAACATTCCACAATTTACAATTCTAAATAAGTACCCTAGCAATGGCACCTGTACTGAAATGAGCTTATTTATATTGAAATACTCGCAAAACAAATTCATTTCGCACGATGCTTGCAGTACCTCATATCCCTAGCAATAACAAACTTACAATGAGCAAATTTCTAAGTGGTCCAAGAAACATTATTTTTCAGATTGCTTTTCAATGGGACTAATTACTTAACAAATTTGCGATGCAAATTAATTGCGTAGGTACCTATAAATACTGTTTAACCGCCCTCTGGCCGTATTCCTACCGTTATAAATATCAGTCTGAAGTCTAAATATAAATTTTCCTTACTGCAACAAATTATGTTTAAAAGTTTTAATAGCGGATTTGCTGAGCGAGTGATTCAATAAAAATTTCCCAAATCTTCGGATAACTTTCACGCTAAATCATCGAATGTAATCAATGTTTCCCGTCCGAACCACTAGCGGCGCCACTTTCGCATCGATTGGTTGGTTTGCGTCTTTATATTTCAATTATCACAATGGCTTCGTGTTATTTTCAATATAATCCTACACGGTTTTATTCGGCGGAAGGAACGATTAGAAGTTTCATTATATCGCGCCTATTTGCATTTTGAATGTAAATTTGACGCAAAGTACGTTAAATGTTCTTTAGATTGCTTTCGCAATATTGAAATTGAGAATTTTCATTATATATTATACAAAGTTTCTTTTGGATTCAATTTTGAATACATTGCTTTAATGTTGTAGCCACATTCTATGCAGCTTTAATATTTACTTTATTTATTAATGTTGGCTCATATTTACACAGACTTATTATTTGTCTGTCTGAAAATTTACTTCTATATAGATTTTAGGTATAGTGCGTACAACATTATGTAGCGAATGATTCCATTATTGTATTAAAATAAATAAATATATCATCACGCCTTTTACCCATTACGGGTGTGGCACTCTGCTTACGCAGATCTCGGTAAGTGATATATTTTTTCGTATGAAGTGCGGTTACCAACCGTCAAATCATAGCCCCCAAGGATGTTAGTGGAGGGGGAACCACAGGGGTAAATTTAAATTTGTAACTGTCGGCAGTGGGATTCGAACTGAGGATCTCACGATCCACAGTCCGACACGTTACCACGGAGCTATTTACCCCATTATTATTATTGACATTCGCAACTATCTACTAGCTGATTGAACTGGGACCGTCAGTCAATTTTAATAATTTTTTTAGAAATTTCAACTGAGAAATATCAGTTTTTCTAATAACTGAAATATTCAGTAAATACAACTAATGTTCTTAGTATAACTGAAAATTACAGTAAAATTAATTTAATAATACAGTAAGAGCAACTGAACTAGCACATACCTGTAAGGCAGGTATAGGAATCATGCTAAAAATTCGGTAGTGAGTTTCAATTATTGAGGCTATTGCCTCAGCCAATAAATTCTATATTCGTAATAAAAAGTACTTTATTGTCGAGGTATACATTATATTTTTTCCGAATTCGGTAAATGAGTAATTATAAACATAAATAAATAGCATTATGTATTCGTAAAAAGTCAGCTAGCTGTTGCGATATGGAATTTGGCTATAATTTTCATTATTTTTTTTATATGTTTTTAGACGTGTATATGATCTGCATTAAATCCGATAAATTATTACAAAAGGTAAATAATAAATAAAATCACCAATAGTATTTTTTTTTTTAAAGATGGGAGGCGGACTAACTACTATGGTCATATGCCGCCTCATGAGTGGATGATAATGAATTTGTGTGAACACAAACCCACAATTTTGATTTGACATATGAGTCTGTAAAGTAAAATTTTAACATAAGAGTTTGTAAAGTTTTACTTTAGCTACTATTTTTGCTAACTTTGTGGAGTGCTATCGTATACTTTAGTTTCGATTTCGAAAAAAAATATTTTTTTGAAAGGATGAGCGTGTCTTGATTGTGGTGGTGGGAGGTATTGTGGCGCTCACAATATATTTTTTATTGATTTTTTTTATTTTAACTATCCTGATTTCTCTGTATGCAGATATAACGCAAGATGATAAGGAAATTTATTATGAGAGTACACGAACATATAAATAATATAAAAAAGGATCATAACAAATAATAATCAATTAATCTTTTAAATCTTAGGTTTATTTTAATTTATATTTATGTAAGTAAAAGGATTCACTTTTTTGAAATTTTAAAGATAAATAGCTCCATAGAACATGAGATCCTCAGTTCGATTCCCACTAACATCTTTGAAGGCAAAGAACTAATAGCTGATAACCACGGTTCACGCGTAAAAATACATCACTGAGATCTGTAAAAGCAGAGTTCTGCCCAAAATTATTATTGGGATTATTGCGATCATTTGAACAAAAAATGTTGCTCTTTAATAAATAGTTGCTTTAAACTGCATCGCAATATGTGGGCCATGAGAACTTCAGATAAATTCTCACAGCCGCCAAAAACTGTCATCATATTTAAATACTTATTTTATTACAAAATTAAGATATATATGGAAATAAAAGTTTTAAGTTCGTTTTGGTGTCAAGCTTTATAACAGTAATTAAATTTGATATCTGTTAAAGTTGAAATGAAAATGTTCCCAATTAAATATTTAATGTAAATTTCCGTAAGTGTTACCTATATTGATTTATAAAGTTCTAAATTATGAATTACAAAGAAAAGTAAGTTGGTTTGGCTCATATAAAGCGCTAAATATAAATATGGTCGATGACAGATTTAATACTTCATAACCTTTCTACCTACAAATATTTTCTTTATTTTCTCTACACACCTGTCACTTTAGTGTCATCCTATGTAAATATTTTATTATCAATTTTTTTTTCTTGTACAGGTCAAATATAAACTGAAAGCTTTCGCGTAAAACATTCATCTTTTGCACGTCTTTCCACTGCGGCAGATAAATAAATTAGATTTTAAGAGACAATTTAATGAAGCCAATAATTTATCTGAGATAAGCTTAGAGGTTTTGGAAGGAAGATACAAGACTCAAGATACCTTCACGTTAATTGGTTTACGCTGGAATAAAATCCTCTTGAATTAATTGAAACGAATGACTTAATGTAATCAATTATATGTCGAATATTTTTACGCGTTCTATTTATTCTACATGATTTTATTTTGTACTTACATAATAATTCGCAAACAACAATTTTGTTTGTTGATTTAAAAATTGAAACAAAATAAAATACACTTGACATTTTATTCGAATTGTTGTACCTGGGAATACAAATTGTTACATAGCGTCACATACATACTCGTACATATAAAAAATCAAATTTATTCACTAAATAACCTTGTGTGAATTTTATTTTTAAAGGGTACAATATATAGGAAAATGAAAAAATAGATATAAATTGTGGTCAATAATATTCTTCATCTTTTTGAATATAAAAAACTTACTTTAAAACAATTATTTACTGATAAAAAACCTGATAGATCCTTAAATAAATTACCACTTTTGAGTTATAATAGACAGATAAATCTTATCAGTGTGTAACTTGAATATTTAAGTTCTAAACATGTAATGCAAATTCAAAATGAAATCGTCAAAACATAATGTGTTATCGTGATGATGTTTCATATTTTGTTTTTATTCAATTTTATACATTTTTTTATACAAAAAGTTATAAAACTATATTAGCTACAGTTTTATTTGAGAAAGACCAAAAAATATTTATCGTAAAAATTAATGAATGTATTTCAAAATGGGCTTATTTTAATTGATAAGTTATATGTATTACAAAATAAGCAGGATAGAATGCGTATTTACCATGAAATCAATGAAAGGATTTTAAAACCAAATTTTAATATTGGAATGTCATTATTAATAGAAACAACTTATATTATATCAATAGAATTTAAATATTTATTATTTTAATACTAATTTTTTTTTCTTTTTTTTACAGGTAAGTTTCCATCGACATTTGATTTCTCTGCCTGCAATTACCAACAAGTAGTAAGTAATAGTATCTATATTGTAAAACGAGCATAGAATGGTACTCATTTCATACGAGTTTGAAAGTTTGTAGTATGAGTCGAAGGCGAATGTAGCAAATCAAACGAGTGTGAAATGGACATTCCATGCCAGTTGTACACTATAATTTTTCTACGACCACGATATTATTTCCTAATTAATTAAATTTCATATTAATTGTCCTGCTTTCACCATTACAATATTTAACAATTCTAAATAAGTATCCTTGCAATGGCACCTGTACTGAAATGAACTGACCTGTATTAAAATACAAAACAACTTCATTTCGCACGATGCTTGCAATGTACCTCATATCCCTAGCAACAACAAACATACAATGAGCAGATTTCTAAGTAGTAACTTTGCACGTTATCATTCTACAACAACGTGTACGTAAAAGTTCAAGTTCACGTAGATCTGTCAGTATTCCGATCACAATATTTCATAATTTAAAATTCACTGTAATGAAAATTTCCTCTTGGTCCATTTTTGTAAAATACATGTACCGCCCCCACGCGTACAAGAAAATACTCTCTCGATTGGGAAACTCCGCCATAACGCATGCGGGTCGAGTCAGAAGCGACGCCAAGTCGCAGATATTCCAAAGAAGTCGATCGTTGTTTTGTTATGCAATAAGACGACATGGAAATATTTTACACAACAAAGCTAACCTTTCCGTGTACCATCCGTACTACTTCCAAGCTGGAGGCATATTTCTTGTTTTTTATTCGTGTGCAGATCGGCGGCGCAAACAATAAGGTGGCCGAGGAGAATGTCTTTGCGTATAAATATAAATGGCTGATCACAAGCACGTGAATGCTTTCGAAATTCTTTTTATTGAATTCTGCAGGGAAACTGACATAGGGAAATATTTTTATTTGTTGGAGAATCAAGATAACGAGAATAAATATTTGCAGAATAAATAGAACAATCCAGACTTTTTGTCTCTCTGCAAATATCGAAAAACAAATCCTTGCAATAAAATACAAACAGAACTTGCAGACTATAATTATTAGAATATTGACAAAATATAATTTTCTTCTCCCGAAATAGTGAGGAAAATATGTTTTTATACAAGTGTTACCAATATGAATGTTATTTACAAAAAATGTATTTTAAAAATTATAAATAAATTCCTAATTTTATTAAAAATCCTTATTTTAGTAAGTAAATTATCTTACAATTATATCTTATATATTTCTTTTTCTACAGGATGAGTTTTTTAAAGAAACCAATCAGTTTTGCTGGTTAATACACAGGCTTATACACAATTATTAGGAAGACGTGATAGGTGGCAATGAAACTTATATTTTCTTAAATGGAAAAGGTACCTTCTGTTCGCACTACAAACTTTTTGCTCGCGTGGAATATGTGCAATTCCATTACTTGTTGTAGAATATACTATTATAGTAAGGATAAGCAATAATCTTACAATATTCAAATGTCAAATAAAATAATAACAAACAAAAAAGAAACGGTTTTATATTTACTGGTTTCCCTGAGGATGTCTTAGTGGTGGGGATATTTTCTGACAAGAGCTATCAATTGGTGCACTATACTTCAATTAAGCCAAAAATAGCTACTATTGCGAAGATAGGAAGAGTACTAACTGCTTTGGTCATATGCCGCCTCATGAATAGATAATTGTGAATATTATGTGAACATCACGAACGACCATGCTCTTCAGTGGGATTTGAACCCACGAGCCCACGACCTCTGGCTTGCTAGGCTAGTAGCATAGCCACTACGTCACCGAGAGGTTACCATTTTATTTATGTCCTTTTGGTATCCTCTCCAGGAAGTAACTTGAGAACTGGTAACCACATTTTACGTACAAAAATATTGCATTTATCGAGCTACATGAAAGCAGAGTGTTACACCCAAACTGGGTAAAAGGCTTGATGTTATATTTATTTACTTGCATAAGGAAGTCCGGAGTTTTATATTCCGGTATAACAACGAAAATATTGTTAAGGTAGCAAGGTACAGGAGCGGAAACGAAGAAAAAGCCAACGATTACTGGAAACCAGACGAAGAGAGATGTTACAGGAATTCGGTGAACTTAAAGAAGAGAGAAGAAACAGAGAAGTAATCCTAGAAGATTCGGGAATAGGGTTAGGATGGATGAAAGAAATAGAAGAATGAAAGAGAACACTAAAACTGTAATATGAAATTAAATGAAATGTACATATTTATTATTTAAGGGGTAGAAATATAAAGTATTAAGCCGAGAAGCAAATAAAGATTATTTACATACATACATATTGTTAAGTAATGTAATTCTCATTTACAATTAGAGGGTAGGAATTATATTTGTTTACATAAAATTTTGCTTTACATTACTTTAACAAACAAATATTTCCATTGATGTATTTTCATATTTGTATTGATATCAAAGATGAAATATGGAATATAATTGCATAATATATTGATTACAAAATATGTGGGTCCATATATTATTTGTTGAAATAAACAACGTGGAACTTACGGTTTAATTAAATCATAAATATTACAAATTGCTGTATTATTAATTTCATTATATTCGATTATGCAGTGATTAATTCCTTTGATAATTTGCAATTAAATCATCTTTCACTGCGTGAATTCAAAAAAATAAATTAGCATTTTTCATCATTTTGTAACTAAGTAATAAACAACTAAGAAAGGATATTCATTTTATGACATTATAAGATGCCCGGATCTAGAAGAATCATGTACATAATAAAGAAATGCTTTACGTTGTCAATAAATAAACCTATAAAATAACCCTAAAATTTGAATATCTCCTCTATTCCAAGTGGCGTCTATAAAGTACGTAATCTTTAAAGAAACATAAACTTATCACGTTAAACTGAATTGCCTTTCAAAGGAGATACTGTGTGATATCCTACTTTAATAGAAATATTCAAAAACTTCAATTTAGTTTTAAGTTATGTAGCTACGGCTACAGAAAATGACACTCTAATCAACTAATGGAAATATTGGAAATATACATAAACTTATTTTCACTATAAAACTGAATAAAATAAATACTCTATCTACATTAAAATATTTTATATCTCTTCTATAAGTATTTATATCAATGGAAATGTGTCGAAGAAATCTTTAGTTATGGATTCGAAAGTGGATTTAGAGAGATTTAATTTAATTTAATTTAATAATAATGAAGGTTTAATTTTCGAATTAATAGAGTGATTTATTTTGTTGTAATATAATACAACATTGTAAAGGTGTTTTATGATATGACATATATTTTTTCTACGATCACTACTGAAAATTGCACTTTTTTCACACTAAACAAACCTTGAAAATTGTATATTTCACACAGTCGTGTTGAAAAGCGTGCGCAATTATTCCACACGTAAGTGTGATCAACTTATTAATAATATAATAATATAATAAATATATGATATAAATATAAGTATAATTACATTTATATAGGTATCATAAAATAATTAATAATTATTTCCGAGTTTATATAAATCTTCGTTTTCAGTATTGAGATTACAAATTAAATACAAATCAATTTTTTAATTAAAAATGTCTTTAGTTTTTATATTGCAATCTATAGATTTATAGTTGGTAACACTGCGCACATCTGCGCTCGCGCCGTCTTCATAAACGTCAAATTGTTTGAGTTTGAGATATCATTACTTGTTTCTGAAGAGTAAGAACTATTATTAAATCTTGACAAAAGTGTGATTGTAGAAAAAGTATAGCGTGCAACTCATGCAGAATTACCTATTTCACGCTCGTGTGATTTCAGTACTCGACTTCGTCTCGTGATAAAACTCTCACAACTCGCATAAAATACATAATTTTCTGCACTTGTTGCACAATATAATATTAATATCCCTATTAATCATGAGAATAAAAACTGTACAAGCAAGCATACTAAACGAGAACTTCAATGAATGCTGACTGTGTAATATCGATATTTTTAATTTATAGGTCAATTCTGAGCAATTCTGTAAAATCTGTAAGAGAATCTGTAAGATCTGTAAATGCTTATAGGTCAAATGGCAATTCTGATAGCACCTGTTCCTTACAGAAAATCGTAAATATGTTACAGATATCTGTAAAAGTTACGGTGAAGTTTGAAGTATCTGTAAACTCTTACGGTCACTGTAGGAGGCGAAAATTAATCATTATTGTATGAATAATATTATCACTACTATTATTTATTCCCTCTTGAGACTTCTAAGTATTAAATCAGTTAAAAATTAATAATCAAGATAACATTATTTATTGGATTATTTAGAGAAGTTTAATAAAAATTATCCAACAATGCGTATTCCTTTTTAGGTATTTGATACAGACATTTTTTGTGATTTCAAAATTAAATATTATAAGATAAGCCTCCTGTAGTACATAAAAATATTGCAATTATTACTTGAAAATAATTTGTCGAATTCACTGTGACTGAAAACAAGCTATACGTGTTTCACGAATTCCATTTTCGGTTGTATATGAAAAGTCGTGGTTCGGCTATCAGTGAATAACGACGCAGTAACAGGATAGATCAGCAGAATAGGGTGGAGTGCTTCCCCGTTCCCCTCCACTCTCTGGAATTGAGAATATTGCGTTTTTGCTCAGTGTTGGCTCCCACTCCCGCGCCGAGTTAGAGATAGCTAAATTTATCCGGAAGGCTTCGGGAAAGAATTATGTTTGTGCCTCGACCCCGCGACCTGCGGCCCCGGAGGCCGCTTGCTGAACGAGGCAGCGATTTGTTCCTTTGTTTTTGTTGCTATTGATTTTTGCTAATGTATACATATGTTGTTTAACTACTGCATTGTAAATGTGTACATTTCTATACACTCAACATCGATATGGTATTGATAAATTTTGATTACCTCATCATTGAGTGAAAAATAAAAATTCATGGAGTTATTTTATGTCTATTTTTTACTCGCGCCACATCCTGTTAGGGAGGTATAGGAATCATGCTAAAAATTCGGTAGTGAGATTTCAGTGGATGAGCACGTTTTAGTGTCCATAGAATACGATTTTAATAGTTTTGCGATGATTTCTGTGTATGTGTCTGTCTGTCAGTTTGTATGTATGTGTGTATCTGAAGTTACGGTTTCTCAAAAACAGCTACACTGAAAATTTCTATATTTTGTACATATCAATTATTTATTCTCTTGAAATGCGCTTATTGGTTTTTGGTGATAATTCAATAACCGGAATTGGTAGTTTACTTGAAGGCTTATTAGGTTATTTTGAAATATCTAAGTAAATTATATGGTTTAATGACAATTTTTATTTTAGAATAATGTTTGAAATATTATTATCTACAATTTTTGTTTGAAACATTTTTCTCTTACTGTCACCATTTACAAATTGCAAAACGGTAAAGAATAGTTATTTGTTTAACTAGGCGTCAAAATACCATATTTACAGCAGAGGCTGTCATTTTATTGACGAGGCAATGCATGCTGCGGAAGCTGTAAATCTGTGTTTGGTGCCGATTTGAATACATAATTTTATTGCCGATTTAAAATTAATTTGAATATAGTCATTATTTTATATACATATTTTGAAGGTTATCGCTGCTAAATTACGTTGCCATGTATTTGTTGATGGATGCTATGCATTTGTTGACGGTTACTATGCGTTTTTAGAGCGGTTGCTATGTAAAATAATTTAACAGCCTAGGCATAAAAGTGACACTTTACATATAAATAAATAAATATATCATCACGCCTTTTACCCATTAAGGGTGTGGCACTCTGCTTACGCAGATCTCGGTAGGTGATATATTTTTGCGTATGAAATGCGGTTATCAGCCGTCAAGTCATAGCCCCCAAAGTTGTTAGTGAAGGGGGAACCACAGGGGTAAATTTAAATTTGTAACTGTCGGCAGTGGGATTCGAACTGAGGATCTCACGATCCACAGTCCGACACGTTACCACGGAGCTATTTACCCCATCATACATACACTTTACATACTTTTTGCAACTTAACATTTTCGTTTAAATCTTTACCTGTGCATTTTGTATAAACAAAACATCGCTTGTAAAATGTCCTTTTTACATGTGCCATAATTGAAAATTAAATTTTCTGAAGGGATGAGCGTTTCTTGATAGTTGTGGTCCGTGTTCCTGCATTGTTTGATAAGAAATCTGTTGCGACAGATTTTTAACTCTTGTAAACAGCTATTTAGTTATATTTGTTTATTATATAATAATTATTGTATTTTTCAACATAATTTAATTAGAATAAATAAATAACATTTATGAAAATGAAAACATTCCCCAATTAAATATAATTTTCCTATTTTACGGTTTAATAAAATTTTTAATTAATTGTGAGAATTCAAATATGTATAGTTAAATATGTTCAAATAATTGAATCAGCAGTAAACAAATTTCACATAACATATTTATCAATATCAAATATTGCAATGAATTAATTTTTAATGACAATGTACATAAATGATATATTTAAATTTTAACAAAATTTCATACAAAATTATTATTGCCTGCACCCGTACGGGAGGAGGTATTGTGACGGATCAAATAACCTAACCCTCAAGCAATTAAGAAATTTTCTGAATACGTATATTTATAACTAAGTTATTGTCATCAGTACAAACAAAAGGGATAAAACGAGGAATAAAATCTAGATTACTCAAGTAACCAATTCAGTGGTCAGAATTTAATTCTGATTCAATCTGAGGAATTCCATATTTGTGACTTGCTGTAATTAAAGTATTTGTAAGTAGGAAATATGACTCTTCGCTCCTCAAATTAAAAAACTTTTTATCAAAAAATTTAACGGACGAAAAATTGAAAAGCGACAAATAAAATATCTAATAGTTATTTACTTTACAAATGGACAAAGTAAGGAATTATCCACGACAGAAAAATTTAGCACACGAAGTTTGAGTGTAATAATTGTATCGAGTGGGTAATTCTACTTTTTCCACGTGTGATATATAACGTTTTATCCAACATCTCTTAATAAATGCAACATTTATTAAAGAAATATTATTTGACAGTGACATATGCTTTAAATTTTCTAAATTAAAATGTCAATCGAAGTAGTTACTCACTAGTGACTTCTTAAAATTATACCCACTAGTGGGTAATCGGTTACTTTCCATGTTTAAAATCGCCGTATTTATTGAGAGGTATTGGATAAACTATTTTTGAGTCGGCGATCGTTGATTGTTTGTTTGGCTCCGAATCAAAATTAGTTTATTTTATTTTTCGCTTTTCAGTTTTCGTCGGTTAAATTTTTTTGTTGAAAACTTTTAATTTTTAAAATTTTTTATGGCTACCTATTTTTTTTACTTTGAGGGATAGAATTTTTTAATCGGATAACCAAGTACAAAGTTATACGTGATAGAATCGGTTAACAGGTAAAAATTCAATGCATAAACAATCTATCATCCCTTATTTTCCTACCCTAGAGGTGAAATTCAGGGGTAAGTTAACTTCGAGGTATACCCTATCCAATAAAAAAAGAACTAACAAATCGTACTATTCTGTGAAAAGTTATACGTGGTCATACATTAAAAAAATATATGCGTCGACTAGAAAACCTCCTCCATTTTTCGTCGGTTAAAAAGCAAGTAGTTACTCTAATAATTTTAAATTCCTTTCCGAAAAATAAAACGTTACTCCAGTGATGTATATATTATTAGTATATTGTTGCATAAAACATAGTTTTAACTTCATAACAAGTCCACTTTACTCCATCCTCATATAAAATCTCCACCCACATACCCTTGGCTGCATTCTCGTCGCGTTTCCGCGGATGCCCCCTGCGTTTCCCTGCGTCGGCAGCCCTGTTTCCGGCCGATGTCCGGCCCGGAGTTTTTTATTCCCCGGCGGAGCCGACCGGTTTCCGGGGCGCGCTCAAAAGGCAGATTTCAACCCGGATAGCATGCGTTATGACCCCGAGTCACTTTATCATTCTGCGAGGCGTGAGGCAACATTGTTCCTTTCTTAGTTTGTGCTTCCCGTTGACTTGTACACTGACCGGTGTCCGAATCCTACAAAAAAGTGTTTTATCAGAAGCTAGATGACCTCTAATGCTGTGATGTATGTAGTAGTTTGTGCTTTGACTTCGTATCCATCAAACATTCACTTAAAAAATGTACTAGGGTTGGTCGGTGTCATTTATCATTTTATAACAGAAAATTGTTGTACCATAACTCGAAGATGGCAAATATAAAAATATTTTTCAATTGTGTTTGTTGTTGTTCGGTTACTAAGTTTTTTATTGTTTTTACTTTATCATACTAACTCATAAAGAGCCACTTTATGGACACTAGACAAGTGTTTATAATACTGTTGATTATTCAGGTCATTTAACGTGCTGGTTAGTGATTTACAGGAATCAAGATATACTCTTGATCTTGTCTTGATATTGTCTTGAAAACAAGATAAAACCAAGACAAGATGTAGTGTTTCACAATATTCTTGACCAAGATAAGAAATATTTTATATTTTCCAAGACAAGACAAGATAGGATCATCAAGATTTCTAGTCTTGATGAAAGACTAACAAGAATATTTTCAATTTCTCAGGACAAGACAAGAAAATATCATCAAGAATCAAGATTTCTTGTCAAGAAATTTTGATATTTAATTTTTCAAATCCGCATTTATAATTAGAATGTAAAAATTTGAATTTATGACTATGATTTTTAAAACAAATATTTTACGGTGCTATTTATCCCATTAGCTCGTACATATTTTATTTAATTAAATTTTATTATATATTAGGAGTATTTTGTTTTCTTGCATTTGGATCGTTTCGTCTTCTTTCTACGCTAATTTTGAAAAATCTCTTACTTTTTTATTAGATTAAGAGGGAGAAATATTATTATGGGATAAAACCGATTCCGATTCTAGTGAATGAAAGTGGATCAAGTTAAGTTTAGCTAGATTCTGTTAGATCAGTTTTATCACTATCCAAGTAAATCTGATTTATATTTCTTTGAACACTTATTGTTTTAAAAAAACATAGAATATCGCGACTGTAAGAAACATTTAATTAAAAGGGAGGGACATGGGCAGAAGCAAAGCGATAGAGAAAGAGGAATCTCCTAAAATATCAAGAATCAAGAATTCTTGAATCAAGACAAGAAATACGTTGCCATGAAATGAGCAAGAAACTTTGAATTTCTTATCTTGAAAATCAAGTCAAGACAAGATTTCTTGTCGTGATAAAACACTAATTCTGGTTTTCATTGGCTCTAAATAATATCTTAATAACACCTTAACTTATGGCATCAAACATTCTAGGTACAGTGTGAAGTTAGCAGCTTACTTATTAAGCATAAACTGGTGTTAGTTTCCTTCAGTTTTCGTTTCATCAGTTATCGATGTCATAAGTCTAGGTCACAGTAAACTGTATCAATAATTATTAACAAATCAAGCAAAATGTGTATTTTAATATGGTTTCAAATAGATAAACGGATGAACAAATTCCAATGGGAACTCCGAGATTACAAACCTTAATGTTCAAATAATTAATAAAATATTACATATGTATGCTGTTATCTTAATTTACGGTAGTGCTGCATCTGCTATAATAAGTATTAACCTAAAACATTTGCTTTTTTAAATATCATTTTTCTGTTATCTTAATTTCTAGTCCTAGAAAAAGTGTAGTATATCACTTGTTATATAAACTCGGTAGATGGTCGTTTTTTATAAACTCGTGACTAAAGAAATGTTTATACAAGTTACATAATACAAAATATACTAGTAAACGTCATCTTTAATATTCTTTTCAAACAATGTAATGTTAATAAAATTTAGGAACACTTTATCTCAACACTTTCATGTAGAAGGAGCCAAGAGTTAAAATGTGTATAAGATTTCGATCGCACGGTTAAGCCAGGCTATTCTGTAATCTTTGATTATCTGGGACTTTATACCGACCGTAAAAAAATTCAATTGCCCGAGATTTGCATTTTTCATTTCCCATTTAACAATCGCGACATGGAATGCAGTTATTTATAAAACAATGTTGCTTTGTTGCAGTACTTTGTTCTTTACTATTTCCTGAATCACAGTTGTTACATCACAAATAAATTGCACTTTTTGTCCACAGATTTGCAATTTGTAACGATGTTAATAACTGTTTTAATTGGATGAAGTTCGTGTAAGATAAAACCTATGATATTTTTTGTGATTTAGCATTAATGCCATTAGGTTTTTTTTTAATTTTAGTTTGTGGATCAATCAATTTTAACGAGCCATTCATTTTTTATATTAATGCTTGTCAATTTTTACCTGCTAACCTATTCTAATAACAGCAGCATGTAATTATTAATAAAAGATGGCGTCACGCGATGTTGTCAAATATTTTCAGTACATACGGAGTTTTACAAATAAATGTTGGTATAATATTTACTGCAGGCAAAGAAATTATTTCATATATTTATGCAGCATAGAAAAATCTAGCCAAGAAGGGCTACATAATCTCATTTTTTATTTACGTGGTTTAATTTTCTACAATTTTATGTTTTACATTTTTTTTATATTTTTTATTCAATTTGGACGTTTTAAACTGTCATTATTATTTCCATAACAACAACTGTAAATAACTGTTTATTCACTAGTGAAATTAACACTCACTGCAAGATTTCACATTCTTAGACCGATCGGAAATATTAGCTAAAATTATTCTTTCGTCTATTCTACTACTCTTGCATTCTTCATATTTCTCCACATACAAAACTGCATGTATTCTTTTTCATAGACATTTAAAATGATTTCAAGAACGAAAACTTCACATCTGACATTTCCATGTTGTCGATTGTCATGCACAAACTACTCATTGATTAGTCTTCTTAATTTGTCAAAAGTGAATTCCTAATACTTAATAATTATTACTATTTCGTCAAAATTGAATAAATTATTGTGTATACCAGGTGAATTAAATATGCTAATTCACTCAAAGAATTTATCTCATTCTCCCTGCGGAATCGAGAGATAAACTTCCTTTTCGTGAATAAACATATGTTTAATTCACTTGGTATATAAATATCACACACTTTGCATTTTACTACGCTCTGCGCAATAGAGTCAAAAGTATAATTTTTCGTGAAATTACATATTTTTGAACTCGGTTTCTCAATCTCAACACTGATGATGCAGACTAAATTTTTTTTTTGTAATGAATATCTCAAACTTTAAAGAATAACATATTTATTTTCCAAATTGTTAGGATGTAATATTTGCTAATCGTTTACTGAAACTACTGCTAACCTTACTTCAACGTCAAATTTGGATTCAACTATCTTCGTTATTTCAAAAGTTACCTATAATTTTTATTTTATATCCAAATTTTGCATTTTGTAATAAATATTAAGTTGAGCTACATTTTCGGTAGTGACAATTTTAGATATTTAATATAATTATTCCCTAAAATATATTTACATGGTCATTCTGCTTTAAGTTCTGCAATATATGGGATTTAATGGAGTCAATATTTACTGTGTGATAGATACGCATATACAGTTAGGCTACAACATGACTATATGTCGAAATTTGTAGGTTTACAGGTACCATAGAACGGGTAGTTTCATACTGAATGGTATAAATCATAGGTATCTGTGTATAGCCTGCAGTCAAATCAGAGGATATGAATATTGCTGCTCTGTTCTGTTTACTCACAATGCGTTGCATTAATTACGACAAGTAAATGTTGTTGCGGTAATGAATTGTGTTTGAACAATGTGTGGTTAATATCGGTAAAGTAAGCAAAATAAATAGATCCGTGAAGTATGTATAATTGCGAAATATTTCGCATAATACCATTGGAGAAATATAAGACTTTGCTGTGAATATGTTCCTACCAAATGGTTCACACACGAAATAATTACTTTTTTAAAAGATCGTACGAGACTTTTTCTTTCTTAAAATAATAAAACAGTAGATGTAATAACGGGTGTTTTTTAGAGGTATAGAATTATAAAATGAAATAAAACACATAAAAATTTTGATAATAGCCACGGTATTGGGTTTTTTGGAAAGATAATTTTATGTTATTAGGGGTTGAATATGATTTCTGGAAGATGGACTTTTGAGGCATCTGGGGCCGTATATCGGCAATAACGTGGCGAATGTTGGATTCCATGTTGTTCATCGTCTCTGTTTTATCGGCGCAGACTAGCTACTTCAAATATCCTCGCAGAAAATGATCCAAAGGTGTTAAGGATCTCGTATTCACAACAAAATATTGTGTGAATAAAGGTGTCGTAATTTCTGCATAATTAATTACGTATGAATTTTAGAACAACAAGAAAATAAAGAATGTTCTTTGAAGAGTTAATCTAAGTTTATGCCGATGTTTCGCGTGCGTCAAATTTTCTGCTTTTGTGCGGCTCTTCTTAAATTTTTTACACCATTCAAACACTTGGGTTTTTGATAAGGTGGATTCCCCTTACTCAACTTGAAGTCTTTACAAAATATCACATGGCTTGACACTCTTATTCTTATTCACAAGAAATCTAATTATTATGCGTTGTGCAACGGAAACATATATAAGCTGACTGCTCTGTCATTTTGACAATGACTAAATAAAAACAAATGAAGTCTAGATACCCCATTGCAAGATTGTTAAGAAGGAATTGCCGGTAACTGTAGGCTGTAGTTACCATGGAACTATTTACCTAAGTAATTATTACTATTAGCATTAGCTACAGAATTATATCGCCTCAAATTATTTAATTAATTGTTGTTATTAAGCCGTTATTGATAATTTGTTAATTTTAACATCATATAATAAGTTAACTTTTACATAAATTAAAGTAAGACACTAAAGGTTTGTTGTTAAAAAAATGGCCACATACAATGCGCCGAAACGTCGTTCACTTCAATAAATAACAACTATCAATTTATTGTTTAAATTTTACCTAAGCCTACATCCAATAAAAACAACATCAAATTATTTAAGAAAGAATGTTTTTGTTAGTTTATTGTTCTGTTTTTATCTTCTAATCTGAACATACTTTTATCTGTCAAAATGTAATATAGTAGGCTTAAAGAATGAGAACGAATTTAAAAATGAAAAGAACTTTCATTCTAGTAAAATCGTTAGGAATTTAAAATTCATTAGTTGTTCAAATAAAAATATTTCATGCTTGTACCTTTGATGTCCTAAAAAGATATAATTCCAAATAGGTTATAGGCCCTATATAATTCAATAATGTATGTTGTAACTTAAAACAAGGGAAGGTTAAATACACAGAAAAAACGAAAATATTAGAATTTACCAAAGTATTCGATTTGTTCTGAGAATATAATACCGGGTCATATCTTACCTCTCCTTAGAATCCATGTTCTTGCTGTATGCAGTGACTTATTTAATGACATAAATTTTAATTTGCTAAAAACTTTCCACATTAATCTATATATTTCAATAGAAAATAAACCACTTGAGAATATTAACCTTTCGTTTATTTTCTTTTGTTAAATCCTTTAACAAAAGGAAATATCCATACACACATATCCACAAGGCTTAGCATACAAATTGTCCAAAGCAACCTGCTACTGAGCCTGATTTAAAGCTCTTATGTCCTTGCACTAGAAATAAACCCCAAATTTTGTCTCATTTTATAACAGCTAAACTAGCTCTAAACAATCACAACTCCTAAAATTATTACTTGTAGATAATAACGAGCTCAACTTCATTTTAGTAATGTATATGATCGTGCGTGATGCTCCACAGTCTACAAGATAAGTGATCTTGTTTAAATCACATTTGTAGCTAGCAAATCAATATTTATGAGCACAAACAAACGATCAACTGCTACACGTACATACGCTGTCATCAATTCGGTGCCTTGTAGAAACAATCGCAATCAGGAACAATCGTTTATATATCAGGGTTTCCATCAAGAACTTCTAAAGGCGGAAACTGAAACAAATATCGTTAAACTGTATTGTCCCTTGTCGTCCACACATCCAGCGCATTCGACCGTGTAAATTAAAAGAACATAGTTCGTTACGGTCCTGTAATCGCTCGTGCGAGTGTCATTAATAACACGACTTGCTTCGGATGAACCTTTTCTTCGCTAGAAATGTGTGAAAAAAGAGATAAACTTCAGAAAAATGTAATATGTGACAAGGGTTCGAAATAATATCACGTCATTCGTAACATACCGTCAGGGTAACTTACTTATGATATGTGCATTGTCGTTTTACACGACAACGAACTTATTGAATTCCTTGTCATTTTAAGACAAGTTTGTTAGAAACACCAGAAGCTCATTTACGGTATTTTTCTGATAAATATCTATAAGGAAAACCGAAACTTTGTGGTTTGAACCGAGGTTTGAATTATTTACCTAGCATACAATAATAGCCTAGCGCGTTAACATAATGACAATTTACCGTTTAAGTAAATTATTAGAAGAAATTTGGAGAGCAAATAATCAAAACTCTTGTGATCATTTGTGGACGTTGCGGAAAGTTATACTTCCATTATCAAGGCTAAATATATAGTTATTTGTATCACAAGGTTGGAAACTGCTATTTTGAGAGTGCGAGTTTATTTTGATAGGACGAGCCG
Organism: Poecilus cupreus; assembly: GCA_963942605.1. Classification (NCBI taxonomy): domain Eukaryota; kingdom Metazoa; phylum Arthropoda; class Insecta; order Coleoptera; family Carabidae; genus Poecilus; species Poecilus cupreus. The sequence goes on along the minus strand of OZ012714.1, from coordinate 6,950,648 downwards.
TAGGCGAGTTCTACAAATACGAGCACTCGCAAAATAGTTTCCAACCGAGGGATACACAAGATTTTTCGCGCCAACATTTATGTAAATTTAATAAATAAATTTAATTTATTACTCATTTTCTTAATGACAGGGAATTTTTTTATGTTGCTAACTTCACAATATTTGAATGTCAATAATGTTTATTTTCCAATATCATAACCAAAAATATCTACTTATTTTTATTTGGATTTTACACTGCAAATTCAATTAAAATTACTTACTTAATATTATGTTTTCTTGTATTGCAAATACTCAATTGTAGATATATTGCCATAATATTTTTAAGTTAATGTAATACTTTGACATTTCTAGCGTCAGAAGTTTGCTAAAATTATTAAAGTGATGCCAACATATAACCATATAAACTTAGCAATTTTTGTCGAACTAGTTCGACAAAAACATGATTTCCGACCGTTTTAGAGATATGTAATTGTGTCAATGACGGACGGCAGCGCGAAAAAAGATTTTTTGTAACAATTTTTAATAAATTACAATATTCAAACATTATGGTAAATTATGAACAAAAAAGAGTTAAACGAGTAGATCTGCTTACACACATTAGATCAGGGATATATATTCTGCTTTTAAAATGTGTCCGCCATATTGGAACCGCCATTTTGAATTTTACAGTTATGACATCAAATTCGTAATCAGCAACCCCAAAATTCTATTGCACACTGAAAGTAACATACATTTTCCTTTCCATAGCTAGCGATAGGAAATATCCATATCAAAAGTGTAAAATCAATTAACAAACAGAAACTAAATTTGCAGGTGTTGATCATAGGCGAGTTATTGAATGACTGCCATCGCTTTCCTTTCCACACTTGCAAAAATAGTTCATGTTTGTTAATTGAGTTTACACTTTTTCTTCATAAATTAACATAATGTTTTTCTGCTTAAAACAGTTTTATAAATTTATATTATGTGATTTTTTTTTATTACTCAGATTTGGCTTTTAAGTCAATTAGCCAGTATCAGCATTGTAAATAGGGTATTTATAAATTCAAAATTAGGATATCAAAGCAAAAAGAAAAAAAATTAATTATATACTTCTAGAGTATGTGATATTTAATGTTATGTATTACTGAATTTTGTGATTTATACAACATTGTTTACAAAAATCTTTTATATTTAGTCTTGATAATGAAAATATAACTTTCGAAACGTCGGCAAATGATCACATAAACATTGATTATTACCCATTCAAATTCCGATTACAAATTTTCTAATTCAACTTCTGCACACGATTCAATTAAAAAAATGTAACGTACGTATTCTAACGTGGGGAACCGCAACATAAATTAAAAATTAAATATATGAATACTCACACATCAGCACCAAGGGATTCGAAGTTAGAAATGAAAGTTGAACCATGCGATCAACGTTAAATTTATCGGTTACGTGTTTGTGGATTCTGATTAATTTTTTCTATATCAATATTGGTTGCTGTTCGAAATAAAACATGTATATGTATTAATGTAAACGTTGTCAGGTAATCATCACGAGCTTTGTTTTTGGGTATTCTAGGACAAGTATTTTAGCGACATTAGCAATACACGCAACAAGGAATTTTGTACTGGTTAATAATTTCTGCTTTATTGACAAATAATATCCGGGTGTTCCGAATCCCAACGGCATTTTTACTAACCATAACTTAACCACACATAGAATGTATCAATTGAAACGTCAGTTATCTCGACCAATGTTTACTTGTAAATACGTTGTTTTATAATGAATCTGCATATTTGGGTAGTATGTTTCTATAACACTGTTTTGGAAACTACGCATTCCTCAACTAAAAATTGTATTGGAACAACTATCATTCCATACACCGCGTTTGGAATAAATTCGACGAATCAGAGCCGCATATCAACGCGATATATGAAGTATTTTAGTTCGGTTGCTATGATTACGTCTCTTTGTTTTAATTTTATTTATTTGAGTTTGACGTTTTCAACAGGTTTGTATTTGTATTTTTTGTATAATTTCCAAAATCTTGTTATGGAAAGTATAGTTTACAACAGGTAACGGAATGGCATATCCCACACTCGGGTGTCTGCTGGGTACATTTGCTCGAAACGTGAATGTATCTAGAGATGCTCGATGTTCGTTCATAATGGTGTGTTAGTGTCTACATTGATGTATGGTTGTGAATGATGGGTGTGGATGAAGAAGCATGAACGACGTATAACTGCTGTAGAAATGAGATGTTGAGTGTAAGATTGATAAGAATGTTATTAAGAAATTGGGAGTGAGTCCGTTGAGGTGGTTTGGACATGCCATATTAAGTGAATGTCGAATGAAAGGTTTGTGAAACTAATATATGCGGGTGAGATTAAAGATAAACATTTGAGTGGTAGTCCGAGGAATAAGTGGTTAGGTATGATTGATAGTTTGTTGCGCGAACGAATGATTCCGAGTATGAATGTGAACGCGATGAGAGTGATGTATAAGGATAGAAATATTTGGAGGAGATTCATTGATGGTTGACTATGTTTCTGGGTGGGATATAGCGTGACGTTATGGAAGTTTGATAATAACGCTTTATACAACTTACCCTCAATGTTTCCTTTTTATAATTACATCGACAAATACTTAGGAATATTTTGTTATTATCAACTAATTGACGACAGGAGCATTAGAAAAATATAAAGATATTACACTATATAGTCCAATTTCGTAATAAACAAGCAGAACAGCTCCCAAATTCAGTTTGAAACAGGCAGTTTAAAATGAAATCAGTAACAGAAGTAATTAAATTTAAACGCGCATGGCTGAACTGGTATATGCGAGAGCTATTAACGTCGCCAAATTGCAGCAATTTTCACGTCTTCTTGTAACTTAACTCTTCCGCGGCGTACGCCCGAGTGCCGCAGAGGGTGGTTATCCCCGCCGCCACCCGGACTCGTCTTGCCCAAGGCCATCAAGTTTTAAATATTTACGTAAGTTCCAAGTTCGCGGGACGTGAATTCTTCCCGTTGCCGCTGGCTTTCAGCGAGCCGGTTTGTAGCAAACGTCCGGAAAATTCACTGTCCCATAAGCTGGATTCCTGAACATATATGATTAAAATTAAGCGAAATTCTGAATACATACTTGAAGAAAATCATACTTCTGCCTGTGTTCAACTTTTGCAAACATAAAGTTGGCGAAACATTTCTGACATTTTAATAACTGTTGTTTCTTTCCAATTTACGTTTTGCTTGTGGCTTCAATTTACTCCGCAGGAAAAAATCATACACTTGTCTCCCTTAATGTATAAAATACTATTACTTATCTGGCATTTTGCTCCTTTTTCTCATGGGTACAATTATGAACAGAAAATGAATTATTGTTCTAGAAGCGGTGTATTCTACATTAAAATTAATTATATTTTTAATATAATAGTATTTCTCATATATTTGTATAAATATTTTAAACCCTACGGGAATCAAATGGAACAGTACTTCTCTCAGCTATTACTATTCTCGCTCACTACGTTGCGTTGTATCTAATATGTCCATAGCTTCCCTTGTGACGCAATATAATATCTTCTTCATATATAATATTCCGGTGTGCTTGTGTTCCTAATTCTTCTCCTCCTAAACGGCTTAACCGATTTTTACGATTTTTTTTACCTCCCGCCTACCTCTAGGTAAGGGAGGTATTGTTTTTGGTCAGAAAATTGGGTAGTGAGTTTTCAATGAATAAGCACGTTTTAGGGTCCCTACAATACGATTTTACTATTTTCGCGATGATGTCTGTATGTATGTATGTATGTATGTATGTATGTATGTATGTATATATGTGTGTGTGTGTGTAGTCTGTGGCAATTTTTTCGTCTCGCATAACTCAAATACTATAATACCAAAAAATACAATTTTTTAAATTATTGCTTCTTATATTTAAATGAAGAGCTGATTAGATTTTGGATAAAATTGGTCGACCGGAAGTAGCAGTTTACTTGAAGCCCTTAACAGTTTTTCATGAAAAACACGGTTAAATTTCCTTTTTCAACAATTTATGTTATTTTGAAAGTTGAAGAATATTTAATTCTACATTTGTTTTGATTACACTAATTTTAATAATTTTCATTAGATTTAGAGATAATAAAATATAAAGAAATTAGATTTCACAAATCTTGCATTCCTAGTACACCATGGAAAATTTTCAATTTTTTACGAAATGTGACACATGTCATTGTGATTGTGAAGCTGTTTTCTTAGTGAAATATATGTCAAAAAATTAAATAAATATACGAAAGAAAATTAAAATTCTCAAATATAAATAGAAAATAAACAAATAAGAAAGTATGTTTCTGTATCATCAAATACTATTTTGTACCGTTTAAGAGTAGTATTGGGCGGGAGGTTATGTGCTGGCCACATCAGATTTTTTTTTTTTGTACTTATGGGTACCTGGATGATTCTTAGCTACAGTTGGACACGGTAGGTGACGCTGTTGTCGAGATCCAGATTTTTTAAATTTTTCTGACATATCTATGACTTATGCATTTGACCATCCGGGTAACTCCATAAAGACAAAAAGAAACATTTCATTTGGCAGGACATCTGCCTATCGGGTCCGATGGTTGTTCCACAAAAATAATCAATCTGATTTATATATCTCATTAGATTTGCAATAATTCAAATACAACACTCATTTTCCATTGTACCTTTAATTTTGAAATCATCATTCATTTTATGTCTGATTCCTACTATCCTATTTTACATTGAAATATCTATGTGCTGACCTATTGATATTTATTCAACATGAGCAAACTATGTTTGATATCAAATGATGTTGCTGTCAAATAGTGATCGAAGCTATTACAGTTTAATATTTACTATAATTCAAATCAGATCATAAACACCAGTGACATTCTACCAAAGATCAAATTTCGACATTTTGCTTTGTTTGATAGTCGCTGTATATGAAAACTTGATAACAGACTAAACGCTTATCGTCATAATTTAAGATTTCCTGAAGACCGTGCATTCTCGAATGTCTAAATTCTGTCAACTTTTGATGGGTTATTTAATTATAGAAAAGGACAGCTAAAAGTAAGCTCGCACTTTGTGACTTCCTCCCAAAGTTTAGTTTGGGAATTAGATGCAAGGGCATGTCCCCAACAAGGAAAACACGTCCACGTTCGTCACAACTCACCAAACTACTTAAGAAGAAACGGGAGTTCACTGCTCGACGAAGACTTCAGGACGCCACAGTCTTTTGTTGAATTATTTGATTGTTCCCCTCTTTCTTTATCTTTTATCACATTCCCTTGTTTGTCACAGATCTTGTTGATCACGGCTTTTGCCTTCCTTTGTTTCTTCACACTGTTCTGTTTTTCACTTCATTATTTATTTCACATTTTTCTAGTTCTATTCAAGTGGAATATTCCAATAATTTTATTCTACATTTCCAATTTTTGTAAGTTCACCAGAGGCCGAGAGCGAATTAAATTCGGAGTATATATAAGACAATAAATTTTCTATTGCAAAAATACGATATTCAAGTCTTAAATAACATAATTACATATTTACTAAGGCATGCAAAAAACCCTGATAGATCTTTAAATAATCTGTCACTTACTGTTGACGAAATGTTCCCAAAAACTAATCAATTCGTAAAATGTATTTGCGGGAGGTAAAACGAAAGTTTTCTTTTGTAGGATTTTAACTGGGACAAATAATATGATTCTGAGTTCGTTTTATAAATGTTTTTTTTTTATATGTGAAAGATATGAAATGTAAGTGCTGAAAATTTCATTTTAATTTGATAAATAATTAGTCCGGGTATATAATGTTTTTTCCAACTGACATTTTAAATTTTATTTTTTATTCATGTTAAATTCTTTGCATTCGAAAAATGATATTTTGGTAATATAATAACCATAAATATTGTTATAAACTTTGTTAAGTTAACTTGTGAACTATGATACTATGAACTATGATACGTATATTACAATTTTTTTATATAATCACTAACGAAACTAACAAATCATGTTACGTTGGTTTATTTTTATTGTGTTAGAAGACGTAACTACTTATTTAGTCATTTGCCCTGAAGCAACCATAAGTGTTGACGAAACGTCTGCTTTTGATTAATAAATAGAACTTGACTGCAGTCCTCGAGGGCTAATTAATTGTTATTTTTACGATCCTTTGGCTTTTAGTGATACGTGCCTTCCGCCATTATTAAATAAAAAATCTGATGTGGCCAGCACATAACCTCCCGCCCAATATTACTCTTAAACGATACATAAGTATTTGATGATACAGAAACATACCTTCTTATTTGTATATTTTCTGAGAATTTTAATTTTCTTTCGTATATTTATTTAATTTTATGATATATATTTCACTAAAAAAACAGCTTCACTATCACAATGACATGTGTCACATTTCATAAAAAATTGAAAATTTTTAAATGTTTCCATGGTGTACTAGGAATGCAAGATTTTTATGAAATCTAATTTCTTTATATTTTATTATCTCTAAATCTAATGAAAATTAATAAAATTAGTGTAATCAAAACACATGTAAAATTAAATATTCTTCAACTTTCAAAATAACATAAATTGCTGAAAAATGAAATTTAATTGTGTTTTTCACGAAAAACTGTTAAGGGCTTCAAGTAAACTGCTACTTCCGGTTGACCAATTTTATCCAAAATCTAATCAGCTCTTCATTTAAATATAAGAAGCAAAAATTCGCAAAATTGTATTTTTTGGTATTATAGTATTTGAGTTATAAGAGACGAAAAAATTGCCACAGACTACACACACACACACATACATACATACATACATACATACATACATACATACATACATACATACATACATACATACATACATACAGACATCATCGCGAAAATAGTAAAATCGTATTGTAGGGACCCTAAAACGTACTTATTCATTGAAAACTCACTACTCAATTTTTTGACCAAAAACAATACCTCCCTTACCTAGAGGTAGGCGGGAGGTAAAAACATAAATTTATGCCCTAAGCCTTAAAGTTTTTTTATATTATTCCTAGCCTTAGATTTCATAATTTATTTTAAATGAGAAAGGTATTGTAATAACACCTATTTCATTATTTTCCAATGGTATGTAAAAATATCTAAACATAAAAAATAAAACAAACCAAAGAGAAAAGTGTCCAGAATTGTATTTAAAAAATTGTAGGATGTCGCCAGGAAATATAGTACACTTTCTCACAAAAAAATCTCAATTTTATATTAAGTTCCGGATGGAACAAAAAGAACTTTAAATCGAATTCCGGCATCTTGTGCCGCGAAAGAATAAAACTCTTCTCGAAGAAGTTAATAATTTTAATACCCCATTCATTCATCCTTCTTTGAATAATTGACTAGGTAAAAAATGTTTTATTCACTCAAACCAAGTTATGAAAGATTACTCATAAAAATTTCAAATTTCAATTCAGTGCGGTTACGATGTGTAAAATGGGTAAGTCGCTGTTTCAAAATCGCGGTTTAAAATTTAGCACCTGCGCTAAACTCTTCTGTGTCACGTGACGAGCGAGCTCTAAATTCGCCGGAAAGTCGCGCCGCGGCGGAATATATGAATAAATAAGCGGGGACACCATTATTAAAATGAGTTATTGAAAGTGCCCGCCGGACCCGACACTGTATAACCTCTCGCCTTCTTACCCTTGCTGGCTGACAGTAATTCTAGAACTCTGCCCGGATACATATTTTTGTATGCGACCCGCATTCGCAGCTAGTATATCCGCAACTATCATATCCGCATCCGTAAGTTTGATACAAATTCGTATTAAACATTTATTAGTCGCCATTATTTATTATTATTATTATTATTAAAATACATGCCCAACAGGCTGTAAACAACGACATAGCTACTTACAAATAAATTTGATTTTAAAGTTTTTTTTCTGGAAAAAATTCAGTCTTAACCTATAATCTACAAATACACTGGATACGTAAAAAAAATAATTTATAAACGCTATCTTTAAAACTAATTATATTTTATATTTATACCTGAAGCATGCATTACACAATGCAGTTTTTCTTTTCAAGTGACATTAAAAAGTTTTCTCTCTCGTACAATGACGTAAGTGTAAGAAGTATAAATGAATCGACATAAGGAATATGCGATACTTTTTCTTAAAATTTCCTATAAATTTGGCCGTACACTTTTGCACATTGCTGCTTTACCGCATTATTGGGCTACCAAATTATCAAGAGATGGCGTTGACCATATTTCACAAAAGGTACATTTCAAATTAATTTTGTATGATATCTTATGATGTAGAATGCGTACTTTAGTGTTGGTAGTTTGCATTTATTGGCAGTATAATTGTTGCCATACACACTGCAAATTTTCCTGTTTTTTAAAAGTTATTTTGGAGAGAATTCAATCTTAACCTATAATCTACAAATACAATGTATCTTTCATTTTTACATCTTTTTAAATAATACGGCTTAAACAAATGCAATACTTACATTAGAATACCCTTAAAATAACTATTGTTTTTTATTTTTTTAAAATAACAATTAATTACAAATTACAATGATATTTATGTACCTTATGGTTAGTTCAGCTTTCTAACACTAGTTAGCGTATTTTAATTTTCGATGGCCAATATTAATGTAGCTTTGAGTCGGCGTTCGTTGATTGTTTAGCACCGACCACCGATTCAAAATTAGTTACTTACATTAGTTAGGAAGTTAGTTATTAAGACCAAAAATTTTTATTTTATTTTTCGCTTAACAATTTTTCGTCGGTTTAATTTTTTGTTATAAAGTTGTTATTTTTTAATTTTTGTGGCTATCTTTTTTTTACCCTTAGGGGTGGAATTTTTTTGATCAGGTAGTCCAATATAAAGTTAAACTTAGTAGAATCTGTTAACAGGTAATAATTTGGTGTGAGAACAATTTTCCTACCCTTGCGGGTGGAATTTAAATAGGACCAACTTCAAGGTATATCCTATCCAAAAGAAAAACAATAATCAAAAAATAAATAAATAAATAATATATATATACGCGTCGACTGGAGAACCTCCTCCGTTTTTTGTCGATCAAAAAGTGCAGTTATTTGTGTTCCATTTTGATTTGACAATTTACATGAAATTTTCGTTTTCAATTGCTATCTATATCTATTTATTAATGCCTGTAAACTAAGCTACGTCCTTAGTGCTACTTGCTATTTTCTATGGATGAAATGTACTGTAGGTCTTTTGATTTTATTTCAAAACCACCCTTCATACAAGCATTCATTAAAACAAAATCAAAATCCCTGCAGTATTTGAACCCAGAACCTTACAGTCTCTAATTACGTGCTTCGGGCCATTCAGTCGATAGGGTATAATAAACCCTCTACGTTCATATCACGCATCATTTGAATATTTCCCTCCATTTTAACTAGCTCTAAAAGTACTTGACCTGCTATATACAAATATTATCGTACTTGATATTTTCCACAAAAAATATGTCAGATACTTATACCGACGTCAAATTGTACTGAAATGAAATTTTTAACATTTGAAAAGCCTATTCAAAAAAATGTTTTGTCGTCTTCTGACCAGCCACGGTTTAGGCGAATGAATGATCTTTCAACCGCAAGATGTCAGGTGCGAGCTCCGTCTTGGAATATGTAAGAAGGTCGGTAAATGTCATGCGAATTCAGGTCAATATTTCACTTGCATTATTCACTGTTTTATGAGACTTGACACCAAATAATCATACCTATATTTTTGGAAGATAATTCTAATGGATTTATGTAATTTCTGCGGTATTTCAAATATAAATTATTGCACTAATAACCAGGAAATGATTTTAAATTTTGATGACTTTATTAGTTATTTAAATTCCACTCTTTCCAAAATGTATGCTATCAATTTTAATTAAAAAAGCTTATAAGTTATAATTAGTTTGACATTTGATCTATCACAAATTTATCTCGCCAAATTTGCACCTAAAAAGAGAAGAGGTATCTTATATAACCACACGACATAAATCTAAATTAGATTATTTAATAATTTTACTTAATACATGTTTGGGATATTAAGAAGATGATTTAGTTGTTTATTTGACGGACGCCCAAATATAAAATAAATAAAATAAATATATCATCACGCCTTTTACCCATTACGGGTGTGGCACTCTGCTTACGCAGATCTCGGTAAGTGATATATTTTTTCGTATGAAGTGCGGTTACCAGCCGTTAAATCATAGCCCCCAAGGATGTTAGTGGAGGGGGAACCACAGGGGTAAATTTAAATTTGTAACTGTCGGCAGTGGGATTCGAACTGAGGATCTCACGATCCACAGTCCGACACGTTACCTCGGAGCTATTTACCCCAAATATACATTTCGATATTCAAGTTCATCAGACCTCAGTGAGATTTTTAATTTGAAAGAAAACTCTAAAATTATAAAAATCAATTGACGATGGACTAAAATTTATTTTTGTCACTTGGGTTCAAATCATCTTCTAGAGACCTTTAATATAATATCCAACTCGATAGGGTATAATAAATAATAATTGTCATTTTCTAAATATACAGGATATAATTTTCAAAATTTTTACGTTTGTCAGATTGATGTTTGATTTTCGGATTTAAAATTTATTTCATTTGGCATGGTTAATGAAACATTACATAATGTATACTTTTAACTAACATAAAGTATACGTTAAATACGGTAACCCGGAGAAATTGAGTGTTGCGGAACACATTTTCTATAATAATCATGATATTAACTCTGAAATCTTAAAACTTTTAAAAACAGTCAGTAACAATAGGAAGTTAGCCGTGTTTGAAAGTATTAATATATTTAAAAATAAACATCGGCTGATTAATTCTGACTTGGTCCCATTTCTAACAGTAAATTGTTTGACTTATTAGAGAATTAGTTTTTAAGTTGACTCAAGCATTCCCATGTCTTAAAGTAAATTGTTTGACTCAAGCATTAAGCTCTTAGTTATTTTCTTGATTATTATTGGTTAATTTGACACGGTTGATTGCTTCGTTTTAGTATAAATAAGAATTTTTATTTTTTTAAGTTGGATTCAATTTTGACCACTTGCTTAATTCACAGGTTGTGTAATCTTGGTTGTATCCCTCTTTTTGTTCTACTCAAGATGACAACTTAGCTGTCGAAATACATATTTAAATTTCTTTATAACTTTAAGGCTTAGAGGATAATATTATTACTAAACTTTCTTTCGCAACTGATTCATCCGTTCATTCATTCATCCATCCACACATAGGTCTTTTTAAAAAGAACATTTTAATGCATTGCTGTCAAATTCGTAATTATGGATATAAAAAATATTGTCTTTCACTGAGTTTCACGTTAACATAATCTCACGGTATAAATATAAAGCCACATAATTAAATCTAAAAGTAAATTAACCCTCATATTTATTGTTGAAGTATTTCTTACAACTTTGGTAACAATCAAGCAATATGAAAGTTTCAACTTACACTACTTCATTAATAAATTAAAGTAATTGAAGTAAGTGTGCGTTATTACAAAAATTCATGATTGTTCTTACACTTAATTTAGCTCATGAACTAGCAAATAAGTGTTAAATGACTACATTGGAACTAGACCCGGAATAGATAAATAAGTTCTTGATGAAGAGCGACGTTGGATAAGAGAGTGAAAAGACACGCACGGAAACTCATAGTTTGCTCCCTCGCTGGCGCTGCTCAAGTAATTAAAAAGTTTCGCAAATTGGAAAACTTTGTCCAACCTGTAGCATTTATTAATTAGTAAAACTATTTTTAATTAACTCGACAGACGAAATTCAAGAGCAGATGAGACTATGTAAATATGTTACGAAACTGCATTGAAGAATAATGCATCTTTATTATTATTTGCATTAGTATTATTTTGAAGAAGTTGATATTTTAAGTTGTATAAGATGATAATATAACCTCATTAGATTCGTTATATTACAATGGAATAAATAACATTGTTATTATAAATTCTGCTGTCTAATGTTGTTTCTGATAGAAGTTACTGCTTTATTATATACGAATTTTTTTCAGAAAATAACCGAATATTTTGAATTTTAAAAAAATGTAGCTGGATATATCTTTTACTTATGTTTCAATTTTTTTTTTTTTTAGAAAATTTTTAATAATTTGTTATTGTAATTATTTAAATGTCATAATCTTATAACATCAAGTTTCTAGACTTACTTTATATGTATATTAATAGTATATTTGTTAATTATGAATCAGGATTAACACTGTATTGTGCAATAAAATGCGTTTTTCTTTAAACTTCATAAAAGTACGTTGTTATGTATTTGTATTCAACAAGCAGAAGTTCAATATTGTCGCCGCCGGCGTAAAAGTGTATCCTTGGCAACACATTTACGCCGGCGGCGGACAAAGTAAAATATTATGAAAAATAGTTAGGTTGTAATTCAATAATTTGACAGTTAAAAATGAAACAAATAAACAAAAATAACAAAACAGCATATCCTACGGCAACTTGAAATGCTAGATAAGACAGAATATTTTTTGAAGTTTTGAGCATTTTGTAATATTTATAATTTTATTTTCTATGTTTGAAGAAAAAATAGCATGTGTTATTCGGAGTAAATGTGTCTTTGGGTGCTTCGCATGTAATTGTTCGACTCGCTTCGCACTCGTTCAAACTTACATGCTCAGCACCCAAAGTATCACATTTACTCCTAATGACACAATATACTATTATTTATACTTTTTATAATAATTTAAAAATTTTTTTTTTTTGCATGTTTTGCTGCATATATTGTCATATTTGTGCATATATAGTGTATATTTCCCAAAAAATCAGTGCATATATATGGCATATAATTCAGTTTTTTCGTGCATATAATCCGTTCTCTACTCATTACACAGGATATTTACTCTAATCTTCTTAATTCTTATAACGTACTCATATCCCTTGTACCTTAAATAATTATTGTCTTGAATTATTTTAAAGTAATATACTTTGTATGTGAATAATTCAGTGGACTATAAAAACAAACAGAATATATTAACATTTTATTGCGAAGAGCAGACAAAGGATACTCAATAACAATTCATACATTTTTAATGCATTGAAGAATGGCATTTAAGAATAATAACAAATTTATGCATCGCACAGTTGGTTCGTAGTAGGTTGTTCGAAACTCAAACTACTGTATAGCCTTTAATTGATTCACCATGAATAAATAATAATAATGTACAATTTCCTCCAAAGCTTACAAAGAAACTAGTTCAAGTACTCGTTTAAAAAGAAACTTTTAAGTTTCCTTCGCGTTTATTCCTTCAACGAAAGAATTAATTATCATTTTATCCTTGACATACATAGATAATTAGTACTGCGTGGGCTTCTGCTTTTCGAGTGTGAAATACATTTTCTGCTCATTATTAATTAGGTGCTTCATTAGACCAGGTGACTGGTTTTCGTTAATAGATTTTATAATTTGTCACAAACGAAGGCTACGGGTTGACATTTCAATTAGAAATTCAATGAGTTTATTTTAGTTTAAAAATATATTCTCTGTTCAAGAAGAATATAAATATTTAAAACTGATTTTTGACATACTTTTCATCTACATTTGCACGATATGTCAATCAAATTAAAATTTCTGCTCCTTTTCAAGTGCAGTCAATCGAAAATTTTGAGATAATTTTTAGCTGTATTAGTTATTCGATCTCAACATAATATTATGCATATACATAATTTTTTATTTACGTAAGTGATATTTATTATTAAGTAAAATAAAATATATAATTATGCCATTTACCTACCTGTGGCTTAGCACCCATATGGGGTAACACCGCGTGCATTACACGATGAAAGTATCTTTATAAATGACCTTATATACAACAGAAACATGAATATGACAGTAAGAGTAGTTGAAAACAGTATTTTCTATGTTTTTGCAAGCTAAAGCAGCAATTTTACCTTGATTTTACAAAAATCCGCTGTTATATACGACAGAAACATGAATATGACAGTTTGAATAGTTGAAAACAGCGTTTTCTATGTTTCTGTAGCTATTTTAACTTGATTTCACAAAAATCCACTAATATTTAAGGCAGAAACATGAATATGACAGATTGTGAATAGTTGAAAACAGCGTTTTCTATGTTTTTACAAGCGAAATAAGCAAATTGTAACTTGATTTCACAAAAATCCGCTGTTATATACGACAGAAACATGAATATGACAGTTTGAATAGTCTATTTGCAAAATCAAGTTTTAAGTGAATTAAAATATCCAAGTGTCAAAACTATGTACTATGTTATACCAATATAAATTGTATTCATTCAAATCTCTTCAAATTACGATTATAGTAATCAGTCGATTTCACTGCGTACAAAGATGGATAATTGTATACATCCACCAAGATTTCAATTTATTCCGCACTCTATTGTGTCATTTTAAGTTTAATAAATCAAACGCTTGTACACAGAAAAAAAAAAATAACGCAAATGATATTTGACAGGTACTTCGCCTCTTTAAAAACATGCACTAGCGATAAAAGAAGCAATGCATAAATGCATATTGAAGTTTTTCGTTATAAGTCGATTCATCTATTTTTCTTACACCTACGTCATTGTGTGTGTGAGAGAGAGAAAGAGAGAGAGAGAACTTTTAAAGTCACTTGAAAAGAAAAACTTAATCGTTAATGCACGCTTTACGGAGTTCTCTAGATATATTTATTAGAGTGGATCAATCTGCGTTTTTTTGTCATTTAAATCTTTCTAGTTAAGTTTTTCTACGTATTCCTACCTTTTGTTTTACTTTCCAATTTCCTGCAGCTATAAAATTAATCTTCTTCTATTTCCTTTAGCAATGTTGATCTGGGTTAGCCTAATCTTCCTTCTCTTGGTCTCCATTCTATAGCTTGTACAAATTTCCGTGGCGATAGATTCCATTAGTGTTTCTCAGCAGGTATTCCAAAAGAGGATTAAAGAAATGTATGAGGGACTACTTTACAGGGTTATACTGGATAATATTTTCAAATGAGTTCTACACAAACAGACACAAGTAATATCAAAATATGAAAAATTTTAATAAAATGAATTTTAAATGTCGTTTTCTGAAGGTATATTTGTATAAAATTATCTTACTTAACAGTTTTCGGGGAAACAATTGAAAAGATAATCGTATTAAAAATTTCGGAGATTTGAAGCATCTAAGCCAAAAATTATAATAATCCACTCCTGAACATCAGACAAACTTGCACCCCGCTAGCTAGGGCTGGCTTATCCCATTAGCAAGTCAAGTCAATCGCCACGGAAATTTGTACAAGCTATACTAATGATTTAATTGCATCTTTTTCTGCTGCTCTCCACGTATGTCTTTTGCTTAATCTTTTTTCACAATGCCTGTCTGAACTGCATACAATAATAATTAGCTATTAGTAGTTGCAATATCAGTTAAATTCCTGGTAATATGAAATATATTCACTTAAATGATCAGACGTATTTATTTTTAAATGTAACATAATCGTGTAAAAATTGTGTAAAGTAATTAATAGTTATTTATTTATATTTGTTTTTATTTACAGGTAAGTGTCCATTTCCGGCAATCATCAAAAAGTAGTAAGTCATATAATTTATTTAATTAAATAATAATAGCGCCAACAATTAGGTACTGACAACACGTAGAAAATAACTAATTTTTCATGTTACATATTCATACGTTCCATAAATGTCACGAGAATTTAAACGATAATGAAACATTATCATGAACGATAAACGTTCTAATTTCAACAATGAAGTGTGCATGCATTGTTATTTTAAAATGTCTTAAATCATAACGTCATCATACTAATTAACAATACTGTTTAAATGATTGATTAAAAAAGAAAACAAATTAGCAGGCCAATTACAGTCCAGAACCTCAATTCACACTTAGCACATTTAACATCTACATTACCGGTCTACCGGTTCGTTGGCTGGGCGGCGCTGGACGCAGTGGCGGAGGAACGGAAGGGGAAAAATAATTATTATTTTGAAATAAATACCACTATATTATTCGGGAATTATTTTTTTTTTTTAAGTAACTGCTGAAAATATTTAATTCTATAATAAAAGTTTTTATCCAACACCTCTCAATAAATGCTCTATAACTATGGCGACTTTAAATAAGGAAAGTAACAAATTACGCACTAGTGGGTATAATTTTGAGGAAAGCCACTAGTGAGTATTTTTTTATTTATAACAATAATAATAACACACAACATCTTGGTAACTACTTCGATTGACATTTTAACTTAAAAATTTAAAGCATATGTCACTGTCAAATAATATTTCTTTAATAAATTATGCATTGTTGCATAAAACGTTGTACTTCACACGTGGGCAAAGTGGAGTTACCTACTCGATTAAATTATCACACTCAGCCTTCGGCTTCTTGTGCTAAAATTTCTCTAGTGGGTAATTCCTTACTTTGCCCTCTTGTAAAGTTAATAACTATTACTTGATAATCTCCTTCATTACATTATAAACCAATCAGAATGCTTCATTTGTACCAAAAGGACGATTTTACAGCGAAAAAATTTTGATAAACTTTTTACACTATAATCATAGATATTGAAAATTTCGACATTTAAACAATTATTTTGTTAATTTTTATTAAAATTCAAGAAATAATCGACCGAATATAACTCGAGCCATCAATATATTTGGTGAAATTCCCCATAATTCCAGCGTAGAAACGACAATTTAATTGTTTGTTTCTACGTAAAAACTATTTGTGATTTTACTGATAAATTCTTGGCTCTTAGTATATTACTCAAGTGCATTGAAGCAATACACAACCATAAGTTTTATTGATATTAAGTAATACATAATGATGGATATTCGAAAAGAAAATTTCTTTTTTAAAATTTGACGTTTATTTAAATGATACCTGTTTTTAGAATCAAAAGCGGTGTAATATATAGTAACCATTGTATACATATTGAAAAGAAGAAAGTTGGACTTGTTGATAGATACCTATATAAAATTATCACGGATTCGTGACAGTTTGGTGTGAGTTAAAAGATTAGAAAACTCATACTCAAATAAATTTCATTTTATTCCGTGACAACATTAATTATCTAGACATAGTTTACAAAAAAAAATTGTATAAAAATATCTCGTTTTTTACAATTTCTTCAGATAAGATTAGCGATGAAGTGAGAAGTATAACGGCAAGAAATACAATAAGAAGGAATGTATCGGGTTGAATTTGAATACAGTTATTTTAAAAAGAATAAAAAAGTTTAGTTCGAAGTTGCAACATCACTAAAAAATCTGATGTGTCCAGCACATAACCTCCCGCCCAATACTACTCTTAAACGGTACAAAATAGTATTTGATGATACCGAAACATACCTTCTTATTTGTTTATTTTCTATTTATATTTGAGAATTTTAATTTTCTTTCATATATTTATTTAATTTTTTGACATATATTGCACTAAGAAAACAGCTTCACAATCACAATGACATTTGTCACATTTCGTAAAAAATTGAAAATTTTCCATGGTGTACTAGGAATGCAAGATTTGTGAAATCTAATTTCTTTATATTTTATTATCTCTAAATCTAATGAAAATTATTAAAATTAGTGTAATCAAAACAAATGTAGAATTAAATATTCTTCAACTTTCAAAATAACATAAATTGTTGAAAAAGGAAATTTAACCGTGTTTTTCACGAAAAACTGTTAAGGGCTTCAAGTAAACTGCTACTTCCGGTCGACCAATTTTATCCAAAATCTAATCAGCTCTTCATTTAAATATAAGAAGCAATAATTCAAAAAATTGTATTTTTTGGTATTATAGTATTTGAGTTATGCGAGACGAAAAAATTGCCACAGACTACACACACACACACATACATACATACATACATACATACATACATACAGACATCATCGCGAAAATAGTAAAATCGTATTGTAGGGACCCTAAAACGTGCTTATTCATTGAAAACTCACTACCCAATTTTCTGACCAAAAACAATACCTCCCTTACCTAGAGGTAGGCGGAAGGTAAAAAAGGGCAAATAATAGGTACTTATGATATAGGTGTTAAAAGTGACATTTTATGAGTAAGTGGGGGTGTTTGTGAAACAAGGCGAAGCCAAGTGAAACAACCCCACGAACGATATAGATCACTTTTAACTAACACGCATATCATACAAAATTTTCTAGTGTATCAGTAGTGCTAAAAGTAAAAATAAAATCACTTTTAAACTGTTACTTTTAACATGTTACTTTTAATGCTGTCAGAAAGTGACACTTTTAACTTGCTAAACAACCGTTAAAAGGGCCACTTATAACAACGGTCGTAGATAAAATTTATTTTTTCCAAGTATGTCTATGGAAATCTTCCTATTAGCATAAAAATATTTCTTAAAGACCGTTACCATCAGATGCAGAAAAAATACAATAAAAACCACCTTTAATCATTAACGGTAGTTGTAAATGTTTATTACTTACAAACATTTTTCATTGTAGTCTACAAGGAAGAGATTTTAAAATTTATTTTTGTTTTGCTAAAATAATATTACGTGTGGTTTGCACTTTTCCTCGGTTTATAAATATATTTAGTTTAATATCTCTAGTTTTCAGTGCTTTCATAGTTCTGGATATTTAAAATAAAATAACATATCCAATTTTTATTATGATGGGGTAAATAGCACCGTGGTAACGTGTCGGACTGTGGATCGTGAGATCCTCAGTTCGAATCTCACAGCTGACAGTTGCCATATTTACATTTACCCCTATGGTTCCCCCTCCACTAACATCTTTGGGGGCTATGATTTGACGGCTGGAACCGCACTTCATACACAAAAATATATCACCTACCGAGATCTGCGTAAGCAGAGTGCCACACCCATAATGGGTAAAAGGCGTGATGATATATTTATTTATTTTTATTATTTAATGCTGCTACTTCATTCCTTGGAAAATTTCAGTGCGCCTCTGTGTAGACATTCTCCGTTCTCGTGTCCTGCAGTAATTAACGCTCCTGCACGTATCAGGCCGCTAATCAAACGTCCGGCCTCCGCTAACTCATTTGATGGCCACGCCACGAAAATTAGTTTGAGAACCACTGACATCGTGGCCACAATATACAGCAAAAATTACGTAAAAATGTGGATTGTGGTGGCTGAATAATAAAAGTAAATTACCGTACAATAAAACAAAAGTAATTTTGGAACAAAACACAATAATAATAATTTTTGCAGAAAAATTTTGCATATAAATTACTCATACGAACTACAAAACTTTGTTTCGTAACTTTTATGGGGGAATATTTACGATTATACCTTCAGAAATAACCAATAAAATCTGAAAAAGTTACAAATACAGAAATGAACAACAAACTGATCGTGTGATCGTGAAGACACCAGTAATTATTAAGGTATATTTAACATGCGCATTTTTGAATTGCGATTTTAGAATGGTAAATATTTTCGTAATTAAAATATAGAATAATTAGAATATCAAAAATCGACAGGCTGTACATTTTATTTAATATTATACTTTGTATCTATAACAAATTTTAAATTATAATTATTTTAGTTATCTAAAAATCTGTATTTGAAAAGTGAATTCTAATTTATTCATTTTAATTAATTGAAATCGATTTGGGTGATTGGCTGTTGGTATTTTAAAATGAAAACTCGTAGGAAAAAAAGTTGTTGCTTCCGACATTAGTTTTATTTAGAAATAGAATACATAAAAAGAAATACAGAATAACCTTAAATTTTGGTTACAATGTTCAATTTTCTGGGTCTGTGCTGTGCCTTCTATGTTTTCCGAGTACTTTCGTTATATTTCATGTTAGTTCGAGTAAATTTTTTATTTTTTCTGAAACTGGAGCGAAAGTACTATTTTCGCGCCTAAAATACTTATCAAAAATATTATTGTTTGTTATAAATTGACTGTTTTCCATTAAAACTACAACTATGATTTTATTGTTAAAAGTATGAGTTGTACGATATATGATAGAAATTAAATATTAAAATCGCTGTAGCTCTGAAACTAGGCATTTCGGGATATACGTTTACATGAACTTTTTTCATTGTTCTGAAATGTATTATCCACCCTTAAATCCGTAACCTGTATATTAAAAATTTTACATGGCCAAAAACACTATTAAATCATTTTGTCCATTCGCCTTGTTGAGAACTCCTGCGTTGCCATGTGCGTGAAGCGGGTGCCACAAATGTCCGGGCGTTGGGAATGCCGTTTGTGGGGTGCGGAGGGTTTTGTTAGGGTTGCACGTGGTGCCACGCGACGCCACCACGTGATTACTGGTGATTGGAGGCGTCTGATTATACAACCCCGCCCGGGGTGACACAGGTTGTGTGGTGAAAATAGGTCAATGTCCATAACTTCATTACGAATATTCCGGAGCATTGTTTGAAAGTTTATTTCTTGTTATTGTAAATAAATAGCAGCAGAACTGTTGTTGCTATTGTACCGTAAATTACAATAGACACATTTACACTTTTAAACGTATAGACTCGAAATGGAGCTATTATTGAACGTAGAAAACGTGTCGTAGAAAAAAACGAAATCTGAAAAAGAAAACCTCATTTAGTTTGTAAAAACATTTTAGTTGATAATATCTAATACACTACACTTTGACTATTTATAAATAGTATCTATATTTTGTAATTTACCACAGCAATCAAAGTTCTGGTTAAACATTTCGTGGTTGCATTTCGGAAAGAGGTTTTCAAAAATTCAAGTTATTTTTTATGATCACGACAATAATTTTTTTATGATTCTTGTGGTTATTTCCTGACTTTTCAAAACATTATAATTATATTGTAGTCAGTTAAAATCACTGAAATATAGTAATTCTGGAATGCTTACTAATGTTGAAATGTGAGCCGAAGGAGACACAGGCAATACCTATATTTGTCGTATAGTATGCTTATAAAGTTGATAAGAAAATATAAAGAAATTTACTTTCAATAATTTTGAAATAAAATGGTTAATATAAAAATTAAATAATACATTAAAACAAATGAGTTTAACTAACTATTATGTATGCGAATTAATGATATTTTCAAATACTTGAACACTACATTGTTAAATATTTTTTATCCGCAACTGTCAAATAATACACCCGTAATGCAACCGTTGTTTATCAAATAATGACCTATGTTACTGTCGATAATGAAATAATATTGACAATTCGATGAATTATTATTATTCATTCGTTATGTCAAATTCAAATCTTACCTGTCAAAAGAGTAAAATCAAAATGACTTTCATCGTGATAAAAGAACCTAAAACACTAATTTTCTCATTTTTCATACTTTTATTTTCTTTTTAAGCTTAAACTGTAGCTGAATAATTGGTATTAAGATTTTCTGCTAAATGTCATATCACTTCAAAATTTGGTTACATCATACGTTGCCTAGTGATGGTTGCTACAATTTTATTGCAAAAATTCTATTTTTCTTCAAACGTCATAAAAGTACGTTGTTATGTATTTGTATTCAACAAGCAGAAGTTCAATATTGTCGCCGCCGGCGTAAAAGTGTATCCTTGGCAATACATTTACGCCGGCGGCGGACAAAGTAAAATATTATGAAAAATAGTTAGGTTGTAATTCAATAATTTGACAGTTAAAAATGAAACAAATAAACAAAAATAACAAAACAGCATATTCTACGGCAACTTGAAATGCTAGATAAGACAGAATATTTTTTGAAGTTTTGAGCATTTTATAATATTTATAATTTTATTTTCTATGTTTGAAGAAAAAATAGCATGTGTTTTTCGGAGTAAATGTGTCTTTGGGTGCTTCGCATGTAATTGTTCGACTCGCTTCGCTCGTCGTTCAAACTTACATGCTCAGCACCCAAAGTATCACATTTACTCCTAATGACACAATATACTATTCTCTTATAATTTCAAAATAAATATTTGATGAAATGTAGTGGATAAAGTATAGTATTCTACTCGCATGTAATGGCTATTACTCATTCATATGATCATCATAGTAGTGTTCGCTCGTGATGCAAACTACATTCTCATGAGTAATAGCATACATTACATGCTCATTAAATAATATACTATTATCATTTTTGGATAACATAATGAAACATGTTTTCACATAGTAACTGCTCAACAAATAGATAGTAACTGCTTAACAAACCCATAACAACCGCTCTATAAATAATAAAGACGGATATCCCACTATATACATAGTGTATCAGGTTCGTTTTTCTCTTTCGTAAAAATTATTAAATGAAATTTTGTGCAATATTTTAATTATTTTTAATCATCGTTAAATATTTGTAAACATGTTATTTTCGCTCCTATATCGGCAGGTTAATTAATAAAACAAAATATTGATTCATTTAATAATTTATATAGGTACTATATTATAAATTTACCAAAATGAAAATTATTTTTCATTATAACTGATTCAAATATTTGCGGATTTTAAATTTATTTAACTCTTCCTACATTGACGTTATTTTAGATATCTAATTAAAATTACATATATAACTGACAGAATCCAACTGTGCAATTAGTAAAATTTAATGCGTTTCATTTTTATTTGCAAGTAAAGAATTTTAAATATAAATGACAGCTTCAACTACGGATAATGGGTCTTTTTATTCACATATAAATTGCGAAAAATGCTGACATATGTTGCTTGAACATATCAAGGCTGTCATGCTAAAATATATATTTTTTTAACTTAGCATTCATAATTAAATCATTGCGAAACCTATTTGCATATCGAAAGAGCCTTCATTTCGATACGCCTTTTTGTTTTAGAAAGTTAATATACTAGATTACATTCACTAAAATTTTTAAACGTCATAAATTGAATTGACATGAAGCTTCAAAAAAAGCTTCAAAAAATTGAATAAATATTAACCCACTGTTACCAACTACAACATTACACATATAAATTTCCCTAAATAAATTTGGATTCATATTGCAGTTTTTTAATTTTTGTACTACTACTCATCTCGGGTACTCAGCCAATTCTGGAAAAACTTTATAATACTAATATATCAAGGATAGAAAATTATATTATCATACACAATTTCTAATAAAATGTAAATAGTAATTATTATTATCTATCTACAATGCGAATAAAAGTACAATTATTAAATAATTAATACCTATTAATAAAAATAGTAATTTTTGTTATAACTTTGATAACAATAATAGTCTACGTTTATACGTGATTTACAAGTTATTTGCCTCGTATTTTTCATTTTATTCTTTCACGTACCTAATAAATCAGTATTTTTTAAGTTTCGTTTATTTTGTTTATTTCGATTCTAAAACCTATAGAAATATATCGGTTAATGCCATCACGGATACAAGGTTCTTTTTCGATGACGTGCATTGATTGAATATGCGAGGCAATTATATATGAAACACGCAAAATATAAAAAAAATTATACGACTTTGTTTCGGACCTGTCATTCACAAAACATCTTATGAATCTTCTTCTTTAATATACTGTTGTCCTAGTTATTTATGATACAAATGATTTAGAATTCATAACAAATTAAATTTACAGATGATATATGAAATCATTGCCGAACTTCGAGGAGACAGTAACTAATTTTTTGTACTCATACATTGAAATGTGTTGATTAGCGTTGCCTAAGCAACGTCCGAAATGTCCATTTCCCAGGTCTCCACCAGATAGACAACCGGGAAATTTCGACGAAAACATTCCTATTTCTAAAGCTTTTATTAATAAATTATATTTATAATAAAATAATATAGTATTTCAAACATTCCTTTACATAATATTAATATAAACAATAATGGAATAAGAATGAAATTGAATTTTAAAATAACAAATTTAGTGCATTTGGTTACCAATGTTTGCAATAAAATCTGCCCGATATGACAGCTGTGAAATACATAACCTACAAATGTAATGTTAATTATCTGAATGTAAATAAGAAATATAATAAATTTACAAGTGAATACGGTAAATATTATAAATATTTTAATTGTTTTCTAATATATTAGACAAATTAATTTCTGTGTTTAAATTTATAGTGCAACTTTGACAAATCAAAATAACTCCTTGAAGAACTTCATTTCTTTGTATGGCCTGTTATTAGTTTTATACTTTTCGTACAAAAAATATTGTACAAACCTCTTGCGTGAACTCGGTTCCTGCATTTGGTATGTAAATAACTATTAGTTAACTTATTTTCGAGGAACAAACCCAAACGAATTCTGAATGTTCCACCTTATTACCATCGGGAAAACATTTTAGTTTCCTAGTTTATTCATCTAGAAATTTAACTAACCTAGCGAGAAAAGAAACCAAAACAAAGAGATGTACACAAGGACACGTTTCGCGACGCGAGACTCAAAGAGAACAGCTGTTGATTATGATATAACAAAAAGAACCATGTGTCGGTTTGAGAACACATCGGAAACTTCCAATACCGACTTCGTTCTGTTAATTAACCAGGAAAGAGGAAGGACATTTTTACGATAATGATTGTCCTAATGATGTGCTGCTTTCTGTTATCAATGTGTGGTTGTGCGTAGCACGGAAAATGATTTTGTATTAGTTTTTCTCAACTTTCAATCGTTTTTTAATCAAATAATAGTTATTTACGTAATCAGTTATGAAAAGAGCGATATTGTTTAACGAGCTGTAAGTTTGCCAAAACGAGCGTAGCGAGTTTTGCAAATTACGCGAGTTAAACAATATCGCTTTTCATAACGTATTACGTACAATATTTTATCTAATTCCGTAATTTTATTCCTCTAAGTTCCAAATTATTCATTGTCAATATTTGACAAGCAATAAATTATTTTGTTTATTATTAAAGTAGGCATCTACACGGCATTGGATTTAATTGAATATCGGTTGTTTAAAATTCTTTACGTAACTCAGTTACGTAATAGTATATTACATAACGAGAGAAGTAAGAAGCAATTTACGCACGAGTGAAAAAATTGACACACGAGCCGCGTAGCGGCGAGTTTGTAATTTCACGAGGGCGTAATTGCTTTACTTCTCGAGTTTTGTACTATACTTTTTCTACGACCACTCAATACTATTTCTAAATTAAAAACAATATTCAAATAGTTAGAAATTTATTATGCTATTTTGTTTTCTCTAATCCATGAATTTTTGATACACAAATTCGTATCGTTCTCGAGATTTTGTCACCAAAAGATTATTTGTTACGTTTTTAGTTTTAGCTTGTATCTCCAGTGGTAGTGGTGTTCCAATTGAAATATCACTGTCGCTTGACATTTCTTACTTAAAATATTAATAAATATAAGTAAAGGATAATAATATTTAGTAGTATATATTTACCTCACAATAAAACACAGATTATAAACTATAGATGCAGATGGGAGACAATAAAATATGACCAGTTTACATGTAATAATCACGCACATAACCTAAATGTCAAACAAGCTTTGTTTGTTTTTATAAAAATAAACGACAATTATTGAGCGTAGGGATACATGACGAAACATAGTCCCCTCTACATATATTATTGAAATATTTATAGGTGACGTAATTTATAATAAACCCAGCAAAATATGAATTTAGTTATAAAATTTTATCAGTTAGCCTTTGAATCGATAACATTTAAATCTAAGATTTGATGCATTAAATTTTAATTATATTGGTAATGTTACAGTCAGTAATGCCAACTTAAATTTCATTTTCAAGTGTTACGTAATGAACATTACGTAACACTTGAATGAACATTACGTAACACTATTCGTAACAACGCACTTACATTGATTGTAGTTTGTTCTGTAATGACATACTTTCAGTAGTGGTCGTAGAAAAAGATTTTTACATAACTCATTTCATAGAAGTTATGTAAAAAGTGACGTTTCATAACGTCAAAAGGTTAGGTAAAATTCAACTTTACAAAACGGAATTAGATAAAACACATTTCATGTCTGTTTTGGTTATGGAATGCCGATTTCAAAAACCAACTTATAATTATTAAGTCAAGGAACAGGAACAAGAAAGTTGGCATGTAAAAAAATGTAAAAAAAATTGCAAAAATGGTCATTTTTAAAGAATTGGCGCTTGACCACAACACATCATAATGGTGTGACAGGTACCGAAATTTTCTTATTTTATAAAAATCTAAAGTTCTAGTACGATTTGGAAAAATTGTCTTTGTCGATCCACCCTAATATATAGTACAGCTTTCTTGTGGTGCGGTTCACGTCACTATTTTCTTTCTCACTATTGCAAAACCACACCACAAGAAAGCTGTACTGTACAACTAAATGAGTAGACTTTGTCAAATCAGCAAAATGAGTCAGCGTCATTATTTTGTTTGTTATTATTAAAGATACAACAAAACACTAAATATCATAGTTGTACGAGACAAATTTTGTATCCGTACATAATAAAAATATTGAGCAAATGCGATTGAAATCAAAATAAATTGTATTAATAACATTAGTGTACAGCAGGCTATTGATGAAAAATTACTAAAGACCGTATAAATTATTGTTTGGTAATAAATAATTGTTAATTGCACCTTATAATTAGAACGACATATGCTAGATTTTGTTATTTTGTTTTTCATCCATAGCCTACAGTGAACTAATGTTAAAATGTATTTTATTTTTAATCGCATTTTGCTCAGTTTTTTTAATGTGTAAGGATATAATATGTTTATATGGTTGAATTCAGAAAAAAATATGTATCGTATTAGTTTCAATATGGCGCTCCATTTGAATTTATATATATAGTCTTCTAAATTGTCTCAACTTAAGTTGATAAAATTTTCTAGTATTTCATATTTAACAAATAAATCGATACCTAATTTCTTTTAATAATTTATAATAAAATCGTAACGAAACATAATGTGTAGCAAACTGTTTTGCGAGTGCACGTAATTTGCGAGTTTGATCGCCTTCGGCTCAGCCTGTCAAAATATACTCGCAAAATTGCAATTTTTGGACTAGTGATACAAATATTTATAATAGGTACTAAGTTTTCTGATATATTATTGTGTGCTGTATTCTGTGTTTCTAGAAATTTTATTTTAGTGTGTCCCATAAAATATAATTACTATTGAAGGGAATATTATTATTTTTATTTCCAGTTTCGATGTAATTTACATTCGTAAGCTATGTAGAACGAAAATCACTATCCAGCACTTTTAGAATCTAAATTCAATCTTAGCGAAAGCGAGAGACAAAAATACCCAAATAGCGTAAAACAAAATAAGAAACACAAAACCTGGGCTATCGACGTGGCAGACGGTGTTTTCGGCAGAAAATCCCGTCTTCCCAGTAAGCTCCCAGGCAATGGATCTGGGCTTCCGTGTCCAGTTTCCTTGCAAATTGGAACGCAAACACTTAAATTTCTTCTTCATCAGATTGCCTGCCAGCTGGATGCGTTAAAAGAAACAAGTGCCGTCGCTCATTGACACATATTCCGCGGCTTGAGTGGATCAATAGATCTCCGTGGCTGAGAGTTTGTTTAGGAACAAGCGAAAGTCGGTTTTGAATGTCATTTGTTCGGTGGATCGGAAGTGTTTGTCTGTAATTGAAATGTTAAGGCGGTTTTAGGATTCCGGAAGGATTGGAGAGTAAATTTGCTGAGGGTGCTTCAACCCGCTACTTGTCGATTGTTTACTTTTTACTTGATTCAAAAATCTAGTGCGACTCATTGTTCGCATGTATTCAATTACTGAATAGCTATTTTATTTACAAGTTCAATTCGCTTCTAGATTCTAAGCAAAAGTTAAATTTCTGCTTCGTATTTTATTTTTATATATTCGAGTGTACCTTTATACCTATTTTTTATTTATTAACACGTACATAACGTCACGCTATATCCTACTCAGTGGAGTAGCACGAACCCAGAAACATAATCAACCAACAATAAATCTCCTCCAAACATTCCTATCTTGGCACACCACTTTCGCTTCGTCCACATTTATATGCTCGGCTATTGTTCACACTCGGAATTATTCGTTCATGCAACAAACCATCAATCATACTTAACTACTTATTCCTCGGACGCCCACGCAATCGTTCACCCTCAATCACACCCGCATATATTAATTTCACCAACCTTTCATTTTATATACCCACACATTCCTTTCAAATATCTCATTTCCACAGCAGTTATACGTCGTTCATGCTTCTTTATCCACACCCAACAATACTAATAATAATTATAATACAATTATTAATATACTCTTGGACAAAAAAAAGTAAAGCTGGTTTTAGTTCACAAAATAAAATTTGCACTCTCTGAGTAATATTACGTATTAATAACACAAAAAACTACAAATTTTATTTTGTGAACTAAAACCATCTTTATTTTTTCCTTGCTTCATCATAATTAAATATTCGATAATTTTATCCATGAGTATACTTTCTATAAAACTGAAAGTTAAAAATAGATCAGTGCGTCTTTTACCCAATTTGGGTGTGGAACTCTGCTTTTGTACTTTCGGTAAATGATATATTTTTGCTTCTCACAGGTGATCATGGAGGGGGAATCACATGAATAAAGATAAAATGACAATTGTCGGCTGTAAAATTCGAACTGAGGATCACATGATCCACCGTCCGATGCCTTACCACGAAACTATTTACCGCATAATACTTTTTACTTTTTTTAATAAATATTGGTCAGACAATAAAATTACATAGATATTTCTAGCAAATATTTCATATATAAAATAAATGCAAAAGAATGCATTTTAGTCAATTTTAAAAGATTTTAATCAAATAATTAATATTTCATATATGCATGCCCTGTTTTCTGAAAGTCCATTAATTTACAAATTAATATTTAATTATTAAACTAAATAACAAATTGTTTCATGGTTTTCTAATTTTTAAATGTTATTTATAATTGACTTAGGAAGTATTTGCTTAAAGAAAATACATTTAAAAAAACTAATATTTCTAGCTAGTTCATAATTAATAGCAAAAATAAAATTAATAATTTTGCACAAAATATTTTAATTTTCTTAACTGAAGAAATCGAAATGAGCCAATGGCACACTCATAAAGGAAGATATATAAATCTGAAGCAAACGAATATAGTGATTCAGTCATAATTCAGAATAAAGGATTTTAATTTATTGTTACTTAGTTACCGGTTCTATTTATTATTTGTTTTTCCTGCCAAAGTATTACGTGTAGTAATACGAAACATTGAACATTAATAATAGATATTTACGATATAAGTGGTATAAGAGCGTTATTAAGAAACGCATGTGAAATTTGCATAACGAGGCGACAGCCGAGTTTTCTAATCACATAAGTATCTTAATAATGCATTATCACACGTGTATTGTACAATATTTTATCTAGGCCCACTCAAAGTTGTAAAATTAAAATAGTTTGACTTTATTTTTTCGACAAGTAGAAAATTAATCCAAATAGTTGCTGTAAAAATGTTTTTTATCCATGATTATTTGACATTAAACAATTATGTAATTGTTTTTCATAAATTTTTTTTTGCATATCGTAAAAATGAGAGATTTAGAAAGTATTTCGTCGGATATAGAAGTACAAGCTTCAAAAATTACTACAATATTTATAATAAATAGTACGTTAAATAAAAACGTGCGATAATGAAGCTCTTAATTTACGCAAAATGAGTGGCGTGGGTTAAGTGACATTTAACTCACGGGCGCAGATAATATTATATAAAAGAACGAGTTTCATAATTGTCATTTTACTTTGCGAGAAAGAAGTTTGGGTGACGACGCGCAGCGTAGTAGTAAGTTATGTCTTCTTTCGATGTCGAGGGCAATTTTATATGTTTGCTCCCTACAGAATAATTCATTGCCCACTATAACTCTACTCCTATATGGTGGAACTTGTGTAAAACAAATCAGTTTAAATATATTCCATTTTCAATTACAGTATACAGGAGGCCGTTCACAATTTTTTATTTCTTATAACCGGTATGAAACAAAGCAAAACTCATCTGCGATATAAGTTAAATATATACGGTACCTATTTACTCTCATACCACGGTACAAAAACTCGCACACGTGTCAAGAATGAATCTCTCCATTGTTTCTCATCCCGCGCCGCGTGCCGGGCTGCCTATCCTGCTGCGATCTGCGACGCCGGCTGCCTCTGATAAACCGCCGGCAGGCAGCCTGGCTGACAGCGCTGGCGTGCGTGAGGCCTGTATTTTAAACGCGGAGTCACTCCCTGCGTAGTTTTTGTTATCCAGTGCCCGTCCGCGTCGCCATTCGTTTGCCCCTTATCGAAAAAGTGAAATATAAATGAAAATGTTCAGATTGTGCGCTGATAAAATGAATATAGCTTCATCTGGATGAAAATAGATGCTTGCGTTGGTGTTTTGTTTTGTTGAAGTCACCCTCAAGCTTCTACTATTTAATTAATTTCTGTTTTCATTCAAAGACTAGTATAAATGATATAATATACTGCTGTATAATTTGTTTTAATATCAGCATATACCGCGGGATGGAAGTGAAATATTTGGCATTTATTATGGGGCGTGATTTTCAGATAAAATTATTTGAGAATAAGAGAGAGAATAATAAATCAGTCTGTCAAAGACATTTCAGTGACACGCAAATAGTTGTTGCTTAGGGGTAATCGAAAAGCCTGAATTCGATAGAAATCTACCGCTTAAGTTCTTAATCATACAAATGTATAAAACATTTGTACAAGAAGACTACCTTATGTCTGAAATACGTTTAATCTGTCATACATTTTGCTTCAACTTTTAAGAGTTTATTTATACAAATATTGTAAATACTTCAATTAGGCTTGTTTGGAATTGTATTAATATGTTTTAAAAAATTGTATTATTCTACTCCTGTGTAAATATAACCGCATAATTTCAATTTTTCGATTAATTATAGTAGTCATAATCTCGACAATGAATTATGGATTCATAATTCACTCTTCTCGGCCAATCACAGATCAGAAATCAATTATTCCTGATTATTTTAAAGCCGTGATGTGGATCACCAAACTACGGCCGTCGAACAGTTGACAGTACAGCCAGTTGTCATTGTGTATTTTTATGTTGACGTTTTTCAATGTTATTGAATAGAAAAATGAAATATTCATTAATTTCATAGGACATTAAACAAATAATGGTGTTCTCATTGGCATTAGTAATTTTTATTTGACGAACTCTTCACTCTAAAGGAAATGAGCGTCTGACACATTCTTTTTAATCATAAATCAAAATGATATGAAATCATCATACATAGTTTGACAAACAAAATTGATGTAATCATTGACCATGTTACAAGGACTTAAGTAAACAAACTTTCATTTTTAAATCAAGAATACAAATTTCTTTTATTTAGGTATGTGACATTTTCATTAGTGCATAAAAACCCGACTTTGAAGGTATTTCAAATAACATTTTCTGGGTGAATAATTGATTAACGTGTACCGAAAGTAATTAACGATGTGGTTTTGTTTCACCAAAGTCGTCAGTCGTGACTCTTTGTTGACCATTTAACAATTAATAATATATTGAGGTCATTAATTAAACAATTAATCGGCGAACACTGAAATCAATATTTCTTAAATTATTCAATCCGTAGGTACTATAATATTAAATATCAAACATTTGCTACTTAATTAAAAAAAGTTTATGTTTTCTAGAAGTAGTTTGATCAGTTTTTATAAGAATTTATGTCTGTGCTCAAGAAAGTTTCGCAATTATCTATAGCAGACCTGTGATAAACGATTATTCGCCAAATAAACTATAGAATCTAAAGTTCAAAGTTTCTAATGAACTTAATGAAGTTCGTACGTGAACACAATTATTATCTTAAAATAGTTTTTTTTTTTTTTACTTTCTTATACGTGGTATATTATAAATAGCTCCGAGGTAACGCGTCGGACTGTGGATCGCGAGATCCTCAGTTCGAATCCCACAGCTGACAGTTGCCAATTTCCGTGAAAAACTCACAATCGATTTTCTTTATTGCTACACTTCCTAAACTAAAAATAAATATATATTCACGCCTTTTACCCTTTATGTGTGTGGCACTCTGCTTACGCAGATCTCGGTCAGTGATATATTTTTACGCAAGAAGTGCGGTTACCTGTCGTCAAATCATAGCCCTCAAAGATGTTAGTGGAGGGGGAATATTAAATTTGTCACTGTCGGCAGTGGGATTCGAACGGAGGATTTCACGATCCACAGTCCGACACGTTACCACGAAGCTATTTACCCCATTTTTTTTGTATATTCTACTGAAACATTTATTCTCTAACTAATCTGATGTTGGAAATACTAGTGCTTAGAAAAAAGTTGATATTCTAGATGTTTACTTTCGGAGTTTAACAAATAATCACATAGTTACAGAACTTTATCGACAAGAATATCCACATTCCACATCGTCAACATAATTTAATTTCGAGGTAGAGTCATGGCTTACTGTTATTTCTATGATTAGGAATAATTAAAGTGCTCGCCATTTTTGTTTTTAAAAATCTGATGTGGCCAGCACATAACCTCCCGCCCAATACTACTCTTAAACAGTACAAAATAGTATTTGATACAAAAACATACCTTCTTATTTGTTTATTTTCTATTTATATTTGAGAATTTAAATTTTCTTTCGTATATTTATTGCATTTTTTGACATATATTTCACTAAGAAAACAGCTTCACAATCACAATGACATGTGTCACATTTCGAAGAAAAAATTGAAAATTTTTAAATTTTTCCATGGTGTACTAGGAATGCAAGATTTGTGAAATCTAATTTCTTTATATTTTATTATCTCTAAATCTAATGAAAATTAATAAAATTAGTATAATCAAAACACATGTAAAATTAAATATTCTTCAACTTTGAAAATAACATAAATTGTTGAAAAAGGAAATATAACCGTATTTTTCACAAAAAAACTGTTAAGGGCTTCAAGTAAACTTCTACTTCCGGTTGACCAATTTTATCCAAAATCTAATCAGCTCTTCATTTAAATATAAGAAGCAATAATTCATAAAATTGTAATTTTTGATATTGTAGTATTTGAGTTATGTGAGACGAAAAAATTGCCACAGACTACACACACACACACGCACACACATACATACATACATACATACAGACATCATTGCGAAAATAGTAAAATCGTATTGTAGGGACCCTAAAACGTGCTTATTCATTGAAAACTCACTACCCAATTTTTTGACCAAAAACAATACCTCCCTTACCTAGAGGTAGGCGGGAGGTAAAAATATAACTTATGAATCATTTTACATGTTTATGTAGAAAATTTAAGGTACTTTCAAAATTTGTAAAAAAATATAGTATGTTCCATTTGAAATTTTAAAGTTGATACTAATTACTAGTAATCCGGAAATGATATCATGACTGTACATCCGCTATCAATTAGCTTATATGTTGTTGTATAAATCATGTTATGTTAAATAAATTGCTAAGTTGATAAATAAGCGAAATATTTGCTGGATCCATTTGAAAATACCACCCCGTTTATTTACTCACAAACAAGAATGCCAAATTGTATTTTCTTGAAGAATAATACGAAGATTGTTTGCGAAATCATCCTAATAAATTCATGCGTCATCTTTTTTTTGTGTGAAAAACACATCCACTATTCTCATCGATCCGAGGAGGCAGGCATAGTTCACCAAATCAACACTAGCCAGAAAAGGACAGCTCTCTTATCTCTTTCACTCCCCCGGGAATATTTACTCCAGGAAGTTTTCTGCGGACGCTAAACTTACAAAAACGTCGAGAAAGTTCCTCGCCGTAGCTCATTTAAGTAGCGCATGAGTTATAAGGCAAGATATGTTTGCTGTTTTTACCATCCAAGCATTCGTTGATTATTTTTTTGTGGGAAAGTTTTTGCAGTTTGTGTGCAATGTGAGCTTTTCTGTATAATATTAGCAGCGTTGAGTAATTAATTTGTGTAATTAGTTAATTGCGCAAAGAAGTAGAGAAAATATTTCTCTCATTATTCTGTTAAATACTGACGATTTTTCTCTTAAATTTTATTTTGTTTTTTGTCTGCTCGATTGCTTGATTAGAGTTAGCTCTCGGAAATTATTTTTGTTTTCGTATTTCAGTACAAAGTTATTACATAAAAATGAAATGTTTTACTGTTCATGTTTTCTATTTTTATGATCAATTGTACTGTTTATAAACGTGTGGGCTGCTTGTAGCGTACAAACAAGATTTACTACGTTTACATGTAGGATGAAATGTACTTTGAGTTGAAAAGACTACTTTTGCCACTGTGTAAACCATAGATCTAATTAAAGATATGGAAGGAGTATAGACAAATCGAGAGATAAAGATAGTCTGTAATCAATACAGCGTGATAGAGATAGAGAGATAAAAGTCCACCTGTCACGTGACGTTCATCTCAAAATGACAAGAACTTGGTTTGACGTTTGACGTGTAAGTAGAATACTGTATTGATAGACTTTTGTGCGAGCTTTTGTTCCTAATTTATAATTTTGTCAATTATTTATGTGATATTTAAATATATCACATATGTTAAAATCCGGTTGTGTGTATAATTGTATAAAAAACGAACTACAAAAGACGGTGTTTCATTTGATAGGTAAATGTGTCACTTTTAGGGTAGAACACTGTATATATTACAAATTTATTACAGTTTTCCGAAAAATGTGGATTGAAGCAAGAAATGGATATTAACTATAAAACGAGAAAAATTTCAACCTAATAAAGTAATTTCTTAATTTTTGAGGCATAAGGCTAATGCTGACCAATCAGAACTGTTCATACGTCCTTTATTGACATATGTCATAATTAAATGTAAATTTTAGAAGGGATGAGTGTTTCTTGATTATGGTGTTCGTTCCTGCAATGTTCGATAATAAATCTATGACGGGAGGTATTGTGGTGCGCACAACAGTTTATTATCTTAAAGTTTATTTATTTCTACGACATATTTTTTACTGTTGGCTTGTAAGTACTCTAAATTAGCCAATTATTGCCATGTTCAATTAATTGATAATTGAAACGAAATAAAAGAAGCACGCTACTAATTTCCGTCGCGCATTTGCTGCTCTTTTGCTGCATTTTTAATTACCTCTCGTTGAATTTTCTTTAACAGCGTTTATAAATAATAAAAACTATTTCGACTTGCTAAAGAGTATCTGCTAATTAGCTTGAAGTTATACATCACCGTACAATTTTAAACTACTATGTACTTTATAAATATAACGTGTTGAATTCTAATTAGTTTTATATTTATATTTTTTATTATATTTTATTAAGCTGATATTTGTTAGATGAAAAGGAAATAAAATGTTCACTTTAATTAGAAAACACTATGTTTATTTAACTAAATAAATGTTTAAACTTCGTTTTAACCAATAATTACTTACTTTCAAAACTTTAACGTTCATTGAAAATAACATTAGAAATGACTTATGTTAATTAATTTTAACATTAAATAATAAATGTATGTCCGAAATATGTTTGCGCATAAGTACTGTTACCAGCCGTCAGCGGACAAGGAGCTCCAAAATATAGTGACAATGGGCCAATAAACCAATTTTTTTATGAATCTTTATTAGAATATATGACGATCAGTGAAAACCCGATGTGAAAATTCCATATATTACCCCAGATATGATTTTTTTAAGGTTTGCATGACGTCACTGGGACTGTTCCAGTGGCACTAAAACAACGATTTTTCATCATAGTAGATATTAATATATTTTGTAATGTAAAAATAATATTTACATATTATAAGTGTTAATTTACAACAATTACACTAAATTTAAATAAAGATATAATTCCTTTTGCAACTTTGGATTATTTTACATGATATCCGAGTAAATAACATACGAAAGTTTGAGAACAGTGGCACTAGTAGTAATGTAACTTAACCTCAGCAAACAATTTTATTCAATAGTTTTTCAAAACAGCACAAAAAAACAATGAAATTATAAAACAAGTAATAGAAGCCAAACAAATATAATCTTAAATACCAACAAACAAAACAAATGAAATGACATTTCGTAGTTCTATTTTAGCCCACAATTTCATATTTCTGGCCAATAGAATCAATGCGAGTACTCGTGACGTCAAAATATGTTCTGTTCGTTATATCACTTTACTGCAGAATATTAAAAAAAATACTTTACTAATAATTATTCCGCGTTATACGATTTTGATGTTAAATTTTTCATATTTCGTTTATGGTTTATGCGCCCATTTTAGCAAGATCTACAAAGCAGAGTGCCACACCCAAAGATGATAAAAGATGATGATATATGTATTTATTTTATTGAGATCTTATATCACCAACCATTTTGTTTCAACTAATTAAAAAAAATTATCTAACTATTGAACTTTGTGCAAATTGATGAAGCAGCTTCCTAGTTTTGGTTGGGTCATTGCGGTTCTATAGTCCGTTCAGAAATGAGTTGGAGTAATATATCCATCTTACAAAGAGATTTCAATGGCGCATCAATAATTATTTGCTAAAGGATATTCGAAAAAACTAAATAGATAGAAGGTATGATCTAAATGTTTGTTAAAGTATTTTTATTGTTACAGAAATAAGTATTGTTGTAGACAATTGCATGGTCTACAAACTTTATATGACCTAATTTTACGATAACACTTAGAGAAATATATAAAAAACTGATATTCTTGATCTTTGCTTTGTATAAAGTTTTTAGTAGAGGTAGGATCGATGGGGACTTTTGATATTTCATTTGTCAAAGTTTATTCAAGATCTGTACCAATTTTTAGCTCTATGCAAATTTTTTCTGAAATTAAATGTCTATACTCAAAATGATTTTGGCGAAGACGCACGTCTTCGAAAATATTACTAGATAATACGTCACTATGCAGCAACGTTTATATGGGATACTAATTTTTGTTGAAATGAAAATGCAATGCGTGTTGCACAAACGTGCCGCCATTTTTGGACGTGATTTGTTGCAATAAACACAATATATTTATACATATATATTATAAAACACTAGATCATAAGCAGCACAAATTTCAACAACACAGTAAAGTCTGACTGTACATTGACAGTTCGATATGAATTTTGTATAAGCGTGATCATTTACCAATAGCAACAACACAGCGAACAAGAAATGAACTACAATTATTTTTAATAATTTAATGGATTAAATGAATAAAATTGACTATAAAATCACTGTAAATTGCATTAATATATACTTTTCTTAATGTTAGTATTTATACGTCGTTTTTTTTTTTAAACATTAGCATACCTCAATAAACTATACAAGTTTATTTTTGTACTCATACATTGAAATGTGTTGTTTAGCATTGCCTAAGCAACGTCCGAAATGTCCATTTTCCAGGTCTCCATTTCTAAAGCGTTTATTAATAAATTATATTTATAATAAAATAATATAGTATTTCAAACATTCCTTTACATAATATTAATATAAACAATGATGGAATAAGAATGAAATTTAATTTAAAAATAAGAAATTTAGTGCATTTGGTTACTAATGTCCGATATGACAGCTGTAAAATACATAACCTACAAATGTAATGTTTGTTATCTCAATATAAATAAGAAATATAATAAATATACAAGTGAATATAATAAATATTATAAATATTTTAATTGTTTTATAATATATTAGACAAATTAATTTGTGTGTTTATATTTATAGTGCAACTTTGACAATTATCAAAGTAACTACTTGAAGAACTTCATTTCTTTGTGTGGACTGTTATTAGTTCAATACTTTTCGTACAAAAAATATTGTACAAACCTCTTGCGTGAACTCGTGAACCAAGCGTTCCCGCATTTGGTATTTAAAAAACTATTTTACTTCATAAAGATTTTTTTCCAGGTTGAAGACATCCGTCTTCTCCAAAATCATTTTGAGTATATTTTGACTGGACTATTATTTTTATTTTACCATTTATAGAAAATGTCAAAGCACAGTTTTTTAAATATAGTTACGCAAGCGCAGAAGTGATAGAAAATGATGGAGATACCTGATGCAAACTATCTCTCTCGGATCGCTTTTTCCATACAGGGAGAGCATGACATTGCGCGTTCCTGTATTACTATATTTCAGTGTGCGTTACCACGAAGCTATGATGTGATATGAAATAAAAATAGTCTATATTTGTTTTAACATAACTGCGCATACATGTATAGATACAGCTCCTCATACACAAACACAAAGCAATTATTTAGCAGTATTCAGAACGTACCTACAACTGAATTTCGCCCTGGCAGCGGCAGATACATTATTAACGAACGATTCCTCGTGCGTGCGCCCAGCATAAGCGTCGTGTTTCGTGCTTAATAGCGCGCGTTACACGCTGTTTATTGTTGATGCTAGTGTTTAATATTTCAGTGTGTTAACCGCGACTATAGCGCCGCTCGCACCCGTGGGCATCCTTTGAACCTCGCCAGTGCCATACATGCGTAGCGCGTTAATATTACAACGCTATTTGACTCTTAAGATTTGCCGCGTAATTGCTAATGTACTCAGATTTCTGGTCCACTTTTTGCTACATGCACACTTTTCATACATAATCTATTAAGTGCTAGGTTTGATTTTCGATAATTTACTGCCTGGCTTATTGGGTTTTTATTGCTACGAATGCGATAATTAAATAAAATAATTTTAAGAGCAGTGTTTTAAGCTGTACAATATTCTAAAAATTTTTTTATCAAAAAATACTTTAAATAAAAGTGGTGGATAATACATTTCTCTGTAACTTCTATTTAAAGTATTTTTTTATAGAATAACTTTAGAACATTCTATAGCGCTAAAACCGAGTTTAAAACACTGCTCTTAAAACACCCAAAAACAGAGCTCGAGGTACCAGCCCATGAGTCGAAGACGAGTGGTGATTTTCAAGTAACAAGAAAAGCGAAATATTTCAGAAGGTAAATTTCCATAGGAAATCAAATCTACTACGAAATAAATTCCGCTAAAAAATCTTATTATATTTTAAATGTGTTCATAACCAGTTCTTATTTCAATCATTAAAAAAAGTGCTCAGCGAACGCACCCAGGCTTCGAGACACAAACGAACGTAGTAGGCGAGAGAGTGTCAAGTAAAAACATGGCGTACGTGCCACATTTTTTCTGTGTTGTAATTTGTGTAAAGCAAATCATGAAATAAATCAAAGTTTTGAATTCAATATTATACAGTCCACTTCTAAACCAATTCAAGGTCCTATTGAACTACAGTTCAACCGCATTCAAAATGGCAAATGTAATTTTAAAAATCAAGTTGTGACTATGGCAACAAAACAGAATGTAAATAAACAACACTAGGAAAAATTAGAAAAGGTTCAAATTTAAAACAAAATATCAACAATAGTACTCGTATATTATACATTAAGGGAGAGATGTGTATTTTCCACGGTATAAATGGAAGCAAGAGCTTTACAATACGACAAGGGAAAAAATACACTGATGGTTTTTATGTATTTCAAAATTATTAGAATTGTAATATAATTTATGATAGTTACCTTTGATTTGTTTAATTTTATTATTTGAGTACTTATCATAAAAACTGAATTTCTCTCCCGGCCGAGAAAACATAATACTGTCTCGTTTTTCTGCAAAATCGATTTGTATAATCGACCAAGCAAGTGAATGTACTATTTCCCAAAATACTTTGCGAACGAAAGCATACACTTCCGTGGATTTCGGGTTAGAAATCTGTAATATTCAGGAAATATTATAACAGAGCTATCATCTGGTGCTGGGGAAATCAGAAGTGTGTATTTAATTGATATTCAATTATTAATTATATTTCTGACAAATACCAAAAATTTGTTTGTTTATCAACATAAACAAATGTAGGAATCGTTGTACCAACCATCGCTAGGGATAGGTACTGTTGTAACCAAATTTTCAAGTGATTTGACATATAGCAGAAAATATTAAAAGCTTAAAACCTATTATTCAGTTACAGTTTAAGCTTAAAAAGAAAATAAAGGTATGAAAAGTGGCTTTTTATGTGAAAAAAATTACTTAAAAGTTATTATGAATTGACTATTTTCACAGATAAGATTTGAATTTGACATAACCAATGAATAATATTTTTTATTATTTGACAGTTGTGGATAATAGTTATTTACTTTACAAGTGGACAAAGTAAGGAATTACCCACGAGAGAAATTTTAGCACACGAAGCCGAAGGCTGAGTGAGATAATTTTATCGAATGGGTAATTCCACTTTGCCCACGTGTGAAGTATAACGTTTTATCCAACACCTCTTAATAAATGAAAAAATTATTAAAGAAATATTATTTGACAGTGACATATGCTTTAAATTTTTAAATTAAAATGTCAATCGAAGTAGTTACCAAGGTGTTGTGTGTTTAGTATTGTTATAAATAAAAAAATACTCACTAGTGATTTTCCCCAAAATTATAGCCACTAGTGGATAATCTGTTACTTTGCTTGTTTAAAATCGCCATAGTTATAGAGCATTTATTGAGAGGTGTTGGATAAAAGCATTTGGTGCATTGGGAACACAACCTCTATTTGAGGAATAAATATGGACTTCATACTT
Source organism: Poecilus cupreus (assembly GCA_963942605.1). Lineage (NCBI taxonomy): Eukaryota > Metazoa > Arthropoda > Insecta > Coleoptera > Carabidae > Poecilus > Poecilus cupreus. The sequence goes on along the minus strand of OZ012714.1, from coordinate 6,910,102 downwards.
TCAATAATAAATGTGACATTATGAACAACTCGTTGAAAACCCTTTTATTTAAATATTACATTATTAAAATTCTGAAGAAAAAATTTTTTTAAAAAAAAACACCAAATATATGCATTCGAATGTGTTGGTACAATAAAATATGTCGTACTCGTATTATATAGGAAACATGACTCTTACCCTGTCCGTACAGTAAATTCAAACTAAAGCCAATCCAGTGGTGTAAGGAAATAGTATATTCTACAACAAGTAATGGAATGGCACATATTCCACGCGAGCAAAAAGTTTATAGCCCGAGCCAAAGGCGAGGGCTACGGTTTGCGAGCGTGGGATATGCCATTCCGTTACATGTTGTAGACTATAATTTCTATAACAAGGTTTTGGAAATTATACAAAAATACAAATATAAAACTGTTGAAAACGTCAAACTCAAATAAATCAAATTAAAACAAACAGACGTAACCATAGTAACTGAATCAAGATACTTCATATGTCGCGCTAATAAGCGGTTCTGATTCGTCAAAAATATTCCATACGCCGCGTATGGAATGTTAGTGATTCCATAACAGTTTTTAGTAGTGGAATGCCCATTTTCCAAAACAGTGTTATAGAAACAATTTTCATGGGCAGCTGTGAAATTTGTTCGCATGTGAAATATATTTTCATGAAATTTATGACCCCTCATTATTATGCGGAGAGATTATAATGTTAAAAAGAATTAAATAATTTGCACGAGGTAATAAATATAATCAAATTATGTTGTTCTAAATTTGACATAACATTTTACGTGCGTGCGTAAATAAGACTTAGAAAAGGAATTTTATTTTACTAATTACCATAATTTACTTTAATCAGATTTTAGCATTTCTTTTTCGGACCAAACTTAAATTTACTTCCTTTTTATATGTATGTATATTTATAAAGGAATATAATTGAATTTATATTATAAAATTATACTCATACATATAACAGTGTAGAAACAACGAATATGAGTATAACACTCCTCTCTTTACTTTTGCGTGGACAGAGTTAATAATAATAATAATAATAATATTGCTTTATTGAGATATCTCTCTCTCTCTCTCTCTCTCTCTTGTGGTAAAGAATCTTTTTAAGGAGTGTTATCTTAAAACCACTCAAAATATATATTTTTATTTCATACTGTGTCAAATTCCAATACTTTACGTCAACAGTTTCAATCCGGGAAAACACAAAAAACGGCCGGTCCGGTAAAGTGTTGCTATTGGAAACACAAAATTAATCATGGCAATAACAATTATTCAAATTTAAGAAATAATTTATTCAAAAATACATAATATATGTATAATAAGAAAAACGAGATATATCAAGATTTTCATTCGCAATTAATGTTGATTTTATCATGGAATATTTCGGCCACAAAGAAGACGCACCTATTTTCTTAGACTGAAAACATTAGTTCACAAATAAAATAATAAATGTAATCATTTAAATTCTTACCAAATCTAAAAAATAGGCCAACATAACTTCTTTCGTAATTTTCATCACATTATTTTCTGCTTTCCATTCACAAAAATGGCTGAATTGTTTTTGATACCTTTCACCAGACTTAATTATTAATTTCGCACACGCTTCTTCAGATTTTCTTACAATTACTGGAGGATTTACAATTTCTGGGCAATTTGCATAAGAATTCATTTTGACACAACAAATTATTTAAACAAATTAAACATTTGCCAAACAAACGTTGCTAATCATGTTACGAAAATGTAACTAGATTTGGAGCATCTGTTAAATTATTTTTAAATTAATTTCAATGTTTCTTTAAAACGCAATTTGACACAGAATGAAATAAAATACATAACGACATTCGTCCGTGAACACTTTTTACAGTACTCGTTTCGAATTTCAAGACTCGGCTCCTTTGTCGCCTCGTCTTTAAATGTCTCACTCATACTGTAAAGTATGTGTTCCCAGACTTATAACGTTAATTACTATATCCTGAATGTTTTCAAAGCCTATTTCGATCGATGTGCTACAGCTACACTACCCAATTAATGTTATTTTTTTTTAAATTATTTACGATGTAGTATATCATAAAACATTGTACAATGCTCGACCGTAAACAGAACTTTACAGACTCTCACATCAGATAAAAGCTCACCATTCGCCATTAAAATTCTGAGTTATGAGCAATGTAAATTACTATTAAATATCTTATTTATATAATATGGTTGTTGTATTAAAATTATTTTTTATTCTAATTATAATTAATCATCTATTGTTGAAATAATTATGCGTACTTAAATATACCAGGTATAAAATTGAATGTGGCATATATGATTACAATGCTTTTTTTAATATTGCAGTATTTTTTCATATTCACTTTACATTAAAAGTGTAAATACAAAAGTAGTTCAGAATTGAAAAATGCACTCAATGAGGTTACGAAAAAAAATGAGTATTTCACGATATATTAATCGAATTAAAATTAATAATTAATTGGAAAATTGTAATACGGCAATGAAGAATTAAACAAAAATGACAAATATTTTAAATTTAAGAAAACAAAGATTTATTTATTACAGTGTTATATTGTTTTCTGTAGAAATTTCGTAAAAGATGCTAATAATGTAATAACGAATTTGAGAGTTCACTTCTTGTTAAAAAAATAAATAAATCTATAACGGTTTCATGAATTGTCAAATATTTTTCGTTTTTGTATAATTTTCCACAGCTGTGTTACAATTTTCCAAATAAATATTGATTCCAATTTAATTGATACATCGTGAAATACAAACATTTATAACCCAATGGACCTTATTGCACGTACTTTAAATTCTTAACAACTTTTGTTTTTACTCTTTTGTTACAAAATGAATACTTAAAAATTTATAGCAATTTAAAAAATTCTACAGCCAATATATGAGTACTTGCATAGAAAGAAATGCTACAATGAAATTATAAACACCTGAGTGACTAAAGATGCTTTAAGTATGTGTATCGTACAATATTTTATCTACGCTATAGTGAAAAATCCCAATAAATATAAAAAACTACTTTTATTTATGAATTTGGATCACAATATTAAATGAGAAGTTTGCCATGATAACAAAATTTTTGCCAATTTGGCGTATTTGAAAAAACAACCATTTTACAAACTTAAAACTAACAACGATACACAAATTTTACACACTATCGTAGATAAAACTAATTATATTATATATTTATACCTAAGGCGCTTGTTAAAACTAGTTTAACGCCGTTGTAAAAGAGTGCATAGAGAAATATGTCCAATTATTTGTAAGATAATGCTCAGTACGTCGACAAAAATACTGTTTCACTAATAAAAGTTTCTTGAGCACTTATGTATTTTTTATTGTTTTCGTGGAAGATTCGAGCCATTCTTATGTAATATATTTATATAGAGCTCACAAAACATGTCTCTATGAATTGGTAATGTGTATTATTCAAATAATCATTTTCCATAATAACTTTAGTGAATGTAACGTTTCAGTTGATTTATTATTTATAAAGCCCTGTCCTTACATTTAATGGAAAATTTTATGTTTACTACCTCATAAAAAATTGAATCTGAATTGATGTAGGTAGTTCATTCTAAATACGTGCATAAACGCTGTAAGCCCTTTCTTTCACGTACGTTTATGACAGGCCCGAAGGCCCAAGTGAGAGGACTGGTTTTATATGAAAATTGCAAGGATTTGTGTTCTCGTTAAACTTCCTTTAGGATAATCGAATTCTTCGTATAAAGCCTTCGTACACCGAGAAAAAATTTATGGAACTTAATATGGTAAAACGTCCAACAAACATAGTACCACGGTTAGGGCTCTTAAAAAAATGGCTCCGTGGCATGACATCCGGTGGCCGAAATATTCACTCTGGCAGAGATTAAGGCGCGTTCACAAAGGCGACGTGATGAAGTGCCTGTGTAAACGCAGCTAAGTGTTTTTTAATGCGAATTTGTGCGTATACCGCTGCGCTAATGGAAATTTATCTGACGGATATTTAATTATTTCCAAGTATTTAATTAAGTTTTCGGTCACTTGCAGATATTAAATCAGAATAAACTATAATTTTCATAATTGCCCGAAGTTAAAGTTTCATACCTAAGGTTTCACAATTGCAATCTACTCCATTAAATTCAGTTTAGTCATTTCAAAGTTTTTAAATTACCTTCCGGTATTCTATAATAACAGTTTCTTATTTTAACTTCCCACTCATATATGGAATGAGGTATTTTTAAAGGATTACTTATTTTGATACTGCATTTTAAATAGAGAAGCACGTTTCAAATAAAATAAATATATCATCACGCCTTTTACCCATTATGGGTGTGGCACTCTGCTTACGCAGATCTCGGTGAGTGATATATCTTTACGTATGAAGTGCGGTTACTAGCCGTCAAATCATAGCTCCATAAAAACAATACCCTTTTTTCAAGAAATCTTTTTTATGCAATTTAGGAGTTGATTACATTTTGATAACAATCCATCAACCGGAAGTGATATTTGCCCTTTGCTCTGAGAGATTTTTTAATTTAAAATTTTAAGATATATTTCCTTGTAAAATTATAGATCAATAAATAATAATTCATTATTTTGATCAATCGTATAAAAATTCAACAAATACAAATAAAAAAAAAAATTATAGATATTTAAATTAAATTCTATTTTGGCGCCATAATTAGCGATTTTATTTGGATTTCATATGACATCTGTTAGATTATTGACAATATTTTATTACAGATGTCATTCAATTGGCGTGAAGTTAGTTGCAAAAAATTTAATTCGTCTCTCTCCAAGAGATTTCTGCACGAACTCATTATGGCAAGTATGGCTTCATCGATATTTTTAGTACAAAAGGATGACGACACTCTCAACATCAGACAAGTTTTTGTTTAACAATTCCTTTATAAATATAAAAGTTATATTTTCCAAAATAAAACTACGACAATAATCTAAAAAGGTACAAAATATGTTTGTAATGAAATACGGTGGGGCCTGTGATCATATTTATTTTTCTCACCTTTTTTGATTCATGTAAACAATGAATTTTATGATAAAAAAACAAACATAAAATATTCTATGTACCACGTACTTAATAGAGTTTTATTAACTCGTCCTCTTATGTGTTTCATCTATAAATCCCTAAATTATGTACTTGTTATATAGGTAAAATTCTAAAATAAATATTTATGTTTATCCAACACCTCTCAATAAATGCTCTATAACTATGACATTTTGAACAAGCAAAGTCACAGATTACCCACTAGTGGGTATAATTTTGAGGAAAGCCACTAGTAGGTATTTTTTATTTATAACAATAATAATAACACACAACACTTTGGTAACTACTTTGATTGACATATTAATTTAAAAATTTAAAGCATATGTCACTGTCAAATAATATTTCTTTAATAAATTTTTCATTTATTAAGAGATGTTGGATAAAACGTTATACATCACACGTAGGCAACGTGGAATTACCCACTTGTAAAGTAAATAACTATTATCATTTTATAACAACTTTTAATTAGCAAAATGTACAGATTAACAAAATAAAAAATTTAAATGAAGTATACTTGTAACATAATTAACATAAAATATACAAAATAACCGGTCAAACCTAATCTATTAATTAAAAACTTAAATGGTTGAAAAAACTTGCAGAACTCATATTTATAAAATTATAAGAGATATCTACAACATTTCGTATTATGAAACATAATATTTCATCCAGAATAAAAAAGCAGAACTTAATCCGAAAGGCTTTTATAATTTATAATCATTTAAAAGTAAGAAGGTCCATGTGAGTAAATGCTTTATTTCAGCGATAAAAAAGATGACGTAACGAGTTTCCATTAAGCCATACACATTACACTTTTTGTCTTCACCTACAGGTTGTATATGTAAAACCGTAAGATATATTAACTAACCACCTCCCCTAGAAAAATAGGGCAATACTAATGAAGCAGCACACATTATCGCATCCTTCCAGAAGATTTGTGTGTGGGTGGAAGCCAGGTAGCAATATCAAGTTGGCGGCGGTAGCTCGCGTGACAATGATTATATGCCGTGCCGCGCGGCGAGAAATAAAACTAGGAAAAAACGAGTTAATAATTTCAGCGCTCTCCGGTTCCTGCTGCAAAGTGCGGTCGTTGGCAGTTGCCTCGTCCGTATCGCCGTATCGGATTCGGTCTAAATCCCTCTGATTCTAATCGCCAGGACCGGACCAGCGGATTGAATTCGGATTTCGAATTTGTTGGTTTGGTGATGTTATCTGTTATGGCTGGCTTTAACGCGAGTTTTGTTGATTTCGTATGGAATTATTTTTATTGGATGAATTATTTTGGTTCGTTTTGCTCCTGCTTTTTTGCATTAAATTATCATTTTTATAACAAAATTTGTCATTAAACTATAATTTACTAAGATATTTCAAAATAACTTGATAGGGCTTCAAGTAAACTACCACTTCCGGTTATTGGATTATCACCAAAAACTAATCAGCTCTTCCCAAATGGAGACAGCTAATATACAGGATGTTCAATTTAAGTGTGCCACCATTGCTATCTCGAGAACTATAAGTGCTACGAGGTCAGTTAAATTAGTAAACAATTTCTATATTATAAGACAATTAAAATGAGAGAAACAAGAATTTTTTTAGATCAGTGGTTCTCAAAATGCAAGGTGCAACTTTCTTATTTTAAATGGCAACCTATTTTTTTTATTCGATTCAGTATTTTTTCTGAATTCAATGATATTCATATGTAATGTCCAAATAATACAAAATATTTGAGAAAAATGCAAAATTAGAAATGTATCAGTTTTTTTTAAATATGCCTATACAAAGTTTGCCATGGAAGAAAACAAATAAATCAAACAATTGTTAATATTAGTTTTTTAAAGTTTACCTCTGTATTTCTGTATTGTAACAACAAAATTAATAATTATTCTCATAAATACAGTTTTTGCAATTATTTCTGCATTTGATTTATTGGTTTTCTTCCATGGCAAACTTTGTATGGGCATATTTAAATAAAAATGATACATTTCTAATTTTGCATTTTTCTCAAATATTTTGTATTATTTGGTCATTACATGTGGATATCGTTGAATTCAGAAAAAAATACTGAATCGAATAAGCAAATAAAAAAAAAATAGGTTGCCATTTAAAATAACAAAGTTGCACCCCATATTTTGAGAACCACTGGATAAAAAAATATTTTTTAAGCTCATTAAAATAGTCTTATAAAATAAAAATTGTTTGCTAATTTAACCAACCTTGTAGTTCTTATAGTTCTAGAGATAGCAATGGTGGCACACTTTAATTGAACACCCTGTATACAAAATATCAAAATTAATAGTTAGTAGTTTTTGAGAAACCGTAACTCCAGAGATCCACACAGACTCGCTAATGAATTTTTAGCATGATTGCTATACCTCAATTACAGGTATGTGGCAGGAAGTAAAAAAAGGTTAAAAATGAGAAAATAAATAAACAAATGACAATAGACGACATTTACAAAACACAACAACGTATAAATATGTTTATTTTAAGTTACAGTTACCAACAAAAAGAATTGCTTAAATTTTACATGTCCTGTAGTTAACAACCATTAATCTTTGAGTTCCTGAAACCCAACCAATAAACCCAGTGATGCCCAACGTTTTCATATTCTGGAGCCAAAGTTACTACTGATTAATTTTAGAGGGCCGGATAAATAAAGAAGTGAATTATAACTAATAAAATTGCGAACAATATAATGACAACATATATAATTTTAATGAATTTATTTATAACTAAGTTAGTAGAAATAAAAATAATAAAGGATAAAATAAAGATTACACAACTTGTAATCCAGGATAGTGGTCAGGATTCAATCTTGACCACTGGCTTGGTTAAGTTTAGCGGGCCGGTTAATATTTGCTGACAGGTCGGATGCGGATGAATTAACCCATACGCGGATAGATTCCGAAGTGGGAAACTCTTCAAGGGACAACCCAAAGATTGCCTAAAAACACAGCCAAACAGAGGATCTGCAAAACTTAACCCGAATACATAAATATTTCAACACGGATGATGCCTCAAGACGAAATTACGTTAATCTCAAATGATCGTTTCGGTGTAATATTAGACATCTGACAAAAGTAAAACAAACATTTGTGGTAATAATTTTATCCCTAAGTACAGGGGGGGTCAAGTCAAATTCTGAACAATACCTACTTTAAATACTAACAAAATTTTAAACTTGATCCTTTGAAATCGTCTTGACAATAAAACAATAAATTGTATTCTGACTTTGTTACATTAATTCTAGGGTCAAGGATTGGGTCAAACTTATATTCATTTATTTATAATATGTATACATTATATCCCACGCAGTCAACCAACAATCAAATCTCTTTCGAAAATTCATATACTGGCATAGCACTTTCGTCTCGTCCACATTCATAGTTCGATTCATACATGTTCGCAATCCATACATTCGAAATTATTCGTTCGCACAACAAACCATCAATCATATCTAAACACTTATTCCTCGGGTGCCCACACAATCGTTTACCCTAAATCTCACCCGAATACATAACCAATTTTTTATTCATGTCCAAATCACCACAATTGACTTATTCTCTCTTTTTTAATACCATTCTTCTCAATCTCAAACTCCTCGTACACCAGCGTATTCCAGACAGGTTCACGACTCATGATTTCCACATTTCACAGCCACAACACTTAAATTTTGTAAATGCATTCACACCCAATATTCAGAACTATATATTTATGTAGGCGCTAACACACCTATATAAACTCAATGAAACATCTCTAGATATATTCACGTTTCAAACAAATCTACCTGAAACTCCTGTTCTATAATTTTAGAGCTAGTTCTAAACCTGCAACGTTTCTATATATTCTGTGGTGGTATCTAGCGGAGACGATTGAAACCAGAGGTATATGTTATCTGAAGAGCTCACACTGTAGGTGTTTTTATTTCGTACAGTTAGCTTTATTTGAACATTTGTTGTAGAACGTGTTTTTTTTGTTAAAAATTTTATGTTTTTCTGTTTTTTGTATTTGTTAATGTTTTGTATTATCTTCTATTTTTAGTTTTATTAATTTTGCGGTTTGGTTTATGGATTTTGTTTTGTATTTAAAAACATAATAAAATATACAAACATTATAAAATTGAAATCAAACTATTAATAGAATATAAAAGTAAACAAAAACGATAAATAAACCTGTAAAAACTAAAATATAAATAAACAAACGTAAAGTGAATAATAATTTGTTACCAACTTATTCTGATTATAGAAACAATCACTGTTGCTTGACATCTTTGCTTTATTTTACAGAATAGGGGTACAAAGCACACAATACCTTGCACCCTACAGACACCCGCCTTTCAATCTCTAGTATGCAGCTTTACGTTGACAGTTGCCTTAAATGCTTTGATAAAGTTCTGATTACTTATGCAATTAATTGTTATTAGCTATTTCCCGTCTTTATTTTTAATTTTATTAAAATTTGAACTTGAAAAATATTGTTATTGTAAATATGTATATTATACATATATTGCTGTCACTATACGTAAGGTAAATATTGCTGTTGTAGCAATCCATTTTTTTTTTTTCGTGTAATGTCTCGGTAACTCAAACGTTGTTTATAAAACTGTCGATAGGAATGGAAAATAGAAGAATATTTAGTGAGGAATTACATTCAATGAATCTAAATATTCCAATCAATATGCATAATTTTCGAATAACTCATAAATAAATATGATTTCCATGTAACTAAATTATTTGACATAAAAATAATAATTGGGGTAGTTATTATTCCCTTTAGAAAATTAAAACTGTTTCAAAAATATTACATTCATGACACACGTATGTAAATATATATACAGATGTTTTGATTGGGTTAAAACAACAGCATTTGTTGTACAACTTACTGAATAAATTTTATGAAAATAATCCGCTAAAACTCGACAAAATGTAAATGGTGAACAATGATAAATTTACTACATATAATAACTGAAATTAAATGTCAATATCAGGATGGATTACATCATAAAATATAAAGAATGGAGACAATGGTTTTGTGCGCTCATAAAATCAAATAGTTGGAAAATTAAACGAATAAAATATGAGTAATAAGACACAGGTTTCAAATTGTAATCCACAATATCCAATTGAAATAACTCTCAATTTTTTCATTGTACCGTAATAATGCTTATGAGTTTGGGATTTAATTACTCGTAACTAAAAATGACTAAATTTTCCAAATGTTTCCCATACGTGTCCCTCCATCGGAATCTCGACAATTATAAATCCTGTGACTCCAGTTTAATTAGACTTGTAATATGTCGACTACTAGATATGCATTCCCGCCAAGGATGCGCCTTAGCTGCAAATATAATTTATCTATTTGTTCTATTACATCGCTGATGTTCCTTCTCTATTTAGCACCCAAAATGGGTCAATAACGTAATGACAAACATTTATTTATTTAAAAAAATTAACGGCAGAGTTTGGCTTTAGCTAAAAGAGCAGGCGGAAAATTAAGAATTATTATTTTGAATTATATTAAATTGCGGTACCAAAATAAAACAATCTGTATTAAATAAGATATAGTGATATTGGCAGTATTGTTATATAAAATGTTTTGCCGGAGACTTTTTATTTACAAAAAACTGATTTTACATGTTAATTGTCTATGCCACATTTACGTGGGACACACGGTATATGCACTGATTTTTTGGAAAATATGCACTATATATGCACAAATATGATAATATATGCAGCAAAATATGCAAAAAAAGAAAATCTTATATTATTAGATATTTATTATGAATTTTATTGTACAATGCAGTCTTAATCCTGATTCACAATTAACAAATGTTACTAATATTCATATAAACTAAGTCTAGAAACTTGATATTATAAGAGTATGACATATTTACATAATTGCAATAACATATTTTCTAAATTTTCCTAAAAAAAATAGTGAAATCTACCTAAGTAAAACATGTATCCAGTTGAGAATTCTCGGTCTTATTTTCATTGTACCCACTTTTGCCAGCATTCATGTATACAATGAATACCTACCGTTACCGTTACAGGGATTTCCCTAGACATATTCGAGTTTATTGGTTTTTGTTTTTGTTTTTTGTATTGTTTATTGCTTTTTCCGTTGCATTCTTCTATTTATTGCGGCCTCCTGCAATATTTGGGAATTATCAATGTGCATTACCAGCAATTTCAGAAGAAACCACTGTTGTAGAAATATGCATAAGAATGCCCAAATATGCAATTTATGCAATTACCAATTAGTAATTAGCATTAATTAACTCTAACCAATGTAATCCGTCCAGAAAATTGATTTTATTTTAAGATGCAAAAATTAAAATACATGCACTTTTCATATAATCCGATCTCTATTTATTAGTTACAAAATTATATTTTAATCAAATAATAATAAATTAATTCTTCTACTCCCGTATAAATATATCCCCATTATTTATTATTATTATTATTATTTTTTTTTTTTGATTAATAATAGTAGTAGTATGATTCATAATTCACTCTTTTCAACCACGATTCGTGGTAATTTTCGTAGTAATAAAACTCAATAGTCCAGGTGGTAAATTTCCGGAAATCAAACTAGCACTTAATAAATTATGTATGAAAATCTAACAATAAATTTTTTTATGATTGCTATACTTCGTTCCCCAACGTATAAGAAAGTAAAAACTAAAAAGTGCATTTCTAAAGTCTTCAGAAAAAAGTCTGCAACTTGGTTTAAATACTGCTTTTCTATAGAGTATGGAGCATCGTTGGAGTAAATATTTTTAAGTCGCATTTAAGCTAAATCGTAGTTTTGTTCTAGTTTCACCGCACTCAAACGCAAACTTCGCAGTTGTTTGGGGAACCTGACATGTTTGTGTGCGTAGTTGTGTTAACTAAACTCAAGATAACGCAGTGAATTTCCTTTACCTTTCTGCAATTTTAGTACATACAACAAGGAGCAATGTTTCACCTGCAGACGCACTGCCGTGGTAGCTGGTTTTCGGGCTGTAGTTAATTTATAATATGTTACGTTCGCTTGCCTGAACATTATCATTATGCGCCATTATCGATGATCTAATCTCAATCCTACCCTACCATAATTCGCAATATTCGGAACTCTGAACTTGAACGCTAAATTTAGAGAAAAAAATTTCATTGGCTGTGTACCGTATGCCCCAGGGTAAGGATGAAATAAGAAAACAATTTTTTTTGTTTAATAACTGTCCGCCTCACAATTACGCAAAAATATTGCTCAAGGCACTGTTGCACCTATTCCTACATCGTATTTGATTCCACTGAAATATAGTAATACTGGAACGCGCACTTGTAGGCTTTAATGAAAGCGAAAAACGATGCGAGACAGATAAATGTCTAACTCTTGTTTGAGCGGTTGATATTCGTTTATTTAGCGGTTGCTATGTAAATACATGGTGTATAGTCTTGTCCAAATGTACCTAATAAATAATATTTAACAGGGTATTATTTAATTATATGACAATTTCTTTAAGTTCACATACATAACAGTTAATTAAACTCATGTTCATCAATTTAGTATTTATTTTTATGTACATTTTGTTTCAAAATCATTGAATGATATTTCTTTATATTTTCTTATCAACTTACTAAGCGTACTACTATACGACAAAGATAGATTGCCCACATACCGCCTCTCATTTTCAATGTCAGTGAGCGTTCCATACTATATTTCAGTGTTTGATACAGATTACATTATAGGGTAGTTAAAGGAAATTAACAAAAAATTTTATCTACGACCGTTGTTAAAAGTAGCCCTTTTAACGGTTACTTAGAAGTTAAAAGTGTCACTTTCTAACTCTAGTGTTAAAAGTAACAGCTACAAGGCAACAACGTATTAAAAGTGTTTTCACTGTTACTTTGAACACATTGCTAACAATGTGTGCAAGTAAATCTACAAATGTAACCCTACCGGTCAAAATATTATTCTACATTTTTTAGTACTTACTAATACACTAGGAAGATCGTAGATAAAATTTTATATGATATATACGTGTTTCGTAAGTGATTTATTTTGTTCGTGGGGTTGTTTTATTCGGCTTTGTCTCGTTTCACAAACCTTCCCACTTACTCTTAAAATGTCACTTTTAACACTAATATCATAAATAACTATTACGTATTATGTTTATTACTGATAACAGAATATAAAATTTTCACGAATTCGAATACCGAATATCCCGAATAATTACTTAATTATTTCGATTAGTAAATATAAGAACCTAAAATCTGTTATGGACACATAACCTCTCACCTATACAACTTCTTTAAAGTAAAAATTGTAGCTAATAATTTTTAACAAAATTTACTCAACTCAATTATTTACTGATATTTGCTCCAAATACAAAAATAAATCTTCCAGTAAAACTTTCAAATGATATTGTCATTATATTTTTGAAAATAACTATTCCCAAACGTGCTGTTGAAAACTCATTACCGAAAGTTTGACCCGTTACAATACCTCCCTTAAATATATATTGCGGAAGGTGAAAAAATTATATTATATATATATAGGAAAAAATACACTTCTTTCATGTAGTATACATTTTTTCCACTACCCTAAGATATAAAATGATTATCCTAAAAACATAAATAAATAGGTCCGTGGCAACGTCTCGGACTGTGGATCGTGAGAACCTCAGTTCGAATCCCACAGCGGACAGTTGCCAATTTACATTTACCCCTGTGGTTCTCCCTCCACTAACATCTTTGGGGGCTATTATTTGACGGCTGCTAACCGCACTTCATATGAAATAATATATCACCTACCGAGATCTGCGTAAGCAGAGTGCCACACTCATAATGGGTAAAAGGCGTGATGATATATTTATTTATTTATTTAAGTAATCTCGAATAGTTTAGTATAAGTCATACAAAAGTTTCTTTCTATGTGTTTCACAGACTGCATTACATCTTTACGTTACTTTTTACTTTGCTTCATTATAAATCCCCGATTTTAGAGTTAGATTCTTGTCATTCAAACCTCAACCAAACATTATGCTGTGTTCGTAAAACAATAACAAACGAAAATATGATTTTCAGCGAGAAATCATTGGCCCTTCTTCATCTTGGCATTAATTAATTCAGGTTATAATGAAATGCATTGAGTGTTGGTAAATCTGGGTTGAATTCTAATTTATAATAGCCGATGTTCGCTTGTACATTATCAACATATTTCATGTACAGTTGTCCATTCGGAGTAAAATTTAAATTGCAAATATTGGCGATGCATCTAAACACGAGGCTTACGCATCGTATCGCACATTTGCCTCATCCGATGAAAATCCCCACCAAGCTCTGCATATTAATACAATCAGGATCAGAGCGCAAGAATAAGTCACACTTTGAATTGTAAAATATTCACAAACCGTCAAGATACTTGTAAAATCTGAATTAATCCAATTAAAATCTTGCTCTCACTTTTCCCAGACGTTGCATGAATATTTTAACAATGAAGAACAGCAAAACTTGATACGAAATAATGAAATCTTCGGCAGTTATCGCACTTCAAACGAACCGGAAATTTTCTTAAACGTCTCATGAACCGTTTTACAAGGTATTAGCTAATGAGAATCGATCGGGAAAATATAATATTATTTATATATTGTACACTTGACCACACTGATAAAAATGTTTTCTTGGAACAAACAGATTCCTCTTAAATGAAAAGAAAAATTGTATTGTCTAGTGGCAATCCGATTTCCGTTTTCATTAAAAACTTTTGTAGGTTTGATAAATATTCTTGTATGAAAATTAATTTCATTTTGAAGGAACATATAAGTATTCTTTATTTCTTTCTTGCATTGGTCTAAAATGAAGTTGGTGCATCATCTCCCAATAAACGCTCATCGGTTTGTCGACCATTATAATTATTATAATTGAAAAGGAAAAAGTATTGGGTACACTAGCCGCTTACTGATAAAAATGTTTTCTTGGTACAAACTGAAAAATTTATTTGAATAGTGCCAATCCGATTACGTTTTCACTGAAGAGTTTAGTTTCCATAAAACAATGTATTTGTTATCAAATTATATTTTGTGATTTTCATTTGATCCTGCGGAACGCTCAATCTGAGCCGAAACATCGAATTTTATGAATTAATACATATAATAGTTATTTATTTAAGAATTTAAATTTCAATTACTATATCTCTGAATCACCTAAATATTTCGCCAGTACTTTCATACTTACTATACTAAAAAAAAATAATGCTTGTAAATTATAAAAGAAAATATTGCGTCAAAATTGTTTCATTAAATTGGAATATTTTATATTTATTTATCCAATACCTCTCAATAAATGCACTATAACTATGGCGATTTTAAACAAGGAAAGTAACAGATTACGCACTAGTGGGTATAATTTTGATAAAAGTCACTAGTGAATATTTTTTTATTTATAACAATTATAATAACACACAAAACCTTGGTAACTACTTCGATTGACATTTTAATTTAGAAAATTTAAAGCATCTATCACTGTCAAAGAATATTTTTTAATAAATTTTGCAATTATTAAGAGGTGTTGGATAAAATGTCATACTGCACACGTGGGCAAAGTGGAATTACCCTCTCGATAAAATTTCTCTCCTGGGTAATTCCTTACTTCGCCCACTTGTAAAGTAAATAACTATTAAGAAACAGGTTTGCATGACAAAGTAACTAACAAAGTATAGTAAATAAAATTATACATATTTGCTTGAACTTTTTATATCTGTGTCAGTATGCCAATGGTTTTACATTATGAATTTTTAACAGTTCCCTGAAAGCATGATAGACATTATTTGCAGGAGTACATTCCACATTCAATTATTCATCTAGTAATTATAAGACACAATTCTGTGAAACATCTACTGAAAAAACACGTGGGTGTTTCTGGAAAATTCGTGGATATATCGGATTGAGATCTGAATAAGTTAAAAAGGAAAATATAGGTGACCGTGCTAAACAATCACGCCTAACCTACATGTCAGTTCTGAGAAGCTGGGCGTGTATAATTATGCCTTTGTAATGAAGCCCTATTTTATATTAATTAGTATTCGTGCTTCCATTTGACAGAAATTCCATAGAAGTGTTTACTTTTATAAACGTCTACAATTGTAGGATACATACGAGTTATTTATACGTTGTTCTACGAAAAGAAAAGTTATTTTTTGACATGGAATACTGCCAGAAAAATTGTAAGAACGTCAGGAATTTAATTTTAATATCTGGTCTGATACGATCCAACTACACTTTAGAACTCGCACTGAAATTCAGCAGTTAATTAGTGATGCAACGATTAGGATTAATTGTAATTGCCGATTATGAATATTTATACGGTTAATCGTAATCGCCGATTACTAACAACAATTCTGGTTCTGTAGGTTGTAGCTTACAATTGGTGAAAATACAATTATTATACATTATATTTTTGACATATAAGCAATTGACATTAATGTAGATGGTATTTTGATTTGGTTTCTAGGAGAAAGATAAACAACGTTTTACCACTTACAAAAAGTTACCTTCCTATTTATTCGCTGTCAAAACGATAAATTTGTTTTTTCTTTATGGCTTACTTTATATTAGAGTTAAATTATCTATTACAAAAGGAATGAAAATGTGTACTAATATAGTTTTATATATGATCTCAGGCTGTCGGATCGAATAGTTAACTCATGGAATAATAGTATCAAAGGAAATACATTATATTTGTAAATTATAAAAAAATAAAATGCTTTTTATTATGAAACATCTTACAAAGCAGCTTATATATAAATACAAAATTATTATGGCAACACAGTAAACATCAGTACATTAACATTGCACAAACAATGCCTCAATATCTATAAAAAGAATTAAAATTCAAGTCAGACACGAGTACATCGTTGAAGGACATGTCAAAATTTATTTAATATACTTCTTGTAGTTCAAAACATATATCTAACGAAGGAAAATAAATCACTTCGTATTAACGGAAAAAAATATCGTACAAATATGCAAAATATTATAATCCCGTATACTATATTCAATATAAAATAATCAATATGTTCCAGGGTGCCAATTAAAAGTCGTGTTGAAAGATTCCATGTTTGCAATATAAAATTTTTGTTGTTATAAGCTAAAAATTAACACAACATTAGCTAATTTTAACCTAGATATTGTACAAATTTCATACCGGCTGTCACTGAGTTCGTGCTGCTCTCCGCCATTTTGTAAACACACTTGAAGTTAGCCACACGTGTTAGACTAACAGCTGCCAGATGAAGACTGATTCAGATAACACGAGTGTAAATTTGTTTACAAACTAATTTTTATTTTAAAAATGGGATGCAAACTACTTTTTAAACTGGTCAATTTCAAAACTGTTTGTTGGTTGGTTGTTGTTGTCATGTTGCAAATAAACAAAAAACATACTAACGTTGCAAAAAATACCTCATAAAATTGGCTATAATTAATACACTTGCAGGTTTTATTGTATTATAAATTAGCAGATTTGGTAGTTTAAAAACCACGCAAGTTTAATGAAGTATTTTGTATTCTATTTATGGGAACGAATTTGAACAATTTTTCTTCCAATAACCATGTCGATGATTCAATATATTTTTGTGTATCTAGGTACATATATTTTTCATCGATAGTTTAAAATAATGGAGGAGTTGTTTACAAAAATGTTTATTTTTATTAATCTATTAATTCCATGTGTCGTAATTTAAATAAAAAAATTAATGAATCTGTTTGTTCACTTGTTACCGAAATAAATGAAAAACTAATGTATCTGCACTGTTTCACAGAATTTAACTTATTTTGTTGTACCTATATTTCTAATTACTATTTTTTTATGTCTTTGCTATCCATTTCTCTCAACTGTATCAAGTAGTGCATATTTTCTTGTGCTGTATCCAAATGGAATGTAATAGTGTATTCTACATATTCAATGCAAAAAGCAAAAAGTTTGTAGTCCAAGCCGAAGGCCGAAGTGTGGGATATGCCATTCCGTTACATGTTGTAGACTATACTTTCTATACAAGATTTTGGAAATTATACAAAAAATACAAATATAAACCTGTAGAAAACGTCAAACTCAAATAAATCAAATTAAAACAAACAGACGTAACCATATAGTAACTGAATCGAGATATTTAATATATCGCGCTAATATGCGGCTCGGATTAATCGAAATTATTCCATACGCGGCATTTGGAATGATATTTGTTCCAATACAATTTTTAGTTGTAGAATGTGTAGTTTCCAAAACAGTGTTATAGAAAATAGATACACCAGTATCTCGATACATATTTACTGTTAAATTATGTATCAAAATAATGCATAAATTTGTTTCATTAAAACGGAAATCTAAATGTTGCATACTGCATGTTAAATATACAAGTCTCTTCCAAATACTCGTCACAGACAAATAAACACACAAACACCAAAAACATCACGACATGCTAATTAATAATTTATGTCTCATTATTGAATCCTTTTGTGTGCATAAAGCCCATAAATAAATGAAATTAAGTTAAAGGTAAATACACAAGAACGACAATAACCTTTTCAGATCATGTCTTCAAAGTTCTCTGTCTAATCAGCCATTTACAACTCGTAAAATAAATAGAGCAGAGCTTACAGATCAATGCACTGACATATAGAGTCAAAATACAGGTATTAAACATTCATCTTGTGTTTGCCGAAACAGGGGATCGAATCCCAGATTGTTATTTATTTAGCTCCAAAATTCAGGTGGTTGGATCACTGTACCACCGCACAGGTTCAAAGGTAAACAAGCCATAACGCATTCTACGCACAACTGCGGCAACTTCACTCAGATCTTAGTACTGTCACGCGTAACTAGATGGTGCACGCTACGTGAAAGATGGCAGCCCTTCTGTCAAGCGAAGCAAACTTTACAAACTATCAGAACTACGTGAAGATTGTAAACTATTTTCTTGTGGGATATGCTTTACTTGGGGACATTATATTTATGAAGGTTCTTGTTTCAAAAGGCAAATTTCTCAAAGGAATCAGTTATCATTTCAGATGTGGTACAACTGATATTGGATACCTAATATAAATTGTTTTTGATGTTTTATTTAGTAATTACGAGTACGAAATGCTATAATTAGGAACTATATTTTAATAAGCAAACCACCCATCATATTAAATTTAATTTAAAATATGTTTGGTTATTAGTTAACTCAATTAGTAATTATTTGAGTTAATGTCATAACCTAACATAGGATGTACTAAAGATCTGTTATTAATTTTTATTGATACTAAAAATTAATTTGCTGTTAATAAAAATTATGAGTGTTTCATTAAAAATTAATATAACATTTAAATTGTTCCTTGCTTATGGCTTATTTTGACAATAATTATTTGACATATAGATGTTAAACCTATTTAATTGTTTTGTTATCACTGTAACTATAATTTTATTTTAAATTATTAATATCTATATCTAGCCTTTAAAATTTTCTAACTAAAAATATGAATATTGCTTATAATATTTCAAACGATATATTTTTGACACTTCTCAATTGTTTAACATATAGATGTTAAGAATGTTAAATTTTTTGTGCCCATTGCAACGAAGATTATTGAAATATATTATTAAATAAGTAATTTAGTTTTGTTCAAGATTAGAGGCATGTACAAGAAAAGTATAAATAACATTTTATATTCCAAATATTTTTGCTAATCTTTCATTTGAAACTTTTTATTACAGCTGATTCTATTTCAAGTTTCGTTAACATATCTTGCCTCGTTCAAAAAACAAACATCCGTCCATCCATCTTTACACACAGATATCATTGAGATACTGGTCTTAACGGATTCAGTGGCTCTCAAAATATGTATTTTCGCAAAAATATCGTCAGATTTTTTTTTCATTGTTCTACTACTTCCTTATACTTTCTATCCAAAAGTAAAATAGAAAAGATAAATTGTAAACGTTGTATTTACTTACTTATATAATCTTTTCATTAAAAATTTAAAGTAATTTGAAACTGGTATTCTAATTTTATTATTATTTATATAAAAATAATTACAGAAAATATCAGATTGACACTGTAAACTGTTTTTTCATTAAAAATATAAAGTGTTTGGAAACTGGTATTCTAATTTTATTATTATTTATACATAAATAATTACAGAAAATATCAGATTGACATTTTCAACTGTCTTTTTTTCCTGATTATTTTTTGACGTTTTTTAAAGCCAACGAAATGCTTCATTGTATGCCACGTGTCTGTGTTTTAACCAATCCTGTCATTATTGCACTGAGAATAAAGCTCTAGTGATTATTCCCGGGAATCGAATCCCACTGCCGACAGTTACAAATTTAAATTTACCCCTGTGGTTCCCCCTCCACTAACATCCTTGGGGGCTATGATTTGACGGCTGGTAACCGCACTTCATACGAAAAAATATATCACCTACCGAGATCTGCGTAAGCAGAGTGCCACACCCGTAATGGGTAAAAGGCGTGATGATATATTTATTTATTTTTTTATAATCTCAGTAGTTTTTCGTTTTTGTTGACAAATATCAGATGTCAGATAGTTATCATCAACACAAGTAAAAATTGAGCAAAAAAGATAGATTTAGTGGCGTGCCTGATGATGAAATCAAATAATAATCTAATTAAATATAACTCGAGAGTTCGATAAACTAGAAAATAATTTTCCAGTATCTTTCTCAAACTTGTTGCCATTTAGCAAGCCCTACTGTCTTCATGGCTATTGCCTGGCAACAAGTTTTCTAAAGATCTGTCAAATTATTTTCTATTTATTCTCACTCTCTTGTTATATTATTACTTATTATAAAAATTATAAAAATATATAACCTACCGCTACTGTACCGTTTTATTTTATAAAAATATTTTATACAATAAATATCTAGCTATCTCGCTGTTATCAGCTTTTCAAGTATATCATTTCTTGGAAACAGTATCCAATTAAATGCAACTATTATATATGCAAAACTTTCATCAGGATCTGAATCACGCGTCGAGCTTACGGGAGCTGCAGTGCTCGCGCCTGGAGCTTCGGTGCTAATTATGCAAACGACGCGAGCGCGGCTCACTGCACTGATGTGAAAGTGCAAAGTGCTGCCAGTTGTGCAATTCTGCAGTTCGCACCACACGTCGTTTGCGGCCGAAAGCTTCGTGTTGTCATTTTAATACAGGCGGAGATTTGCTTACCGTTTTAACAGGTGTTTATGAATTCTAATTCAGAGGGAATTAGATTTTATGGAAGCCATCGCTTCATCATTCGTTCATTAACGATTCATCATTATTAAGATTCGTAATACTGAAAGTTTATGTATTCAATAAAATATGTATGTATACCACATAACTAACAGTTACTTAAGGGTAAAGGCACTTTCTGCTCGTAATACTTTTTACATTTAATTAATAAAATAACAGGTGTTTTCACCTCCCGCCTACCTCTAGGTAAGAGAGCTTTTGTTTTTGGTCAAAAAATTGGGAAGTGAGTTTTCAATGAATAACGTTATAGTATGATATATGTATATATGTATGTATGTCGTCTGTACCGTTTTCACCTCCCGCCTACCTCTAGGTAAGAGAGCTTTTGTTTTTGGTCAAAAAATTGGGTAGTGAGTTTTCAATGAATAAGCACGTTTTAGGGTCCCTACAATACGATTTTACTATTTTCGCGATGATGTCTGTATGTATGTATGTATGTATGTGTGTGGTCTGTGGCAATTTCTTCGTCTCGCATAACTCAAATACTATAATATAAAAAAATACAATTATTGATCAAATACTATAATATAAAAAAATACAATTATTGCTTCTTATATTTAAATGAAGAGCTGATTAGATTTTGGATAAAATTGGTCAACCGGAAGTAGCAGTTTACTTGAAGCCCTTAACAGTTTTTCGTGAAAAACACGGTTAAATTTTCTGTTTCAACAATTTATGTTATTTTGAAAGTTGAAGAATATTTAATTTTACATGTGTTTTGAACACTAATTTTATTAATTTTCATTAGATTTAGAGATAATAAAATATACAGAAAATAGATTTCTCAAATCTTGCATTTCTAGTACACCATGGAAACATTTAAAAATTTTCAATTTTTTACGAAATGTGACACATGTCATTGTGATTGTGAAGCTGTTTTCTTAGTGAAATATATGTCCAAAAATGAAATAAATATATGAAGTAAAATTTCTCAAATATAAATAGAAAATAAACAAATAAGAAGGTATGTTTCTGAATCATCAAATACTATTTTGTACCGTTTAAGAGTAGTATTGGGCGGGAGATTTTTTCGTCTCGCAACAATTTATGTTATTTTGAATACTATAGATTATTTAATTTATTTGTGTTTTGATTACACTAATTTTATTAATTTACATTAGATTTAGAGATAATTAAATATAAAGAAATTAAATTTCATGTATCTGACATTCCATGTACACTGTGCAAACACTTAAAAATTTTCAATTTTTTGCGAAAAGTGACATGTCATTGAGATTGTGAAGCAGTTTTCTTAGTGAAATATAAGTCAAAAAATTAAATAAATATGCGAAAGAAAATTAAATAAAAAAAAGTATTTTATAAAAAACATTCTTCAAATAAAAGTAGTAGATAATAAATTTCTCTGTAATTTCTATTTGAAGCATTTTTTTATAAAATAATTTTAGAACATTGTACAGCGCTAAAACCGTGCCTAAAACACTGCTCTTAAAACACCCAAAAAACAGAGCTCGTGGTACCAGCCATTGTTATTAATTTATAATTTAATTTTTATATTATACATTTTATTTCAAAATTATTGAATGTTAATTTCTTTATATTTTCTTATTAACTTTCTAAACGTACTGTACTACAAAGATTACCCACGTTTTGCCTGTCTCTCTCGACTTGCATTTTAACGTTAGTGAGCGTTCCAGAATTACTATATTTTAGTGGTAAAATATGAGACCATAGATATTCGATTCAAATGAATAAAATAGTTCAAGAGAACAAGATACCACATAATTATCAGAAAATTTGTAATGTTGTATGCTTAATACTTGAATGGGCGAAAAGGAAAATTCAGGCCATTAGGATGAAGAGTGCTTTGAGCGAATTACATTGCCCCCTCGTCCGGCGAAAGGCCACGACGATACGAGCCGGGCAAACATTTTAAAAAATTGTTCAGATTCACATTGTGTGTTTACTGCAGACACCATGATGTATAGAGCACATTAGCGACTACTCAGATGATCTGTCACCGCGCTTCGGCTGCTCTTCTCACTAAACGGAACCGCCCTGCAACCGCCGCCATCACTGCTGCCAACCGATTTCTTTCGATTGTGATATATTGATGCCCGAGTTGACATGAAATGTGCTTTTGCTGGTTAATGTACAAGGTGGGAGAGTGGAAAAAGGATAATTAAAAAAGGTTTTAGAGAATATCGGAAGACGGTTCGTGATTTATTTTATCCTTCTGGAGAGAGTTTATTTCTGTTGCATTTGGACCACTGTTAAACAACAAAAATTCCTGTAATTATTGAAACAAATACTGCATTCGTCTTTTTAAATATTAATAATAGAAACAGTTTTCAATTTTTTAATTTGTTTTCCATAAAGTTTCATCCAAATGCAAGATGTAAAAGCATGGTGTCATATTACACAGATTGTCCCAAAACTGTTATAGATACATTTTTATCCAACACCTCTCAATAAATGTTCTATAACTATGGCGATTTTAAACAAGGAAAGTAACAGATTACCCACTAGTGAGTATAATTTTGAGGAAAGTCACTAGTGAGTATTTTTTTATTTATAACAATAATATTAACACACAACACCTTGTTAACTACTTCGATTGACATTTTAATTTAAAAATTTAAAGCATATGTCACTGTCAAACAATATTTCTTTAATAAATTTTTCATTTATCAAGAGATGTTGGATAAAACGTTATACTTCACACGTGGGCAAAGTGGAATTACTCACTCGATAAAATTATCACACTCATCCTTCGGCTTCGTGTGTAATTCTTTATTTTGCCCACTTCTAAAGTAAATAACTATTTTCTTCAAAAGTCATAAAAGTACGATGTTATGTATTTGTATTCAACAAGCAAAGTTCAATATTGTCGCCGCCGGCGTATAAGTGACTCCTTGGCAACACTTCTACTCTGGCGGCGGACAAAGTAAAATATTATGAAAAATAGCGATTCAATAATTTCACAGTTAAAAATGAAACAAATAAACAAAAATAACAAATCAGCATATTCTTTGGCAACTAGAAATGTTGGATAAGACAGAATGTTTTTGAAATTTTGGGCATTTTTTAATGATTTCTATGTTTTAAGAAAAAATATCATGTGTTATTCGGAGTTAATATGATACTTTAGGTGCACACAAAGTATCACATTTTCAATTTAACTGCTAATAGGTTCAAATAGGTGAAGTATTAAATTTTCTGGATTGAGGAAGTTATTAAGGTGTGAGTAATAAATTTGTTACTAAGATTGAAACCCGACAGTTATTTTTGAAACCACAAAATATGTATTTCCACTAAAGTCTGGTCAGCGATATTTTTTTCATGATTCCAATAATTCATACTTTGTACAAAGAAGTAAAAACATATTTAGTTCATAGATTTTGTTATGTTGTATGTCGTAAAATTTTATAAAAAAAATCTGATGTGAGCGCCACATAACCTCCCGCCCAAAACTACTCTTAAACGGTACAAAATAGTATTTAGTGATACAGAAATATACCTTCTTATTTATTTATTTTCTATTTATATTTAAAAAATTTAATTTTACTTCGTACATTTATTTAATTTTTTGACATATATTTCTCTAAGAAAACAGCTTCACAATCAATTGAAAATTTTTAAGTGTTTCCATGGTGTACAAGGAATGAAATCTAATTTCTTTATATTTTATTATTTCTAAATCTAATGAAAATTAATGAAATTAGTGTAATCAAAACACACGTAAAATTAAATATTCTGCATCTTTCAAAATAGCATAAATTATTGAAAAAGTAAATTTAACCGTGTTTTTCAAGAAAAACTGTTAAGGGCTTCAAGTAAACTCCCACTTCAAGTTGACCAATTTAATCCAAAATCTAATTAGCTCTTCATTTAAATATAAATAGTAAAAATTTACAAAATTGTATTTTTTTGTATTATAGTATTTGAGTTATGCGAGAAGAAAAAATTGCCACATACTACACACACATATACATACAGACATCATGGTGAAAATAGTAAAATCGTATGGTAGAGACCCTAAAATGTGTTTATTAATTGAAAACACACTACCCAATTTTTTGACCAAAAACAATACCTCCCTTACCTAGACGTAAACGGAGGTAAAAATATATAATTTTTTTAATATATCCTTGCTCTGAGTACATTTATTTATTTATTGCATCTGTCTGTTTCATATCATTTTTCCTGAAAATATTTGCATTAAATGAAAGCAAAGTATTACTTGTATTGAAGGCACAGCGCGCAACGACGATATGCATATTCGATGTTTGCGTTTCACGTTGGGTGCTTTTACCGATGTACCTACTGCTTGCGCACTGTCAGAAGTTATTACTGTGCTACTTTATAATACCTACCCCTACTAGATTTTCCATATCAATCTTGTTCACAAATAAATTTCAAATTAGCTCCTGCTTCAATCTACCGAGCAATTTACATTAGTTGCATGTCAGTTCCACATTACGAGAATAATTATTTCTAGTAGGCAAACAATATTGTTAACTTGAATCGATCATATAATGCTCATAAGAAACAGAAAATAAGTAGACGTAATTAGTTTTAAACATAATATAAAATACGTATAAGTCATTAGATGTCTCTATAATTCAGTATTTTTTACCTTTCGCATAAGTAGGAGAATAAATTGGAATGTGGTGTATAGAGGTTTCAATACTATTTTATAAATATCTATTGTACCTTTTCATCTATCATTTTCAATAAAAGTATAATTAGAAAAGTTGTTCAAATATGTTATTTAAATTATAATTAATAATTATTAGGCGTAACTTTTATAATAATACAATGCTATTAATTTTTACCTCCCGCCTATCTCTAGGTAAGGGAGATATTGTTTTTGGCCAAAAAATTGGGTAGTGAGTTTTCAATGAATTAGCATGTTTTAGGGTCCCTACAATACGATTTTACTATTTTCGCCATGATGTCTGTATGTATGTATGTATGTATGTATGCATGTGTGTGCGTGTGTAGGCTGTGGCAATTTTTTCGTCTCGCATAACTCAAATACTATAATACCAAAAATTACAATTTTGTGAATTTTTGCTTCTTGTATTTAAATGAAGAGCTGAGTAGATTTTGGATAAAATTGGTCAACCGGAAGTAGCAGTTTACTTGAAGTCCTTAACAGTTTTTCTTGAAAAACACGGTTAAATTTCCTTTTTCAACAATTTATGTTATTTTGAAAGTTGAAGAATATTTAATTTTACATGTGATTTGATTACATTAATTAAGATTTAGAGATAATAAAATATTAAGAAATTACATTTTACAAATCTTGCATTCCTAGTACACCATGAAAACATTTAAAAATTTTAAATTTTTTACGAAATGTGACACATGTCATTTTGATTGAGAAGCTATTTTCTTAGTGAAATATATGTCATAAAATTAAATAAATATACGAAAGAACATTAAAATTCTCAAATATAAAGAAAATAAACAAATAAGAAGGTATGTTTCTGTATTATCAAATACTATTTTGTACTGTTTAAGAGTAGTATTGGGCGGGAGGTTATGTGCTGGGTACATCAGATTTTTTTAATTAAAATAAATTTAAAATAAATGTAAATGAAAATGGCTGCATGAATTCGGCATAATTAGCCTATATTTACAAATCATTTGAAAAAGAAAACCAATCAAATTTATAGCTAATATTTATTTAGATAAAATGTATCTTATTTTTAGTCACGTTCTCAACATTTGCATGCAAACAAAACATCCGTAGTTTTTGCTCTCATCTGTCAAAATTGCCAATTTTAGCATTCCGTTTGAATTGGCCCGCCGAGCCTTTCGTTAATCCCAATTACCCATGTAAAATTCTACAAACATTCGCTCTTCCATTCCCTGCTCATACTGAATATCGATTTTATCATTTAAGTCAATTACACCGGTTCTCTGACATCAGTTGTCAAAGTAATCGTTGCAATTTTGGATCGCAGTCACAAGCGGAATGGCAAACATTCCCCAATTCGATTTAATATTACACGATCCGATATTGTTTTTGTGCTATTTAGCTTGGATTTGGCATAATGTCTCTTTGAAAACCTAAATGCTTGTTCTGTAAATTTAACCATAAAGAGAACTCGTTGATATGGTAATATTCTCCGAATGGGTGCTTAAATTATTCTGGTATTTATGTTTTGTTTATTGTTTCGTAATTTAGTTCACTCTTGTTATAATAATTAGATAATTTTTACGAATATGTGTAAGACCTTGTATTCGTATAGGAATTTTTTTGAATTTATACAGTCGGAAGTAATTGTGCTCTTTAAGAAGAGACAGAAAGATAAAATCTAAAATATTCAGATATCGTGATAACCGGAATCTTAATTGATAATTTTTGCTCCAATTGAAACTTTCTTGAGCTTTTACGTGATAAACTGACTAGGCCATCGGTAATAACATGGCGAACGTTGGCTTTCATGTCGCTCACCGTCTCTGTTTTCTCATCGTATACTAACAACTTCAAATACCACTGCAGAAAATGATCTAAAGGGATTAAATAACAAGATCTTGCAGGCCAAATTACAGGTTCATTGCGCTATATTAAGCACAAATCGATTAAAACACACGCTGTATGACATGTTGCGCCATCTTGTTGAAACCACCGCTTTTCCAAAACAAAAATCAGTAATCAAGACAGCGGTCTCCATTGACTGTAAAGTTGTGGCCGGGATCATTTTTGAAGAAATATGAACCAATGATTCCAACAGCCTGTAAAGCATGCTATACAGTGACTTTTTTTATGTAACGCCATCTTTATAATGGCTCGTGGATTTTCTTAAGGCGGGAATTTTGCTTGTTGACGTAGTTATTTCATCGTTGAATAAACAATTTTCATAATTTGCAAGCGAAGTTCTGGGCAAGGTGCCCCTTAGTTCTGGAGTAAGTGTATTCATCGTGAAATGGCAATCCAAACTGAGCACAAAACAGCTGTTAGCTGTCAAACTGGATATTGCTGGAAAAAGTGTTCACAATTTTAAAAAAATCTGATGTGGACAGCACATAACCTCCCGCCCAATACAACTCTTAAACGGTACAAAATAATATTTGATGATATCTTCTTATTTGTTTATTTTCTTTTGACATTTGATAAATTTAATTTTCTTTCGTATATTTATTAAATTTTTTGACATATATTTAACTTAAGAAAACAACTTCTCAATCACAAAGACATGTCACATTTCGTAAAAAAATAGAAATTTTTAAATTTTTTCATGTTGTACATGGAATACAAGATTTATGAAATTTAATTTTTTGTATTTTATTATCTCTAAATCTGATGAAAATTAATAAAATTAGTGTATTGAATCAAATGTAAAATGAAATATTCTACAATTTTTAAAATAATATAAATTGTTGAAAACTTTAATTTAACCATGTCTTATTACGGAAAACTGTTAAGGGCTTCTAGTGAACTGCTACATCCGCGGTTGACCAATTTTATCAAAAATGGGGTAAATAGCTCCGTGGTAACGTGTCGGACTGTGGATCGTGAGATCCTCAGTTCGAATCCCACTGCCGACAAGTTACAAATTTAAATTTACCCCTGTGGTTCCCCCTCCACTAACATCCTTGGGGGCTATGATTTGACGGCTGGTAACCGCACTTCATACGAAAAAATATATCACTTACCGAGATCTGCGTAAGCAGAGTGCCACACCTGTAATGGGTAAAAGGCGTGATGATATATTTATTTATTTTATTTTATCTAATCAGCTCTTCATATAAATATAAGAAGCAAAAATAGACAAAATTGTATTTTTTATATTAAAGTATTTGAGTTATGCGAGACGAAGAAACTACACACATACATACAACAATACATACATACATACATACAGACATCACGGCGAAAATAGTAAAATCGTATTGTAGGGAACCTAAAACGTGCTTATTCATTGAAAACTCACTATCCATTTTTTTTTTCAAAAACAATACCTCCCTTACCTAGAGGTAGGCGGGAGGTAAAAACACCTGTTATTTTATTAATTAATTCTAAATCATTTATCGACGTTTGAAGAATTATTCCTTTATGTTTATGTATAATTAACAGTGAATATAAAATTTCTTTAGAAACATGTATCTTATAGTAGTATTTATTTATTTCTATTTGTTGCCTCGGCTTTGAAATTTAAAAAAAATATATTACAAATTCAATAATTATATTTTATTATTGTTGATATGTACCTTATATTACATACCAGTCATACCACCCTCCTTTTAAAAATCGTGACACGTGGCAATTGTCAGCATTTAACATTATGTTGGCTTGTTACCTTTATGGAATTCTTAAAACCGTTGTAGTATTAATGCGAATCTAAGAAAGCATCTAACAGAAAAGTACTCGTTGTGCATGCCCAATTTACAATCGTATTTCGCACAGGATTACGCATAAATATCAGTGAAATATATATTCGCTCAATAGATCAGGCGCATGTGTTGTTGACATATCCCGGACAGCGTCTTACCTCTTACATTCTGGCACCGACATCCAACATTCTGCCTCAAACAGCGTGATAGATTGTGGTGCTCGGACTGAATGACGCGCTAACAAATGCAGCCGTCTCCACCGCTCATATTACACGGCAGCAGGAGCTAGGGATGTTGTGAAGCCATCGGCTCTGTGTTCCGCAGCCTTGTTCACCGTTCATCGCCAGAACAAAGCCCGTCTTTTTGGTTTTTGCGTGTTTGGAGTTTGGATGAAGGCCAAGCGGAGTTGTTGATGTTTGAGGATGAAAATGAGAGCCGCTTAGAATTGATTTTTACACGTTATGAAAGTATGCTGTAAATGGGAATAAATATTTAGAAGCATTGTTGGTTTTTGAACGTTAATTATTATTTTAATATAATGAGAACCAATTGTATTCAGTACAATTGCAATTACAGACAAGCTTATCCTTAAATCTTAAATCTTTGAGAGTTGAGTCTTCAAAGGACGTTACTATCGCCTGTATATTCTATGACACAAATTAAATATCGAAATATTTAAATGACTCATTGAATAGTATACAATGAAAGTATTGTATCACGTTTTTACCAAAAAACTATACCTATAGGAAAGTGGCTTAAGGAATCCAAATCACGTTTTGGATTTCTTAAGCCTACCATAAATTTTTAATAAACTATTTGGATCGTACAAAACTTTTACATTAAGGGAAAGTGACCAAATATGGAATATCACCATTTCTCTAGAACAAATAGTTGAAGACGCAATACAAAGAGTATCTTCTATTTCATTCACTCACTTTAATATCGCACTCATTTCATCTCGCGTGTCGGAAGATCGCTGTCGCTGTGGCAGGAGTGTTTTGTTTTATCGATACTACAATATTTCTCAAGGTACATAAAAATAAAATATTTTTCGTTAATTCGTTGGACGTAATACTGTGATTATATGTTCAGCATGTTGTGTTCATATTCCTTTTAATAATTTCGAAACACTTTATTGTACATATGACAAAGGCAAATTTGAATTGGTCTGAAATTCCAAATATGGACATTCACTGGGGGCTACTAATGGAATGGGCACATAATAACTGCGCTGAGTTTTATAAGTAGATTAAGTTACTTTTTATGTAAGATAAAGACTAGTTTTGTTTTCTGTTATTTTCAATAAAAAATGTTGTGCCTTATTCTAATGTTCCATAATTGGCTATCTATTCCGTAATTAGCTACTTTAGTGTTATTTTGGTTTTTGAACAATTATAATAATATCAATTAATATTCAAAACATAAAACTGTTACTAAATTATGCGAAAACGTATGTCTGATTATAATTATCATTAAAAGTCATTAATTTGTAACGTGTTTTTTTTTATGTCAAGTAAACCATCTGGTATTCCATATTTGGTCAGTTTCCTCTACATTTTTCATTTAACATCTTGCTATCTGCAGTGTATATTCAAACTAAAACTAATATACATACTTCTTTTCTGAACTGTACATTTTCCGCCATTCGTTATGTGTTTGGTAGAGTGCGCATTTCTGTCGGGAACTCATATCGGTTTGTCAAAATATACCTTTCATCTGCCGTGGTATAAATTGTTAGGTGTTCTGTGATGCTACCACATAGGAACAGAGTTTTTCAACCAGGGTTCCAAAGAACCCTGTGATTCCGGGAACTTTCAGAAGAAAAGGAATTACCATTGAACTATAAAATGATACCTAAGAAATGAAGACCGTCGCATGTGCCCGGCTCTAGCAAAATTTAATGCAAAAATACACTAATACAATCAGTTTTGCTGGCTCATTAACAACTTTAAAGAAAGAATAAATACTCAGACTTATACAGCAAGTTGGGGGTGTGTGTGTGTGTGAGCATAATTGGTAAAATAAATTATTAGGGGTATGTGGCGTGGAGAAAATAAGAGTATCTTCTTTTCAACGACGTATGACGTAACATATTCTTGTATCTAAAATTAAATTGTTTTGTTTCATTTCGTATAGTAGCAGATAATCTTTATTTGTTAATTGTTTTCGATGCGAAGCTATTGTTGACAGGAGTATCAATAAAATAAACAATAACTTGTTTTGTTCTACAGCCTACATGAAGTTTCTTTTTCCATATTAAACATTTTAATGTGGGTGTATAGATTTTACCTGAAGAAGGCAGCACATTGCTGTCGTTATTTTATATATTTTACAGAACTTTTAAACAGTTATTGCTTATTTATCATTTTAATGTTTTTTTTAACATAATTTTAACTTTAGGTAGATGAAGATGTTACATCGTTGAAAAGGAAAGGAATACTTCGGGCTATGCATTCTAATAAAAAAAAGTTCTATTTTCTATTTAAGAAAGTATAACTGTGAGTAACAGCCTATGTGTTTTGTTCTCTTCGTTTCAGTGCCCTTTTCAAATAAACATATATTAAGTATTATAAATGATATTGGGATAAAATAAATTTCATGTGAATCATTAATTTCGTTTTCCCAAGTTGAAGTAATGTAATAGTAATACGATTACTTATTAACAAAAAGGGAATTGTAGCAAATGAAATTTTTAAATCGATCGATTTGGAAAAGTTTTCCCGAAGGTCTAACTTCGCAACTTTTACAAGTACCTATTTAATAGACTATTTAGTTACATAATACCAAACATTTTGTTAAATAAGTTTCCAGTTTCAATAAATTGAAAAAACTTTCGGAAGTCGTATATGTAAAATTATAAAAACTTTTGGATTATAGTTGTTATTTTTCAATTGATGTAGAAACGTTTTTTAAATAAATATATTTACAGAACTATAATTTAAAAGTGTTTTATAATGTTGAAGTTTCCTAGTTTTATTAAGTGATCAACAATTATACCTCCGTGAAAAGCTTTCCGTAACAATCGCTTTAGTTTTACTAGTTAAGAACAAAATTATGTATTGTGCCTAATTTACTAGTTCACGCTTTTCACATAAAACCGTCAACACGTAAATCGGTCTGAATTAGATAATCCTTTTAAATTATTGATTAAATAGTATAAGTTATGTAAAATTGACAATTTGTCATTTAAATTATCGCAGATAAAATTCTGAATATGGTCTAGGTAAAATGTTGTTATTTCATTGTAAATATATTTTTTCTTCAAACGTCATAAAAGTACGTTCTCATGTATTTGTAATCAACAAGTAGAAGTTCAATATTGTCGCCGCCGGCGTAAAATTGTATCCTTGGCAACACATTTACGCCGGCGGCGGACAAAGTAAAATATTATGAAAAATAGTTAGGTTGTAATTCAATAATTTGACAGTTAAAAATGAAACAAATAAACAAAAATAACAAAACAGCATATTCTACGGCAACTTGAATTGCTAGATAAGACAGAATATTTTTTGAAGTTTTGAGCATTTTATAATATTAAAATTTTATTTTCTATGTTTGAAGAAAAAATAGCATGTGTTATTCGGAGTAAATGTGTCTTTGGGTGCTTCGCATGTAATTGTTCGACTCGCTTCGCTCGTCGTTCAAACTTACATGCTCAGCACCCAAAGTATCACATTTACTCCTAATGACACAATATACTATTGTGTAATCCTTGTAACATTGTTAAATTTACGAGGTTGGTTTGATACACGTATTTCATATGAAACTTTAAATATATGTACATTTATTTTATCAGCTATATACGTTGTGTTTCTAGCTAGTAGGATTAACACTAATTAATCTTCCCTTTGTTCACAACACAAAAATATGTATTTTGCAGTAACGAGATTATATGCTACCCCTATTATAATTCATAGTTTGACGTCTCTCTTATCAAACATTATTGTCTCTATAGATTTAAATTTAGCTGACCTCCCTAATGTATTGATTAACACGTAGTTATCGCTCCTAACGGACCCTGATTTTAATCTCAATTGTATCGTTATCCAAGTTACTATCTGCTGCTACTATTTGCTTGTTAGCCTTACTTAATAATACAAAGACTTTACAGGTTACATCATAACAGCCAGATTGAAATCTATTATGTAACGCCATAACTATATTGTGTGGAACATTTGGGAGGAACGGGGAGGGAGCCATTGTTATAATTTTCAATTAGAATACTTCAAAAATTACAATTTGATTGAACTACGTATTCAGTTATTTTTTTACTTTCTTATACAAAGTCCACTAAATCCGTTAAGACCAATTTCTCAATGATTTCTGTGTTTGAGGATGGATGGATGCATGGATGGATGGATGGATGGATGTCCGTGTCCGCAATATCTCATGAACGAGACAAGATATGCAAACGAGGCTTGGAATTTATAAGTTAAAGCAAAAGCATAAAAATTGGGTTCGTTTTATATAAATGTTACCAATAGTCCCTAGACCTAGTTATATTAAAAGTTCACTGTAACTGAATATGATATCGGTACGCAACATATTGGGACAAAAAAATGTCGGTCCGCTACATTAGATAGTTTGAGTAGCACTGCTCTACAGAACGCAATGGTATTTTTCTTACTTTTTGCTAAATAAATTTCTTGATGATTATTACTTCCTTTCAATGCAAATGCAGTATAAATATTTCCGCTTCTATCTTCGTGAAATTAATCTACTTCTGTTTTACAAAACACTATTTATATCACAAACAGTATGGACGTATGGGTATTCTAGAACGTCAATATTTATAAAGAAGAGTAGTAAAGAGAAATGTAATCAATTTTGAAAACGATTCACAAAGTTTTCGCAAAGCGTAGTTTATAAAACAGATAAAATACCCGTTACAGACTTACATAAAATAAAAACAAAATGTATTAAAAACAAATTATGTCAAGGCATGTTTCATCAACTTGCCTCAGGGATTACTTATCGTGGAAGTCAATTAAAGTTTGAAACCAATTTAAAAATTGTTCTTTTTACTTTATCAAATATGCATTGCACACAAAAGAACGATACCAATATTGAGTTCCACTTCGCTGCTAACATACTTTAGTTTCCCGAATAGAATAATAACAAGTGAGAAGAGAACCTCGCGGTTTCATCTTTGAACTTTTATATAAAAATAAATGAAGATGAAATTAAAAAACGAACTTTCTTATTGCACTAGCAGTGCTAGTAATCAATATGGCGGAGTAGCAACAAATGTTCCTAGTTTATTTTTGAAGAAAAAGTATTGAAATTCGAGGAAAACATTCTACTCAAATTGAAATTCTTTGATTCTCTCACAGGAACGATATGTGTTAAATCATTTCTCTTAGGATGGTAAAAATTAAACTACAAAATCTGAAGTATATCAATATCTAATTAAAATAAATATACGAAAATATCGTTTCAGATTTCATCTATAGGTAGCAAAAATTTTATTTTTGAACTTATACATTAAAATATGTTGTTTGGCGTTAACCTAAGCGATGTCTGATCGTCCGAAGTTTTAATTTCCCAGGAAATTTTGGAAAAATATTCGAATATCTAAAAATCAATACAACTGGAAGTACTATTTTTAATAAAAAGATTGTAAAAATTCTGCATTTGTTGGTGTCAGTGCAGGCCGTTGAGAAATCAAGGGTAATATCACAAGACCTTCTGATTTTATCGATAAATGTTTATTTTTGCACGAATTTTTTTTGCTTAGCAACAATCATGAAAGCAAACTGCATGGTAAATCCGGACTCGGAAGGAGGAGGGGTTTTACCTAATGTCAGTTTGCTTGAGTGCTTAAAAATAAAAATTTATCTAAGAAAATCAGAGAGGTCGCGTGGTATTTGATGAGTAAATTCCAAAGATAAAACAAAATGAAATTGAAATATTAATTAACTATCACACTGACAGTTATTGACAGTGACAATTATTTATTTTCTTGGTAGCGGGAAATGATCAGGCGTAACCCGGGTAACGGGATTTAATCGTTATGCGGGTAAAGGAAGTATTAACTATGTCTATTTATATATTTAAAAAGTAGTAAGCTACTGTGCATAATATACGAAAAAGAAAAATTTTCATTTTTCAGTCCTTAATAAAAAAAAATACTTTTATTTGTTTTTGTTGTTATTCCAAACAATTATGCCTTCCTCAGGGCAGCTAAAATTTTAAAAAAAGCAATAACATAATGATTTTAATAAAAAAATAATATAATAAAAATATACAAAGCAAGTAAATAACATTATCCTGTAAGTTTCTTTGTTTCCACTTTCTTTGTATATTTTTATTATTTAATTTATCTTTGTTTGGCGATACGTCGGTATTAGAGCAAGTATATTTATTATATGAGGGATTGTAAAAGTCATTATCCTCGAAAATGAAGTTTGCGTCACGAGCCGTAGGCGCGTACTGAATAATGATCATAATCCCGAATATAATACTTACTTTTTCCACTCCTGTAAATTCGGAAATCACTTTTGAAAATGATCGAAATTCGTTGAAAACACATGTTAGAAAACGTCAACATAAAAATACACAATGACAACTGACTACATGTCAACTGTCAGACGGCCGTTGCTTGGTGATCCATATCACGCCTTTAAAATAACCGTGTTTTATGGATTTCTGGCTCTGTGATTGGTCGAGAAGAGTGAATTATGGATACTATAATTCATCAATAGTTATTTACGATACAAGTACGTAAAGCTAGTCTTTAGTCACGAATGAGTCAATTAAAACACGAGCGTAGCGAGTGTTTTAAGACCCCTGAGTGACTAAAGACGCTTTACGTATGTGTATCGTACAATATTTTATCTACGATATAATGAAAAACCCAAAAAAAATATAAAAAAATATTTTTATTTATGAAGTAGGATCACAATATTAAATGAGAAGTTTGCCGTGATAACAAAATTTTTACGAATTTGGCGTGTTTAAAAATTTTAATAACTCGTTGCTTGGCAACCCTTGACTGCCCGTGACTTATAGGATCGTGTTACTAAACAACCGTTTTACAAACTTGAAACTAACAGTTAAACATCAATTTTACACACTATCGTAGATACAAAATTTAAATAATGGGGCTATATTTATACAGGAGTAGAAAATAATTAATTCACTCTTCTCCTGTTTATTTTAAAGACGTGATGTGGAACGCTAAGCTACGGCCGGCTGACAGTTGACAGATCTTCAGTTTTCATTGTATATTTCTATGTTGACATGTGTTTTCAACGAATTTCGATCATATTCACAAGTGATTTCTAAATTTAGAGGACTAGAAAAAAGTATAATATATTCGGAATTAAGGTCATTATTCCTCATATATACTATTTTCTGGATTTTTTTTCTTTCTCGTATAATG
Organism: Poecilus cupreus; assembly: GCA_963942605.1. Lineage (NCBI taxonomy): Eukaryota > Metazoa > Arthropoda > Insecta > Coleoptera > Carabidae > Poecilus > Poecilus cupreus. The sequence continues at coordinate 6,873,067 of OZ012714.1, read as the reverse complement.
TCGGAATCACAAATTTTCTCGTATGTGTATTTCATTTTTTCATCGCAAAAAGTTCATATTTGGCACTCGCATTTGGCAAGCGGATATCATGTACAGGGCAATTTGCGCTGCTTCCGGAGTCCCTAATGACGCATGCAACGCGCGCCCCTGCCCTGCACCCTAGTTGGATAGTGCAATACCTGCTGCAGGCTGTTGTACGTCGATAAGAGCCAACATGATATTACAAATTATCTACGAACGTACTGCTTCATTTACCAAACAGGTTAATCTGTCGTGGTTTGGTGTATCTGACGCCACATTAATCTAAGTGCAGTTTAGGTTAATGCATACAAGGGTGACTCGTTTGATGACTTATTGCCAAACATTATATTTACAGATGTTTGAAACATTTAATTGTTGAAGGAAACAAAAGAGTATTAACTTATTTTTAAATTTATGAGATAATGATTCATTTTGAATTAAATACAATTTACTTTGAACTTTCATTAAATTTATTGTATGATAATAATAGTTAGTTATGTATTAAGTGAATGAAGACATATTTTAACCACAATTGGGATGTTTAGCCACAGGATAAGATTTCACACAATAGCGACACTCGCTGTCGATCCCTTTGATCTTTATGTCGCATCGACCGATGACCTTGAGCTGAGCGGCCATATTGGCAGCTGCGGAATACGGCGGCAAATGTGAATAACTGTCAGTTGGAAAGGCGATAAAATAAAAAAATATTATTACACTTGCACTATAAAAGTTCCTACAACTTTTCATGGTACAAATAAGTCTACCTCTCTGTTTTGCACTCATTTTATGAACTTAAAATGACAGAAATACTGTAGCTTGATATTTGACAGATACAACTGACACTGACATTATGTTTTCTTTTCTATGGTTACTAAGATAGCCTATCAGCGAACACTAAGCGGCCATCTTCCTGGCTGCGCACCACTGAAATATTGGGATCATAAAAATATTTGAAGTGTCGCTACTGTGTCAATTCTTATACTGTGGTTTAGCTTACGAGGCGTTAGCCGAGTGATCTAACTTTCGCGAGTAGTTAATTTGTCTTTATTCACGTGATGCATACAATATTTTTCCAACACCTTTCTTAAATATGTTTTTAAATAAAAAAATATAAAAAAAATAACATTTAACTAAAAATTTGACATATTTATGTTTCATCATATTTTGTTACCAACGCTTACTTGTATACCTTATAAGTTGCTCTGCAATATTGCTTAAAATATAGAAAATATACACATCTACATTTTGTCATTACTATAGCAACGTGTTACTTTATCCACTAGTGCATAAAGTAATTCTTTATCTATCCTTACTATTAAAGTATTGTTTTAGTATCGAAAATCCATGAGATAAAATACCACTTTACAGGTAGGTGTTGGAAAAAGATAATGAAAGTTCAAATAAATTGTTTGTAATTCAAAAGAATATTAGTTTATAGACACGCGATTTTCACTAAAGTCTAAATTATTAAAAAAATTATTTATATTTTCAGAATGTGGTGACCACACTACTTTCTACATAAAACCAACTGAACAAACTACATTGTTTGTTAAAAGTTAACAATAACTGAAATGACTGACACTATATTTTACACATTTTGTTATTATATAATGTATAAGTTATAGTTTAAAATGATACATTTCTAGGAAACTCGAGAATATTTCTACCAATGAAGTATTAGTATGATGCATATTATTTTTTTCGCAATTAACAAATTTAATTTAATTAATTTAATTAACTAAAAACACTCCATGCAAATAGGCGTAAGTACTGTGTCGTTAAATATCTGCAATAATTTTATCCGTTACAAAAATATATGTTAAACAAGTGAAGATAAATACAGTCAGGTTTCAAAATCCAATTTAAAATTTTTTATTACAAATTGGATTTGTAAATCTGGTGATCCTTTTAAAATTCAGTCCATATAAATGCAATTCTGGAAACGAGCGAAGGTAATAAATGCATGCCATTACCCTACATCCTTTCGCACATGTCTAAATTATATATTACATTATAACCTGAGCTATTCAGCCTAATTTATTCCAACCCAAATAAAGAAATATATCATCTCTACGCAATCAGAACCTTCACTCATAAACAAATCGTAAAATTCGCCATTTCCTTCCATTCACAAAAAATATATCGCATTCATTCTTCACTCAAGAATAGGTCATTATTCTTTCCTTCGCTCGCAGCTTAGGTAGTCCATATAAGTTTAAAGTTCATCACATTCTAAGCAATTTATAATTTTCTGGGAAGATCCGCGTCGTGCATAATACACCAGCTCTCCTGCTTGCCGCGCCCCTGGTGGCTTACAGTGGAACTAAACGAATGCCTGCGTGATTTATACTACCCATAATTCTGTTCGCGCTCGGTACTGACTTACGCGTCGTGTGAAACTAATTCCAAAGCATAATAAAAAAGAACAACTCGAGTACATGTACTATGTTATAATCCCTTACAAGAAGACGGCACCTATTGAATGAGGGATGAAACTCGAACATTTATTTGATTCGCCCACAAGATTTCGCTCCGTTATTCACGAAATTAGCAGCTTTCACTATTCTGTAAGAAAGAATTATTTGAGATAGTTGAAAGAACCATATAGCAGATACAAGAGTTTGGTTTTGACACAACTCAAATCCTTATATCTTTGCGTCTACTATACCAATATTTGTAACAGGTACCTCGCACTAGGTACCAAAAGGTAACTGACATACGAAAGTGTTTTATTTGATTAAATGAATAACCAAGGGTAGCGTAGTCGCTGGCCACCACGGAATATTTTAACTCGATTCCGAAGAGTATTTAGCAAAAGACTTCAGATCAAATGGCGGGAAATATGCGCGCAGGCGGGAATCAAACAGGTATTCAACAATAACAAAATTATATAATATTTAATAACGAACAAGCAAAAGAAATTATATAAATCAAATACTTTTACGAGCTGAATAATTCGACGTTATATAATCCAAAGTAAAGCTTATTCACTAACTTTTACAATAACTTTCAAAGATCGAAACTAAGGTAACATTCGCTATTAACAATACTCATACATAAAACTCAAATATACTTACATGAACTCACAAAATAAACTTCACGAAAACTATGCATACAATCGACAATCGAGAGGAGCCCTTAAACTGTGTAGTAATTCTTTGAACATTTCACAAATATTTCCTACAACATATTGACATCCGCTGATTAGGCGGGAACTGAACTGAAATACTAAAGAAGTGGAATTTTCCACGAACAACTAACAATGAACCATTTACTTAGTTTGAAATGTCTTAATATCGGTTGCAATCTTTAATCGTAATAAACGCAAATACCGTTTATTACATATTCCATAAAAATCAACCTAATTTAAGAGGAATTTTTGGCTAGCTTCTCCGCGACTTTCATATAAACCATCAGATTCAAAAACAGACATACATTACGCCAATCGTCATTGCAACTTATGGGTAATAGTAGAATATAGTAGCACGATCTGCTACTGTGTAGGCAACATGCAAAAGAACGAAAACAGACGTTTACAATTTATCAAAATAAACGGATTAAAATAATTTTTTGTAAAAATTATATAAATTTTCAATAGTTAAAAGACGTATCTCGTCACGTAATTATATTTTTCATCTATGTTACGAATAATCAGTCATTGAATTGAGGATGATTTTAACATTTTTGTAAGCAAAGTATATAATAAAAGGATGAAAAATATTATAAATTAAATATCAACGTGAGTAGATTGCACATTTATCTAACTACAAATGAAAAGATTTTATTAAAAGTTCTTCATATATTTCTTAGAAATGTAAAATATGAATAGCATATTTTAACGCTGTGTAAAGTGGCTAGAGTTTTCTCTTAAGCGGCATGTGGCCAAAAGTAGTACGCTTACTGTCTTCATAAAAAAAAATTGGCATAACACACCAGAGGTCGTGGGTTCGAATCTCACTGAACAGCATGTTTGTGTTGTTCACATAAATTCACAATAGTTAGACGATTTCCCATTTTCGTAAAATATATATTTTGTTTAGTATATGTATGCCTGTGTGTGTGACCATTTCCTGGGCATGTAATTTTAGTTTTATTCGAGTTCTATGTTTTTGTAGCAAAGTCCAAACTTTTTAGAATTGAAAATTAAAACTTGGCACAATTCGATATAGTCGTCCATAGTATTTGTGATTAGAAACAGAGCGTGCTTTAATAACAGAAATTGCAAAAAATGAGAATTGCTGATGTAGTTTTAATACATTACCTGTCATATTATATTCATTTCCAATATTTTCCCACTTTTGCATTCTCTTATATTTGTCTGTAAAATATTCATTCCAAAGAAAATTCTTTTGGAATACTGCAATTATAAAAGATTTCTTTTCATTTTACTAATGTAATATAAACTGAAGCAGTCTTTAAAAATAAAATTAAAACAAAAATAAAACAGTAGCTAAGAATGTCGCTTTATTGTCCTGTGCAGATTCTTAAGTTGTTTCTCTTTAAAAAAAGCGGTTTATATTTACTAGTTAATATCACAACATACTTTATTATTACCATTTTGTAAAATATACGAGTACCACGCAAATTTTATTTTCTCATTTAGAGTATATTATTCCGTGGCTACCTAAATCCGTTTTAACCATTTTCTCAAGTGTCTGTGTAATTGGATGGATGGTTGTGTGTCCGTACATATGAACAAGAATACATTTATGCATCCTTGTCAGCTTTTCAAATTGTTATACGAAAAAAAGTTGAATTGGAATCAAATTAACGCATTTATAATGTCAAAATATAAACTTTACAATATTTCAAACTGTATAAATGAAATAAATGCGCTCAACATATAATTAATTGTAAAAACATTATATCGCCATTATTGTTTATCTGAAATTGTGGTGTCAGCCATAATGAACATTGTTAACTGTCACCACTAACCATGTAATCAACGTTATAAGGTTCATTAAAATTACATGCTCAATTTATAATTTAGCCTTACAAAATGTTGTCATTAAATGGAATCATCATTTCCATGAAATACTAACTTCTATATAAATAAATGTAAATAAACATTAATAAAATTTTGTTAATTAATTGACACATGAAACAACATTAAAAATTTTGTTTAATTATGCAAATTACATTTTCATCCAAAATTCGAGTAATTTATATCTGTGTCTCATGTAAAGAAATACAGGATGTTGCCTGCTTTTCGCTCACCATTTGGATCTTGGGAACTATAAAAATACGACTTCGGTTAAATTAACTAACACCCCCTTTTAAATTGGCCTATTAAAGTGCCAGCTCAACATCCTGCATATCATAATGCCTTTTACGCGTTCGTCATGAGTGTACTTACACAGATCTCGGTGAGAAAATATATTTTTGAAGCGCGGTTACAATCCGTTAAGTTTCTGCTCTTAGGTGTAAGTAGAGGGGAAATCGCAGGGGAACTGTCGTTTATGCGATTCGAGCTGACAATTTACGATCCACGGTCGTATGGGTTACCATGGAGCCATTTACCCCATTTTGTGTCTAATTATTTATTTATTCTTTTTTCTTATTTACTGATGACTATAAAGACATCATTCACTAGCAGATTTTGTTTCAAAATACTTAATAAATTTATTTAATACAAAGGCTTTTATATTAATTAAAACGTACACAGAAAAAGAATACATGTGGAAATTCTAAAAACTCTTGATAATTCTTCAACAAGATTAGTTTACAAATACCAACACACCAGTTATGGATTACGTGCAGTGGATTATTAAATAAATGCATTGCTCCAGTCGCATTCAGTTGTTTTTAATACCTCTTACATAATTACCTAGTTTATCCCGTTAGTTTCAACCCAGTTGAAATTCGACCCGGTTGAATTTCAAGGTTAACTCTCTACCGTTTATCTCGCTCTTGTTCTAGCGGGTTGAGTGGATCCTATTTCAACCCGATCGAAATCGTCGGCCATTTGTCAGCGGGACAACTTCAGGTGTATTTATCAAATGTCAATTTGGTTGGTTATATTTATTTGATTTTTGCGGATAAAAATAATCGAAAATGGAACAAGAAAAAGTAATAACATTATGTACTTTTTATTTACAAACTGTGCATATGTTATTGTCCACAAGTGCATTATTTTATCAAAAGTGGCGCAAAAGAAAATATGTAACTTCATTGCTCTTCCACAGATTTCTTTTCGACATTTTAGTTAATATATACGATGACACAAAATAAATGGCTTGACAGTTCAAATTTCAAATGCAACTGATAAATGGTGAATCATAACATGAATGAAGTTAGCTTCAAAATTTCGACCGGGTTCAGCGTTTATCCCGTAACATTCAATCCGGTCGAATAAGCTCAACCCATTTGTATTTTAGAGTCGAGTTGAAAATTTCAATCCGGTTGAAAATGCGTTTATTCCGATCATTTCAACCCGCTAAGTTCGATCGGGTCGAATCAACCCATTTTCAAGCGGGTTGAAACTATCGGGATAAACTAGGTAATAGAGAAAAATATCGCGATCACTAAAATATAGTAATACTTGTAGGCTTTAATGAAAGCGAAAAACGAGCCTGAGACAACTAGATATCATGGACCACTGTTCTTTGTTTAACCCTTGTTTGTAGAACGGTTGAGAAAGTCCTCATCTATCTCTTTCTCTCGGCTAGCACTGTCAATGTCAGTGATCGTTCCAATATTATTATATTTCATTGATCGCGATGATATATGTTTATTTTTTATTTTATAATGAAAATTTTTTGAATAATCACGTGTTCAAAAGTAACCAATTAAGTCACAATTACACTGACAATTTCCTCGGGAAATTATCACTTGTTGACAGTCGGTTGACAGTTAATTCAATATTTTATTTGTTTATTTCCAAATGTCGTTTTCACGGTTTGTAAATGAAAATAATAATAATAATCGCAAAAAATTTCTCACCGAATATCCCTCGACCATTGATAAGTACTTATAATTTTATCACAACTACCTCAAGAACGTAATAATTAAGCGACTGGAAAATGATCATAGATAGGATAATACGCATGGATGCAGTCATTCAGTACATTTATTTTATTTTGTCAAAAAAACCAACGTTTCGCTGCAACTTGCAGCTTCATCAGGGCACTGGAAAATTTAGTTAAATTACAAAAAACGTACATATTGTTTAGTAAAAGATTAACTTACAGACAAGGTTAATAGTTTAAATAATTTAAAATATCAATCATATAAAACGATGTTGTCAAATTATAAATAAAACAGCAGCACTTCAACATAAAGGTCATATTGTGAAACTTTAGGCGACAACAGTTTTCGCTGCATCCATGCGTATTATCCTATCTATTACCTCAAGAACGTTTCTTGGTAACTGTGATAAAATTATTTCGAATTATCAATGGCCTCGGGATATTATACCTGATAAATTACTACAACTAGTTTTTAACCAATCATGATGCAAAAAACTTAAAAATTCAACCAATGGGAACAGTATTATATTGATAAAATCCCGTTACCCCGATAAAATTTGCGCTACCAAGTAAACAATAGTTATTTACTTTACAAGTGGGCAAAATTAGGAATTACCCTCGAGAGAAATTTTATCGAGTGCTTAATTCCACTTTGCCCACGTGCGAAGTATAACGTTTTATTCAACACTTCTTAATAAATGAAAAATTTATTAAAGAAATATTATTTGACAGTGACATATGCTTTAAATTTTTAAATTTAAATGTCAATCGAAGAAGTTGTGTGTTATTATTGTTATAAAAAAAATACACACTAGTGATTTTCCTCAAAATTATACCCACTAGTGGGTAATCTGTTACTTTCCTTGTTTAAATTCGCCATAGTTATAGAACATTTATTGAGAGGTGTTGGATAAACAGTTTTTATTGTTTATAATTGACAGTATAACAGTTAATTTATATTTCAAGTTTCTCTTTGCGTTGTCTTTGAAATTTATCTCCTCAAATATCACACGACCTCTTTGATTTTCTCAGATACATTTTTACTTTTATGAACTTTTTGCTTTTAAGTAAAATCACTCAATCAAACTGACATTAGGTAAAACCTCTCCTCCTTCGGAGTCAGGATTTACCATGCAGTTTGCTATCGTGTTTGTTGTTAAGCAAAAAAAAAAAATTATCGATAAAATCAGAAGGTCTTGTGATATTACTACCGATAAAAAAAATTTTTGTTTTAATTTTTAAACTCTTCTAAAAAATAGTATTCAAGATTTTCTCCAAATATTTGCTGAGAAGGTCAAATGCTCGAAGGATTCAGCTGTTCAACTGAAGGTACGATAGTCCGTAGGGTTTTAAGCTACTGCACGGTTTCTTGTGAGCCACCCTATCACTGCAAGTTATGACCAAATAAACTAAATATTAAATCCCTAACCGTTCAAATCCACCGCTTACGTTTTACGACTCCATAAAAAATTGATTTTTACATTTTTTGTGGCTAAATAATTGAAATCCTAAACTTGTAACCGACGTAAAATTGGTTGTAAAACATGTTTTTTAGAAATACATAAAATAAGTTTATCGCCACGACTCTCTCAATTTTTTCGTTACTGTAAAAGATGTAATTTTTAGTGTTAAACACAAATCAAGGCTCCTCAAATAGAGAGTAATCTTTTACTATGGTCCATTCGGAAATAAACTGGATTAATTAATTAATTCGTCAAAGAGATTCCATTGGCGCGCTAATAATTATTTAGTAAAGGATGCTGTCGTTGTCGAAAGAGATAGACCGTATAAGATTCCTCTGAATTCACATATCTACATCTATGTTACCCTTCAAAAGATATTATTTGAATGTATATTGCAGTATTTTTATTGTTAGAGAATTTTATTCCAGATAGAAAGCAATCGGCATTCTATAATCACCATTGCAACGTTATGTCTCATTTTTCTGCAACTTTTGACTTGTTACTACAGATCATTTTCGAACTATAGTGGTGAGAGAATCAAGTACCTCTTTCTCTAAGAAAGCTGATACAATTATATTTTTTAATCAAAAGATAAGAAATCCTGACGGCACCTATTCTGTCTGCCATGACCCTATTAAAATTTACTATAGGTATGCGTAGAAATTTTAAGACATCATTGTTATATGTACAAAAATTTATTTTGGGTATACTAAAAATAAATTAGTGTTTAATTTTGTTGGAATTTAATATATTCTATGAATTTTTTATTTATTTAAATTTTTGCCCAAAGAGAAATTACAGTACAAATTTTTATTATTAAAATTTTCTGCATATTTTATATGTATGAGGTTTTCTCACTTCTTTTTTAATGTTGATTTTTATTATAAAATACTTGATGAAAAGGCAATGTTGGTGAACATCATTTTCGTCCTAAAAATAAATACACAAAATGGAAGTCTAATAAACATACTCAGATTGATGAGTTTTTCTTATTCTATTATTAGTGCTAAACAAATAAATATAATTCATTTCTAAAATACAAGAAAATTCTAATAAGCATCGTTCAAAATTACTTACTATTTTCTTTTCTTGCAATGGAATTATTGTAAATTTTCTTTTTCATCTTTCTCCGCATTAGACTCGTAGTTGATAGTTTTTTTTTTTCTACTATTTTCTTTTATTCTGGACTATTCACCATAGCTATAGTTCAGTTCTTTATTTTGAGATTTTCGATATCTTGGAATATTTCTTTCAATGGATTGCTCTGAAGTATTCTATGATTTTGCATTTTTTGTTAAATATAGAGGAAAGGGTGGTAATATGGGCACCCATTTTATATTTTGCTTATAGCTGCTACCATTTTGATTCAATTAACCTGAAAATTGGAGAAAATAAACTTCAATATGTTCTAATTACTTTGTAGTATAATGTATATATGATATTCCTATTTGAATCATCTTTAAAAATATTCTTAACAAATACTCCATTTTTTGAGAAATAGAATTTGTGTCGGTAATATGAGCCCCATGGTGAAAATCAGGAAAAGTGCACTCGCTTAGTACAAAACAATTTTTTTTTTTATTACTAAGATTACATTTATAAAACTGTAGTAATTTTATTCACAAAAATCGCGTATGTAAGTGCGGCATCTGCAACAAAATATTCAACAAATTTTGTAGTGCTTGAAATATGGGCCCCTTCAGTGTGAGGGCTCATAATATCAGCTCGGCAGGTGCCCATATTACCAACCTCGCCATACTTGAATATAAACATTTATCACCGGTTAACCTTAATAATACACTTTAATGTTATTGCAGTAATAAAACCAATGGGACTTGCACAATACACAACAGTAACCATAATTAGAAAATACCTAGTTGTTCTAATAGTAATATTTTTATAAACCCTTACCTTTAAAAGTTTTGATTAGATCACAAAACAAACACACTCCGTATTTCAATAATGACAGCAGCTACTACGCTACCGTGCTTATACTTGATTTTATAGAGACAGATATGTTGGAGTTATAATTTATATAATACCTACGTGGTTATATAATTATCAATCTTACCTCTTCTCTTCTTTTATATAATTATTATTAGCATTATTCTTGCGCAGGTATGAAAAACTGAAATTTTTTTGACCTGACCCGAATGGCAACCCATGTCCTCTGTTTCAAGAGGCAAGCACTGAATAACAATTTATAAGTACTTACACAAGAATTTATTACATATATTTGGTAAATAAACTTTTAAATGTATACAGCGTGAAAATTCCAACAAAGAAGCTACTAAATAACATTATGCTGTTTACGGAAGCATTCAAAGTAAATTATCACCAAGTTTGGAAATTCCACCGCCGAGTATGTTTCCGGTAAAATAGTAGATGTAACAAAATATTCCGTTTCGGTAATATTTTCAACGGCATCTTTTACTTGCGGCGTCGTTCGTTGCACGGTCCGCGATTTCACGAAATCCGATGCTCGCCGCTTGCTGTGACATAAATTTTGCAGTCTGAACTGCGACTGCAGCAAGGAATACGCCAGTGGCGGAGAGAAGGATGGGGCGTCAGGTTTCCGTATTCATTTACGGAAGAAAATTATTCATATTTTTTTTTGCACAAAAATCGATACTGGATTTTATACAAAATGTATGTAAGAGTTTATTTGAAAACAAATTTTTGATTTCACTATATTGATTCAACAACATGCTGTTAAGTTTTCAAAATTAATTTGCTTTGAAACCTTATTATATTAGGAGTATTTAATTAAATAAAAGAATAGTATATTAGCAACCATATACAAATGTGTTATTGAATTTCAATAAATGTAAAGTGTTGGTGTTTGAGAAGAATTATTTGGTGACTGATTGCAATGTTTCAGTGAGTTGAGTGAGATTGGAACAAATAATGAATTTGTATATTTGCGGAGTATGTTTTCGATGGATGGACGTATTGACCAGGAAATTGAAAGGTCGGTGTCTGCATAGTGCATAGTCCAAGTGTTGGGTGCTCTGGGTACATTTGCTCGAAACGTGAATGTATCTAGAGATGCTCGATTGAATGTTTATAATGGTGTGTTAGTGCCTACATTGTTGTATGGTTCTGAATGTTGGATGTGGATGAAGAAGCATGAACGACGTATAACTGCTGTAGAAATGAGATATTTGAGAGGAGTGTGTGGGTATGCGAGACGACATCGTATTCGGAATACATTGGGGTATGGTGAGTGTGAGATTAAGACGAATGTTGTTAAGAAAGTGGGAGTTAGTCAGTTGAGGTAGTTTGGACATCTTGAGCGAATGTCGAATGAAAGGTTGGTGGAACTAATATATGCGGGTGAGATTGAAGGTAACGATTTGTGGCCGAGGAATTAGTGGTTTGTTGCGTTAACGAATGATTCCAAGTAAAAAGAATAGACGAGCATGTATGAATTGCACTATGAATGTGGACGAGGCAAAAGTAGTGTATCAACATAGAAAATGTTTGGAGGAGACTGAATGTTGGTTGATTGTTTTTCAGCGTGATGTTATATGTCTATATTTCTAAGAAAATAAAATCGCTAATATTGCTTTTTTAGTTTTGAAGAAATACAATCCGAGACAAATAATTATAGTAAAAACAAAAATTTTCTACAACTGATTATTAATTAATTAAAGCAAAATACATTTTTATACACATTGATCGACAAAATATAGAAAAAATAGCAACGTTTAAGATTGGTAGACAATAATGAAGACACACAAAAAGCAAAAATACAAAATTGGGGTCAATAAGAAGTGAAAACTAACATTGGTTTATATATTGTAAACACTATATTTTATTAATAGTAGCCGAATTTTTTTTTTTTCATTTTTATATTAAAGAACTGTTTTACAAACCCGTGAAAAAGTTTCCAATTAACTTTTTTTCACGACTGCCAATGTAACATAAAAAAGGGTAGAAAGTGACCTACATTATTATTTTTATTATTATTTTATTATTAGTAAAAAAATACCAAATTTTTTGACAGTTTTAGAAAAAATATTATATTTTTATACATACAAGCATTCGATTCATTATTTATCTTTTAAATTAACAACATCACTGAATTCCTGTTTCAAAGTCACGCTCTCCGCCCGTGTACCAGTTTCTGGAAACGTACAGTGTTGCATTATAACTCGGTCAGGTCCGTTGCAGGAGCGATATGAATCTCGCCTGCCATTGCTGCCGCTAGTCCTGCTGCGTCCAAGCGGTAGGATTGCAGGACAACCAGAGCCCCAATCCATGGCTCGCTTATCCCTGCATTCGTTCACTCTGACCATAAGCGGATTTAGTATAAATCTTCGTTGCGGTACTCGTTGCGCTAGCGCTATAGCCCCTGTAAATGTGTAATAAGTTTTATTTCCGCAGGATGCATTCTGTGTGCCATGTTTTTACACTAATACGTCATGTAAATACCTGAAAAAACACACGTTAATTTGTGCAGGGATTTATTATACGAAACAACGAAGTAGGGTTGTATTATACACATAAAACTAATTGGACTGCCGAACATAAAATCTTCAGTATATATTTGACTACCGTTGTTGAAAACTATCCTACATCTACTTCATATTTATAATTTAAATATCTCAGGAAATAGTTATGTTTGAGTAATTCTTTTTAATTTTGTACAATTCAAGAATTGTTTTGGGCGGGAAGTTATATCACTTTTTTATGCGTTATTAAAAATATAATCGAATAATATTTTGTAAATAATAATTTATATCATACTGCTATATCAAAATGTAATTCACGAAAACGAAAGATGATAAACTGTGGCAAGGTACAATACGATATTGTAGCTTGGGACAGTTTGTCAATAGTTTATTGTACAACTCGCATGGAATGGTATTTAATTCCTACGAGTATGATAGTTGCAAATCATACGAGTATAAAGTGGACATACCATGCGAGTTGTACACTATACTTTCTCAAAGACCACGATGTTATTTCATAATTAATTTAATTTTAATAATAAATTTATCCCGCCATAACAATATTTGACAATTCTAAATAAGTATCTCAGCAATGGCACATGTACGGAAATGAATAGACCTGTATTGAAATACACCCAAAACAAATTCATTTCGCACGATGCTTGCGTGTACATCATTTCCTTAGCAACAACAAACATACAATAAGCAGATTTCTAAGTGGTCGTAGAAAAAATTGTTGTCAGAGCAAAGTCATTGTTGACAGGAGTAACAATAATAAAAAAACAGCCTACCTAAAGATCAATTTTCCATCGTAAAAATGTTAATGTTTTTTGAACATTATAACCATAATCTAAATTTTAGGTATAGGAACATGTTATATTGTTGAAAAGACTGTGAGACTAATTGACTAATGAAGTTAACAATAAATGATAATAAAATATATTAGTTACCACTGATAGAAACTCTTTTCTTAATGTTGTCTGAACAATTAAAATCGTAGTGATCAAAATGTCGCGCCATAAGTACACTAATGTTACTAAATACAAATTGAAATTAGTCTAGTTGAAATTAGATGTAGCTACAAAGCTGCATGCAATTCATTTTGTCCTGAGGTATATGCGTCCCAAGGTGCAACAAATTTCCCTAAATATAAAAAGGCAAAGGCAATGACACAATGATGTATTTATTTATTTTCCTTTATTAAAATATAATCGTTCATCAGTACTGTTGCTTGTTGAGTTTCTATTTATATTTAGTATGAAAACAATTACCTGGACGCCCGAAGTAAATTGTTTTCATACTAAATATAGAAACTCAACCAGCCAATTAATAATACTGTTGAACGACTTTATTCAAATGAACACAAACAAATACACACATCGTCGCCCTGTTTGCCTTTTAACTTATATATTTGCGTTTAAGAGCAGTCCTCAAGCTCAACCACCGCCCACAAAGATGAACTGAAGATTTTTTTTAAATTATTTGTACTAGTTTGTGTAAAACCAACTTGAAACTAAATTATTATGTACTGCCCTGTAACGGATGTTGGATTATTTTCTAATTGTGTTCATTGCAAGTTAATAGGGCGGGGGAGTGCTTTATTCTATTTATTTTATTGAAATTATACAGGTTGATAAGAATATTATATGCGTTATTTGTCAATCCAATGGGCGCATAAACCATAAACGAAATATGACAAATTTATATCAAAATCGTGTAACACTTACGAAATAATTAGTATTATAGTTTTTTTTTTAATATTCTGCAGCAAACCGATATAAGGAATTGAACATATTTTGATGTCACGGGTACTCTCATTGTTTCTATTGACCAGAAATATGAAAAGCTCAAATCGCGCGTCTGCAGTTGCGCCCAACGCCTATTGCAGGCTAAAATAGAACTTCGAAATGACATTTCATTTATTTTGCTCTTTGGTATTTAAGATTATATTTGTTGGGCTTCTATTACTTGTTTTATAATTTCATTGTTTTATTGTGCTGTTTTGAAAAACTATTGAAAAAATTGATTGCTGAGGTTAGGTTACATTACTACCAGCGCCAATGTTCTCAAACTTTCGTATGTTATTTACTCGAATATCAAGTAAAATACTCTAAAGTTGCAAAAAGAATTATATATTTATTTATATTAAGTTTACTTGCTGTAAATTAAGTCTTATAATGTGTAAATATTATTTTTACATTAAAAAATATATTAATATTTACTATCATGAAAAATCTTTGTTCAAAAAATCATATCTCGGGTAATATATGGAATTTTCACATCATATTTGCACTGATCATATATTCCAATAAAGTTTTATAAAAAAATAATTTTTTTTAATGGTTTATGGGCCCATTTACCTTTTTTCTGACAGGCAACGTTTTTCTCAACCGGGTTTCAATAAAGTACAAATGGTTTCCGCTCAATTAGTTCAGGCTATTTGAGATAATTGTGGACAAACAAAATACATTTGATGAAACTTTTTGTGGTAAATTAGTAATGTTATTCACAGTCTATCTGTTTTATTAAGCCTGTAATAATTAGTCTGTCGGTTTCCACCAATAAACAAATTTCTCCAATAGGTCTTTTTTAGAAGCATAGTGCGTAGGATACAAATGTTTTCATCAGTTGAACCCTACTTTATATCAATTTGAAAAGAGTTATCTCCAGTGTAGCATAACGTATTCTCCCCATTTACCAAATCCCAGTCGGGGAGGCGAACAAGTGCCTGCAACTTATCACGAAATAGTGCCGTGGCAGCTGGACACACGGCAGTGTCAGCCGAGCCATCGAAGGGCCGTCGTTTTAAATGCCGGGCTCGGAAAATCGAACCGAGCCAAAGGCAATCATACAATGCTTACGCGTCGTCTTTGCTTGAAGAAACGTCGAGTCAGGCCCGATCCCGCCACCGCGTTTCCGGAGCGCGGTCCGCCGACCGGAAGTTCATGAAGGCCGAGCCTCGCCGTTCAATCCGCGGAACCGAATTACGTTTCATTGGGTTTTATTTTTTGTATAATGATTACATCAGGGATTTTCAGTAATTCACTTTAGTAATTATTGTTTTTTCTAAAAGTATTTTTTGTAAAATTTGCGTTTCAGGATTGCTTTACTGAAAATGAGGTTAGTTTTAGATAAAAGCACATTAGCACTTAGTTCTATAATTATTTGACTAAGAAACATATTCAGTTTCATTCCTATGTTTCATCATACATATTGTAACAGGTACCTCGCACTTGGTACCAAGAGGTAACTGACATACGAAAGGGTTTTACTTGATTAAATGAATAACCAAGGGTAGCGTAGTCGCTGGCCACCACGGAATATTTTAACTCGATTCCGAAGAGTATTTAGAAAAAGACTTCTGATCAAATGGCGGGAAATATGCGCGCAGGTGGGAATCAAACACGTATTCAACAATAACAAAATTATATAATATTTAATAACGAACAAGCAAAATAAATTATATAAATCAAATACTTTTACGAGCTGAATAATTCGACGCTATATAATCAAAAGTATCGCTTACTCACTAACTTTTACAATAACTTTAAAAGATCTAAACTGATATAACATTCGCTATTAACAAAACTCATACATAAAACTCAATCTACTTACATGAACTCACAAAATAAACTTCACAAAAACTATGTATACAATCGACAATCGAGAGGAGCCCTTAAAACTTTGTATAAATTCTTTCAACATTTCACAAGAAAAGCCAAAATGCAAGTGTCTGCTCACTGCCCAAGGTTCACAATTTATTACTTTAGGGATGGGACAGTGGCACTCAAAATAACTCTAACTGGGCACTACTCTCCCATAAGACTCTGGTTAAATATTTCCTACAACATATTGACATCTGCTGATTAGGCGGGAACTGAACTGAAATACTTAAGAAGTGGAATTTTCCACGAACAACTAACAATGAACCATTTACTTAGTTTGAAATCTCTAAACATCGTTTGCAATCTTTAATCGTAATAAACGCAAATACCGTTTATTACAATATACAGAGAACAAAAATAGTACCGTTCATTTAATTTAACTAAGTATTCAGTTAATTTGCGCGCAACTGAAAAATTCAGTCAAAACAGTTGAATACTTCAGTAATAACTACTGATTCCAGGTTATATTTTTAAGTAAACAAATTATAATATTTAATAATTTAATACATATTAAAACATTTTGATAATAGATATTTATGTAAGAACTACTACATAATAAGACAATTTTGGGGCCATACGATATTTTTCAACTGTTATTTTATTTTGTTTGGAATGACAGTTATATTTTCTGATGACAACTACGAAAAGTACATAAATTCACACGCAAAACTATTGTACTGAAAGTTGGTCATTGCATTTTACTAGCAATGCTGTGTAATATGGAAGCTCGTTAGCCAATCAGATGCATCCGCAACTGTATGATATGATTTTATAACACGCTGCGATAACTGAGCGAACTACTCTAAAAATTTGTATTTAAAAGTTTGACAGTTGCAGATAATTGGCTGAACTTACACTGATTAACAATGTTGGACCTTAATTTTTCCGATTTTAAAATAATTTTTGGTGAATTCTGATAGTAATGATGTTAACAAAATCTATTTTAATATTCATATGTAAATTTTATATTAGTTTATTTTTTTACTTAATTGTTGTCGTCGGAAAAGTATTGTGCATAAAAAAATTGATAATTTCGAAGTGTGACTTTTTCTTTTGTTTGGCTACCAAGCTGTATAATTGGTTATTGTTTTTACTTTATCGGGCTAGTCTATGAAGGGTCACTTTATGAACGCTAAACAATATCATAAATTAAAAGTATTTATGAATAATATTAAGTAACGATGCATTTTTGCAATACGTGATTGACATGTCAATTCTACAAAATTTTCAGTTATTTCAACTGAAAAATGTAAGTTGTGCGCTGCTTAACTGATACATACTGTTATTTCTTGAATAACCAACATGGTGCCTATTCTATAACTTACCTGTTAATTTTTAACGGCCTGTTAAAATTTTTAACTAATAAAAATATTTGACAAAATTAAATTTTGAACTTTTATTCAGTGACATCTGGGATCATTGGTTAAAAATTTTAACAGGTAAGTTACAGAATACTC
Source organism: Poecilus cupreus (assembly GCA_963942605.1). Lineage (NCBI taxonomy): Eukaryota > Metazoa > Arthropoda > Insecta > Coleoptera > Carabidae > Poecilus > Poecilus cupreus. The sequence goes on along the minus strand of OZ012714.1, from coordinate 6,855,033 downwards.
CCCATATTCAGTAAATACGAGAATTATCCGTAAAATAATGTCTCCTTTTTTTTGCACAAAGAAAAACACGTTTATTTGCAATGAATATTTAATATTGTCACATTTTTATTTGTAATAAAATAAACTTGTTATGATCGTAACAACACAGCCCTTGATATTCAATTTAATTTTTAACAGAGTGGCAATTTTTTACTTACTGTGCAATACATTTTACAAAAACAAATTAATTATAAAAAAATCTATAAAATTTATACGTAATAAAATTCCTATAAACCTGGTTTATGCTGCCTTAATTAAAAATCAATTGACGGTAACTATACAGACAAATATCATAAAATTTTATATTGTAAGAATAATTTTATGATCTTATATATGTTATGTATAGTCTGCAACAGTATTAAATCGTTGTACCTATATATTATTATGATGTCAATTATTGCGCGGGGTGCGATGACGTAATCCCCTTGTACATAATTCCATCACAGACAGTTATAAAATACATTATCACACTCATAAAATATCAAATTTACCGATGTTACATTAAAAGGCTAACAAACTCGTTAAATTCAATCCCTTTTTATATTTAAAGTCTCTTTTGAACTCAGGAAACAGTTTAAAGTTACTGGACGTTTATTATCTGCACGTTAGTAGGCTGCGAGAGACAAAAGAACAAAGATATTAGCTGGCGGAGACAAAAGAAAATAAAGTTTTCAACACGGCTATTCCTTTTCGCTTCCTTTTCCGCTTGGCGTTGTCTCCCCACTTTTATCCTTTTATTTTCCGGTGTCGTCCACATGGGACACTCTTGTTTCGTGTTTCGCTTTTCCCGTGGCTCTTTCGTAATTTTCCGATTTTTCCACTTTTTGTTACTGATATTTAGTTCGAGTATATATTTATTTGATATTTCGCTATATTTTACTCATAGAAGTCTGCGTATACATAGTATGTCAAAATGGTAAAAAAAAAACTGCAACAGAGAAGAAAAACAACCAGTACTTTATTTTAAAATATTTACATGCTATAATTCTCCATTCTAAATACTTTTGCAATAAATATATTTTATTGTATGCAGATACAATAAAAGACCAAGTCAAGAAAATAACTGTTAAATTTTTTATAAGTGTGAAACACACGAAAATGAATTAATTAATGTTATAGGCAATTATACACTAAATACACTAAATTATAAAAATTACAGACACAAAAGAACTAAACACATTCTGTAATAGAAACACGAATTTAAATTATTAATACTGTTCTGTTACATACCGATTTAAGATCATGATGGTGAGTTTTTATGTCTTTTTTCTCACAATATTAACATAGTTAATAGTTAAAATATTCAGGCAATAAATAAACTCTAATATATTGTAAAAAGTTATTACCCTTAAACAATAAATTCATAAAAAAGTGTGATTGTAATGTATGTGTATTATATTTGACTGACAAAAATTTTATATATATTGTATGTAAGATATTAAATTTTAATTGTTGTTTTTTAAACCTATTCAATAATAAATTACATTTATTGATAATAAAATTTAAAATATTGTTTTCTCGGTAGGTAGTTCATTAGCATACATGTAAAAGTCACTTTATATGTAATCATCGCATTTTTCAAAGTCTTACTGCTTTGTGTTTTGAAACACGCATACATTTATTAATGTTTTCACATAAATCATATTTAATTTACAACTATAGAATTCATATATTTTCTAATCCGCTAGAAACGAAAGCTTTTAATATAAGAAGGAATAGGGAACTTTGTAATTAATTCGCATTTAGTATAAAGAGTAAATTTTGATTAGCTTTGAAACACAGCTACAAAGACTGCAGCGTTCAGTATGAATTAAACTGGCGCGGAGAAATTTAATATTTCATCATCAGAATCATTAAGCTATTCTCGACTGTAGAAACTTATAGTTTGCTTTTACTGCCAAGTCATAATTTCGACTTAAAACAGTTTCATTTAATATAACGAAATCTTCTTCCTAGTTTTGATTCAATTTAAGTTTAAATTAAAACGGCTTCGCAAGTTTAAGTTTATTATTCAATTTAAAAAGTACAGTCTGTTGAGCAATTTACCCCAAAATGTTTGATAATTCTGACAAATATTCAAATAGGGAATAGCAGATTAAAGAAGTAGTGTAGATAAGTTTGCGATTATAGTAATATCTTGAAAGGGTGGTCAAATAACAGGCCCAATTAAACCATCACCGAAATCCTTTCATTTTAATTTCTCAACCCGGGGTCTGAAAACTGGAAACAGCAGAAGAATGAAGGAATTATACACTTGGAATAGTTCATTCTTCGCAGGAACTTGGACGGTTTCGGCAATTCCGCCAAGTGGCGAGAAAGAGAACAATTCATCCTAGTCCTCAACTCAGAGGCGTATTTTAGATATTTTGCAGAATAAACCAAAAAATATTCCAGTTCGTATAATTAATTGGGCGAGAGGTAATATAGTTTTTAATTTCAAATTTCAAAATAAAATAGGAACCCCTATTTTTTATTACAGATTCGGTTTTTACACTAGAACGATGTAGGTTTTATCCGATACATTTTTTTTTATTCGTGATAGATGGCGCTGTATTCGCAAAAATTAAACGTTTTCCGTAAACGCCTTTTATCAGGTTTACATTTTACAGTTATACAAACGTCACACTGGGGTCTGGGAAACCCGAAGAAAAGAAATACTACTTCTCCATATCCGGATGTAATTTTACTAGGGATTTTAGTACCTATGGAATATTTGTATAGGTTTATAGAAATACATTAAACAGTAAATAACTGAACCGCATATTTTATTCAAAAACACAAAACTTAAGTTTTTACCTCCCGCCATATCCTGTACGGGAGGTATAGGAATCATGCTAAAAATTGTGTAGTGATTTTTCAGTGGATGAGCACGTTTAGGGTCTCTAGAATACGAGTGTCAGTCTGTGTGGATCTCTGGAGTCAAAAACTACTAAACTGAAAATTTTGATAATTTGTATATATCAATTGTATACCCTTTGGAAAAGCTGATTAGTTTTTGGTGATAATCCAATAACCGGAAGTGGTAGTTTCCTTGAAGGCCTATCAAGTTATTTTAAAATATCTCAGTAAATTATGGTTTAATAAAAATTTTGTTATTAGAATAATGTTTCAAATATTATTATCTACAATTAGTGTTTGAAATATTTTTCTCTTACTGACACCATATACGAATTACAACACGTTAAACAAAATATAGTTTCATATTGTCGTTTAAATCTGCTAACTTTTTTTTTTTTTTTGGAAAAACAAAACAACGGTTGAAAAATGACATTTTTTGACATGTGTCATAACTTTTTTAATGAATGAGCGTTTTTTGATTGTGGTGGTCCGTGTTCCTGAATTTGTTTAGTATTATAGAAATTGAATCTGCAACGATGTAGCATCGAAAATTAGTTGAGAATCATAGAGTTTCTTAGATTCCAGTATAACATTCTAGTGTTAAGAGACATAAGTCTCAACTTATGTAATATTTCATTTTCTTTGGAAACTATGAATGAGTTGAATTCGGAGTATTCCGAGCTCCGATGAGTACGCCTCTGGCAAAACTGCTTTTACTTTCTCAACAATTTTACGTGGAAACTTTCCGTACAGTGCAATTAAGCAACACGGGGTATTGCAGTTTCTTGAAATGAAACTATATATTTGTTTTTATCGCAAGAATATCTTGAAATTTAATCGTACTACTTGCTTCTTATTATTCTTCCTTGTAACGAGCTATGAATTATGAGGAAAGTATATTATTATTTTATTGCTATCAGATGAAAAGAGGAAATGCATATGCATATAGGTAATTATATTAACTCAGATTTATGACATTGTAAAAATATTATTCCTGATTCTACTTTGTTTACTTCAGATTACAGTATATATGCGCAGCTTGAAATATTTATTATTCGTTGTAATCTGAATGTTATATTTATTATTTAGTAGAATGCTATACAATTTTCCACATTTACATTACATCACTTGATTTTTTTTTCAACAGATATGCTTTGGGTCAATAAAATACGATTTCACTATTTGATGGTCTGTCTGTTTCTCAAAATCTATGAATGATATCATATTGAAATTCAGGTTCAAAATTTGAATGTTACGAGCTGATTAGATTTTGGTAGCAGTTTATTAACCGGAAGTGGTAGTTTATATACACCTTGAATGTTGATATATTCAAATAATACTGAACACACGAGTAGTATTCGGTCCAACGGCCTACCTAAAGTTTTATTTATAATATTAAATATGTTAGTTTCTTTGAAATTTGTGTAGAAACATGTTATATCTCTGAAAAGGGAATACATCTAATAAAAAAAACTACCCCTTTTCATTTAAGAAAATATAAGTTATTAGTTAGCCAGCAAAACTGATTGGTTGCTTTACAAAAAACTCACCCTATAGAATAGTATATTCTACAACAAGTAATGGAATGGCACATATTCCACGCGAGCAAAAAGTTTGTGTGGGATATGCCATTCCTTTACATGTTGTAGACTATACTTTCTATAACAAGATTTTAGAAATTATACAAAAAAATACAAATATAAAACTGTTGAAAATGTCAAACTCAAATAAATCAAATTAAAACAAATAGACGTAACCATAGTAACTGAATCAATATACTTCATATATCGCGCCAATATGCGGCTCTGATTTGTCGAAATTATTCCATACGCGGCATATGGAATGAGAGTTGTTCCTATACTGCTTTTAGTTGTAGAATGTGTAGTTTCCAAAACAGTTTTATAGAAACTAATTATAAATGCATCCCCTTTGAAACTATCTATTTATTTTAACGTTTGTTATTGTATCAAAATAATGCAATATTATATCATCTAAAACTACAAAAATTTTTAAAATTGAATAAGTTGAGTAAACCATATGTTTAGAATAACTTATTAAAATGTGTAGCCTGGTTTAGTAATGTAGACACTAATTGCTACTGGGATGATATTTATGTGTCCAAAATGTCTGTTTGGGTTGAATATAATGATCGCGAGTTCTCATTTCTACAATCCGATACGTTGGCGCGGAGCTATTTCCCTCTTCATAAATAAACCAGTTGAAGATGTTATAGGTATCAATTTAGAAACCCAAACCATCTTGAAATTTAAACATATCATAAAATTTTCAGTGTAACCTCCCTTATTTCCACACCAAGGATCGATGTAACATATCTTCCAGCATCTTTCATAAAACGTTCAAAATAACTTCGCTGCATAACACCTTTAACATAAAAATACACCCAATATCTCATCCGAAAAACGTTTTACACATTACTTATTACCTCCCATCAAGCATTTCACGATTTCACAAAATTTTCCTTTGCCCCGTCTTCATTGACGCTATCGTAACACCCGACGGAATCCTGGATCATTTTGTAGATTTTCCGTTTTCTTGGGGACGCCTTCTGCGATCGAGCGAGCGCGTAAGTGTTCGGCAAACGATGGTAATGCATATTCGGTGTATATTGTAATTCTGCGACTTGGTCGATATTCCTTTATGCAAATTCTATCGCAGCTGACACTGCTATATATCGACAGCGATGCAGACAGCGATTTGTGTCAATCATTGGCTTTGCTACTGGGTTGAAAACTTGAATAGGCACCATTCATGATTGCTGAAATAGTGTTATGGTTTTTGTATTGTGCGGGGTTGATGCACCATAGCGTTTTCAGTAATATTTTTGAAATATTCAATTATTGGTTTCCCTAATTATTTTGCATTAAAAATATTAAATAGTTTATTGTAAAGGAAAAATTTCTGCATTTTTTAAAAGTAATATTTATACGTTCACTTTACCTGCTAGCTGAAAATGACGGTTATTTTCAGAACAGACCTCATAGCTGTTATGCAGGATGAATCATAACGTACGGAGGAAATTTTATTGACAAAAATTCAATAATTACAGTTACCGCTAATTAAAATTTAGTATATTAATAAGACGGAGTCGTACTGAAGCAGTATATTCTATTTGAAATTGAAATTGAAAGTTAGTTGAACAATAGTAATTTAAAAAATTAATAATTCAGTAACAAAATGTTTTAGCTATTTAATTTGTTCTTTTGTCAACAACCGTTGATAAAAGTGGCCCTTTTAAGTGTTGCTTAGTAAGTTAAAAGTTTCACTTTCGGACACTATTGTTAAAAGTAACATAGCAACATGTTAAAAGTGATTTTATTGTTACTTTTAACACGTGGCTAAGTATTTTTATCAATAAATCAACAAATATAACCCTATCTGTCAAAATATCATTCTACATTTTTTTTGTATTAACTGATACACTAATAAGATCGTAGATAAAATTTTGTATGATGTACGTGTTAAAAGTGATTTACTTCGTTCGTGGGGTTGTTTCACTCGGCTTCGTCTCGCTTCGCAAACTTCCACACTTATTCATAATATGTCACTTTAATACTTATATCATAAATAGCTATTTTATAGAATCGACGTAGATCCTAATTTTTTCTATTAATTTCAGCGGTATTCATTAAGTTCGTGTGAATTTAAAAGAACTTTAAACTACTTTAAAATATTTATCTTGGTTTTGAACTCAATAAAATACTTCGATAATGTTTTCATCATTAGCACATTTGTGACATACAACGCATTGCACAATAAATATAAAAAATCGATTAGTGCGATCTACGCAGTTTACGTAGCTTGGAAAGTACAATGTAGTAGTAATTTACTACTTTTTACATCAAAGACTATAAAAGCAAATTAAACAAAATATGCTACTATTATTTATCGCTGAGAATATTTCATATTTTAAATAACATTTTAAGTAATATAGGTAATAAGAAACACTTTCGTAGAAATTATCTGTTACGGACAATGATTAACTATTGAACAATTGATCCTTTGGATTCATTACTTGTCTATACACAGAAAACATAAAAATAACAGCTTTTTATTATGCAGTGTATGAATTTGAATGTTTAATAATTACAACTGATACATATTTGACATACAGAATAGACGTTTCAGTTGGTTTTTTTTTTTCTTATAATAACTATGATTATACGAATATACCGTGTGTCTGTCTGAAAGGTGTACATAGAAGATTAACATAGGAAATCAGTTTTTTGTGTGTTGTTACTCGGTGTTCTACCGGACAACAATAATTGTAGTACCAATCGAGAGATTTCATTTTTCTGAATTTGAATATTACATAAATTACAATTTAGTTGTAATTTGGCCCAGTAATTTAATTTTAAAGTTTTCAAAATTCTCCGATTTATTCAATTTTCATCGAAAATAAATATAGTCACCTATGACTGCTTTATTTTGATTTCTTTCAAGCTATTTATCTGACGTTTAAAAATTAATTTACGGAACCAAATTACAACTAAATTGTAATGTATTTTACATCGTTTCTCTCAGAAAAATGATATCTTTCGATTGATACCACAATCTTTGTTGTCTGGTAGAACACCGAGCAACAGCACGCATAAAACTGATTTCCCATGTTAATCTCCTATGTACATCTTTAAGACAGACACACGGTATTATCATATACAGGATGGTGCCTCGGACTATGCAGTACAGGGATATAAATTGTCAGTGTGAAATTATTTGCTCCCTCAATTATATTAGAGTAAAAGTTTGTTTAGATTTTATCAAGAGAAAAAAATTCTGCATCTATTGATACCATTGTTTATAAATTTCCATAGATCGGAATAGGAGAAATCGTTTAAACTTATTAAATATCGTTGCTATTATGTACTAAATAAAAAAAAAACAAAATGATTGAATAGTTTTATACCGGAATTTAAAACAAAGCAATAGCTGATTACAACAATGTAATTTGGCAAATGGGGTAATAGGACAAATGTTACCATTTATAAATTATATATGTTACGGGTAAATTCCGAAAGCGGATAATGTCAATATTATGCGGATTATATTGACATTGCCCAACATATGTAGATTATGATGAAATGTATGAAAAATTGTACCAATATTGACTTCATCCGGATGATTTCAACATTATCAATTAATTGCTATAGTTTATTCCACCTTTCTTTAAAGAGACAAATATAGATCTGTGATTGGTTAAAAAAATACAGTGTGCCATTACAAGCATTCGGCAGTATACTCTCAGAATTTTGAACTAATATGCACAACTGTAATTTCATCACCAGTTCGTACACAGTTATTAAGAAAGGAAAGAATAAATTGCACATCTTTATAAAAGTATACAGATTTAAAGATAATATAAATTTAAGCATAATTATTTCTAATATACAGTATGTAGAAGCAATAGGATATAATACAAATGCAATGGCAATGCTATACCTACATATAACTCAAAACAGTAAAGTGTAGTGTGGCATTTTACAGTGTATATATGTTTGTATTTTACATCGTGTTTAGCACGTGTTTAAGGACCAATCACAGCACAGAAAACCACGTGGATTTGTGCCCCTTTAATGAAATGTCTCGTGGAATAGACTTAGAGAATTTTACATGTTAAATTGTAAATATAATTAATGATTGAGTTAGCTAAAAAGATAATAGCAATTTATCAATTCTAATAAAAATCCACTCAATTCTGTACGTCGTGATAATGAATTTATAATTTTTATTAAATTTCCTTATTTTATTTATTCTCAATAATGAAATATTGAACATATGCACACAAACAGCCACACACATAAACGTCATCGAGAGAATGGTTTAATCAGATTCAGTGGACTTCAAAACATGCATTTCGCCATCAATTTTTTTTTCATGGTACTATGTATAGGACAGTAAAAACCAGGCATATCATGTCAGACTGTATTCCGCTTTAGGTCTCCTTGTGGCAAATGTGAAAATATTTAAATAAAATATTCACTAGAGCACATCTCGGTTTTCTGAAATGGCCAGTTCTATTTCCTTTGATCTTTTCCATCCAGTACGAGATGCTGCACGAGGTTCCGCTATTCTGACAGCGCAGTTCGTCATATCTTAGCTAAGGGTACTATGGGAAGTGACGTTCTTACGAACATGCAAAAAACAAAAGAATATAAATCGTTTGTTTAGGTGGCCTGACCTATATCATTAATAACAGGAATATTATTATTGACAGTTTTACAAAAAAAAAAAAAAAATTAAACTTCTCCAAATTTTAAAAAAATAATCTTTGACAGGAATATCATACATACGTTTATTTTAATGAAATTAGTACCATATATTTTCTTTAATAATCATTAGGTTTTTTCCAACTGCTCATTTCTGACAAGTTTGTGACAATTTCACTGCGCCTGCGAAAAATGTAAACAAGATAACTTTGAAACATAAGCTTCATTTCTTTTTTTGTAGCGAAAAATGTATGAATTTCTTTATTTATATTTATATTTAAGGTTAGCTGTCAAAACAAAAAATGAGCATGCACATGCGCTTCATTCTATTCGTCGTTCCAGTCTATATTACAAACTTAATTTGTTTACATTTTTCGCAGGCGCAGTGAAATTGTCACAAACATGTCACAAACTTGTCAGAAATGACCAGTTGGAACAAACATATTGTGTATAATTCGAGCTTAAAGTATTTATGTCAGAATATATAACTTTGCCCTCTAAATATACAAATAGCTGTTATGGCATTGTAAATAAGCATGTAAATAATTTGGAAATAAAAAGTGAGCACATAGAAGGACGCGCGTATTACCTGGTGACGTCGAAGTTGTGAATCCGGTAAAGTTCCGGAGCGTGGTCCGACAGAGGAGCATTGGACAAAGTTCGGACGGAAAGCGCGTCAACGTTACAAGTTCGTTAATTGCTCGGGTTCGCTGCGACGTCGCTTGTCTGCGTCTGCTCTGCAGCAGTCGTGGCCTAATACCTCCAGTAATCTGCATATCTCTTAAGGATTTACTACAGTAATCTGTTAGTTTGCATATAAATTTACTAATTATTATGGCAGGTCAAACTTCTAAAACGTGTTTCATCCTTTCTCATTTATATTAAGATTATATCTCTCCACAAAGCTGCCAAGCCGTGGAGCCCTATATCGCAACGGAAGCAAATTATTGAGCGTTGAGCACGTGAAATGAGCCAAGTGAATTATGAAGCACTTGGAGTGTAATTGATTTTTCTGGAAATTATTTATTACTTCCTGGAATTAGGCTGTCATTTTCTAACCTACACAAACGACTACTGACACAGATACTCCTTGTATTTGCAGTTTTTTCTCCTACATTGTATTTCTTAAATAGATCTTCATATATATTTATAGGTTAGAATCCAAAAAGGATACTTGTTTGCATTTGGCAATTAATCTCTCAATTGTAGTACCAAATTAGGGAATTAGGCATTTATGTTAGAAATTTTTACTTAATCTGTCCAACTATTTGTCACAACATTTGTTTAGTAGTATATTATGCAACAAGTTTTATAAAAATTTCTTTAGTAACGAGTTTGTAGGAACGATCGAAATGAGTATATAAAATATAAGAGTTTATTCAACGAATATCATAGGGTACTTTTTCTACGACTGTAGAGTAAGGAAATAAAAAATGGAATATTATTAGTTGCTAATATTGCTGCTCGCGTAATTTCAGGTGGAGTTGCCAATAGAATTTGTTATTATTATTATTAACACAAAAATGAGCCGAGGACAGAAGAGTAACAACATATTTCTCGAAAAAACATTTTACAATAATACATTTTTCGAATATTACAAAAGTCGAATGTTACAAATATCGAAAATACATTAGTCGAAAGTGAACAACACCAAACGTCATATTTCCATCTAGTAAACAATGATTACAATACGACATTTGGTATTGTTCACTTTCGACAAATGTATTTACGAGATTTGTAACAATCATTTGTAATATTTCCAACATTCGATGTTTGTATTTTCGATACATTTATAAACTCCAAATTTAATTTTCTACATTTGTATATTTGAGAAATGTATTTTCGATATTTGTAACATTCGACTTTTGTAATATTCGAGAAATGTATTATTGTAAAATATTTTTTCGAGAAATAATATGTATATATTTATAAGCTCAGTTTATAGGAAATTTTAAGAGGGACGTACAAAAACGGCGAACAAAAAAAATAAACAAATACAAATTATGCCGTTGTTACGTTCCGCTGTTTGATTCCATACTAAACACCCTTGTTAAATTTCTTTACAATGACATAAAATCTTCGGTGCTGTACACTATTGCCATTTATGGCCAATGAAACGAAAACTACAGGAAGCTAACTTCAGGTCGATTAAACATCGAAATCACAGCTTGTCAATGTATGATTAAGATGTTATTTAGTGCCATGGAAACCAGTACATTAAATTTTAATTACAGAAGTAGAAAATAGAATATTATAAACATATTATAAACATCACTTTAATTACAAGTTTTTGAGGGATGAGCGAAGCGAATGATTGAATAACAAGTAATGCGCGATGTATTTAAATTATAATACATAATTTCTATACATATATAAATAAATATATCATCACGGCTTTTGCTCAATTTGGGTGCGGCACTCTACATTTGCAGATCTCGTTAGGTTCCCCCTCCACTAACATCCTTGAGGGCTATGATTTGACGGCTGGTAACCGCACTTCATACGAAAAATTATATGACCTACCGAGATCTGCGTAAGCAGAGTGCCACACCCGTAATGGGTAAAAGGCGTGATGATATATTTATTTTATTTATATTTATAGTTAGGTTATATATTAAGCGCGTACAGTGTGAGCACCTCCTCAAAAATGTTAGTGAAGGGGGAACCACAGGTGTAAAGTTAAAATGGCAACTGTCAGTTGTGAACTGTTGGATTCGAACTGAGGTTCTCATGAATTACAGTCCGATGAGTTAACTCATTTTATGTGAATAAAATTATATACGAACCTTTTTTTGATCGTAGTTTAACCTGAATTTTGAACGAATTTTTGTTTTATACATGCTTTGAAAGTAATTGTAATAAGCAAAATTCGAGTACGTTGTTATTAATCTGTTGAATTCTACATCGTGAACAAGGTCCTTTTTGATCACCAGAAATCACAATATTTGAATAATTTGACACCTTTTTCCTTCATAAAAGCCTTGAACTTTCGCTTATCTCAAAATTTAAATTTGTTTATAAATTACTAATATTACTTTTTTGGAACTACAATTTGTACAACTTCACACTGAAATTCATTTCAGTATTCACTCACGACATGCTGATAAAAATACACTTTAAGATATATGAGTATAGCTAGATACATATAAAACACCAGAATTAACTTTCATTTTTAGACGTACCTCCAGATTGTACTTTATATTTACTATAATAACTACAGAACAATGAAATGAAAATTGTAATATGGAATGTTTCAGCCTTGTAAGTTAATGGCACGCGAACTTTTTAATAGAACATAGTTTGACGAAACTAATTATTTCGTAGTTCAGAGACAAATTTTAAGCATATCTCCCTCATCAACAATGTTTTTGACTCATTAACCGAAAACCTCATATTACACGTGTGTCATCTACCGACACCGTCCGTAACTAGAAACAAATTCATCCACCGTTCACCGCTGTCATTTCCGCCCTCGACTTTCGTACACATTAATCTAAGCAGGCCGAGAAACAAACGAGCATGAGAAAACGACAGAGAACGCGCCTTTGCTAAGGTTGCCTCTGTGACACATAAATTAAATAGTTGTGACAAACCGGCGCTAAATATACCCCCGCGGGGTCGGTTCCAACAGTGGCGTTCGTCTTCGAATCCATTTGGGGCAATTGGTTATTTTGAAACTGTGCTCTACTTTCGAATAATGGAAATAGTTTGTGAATCTTGGGAAGGTACTTAGGTAATTGCGTTAGAAGCACTAACGCTTAGTTTGTATTAAATAAATATCTATTTTCGAGACATTAATTATTGAATGAGAGCATTGCTGCTTATTCAGTGAAAGTGATTAATTGAGCAATTGATTCTCGAATATACTAGCAATTTTATTGTCCTTTGACTACCAGCGACGTAGATAAAATATTTTCTTCGCGACCGGCAGAGGACTTCGGTTATTATAATACAGCCAATTTTATTTCAACGAGAGATTTGTTCTTCCCCGACGGGAGAGAAAGTGCTTAAATAATTAAATTTGTTTATGAAAATTAAACAAAACAAAACAATATAAAGGTAATTATCATAAATTATATCATAATTCTAATAATTTTTAAATATATAGTAACCATAAAGCTATTGGGGACGTAAAAAAAGTAGTACATACACCACGTGAAATGATTGTATTTTCTCTTCAAACCTCTTAAAAATACCTACGTTGTTCTATAATTGTATTCAACAAGCAGAAGTTCAATATTGTCGCCGCCGACGTAAAAGTGTCTCCTTCAACTCCGGCGGCGGACATAGTAAAATATTATGAAAAATATTTTGGTTGTAATTCAATAATTTGACAGTTAAAAATGAAACAAATGAACAAAAATAACAAAGCAGCATATTCTATGACAACTAGAAATGCTGGATAAGGGCCGATCTTTCCATCTACGAATAAACTTTCGAATAAGTTATTCTTCGAATAAATAAAAAAATACGCATCAAAAAATGACAGCTAGAACAATAAGTATCATTTGAGCTATGATTTCGATGCGACATTTCTCAGTTTTTTGAAATTTTGTTTGAAATTTTTGTCATTTTTTATTGATTTATAATTCTATTTTCTATGTTTGAAGAAAAAATAGCTTCGCTCGTCGTTCAAACTTACATGCTCAGCACACGAAATATCACATTTACTCTTAATAACACAATATATTTTTGCAGCCCTTACTTATGGCTCGTGCTTTAATTTAATACATGGTTTCGAACGTTTAAGTTACGGCGTGAAGTTAACAACTGACTTCTAAGCACAGGCTCAAGTTAGCTTCTTTCAATAATTGTCAATTTAACTTATTTTAATTTGCGGTCGTAAAAAAAGTACAGTATGTCACACGTACTATAAACTCTATAAATACTCGTTTTTATGCATTCGCTTCTCTAGTTCCTTATCGCTCGTGTATAAAAACACGTTTATAAAACTTGTTACATAATCTAATATTTTATACTCTCGTTAATTAAAATATAATGGTTTCCATGGTGTTAAAAAACATCTAATCACATTTAGAAATGCTGTGCTTTCGAACGTTTTAGTCACGAAGTGAAGTGAAGTTAGCAACTGACTTATTAAGCACGAGCTGAATTATAGCTCCAATTATTTTTTTTCAATTTAATATTTTTCCAATTAAGTATAACTTTCTAGTTATGTATATGTATTATAATTTACCTATTTCTATTTTGTAAAGTTGACTTTTACAGTTTTACCTAACCTTATGACGTTATGAAATGTAACTTTTTACAAAATTGTTATGAAATGAGTTTTGTAAAAATCTTTACGTAACTTACGTACTGAATATTACACAACCGATATTCAATTAAATCAAATGAAGTGTAAATGCCTACTTTAATAATAAATAAAATAATTTATTGCTTGTCAAATATTGACATTGAATAATTTTGAAGGTAGAGGAATGAAATAACGAAATTAGATAAAATATTGTACTTGCACGTAATACGTTATGAAAAGCGCTCTTTTCATAACTGATTACGCAAATAACTATTATTTATTTTAATGATTAAATTTGCAATAGCAATCATGCTGCATCTGTCATAAGACATAAATATTAACGTAAAACTAATGTTTTTTTTTTTAATACACTTGTCGTTCATTCCTAAAAAACTTGAGACTAAACCGATTTTTTTAAAACTTGTTGCATAATATGCTATTTTATGTCCGGTATTATAAAAAAATTAACTGTCATTTAAACTTACTTTTAAAGTAATTTTATTTGTTTTTGACAAGTGCATTATAATGACATACTTAACATTGCCATCAAAAATTTGTTTATAATTTGGATTACTTGATGTAAATTTAGTATAGAAGTAAATTTAACTGGAGTTTAAATTTCTTTATAATATTGGGCCAAAGACTAAGAAATTAAGCTACCATACAAGATGTTTCAGATCAGGAGAAACATAGAAGGCAGATATTATAAAATATAATATTGATCTTCATTCAAAATGAAATTCAAAATTTTGATATAACTATGTGTACTTTATCTTTAATGGAGGGATATACAGAGTAAAATGTTTGTACTGTCATCCATTAATGTTTTCATTGTACTACGATGAAATTCACGTGGGTATGTGTCAGCTGGCAAAATACAAACAAAACGCAGTCAAGACAACAATTTTTAAAATTATACTAAATTTTAAAAATGAAACATGTAAATGATTTGTGCAATAATGACTGCCGCTATTACTTTAAATATATGAGAAGTGTTAAATTCTTAAATTTCCTAAATCACATCCAAACGACAAAACACAAGTGAGTTATTTTTACCTCCCGCCTACCTCTAAGTAAGGGAGGTATTGTTTTTGGTCAGAAAATTGGGTAGTGAGTTTTCAATGAATAAGCACGTTTTAGGGTCCCTACAATACGATTTTACTATTTTCGCGATGATGTCTGTATGTATGTATGTATGTATGTATGTATGTATGTATGTATGTATGTGTGTGTGTGTGTAGTCTGTGGCAATTTTTTCGTCTCGCATAACTCAAATACTATAATACCAAAAAATACAATTTTTTGAATTATTGCTTCTTATATTTAAATGAAGAGCTGATTAGATTTTGGATAAAATTGGTCGACCGGAAGTAGCAGTTTACTTGAAGCCCTTAACAGTTTTTCGTGAAAAACACGGTTAAATTTCCTTTTTCAACAATTTATGTTATTTTGAAAGTTGAAGAATATTTAATTCTACATTTGTTTTGATTACACTAATTTTAATAATTTTCATTAGATTTAGAGATAATAAAATATAAAGAAATTAGATTTCACAAATCTTGCATTCCTAGTACACCATGGAAAATTTTCAATTTTTTACGAAATGTGACACATGTCATTGTGATTGTGAAGCTGTTTTCTTAGTGAAATATATGTCAAAAAATTAAATATATATACGAAAGAAAATTAAAATTCTCAAATATAAATAGAAAATAAACAAATAAGAAGGTATGTTTCTGTATCATCAAATACTATTTTGTACCGTTTAAGAGTAGTATTGGGCGGGAGGTTATGTGCTGGCCACATCAGATTTTTTAAATGGCGATGGGAAGTTGCATGTAAGAACATCCATGGGTGTTTGTATTATGATCTTCCATCTCAACTTTGAACTCATCCTTCTCTTTCCTGCATGTGACGTCAAAATCATATCCCTCCATTAAATTAGCAGCCATTAAATCTCTGAGTGATGCTTCTGATAGCATTTGTTATCGGCCTTTGAATCGAAGTGAAGGTCACATGTTGTAGAACTAAATTTCCGAATATTACTTATTATCCTTGTAGCGCGATGTAATATAATACTGCAATATCGGTTCATAGAATAAAGCCAGCATAATCTTTCAGCGCACGCCTATGTCATCATGTTACAAAGGCGCTGAATACATCGGTGTCTCCCGTTGTTGTAATGTTGTAGTGCTGCCACTGACGGCGAAACCGCAAAATCACATTCAGCGTCAACGCACTGAAACTTGGCTTACGCGTCACCGTAATAATAATTAACTACCGAACGCTGCTGATCGCGGCTTTCTGACAGTCTCTATTTTGGAGAAGGGAGGCAGTGGTGACTTGATTGGAATTAAAGTTTAAGCGATGTTAATTTATCGCACTCGACACCTGCGACTGTGTTTGTCTCAAATATTCGTAAATTTGCTGAAATTCGTAAGGTTTATTTGACGTTTTTGGTTATGAAGTCGAGATATTTATGTGTCAATGTTTTGCTAATTTCGGCAGTGGTATTTCCTGAATTAATGTGAAAACAAACAACAATTATTCATCAGATACCTGTGACGCTTATTCAACATCTGAATAGTTGGAAAACTTTAACTTTTAATCTTTAATAATGTGTTAAATAAACTCAAGGAAAAAAAAATGCAGCACTTGTAAATGCACCAAAAATGGCTAAATTTCAGGGTGCCATAACTCTATTGCATTTAGTTGAAATTGGATGAGTTTTAGAAACTTTGAAATGTTCTCTTCAATGTGATGCCAGTAAATATTATATCAAATCCATTACACCCACTCCCACCCCCATATAAAAAATGTTCCTGATGTCAAAAAATACCCAACTTTGATAGCTCGTACGCAGTGCCAAAAAAATCGGGCAATAAAGTTCAAACGTTTTCCTTTAAGTTTCTCAAGTTTCGAGTACCTACAATGATTTGGCGCGAAATTGTGAATGTTTCAAAAAAACCAATGTTAAAATCTGGTTACCTTAAATTAGAACCTATCTAAAAACAAATTAAAGTCTAATGGAACGGGATTATGCATTTTTATAGCTATATTTTTTTCTGTGAAAATCCATTAAATCGTTTTTTGTAATACGAATATTTCAATGTTATTATGATGTTCAGAGAAGCGGATTAAATTTAACTGTAGGTTTTTATACGCAATAAAAAAATTTCGACAATAATAATAATAATTTAAATTTTTGTTGTTAAAATATGAATGAATTTCGGATCTTGTAAAATAGAAAGAGATGAACAACATTTGCCATCTGGCAAGTTGCATAAAGTGTTGTTAACGACATGGTTAGCTAACAACGTGTTTAACTCCATATTTTTGTTATTTTATTAGGTAATACAATTTATGAATTACAGATAAAAATTGTATTAAATTTATTGTATTAAATTTATGAATTCCAGATAAAAATTACACATTTTTAGATAAGCTATAATATTTCTGACAATTATTTATTAGTTTAACACCTATAATTGACCTTATTCAAGTATGTATTATATACTATTTAATCAATTTAACTGAGTAAACAGTCAAAACAAATTAATAATTTTATTTTCAATAAATATGGTGGTTAAATCGTCCTTTGTTTTATTGCGACATGAAATGATAGGGTGTGTTTTTGAAATAAAACAATTATAATACGAGTATTTAATATTTTTTCTACACCTGTATAAATGTATCCCCATTATTTAATATTCACACTGACAGTTATAAACAATAATAACTGTTTGTTCGCTTGGTAGCGGAATTCTATCGGGGTAACAGGGTTTTATCGGGGTATCGACATTTTATCAGTATAATACTGTTCCCATTTGTTGAATTTTCAAGAATTTTGCATCATGATTGGTAAAAACTAGTCGTAGGAATTTATCGCGTATATAACAAGACCTTCTGTTTGATATTTTTATTTTGCACGAATTTTTTAATTTTTTTTTGCTTAGTTACAAACACGAAAGCAAACTGCATGTTTAATTCCGACTCCTAAGGAAGAGGGTTTTACCTAATCTCAGTTTGTGATTTTGCTATAAAGAAAAAAAAATTGAGTGATTAAAAATAATAATTTATCTGATTATTTTTTGACATTTCTTTAAACCAATCAAATGCTTTATTGTATGTCACGTGTCTGCGTTTTAACCAATCCTGTCATTATTATACTAGGTTTGTTCCAAGTGGTCATTTCGGACATGTTTGTGACATGTTTGTGACAAATTTCACTGCGCCTGCGATAAATGTAAACAAGTTAAGTTTGAAACATAAGCTTCATTTCCTTTTTTGTAGCGAAAAATGTATGAATTTCTTTATTTATATGTATATTTAAGGTTAGCTGTCAAAACAAAAAATGAGTATGCACATGCGCTTCACTCCATTCGCCGTTCCAGTCTATGTTTCAAACTTAACTTGTTTACATTTATCACAGGCGCACTGAAATTTGTCACAAACATGTTACGAACATGTCCGAAATGACCACTTGGAACAAACCTATTGAGAATAATGCTCTTGTGAATATTCCCGGCAATTTTCTCTGTAGCTTTTTTGTTTTTGTTGACAGATGTCAAATGTCAGATAGTTATCATCAACACAAGTAAAAATGAACAAAAAAGATAAATTTAGTGGCGTGCCTGATGATGAAATCAAAAAATAATCTAATTAAATATAACTCGAGAGTTCGATAAATTAGAAAATAATTCTCCAGTATCTTTCTCAAACTTGTCGCCATTTGGCAATGGCCACTCAAGCCCTACGGGCTTTCGTGGCTATTGCCTGGCAACAAGTTTTCGAAAGATCTGTCAAATTATTTTCAATTTATTCTCACCCTCTTGTTATATTATTACTGAGAAAATTAGAAAGGTCGTGTGGTATTTGATGAGATAAATTCAAAAGACAATGAAAATCATTCTTGAAATATTAATCAACACTGACACACTGACAGATATAAATAATAACAACTGTTTGTATACTTGGTAGAGGATTTTATAGGGGTAACGGGGTTTTATCAGGATAATGGAATTTTATCGAGGGTAATATCACAAGACCTTCTGATTTTATCGATAAATGTTTATTTATGCACGAAATTTTTTTGCTTAGCAACAATCACGAAAGCAAACTTCATGGTAAATCCCGACTCCGAAAGAGGAGGGATTTTACCTAATGTCAGTTTGCTTGAGTGGTTTTGCTTAAAAGCAAAGAAAATGAGTGCTTAAAAATAAAAATTTATCTGAGAAAATCAGAGAGGTCGCGTGGTATTTGATAAAATAAATTCCAAAGACAATGCAAAATGTAAGTTGAAATATTAATTAACTGTCACACTGACAGTGATTGACAGTAACAATTATTTATTTCCTTGGTAGCGGGAATTTTATTGGCGTAACCCGTGCAACCAGGTTTTACCGCGGTAAAACTCCCGTTACCCAGGCAACGGGGTTTTATCAGAATAAAACTGTCCCTATTGGTTGAATTTTCAAGTGTTTTGCATTATCATTGGTTAATAACTAGTCGTGGGAATTTATCAGTATAAAACTGTTCCTATTGGTTGAATTTTCAAGTGTTTTGTATTATGATTGGTTAAAAACTAGTCGTGGGAATTTATCAGTATAAAACTGTTTCCATTGGTTGAATTTTCTAGTGTTTTGCTTCATAATTAGTTAAAAACTACTCGTATGCATTTATCAGGATAATACTCGTATATTTAACAAAAAGAATTTGGATTGGTTTGGCAATCCCCTGTACGGCAACTCTAATAACTGTTGTAACTTTATTCCCTGTAAATTATAATGAATTTCTAGTTTTATTTCTACAAAAATATTGCTGCTTCTGGCTATTGTAATTATAATTGCACTGATAATTAACAAACTAACGTAACTTTAGAATAGTGCGGCTAGCACGGACCCATTAATTTTCAAAAGCGCGGCCGCCTACTCGCAAACCGATACACCGCAACCGGTAAAAGTTGGTTTGCAAATTCATCGCTGTTTATTAATTATTCTAGAAGCGTGGTTGTTCTGTCTATTAATTATTATATTGTACGAAGCCAACTGATTGCTGCTAAATTAAATTTCCGTGACGTGAACGCGTTACGTGTTTCCCACCTGCCAGGCTAAAGAGTCGTGGAAAACAGAGAGAGATATTATATACCTATCTTCGTACTATGTCGAATTAGGATTAGTTTAGACTTTGTTGTGGTGACATGAGCTGTCCTTTCAATGTTGTATGTTATTAACTATCAAACTAATAACCTGTACTGGCAGAACTATAAACTTTAGAGTTCTGCTGTGGGTGTACTTATTTTGAGTACCGCTTTCACATTTAAAAATTTAATTTAGGGGATGATTAGAAACATTTTCTTAGAAATCGAATTTTTGTTATTTGCAATGAATAGGATACTTTACTCTTGCTTGGCAGCATTTTCAAAAAATGTTATTTTTGATCAGCATCTATGTCGTAGACATTTAGAATAATCCGGCATTTAGATGAATTTTACTTCATTCTTCTATTTGACTGGCGAAATCAGGCAATTAGACGAAAAATCGCGCATTACTCTATTTGCCGGGCGCGGTTTAGGCACTTAGAAAAATCATTTATAATATTATAAACAATTTAATTAACAAATTTCACTTATTTGTTACAACAAGGTGCAGATAAATGGCATCGTGAATTTTATAAAATACCTGCTTTGAAGCAGGCTCATCGTTTTGTTTGGCATTGTTTTTTTGCAGCTTTGCAATTACATTTTTTGCTTCAAAGCAGGTATTTTATGAAATTCACGATGCCATTTATCTGCACCTTGTTGTAACAAATAAGTGAAATTTGTTAATTAAATTGTTCACAATATTATGAATTATTCTTCCAAGTGCCTAAACCGCGCCCGGCAAATGGAGAAATGCGCGATTTTTCGTCTAATTGCCTGATTCCGCCAGTCAAATAGAAGAATAAAGTAAAATTCATCTAATTGTCGACATTTCACTAAATGCCTAGACATTTAGCTAAATGCCTGATTATTCTAAATGTTTACGACATATACACTGAAATAGAGTATTTCTGGAAGGCGCACTTGTAGGCTTTTATGATTTTTATGATATTTCGTGGGTTATCCGTCTTCGTCTAACACTTATTTATAGAGTTGTTGTTATGAGTGTGTTGAGCGATTACTAGCGTTTGTTGAGCGGTTACTATATGTAAACGTGTTGGGCAGTTTTATCCAAAAGTGCTAAATAATATTTAAAAAGTATTGTTCAAATGTTTGAAAATTTCGCTAAATTCACATACATAATAGTTAGTTAAACTCATTTTTATTAATATATTATTTAATTTTTATATTAAACTCTGTATTTTAAAATTATTGAATGTTTATTTCTTTATATTCAACTTTCTGTACAACAAAGATAGGTTTTCCACCTGTCTCTCTCGGCTCGAATTTCAATGTTAATGATAAATATGATTTCATGATTGATATATGAGTTTTAAAAGAAGCAAAACTATTTCTGTTCTATAATGTTATTGTCAGATCAATAGTATAGGTAATTTTTCAGAAACCGGAGCGAAAGTAGTATTTTGCGCCTAAAATGCGGAGCTAAACTAGTATTTTCTTGTCTCACGAAAACGTTTAAACGTTGTGTTACATTAGAAACTTAGTGACGAAACCGTATTTAAACGTTCTATTTCCTTAAAAACGAGAGAAACACGCTGCTAGATACATATAGAATATCAGTTTTAATTTTTAAATTTAAATTAATTTTTATTATTATCACTGGTTTCAGAAAAAAAAATTTATTCAAAACTCGTCAGTAAAATGTCTGCACGAAGTGCCTCGTATTTCAATATGGCAACTCGACTGTAATGTACCACATTCCTGATTCTTATGTAAATAACCGTTTTCTCATATGTTAACACTTTTTTCATCTGAATATACATTTGCGGACTCCACATACGGTGTCTAGTTGTGTTTTCTAGGCAACACATCTCGTCCTGCAAACTGTATATTCGATTAATTTCGAACCTCTTGTTGTATAATTACTGAACATAATTCACTGTTTTGTTCACAAGTGATTCAAATGTAATAAAAGATATGTTTTCACAATATTAATGGCAGTTTATAAAACAAAATCTGTAAACATTTTACTGATAACTCTTTTGCGTAGGTTAGTAATTATCATTGATCAAATTTCATATATTTTGCAAATGATTGAGCGAAGTTTTAATTTAATTCATGTTTTCCGGTTTGGCCGCTCTGCGCTGTTTTTTACTTGAGCAGCTGAAAAATAAACAGTTGAAAATAGTAAACATATACTCCTGGTACAAAGAGTTATAAAAAACAAACCTTTTAAAGTTTTTATATGGAATATTAACACACAATTCGAACATATATTTACCTCCCGCATATACATAAAAGCAAAAGGTGTAGAATTGATATATGCTATTTTTTTGATATTGCTATAAATTTTAAAACTTTACAGCGAAAATGTAAATTAAAAAGTTGTTCAGAATTTAAAAATTTTTAGAATAATGCCCTTTTGGTTAACTAAATGTTAATATTATCGATATATCAAATTAAAATTAATATTAGAGTATTGTTATTTTAGAAAACAGATTTAGATTTATTTATTACAGTGTTCTATTGTTTTCTGTGGAAATTTCCTAGAAGACTGTACTAATAAAATATAGAATTTTAGAGTTCATTTCTTTCCATTTCTTTCTGTTAAATAAATCAATCAATCTTAACTTGCTTTTAAAATGGCAAATACATTTCCTTTTTCTTTAATTTTCCATGGCAGTGTTACAATTTTCCTGATAAATACAGATTATAATATGATTGATATATCGTGAAATACTAATATTTAGGTAACCAAATGAATGCATGCATTTTTAAATTCTTAACAACTTTTGTATTTACTCTTTTGCTGTAAAGTGAATAGGTAATAATTTACAGCAATTTATAAATAGCATTGAAATCCATAAGTTCCACAATACAATTCTTTACCTAGTACAAACACATAAGAGAGGTATTATGACGATTTAAAATTATAGATAGTGAGTTTTCAACAAATTAACAAATAAGTACATTTTGGGGCACATTAAAATACGATTTCAAGATTTTCACGATAAATGTTGCCCGTGTGGGTGATGTGTGACAATTTTTCGTCCACAATAAATCAAATTCTAGTTGTAATATGAAATGTCATATTTAGAACTTGAATATTCAAGTTATGATCTAAGTAGATTTTGGTACCTAACTATATTTGCTGTGAATATTTGTAATGATATCTTGTTTCACATTAACTAAAAAAAATATTACGCGAAGTTCGCATTGATAATACTTTCCATTTAGAGTTTATTGTTGCATATACTTGAAATTTAATTGATCAATTGAGTTTCAAAACCTCTTTGATAATGAACCCTAATTGAAACTAATTTGGAATCATCCAAAACCGAAGATCACACTAGCAATGGAATTTAATACCAATTGAATACAATACGGTATGGAGGCGCGAGTTTCATGATTTATCTATTTTCATGCGAGTAATTTCAACATCATATTGCTTACCAATCATAAATTAACTTCAACTATTATCCGCCAATGGACGACGAGTATTTCGCGAATTCCTAGTTTGTTTTGTGTTACTCGCGAAACCCATTCCGCATTTCTATCACTTGAATCTTTTATTGTGCATACTTGTGTGCAATTTGCACATGAGCTGATTTTGCAACTTCTCGTATTAGTTTGTTCTTCATTTATTGCGTGCTAACAGTTTTAGTTTTGATGGTTTATATAGGTGCACAAAGTTTAGTGTCCAATATATAAACCACTGAATGAATGAGTTAACAAAAAATAATCCTAGGTGTTCAATTATAAACAAAATATTCATATTTCGAGAACTAAGTTGTCATCACCAATAGCACTAAGAAAGAACAACCAAAACTACACAACTTGTTGACCAAGCCAGTAGTCAAGCTTTATTCCAACTTATCAAAATGAAAATTCCTACATATTAACTGCAACAACGTAATCAACCGTGTTCTATTATCGACACGCTATAACTGTCAACCTGAAAACTAACCCTTAAAAATTAAACAATTTATTGTTTGGCATGGTACTCTGGATCCAAATCAGAATCATTAACCATTGAATGTACATGTATACAAAGCGACTACTTTATTAGTCTACTAATGAAGAATATTTGGTTCTCGAAATAAGTATAGAAATTATTAATTTTCTTAAACTGGAGCGAAAGTACTATTCTCGCGACTAAAATGCGGAGCCAAAGTAGTATTTCCCTGACTAGTCACGAAAACGTTTAATCATTCTGTTACCTTAGAAACGTATAGTGACGAAAATGTGTTTAAACGTTCTGTAATCCTAGAAACGAAAGAAACACGCTACTAGATACATATAGAAAATCAGAATTCATTTTTATTATTATCAACGGTTTCAGAAAAAAAATCGGAGGCGTAAAATATTTGGCACAAAGTGCCTCGTATTTCAATATGCTTTTTCGACAGTAATGCACAATTTTCTTGACTCTATTTTCTTCAAACGTCTTAAAAATACGTTGTTATATATTTGTAATCAACAAGCAGGACTTCAAATTTTTCGCCGCCGAAGTAAAAGTGTTGCCAAGGACAACATTTATTTAGACAAAGTAAAATATTATGAAAAATAGTAAGGTTATAATACAATAATTTTACAGTTAAGGATGAAGCAAATAAAGAAAAATAACAAATCAGCATACTCTACGGCAACTCGATATGCTAGATAAGACAGAATATTTGTTGAAGTTTTGAGCATTTTTTAATTATTTGAATTTCTATTTTATATGTTGGAAGAAAAAAAAAGCATATGTTATTGGGGTAAATATGACTTTGTGTGCTTCGCATGTAATTGCCCAACTCGACGCTCGTCATTCAAACTTACATGCTCAGCACACAAAGTATCACATTACTTCTAATAACACAATATACTATTGATCATATTTTAAAGGTTAAAGGTTTTATATATTTAAATAAAACCATGAAACAACATCTAAAAGTAAATGAAAGGAATTGCTCTATTTCTGAGAAATTTCAATTTTTATAACTGCAGCAGTGACGAACTTCTAACACTAATGTTAAAGGAAAAATACTTTTAACAAGTTTATTACTTAAGAAGTCCACTACTAGACACTATAGTATACAAATGCGTTGTTTATTCGTTTAGTTGTTGTTTTTACGGTAGGTACTTATTTCCGTGTAGTAGTGCCATTAAAATTAATGTAAAATCTGATGCGTTTAGTTATATCTATTTTTGAGCGCAGTTTTGTCCACATACATAAAATATTAAAAATTGTTTTAGAGGGATATAGATTTAACAATTATCTTCCAGATAATGACAAATTTTTAGCAATATCAAATATATTTTTTCTTTCGACAGTACACTGATAAAAATGTTTTCTTGGAGCAAACCGATTCATCTTAAATGAAGACAAAATTGATTTGAATAGTGCCAATTTCGTTTTTACTGAAAATTTTTGTAGGTAAATAAATATTCTTGTATGCAAATTAATTTAGTCTTGAAAGAACATGTCAAAGTATTCAAATGAGACTCATTATGGGGACGAAGTAGTTTGAATAGTAGTTTTAATTCAAAATGATATTGTTTTAAATAAAAAACGTTTTGTTTAAAATTAAAGCGACTTCTTTTTCATTATTTTCAAAAGCAAATTTAAAATAAATGCATTTACTTTTAAAAAGAAGATAAATAAAATTTATATTTAAAATTAATATTTTTTTGAATTGAACCCAATCATTTTGTAAGAAATTTTCTTCAACGAATGAATGCAAAAGGAAAACTGAAAATTTTCTTGAAACAAGAAGTTATTTTTATGAGTATGCAGATTACTTGCAAAACAGAAAATTGAAGATTGACAGTGGATCCTCTTAAACAAGCAATATATCAGGAAACTTAAATAAACATTTATTCTCGGTGTAATCTCTGATAATCTGTATGTTTAATCGATACGCTCGTTGATATGCTTCTCTGCACCTTTTAGATCTAGATCTAGGACACTGAACTTTTTTTAAATATTTAAATTACGAATTACAATTGCAGTGTTATGTAATAATTCAACGTCAGAGCTGTAGTTAAAAGATTTATAAGTAATATGTCGAGTGCTAATATTTTGAATAATGTCAAAAGTTAAAATTAATATCTGTCAAAATGAAAATGGGAAAATCGAGTGTTATTAGCCAGCGCGTCTGCACGTTCACGAAACGTCAATATAGCATCAAGAAGGCGTAGAATTTAAATTAACTTCAGACATCGATTAGAAGCTTTTGCGGTGTATATGCGGTTCCATAGGCATATTAAACATTCTATATTTAACCGAAATTAAATTAATTAACGGTGATGGTTTTACTCTGTTTAATTATTAGCGATGGTATTAGGTATTTTCATATTTAATAATTGCACTTGACACATGTTTTACATATGGAGTAGGTAGATACAAGAAAATTGCGAATAACGTTTTAAATTCCAATATTATTGCTAATATCTTCCATTTGAAACCTTTTAACTGTTTCTATATTTGAAATAAATGACCAAAATCTGCGCATTCTCATGAAACATATTAAGTTTCGTCACTCTATCTTTTCTTGTCCGTGAGTTATTGAATTATGGACACACATTTTTGCATCCATTCGCACAAAATTTTGTCGAGCCTAATGCAGCCCTGAAAAATTCAATAAAAATTTAATCCAGAAATTTAATAAAAGCGTCCACAGTACATTTTCTACTTTCTATTATTTCATTTTTAAATCGTTGCTATTATTTAATCAACTGTGTTTCAGCAAAAAGGTTAAATTAAAAAAAGGACAAACTAAATTTATGTTTGTTGACATAACAAAATTTTATAATCAATTCTCGCTTATATTTGAACAATAGGCAGTGGAATGTTTGTCTATAGTTCAGGTAGATGTTCGCATTGTCAAATTAAAATTTAATCGAAACGGACTAAAATATACAAAAGGTATTATTTCGGCTTATCAATTCAAAAACTAGATTTCTATATACACCACCTACCTATAGTTCTAACCAGTGCCCGAAATAAAAAAGGAATTTGGATAATCAGATAAGCGTCAATAAAATTAAAACTAGTTAATTATTTTTACTCTAACTTTTTTCTTAACCATAACTTAGCCTAGTAGTTACTATGGCAACGTCGGCGTAGTTTTTTAAATAAATATTTGACTTGATATTTGTTTTAATTCTTCCCACATCCACGTCAGTCGATCAACGCATCTTTTTATAATACAGTAATGGTTTCTTTAATTTAGTACATTTTACGTAGAAATTTTAATTTCAAATGGTTTATAATCCTTTGTTAAATTTTATAATTTATATAATATGAAAATATGTTTCATATATCTAAAATAACTGCTAAGTTCATAGGTAGCCGAAAGCAATTTTGAAATTAAATCTATATGTTAGCTCATGTAATACTAGACTACGTTTATTATAAGCAAAACATTTTCATTAAATATTATCATTATTCTGGATAAAAAAGCTTCCATTCAAAATGTGAATATAAGTTATAGACCTACTGAAAATTATTTATATCGTGGAATCAAAATTGCTTATGCAGTTTAGTAGTACACAATTACCCTCCTCCCGCGCGAGGTAAATAATATTAGAAGAATCAAATAACCCCCTTCAATATTTTGTCCGAAACGTTTTTTATTCGATGTCTCATTTAGAAATATCTCTCTGTAAAGATTAAAATGGGATAACCAGTATATAAAATATATATTTAACATATTCAAACTTTCAAATTTATATTCGTTCCAGGATACTTAAAATTAAAATTAATATACCAGATTAACCCAGGGCAGCAAACGACCAAAAAACCTAATTAATCGGAATGGGCCAAATATGCAAGCGAAGCAAATTTCATAGTTTGTAGAAAATTTTTGTACGTGACCAGAATAAGATTCGTGAATATTTAAATCCTCTTCCAGGCCAACCTTTAATAATACGCGCCCTTTAAAGGCACAAGGGATGGAAAATGAATGACTTTGGGACCGTCGACTGACCATAACCGATTTTACTTTTGGGGTTAAATAATTGTTGGTCGTTTACTTCCTTGTATTAGTGCTATCCTCGTCCAAAATTAATACTTTGTTAATTATGCATTTGTGGCTATGATCAAGCATTTTATGTAAAGATTCAAGATGTTTTATAAAATGATTTACAAAATTAAGAAGTTACTTAAACATTATTTGTTAATCATGCTAGATTGATTCAATCCATTGAATTAAACCTTGACAACTTCAGTAATTTTCATTTATCTTTCTTAGTTCTACTGATGATAATTTAGTTCTCGAAATACGGTTTTAGATTTTTTGTCTTATTTTGAGGCTAAACGGCTAGATATAAATAATTAAACAGCTTAGAGCATGAAGTTTCATTAATAAAAGTTATGCAGTTGTAGAACTAACTAAATGGCATACAAACTGAAATATGAACGATCCTTCGGGTATATTTTCGTTTCTTCTCTTTTGTTTTAATGAGAATATTTAATTTATTTCTTCCATATTTATTGACATACAGATAAAATAAACAAAACTTGAAATATAACGTGACGTCTCAAAGTTTATATACGACTTTGAAAACTTGAGCAGCTTAAACAAAATATTCACGAAGCACAGTCCTGCGGGAAAACAAGAAACATTGTGACTTTTACAAAACATTTAACTAAGTTCGTTTCCACAACCAGCAAGTAAATATTTAAATAAGTAAGTGAAGATGAACATTAAATTAATGAAACTGAAACACATTGAAAAGATGTTTTATGTTTTTATCCGTTCTGATTTATAGGCCGCCAAATAGGAAATAATATATACAGTCTTATTTTGCACACTGAAAAGTAGTAATTCTAGAATGCGTACTTGAAGGCTTTTATGAAAGAGAAAAATGAGTCTGAGACAGATATACATCGTGGGCTATCCGTCTTCCTCTATCACTTATTTATAAAGCGGTTGTTATGGGTTTGTTGAGCGGTTGCTATGCGTTTGTTGAGCGGTTACAATGTGTAAACGTGTCTTATCCAAAAGTAATAAATAATATTTAACAATGTATTGTTCAATTATTTGAAAATTACATCTAATTCACATACATAATAGTTAAACTCATTTTTACTTTCTTAGGCAAAGTATAAGGAAGTATTGATATCATGAAAAAATCGCTGATGAGATTTTTGCTGAAGTACATATTTTGACGTCCACTGAATCCGTTAAGACCAATTTCTCAATGATGTCTGTGTGTGAGGATGGATGTCCGTTTGCGCAATATCTCATGAACGAGACAAGATATGTAAATAAAACTTGAATTTTATAAGTTTCATGAAAATATGAAGAACTGAGTTGATTTTGAATAAAATTGATAAACCGGAAGAGAAAGTTTACTGGACACACAAAACAATAAATTCCATATTTTTCAAAAATAGAATCAGCTGTGAAAAAGGTTAGCCTAAATATTTGGAATATAAAATGTTATTTGCATTTTTCTTGTAAATGTTTCTAATTTGAAGAAAAACTAAATTATGTATTTAATAATATATTTCAATAATCTTTGTTACAATGGGAACAAAAATTAATAGTTATTTACTTAACAAGTGGGCAAAGTAAGGAATTACCCACGAGAGAAATTTTAGCTCACGAAGCCGAAGGCTGAGTGAGATAATTTTATCGAGTGAGTAATTCCACTTTGCCCACGTGTGAAATATAAAGTTTTATCCAACACTTCTTAATAAATGAAAAATTTATTAAAGAAAAATTATTTGACAGCGACATATGCTTTAAATATTTAATTTAAAATGTCATTCGAAGTAGTTACCAAGGTGTTATGTGTTATTATTATTGTTATAAATAAAAAATACTCACTAGTGGCTTTCCTCAAAATTATACCCACTAGTGGATAATCTATTACTTTGCTTGTTTAAAATCGCCATAGTTATAGAGCATTTATTGAGAGGTGTTGGATAAAACATTTTTAACATCGATATGTGAAATAATTGTGAAGTGTCAAAAATATTTGTCATTTGAAATATTATAAAAGCTATATTTGTATTATTAGTTAGAAATTTTTTAAGACTAGATATTAATTAATTCCTATTTTAAAATAAATCATAGTTAAAATGAGAAGAAAAAATTAAATAGGTTTAACATCTATACGTCAAATAATTGTGAAAATAGTCATACGCAAGGAACAAGTCATATGTTTTCAGTTGGTTTCATATGTATAAGAAAGTAGTGTGGTGTTCACACCAGATTTTTATTATTGTATTATTTCATTTTTATTTCAAAATTATTTAATGTTAATTTCTTTATATTTTCTTATCATCTTTCTAAGTGGGCTGTACGGGAAAGAAGGGTTTCTCACGTATTGTCTGTGTCCATCGGCTCGCATTTCAATGTTAATTAGCGTTTCATAATTACTATATTTCAGTGATTTTGAATATTTTAGTTTTGAGAAAAAATAAATTTACTTCTGCATTTATATTCAATTATAATATTATCACAATTACAAATTGAAATTTAGAATATTTTGTATCCATTTTTACAAAATTCAACCCAAAACTTACTTCATAATAATCTTACGGAATTCACGTCCCCTAACTAACAACTTCATCCTTATTGCTACCCTTGGATCATAATTTAATCCACAATAGACCTAATTACACAATATTACAGTAACTAATTACAGAGACATATTTTGCACACACACTGCCACATGTCTGCACTGTGGTTAACATGGCGGTTAACCAACAAACATATGTTTTCACTAACAGGTAATCCGAACCACACTTCTCATATAAACAGTTTCTCTTGTGTTCACGCATTGTCACTCAGATCCTGATCACGTGTCTGCCATACTGCGAAGGTACGTCGAAGTTTTAATGATGTGGTAGGTGGTACCCGACCTAGAGATTCGATAGTGAACTCCGCAGATCGGGGGAGGGACTTCTCACATTTGGCAGGCAACATCGGGTCAGGGCAGTAGCGTAGACATAGGGCAGTTCGTTCTGGATAATATCAACAGCGAGCAAATGCTTTTTTATACATAGTAACGTAAATATGTAAAAGAATAATGACAAAATTACATGTTTTGATTAAGGTCTCCTGAATCCATATTGAGTATTTACTCAGTTACGTCTGCGTGGATGGGTAGATGTACTAATGAATAAAAAAAAATGTGACACACCGTATGACCTACCGCAAATTTTTATTGCTAAACGGTACAAAATATAAAAATTATAGACAATATTACTTAAAATCTTGACTTGGCTCTCAAGTAAATTACCACTTCCGAATAATTGATTTCTATCAAATCTTTTTTTTTTTTGTAATTTTAAAATGATGTAAAAAAAATCTGATGAAAAAAAGCATAAGTAATATTCAGTACAAATTACTAAAGTATTCAGTTGTTTTGACTTAATTATTCAGTTGCGCGCAAATTAAACTAAAAAGTACCATTTTTTCTCAGTGTGAAATAACGATATTTCATAATTATAACTATAAGTTTCAGGACAATATGTTTAATGGACACATAAACCAATAAATTTAATGTATTTGAAATATAGTATCAGCTGGGAAGAAAGTTTTCAATACAATCTACATCACTAATTCTTGAGAAACGAACAAAGGCCCTGCAATTTTAATAGAATACAAATGGAAGGTGCGGTCCTAGTAACAAATATGTTGGGTACGCCCCTGCATCGGGGTCCACCATCGAGGTGTGTTGTGGTGGCGGACTATGATAAATGAATGTGCACGTGTGTGTTCGCATGGCTGGATAATTTAATTGCTAATGATAAATGTTTCGTGTGGATGCGAATTCCGTGGGTCTAGGCTGTAAACAAAAAACCTAAACGTAGTGATGGAGTTATTTATTGAGGAAATACTGATGAGCGAATGCAGGAATTAGAAGTTTGCTGGCAGTGCCAGATACCAAAAAAATGAAAAAAAATATCAAATTGATTTTAAGTTTATCTCCTCTTTTAAACATATCGGATATCTATATCGTTTTTATTTCATAATTATATTCGTTAACGATTTATATTGTGGAAAGAATTTCTACTTTGTTCATTACCGTAAAATGTAAATAAATTTAATAGTGGGAACGCATGTCAATGTTTACATGTTTACTGAATAATTTTTTGAAAGTTGTAAGCAGTTTTAATAAAAAAAAAACAATTTCTGCGATTTGTTGTACAAACTTCGGGAATTGTTAATTTGTTTGGAAATACTGTTTTTAGGATTCTATAAATTCCAGAAATTGAAACAATATTATCTCGTGTCTCAAGATATCTAAGAATTACTTTCTTTGCTCAGGTGCAGGTGATTTCTATAAAGAAATAAATAATTAAGTGGGTATCAATCCTTTTAATGAAATATTATTCATGAATAACAGAACATGTAACTGTCTTCAACGGCGCCACTTTTAATAATGAATAGGTAAGTTGAAACACGAATCATTTTCCAGAATTGTCAGTAAATAATGAATAAATGAGAACGAATCCTTTTATTTCAAGTTTCATTAGAGATAAATCAGTTCACATGTATCATTATTTCACTGACCATATTTTATTCTAATCTAGTACATATAATAGAATACGTATGAATCATGGTCTCACTATTATCACTTACTGTGATAACAGTAAGATGTGTCTAAATTATCAGTTAAGCTGATGTATTTGTGATCATAAATAATATAAAATGGAAGCGGAGAATGACTGAAGAACATCACATATAAAACCAAGTTTGTTTAATACATAATACATATATCAAAAATCTGATTGGTAAATTTTAAATTTAATAAATTCAGTTCATACTGAATTAAGAAGATAATAAAAAAATAATAGTATGTTGAATAATTAGTGTTACAATGACCTTTTTTGTAATACGAGTATTACAATTAGGCATTGTAACACGAGATGTTCACACTACTTTTCCTATTTCACGTTCATAAATTCAATAAAAATAAAATAAAATGTGTTTAATATACCACCTGGTAACCAAGGGGCTTAGCATGCGGAGCCTATTGGGTCCCAGGCCGCAACCCCGAAGCAGGGGCTCCGATTCAATAATTTTACGTGAGCAATGACAGCCCCAAGTTTGACAGACTGTTAATTTTACCGATAATAAATTCCCCAAAAACAGTTGTACAAAATTCAATTTTGTAACATTGTTTTTGAGAATAACAGTGTCACTAAATTGACTTTGTGTACGTGAAATAGGAAACTGTATTTTCTAAATCTAAATTTGTAAATTAAATCCAGCCATTAATTTAGAGTTACATTATATTAACTTTAAATGCGGCTTTTGCAGTGTATAGAAAAAGCTGAGATATTTTGTCTCTATAAAATAATGTTAAACAACCTTTATCTTCTATATTATCCAAGCATATCATGTGAAGAGATGCAGGGAAATGAAATCTCTGGAAGATTATATCAAAACAAAAGATACGGGAAACTCAAAATTTTACCTGTAATTGTCATAAATTACGTGGATCCAAAGAAAACTAAGAAATTAAAAAATTAACGCAAACATTTGTGGCAATAAAAGCGATATCTTTTGACAATAAAACGTATCTTAATTTACATATACTTATAACAAATACGTAGTTTTTTTAGGTTTCCGATTATCACATTCTTTGTTTTATAATATATTTACGAGTTCCGTTAATAAAACTCAATTAAATAATAATATCCTAGCAAAATATTTACTTTTTCAAACTGTAGTTCAAATTTTAGTCACATAATATTGGCAACGTGTTTACTGTGTCCACAATAATTAATTTAATAAATTAAATAGCGTATTGCGAAAAATATCGTATCGGTGTTTATGCATAATTACCAATAAGCAAACATGCATGTACCAATTAGTGTATCTCGTTTAATAACACATTACATTGTTTGTTTAGGTCGAGATGAGAGCTACGCCTTGCGAAATGTGCATTTACACATGCCGAACGCGGTGCAGCGCGGCCACAGGACAGTGTTCCAGTGCCTATTCGACATGGAGGGCGACACGCTGTACTCCGTCAAGTGGTACAAGGGCTCGCGTGAGTTCTACCGCTTCACGCCCACAGATCGCCCCCCACATAAGTTCTTCCCCGTGCCCGGACACGCTCTACATGTTGATGTAAGTACTCTCTGTGTTATTTTTAACATATCAATACGATATACAGCTTTGATATGTGTGGCTCCGGACGAGAAACTAATAGATAGTTCACTTCATTTATAAAAACTCCATTGAATGTACAAAGAAGAGTATTATTTCGAATGGAGTGGATACAGGATACATTTGTATTTAACATCATTACATTGACAACGACAAATCATTATATTAAGTTAATTATCTGCTATAATATCCCTAAGGCCATTGATAATTGCGAAATAAATTTTCTATAACACTGTTTTGGAAACTAGGCATTCCACTACTAAAAATTGTTATGGAATCGCTAACATTCCATACGCTACGTATGGAATATTTTCGACGCATCAGAGCCGCAAACCGTAGCCCTCGCCTTCGGCTCGGACTACAAACTTTTTGCTCGCGTGGAATATGTGCCATTCCATTACTTGTTGTAGAATATACTATTCTGTAACACTGTTTTGGAAACTACGCATGCAACAACTAAAAATTGTATTTATTTAAATTTTTTGTAGGCTTAAGGAATCCAAAATACGATGAGATTATTTCATATATTTTATTTTCGAGTTCCTCCCATCTTCAGCTAGAATTTATTTTACAATGAGTACATAAAAATGAAATGTAAATAACATGGACTTTTGTCTCATACATTGTTGTTACAGATTACGTTCGATTTTACAGTCAAAGTGATCCATATTGAATCACAAAACCACGTATTTTGTCGATCGACTGTTTGATCATAATTCCATATAACCTTGACATTGTATTCTCAATGGTATGTAGACTGGCACCCATGTTATTAACATTTCATTTTTATATACTTATTGCAAAATAAATTCTAGCTGAAGATGGGAGGAACTTTTCCGAAACGTCCGACAAGAAAATATATGAATAATCTTGTCGTCTTTTGGATTTCTTAAGCCTACCAAAAATGTAAATAAATTATTTGGATTCTACAAAAGCGTACAAAACTTTAGAACTTTAAAAATTATATTGGAACAACTATCATTCCATACGCCGCGTTTGGAATAAATTTGACGAATATGAGCCGCATATTAACGCGATATATGAAGTATCTAATTCTAATTGTATACAAGCCAATCTCGGTGGCGTAGTGGCCATGTCACTAGACTCGCAAGCCGGTGGTCGTGGGTTCGAATCCCACTGAAGAGCATGGTCGTTTGCGTTGAGGCGGTATATGACCGAAGTAGTTAGTCCGCTTCCCATCTGTATGTATGAAAGTAAAAACCTATTATTTG
Source organism: Poecilus cupreus (assembly GCA_963942605.1). Classification (NCBI taxonomy): domain Eukaryota; kingdom Metazoa; phylum Arthropoda; class Insecta; order Coleoptera; family Carabidae; genus Poecilus; species Poecilus cupreus. The sequence goes on along the minus strand of OZ012714.1, from coordinate 6,819,220 downwards.
GTAAACGGTCGGAAATTGAAAATATATAAATAAATATTTTGTAATCAGCCATTACTGCTTATATATACAGAATAAGGTTTTCCGTTTTTTGTTCAGTACTTTCGTTAAACATAAATATTAGTTTACCCCACCTGTACATTTCCATTTTGCTTTTCCAGAGAACATATATACACAATTATAATGATTTGTAAATACTGTATGTGCTACTTTATAAATCATACAATCGAAAAGTTTATACAAACTCTAATAAAATATTTACGTTTATACACTTGAGCTTAATACGGGTGTTATATATTTATAACCATCTACAATAATTTATTTGACTATTAATTGGTTGGTTAACATCAAATGCGACCAACTATTCGTGTTAGGAAAATCTATTTAGGGACTGTTTACTTCTATAACCTTAACGATCAATTCGTCAAAAGGATATAAAATGTTAATAGCTACATGTTTAGGGTTGGTTCTGCAGATATCGATTGTAAATTAATAAATGATTGATGAATTTGTAGCAAACTTTGTAAACCTAATTCTTTTATTATAGTGGCTTACAATATTTCAATTCTTGTACGTGATATATTTTTGCTTTTAAAATCAGGGGTAAATCGTTCGAGGAGGTACAATCTCCTCTCAAAAAAATAAATACTAAATGAATATATTTCATTCTTGACAAGTATCTACATGTATTATTACTCCAGAAGATTGAGTGGTGCAAAATCGACTATACTGTATTTTAAGCTTAATAATTGTTAGAGCTCACGATACTAGAATATTTCAGTTGTAATTATCGCCTATTATCGGTACTAATTACAATTTGTAATTAATAGTACTCAGTAAAGGTTTATTCAATACAAAATTAGCCTGAATCCAATTAAATCAAATTGTTAATTATTCAAACCAATTGTCGCGTAAATTATGAAATTTATGTTTCAACATTAACAGTTTCAATTATTGCATCTTGTTGATTGTGAACTTATTAAGTTGTAAACAATTTAAGTTGCTCTAGTGATTAGAAGTATAAAGAATAGGATAGCTATGCCTGTAATACTTTGACGTCATTATTAATAACTTTAAAACTAAAATATCCTAATAATTAATAATAGAGTAGAAGCGTCAATAATGCGGATTCAATTTTTTATATTTAGCTTGGATTTACTGTGCTCTGCAGTATTTTTATTAAATAAAACATGTAACATTTTATTAATAATGAATAGTTTATCCGCTCCTCTTCTCTAAACATCACAGAGATTTATGATCGATTGCAGCTAATATTTTGCGTTTAAAACACCCAAAATAGTATATTGAACAACTAGTGTTACAATGACCTTTTTTGTAATACGAGTATTACAATGGGGTCTTTCATTAATTTTTAAAAAATTTTTTTTATGAAACTTTATCTATATTGAAGACAATCTACACTTTTAAAAAGTCTTAATTGTTATTCATTAAGCCACAATGATTTTTTTTTAAATGTTGTGACATCATAGTAGAGGTGTTGGTGGATCTAAAACAGTAGAGATTTAAATAATTTTTGTTACATAAATGTTCTATTTTATTGTAATAATAATAATAAAATAAGTAAAAAAATATATGACTACAATTATTTACAATCTGTACTGTTTTAGATCCAGCAACACATCTACTATGACGTCACAACATTTAAAAAAAATCATTGTGGCTTAATGAATAACAATTAAGACTTTTTAAAAGTGTAGATAGTCTTCAATTTAGATGTTTCATAAAAAAAAAATGGTGAAAGACCCCATTAGGCATTGTAACACGAGTTGTTCATACTACTTTTCCTATTTCACGTTCATAAATACAATAAAAATAAAAATAAAATAAAATTGTACGGCATGTTAATATACCACTGGTCACCAAGGGGCTTTGCCCGCGGGGCCTATCGGGTCCCAGGCCGCAACCCCGTCGCAGGGGCTCCGATTCAATAATTTTACGTGAGCAATGACAGCCCCAAGTTTGACAGACTGTTAATTTTACAAATAGTAAATTCCCCAAAAACAGTTGCACAAAATTCAATTTTGTAGCATTGTTTTTGAAAAAAAATTGTCTTTGTGTGTACTTGAAATAGGAAAAGTATTTTATTGGTTCATTCGAAAATCTGGACACACAAAAGATTCGGATTATTGACGCTCTACTGTATTTTTCAAACTTCTATTAATATCTAGTTTGATGTTTTTGGGTCTAGTCATAATACTCGTATAAATGACTTATTTGCCCCATTGATCCTGAACGGAACACAATAAAGTCATGGATTGAATGTACATTCATGTCGCTTTATATTTATTTAATAAAGAGTTGAAGTATAACGTATAATATAAGAATGATGTTTTTGAGTAGTTTCATCTCCATCTGGATGTTTCCCGCGAAGTAAGCAAACATGTCCGAGTGACGCTCGTCGAACGCATTGAACGCATTGGTATGCCCAGACAACTCGAAGCCAATTTCCTGGGCTTGGGCCGTACTTTGATATATGTAGGTCCGCGAGCGCGATAGCCAGCTACCCGTCGCGTAATTGAATAATGCCCGGGGTCATTTATACAGCGCTGTTTTTCCTGCCGAACGCTGACCTGTTCAAATGCGCAAAAGTAATCAGGCGGCCGCAAGGGCCGAGAATTTGACGGCCTCGACACGACGAGAATTTGTTGTTCTTCCGGTTCTGCTTCGGCTCCGGGGTACGGCGCTGGCTCCCCGGAGAAATATGGCCAAGCGGGCCGCAGGACTGTAAACTGAGATTGGAGTAGTTTTTCTTTGGGAGGTGCCACTTGTTAAGGGATACATTCACTGAAATGTAAGCACATATTTTTACTGGCATAATTTTATAACTTTGCAGTTTTAATCATATTATTATATTTTTTCCAAGGCAAAGATGTTAGTGGACAGAGGCGTAGGAACCAAATATTGGGGGTTGGGGGCAAATTTTTTTTCGGAATTATATTTTCAAAGATTTTCTATCTTTTTTAGTTGTTATGTTAACGCAATGTTAACCGTTCAGATTGATTTATATTTACTGACCACGCAAAAATAGACTTATGTTGAACTAACTGTCGTTATTTTGCGGTAGTGCAGCTTTAAAAATAGTGATTTTCCGTTTTCGAGGTCAAAAAACGCCTAATCACTATTTTACAAGCTGCGATATCGAAAAATGACGACAGTTATTTCAATATAATCATATTTTTGAGCAGATTCTTGCTACTGTCAACAAATAAATATCTCAACAGTAATTTATTAATTGCAAAACATTTTTAAATTTATTGTTTCAATATTTTCAATGAATTATGAATGTCACAAATAGAAAGCAAAAATTATTTTCAAATATGTTGATGACTTAAGACATTGAGAAGTTCGTTGAAGAAGATATTTAGGTTCGTACTAAATTTAAGAGAAAGAAATTCAAAAGTTTAAGTTTTAGATGTATTTTATTAATTAATTGTCTAAATTCTAAGCATACTCATAAATCATGTTTTAACGGAACATATTAAAACTCTTGTGATTTTGAACAGTTCAATGATTTGACACATGTTGTTATACAAATGGTTAATACACCCAATGTATTGCGTTCGGTAAATTTAGGGTAAGTTCTTGCTCTCAATCCGCTTCACAATAAATAATTATTCATTAAAGTAAAAGTAAATAGCTCGCAGAATGATTAATAATCGAATATATTGCTCGAGAAACCAAAGCAGAACATTTCACCGTCGGTTCCACTTCACTGATAATCATATCACTTGTTATATTTCATATGACAATATCTTGCTTATTATTAAATTCAGCGTCATAGTGAAATCTTTCGTTAATATTATAATAAGCTATCTCACTGGATCTTGTCAATACTATTACCACTTTGCATGGCCTCTCTCGTGTTTTCTTGCTTTATTTTCTGAAATTATTCACTGTTATTTGTACTATTATAGTTTCTCCTCACAGTGGAGAATTTGCAGCATGTACGTGAATTTAACAAACTATGAAAAATAAGACAACTTTAATTTATAAATAGAAAATGGGGCATAAACGATTTGGCATGCTTTGAAAACTTGCTGGTTGAACGTATTTATTTCATAACGCAGCATTTTGCAAAGTTTTGTAAATAATTCACGTAGAGATATTATTTACGATTCAATAAATTTTAAGTAGATTGTATGAAACAAAAAATATTCATGAATACTTTTTGTATTGACCGTATAAAACTTTGTTGCAGAACTAATTTTCGTTTAATTTAGTAATTTATAAATCTATACCTTCAAACTTTATCACGGTACCAATAAAAGTTAACAAAAGTTATTAATATTAAAATTATTCTAGTTTTCTGTAGAACATTTTCAAATTTTTTTCATTACGAAAATAAAACAGTATTTGCTAGATTTTTATTATTAAATCAAACAGCATAATATTTATTTTTCATTCAGTATTATTGCTAAAGTTTGTAAATTATGAAATGCATTTCAGTGAACTAAACTTCATTGAAAAAACAAAGTGTTCTATTTTTGTTATTATTGCAAAATCACATTATTGGTAGCTACTCTACTCACATATAGTACATAAAAATGAAATTGAACACGTAAATCGAATTCATTTGATGGATTATTGCAATTACGCCAATCAGAAATACCAGTATAATTTGTAGTTGATATTAAAAAAGTAAATGTGATATATGAGTGAACATAAATTTTCATATTTTAATTATGGACGATGAAACAAAATAATTTTTATCAATTTAGTTTTAATCTCATTAATTTCAAGTAAAATTTTACGCGTATATTAATAAGCATTGATTATAAATTACGTTCTACCTTTTACGTATACAAGCATATACATATACATATCAGTATACTTTAGGGATGTGCCATTAGCATAGTTATAGTTAAAGTGATTGACAGCAATGCATCAAATCGTATAAATAAACATAAGGATAATTTACAATAATTGTAAATAATAATTACTACCAATTTAATGTACTGTATTAAGTACTATTGTAAAATAAATTTCTTATTTGTCTAAACTTCATAATGATTGACTAGTATTAATAATCCATGTAAATTATCCTTATGTTTACTGTCTTAAAAAACGTTGTAACGAGGTATTCCAATATAATTAAATTTACCCAAAGTAATCATTTTTTTCTACAATTTATACTCCTATCATAATACAATGGGAACATACAAAAAACATGGTTAATAACAAGTTTTCATTAATTTTTTATGCTATTGTAAACCTCCCTGAAAATTGTGACGTCATAACGAATAGCGCTCACGTCACGCCTATATTTGGTTAAGAAAAGATTCCTAGCATCAATAGTTTTTTGTGCGTATTCTTGTTAATTCATGTATTACTTTTAAACTGATTATGTGTTGTTACGACCAATTTTGCTTCAAATACTTGAAAATCATTAAACAACTGTAGACAAACCAGTGAGTTTGGTTGACATGGCCAAGCATGAGCACGTGATAGCGTGAAGTTAGTTGTGTGTAGGCGTTGTGAAATCACGCCTAATTATTTAAAAATTTTTGTTATTTAAACAAAAAAACCTAACCTAACCTAATGAAAAAAATTAAACGTAATTGTGTCGGAATCCCCCATTTACTACAGTTAATCTGATTGGCTACTATTCACAGGATTATACTAAGGGCTACTAACTACGACATTTTCAGATTTAACATTGTTGTTATGAAAAAATTGTTGAACTACTTTTGCAAAAAAACATAGCCCAATTTTAAAATGTCCTAGTTAGTTGCCCTTAGTATACGAGCGCAGAATTAAATCATTTTGCCCAGGAAAGTGTTTAATTCATCGAATTTATATCTTAAATACTTAAATTCATTTATTTTGCCTTCCGCACATACGAATATGTAAGGGACGTATTGTTTATATTACGAATTAATTAGATATTGTAACAATTCATCAACACCAAATGGTAGATTATTTGAAGGCATATCAAGGTTTTTGGGCATATCTTAATAAATAAATTAGATACAGTAAATTTTATTGGAATGAAAAAAATGTAGAATAATATTACTTAAAATCTTTATTTGAAACAATTTTCTGTATTTTGTTATCATCAGATTTAAAAATAGTGTTCGTGGTACCAGCCAATACCTTTGGGCCAAATTGTTTATTTGTTATTATTTCAATTATGATACAAATAAATTGAGTACAATAATTTTCCCATTGTTAGATCAGAACTATTTTAAAGCTATTCTAAAAGTCTTAATTGGGCCAAAAATGATTCAGGCTCGTAGACCTGTGAATAGCAACCAAATCTAATTATGGTAATGATAATGACACATACCCTATGTATACTGATGTAAAATCTCCCGGTATGTTGTTTTAATGAACGCGGGAAATTCGAATAAATTAATATGAACACGTTTTAATTATATGTTAATTAATTTATTATATATGATTTTATTATGTAATTACTTCAACAGTGTTATTCATATTTATGTTAAACATTATTGATTAGAGGGAAATAACCAAATATGAAATAATCCTAATATGGAATACCGCCGTTTCTATTTTTGTTATTTAGACTTTTATACAATTATTATACTGTTAATTAATTTTTGAAACATAAGACTGTTATTAAGTTCTGCGAAAATGTATGATTGATTGTGATTACTCATAAACGTCTTTAATTTGTGCAATGTTAAATGGCGGTATTCCATATTAAGATCCTATTCCATATTTGGTTACTTTCCTCTATTATAATCATAAACTTTAGGGTAACTACTCAAAATGTGTGTATAAAAAGCATGAATGGTATGTAACTGCTATGCAATTGAGTTATTTCAGAGAAGTGAAATCGGTACACAAGACAGGTTCGTGTTTGATATACGTAGATGTATGAGGGATGTGAAATAATAAGAATAGTAGATGAGGGTATTAAGTATGATTGATTGATGGTCAGTCATTGAACTGAGGATAATTTCAATATTTATGTAAGCAAAGTATACAATAAAGGATAAAATATATTATAAACAAAATATTAACGTGAGCAGATCACACATTCTTCTAACTGCTACTGAAAAGATTTTATTTTATTTTTTTCATATATTTCTTAGAAATGTACAATACGAATAGCATATTTGAACGCTCTGCAAAGTGATCAGAGATTCCTCTTAAGTTTCTTTATAAAACCGGTCATTAGACAACTATAGGTTGACATTTTCATCCCTGGTTAACTTTATCTGATGAGCGAACAAAGAATAGATTTAGAAATTGCACTATACTACAAAGAAACTAAAGAATTTCATAGTTAAAAATCCTTTGGAAATACAAATTCTCAATTTCTACATTTCACTACGTGAGTGTGAGGAATAGATGAGCTTGAATGAAAATGGACAAGGCGAATGCGATATCCTTGGCAAAAAATTTTGCGGAGGAGATTGTTGCTGGTTGAATGCAGCCACTTAGTGGAATATACCATGCCTTTATGTATTTTTGTAATATAGTGTATCTAATAGAATTGTCGATGAATTCTGGAGAAAGTTTTTCGCCAGCCCGCAGCAGAGGTTTTTAATAATGTAGACCTTTCCATAATTATAAAATTCAGATAATTCCTAAAGGGAAACAAACTTAATTTTGTTTTCTCATATCCTTACAGGAACGCCCTAATTAAATGAAGGTAGGAGGAAGGCAAAAAATTATCTGTTTTAATATTCTCTTGTTTTTAAGCAACATCGTGTGCGTACACGGAACAGAATTTCGCGAGTTCGTCGTTAACTTTAACGGTTATTTCAATCTCGCGGCCGTAAAAACAACGGATTTCCAGAGCCGTATTGTTTTAAACGAATTAATAACATGGTCAACGAGCCGGTCGCGCACTTACTGTAAATCACACGTTTTGTGTTCCCCACCCTTTGCCATGTTCGCCGTTTTCAACTGACCGCTGACCGGAAGCGGTTCTACCGATTCAATACAAGCTTTATATTTCACATGGTTATTGCCCACTCAAGGGAATTTGAAAAATATGTGCAGTTATGTCACCATAAATTAGCATAAAACAGTGGGAGATTCGATAAAGCCTACTAATTTCTTCTTATAAATTCTATAAGGAATTATAGAATTCATGAAATAATTGGATGATCATTTTACGGTAATATAATGTTGAATATTTTCTTGATGACGTCTGGGTGTCCGTATGAATAACGAAACTGCAAGAGATTACGTAGAAGTTAATTTATTTTGCTCATAATTTCAGAACCGAAAGGGGAAGTTGACTTGACATATAAAACATGAAATTTAATGTGTTTCAAATGAAAGATGTTATAATATCTGCAATTTCCTTCCACCTGATTATAGCTGTATTCTTTTTGGTCAAAATCTCAGTTAGTCTCAGCTCACTTCAGATAAACTCAGTAAAGTGTTGTTCTTCTTGTTACAACTGAACTGAGACAAACTGAGAGAACTCACTTCCCCCCTTACCGATGCTGCACCACCCGCGAAATAAACTCAAAATGATCTACGCAACTCAGTTCGGTGGAAGGGGTAATGTTTGGTTTGTGCTGTCTGGAGAACTGTCATATTTATTAGGTTATGTGCACCAAAATGCTACAATAACCAAAATATGTCGATCTATTTCATTGTTATATTAAATGTGTAAACTTATAGTAAAATATTTTCATTGTCATTAATTTTAATAGCAAAAGTGTGTATATTCTTGTTCAAACCCACCTTTCTATACATAAAATGCTGTTCTTTTTGGATGCCTTTCAGCTCAGCTCAGCTCAGTTCATCTCAACTCACTTGTCAACTGAGTTGAACTAAAACTTTCCAAAAAGAATACAGCTATTAATTTTGAGAAATAATAGTATATTATACATTAAGGGTGAGAAGTATATAATTTTTTCTCGCGGAGTAAATTGAAGCACGAGTCGTAGACGAGGGCTACAATACGACAAGGAAAAAAATACAGTGTATATACTATTTTTTTATGTATTTCAAAATAATTTTAATTGTTCTATAATTTATGATAGTTACCTACCTTTGAATTGTTTAATTTTGTTCATTTTCACATTATTTGAGCACTTTCCTTCACGACGGGAGAGAAAGTGCACAAATCTCCAGAAGATATAAAATTGGTTGTTTCTGTCAGGATTTTGGTATCATAGAAACCGAGTTTCTCTCCCGGTCGTGAAAAAAAAATTATATTTAATAAAGTGTTTGAAGTTTCTATGAGAACTAACAAATTACCAATAAATTTAGTCCATGTATCGAATATATGTCAAGAGTAATTATCAAACATTGAAATGCAGATTTATATGCTGTATGCCAAAAAAAATTAAGTAAAATTGTAGTTGACTTCTATTCGCATAACATAAAACGAGAGAGTTTAGACGGAAAATGCAAATTGAAGTAAATCAATTTTTATTATATAAAACAATAATCAAACAGCTTAAATTTCATCCCGTTATATACACTGTGAACAGAACTTCAAGTTATCACTTTAGTTGTGTCCGTCTCCTACGGTTTAGCCGAAAGTTACAGTAATATGAAATTTATTATTTACTATTTAAAATGTTTCACTTACAAGCTATACAAAATTATTCTTTTGAAAAAATAACTCATATCCTAAGTTTCATATCTACATTTTAGAACAATCTGATTTGCTGAAATAGTAAAACAAACGAATACTAAGAGGCTATCAAATCGATGATAATGCTTTATCACCGCATGTTACTTGTCAATTGTTTTGTTTTTCTTTACTTTCTGTCAGATTTTGACTAAATCCAAAATTTAAGACGGAATAAAATCTTGTTTTTGTTCGTTACTAAGGATAATTTTATTTAATTGACCGCTAGTCCATATTTTGTAATTTATTTAAAGTATCGTGTCTGTAGTTACAAATGTCCATTTTAATACTTAAATACTTTAGATTACTACATCTGGTGTGTTGCGTTCTCGCTCTTAATTCGCTTCACAACAAATTATTGTTCATTATATTCTCTCATTAAATATAAGTTTGTGATATAATTAATAATCAAAGATATTGCTAGTGAAACCGGAGCAGTACATTTCACTCATCCTTCGGGCACGGTAAAATATTATCGATAATAATCAATAATCATATCTCAAATATAACACTTGAATATGAAATAGTTGTAATTGAAGTACTTAAAATTTCACCACGAAATGTATTTCAAATAAACAAAAAACTCCGTATGAAAAGATTTTTACTATTCAATTTATTTGTATATACAAATCACGTTATTCAAATATAGAAAATAAATATAAATATCTACACTGTATACACCAAAAAAAAAAAAAAATAGAACAACAAAATAAACGAATATTTCATATCACATATCGGTTGAGCAATGATTGACGCACAGACCAAGTTCGTTAAAGCGAAAAAACGCTGAAAAAATGTGAAATGGAATAATTTGATCAGAGTGTAATGCGATTTTTTGTCACTCCGATGAGACCGAATCGAACGTGGAACATACACTACTGACATTTTAATTACGCCAGGAATACAGCGAAATTACATCGCATCCGAAAAAACTGTATCACTACGTTTCTCACATCACTATTTGTAGTTCGGGTCGATATATTAACTCGCTGATTGCCTTAATTGGCTAGAATCACCAGTTGTAAAGATAGATTTTTTTCGAAATGGATATATCACATACTGCGATAAATAAAACCCATAAATAACAATAATAGTTATTTATGATATAAGTGTTCAAAGTGGCATTTTATAAGTGAGTGGGGAGGTTAGCGGAGCGAGGCGAAGCCGGGTGAATCAGCCCTATCAACGAAATAAAATCACTTTTAACACGTATATCATACATTATATATATAATTGATGTATGGTTCTGAATGTTGGGTGTGGATGAAGAAGCATGAATGGCGTATAACTGCTGTAGAAATGAGATATTTGAGAGGAGTATGTGGGTATACGAGACGTGATCGTATACGGAATACATTGGTGTATGATGAGTGTGAGATTGAGAAGAATGTTGTTAAGAAAGTGGGAGTGAGTCAGTTGAGGTGATTTGGACATGTTGAGCGAATGTCGAATGAAAGGTTGGTGAAACTAATATATATGGGTGAGATTAAAGGTGAACGATTGCGTGGGCGTCCGAGGAATAACTGGTTGGGTATGATCGATGGTTTGTTGCGTGAACGAATGATTCCGAGTAAGAAGAATAAACGAGCATGTAGGAATCACACTATGAATGTGGACGAGGCGTAAGTGATGTGTCAGGATAGGAATGTTTGGAGGAGATTGATTGTTGGTTGACTGTGTTTCTGGGTTCATGCTACCCCACTAAATGGGACATAGCGTGACGTTATGTATGTATGTATGTATCATACATTATTTTTTCTACAAACACCGTTTTACATTTTAATTTAACAAATTATTTTAACATTTCTGTGGTTTTGAGGAAAAATCAGTTGTCACTATTTTATGATTTCGAGTTATTTGCGATTAAAGTTTCACAAATTACCTTCATAAATACCTTAAAATAGTTCCGAATATCTATCTGATATCATTTGTATTTTAAAGAAAGTTATAAACAACATGTCGAACTCAACAAATTGATGTATACATTTTAACTTGCATCTACATAAACGGAACTTATCTGGTTTTTTCCTCCAAAAAAAGTCACATAACTGGTTTTTCCTCAAAAAGGACACATAACTGGTTATGTTTTGTCCAAATTACTCAAAATATATATCAGATAACATCGTTTTGAGGTCACCAAATAAAAATAAATAAATATATCTTAAAGTTCGCACTTAACTCAATTTTCCCAAAAAGTAACTTAACTGGTTTTTCCTTAAAACCACAGATTTAATGAAGCTATCCCAGTTTATTTCACGGATGTGTTTATATTTTATTTGAAAATATCTAGCTTCGTTTTTATTTCTAAATTCTAAAAAATCTGTCATAGTTGATATTAATTAATGCGGATTGCCACAATCCTTTGTGCAATATTTTATACAAGTAAGTGCGTCCATGAATGGAAACGAACAATTGCTGATTATAGAATATACTTTTTATTAATTTAATTAAAAATTTTACTGAACTGGTATTCTTCATATGATATCTGTAAAATTTAATTAAAATTTTCTGTGGTAAAACTATATCTAGAATACAAATAAAATATCTATATTTTAAAATTGGTTCTGAATATAATGAAAACGTATATCATTTAATAATCAAACGCAATGTTTTCAAATTTCTTTCCGTGATACGGTTTTTGTCAATCAATTCTACAGAAATATTTTTAAAAATTCTTTTCATTATAGCAGAAGCATTTAGCTGAACTTATTGCGCACTGCCTTATAACAAAATTATTTCCACTTCATCGAATACTGTTGATCAAGAAATAAATTGGAAGGAGCTAAAAGAGAGCGAGCGATGAAAATAACTAATTAAATTTAACAAAGTATCGCAAACGATGAAATTATTATAATTGTCTTACTTTTGAATTATAATTTACAGCACTCAAATGAGTGCAAAACTTTTCACTCCCTTTAATAACCAACGAATAATATTACTGATCCAGTAAAATGATAGCATTTAAGAATATAGAAAATATAAAAAATGCAAATTAAAATGATAATGCCTCTTCTCTATCCGATAAAATATGACTTTGGAGTCACGAGTCAGCCATTTTGTCCACAACGATTGGACATTTCCAGCACCTCATACCTATAAAACCCAAATTCATTTTGTATGATATTTATTGGATGTAATATCTAATCTCGTTTTATTATCAGCGTAGGATACTAAATATTTCCTGGCAATCTTTCACGTTAAATATTAATAAATATATTTAGCTCACGCCTGCGGGACGAGTAATAAATTTTCTTTCGTCGGTTTTTTTCATTTCCTTCGCATCTTTGTATCAGCGAATGTTCTCTAGAAAATACAATAAATAATTTCTCGAGTTCAGGTGTCAGTGGCGGAAATGTAGCCACCACCTAACGCTACTCAACTTACATCACCAATGACGTCGTAGTCAATGGACTGCCTCAGTTGCTATGGTAGTAGAAAAGTTGAATTAAAAGAATCGTAATATGAAATAAGTAAATTTAGTCAGAATAATAAAAAAAACTGCACATAATATTCATCTGTGATATTTTCAACTTAAATTAAATTTATTGCAAGTAGCAACATTGCAATAAAGTCATATTGATATAGCATTTGGTTGACGTATGTAACGCTTTGAAATTTATGTCAGAAATTGATTGATACGTACATTTATATAAAATTAATACCATGCGAATATTTCGATTAAAACTATGGTTTTCAGGATTAAAAATGATTTATATATGTAGTAATAGAAAAGCATAAAAGGTAACTACCTTTTAAATATACAATATATAAAATTACAACATATGGGGTAAATAGCTGCGTGGTAACGTATTGGACTTGTGGATCGTGAGATTCTCAGTTCGAATCCCACTGCAACAGTTGTCATTTTAACTTAACACCTGTTATTCTCCCTCAACTAAATTCTTTCAGGGATATAACTTGACGACTGGTAACTGCACTTCACACGCAAAAATATAGCACTTGCCGAGATCTTCGTAAGCAGAGTGCCACACCCACATTGGATAAAACCGTGAAGATTTTTTTTTATAACAGATACGATTTTAATCTATTTCATTCTCTCCAACTATGTGTATATTTCTTTTACCAAAATTACGTTATACTTTACTTATTTCTTCTACTAATTTTTAATAATTAATTTCTCGCAAACTAAAAATAATTCATCAATTTAAAAAATACTGGCATAAATTTTTCCACAGTCCACATTTGCCGAACAAGAGTACAATTAATAAATGTTTTTTGACTTCCAACAACTTTTCCTATATACATATATGGTACCCAAGCAGTAACAAATAATTAAGAGAAATATTTAAATTGAAAAGTTTATACATTAATTACGTTGAAGTATTTCGAAAATTAGTTTTACATGCTTTTCAAGATATTATTAGACATAAATTACGTAGGACGGTTGGATAAATATTTCCTTTATTATTTTGTTATTTCTGTAAAATAAGTTAATCAAATAATAAGATTAAAAAAACAATTGTATTCATTTCTAAAGCTAGAGTAACTGAAAAAATATACACAAATTTTATTTTCGAATAATTATTAGTTTATTTGAAAAAATTGTACATTACATTATTGAAAGAGAAAAATATTTTTTCTCCAATAAAAGAACAAAAATATATAGTTCCGTTTAAATATGTATCAATATTTTATCCCATATTTTTAAAGCTGTTGATACAATTTATATTTTGCTGATTTTACAAATTTTCTTATATAAAATGGTACTAATCTCGTGCCTCTTCAAATACAGAAGTTACCAAGAGTACTTTTTAATTTCTCTACTTATGAAAAAAAAATTCTATACTACAATTTGTGAATTTATACAATGAAAAAAGGAAGGGGGAGGGGGTTATTTGAATTATTATATTTGCTGTCACAAGGGAGGGGGGAATAGAAAGCTCCGAATTTTATGTGTAATACTTTGAATGAGCCTATAATGAATGGCGTTAATATCTATTTTTGTACAAATTTAAATAGTTTATTGTAAATTTAATTTTTTATATTGACGTAAATTTTTTGAAAACATTTAAAAAAAACTTCAGGCAGCACATGGAAGCCATATTTTCTAGGGCCGGATATCAGCTTGTCAATCATCAGTCCGATACTACACCGATAAATAAATGTAAATTTAACATTTAATAAAACAAATATACATACATAACATCACCTTGCATAAAGACATTCAACAACAATCAATCTTCCCTGACATACCACTTTCGCATCGCCCACATTTATACAAGCAAATTTATTCGTAAATATGTATATCATCATTTGAGTGAGTGTAACCCCACTAGTCGTCAAGGCATGTGCCCCAAAGATGTTAGTTGAATTGAACTGAGGAACTCATGATTTGATTTTTGACAAATTCAATTGAACGAATAACTTAAATTAACTTAAAACAACACTTAATTGGCGGCTTGTCAGAGGAGGCAAGGGAGGCATTAGCCTCCTCTTAAAAAATAAAGACAGTGTGCGCGTTTAATAAATATTCTACTATTTTCTACAAATAATAAACGGAAGATTATGAATTACTTAGTTAATATGTATATTAGTAGACATGTTTTTCTTTCATTATACTCGTACCTATGCGTAGTTTCGAAAGAGAAATAAATGTTCTTCAGTAAACCGGAGACAAATTTAACATTGGTCTCAAGCTATCCAACTTTTAAACGAACGGGAAGCCTATTTAGACCTTGAATCATATAGAAAAATAAACATGCAATATACGAGATGAATAGAGAGAAAACAGCATACGCGGAAAAACCTTTTGAGTTGGGTTGGATAACACGAAATGCAGTCTGCATTTTCCAAGCGCCGAACGGATGTGGTTTGCGATCTGCGGTCTTCAGAAAAATTAGCGCATTCCACTTATAATTAAAAACGTTTAGCTTTGTACTCGTTAAGTTTTTCTTAAGAATTTATTTATGTTTTTATTTTCAAATTTATGTAAACTTGGGTTCCGGTTTTTTTTTTCACATAGGAACCATATATTTTTTCCTTTTTCTACTTTTTCCGTTAATTCATAATTTCTCCTACCCTGCCAAGAAATACTCTTCTTCAAAGGAGTAGTCAGGTAGGGGCAGAGTTTTGCTAATCGCTTTTACTCAACCATGCATTGCACTGTTTATGTGGTTAAGCTCCGAACATTGTTTTTAAAAGATTTTCGCATTATAGTGATTGTATTAGCATTAGAATTTGTTAAATTTTTCAAAAGATCCGAATTTGAAGCATGTTTGAAGTCATGAGGCCTTAGGATCCATTTTCAAATATTAACGAAAACATTTGTTATTTGGATGTTTCGAATATTGATGTAGATATTTATCAATATCCGTTTCATCAACAATGTTTTTCAACGAAATATTACTTAAACGTACCATCCTGATGTGTGACAGGAACTTGTCATAAAAAATTTCAATGTAAACTTCAGATTTTAATAAATGTTGTTGAAGATGTCCAGATAACAAATGTTTTCGTTATTATTTGAAAATGGATCCTAAGGCCTCATTCCTTCAAACATCAATAGAATTTGTATATTTGGGTAGTATGTTTTAGAGGGATGAAAGTATTGTCCGGGAGATTGAAAGGCGGGTGTCTGCAGGGTGCAAGGTATTGGTGCTCGTGGCACATTTGCTCGAAACTTAAAAATGTATCTAGAGATGCTCGACTGAGTGTTTATAATGGTGTGTTAGTACGAACATCGATGTATGGTTCTGAATGTTGGGTGTGGATGAAGAAGCATAAACGACTTGTAACTGCTGTGAAAGTGAGATACTTGAAAGGAGTGTGGGTATACGAGACGTGATACATTGGTGTATGGTGAGTGTGAGATTGAGAAGTATGTTGTTAAAAAAGCGGGAGTGAGTCAGATTAGGTGGTTTGGCCATCTTGAGCGAATGTAGAATGAAAGGTTGGTGAAACAAATATGTGCGGGTGAGATTGAAGATGAATGATTACGTGGGTGTCCGAGAAATAAGTGATTGGGTATGATCGATGGTTCATTGCGTGAACGAATGATTCCGCATGTGAGCACTATGAATGTGGACGAAGCGAAAGGGGTGTGGAATGTTTAGAGGAGTTTGATTGTTGGTTGATTATGTTTTTGGGTTCGTGCTATTCCACTAAGTGGAGAAATAATAGCAACTAAGTTATTATTTTCCGTAACAGATTTTGCTGATTATATTTTATAGTTTTGAGTACAAAAATTGCTTCCTCATTCCTGAAAGACACAAACCTCCTCTACTTACAGTAATTTTAAAATATGCTTTAAACGTCTAAACACTCGCATAAGATTTTCTCACATTCAGTGTTAGTGAATACCAGAATGAAGCTATCATTTATATCAATGAAACACACTGAAATCTTTAGACCTAACCGAATCTAAATGGACCTTTTGAAGTCAGTCGGCAACCAAATGCCAAGTGCAACATGTTGAATAGTTCCAACTAAAATTTTCAATCAGTCCATCAGAACTTCCTGACACATATCCCAGCGTTACAAGTCAGCCTATCATTAAGCCAAATCACCGGGACTTGAACATTAGAAATGAATCTTCCACATCTGTAACTCGGTGGAGGGTCTGTGGTCCTCCTCCGGGACGCGGGCACACTCGGTCACCAATACAGTCGCAGCGAGCGCCGAGTGCTTACATGGCCGCGGTAACGGGCAATATATCGTATCACGCTGAGAGCTAATCGAAATTGGCGCCGATCCTTGCTCCGCGCGTCCCGTACGCCCCGCTCGTCCCGAGGGTTCTAATACGCCGGGCGGGTTCGTAAATTCGCAGAGCGAGCTGTCCGATGCCGGCGATACCTTACAGTGCTTACCAAACGTGTTATTTACTCCCATGATATGAATATTATTCGGCTAATTTTAAACTCAAATATGCTCGAATAAATCCGCTGAAACTAGGTGTGCATACTTATTTTCAGGCGAAGCTCTGTTCGGGTGCTACAGACTGGCCACTTGTTCACCTCAAAAGTAGTTCTGGCTGCATACGAATCTTTATGAAGACCGTTACACAGATTGAGACTTTTTAATTTTGTATTTTTCTCAAATATTTTGTATTATTAGGTTATTACATCATTGAATTCAGAAAAAATACTAAATCGAATAAGCAAATAAAAAAATAGGTTGCCATTTAAAATTAGAAAGTTGCACCACTGGTCTCAAAAAATTCTTGTTTCGCTCATTTTAATTGTCTTATAATATAGAAATTATTTACTAATTTAATCGACCTCGTAGCTCTTATAGTTATCGAAATAGCAATAGTGTACCACTTAAAATGAACATCTGTATTATACGTTTCTGTAATGAACTCGGAATGTTTACAGAATGTTCAAAATTGGAGGTCATGGATTTAAGGGTGGATAATACATCTCAAAACAATCAAAAAGTTCAAGTATACATATATCCGGAAATGTTTAATTTCAGAGCTACAGCGATTTAAATATTTTATCCAACACCTCTCAATAAATGCTCTATAACTATGGCGATTTTAAACAAGCAAAGTACCAGATTATTCACTAGTGAGTATAATTTTGAGGAAAGCCACTAGTGAGTATTTTTTTTATTTATAACAATAAAAATAACACACAACACCTTGGTAACTACTTCGATTGACATTTTAATTTAAAAATTTAAAGCATATGTCAATGTCAAATAATATTTCTTTAATAAATTTTTCATTTATTAAGAAGTGTTGGATAAAACGTTATACTTCACACGTGGGCAAAGTGGAATTACCCACTCGATTAAAATTATCTCACTCAGCCTTCGGCTTCGTGAGTAAAATTTCCATCGTGGGTAATTCCTTACTTTGCCCACTTGTAAAGTAAATAACTAATATTTCTGTCATATACGACTCTTTACATTACAATGAAATTATAGTGCCGTTTACAATGGAAAACAGACAATTATAAATAAATAAAATTGTGTTTGTAACAAACAATAACAATAATTATGACAAATAAGGTAAAACAAAAGACTATCTTCAATTGTTTTCCAATGCAAACGGCCACTATGATTTTATTGTAATGTTAAAAGTCTGAGTCGTATACGACAGAAATAAAATATTTAAATCGCTATAGCTCTGCAATTAGGCATTTCCGGATATATGTTTATATGAACTTTTTTTATTGGTTTGTGATGTATTATCCATATTTACCGAACTATTCAGTAAAGTTAAAGATATAAGGTTCATTTTATAAAAATATCAACAATTAATAAACTAAACACGATTATTTACTAAGCTTTAGAAGTATTCACAAAAAAGTTTGGTAAATTTTCAGAAAATACCTCTTCTATCCTCTATCCTGAGTTTATCGAATAGTTCGGTAAATATTAAAGAACGTATTTTTCCGTGTAGCAATATTCACGTTTCGAGCATGTGTATCCAGTGCATCCTGCAAATATCCTTCATTCGATCTCTCGGTCAATACGTCCATCCTCGAAAACATGCAACCCAAATATACAAACTTATTCGCTTGTTCCAATCTCACACCATTCACTGACATTGCAATCAGTAGTACAAGTTGACGTTATCGTCATTTGTTATGTACTTGGGTGTGGACTTAACGTTTATTCATGCTACATATCGGTTTGTCGATTTATACGAGACATTGAAAGGTGTGGTTTCAAAGACTGCTAGTGTCGCTTGTAAACTTAGCAACTAAAAACTAAAGTTATAATTGTAGAAATGGTAATTTATTTAATTGGTCGATTCTACAGTCGTCCTGTTGTTTCACCAAAGAATTTAAGTTGATTTCTTACTACATTGCTCGTTGTCGTTTCTAAATGAACATTTATTTTATCTTCTCTTATGTACTCAATGTTCGTCTTATTAGGGAACTACATCGGAAGGAAAAAGAATGATCAAGGTTTGACGACTTGTAAACCGCCCTAAAGGCCAGGAAACTACTGAGAAAATACTTTGCGATGACAAGCAAAACTTAATGTCGTACATTTTTAATAATTCAAACCGTAGAGTCTTCGCTTTTATTTATTCCTATCATGTAAAGATTTTTAAATTTGTGCCAAGTTGAGAAAAATGCCTACATAAATCCTAAAAGAGACAATATTCAAACTATTATAATATTCTTCAACATGTTTTGGTATTCTTGTCATGAGCAATATAATGTAATTACTTCGCGAAAACTACCATATTTATTTAAAGGTTCAACAATTTATTCTTTCCTGTTAAGAACATTGTTGCTTGAACGTATACGTCACAATAATGGAGACTTTTGTATGCGTGGATTTGCGACATTACAACGGTAATAGTCTTTTGATTTTTTTTTGCTGATGAGCATTCGATGGAATTTAAATTCCGTTTAGTTGGAAAGTGTGAGATTTGTTTTAATCTATGTTTAATGCGCCTATTTCAACTGTTCGGAGATGAAAGTAGGATTTTATAGAAGAAACGTTGTATATTTAAATAGATGAATTCTTAATACAAGTATCTCCGAACAATTCGTTTTATGGGGCACAAATAAATTTATTTTTAGTATTAATGGATTATCACGGTATTACAGTATAATTAAGTTTTAAAAGTTTGCCCGTTTTAATTTTAATTCTTACACAAATACTTATAATCATCTAATTATAATTTTAATATTTTAAAGTCTTCTAAATGATTTCAAAAGTTAAAACTTTTTATCTTGGATTTGAATCTCACGCCAATTTTTAATTCTTTAATCCTACATTCTGCTCATAAATATTTGCACTATGCTGGTGTTATTACAATATTGTTAAAATTAACAAAAAAAGAGTCAATATTATCCAGAACAATAAGTTCAATAATTTTCTGCCCTATCTTAGATAAAAATACTACTCGTATACATACCGAGTGTGGAATTAAAATGTGGAATATAGGGATTTCAATGCTTTTTTGTTATATTGCTGTAAATTTTTATCTATTCACTTTGCAGTAAAAGTGTAAATACAAAAGTAGTTCAGTACTTACAGATGCATACAATAAGGCCCATTTGGTTACCAAAATATTATTATTACACAGTATATGAATCAAATTAAAATCAATATTTATTAAGAAAATTGTAACACGGCCATACAAAATTGAACAAAAATCTAAATGTTTGAAATAAAACAATTTTAGGGTTATTTATTTATTTATTTACCAGAAAGAAATAGAAAAAAAGGAATTCTCAAATTCGCAATTATATCATTACAATCTTCTAAATTTCTAAAGAAAATGATACAACACTGTAATAAATAAATCAAAATTTATTCTCTCAAATGTCAAATATTTTTTATCTCTGGCACAATTAAATTGAACATTCTGTATATCTAAAAATCTTTGTATTTAATATAGAATAACAATTAGCAAAGTCCTAGAGTAGTAACAGTATATTTGTCTAAAATCCTTAAATTATGAATTATTGATGAGGTCCCCCAGTGCTTCCCAATTCCGGAGGAACACCTAAATTACTAAACGTAATATGTAGTACTTAAATAGTAATTTTGCCAGCCCCCTCATTTAAGTATCCATAATTTAAGTTTTAGTATAAGTGGTTTCATCTAGTTACCCAACAGTTACTAATCTATCAATCTCAGTGTAACAACACTCCTACACCCCAAACAAAAGCAATTAACCTTCCAGTAACATCCAAACCAAAACCATTTACATCAAATCCGACAACATTAAACTCGCTTCATCTTATTAATCTCCCGATAGATAATAAATTCCGAGGTCCGCCAACCAACAACAGATCTTTAATGGTGGACGAGGAGCTTTACATTTCGGCCAACTCTAACTTAACAAACAATAGTAGAAACTCGGAATTCTTCCTTGGTTTCTTGTGTTCATCGAAATAAATAAATACTTTACAGAGCTAAGTGAGTGTGATTAAAATCTGTTACTTTGCAGAAGACAGTTTCAAATCTTAAAGCTACGCTCAGAGCAATTACTTAAAGAACCCAACTCGTACGTTCACATCAACAAAACTAAAGCATTCATTTATAAGTACTAATTGAGAAGCAAACTTTAAACTTTACATTTACATTTAGTGGAATAGACAAATCATACTCTCTTTGTTTTGCTGTCAGAAATATCAGACAGCATAGCACTTAACAATACTTTTATTAAATTAGTAAATAGCATGACAATTTTTTTATTTAAATAAGTTTACACTACAATTATATGAAAAGTTTACATAACAAATACTACTTTATTTATCAATGAATAATTAAATTCTTGAAATACTTTCTGACAATTCAACAATATTTCAATAGATTTCAATCCTCTGAGTGGTAATTATAAATAAAAACACATCTAAATAAATAAATATATATCATCACGCCTTTTACCCGTTATGGGTGTGGCACTCTGCTTATGCAAATCTCGGTAAGTGATATAATTTTTCGTATGAAGTGCGATTACCAGCCATTAAATCATAGCCCCCAAAGATTTTAGGAGAGGGGGATCCACAGGGGTAAATTTAAATTGGTAACTGTCGGCAGTGGGATTCGAACAGAGGATCTCACGATCCACAGTCCGATGTAAAAACAATAATTGTTTTTATATTATTCGTCTCGAAATTTTACCAAGAAACAATTTTTCGAAATACAATTTTTTTCTGAAACCGAAGCGAAAGTACTATTTTCACTCTTGAAATATGGAGTGAAAGTAGTATTTCTCTGCCTAGTCACGAAAACGAGTTTAAACGTTTTGTTACTAAACGAGACAAACGTGCAACTAGACGTATATAGAAAATCATATTTAATTTATAAATTTCAATTTATTTTGGAGGTATATTTCTATTTGCCAGAATTCTTATCACGTCATAGATAAGAGAATAGAAGAAGAAAAAAAATTACCTTAACATCTGTTTAAAAGATGATAATTAACAAGATCAAAAACAGCTATTGTAATAATTTCCATCATATTTTCGATTAAAACAAAAAAGAATGGCCCAAGACTTATTCAAATTTCAAATCGATAGTTTTAATATTCTCCAACCGATTACTAATTATAAGTGGTAAGTAAAATTAATTTATTCATTCATCAAAACGCAGCTTAACTCCCAGTATCCAAATCTGTAACCCAGTCTCTGAAATTCTATAATAAGCTTTGGTCCTCTCCCTAGAAACTGTAATACATCCATAATTATTCGACGGTGAAAAACAAACCGCACTTGTTCTAAACAAGAACGGGCTAAATATAAGTCCATTCGTGAAGCCAGTGAAACATAAATGGCGGCGGCAGTGAAGAACGAAGAATCCGATAAGTTATTGGGGGTGGTCGGGAGGTATTAATTCCGCGAGTCTGCAAACGGCAATTTAAGGCGACATTCCACGCGGTGCTTACAGGAAGAGATGCAGAGGAAGCCGATAATTACCACATGATTTATGTTTGTTCTGAGATATTTAAGAGATATCACGAATTACAAAAGTTTGCAGTAAAGGTTGTTTAAATACAATTCGATATGAGTTATCGCGTATCGCTGATTTTAGGTTAGGTTAGGATGATTTATTGTTTCTTATAACTGTGCGGGTAACCACTTTTGGATTCGAAATAAACAAGTTTTAAATAGTACAAAATAGAGAAACAAATATTTATGTAACAAGTACATAATTTAGGGTTTCATGAAAGAATCAATTTAGAGGCCGAACGAGAGCAGCGCAAATGCAACTGTCAAATTGAGATATGTTTGAGATTTGAGAAACCTTATAGGCTTTCAATTAAATTACCACTTCCTGTTGATGCATTACTACCAAAATATAATCAGCTCGTAATTTTAACATTCAAATTGTAATAAATATGATATTTGAAAATAATATCGTCTTTAAATTTTGAGTTATGAACGAAAAAACCATTACAAGTCAACATGAAAATAGTTAAATCGTATTTTAAACACTAAAATATTGTAATATTTGAACGCTAAACAAGCCTTAGACAGAGATGTTGTAAGGCCACTCTTCTTTGTCTAACACTTGTTTGTAGAACAAAAGTGATAAATAATATTCATTTTATTTCAAGTGTATAATATTTAATTGAACTCAGTTCTTTTAAAGTATTATTTAATTTTTGTATTAAAATCCGAATCATTGAATGTTAATTTCCTTATATTTTCATGTCAACTTTTAAGCGGACTGTACAACAAAGACAGGTAGCCCAACAAATGGCTGTCTCTCTCGGCTCATTTTTTCAATGTTAGTAACTGTTCTAGTGTTATTATATTTCAATGATTCTAGAGACCTCACACAGTAAAAAATTTATAGTCAAAATTGACAAAATTTTTAGTTCCAGACGGTCCACCGTTAGTTTTTGTTAATTTATTTAAGTTAAGTTTCAAATTTGTTAGCAAGTAACAAATTATTTTTGCGTATTTCGTAACTATATACATATATTTATGAATTTTATTATTGAAATTTACTTTTATGTGCTTATAATTAAATAATTTAATAATTATATTGAAACAACATGAAAACATAATTATTTAAGAAATTAAATAGTCACAATTTTAACAATTTCATATTAGTAAGTTAGCTAAATTTGTTTGTTATTTATTGACGAGTTAATTTTGTTAAACTTTATAAATCCAGCAACTAAATAAAAATAATATTTCTTGTTACAAATTCAGAATTGACAAAATTTTAATTTAACACATTGCCACATTTGTTCAAGTTGTTAATTTAACACAGTATATTTGTCGACATTAACTAAAAATATTTAACAACCGCAAATTTAAATAATCGCAATAAAATTTTTTAATGAGAAAAATGTGCTTATATGTTCAAAATTTACTATCAAATATTTTAACTCGTCACAATAACTCCCTTACTAATGTAATAATAAAACAAACAAGGAGTTTTATTCTAGTAGTTTGGACGTAGTGAAATAAATAATTTTGTAACTCAATCTCGAATCATGTACCTAATCATGCGTATAATTATCACAGACAGTAAAACATGAAAGAAACTTTATTGTATTTATTTATTATCTGTATTATTTATCTCAACTAATAAGATAGTATTAAAAAACTTTATTCTTGTAAGATTTCTAATTAAAGTTTCAAGAATTACCTTGTACTTGTACAGCAACGTGCAACTCATCCCCTTCAGCAATGAAAGTAATTTATCTATTTGTTAAAGTATGAAGTTATTGTTCAGTGAACTTTATATTTACGTTTATGTCTGGGAATCCATTGCAGACAATAATCTTAAATATTTTACTGCGCAGTACCATATTGCACATTTTATATCATGATTACCAACCAATAAAACGTGAACACACAAGCATCACTGACATACCAACCTACTTCATTTTTATCGCTAATTTAAAATCCTGAAAATTTCAAAATTAACTCTAAGAAAAAAAAAATTCATAAATAGTAGCCAATTGAGATAGCGGAATAGCGCAGTGGTAAGAGTGGTTGTCTCTGGTCACACGTCACAGAGGTCGTGGGTTCGAATTCCGGTCAGGTCTAAAAAAAATTCACGGTTTGATTTGGATCGATATTCACTCCTGTCAGAATTTGGGATACAATTAATTAACTTGGTAACCATATGGCTATCGGGCACCGGCTAATTGTTGTAACAAAAATGGTGGCAATGCAAGGGTATTTAATAGATTTCAAAGTGTATGTCTCTCCTAGATATATAACCCGTGTGTTTGAAGTTCCGAAAGTACATACATTCAAATAGTAATCAGTTTGTAATTATTAAAAAAATAAAATAATAAATATATCATCACATTTCTAGGAGTGACACTCTGCTCAATGCAGATCTTGGTATCATGACATATTTGTCGCGTAAAGTGCAGTTACCAGCCATCAAATCACTGCCTCTAAAGATGGTAATGGTGGAGGCGCCACAGGGATAAAAGGTGGTGAAAATTTCCGGAATTTATTTTCGAAAATTTGTTAGCTGTGAGGACCGAATCGATGATCTTATGATGCGTTACCACATAGCTATTTACCCCATCGTTTTGATAGTACACATTATTTAATTGATGTTTGCTTTATAGAAACAAACGCTCGTTAACAAATAATTAACATTTACACAAGGTTTAAGTATCAATAAAATTATCAATAAAACAAATTGTAGTTACATCTTTTTTTATTGAATAGTATACTCGTAAATTAATTGTTAAATGTGCACAAAACTTTAGTATCATCACATAAAATACGCAGTTTGAAATTTGGGCTAGATGCAAACAGTAATAGGAACTTATACAGAAGCTAATAGTAAACATTCAAGCTCAAATACGAATGTAAATAGTAGAAGGTAAAAATATGGGTACAAAAAGCAGGTAATTTGCTTGCATTCTGCTCATCTATCTTTTTTATAATAAATATCTTATATTTATAATCATATTTAATAGATTGATAATTAATTTTTTTTCCTAAAGAGTTTTAAAAATATTACTTTTACTACTACTATTAGTTTCTCAATAAACTTCATTAAAACGATCAAGTGGGTACTGTTAGAATAGTCAAAATGAATTGGGACAATAATACTAATACAAATCGCAACTGTTTTACTTGCATCAGTAGAAATTATTTTCAGATTAGCTCGATTCGGTTGTATTTTTAACCTGCACAGATAGTATTAATATCTTTGGCTTACCTTTCAGAATTAAAAAAGAAAAAATGGAGTTAGAACTATACTCTCGCAATAATAAAAAAATCACATATAATTTTATCGTATTTTCAATTTGAAATACATTTTATTTTACGTCGCGCTATTGACGTGACAACAAATTAGTACAGCATAAATTGACGTTTGTCAGATGTCAGGTGATATAACCTATATTTTACAAGTACAATTGATATCATACAAAAATTTCGAATAAATCTATAGTTTCCAGGATTAAAAATTATTTTTATAATAATGAAAAGCATTTAAATTTACCGTATTCTAAATATACAATATATAAATTTAAACAGATTACTTTTATATCTAAATATGTTCATATTTCTCGTACCAAAATTACGTCACGTATTCCTCCTCCTTTTTTTAAACATTTAATTTCTTGTAAACTATAAACAGGGCCGGATTTACCAACAGGCATTTGCTTGTTGGCCCCCACCCTTTAATCCATAACAAAGTTCAAAAACATAAATGTACATGTTACTTATTTAATAGTTATTTGTATATCAAGGCACAAAAATATAATTTTTTATTACGAATAAACCATATGAGTAATAAAAATACTTTTGTGCCGAGGAATATATTATATTTTTTCCGAAATCGTTAAATTATGAATTAAAAACAAATATATAGCATTATGTATTATTTGTAAAACGTCAGCTAGATGTTGCGATGGGGACGGCTCTGGTAACAAAATAACTGTCAAAGTGTCTGGTTACATTTTTCATCATTTTTTTTTTATATAATCTTAGACGTGTTTTGCATTAACTCCGATAAATTATTATTAAAGGTAATTAAATAAATAAATTCATCAATATAATAATTTATTATTTTAGGTTTGCAATTCTAGTTTTGGCATAAGAGTCTGTGAAATTTTGACATTAGAGTCTGTAAAGTTTTAACTTTAGCTACTATTTTGGCTAACTTCGCGTAGTACTATCGTGTACTTTAGTATCCATTTTGGAAAAATAATATTTATGTTTCAATTGCACTTCATTTTTGTATTATTTACATTTAACTAAAGAAATATGTTCAATTGCACCCTTATTGCTTTTTCAAGATTTTTTTGGGGAAGGTACAAATGATTTTTTTTTTTTGATGAATCGTTTTTGGAAAGGGGGCTCCATCATGATGTTTTGTTTGGGGGTCCTGCAGTATATAAATCCAACCTTGACCATTGACTATAAATAATTTATCGATTAAAAAAAATCGCACAGTTCATTTTTTCTTTAGGATAATAATACTCATATTATATTCGTATAATAAAATCATCATTTGGTTCTAAGCTTCTTTGCCATCCTCTATCCAGCAAGGATATTAAATTTCAGTTTGAAGACAAGAAACTGTTCTTGATTTCAACAAAAACGTTTTGATTAATCAGTGTAAACCTTGTCTAAATTTCGCGTATTGATCTCCGTGAACATGTACCCTTGATAATGCCCCTGGCGCTGGCACAGATGTGTAGTGTTGATGGATGATGATTTTGTTGCTGGTAGGCGGAGAAGTCGAACGCCAGCCACCTGTTCCTGGGGCCCGTGGACTCGAGTGTGAGTGGCCGTTACAGCTGCGAGGTGTCGGCCGACGCGCCCTCCTTCCACACTTACCTCGTCAGCGGCGAGACCAACATTGTTGGTGAGTAAAGTGTGGCATTTTCAAATATTTAACACTTGTACTCTATGACTTTTAAACAACTAGCTGTAATTTCATGTTTAAGTATCTTTGTAATTTTATTGGCTAGTTTTACGAGTCGATTTTATTACCTTTGGAAATTGCTGCAAAGAAGTCTCTATTGGAAAACTTAAATTTTAAACTTGGTTTTATGTCATTGAATAGTTTTAAATTGATCTTATTCATATCACATTCATACAGAGCATCACGCTGTATTCCATTCAGTGGAGTAGCACGAACCACGAAACACAATCAACCAACAAACAATACCCTCAAAACATTCTGAAATGCCACTATCTCCACATTCAAAGTGCGATTTATACAAACTCGTCTATTCTTCACACTCGGAATCATTCGTTCACAAACCATTAATCATACCTAAACACTTATTACTTGGAAGCTCACACAATTGTTGACCAACAATTTCGCACTCATATATTATAGTTTCACCAACTTTTCATTCGACATTCGCTTAAAATAACCAAACTACATCATCTTACTCATTCCTACATTTTAACAACATTCTTCTCAGTTTCACATTCACCATATACCAATGTATTCTGATCATGATTGTACCCCTTCTAAAATAGTTACATGCAATTACAGAAGTAATACAATCTGAATTTAGACAGATGTGTTACGTCTTATATAATCACACCTCCTCTTTATATAATTTATAATTACATACATGCTACATACCTGCACTTTCGCCTCGTACACTTTCATATTCATTCAGGTCTATTCTTTACAATCGGAATCATCCTTATACAATAAATCAACAATCATACCTCCACTTATTCCTCGGACGCCCACACAATCGTTCACTCAAAATCTCACTCGCATAAATTAGTTTCACCAACCTTTAATTCGACATACGCTCAAGATTGTCAAACTACTTCAACCGACTCAATCCCAATGTCTTAACAACATTCTTCTCAATCTTATATTCACAGTACACCACTGTATTCCGGACACGATCTCGTTCTCGTCTCGTATTCTAATAACATACTCCTGTCAAATACTGTATTTCCACAACCTTTATAAGTTGTTCATGCTTCTTTATTCACACCCAACAATCAGAATCATACATCAATGTTGGTACTAGATACATTCACATTTCGAGCACCTTATACTCTGTAGACACTCACCTTTCAATCTCCTCGTCAATACGCCCATTTCTGGAAAACGTACGACCATGTATACAAATTCATTCACTTGTTCCCATCTCACACCATTCACTGAAATAAGTATTATCAATCATCAAATCATTCTTCTCAAACAACAACACTTTCCATTTATCGACAACGAATAACAGATTTAAACATTTCCCTACTTTATGTATGCTCACAATCATTCTCTTAAATTATTTGAAAATAATTAAAGGATTGTCAAAGAAAAGAGGTGTTACATTTTAAGCTGCTAGTTTTGTCTGTATATAATCTGGATTCAAACCACAATAGTATTGATCATTTTATTTAAATTTTCAATTTAATAAAATTTTCAATTTAATAAAATTTTACACAAACTAAACATGAATGAATTAACTGAGCAACAAATAACAATAAGTAAATAAATAAAATAATGATTTTATCGTTTTTATATATTTGATAATGTTTGTTTTGATATAATAATCCGATAAAAACTGCAAAACATAATCGAAGAATTGTATCGTTCCACCAACACTGTTATTATTGTGTGCAGAAATACCATCACATACACCAACAATCTCTGGAATCAAGCCGAAGTACCGTCTGGGTGATGTTCTGCGAGGAAACTGCACATCTCGGGACTCGAAACCTGCAGCTAACCTCACATGGTTCATTAACGACCAACCAGTAAGTACATGTAACATGTTCCTTAATCTCATCGTCGTTTTTACTTTTTGTAACATGGTGCTCAATAAACCAATTCAGAATAACATCACACTGAAAGGAAGGATTGGGCATTAACATCTACTTTTTATATTTCTGCACGGAAAAAAATGGATTCTTACTGTTGCAAAGATTTATTTTACGTATAGTGACAGCAATTTAGATATTTACAACAACAATATTTATATTAGTATTATTATATTATTATATATCATCACGCCTTTTACCCATTATGGGTGTGGCACTCTGCTTACGCAGATCTCGGTAAGTGATATATTTTTACGTATGAAGTGCGGTTACCAGCCGTCAAATCATAGCCCCCAAAGATGTTAGTGGAGGGGAAACCACAGGGGTAAATTTAAATTTGTAACTGTCGGCAGTGGGATTCGAACTGAGGATCTCACGATCCACAGTCCGACGCGTTACCACGGAGCTATTTACCCCATATATAATATATTAGTAATATGATATTTTTTAGATTGTTGTAGCAGCAACCTTGGAGGCCATGATTTGATGGCTGGGAACCGCACTTCACGCGCATAAATATATAGCAATAATGAGATCTGCTTTCTGCCATCCCCAGAAATGGGTAAAAAAACGATCATAGGCGTTTTACATGTTAAATAATTCTTATGTAATTTCCTGTTTCCCTTATCATTTTAGAGAAAAATATTTCAAGTAAAAGTTGAAGAGATTTAATACATGCATCTGAATCAGTAAACATATTTCATTTAATTTATTTAATAAAGACAAAACGTTCAAAAATATCAACAATTCAGTTTTTGTATTGAGTAACCATGGACATGGAATAGGATCATAAACTTTTTTTCGTTTTTTTTTTCTGTAAGTTTGAGTAAAGTTATGAATATAGATACTAATTTTAATATTAGGCGTTTAGTTATTAAGATACAATTTTTTGAAATTATCATCCCATTTCAAATTTTTCGCTTGTGACGTCAGCACCCACGTCATCTTGTAATGCTACAAAACACGCTCTTGCGGAGAGCGAGGAACTACACCTACTGTCAAATTGACTGTCATCTGTCATTGTTATTTGCTGAGAGGATTTTACAAATATAGTTCATTTACATTACCTGGGCAAAATAAAATAACAAATATAATAAACACACGTTTAACATGAACATCGTTGTTAGCTGCTACATATGACTCAGGTGTGATAGTGAGACTACCGACATTACCGACAAGCGACAAGCTATAGTACGTCAAAGCATCTTTCTTTTAACACGTCCTAAACTCTTTTGTCTAAAAACGTTATAATTAACGAATACCTAATTTAATTTATCGGACTGTTAATTTTAATAATACTAAGTAATTATTACAACCCTGAAAAGGAAATTATTATTTGTTATCAACACCTCTTTTGCCTTGCCATACTGTACATTCTATTACAAGATGACGTCAAGATTTTGCAACCGCGAAACTTTATAAAGGAAATTATGAATGAAAAGTTAAAAAATTATAAGAAATATTGAATAATATGTGACTGAATTGATCTAAATTTTTATAATTTGTAAAAAAACAGAAGTTTTTTTTAAGTGTATGACCTCATTGAACAATTTATACATTTAATTTTAATGTTGGAATAAAAATTTATTAATAGCAAAATTCAATTATAATGTATAAATAAAAATAAATCTAGTCTAGATCATATGCTCAAACACATCTTCAATGTTAAACAAGCTAAACCCAAGTCTTTCTTAGAAATTAACGACATTTCGATCCCAATCGTTTATTGATCTAAAATAAATCATCCTCAAGAATTTAGTTTGCACAATTTTGTTAAAATATTTAGATTATATAATCAACAGCGGAAATTAAAACCATGATAAAATGTAATAACATGAAATAAATTCATATGACCGAAGTAGTTCGCTTGACATAGATTTCCATAATGGAGATTTCTCAACCAAAATGATTTATTAAATACTTTAAATATAAATATTACTGCTAAACTGCCTATAATCACGTCATTGTATCAGTAACAAACAAATTTACATACCAGAATTATATTTGATATCAAATTAAATATACTAGACGTAAATGTACATAAAAATAAACGAAGCACGCGAGAGTAAATTTTATGCACAAAGCAATATGTCCGAGAACGTGAAGTTATAGTTGACAAAAAACGCGAGTATTCATATTTTGGCCGGAAGTCAGACTTACATGTTTGTTTTTGTTTCGAGACATAAAAACGCAATGAACATTTCAAGTTGTATTTTTTTCTTGTCAGAAATATAAAAACACCAAAAATATATTTCAGAATAAAATTATCATAACGTAAATGTATGGTTTACATTTGACATTTATTTTTCGCTGTTTTTCTTTGAGAAATATCTCTTTTGTCTCTTGTGTATAAATTGTGATGACATTTTGTTCTTTGTTTTTGAATACATTTATTTCTATCAAATCTTTTATAAGCTTCATGTTCATGGTAGAATTATAAATATTCAATTTAGTAATATGAGAATTAATGTCACTCAAATATAGAATTATATAACAAGAATTAAATATTCTAACAAAAATATGCTCTTTCTGTATTCTTAAATAACTTGCTTTATTTTTTATTAGTGTATTTATCTTGCATAAAATATTAGTTGGAACAACATGTGGTTTCTTCTAAGGAAACAGATAAATTTAGTAAATAATCTAAAATGAATTTACTATCAGTTCTGCATTTTTTGTGCGTCCATGTGCATTTCTTTCAATTTGCAATGTTTTCCAACGAGGTTCCTATAGAAATTGAAGAAGCTACTACCCAAAAAATCTAAAATGAGGTACAACTATAATAATTAATATTCAATAAAATTAAAAAGACTGACTGACTAGTCAGGCAAACTCTACTTCTGCGATCTCAGGTTAGAATAATTTTGACACTTTGAAAGCCAACTTTCTATTTACAATAAAATTGTTTAAAATTATTAAAATTTGTAATTACATATTTTTTACGGTTGCACAAACAATAGTGTATACAAATAACTATTATATATGTCAGTTCTAATTCGGTCGTTCACCATTTTTTTTTTAATTTTTTTTTATGAAACTTGATCTAAATTGAAGACTATCTACACTTTTAAAAAGTCTTAATTGTTATTCATTAAGCCACAATTATTTTTTTAAAATGCTGTGACGTCATTATAGGGGTGTTGGTGGATCTCAAACAGTAGAGATTTAAATAATTTTAGTCACATAAATGTTCTATTTTATTGTAATAATAATAAAATAAGTAAAAAAATATATGACCACAATTAATTACAATTTGTACTGTTTAAGATCCAGCAACACCTCTACAATGACGTCACAACATTTTAAAAAAATCATTGTGGCTTAATGAATAACAATTAAGACTTTTTAAAAGTGAAGATAGTCTTCAATTTAAATAAAGTTTCATTAAAAAAAAATTTTTAAACTGGTGAAAGACCCCATTATTATCCTCAATCAATAATCATTATTGACCATTACTAAGAAAGCGTTAGAGAAAACCATTTCACAACTCAAAACGAACTCAATAATGGCATGTTGTTAGACCAGTAGTGAAAAAAGAATTATAGAACATGACACAAGTACATAATTTTATTTTTCAAACATTCGTCTGAAACTTCACGAAATCTTTGAAAATAACAATAAATCAAAAAGAAAACTTTGACATTTTTCAGAGTAATTGTAAAATATTTTCTCACAGCAACATTGGCAAACAGTCAAACATATTCTTTATTCTTAGCATTTGAAATCATGAAATCCGTCAGTTGTTTTTACAATCTGCATAAACTGGGAACTTCCGAGCCAAATGCGAAACAGGAAACACATTAAAATAAAACAGCATCAAGTCAACAATAGCGGGCGGGTATTCGTGTCACGCGGGATAATCAATGCCCTGATTAATACGAAGATAATGCGTATGGTGCGTGCGAACTTCCAACAAAAAGAGTTTTATCTTTTAGTTTATAACCGATACGTGAGATATATACAGAATGAATCGCATTACTCCTCGTTTCCTGCAAATACGAATATTATATACACTCCACGTTGTGCAATATTGTCTCTTCAACGCTGTTTTTATTATGATGTGCTACAGTAAATATGTTTTTAGATTTAATTTAATTTATCATGCATAATTTGTTTTGTTTGGAATGGAGATAAAATTACCAACAAAAACAAATACGAGACAAGCAGAATATGAGTATGATGTTGGTGCTTTACAGTACACGTATTCTGCAAGAAATATTCGCGTATTCAAATTTAAATGGAAGCGGTACAACAGCACGAAAGGACAATATTTAAATAAATAATAAAATGTCAAATAACACGATACTAATATAATGTTGATGTTAAACAAACGTGTATTTCTGTTTAAAATATGACAAATAATATGAAATAATAAAATATGGACAATCGATTAAGCTTGGCAATTTTATTTTGATACTTTTTATCCAACCCAAATAACTATATCCATAACTAATAAAAGTAAACGTCCAATTGTTCAAGTTTATATTATACATTCTCTGTCAAAAGTGCAACACAGAAAAAATAATCGAATTCGTTATTGACGTTACAAATATTTTCGTAACATTTTCTTGTACATTTATGAAATAGACATTTATTTATTTCTCATTTGTTCTACTTTGTATCAAAATGTAATTTATGTATTCATCAACAACCCCTGAGATATGTGTTTTCAGAGACTGCTAGCACAGTATAAGAATTCACACAGTAGCGACACTCACTGTCGGTCCCTTTGATCTTTATGTCGCATCGACCGATGATCTTGAGCCGAGCGGCCATATTGGCAGCTGCGGCATAAGGCGGTAAATTTGAATAACTGGCAGTTGCAAAGGGGATAAAATCTAAAAATATTATTTCACCTGCACTATAAAAGTTCCTACTATATTTCATGGTACAAATAAGTTTATCTCAATGTTTTGCAATCATTTTATGAACGTAACATGACAGAAATACTGTAGCTTGATATTTGACAGATACAACTGACACTGACATATTATATTTTCTTTTCTATGGTTACTAAGATAGCCTATCAGCGAACACTAAGCGGCCATCTTCCCAGCTGCGCACCACTGAAATACTGGGATCACGAAAATATTGGAAGTGTCGCTACTGTGTGAATTCTTATACTGTGCTGCTAGTATCGTCTGTACATTCGGTGAAAAAAGTTTACTCTTTTTCAAACTTGTAAAGAGATTTAGGATTACCACAATAATCTAACATAAGTTGACCATTCGTCCCACATTTTGATTGTTTGTCCCGCAATGGTAGGTACAGGTCCCGCAAAACGTCCCGCATTTTAAAACTTTTCCGTTGTTTTTTTTTTTTTTTAATTTACTAATATTCAATGGTGTAGTTTTAACGGAAATGAATTAATGGTGTAGTTTCCTATTTGAAGCTTTATCTAACAACAGAAAAAATTCACGAATGGAATGAATGAAAAACTTAAATTGATATGAAATGGGTGGAGATATTTCAGTATTCCATGTTCAATTCTTAAAAGACTTATTGAATTCTATCAATGTTTACTAGGTTCAAATTCAGCCACGGAACGCATAAAAATGGACAGCAGAAAAATCTCATTTGCGTATTGATACACTAAATGCCATAATGTCGCATCGACTGATGACTTTGAGCCGAGCGGTCATATGGGCAGTTGCAGTATACGGTGGTATATTTGAATAGCTGTCAGTAACAAATTTCACCTGCACTATAAAAGTTCCTACAATTTTTCAAGCTGCAAATAATTTTTCCTCTTTATTTTGCACTCATAATAACTCAACATACAAGAAATACTGGTGGTTTGATATTTGACAGATACAATTGACAATTATATGGATACTAAGATATCAGCCTATTAGTGGATATTGAGAGGCCATCTTGTCGGTTGCGCACCACTGAAATATGGGATCATGAAATGAAATAACACAAAGGAATTTTTTTTTTATTTGAAAATGTCTACTTTGTAAATATACAAAATATAGTAAATATTAACACTGTATTTTGAATTGAACTAAAATCATATTTCTTGAAGCTCCCGTATAAATCAACAGACAATTTGCCCCCCCCCCCTTCCGGGCGCATTACTAATCTAACAAAAACCGTTGTAAATGTGTAGTTTATCCGCCATAATTTTTTCAGCAGCCTACACCAGCGCCGATTCAATACATCAGGGTATATTTTAAATGACACCTATTACGAAAATTCAGTTTTTAGAAATGCAGTGAAATAATACAGATAAAAATTCTCTAATTTCGGAATTTCAAGTTTGTATAATTAAAAATCAATGGTTTTATTCAATCCAGAAAATTTAATGAAATTTTTATAAATTTAAATATTAGTTCAACTTCTGATTCTGATAGCGATGTGTATTATTAATATAAATATTTTTGTCCCGAGTTACAACCGTAAGTTTAATCCGAAGCAAAAATCGGTTGCCAGTTAATTATTAAATTACAGAAAATGAGTTTATACATTTAACAATTAATTTAATATTGCTGTGCACTGCAACCCTCATTCTCACGTAGAATGTTCTTTCATGCGTGTTAAATTCCAGTATAATCTTAAATATAAACAAAGCAGTTTCAAATTAAAATATTATAATGAAAGTCCTTGTATTCAAAGCAGCTTTGTGTGTGTTCGTTAACCATGTGAGGTATGTGCGGCGTGCGCATTATAAAGAAATAAAAACTATAAATATTCATAACTGGAATGAGATGCGTCGGCGAAATGCTGGAAGTAGTCCCTAGCGCCCTATCCGCTGGCGATTTGCCGCACGCATCCCGCTCAAATTCTTGTTGCAAAACTCTGTTACGACACTTTTATGACGCCTCTATGCCACTATGGCTTTATCTGCGAATACTGCCACGCAAAACTTCTGAATAAACCACTAAATATTGTGTTTTTGTTCAAGAGGCTGTAAGTAAGCCGGGAATGAGATTTTATATTTTAATTTTACATATTATATTATTATCACGCCTTTTACCCATTGTAGGTGTGACACTCTGCTTATAAGATCTCGGAAAGTTATATATTTTTACACATGAAATGCGGTTACCAGCCGTCAAGTCATATCCCCAAAAGTGTTAGTAGAGAGGAACCAGAAAGGTAAATACCTCCCGCCATACATTTCTTATCAAACAATTGCAGAAACACAAACCACCACTATATCAAAAAACGCTCATCCGTACAAAAAAATATCCGAAATCGACTTTAACATACAGGATATTACTAGGCGAAGTTAGCCAAAATAGTAGCTAAAGTTAAACTTTACAGATTCTTAAGTCAAAATTTTACTTCACCAACTCTTATGTCAAACTTGAATTACAAACCTAAAATAACAAACAAATTATTGTATAATACTATTGGTGAATTTATTTATTATTTACTTTTGACAATAATTTATCGCATTTTAATGCAGATTACATGCAGACTATGTCTAAGAACATATAATAAATAATGAAAATTATAAAAAAAAATTGACACATTGGCAGTACTTTTGTTATCACAGCCATCCCCATTTCAACAGCTAGCTGTGTTTTACAAGTACATAATGCTATTTATTTATATTTTTAATTAATAATTTAACGATTTCGTAATATACTTAATACTTAAGTATTTTTTATTACTCATATGGTTTATTCATAATAAAAAATTATACTTTAGTGCCTTGATATACAAATAACTATTTAATTATGACACATGTAAAAAAATGACATTTTTAAGCGTTATTTTCTTTTTTTCAAAAAGCACAACGGGTTAGCAGATTAACCCATTAGTGCATAAGGTTTTTATTTTTAATATTTCAAAGTTTTATTGAAGGACATAATTTGGTAGAGCTTGAAATGAAAATTCCATGAAAAAAAAATTTTTTTGCTTTGACAGGTCAGCCTGTAACGCATGTCCATTTAAATGGACAGTGTGCATAATGGTACTTTAAAGTAAATGAGTATGGTGTAAAAATAAAGTTCTACTTTTATTCAGATAAGCGAAATATATACATTTATTTTAAAGATAAAAAAACAAGATACAATTTATAATTTTGTGTGGTAAATTTTGAAACATTCTTTTGGATGTAAACCAACATTGCATTTTTCACAGATGAAATTACATTTTTTGTGCACTGTTTACACCGTCGATGAGATTGAGAATATAAAATGATATGTCCCATATTATCAAATCGTGAATCTTGTGTAGTTGCAGATACTCGTCCTTTTATAGGGGGAATTCCGTACTGTTGTAGCAAACTTTGAGCCAAATATCTGCGAAACCTTAGAAGGTTCACACAATTGGGTTCCTTAGGCTTCAGTTATTATTTATAATGGTTTCATTCCAAAACAGATTGAAAAAATCTATTGGCGTCTCTGCTAGATGAGATTCTACTAAAGGTTGCCTAGGGGTACATAATTTGTTGATGTTATAAAAGGCATATTTTCTGACCATTCTGAAATATTCTTTTGACGCTTACGTGGAGGATCGCCCGAAACAACGGACGTATGTGAAACAGCCGACGTAGAAGGCACAGGTCCACTATAATTTGTAGCAAGTATATTTTTTACAGTGGAAAGGGGAATATTATCATCTACTTCACTAAAATCAGAATCATCAAAACGAAATTCGCATGGTTGGGATAAAATTCCCCTTGAAATACGATTTGGATTAGCCGTTTCGTCATCACTATTATCACTGTCCTCTTCTGTTTCTGCCGATTTCTCATCTGGAGGTGAAATAAATACCATAGAAGGTTCATCGTCAACTTCATCCGCCTCCAAGATCTCTAATAATTGATGCAGAGATAATCTAAAAAAATATAAAAAATTGTCACTGTGCATAGTGTCCATTATAATGGATCTAAGTTTATAACGAAAATAAATGTGTAAAAAATATATAAAATTGAAAAGTAAAAATTATAAAAATCTTCTACAAACTACTATAAAAGTAACTGCAGTTATAAAGTAGACAATTATCAGTTATAACATAAATAAAAAAATTACTTACCCTCCATTACGTGTAGAGTACCAATTGGGATCCATTTTAGTAAAATTATGATACTACACAGTTCAAAATCTACTTTACTACTGTTTCCATTCTGTGACTTGACAATGTAGCAAGTACAATAACGCACGAATAAGTCAGAACTTACTAAAGTAATGTGGTACAAAATTAAAAACTAAGCGTCCCTTATAAGATACATTATGCACTAATGGGTTAAAACAAAAATGTCAAAATATAAATTTTCTTAACGTATTGCAATTCGTAAACGGTGGTCGTAAGAGAAAAATCTTTCAAGCAACAATTGTAGATAATATTTGAAACATTATTCTAATAACAAAAATTATCATTAAACCATAATTTAATGAGATATTTCAAAATAACTTGATTTGGCTTCAAGTAAACTACCACTTCTGATTATTGAATTATTTCCAGAAACTAATCAGCTCTTTAAGCCAAAGGGATACAATTGATTTATACAAAATATCAAAATTTCCAGTTTAGTAGTTTTTGAGAAACCGTAACTTCAGATGGATCCACATAAACTGACAGACAGAGTGACAGACACAAACACAGTCATCTTCGTATTCTAGGGACCCTAAAACGTGCTCATCCACTGAAAACTCACTACCGAATTTTTTGCATGATTCCTGTACTTTCCTTATAGATGTGTGGTGGAGGTAAAAATGAAAATTGTCGACTGAGGGATTCGAACTGCGGATCTCACGATCTACAGTCCGATGCGTTACCACGGACCTATTTACCTGTATTTACTTCATTATTTTTATTTTAAATTATAACATGAAAAACAATTTAACATTTTGCATATTATTTACAGCAAATATTTGAATTTTTTTTTAATATATACAGAATTTGTTTTACTGATTCATATTTATTCAAAATTTTATTGTATGAACTTTTCAAATGCATAAATAACACAATCCTAATACAATGTGTATTAACAAACATTAAATAATTAATTTATTGTTTATTTTGATATATGCAAAATATGAAATATTTTTGCTTGTTGTAATTTTGTCAATAAAATATTGTTATAATAACATTATAATTAGAATATTATTCGTTATGGCCACACGGTTACAAGCTGTGCGGCGATTTTTATTCAGTGGGTAAACTTTACATAAATAAACGATATAAATTTTCATTAGTTTGAATAAATTCAAACCTAAGTTGGGTTGAAGCAGGAGTAATATTTTTAAATTACAATCGGTTAGTAATATGTCAATTTCAAACATTTAAAAAGTATGAAAGTCAATTATTTCTGTTTATTATTTTCCAAACTGTGTATTTGATTGCTAACTAATTGGGAATAAAATATGCTTTTTTGTGGAAACAAATTTTCTGTTTATTTAGATGGATGTATGCAGAATTTCGTTCAGAAGCGTTTTCTCAAGTATGTACTACTGAACTGTAAACGCAAATAACTCGAAATCATGAAATAGTAACTTAACTAGTTTGTCCTCAAAACCACAGATTTAATAATGGACCTGTATGTTACTTACAGCCTAAAGCTGAAAAATAAATCCAAGTGTATAAATTAAAAGATACAAATTTTAAAAGAGAACTTGTTTTAGTAATTGTTCTCAATTCTTTATGCTCAAAATTATATTACACACAATCTATTATAAACAGCCTTGCTATGAAATATTTATTGGCACCTATCAAAACTTTGCAACATATATTCATGTCAGTATAGATAGATAATTAATTTTTATATTTCTATTAAATCCAGTACTGATAAACATAGGTAATTCTTGCAACAGTCATTTTTATTGTCAATTATTTCCAGGTTGAGTCAAAATACGTGAAACCTCTCCGCAAGATCAGCGTCGGCCGTGGCGACTTAGAAACCTCCCAGTTGGGTCTTCGTTTCACCGTCTCACGTCACCACTTCGAGAACGGGCGGCTGAAGATCCGTTGTTCAGCCAGCCTGTTCAACCTGTACTGGAAAAGCACGGAGAAGAGTGTGGATGAAGAGAAACCCAAGCTAAACATCTACAACGCGGTGACGCCGAACACGCTGGGCGTTAATCAGCTCCCGTCGCCCTATGATTTCTTCCAGCCCAGTCAGAGTTACTTTGATGAAGATTTTCCTGAACCTATGGATCGTAGGAGGAATAATGTGCTGTACAATCCTAATGTCTTAAATGGTAATGTTGACATACGATTTAGTTTTAAACATAAATCATAAAGAGTACCTTAATATGTTTGATTATTATTATAAGGAATATTCAAATTTCATTGACAAGGAACATTAGAAAAGTGGAGACAAGTTAGATGAGATGATTTGGATGTTTATCCTACCAATTAATTAAACACCTAAAAGTAACAAAAAAGTTTTTCAAGTAAATGTTCGCAAATTTCTCCCCTATTATTTTTTATTATAACATCAACAATACATCTCTTTCTAAGTCTACTATTACTCCTACCTTCTTTCACATTCGCGATGCTAATTCAGCTATTAGAATTGTAGATTTCTAACTTACTAACTTACCTACTAAACACATAACAAAGGCAACCGAAAGAGAGGTTGACAAAATAATGAAACAATTGAGACAGCTTGGATGGTGATATAAAATTGAATAAAACGTTAAAAATGGGAAAACAAATAATCAAATGATAATAAACGACATTTTCAAAAGACAATGGCTGGTACCACAAGCTCTGTTTTTGGGCGTTTGAATAGCAGTGTTTTAAGCTCGGTTTAACACTGCACAATATTCTAAAATTGTTCTATAAAAATCTTCAAATAAAAGTAGTAGATAATACATTTCTCTGTAACTTCTATTTGAAGAATTTTTTATAAAATAATTTTAGAACATTGTACAGCGCTTAAACCGAGCCTAAAACACTGCTCTTTAAACACCCAAAAACAGAGCTCTTGGTACCAGCCAATAAGTTACAGTTACCAACAAAAATTACTTTATTCTGCTACATCTTGTAGTGCGCCGAAGAAGTAACTTGGCGAGTTGAAGCAATTTTTAGAATATCTCCGCGGTATGGAAAAAGTTATAAAAACCATACTTGCCCTAAAAAATATTCAATTTAAAATTATAAGTACACACTTTACAAAAAAAATTATTTATTATATACAAAAAAGAATACAACATTGTCAGTTGCGGTTACGGAATGCAGATCAAGAAAATACTAATCTGTTATAAATATTAAAAAGAAACAGTTATTTGAAAAGAAAATTTTTGCATGCCTATGTGAAACCAGAAGTGCTAGAGTGTAAGTCTAAGACTTCAGTTCAATAGGATTTTGCTTTGTGTT
Organism: Poecilus cupreus; assembly: GCA_963942605.1. NCBI lineage: Eukaryota > Metazoa > Arthropoda > Insecta > Coleoptera > Carabidae > Poecilus > Poecilus cupreus. The sequence continues at coordinate 6,777,178 of OZ012714.1, read as the reverse complement.
GAGTAATAAAAGATTGTAAAATCACCATTTCACTTTTCGAGCTGTGCGGCATCTAAGTAAAAAGCATATTTTTAACAAAAAACTAAATTCATTTTGCTCGCCATGTTACATCGTTCGGACAATAAAACACCACCAGAGAAAAGGGCCACTAATCTTTGATTTGGCAAAACACACCGGACTATACCATTCGCAAGTAGGTGCAGGAGGGAAGTGAGGAATAAAGCAAAGATTGCCTAAATTGACATTATAACAATAAATCGTAATCACCTTGTTACAGAATGCTTGACTTAGTAATTAGATATTCTCGCTTTATTACTCATTTAATCGTTTCAACCTCGAATATTACAACATAATCTAGAATCTTAATTACGAGAGCCAACAAGACTTACGAGAATCAGTTCAAAGAAAATTCAATAAATTTATCTTTTTAAGGTTCATAGAACATATCCAGATCGGGGATCATCCTATAATCTCCTGCCTTCTGAGTTCCTCATCTCAAGTATATTAGAACGGAGAGAGTATATAAACTCGTCCTATATTTACACAAAATAATAAATGTCACTGTCGATGATCCCAATGTCTTTCTTTCCTCAACTTTTAAACTTATACTCCTTTTGTCGTTACCAGAAATTCATCTGCGTTTTACATTCTAATTTTCCTTATCAGTTTACTAATATATTTTCCCATTTTTAAGTAGTCACATTTTTCTTTTGGAAATTTATAAATTCAAAGTAGCATTAATGAATTTATAACCTCCTACTCTTTAATTCCCGTTCCTTTACTCATTATTTTTTGTAATATTTTTGTTTCATCTGCCTAGTAATTAGGGTATCTTGTTAATATTTAAATAAATTCTTTATTTCTGAAATATGTATTTCATTTTTTATAAGTCGACAGCGCCGTCATCTTAAGAAAGATTGATTAATTTCATATTTCCAAACCTGCAGTTAGAAAACAAAAAGAATTATTAATTAAAAATTAATGGCAATAACATTTTACAACCACAATAAATTAGTCTTGATTTCTTTCAATAAATTCGCGTACCATTTATGATATCTTCAAGAACGCACTTTGATGTGGTATAATTTATTTTTAAAACTTGGAAGTAAATGAGATTATAAGATATACCTGTGTTTAAGTACGTCATAAAAACTACATAAATTTATGTAAAAGAAATAATTAACAACGTGCCATAAACTGAGTCTACTTAAAATTTTAGTACCTAGCCGTGAAATATTGGCGTTTAAAAATGTTTAACATACTTTTTTCGCACTCTGCGATAATAAGTTAGTTCAGTAGCCAAGGGGGAAATGTTTTATAAAATATAAATTCAGTTATATTGTACATACAATTTAAATCAGTGGAAGTACAGAAATTCTACAACGAATGACACTGCAAAAACTATTCTCATATTATATTAGTCATAGTATGGTACAAAGAATGAAAGTTGACGTTTAAATTATTTTATACTTTTAGCTTTCTTTTATAAGTTGTTCTATGAAAAATGTTTGCAAGTAATGAGGTAATATGAAGAACTAGAACTGTAAGTTCCTACGAATTATCATAGACCTAAATCATTATAGTAAAATAGGTCTGTGGTATTATCTTTTATAACTAGCTCGCAAAATATATTTCTTCCTCCTAAATAGCTTGATCGATTTTGATGAAATATTTTTGAGCTTATGGGGTCACCTGGACATTCAAAAGCATAAGTCATGAATATAAGTCTGGTATAATTATGGTTAAGTCTAAACAAATAACTTTGTAATATATTTGTTGAATGATTTCAGCGGAAGTCCCAACTGAAGCAACTTCAGCAGCCGCGGCATTCGTCCAGTGGTGTACACATGTGTTGTTAACCTGCGCAGCGATCGCCGCACACTTCGTGTGAACCACTTCCGGTTCCTACTCGTTCCCCTTGTCATTGATGTGCCATTAAAACATTTGTACTACGCTGCTCGCGCTGTTCGCCTTGCAGAACTCAATGTTAGTGTGACAAAGACTAATTAACCTTCGTTTTTACTATAAAGTGCATTGGTGCCCGTTTTGCCAGTTGGCGGACTTCTAGAGTGCTACAAAATTTGAACTAATCTAACCTTACCTGTATCCATAACAAATGTTTCTTGCCAGAGAATCTATAATTGTCTTTTGTTTAGAGCTATATTATTATTTAATGATGCTCAATATTTCAACTCAGCCCCTTGTATGTTATGATGGAATACTGAAGTTTGTAAAGCAATGTAAGGTAAAATGGTATCTGGTAATTCTGTCTAAATAGTTTTCTGCTATCTGCATCTATTACATTAAAAATGTCATTTTAATACAGATAGTATAAAATTATTGTTTGATTTATCATTATTTATAAATTTACGTCTTGGGATATTGTAAATAAATATTATCGAATAGGAATTATAAATATTACACTATTAAAAAATACATTTTCTATTTTATACCTAATTTATTGGTTGATAAATCGACACTGAACCCTGACAGGCGCTTAAAGCGCTGTTACCTGTTACATACCAAGCAAATTCATTTTGAATTCATAAAATTGTATAAAAATTCCAAATAAATATTTGCTATATCAGTGATGCACTCGAATTTTATTTTATTGTTACACCCCTACACTTTTGAGTCTGAGTGCACGATTTGTTCGGTGTTCCTCACATTTCTGCAGGGGGCGTATATCGGTTTGTCAACCTATAATAATTTTATCTCACAATCGACCTCGCCTTTAGTTTTTATTTCTTGTAGGATAAATGTATTTTTAAGTGTCAATTAGTAGGTAATTCTTAAAACTGACAATAAATATTCATTTAATTTCACCGATCCATTTATTCAAAGTTAAAAGCACTTTAATCAGATTTAAAAGTAAAAAAAATGACGTTGAAGTTATACAACGTAATTTATGTTCTATAAAGTAATAAGATTTTTAAATAACTTTTTAATATAGGTATTTTAGACAAAATTATACCTAGACTTATGAAATATAGATAAATTTTTATAAAGAATTTATACAGTATCTCCAAGCATTTTCAAACCGACATTTGCTGCTAAGCTAAGCAAAAAAAATGGCTGTATGAAATATAGCGTTTAAAATCGTTCACCAAATTCATACTTGAATGTTTGCAAATGTATGAAAAATTATTTTCTCGAAACTGTACGTTTTTCGAGAATAAAAAATAAAAAAGTTCTTTTAATTTGTAACGGATAATATTTGCTTGGATATTCTGTATTACATATTTACTTCATAACTTTGTAAAAAGAAAATGGATAATGATAAATCAGACAAATGATACCACTAAGGTTGTTACTGAAAGTATGTTGACCGAATTCATGTGTATTTATTAAAAACATGTATAAAATAGTTTTGAAAATGTATAAAAATATAATATAATGGATGTTATTTTCATTATCAGATAATAATAAAGAATTTATGTATTTTAAAATTCGTCAGTTTGTAAGTTACCAGAACCAGTAAATTGGTTGTTTATTTTATTTTTGTATTTTTATATTTGTAATTTCTAATTGTCTTTAACAATTTGTTCTGTTTGCAGCCAATTGTTTCATCGTTGAAAGAACCGCTCCTCGACTTTAAGAAAGGTCCATTTCTGGCCCTTAAAATCAAATCAGTCAGCTGAGCCTTGATCCAAGGTTTATATTTTAATAAAATAAAGGTATGTCATAAGTAATAAATTTAATACTTCAGTATTCACTATTTTCCAACAACAAATACGGGAGATAAATTATTTCATTAATTTCAATACTTTTAGTGCCATCTATTTTCTAAGAAGTTGTACGGAGATTTTCTTTCCTCCAAGGCTCATCCAGACTTCTAAGTTACCGAAGAAATATCTTCACCTGGTTTCTCTTGTACATGTTCAGCAAACTGTAGCAGGCGCTATCAAAAGAGGTATAGTAGCAATCTTATATAATTTTTACATTATAAGCTATACTAGTTTTTATTTTTCCATGAAAAAGAACAAGTTAATTTCGATTTTGCGTACAGTTTTTGTATCAGTGAATTTAAAGCAAATATAACTCTTGGTTTTATAGGAAACATTGTATCCGAGGTGTAACTTTGATTTATAAAAGTTTATGAATAAGTTACTACTGTGAACATAATCAAACTATTTTAGAAGAGCGAACGTCGTTGATCATAGTGTAGAGTAGAATATGATATGATATTGGTTTTAAGTATCCAATCGTAGACGTCCACGATCTGAATTATTAAATATAATCTATACCATCCAAAATTATTTATAATTGTGTTATACTAATGTAAATTAATTCTACTTTCTAGGTTGCAAAGATCGAACACTGTGTTCGTCAGGGTCGGTGTAAGTTAGGCAGCTTTCTGTAGTGCAGTATCAGCTTTTTTAGGCTTGAAAATAATTCATGTAATTAATGAAAATATATAAATATTTATTTGAATATGTTCATTTGTTCAACGTAGGGAATTGTTTCAAGTTGGATTTTTTTTCGTGAGTTGCACTGTGAATTTAATAATTCGAATTAAATTTACTATATAAAAACTTTGAGAATTAACAAAATTATTTAAAAATACACATGTTTTTGAGTAAATAACGATCATACAAATCGATTTTTATTTAACAGTTCGACTAATGTACTAAAAAGAACCGTAAAAGGAAATGAATTGCCTATTATAATGTTTAATGCACTTCTGCAGTAATTACTAGAAACTAAATAACAAAATAATAACAGTTATAAACAGTACTTATCGTATATGGGAATATTAGTATATCTGCTCTATTTTCTTAGTACTGCTGCAGGTCTTTACACAACATTAAAGTGTACTTTCAATGCCAAACATATAGGAATACAACTAAAACGCTTAAAATGTCGTCAAACTGGAACGAAATTAATAAACAACGCAGCTATTTGCCATGAAGTGTCATTGCTAATTAGGAAATAATGGTTAATTAACAATAACAATCCAACAGATGACGCTAGGGTATTTAAAACAAAAAGATTTTCAACATATTTAAAAAATAAACATAACAAAAACATTGTTTTGTAACTGAATTAGCTCTGTATCATACTCTGCTCTACTTTCCGGAGATTTCAACGTGAAATAAACGATTTTAAAACATCGATTCAAATTTCAAATTAGAACGAATTGCACCGAATCCAAATTATTGATTTTTTGCAAAATAGATCCTCAATGCGCATGATCGCACGAAGCTACTTTGGAATTTGAAATATGCGGAAGTGGAGCACAAAGTATTGTTTATAAATTTGGCAGAAGATGGCAGTAGGAATCTCTTACTCGTACTAAAATAAACAAAAAAGTTTCTGGCGATTTCTAGACAAACGGTTAACTGTATAAAAATTCATAATGAAAGAAAATACTCGCTAATTTTTTCTCTATAGATTTTATTTGAAGCATTCAGGAATATTTTCTGTAAAAGAAAAAACATATTTGGATAATGGGGGTCACAAATTAACAATTTATTTTAATTCTCTGCGTAATTTGTTTGAAACATTTTTGATTCGAGTCGCACTTTATAAAATAATCACTCATATTAAAAAGGGATATGGTATTAGAATGTAGGACTTAATACACATGTATATTTGCTGATATACGGCAAAATTTAGCACGTTTTATCTACAACAACCGGGGCGTGTTGTCAATTACCAAAACGTTACATTTATGCCGGTGTGCCCATCTCAAGGAGGAAATAGGCCTAGTTACATATTAAATGAATCAAATCAACAACAATAGCTACGCTGGCATTGATTTTAAAATATTGGGCATACAATATGAAACGAAAGAACGGAGATTATAAAGAAGCAGTCATTAAAACTATGTGGAATAAGACTGCCAAGTTGCTTTAAGGATTATACTTTAATAAGTATAACAGATCGTTCCATCCTTTTAAAGACATAGAATTTAAAAATGCGCGGAAAGCAAGAGATGCGAAAAGTTCTACAAAAACAAAGCTCTGTGCCACTTTCAAATACAGAATTGCTGGAAATTTTCAATTGTTGAGACGGATATGCCTTGTGGTTTACAAAAAAAGTTTTTCCACGTTGCTTCATACGAACTAGCTCGGAGGGGAGATGTCTGGTACATTATTTCAAAAAAGACACCGATAATACTGGGCGAGTAGAATATAATCCCATCTTGTCAATGAGGAGCACAAAGATGCGCTAACAGTAAATGGTTGATTCTAAATATGACAAATTCAGATATTTGCTCTGTACGTCTTTTTGAAAAACTTCTTAGTAAACGTACAGAAAATATGGCTTGGCAAATTCCTGGTTCTCCATGGTACAAAAACGTTCCTGTAGGAATATATTCTATCTCAAAATGGATGAAAGAGTCTGCAAATAAAACTGTTTTAGACATAGTTAATAAAAAAATTATAAATCATTCTGCCAGATCAAGTGCAGTTACTAACCTATCAAATGCTGGTGTAAACGAACAAGAACTGATAAAAATCACCGGTCACAATTCAGCAAGTTCAGTAAAGCCCTACCTACAATCAAATCAAGAACATCACTCATCTATAGTAAATAATCTAATAAAACAATAAATCACTGAACCAGACAAGTAATAAATCCACAATCAGCAGTGAGGCTCGAAATATTTTTAATAACTGCGTTTTTAATTGTACTAATTTAAATTTTTAATTCAATGCGTTTTGTAATGTTAATTCCGTTAATCATTATGTATTCAGTTTCTTCATAAATATACGAGTAATGTTCGATTATTTACAATGATTTGGTCTTGTCAAAATTGTGTTCGTTCTGGGTTGTCAAAACAGACATCAATATCAACTGCGACAGTGCAAATAAAGCTAAGCTAGTAAATTACGACAGTAGATGGCGTTACAATAGCATGATACTCTGATTCCGTTTATTTCTTGCTATTTAGCATTAGCAAAAACAACTCGTGACTACATAGCCTGATAAGTTTTCGAAAGATCTGTCAAATTATTTGTAATTATATTACTGAAAATTAATTTTCAAAAAATTTTGCGCGAGACGCTGGTCGATTTTCCAAAAATTGGCTTTGTTTATGAATTTACGAGAAAATTTAAGGTAAAAATATTTGCGTGAAGCGCAAAGTTAATTCCGAAAAAAATATTTGGTTGGACATAGGAATAAATTCATTTTAGAAGTCATTTGATGCGTCTTTGAGAAATATGAAAAGTGACTGTCTCAGTTTAAAATGTTCAAAATGTGAAATCTTTTCCCTTTTCATCTCACCGCTTCAATTATACTTGAACCTTTAATAGAATATTAATAAAATTAATTCCTTATAAATTAATAACTTTATTCCCTGGGCATATTATTTTTATGTAATTAATTAGATTAATTATTTTTTAAATGGCGCAAATTTTATATTTTCGGCTTGCTTTAAATAATTTGTACTCTGGTTATGTACAAAAGTTTATGTGTTACAAATACTACACATTTATTTTAGACCACAAAATGTTTTATTTAAGTATAGCAGTTATTATACTAAACAAGTCTGTTCCTACATCTTCAAGTGCAAATTCCGAACAATTCTATTCTTGTTATTGCTTTGAACCTGTATATTTTCATTTTCTTTCACTGGATTTTAGTTTGCAGTACACAAGTGTAGTGAGCAGTTCGCGAATTTTTTCTTATTTGTATGAAAATTTATGTAAGTTTAATGAATGCATTGCTCAATGTAATGAGTAAATAAATGAAACAAACAGTAAACTAAGAGTGCTATTAAAGAAGAACTTTGTCCATTGGTATCCAGTATGGTGATCCAGGTAGCTGTAGTTTCAGGGAAAACTTTTACAAGTATGCATTAAATAATACAATTAAATTGATTTTATCTGTACCAATTATCTCTTATTTGTTTCAGAATCTGGGAAGCTGCTCAAAGCTACAGGTCAGTGATATTACATGTATTTTTAAATATAAATTAATAAAATTACCAATTTTGTATAGATTAAGTTTCAATATAAATGCAGAAATTGTTTGTTTAAATAAATTAGATTTATGAAATAAATCTGTATCGCCAGTATCTCCAGAACTATATATTTTGTTGTAAATTATCAAATGATAAAAATTTAATTGACTTTAATTGACAGTATAATACAAAATTTCATTTAGGGCCGATCTAACGATCTACGAATGAATTATTCGCCAAATACGAGCCCAGAATTATATCATTTGGCCCAATTAATACTTTCAGAATAAATTAAAAAAAATTGTTTTGATCTTACAGAGGGAAAATTGTTGTACACAATTGATTTGAATTTTAAATTGTTATTTTTAACATTATTTTAAGGAAAAATAACAACTGAAATAGTAACAAATTAATAAAAATCACTAACATAAAGATTTCATATGGCCCAAAGGTATTGACTGGTACCACGAACACTGTTTTTGAATCTGATGACAACAAAATATAGCAAAATGTTTAAAATAAAAAAAGAAGGATTTTTGATTCCAGTGAAATTTACTGTATCTTCCCAAATCAATTTGTAACATAGACATAGTACCTGATCCCTTACATATTATATGTATGTCCGGGAGGTAAAAATGATAGAATTTAAGATATAAATATAGTGAATTAAACAATTTTTGCTGATCGCTGCAAACATTTGACTGGGAAAGGAATTTCATAAAATATTACAAAGGACCACATTTACAAATTTTTACGTATATTGTATCCACATGTAGTAGTACACAAAATGATATTTATAGTTAGTAACTAAGTATCATAGAACACTATAATGGTGTTGTAGACTAGCTTTTACATTCAAATCAAATTCGTGAATACGGATTTAATATTATCATTATACAATTAATTTTCTAGTTAAACAGTTTTGTTAATTGTTATAATATTTACATACGATACGTTATGAACATTGGTAAAAAATACAAAAATAATAAAATACATTTAAAGCTAAGCAGTGGTATTCTAAATCCAATTTTAAGATTAATAGGCGCGTTCAGTCGAACTTTACATAAGCTAGAACCAGAATATTTTTAGTCTGACTGAACGCGACCAATAATTCTGCATTAAAACACAATACATAGGTAGCTCTGTTTTTGAGTATATTAAGAGAAGTGTTTTAGCGCTGTACAATGTTCTAATATTATTTTATAAAGAAATACTTCAAATAATCGTGGTAGATAATATATAGTGCCTGCGTTAGATTATACTGATGATATTGTTGTGTTGGGTGAAACTGAATAGCAATTGAGAAGAATGATTGTGAGCATAAATAAAGTAGGGAAAGGTTTAAATCTGTTACTGAATAAATGAATGTTGATAAATGTAAAGTGTTGGTGTTTGAGAAGAATGATTGCAATGTTTCAGTGAATGGTGTGAGACTGGAACAAGCGTATGAATATTTGGATAGTACGTTTTCGAGAGATGGACCGATGGACATATTAACCGGGAGATTGAAAGGTGAGTGTCTGCAGGGTGCAAGGTATTGGTTGCTCTGGGTACATTTGCTCGAAACGTGAATGTATCTAGAGATGCTCGATTGAATGTTTATAATGGGTTAGTGCCTACATTGATATACGGTTTTGAATGTTGTTTCTGGAAAGAGCATCAAGTTATGTTGTATGTATGTAGATAATATATTTCTCTGTAACTTTTATTCTAAGCATTTTTAATAAAATAATTTTAGAACATTGTACAGCAGTAAAACGCTTCTCATAGCTCGTGATACCAGCTAATGAGTTTTAAAATACTATCTCAATTAGTATTCACATAATACGTCGCACTTCCAAATGTAATATTATAAATATAAAAGAAATTACGAATTATTCTTAATTATTAAGTATTAAAATGACTGAGAAATCTTATTTTGAGTTTTGAACTATAAATGCTACATAAAATCAGATCTGCATATCTCAGATTTATATTAATAAATATTATTAAGTCGACTCTACACGAATACGTTAAAATGAAGGCTTTATATTATATTATTATAAATCAACTCTGTTTTGGCTTACTTCCATATAAATAATGTTGCCTTATTTATTGCAATACTATAGTTCTTAAGAATTTAATTTCGAAATTTAAAATTTCCTTTACTGTGGCTGTACTCGGGCAAATGCATCCAGTTTTTCTTGTTTCTTTGGACATCTTCCAGTAGAGCGTATATAAACTCCAAATTCACAGGCTGGATAGCTGCATTCGCCTTTTTGGATACATCTGCACAAATAAATAAAAAATTGTTAAAACATCATAAACTGCTTTGTGGGATATTTAACCATAATAATTATTAAAAGATAGTCTATGTTCTATCTATAATTCCTACTCACACTCTATCTTTCAAGGAGAAGTATTCTTTGCCCCTTTTAATTCGCATACAGTCTCTATTTCCTTCTGCACAATCGCACCGGCATTGCCCGTGGACGATCTGCGCTGTGTACAGCTCTGGACATCGACATCTACAAAAACATATAGCAAATAAGACAAGATGCTTTTCATAGAAACTTTTGGATTAAGTTCTGTAATATTTTATTTAAACACAACATTTTGAATTACTATGAAATCTGAAAGTTTTTCAAATGATTGAATATACTTTTTACTTTAACTGTAGCACAGGACTGTAAAGTAAGCCCTTTACAAAAAACAATAATAATAATAAGTGTGGAATGTAATACTTTACTAAACCAGCAGGCAATAGGCAGAAAATATACAAGCTTTACAACGACTGTTATAGAAAGTTGACTTTCAAGTTGATGTTTCTGAGGAATCCAATAGCAACGAGCGGTAAAAGTTTCATTATTTTGTTTTTACTAATTTATCACTATGCATACGAATAACAACAATTTTTGACAGAAATGACATACATGTACTGAAATATAGTAATTCTGGAACGCTCACTTACTTTGAAATGTTAGCCGAGAGGCAGGCAATACTTGGAAAACCTATCTTTGTCGTACAGTTCGCTTAGAAAATTGATAATTAAATATAAAGCAATTCAAAAATTTTGAAATAAAATGTTAAATAAAAAAATTAAATAATACACTAGTAAAAATGAGTTTAAACTAACTGTTATGTATGTGAATTTAAAGGAATTTTCAAATAATTGAACAATACATTGTTAAAAATATTATTTATCACTTTTGGATAAGACTGTGCAACATGTTTTCACATAGTAATAATAACCGCTCAACAAACGCATACAATATACTATTCATGAACTTGTGTTATAAGCTTAAAAGATTAGCATGGAACTGCATCCAGAAGTGAAATGTTGCTTACTGCTATTTCTACTGAAAATAGTGCGTGAAAATAAGGGGATACGAGAAGTGATCGTACCCGGAATACGTTGGTGTATGGTGCGTGTGAGATAGAGAATAATGGTTTAGACATCTTGAGGTGAACGATTGCGTGAACGTCCGAAGAATAAGTGATTGGATATGATTTATGGTTTGTTGGGTGAACGAATGATTCCGAGTGTGAAGAATAGACGAGCATGTATGAATGTATGAGATTGATTGTTGATTGACTGTGTGGGATATAACGTTATGTATGTATGTATGCGCGAAGATATCAATCCTTACCTTCTGATGGGTTCAGGAGCATTCGCTGCTGTCTGTGCAGTAGAGTGATCACCAGCAACACCGGGTCTCAGCGGATACCGGTCCTCGCTGATGCCGTCGTCAGCTGCATCACGTGACATCATCTCCGCAGTGCGTTCCACGCAATGACATTCTGTATGATTGTAGAACGCCAGCTGTTCTACTGTATACGCCCCTGGACGCCCAGTCTAAAATACAAATATAACAAGATTAATAAATTGAAAAACTTTCAGAACTCATATATGTAAAATAAGACTTTTGGATTATAGTTCTAAAAATATATTTATTTAATTATAGTGACTGGTACCACCGGCTTTGTTTTTGGTTGTTTTAAGAGAATTGTTTCAGCCTCGTTTTTTGTACTGAACGATGTTTTAAAATTATTTTTTTAAAATGCTTCGAATAGAAGTTACAGGAAAATATATTGTCTACCTCTTTTATTTGAAATATTTGTTTTTATAAAATAATTTTAGAACATTGTACAGTATTAAAACATTTCCTGATAACGAATGTACAACTAATTGTACATCCCTGGTAAAAAGTTGATTATTGAAAATACATAAATGCTTTATTTTTTCTACTTATTTTTTCTTTAAGCAGTGATTCATAAGCAGGTATAATTCCTGGAGGTTACTAACATGAACTGTTACACTTGATGAGTGAAGTAAGCAGTTGAGGAATTATGCGCAGACCGGAAATGACTTCTCATGAGGACGGTGATGATGATGGCTGATTGGTGATGATTCACAACGAGTGGCAAGGGTAAATGGGCACGTGTGGCCGGCATGACACGTGCAGTTGGTATTTGCACTTGTGTGGCCCATATGATTGAGTGCCATTCTGCCATGAGAGCAAGCGGAGAGGGAAATGATTCACCAATATTACCCTCTTCATTTATTCAAGGAAATTAACCTCTTTAAGTGTTTATGTATAATTAGATAAAGGTTCTGGGAAATGGGATAAATAGGAATTAAAGCAAATCGGGTGATACGGACTGATCACTTGTTCAACTTAAATGTAGTTCTGGTTGCATAAAAACTTCTCTTACAATAGTAACCAAAGGCAGTTGCACAGATTAAGATTCTAGCCAGGATGAATTGGTCGCGAATCAAGTCACTGAAATATAGTAATAACCGGAACGCTGACTTGTGGGTTCTTTTTATGAAAGCGAAATGAGCCTGAGACAAGTAGATGACGTAGGGCCGCCCTTCTTTGTCTAACACTTGCTTGGAGAACAGTTGCTATTTAAAAATATGATTCATCATTTGATTTCAAAATCATTGAATGCATTTTTTTTTATATTTTCTTATCAATTTTCTTAGCGGACTGTACAACAAAGGTGGCATAACGACTGGCTATCTCTCTCGGCTCGCATTTTCAACGACAGTTGGCGTTCCAGTAATCATAATTAAAGCAAATTGTAACAGGGAAAGTGGTCTATCAACTTGATTATAGACATACGCATTTTATAAAAAAAAACAGTCCAAATTTACTCAAAAACATTAATATAAGAAGTATCATTTCATTTTTTGAATGAAAAGCAGAGGTCAGGTGTTGGAAATGAAATATCTAAGAAAAGCGCAAGGAGTAACAATGTTGGATAGAATATGAAACGAAATAATAAGAGAACAACTACAATCCATACCAATTCTAGCCTTCATATAAACAAGACAATTAGCATGATTGGGCCATATCTTAAGAACGAATGAATTTGCGGCAAATTTTGATGACAAACGGGAAGGAAAATTGGAATCGTGGAAGACTAAAGGACACCTGGAATACCATCATCCAAGACTGTAGTTTTTAAAACTCCGCCTACCCAAATACACAATGCTCTTCTAAATTATTGTGAACTTATTACAGATTCAAATTATTCAGAAGAAATATGAACATATTTCCAATTTAATTCTAAAGAAATATTGCAAATTTTATTTTTTACGTGTGATTATTTTATACAATAAAAAAAATTACCAAATAGAACAATTAATTTTATACGTAGTCATCAGTAAGTGAAGAGTAAGATCCAGAGTCCTGAGTACTCGACTAGTTGGTGGTGTTGTCCGGACATTAGTTCGTGGGCTCCACTGTTTTACGACCGCTGTCGTGCGCGAAGACTCATTATCGTACATCACATCCCAACGTAATAGGCTTGTGTAAACCATGCTTCACCTGACCACCATTGATATACAGCTCGCGTTTCTTCATTGTTGATAAGTTATCGTAGTTACTCTTGCTTTTGCAAACAAAGAATTTTTGAAATTATTGTAAGTTTAGCATAAATATCTAGTTTTACTGCGTGTGTTGTTTCCTATTCTACGTTTACGTTTACGTTTATTAGTAGATTAAACGGCCACATTAATTAACTGTTTGAGCTAATGTGATATCAAATTTTAATAATAATCGTCACAAATTTATAATCCACTGTAGGGCAAATGCGTCAATATCAATTGTTATGCATAAATCATAACACCATTAGAGATTTTACGGTTACCATCCGTCAAATAACGGCCCCAAAAGATTATCGGAACGTTTACACACAGCGGTGTTTCTATTGTTGGAGAAGTAAGTTTCGTTCTAGATATAAAGCGAGCGGCATGTTATGACATTCTACTAAAGTTATATCTTATTTTTCTGGTGGATATATTTGCCGCATAGCTGACAAAAATCCAATACTACTCTTGCAATTTTTGAGTTATTACTTTCTTTCATTTTCATAGGGAGTATAAATAGCAATCATCTTAAGAAATATTATACCTTTCTACCTTCAAAATAAAATTCCATAAACTGCAAAACAAATGCAACAATAGCCACAACAGTTACAAATCATGACATTAGCGACAGTCAATCACAAGGCGGAAAACAACTGAAGAGCACTGAGCAGTTATTACAAAGGTGACATATGCCATGTACGAAGAGTCGAGTGTATAATAGCCAGGTTAATAGCTGATGACAGTAGATTGTCTATTGTTCTCCGATGACTCCACTCTCTTGTTATTTTTACCAGGGTACTGGCGGGTTTTGTTTGTATGCATACTACACAGACAATGCAATACCGCTAGTGCGCTGACATATGACACTTTTCTAGGAATTCCCATGCGAAACTTGACAGATTTTTAAATATTCCTTATTAATATGGGAAAAGTATTTTTACAACATGTGTGAAGAGGAGAAAAAAATGTAAGAAAACTGTATGAGTGTACGTACTTGCTTTGGGATTTTTCATTTATTATACATAAATAAGTAAATAATTACGTTATAGGGAAAATACCTACATAGTTCAATGAAAGTACAAATAAAATATTATTCAGTTGGCCATGACATTAAACTTCTTTTCATGTTTTCTTGTTCTCAATCCGTCCGAGAGAAGTGTTCAATACTTATTTAGTTATTATTTATACAAAGTGTGGGAGTTTCTAAAATTTTCTATCACTTTTTCATATTTGTAGAAAATAGTTATTTATGATATACGTAAGTGTTAAAAGTGACATTTTATGAGTAAGTGAGGAAGTTTGCAAAACGAGACGAAACCGAGTGAAACAACCCCATGAACTAAATAAATCACTTTTAACACATATATCATACAAAATTTTATCTACGATCTTCCTAGTTTTTAGAAAATACTAAAAAAATGTAAAATGATATTTTGACAGGAGAGTTATATTTGTTGATTTATTGGTACAAATCGTTAGCAACGTGTTAAAAGTAACAATAAAGTTACTTGTTGTTATGTTACTATTAACACTAGTTCCAGAAAGTGACACTTTTAACTTGCTAAGCAGAAGCAACCGTTAATAGGGCCTCTTTTGACAACAGTCATAGATAAACTTATTTTAGGAAACCAAGGTAAAGGAGAATAACGTTAATCACCCTTATGTTCGTTTTTCAGAAAGATAAAAAATTTTCAATCAGATAATTTAACTCCAATATAAAGTAAGCCATAAAGAAAAAACAATTTCATCGTTTTGACAGCGAATAAATAGGAATGTAACTTTTTGCAAGTGATAAAACGTTATTTACCATTCTCCTAGCAACCAGATCAAAATACTAACTACAATAATGTCATTTGTATTCTATGTCAAAAATATGATGCATAATAAATGTATTTTCATCAATTACACTTTAAATAAATCTTTTCATAAATAATGTCGTTAAATTATCTCGCCGAATTACACTCAAGCATTTAATTTTCTTCGGATAAATTTCAATTTGACAGCTCAATCTTGTCACCTAACACTCGAAAACTGTTTAATAGTTATTTACGATACAAGTACGTAAAGCTAGTCTAGTCACGAATGGGTCAATTAAAACACGAGCATAGCGAGTGTTTTAAGACCCCTGAGTGACTAAAGACGCTTTACGTTTGTGTATCGTACAATATTTTATCTACGATATAATAAAAAACCCCAATAAATATTAAAAAAATATTTTTATTTATGAAGTAGGATCACAATATTAAATGAGAAGTTTGCCATGATAACAAAATTTTTGCAAATTTGGCGTGTTTAAAAATTGTAATCACTCGTTGCTTGGCAACCCGTGACTGCCCGTGACTAATGGGATCGTGTTACTAAACAACCGTTTTACAAACTTGAAACTAACAGTTAAACATCAATTTTACACACTATCGTTGATAAAAAATTATTAAAACAGTTTTCTTGAGAAATTGCTAGGTATCAAGTATCGTGACAAACATAAATTTATCAGGCAAAATAAAAAGCTCTTGGGTAATTACAGTTGAGTAAATGAAATAATTTTCATTTCCTAGCATCATAATGGAGTTTAATATGAGTAGGTATTGAAATATTTTACTACACTATAAAACTTAAATACAATCGGACAGTGATGTAACCTTAACAAAGCTCAAGTCACGAAGACAGACAGTCAGACAACGGCGAACGGCGGGTAAAGTGCAAAATGTGGGCACGAGACGCCTACTCCACTCCGTTCTGGCCATCCTCAACAATAAGCGAGATGCGGAGTCGCTGATAGCGCTTGCACGAGCTGTGCACGCCGCGACGCACGCAAGTACATCAAGCACCACCCACCCACGCCTGCAGACATCGCCCGCTCGGAATCAGACGGACTAGCCAGTTACAAACAATGCTTTCAATCACGATTTCGAAAATTATTATTGGTTCTAAATGCATAAAACACATTTCAGTAGAATAAGTAACTAAGTAAGATTATTTTCGCGATGATGTCTGTGTGTGGGTCTCTGGAGTATCTAAAATACTACTGAACTGAAAATTATTATATTTTATAAAGTAAATAAATAGCTCTGTGGTAACGCATCGAACTGTGGATCATATAATCCTTAGTACGAGCCTCGCAGCCGGCAAATTTCGAAAATCCTGTGGCTCTTCCACTACTACCATTCTTGGGGGCCATGATTTGTCGGCCGGTAAACGCACTTCACGCGCAAAATATATCATAATACCGGAATCTGCTTTTATGATATATTTATTTATTTTATTTATATTTGTATCCCTTTGGGAAGAGCTGACTTGTTTTCAGTGAAAGTTCGATAATCGGAAGTGGCAGTTTACTTGAAGCCCTATCAAGTTATTTTGAAATATCTCAGTAAATTATGGTTTAAATAAAAATTTTTTTTAAGAAATATTTTTACAATTGTTGGTTGTAATATTTTTCTCTTACTGTCACCATTTACGAATTACAATACGACTTTGTGAAACGAGGCGAAGCCGAATGAAACATCCCCCCCCCCGCACGAAATAAATCACTTTTAACACGTATATCATAGTGCATCTCCCTAGTGCATTAGTAAATACTGAAAAATGTAAAATTATATTTTGACAGGTAGGGTTATATTTGTTGATTTATTGATACAAATCGTTAGCAACGTGTTAAAGTAACAATAAAATCTCTTTTAACATGTTGCTATGTTACTTTTAACACTAATCTTAGAAAGAGACACTTTTAACTTACTAATCAACCATTAAAAATGCCACTTTTAACAACGATCATATAAAAACAAAATATATTTTGACAGCTGCGTTTAAATCTGCTAACACGTGTTTTTTGAAAAAACAAACCGCTTGAATAATGTTACTTTTGTCAAAATTGAAAACTAATCTTTTGAAGGGTTGAGTGTTTCTTGATAGTGGTAGTCCATGTTCCTACATTGTTTGATAAGAAATCTCTGGCGGCAGGTATTGTATAATGTAAAGTGTAGGTGTTTGAAAAGATTTAGTGATTGATTGTAATGTTTCAGTGAATTTGTTTATTTGAGTACCTAGTATGTATTCGAGATATTGACCGGGAGATTGAAAGGCGGGAGTCTGCAGAGTTTAAGGTATTGGCTGTTCTGTGCATATCTGCTCGAAACATGAATATATCTAGCCTACATTGATATGATTCTGAATAATGGGTGTGGATGAAGAAACATGAATGACGTATAACTGCTATGTAACTGAGGTATTTGAGAGATGTGTGATTTAATGCCCGGAATACATTGGTCTACAGTGAATGTAAGATTGAGAAGAATGTTGTTAAGAAGTTGGAGTGAGTTAGTTGAGGTGAGAATGAGATTATATATGATTGATGGTTTGTTGCGTGAACGAATGATTCTATGTGTGAAGAATAGACGAGCATGTATGATGTATGAATGTGGACGAGGCAAAAGTGATAATGTATGGGAAAGAATGGTTGTTGGTTGACAGTGTTTCTGGGTTCATGCTACCTTACTGAGTGGGCTATAGCGTGACGTTATTTAACCCCTAATATACTTTTGTAGTATTATTTGATAATTCTATGGTGATCCATATTTATTCGTTTTTGTAGTAAAAGTAATATTGTTCCAATAGTCAAATATACTTTAGAAACTATAATACTGCAATTTGTTTTAAATAGATTATAATTACCGTTTGTTAAAATATGCACCTAATTATAGTAATAGTAATGCCGATCATAATGAGCCAAAGACATTAATAATCCTGACAGCTCAGAATCTCTACAGCGCCTTCCACTGATATCGCCTGAACTAAAGTGTTTCCATCTCATTTATTTTATCTCATCACTCTCTTTATCACGACTTCTCTCAATTAATCAACTCATTTATTTTAATTTTCACAAAAAATCCATCATCTATACATTAGAGATATTTCTTCTGATTAGTTTTATCAGAAACATTAGGGGTATATTGTTATCGCTTTATTTATCTAGATATTTTAAAGGTAGATAATCAGAGGTTATTTATTGAAAGGTCAAGGGCATTAATGACCTATGACTGACAAGGTTAAAGACTGCAGAAGTATCTACGTTCGCTGATACCCACATGCAAAAAGATTTTATGACGGTATCGTCTGCTACAAGTACCTTTCTTAATTGCATTTCTTCATACGGAGTTAACAGGGATATATTAACTTTTGATAGCATTGTTACGATGTTACATTTGTAAGAATAGATACTTAGCAACCTACTATATATGTACTACTACGATTTTTAACACACAACTGTCATTCAGCTAGTTTACTTTTACCCTAACGATTGCTTTACTGTCAGTTTTAAATTTAGATTGTTACACGCTGAATTGTCTTTCTTCTTTCTACAACGGGACGTTGTAGTTACTAATTTTTATTGTAACAAAAATTTAAACTGAATTATTTATTCAGATATACTTAAAATACCACTTTCGATTGATGACCATAATTTAATCAGCTCGTAATTTGAATATCCAGATTCAAATTTAATTTTCATTTATAAATGATAAAAAATATAGTAAAAATTTCAAATGATTAGTGTATTATTTAATTGTGCCAACATTTAAAAAAAAAATTAAACAGTAAAGTATATTTTTTACTGGCTCATTCGATATATCATTTTTTATGAATTCAGCGATATAAACATATCATATTTTAATAAAACAAATTAAACGAAAGAACAAATGCTTGTTTTTATTTATATGTAGTTGAAATATATAAATTTAAATAAATTTTATTTGCATTTTTATCATTTATTCCATTATATCAATTATGATATGTTTATATCGTTGAATTAAAAAAAATGCTTGGCGATAAATCAAATATTAATATATTAATAAATATCCGAGACTAATTACTTTTTAAAGAGCAATTCTTATGCTTATCGTCAAAAACATTAAAAATATCAACGAGACATAAACATTTAAAAAATTTGTTGATTGATAAACAATATTTATTAACATATGTATTCCCCAATTCTACATTCTAAACCGTAAAATTATTGCAGTATATATTTTCAGGATGGACAGTAGTTTTGCCATAGTCAAATACAAAAAACATTTGTTAAAAGAGTAATACGAGTTGAATAATTTTCAAATGATATTCCAATGTTTATTGTTTAATTTCGTGTATATTGTGTAAACGTGCAAAGTCGCGGATTTAGTTTTAACGGTCACAAGGTAAAAATAGAAATATCACTTCAGGATTTTTCAGGTTCAGCCTTACTTTCAATCGCTTAAAACAGGGGTCCCCAACCTTTTTGGGCGACGGGTACCATTTATTTTTTCAATTTAAATTTATATACAAAAAAAGGTATACTTAACTCCAAGAATATAAAACTATAATTCTTGCAATTGTTATGAACTAGGATGGACGGCAATAACGCGTAATAACAGAACTTAACAAATTTCTTTTAAAAATAATAAACAACGTATTTATTGTTTTACTAATTATATAACAGACTAGACTAGATCTCGTCTGCGGTCGATTTCTTGGAATAAATAATTAATAATGTATAGTAAATTTCACACGTAAAATAGGGAAAACACATATTCTGTTTTTATTTAAGTAGATTGATACATAATACGACATGTTATAAATTAAATGAAGTCAAGTCACAGTTAGAGTTACGAATGTGTGTGTGTGTATATCTAGAAACAGGAACATTTGTCAAGTACTCTCAGCTCGTAGGCTTGCAATGCGCATCTGTTTAACCTTGGCAGTGACCGGGTATTTACAAATTGGTACGAATAATTCACCCAAACAACATGCACATATGATTGTGAATAAAAACCTAATCTAAAACATGTGTGCCATTTTGGTCGCCGAAATTTTTGCTAATTAAAACTCAAGGTCGGATGCACTAAATAAAATATTATTTTGCAATTCCAATACATAAATAAACATGTCAAACCTAATAATTAAATTTATTCTTTCTTATTTTATATACCCAAAACAAAATATACGAGTACCTACATACCGAGTACAGAATTGAAATATGACATATAGATTTCAATGCAGTTTTTGATATTGCTGTAAATTTTTACCTATTCATTTGACAACAAAAGTGTAAATACAAATGTTGTTCCAAATTTAAATTTGCATGCAATTTGGGTACGTAAATGTTAGTATTTCAATAAAAACAATTTCTGGATTGCAGTTAACTCGTGTTAGTATTTCACGTTCTATCAAATAAATTAAAGTCAATAATTATTAGAAACATTGTAATACGACCATAGAAAATTAGAGAAAAACGAAAAATATTTGATATTGTAAAAAACATTTCTAGCTTTTGGTGTAAAATTTGTGCACGATTAAAAACTTTTTTCAGCTATCTATTTTAAATGGCAACATATATTTTTTACTGGCTCATTCGATAGAGCATATTTTTTCTGAATTCAATAATATAAACATCATATTTTAATATAATTAAACCAATGAAAAATGCAAATTATAAAATTCATTTAATTATGTGAACAGAATAGAGGAAATTTTGATCAACTTTTATGAGTTAATATTAATAATGCTGTAGTAACACTATTGTTTGATTTGATTAAGATTTTCAATTGTTTTCTATTCAAAGCACTTTTATTTCAGTAATATATAAATTAAAAAAAAACATATTTTAACTTGCATTTTTTCAGTTATTTTGTTATATTAAAATATATGAATTTGAAGCTTCTTGACTGGATTTATGTTTCGGAAAATATATGTTTACATCGTTAAATTCAGGAAAAAAAATGCTCTATTGAATGAGCCAATAAAAAAATATATGTTGGCATTGAAAAAAAGTAAGGTTCCATATTTGGTTAAATAATATGTACATATTTTTTTGTTCATTGTAATAATAGTCTTGTTAAATATAAATTGTTGTCTAATTTAACAAACTTCGTATCTCTTAGTGAATTGATGATTTTAAGAAAATTACAATTAAATATTTGCATGATTCTTCCGGTTCCAGGTAGTGTAAAATTATAAATATTAGTGTCAAATAATGAAGAAATTCTTCCTCTACAACAAACTGTTTAACTTTTTCTATTTAAAATAAATAGAAAATTCAATAATTGAATAATTCAAAAAATCATTGAAAACGCTATGGTTTTAAATTGACTGTTTTATCTATTTATTCTCTTCATATTGTTTAATGAATATGGTCACCCTATAAGGTTGAAAGTCTATTCTTCTGATGAAGACATCAAGCTAGGTCTTAAACGGTGAGAAAGAATTTACTATTACAATTTAAGTGAAATCTACCTATATTAAAATTAAAGGTTAATGTTACAGCTAACCTTAAGAAAGAATCTAGGAATACTAAAACTGAATGAGTTATGCGCTATAAAAAGAAGCAATGTCCGGTAGCACTCAAGCTCATCTGATATTAAACTACTATAACTCATAAGCATCATTCACGCACTTTCGATAGAAAATCCCATTAGTAGTTCGAGACCTCAAAGTAATGAATTCTTCTGAAGATGTACTTTTTCGATCATAAAAATAATTAAAGTTGTCGGAAGTTAATTTATTTTACATTTGACACGAATATTAAATAAATATTTTATTTCATATTTAATTGCTTTTGCAGCTGTCTGTTCGAAACACTGTTAAAACATAAGGGAGATTTGTAAACACACATGGAAGATATTTATCTAAGAATTACACTATATTACTTTTAATTCTTATATTGACCATAATAATTGTACTGAATTAAGATGTGCTGGCTCTGATAGAAAGCACTTAGAGGAGACAGAAAATGATGCATAAATATACATAGAAATTTTATTGAAATAGTTATGTTATCAACATCATGAAATATGTATATGCTGACATCGAGCTACAAGTTTTCTAAGTAAATACAACTAAATATTTTCTGAGAATGCACAAGCACATGCATCTGATTTTGTAGTCAACACAATTTGCAAGTTTATAAGGCAACCCATGCATGTAATACATAAATATGTTGGAATTACAGAGGATCACGTAAAAATACTTATTATAAAAGCATAGCATATGCATACATACAGCATATGCCAGACTGCCAGTCAACAAAAAAAATATTTTTTCTTCTCCTGTATATCCTCATTATTTCAACATTTTCGATGAATTATAGTACCCATAATTCACGACAGTGAATTATGATTTATAATTCACTCTTCTCGACCAATCACAGAACCAGAAATCCATAATTCACGTTTTTAGACGTGATGTGGATCACCTAGCAACGGCCGTCTGACAGTTGACATGTAGTCAGTTATCATTGTGTATTTTTATGTTGATGTTTTTCAACGTGTGTTTTCAACGAATTTTGATCATTTTCAAAAGTGATTTTCGAATTTAGAGGAGTAGAAAAAGTATAGTATTATATTCGGGATTATGGTCATTGTTCACTCGGATGATTTGCATCACTATTTCAATAAACGCAAACTTCATCTTCGTGAATAATGACTATCATAATCCCTCATATAATAATATAATATTTTTAACGACCGGGAGAGAAACTTGGTTTCTATGATACCAAAATCTTGACCGAAACAATTTCATATCTGCGTGAGATTCGTGCATTTTTTCTCCCGTGCACAAATATTGTGCAAAATGAACAAAATTAAATAAATCAAAGGTACTATATAACTATCATAAATTATATTACAATTTAATTAATTTTTAAATACATAAAAACAATCATTAATATTGGAGTCGTGAAAAAAAAAAAATATATATATATATATATATATATATATATATATATATATATATGTATACCATAGGAGAGAAGTATATTTTTCCCTTGTCATATTGTAGCCCTCGCCTACGACTCGTGCTTCAATTTACTTCGCGGGAAAAATCACACACTTCTCTACTATTACTATTTTCACGACCGGGAGAGAAACTAGGTTTCTATGATACGGGCGATTTTTGCACTTTCGCTCCTGTCGGTATGAATGGTTAAAATAACATCAAATATAAATGTTTTAAATCATAATATTATCTTCTTTGAAGAAAAAAAAAGACGCCAATGTCAAATGACATGTCATTAATGGCCGCTTGTTTTATTCAAATTTGTGATTGACTGTTGCAGTATTGTATACGGCAGGGGTGGGTAACCTTTTGTATAACAGGGGCCAGAATAAGATTTAGGTTTCGTACGCGGCCCGTAGTTGTTAATTGATACATTTTTGTTACTTATAATTTTTTTCTGAAAATTTAAAAAACAATAAAACAAAATTAACTGAGTACTACATTTATTTCTTAATTTAAACTAGACGAATTATATCGAAAATTAAACTGTAAATCTTCCCTTTTTCTCTCTATTGGGTACTAACCTAATTTAAAAATTTTGTTTTTGAAAATATTTATTTATTATTTCTTCTAAAGAACTCGCGGGCCGGATTGGAACTTTACGCGGGCCGGAGGTTGCCCACCCCTGGTATACGGTACAAATTAAAACCCACCTAGCTTTTACCATACTGTCTTAAATTGTCTATTGCTTAATACATGGGAACGAACTCTTACATTCCACATTAAGTTTTAGCATAGAAATACAATACCCTATGGAAATGTTGTTTCTATAACACTGTTTTGGAAACTGGGCATTCCACTACTAAAAATTGTTTTAGTATTATATTTGTATTTTTGTATAATTTCCAAAACCTTTTTATAGAAAGTATAGTCTACAACATGTAACGGAATGGCCTATCCCACGCTAACAAACCGTAGTCCTCGCCTTTGGCTCGGGCTACAAACTTTTTGCTCGCGTGGAATATGTGCCATTCCATTACTTATTGTAGAATATACTATTAAGTTGCTACTCGCATTACTAAATTGAGTGAGGTAAATGAAATATTTACAAATGATGTTGACTAGAATCCCCTGTCTGTAATTTTCGTTTTCAGCGGGACATAGTGTTTCATTACACCGCTCGCTAATTAATCACGTAACTCGATGTGCGAAGCAATGATTTGATTGTTGTCGGTGTTGAATGCATCGGACACTGGTCATTGGACACTGGTGCAGTGTGACCGAGGAACGTGCCATTATCATCTGTGAGCTACACACAGCTACAACAGATCGGCGACGGGTTTTTAATACGCTGCGTCACTCCGCACTCCGCAGTTCGCGGTGGTTTTTGTTCTGGTGCAGGAGCCAGAGCGATGCCCCAGTCTCGGTCGCGACACGTGCAACGCCCCCTAAATATACGTACGCATACAGAGTATCGCAACAATGACATTTTCATTCTTTGTACTTTAATTCGAATAACACTAGTTTAACAAAAAACTTTAATATGGTCTGATATATACCTACAGAACTTGCATGTACAGGTTGCATGTACAGGTTGTTCAATTTATCTGGACACTAAAATATCTCTAAAACTACACATCGGATTAAAAAAATTTAAATTTGTTCGTTTCGAGGGGGATATCCAATGATACTAAACTTGACCCCCACCGCCCATCTACCAGGGGATGGGGGTGGTAGATAAAAAACTTAAATAGGAACTCCCATTTTTTGTGCAGATTTGAATTCTCCAGGAAAAAATTCGTACGCTACCAATAAAAAATTAAACAAATATTAATTCAATGTCTTCAGATAAATTGAACACCCTGTATACATATGAGATATGAATCTTATATTGGAATGTTTCAAAATTGTTTGGCATGTAGAATAAATAGACTTATAATTTTTTTCACTCGGTTTCTGTGATACGAAAATTATGACAAACAGCCAATTTCATATCTACGGAAGATTAATGTACTTTCTCTCCTGTTGTGAGGGAAAGTGCTCAAATAATGTGAATAATGAACAAAATTAAGCAAATTAAAGGTAACTGCTACAATTCAAATGATTTTGAAATACATAAAAACCATCTTGAATACTGAGGTCGAGAAAAAATAGTGTACACACCGCAGGAAAGAAGTGTATTTTTTCCTTGTCATATTGTAGTCCTCCGCGGATAAAATCACATACTTCTCTCCCTTGATGTATAATATTATAATGTACTATTGTTGGATTGGAATAGTCGACTGGATGTTTAGATAAGGAAGTAAATAATCGGGACTGCAATCAATATTATTTATTTTCTAAAAAAAAAAAAACCGCCGTTTCGACACATTCTTGTGTTTTCATCAGGGTAAATTAGTAATTAATGTGATGTAATTAATTTTACATAATAATATACAAAAGGCAAATTTTTCTATAGATTTTTGTAAATTGGTTATGAATTATAAATGTAACAAGTATCATAAAAAAATATAACTTTGAAAGCCAACGCTAAAGACAAACTGAGTTTAAGTTTATTAAGTTATCCTGATGAAGACACAAAGGTGTATCGTAACGTTGGTTTTGTAGTAAATAAATAATATTGACCGCAGTCACAATTATTTACTTCCTTATAATTAATTAAATTTGTTTTTTTTAACCACGAGAAAAACTCGGACCAAAATCATGACAAATATATTCTTAACCAGAGGTTCCAAAACTATGGAGCCTCACTTTTTTACATTTTTATTAGCTCATTCGATATAGCATATAGCAACGAAATAGCTGAAAAAATGCAGTACGGCTCCTGTATTCCCCGGGAAGAAATATGTATTTTTCGTCCTCAATACATAATAAACTATTATTGCTTACATATTTCTTTTGAAACATTTTTTGCAGCTGTTTCAATATTAAAAATAAATAGCATTTATTGTTTAGTGTGTTTAGTACTACAATCAACTTAGTTCTTAGTATTTTCATAAATCTTATAATTATGCAGATTTGTTACTCTATTCTCGTTCATAAGTTATTGAATATACATATCCATCCATTCATCCATCCATCCATCCATCCATCCATCCATCCATCCATCCACACATCATTAAGGAAATGGCCAAAACGGAATTAGGGGACATCAAAATGCTCTTTCCATTCTATTCAACAATTCTTGCATTATTATCATACCTAGATTAAATATGTATAATTTCTGACTATAAAACAATATTTATGGCCATTCCATTTACATGCTCAGCCCATACATTCTATTAAACATATAATTATCTATAACAGGGTGTTATATTCATTGCAGCATTTACTTATTGTGCTTTTGCTTCGTAATATTTTGAAATAGAATGCATGAAGTATAATTAGGTGTTAATAATTACATGCTTAAGTACAATATCTATTTAACTGGCCATTAATAATACATGATTAATTTTTCGCTTTTACTACAATGCTTTGTTTTATAATTATAATAGGTAGGTACATAGAAAAATTAATTATGAAAAATGCAGAAAATACCTTGTACTGTATAGGTTTAAATGTTTTCCTTTTACTTCCAATTAATTTCACAATGAAAATTAAATACAAATTTAAATCTATATTTTTATAACTTATGAGAACAGAACAAATACAGGGTGTAGAATTGAAATGCGGCGTATAGGACTTTCAATGCCATTATATTGCTGTAAATTTTTACCTAGTCAGTTCACAGTGAAAGTATAAACACAAGAGTTGAAATTGCATGCAATAAGGCCTATTTGGTTACCTACATATTATCAGTATTGCACGATACATTAATTGAAAATTTTAACACGGACATGGAAAATTAAACACAAACGAAAAATTATTGACATTTGGAGAGAAATGAACTCTCAAATTCGTATTGTATCCATACAATCTTCTACGCAATTTTTACAGAAAATAATACAACACTGTAATAAAAAATCTGGTGTGATCACCATACCACACTACTTTCTTATACATATAAAACGAACTGAACACATATGTCTTGTTTTTTTGTGTATGACTTTATTTTGACAATTATTTGACATACAGATGATAAACCTGTTTAAATTCCTTTTCTTATTATAACTATGATTTTAATTTTAAATAGGTATTACTTAATAACAAGTCTTTAAAACTTTAACTAATAATACAAATATATTTCAATTAACACATATTTTTGACACTTCACAATTATTTGACATGTTTGACACATAGATGTTAAAAAGTTTAAGTTTTTAGTTTTTGTTCCTATTGTAACTAAGATTATCGAAATATGTTATTAATTATATAGTTTAGTTTTTCTAAAAATTAGAAGCATGTACAAGAAAAGTGCAAATAACATTTTATATTCCAAACATTTTTGCTAACATCTTTTATTTGAAACATTTTTTCGCAGCTGATTCTATTTTAGAAATAAATGAAATTTATTATTTTTGTGTTCAGTAAATTCCTCTTCCGGTTCCTCAGTTTCATTCAAAATCAACTCAGCTCTTCATATTTTCATGAAACTTATAAATTTCAAGTTTCGGTAATATATCTTGTCTCGTTCATGAGATATTGCGCACACGGACATCCATCCATCCTCGCACACAGACATCATTGAGAAATTGGTCTTAACAGATTCAGTGGATGTCAAAATATGTATTTCCGCAAAAATCTCGTTAAAGATTTTTTTCATGATTTCATTACTTCCTTATACTTTGAATAAGAAAATAAAAATCTAAATCAGTTTTCGGAAATGTCAGGTATTTTTCATTTTCTTTATTTTCCATGGCTAAATAACACTATTTCTAATAAATATTACTCTAATTTTTATATGATTGATATATATATGTGAAATACTAATATTTAGGTAGCCAAGTTGGCCTTATTTCATGCATTTTTAATTTCTGAACAATTTTTATATTTAAAAATTGCAGATTTTCAGTTCTACACCTATACCAGGTATATTAAATGCATTATTATTTGGATACAAATACTTCAATCCAAACGTAAAATCCAGTAAATTCAAGACCACTACATTATCAACAAAGGCGTGAAACCTTTCCGCGCTAGTTTACGAAATTATGTTGAAATAGTAAATCAGCAATCAATAGCATCAGTTGTCATCTGTCACCACAAAACAGCTGCGACGCGAGAAAGCTTCTCGACAGCTCAAAGGCTTGCGGAATCATGGCCGGACCTCCCAAGCTCTAGTTATGATCCATCGACCATCATCACCGACAAGACGAATGATGAGCGCTCTGAGATGTCTTTATCGACAACGCACGATAAGTCTAATGACATGTCTACTGATACAGCATCTTCTCAAATGATGATAGGTCCAGAAAGAATTTAGTTGATGAGGTGTAGAAATTACTGCTAGTTTTTATACTGTATTTAAATTGTTAATTAAACGGTTTCATTAAAAAGCTTTTGGATTTGAATTAGATGGTAATAAATGCAAAATATTATATTGGACATGTAAATCGATTTTGTGGGCCATCATTTTAATAAATTTATGTCGAGCTATAATTTCAAGAAAACTATTAACACTGCTGACAGTAGATGACAGATAAAACCAATAACTTTCAATTGATACATTTGTTTTGATGATTTTAATCCTTGTCACACTACTGTCAAAGTTACACAAACGTCACACTGGGGTCTGGGAAACCCCAAGAAAAAATACTATTTTTCTATACTCAGATGCAGATTTTTTAAAGAATTTTACCTATGGAATTCTTGTTTAGGATTACAGAAAGACATTAAACAGTTAATAAATAAGTAAAATTCCTCTTCCGGTTTCTCAATTTCATTCAAAATCAACTCAGCTCTTCATATTTTTATGAAACTTATAAATTTCAAGTTTCGTTTACATATCTTGTCTAGTTCATGAGATATTGCGCACACGGACATCCATCCATCCTCGCACACAGACATCATTGAGAAATTGGTCTTAACAAATTCAGTGGACGTCAAAATATGTATTTCCGCAAAAATCTTATACTTTGTATAAAAAAGTAAAATAAAAATGTACGGGTATAATTTGAAAAAAAAAATTAGATACTGTGAAATGATATTATGGTTAAATAGTCCTCGACAAAAATATTTTAAATAAAATAAACTCTTAAAACATATCACATGTATTTTATTATTTCGTGGTACTGACGATTTAAAGAAAATTACCAATAAACATTTCCATCATTTTTCTGGTTCCAGGTAGACTAAAATTTCAAATATTAATGTCAAGTAATGTAGAAATTCTTCCTCTACAATAAACTAACTTGTTTAATGTAAAATAATTAGGTAAGCCAATACTTGAACATTTCAAAAATTACGCTTCACCACCCTGTATAATATAATAATATACCGTGCATGAGATTAGAGATGCTGGCACATGCAACACAAATGTCATGTAATTCATTTTGTTTTCGTGTGCAATAAATAAAATTTCATTTCATGCATAATTTCATCTCGTCCACCAGAAAAATAATTTCTATTCAGAAATAATTTGCTATTAAAATTTCCATTATGCATTCCTGAAAATTTAAAAAGAATAATTTAACATAATTCTAAAAAATCCTATCAACATAGTCTGGATTGCACGACTGCTATATTTCTGTCCACAATGAAGTGCGTGCGTAACGAAACCAACTGAAAAATTCGGGTGGCTCTGGGTATTTTTTGCCGGATGTTTGACTCATTCATTCATTCATCGATGCAGTCATGTCCGAGGAGTTTTGTGTGGTCCCAATAAGATTCAAGTGCAGCACTTCGATGCAGATTCCAAGAACCGCTTGCGGGATGATTGAATATTTACAAACACTATGGAAATGAT
Source organism: Poecilus cupreus (assembly GCA_963942605.1). Taxonomy (NCBI): domain Eukaryota; kingdom Metazoa; phylum Arthropoda; class Insecta; order Coleoptera; family Carabidae; genus Poecilus; species Poecilus cupreus. Next base: position 6,746,821 of record OZ012714.1, on the reverse strand, counting down.
TCATGAACCGCCTTGGGTTGCAGTAAATTGAACTGTGATGGAGCTTTGCAGGGTTTGTTTATTTATAGTGCTAGGATTCACTTTTACAGTTAAGATCGAAGAACGAATCTTTTTTTTTAAATTGTTATCTTCATTTATTTTCATGTTCTTTATGGTGCATAACAACATATCATTTTACCTCCATCTGTAAAATTTTCACCATTGATTTTTACTGTTTCAGTTCATATGCTAAAAACGAATATTTCCGTTGGGTTACCTTCAGTCCTATGAATTTTGTTTAGCAAATTCAAATTTATAGTATATTGTGTCATTAGGAGTAAATGTGATACTTTGGGTGCTGAGTATGTAAGTTTGAACGAGGAGCGAAGCGAGTCGAATAATTACATGCGAAGCACCCAAAGACACATTTACTCCGAATAACACATGCTATTTTTTCTTCAAACATAGAAAATAAAATTATAAATATTATAAAATGCTCAAAACTTCAAAAAATATTCTGTCTTATCTAGCATTTCAAGTTGCCGTAGAATATGCTCTTTTGTTATTTTTGTTTATTTGTTTCATTTTTAACTGTCAAATTATTGAATTACAACCTAACTATTTTTCATAATATTCTACTTTGTCCGCCGCCGGCGTAAATGTGTTGCCAAGGATACACTTTTACGCCGGCGGCGACAATATTGAACTTCTGCTTGTTGAATACAAATACATAACAACGTACTTTTATGACGTTTGAAGAAATAATTATTTATTTAAAAAATTGTCAAGGTAACGGGATATATTGCTAGGACCCGTATATTCGCTGATATGTTGCTTTGATTTGTCAAAATAGATGACTTGTAAGACTCTTATTTTTATCGAAAAACAAAACAATTATTACAGTGACATCTTTGAACATTCTAGTATTTATATATGTGGATGAAAAGGATAGCTATATTATTAAACTATAAAAAAATATTCGTTGAAGTCTAGTTGGTCAAAAATTCAGAACTTTGATACTGTGTTTCTCATTCCCATGAACGACTACAATAATAAAAAATCTGATGTGGCCAGCACATAACCTCCCGCCCAATACTACTCTTAAACGGTACAAAATAGTATTTAATGTAACAGAAACATACCTTCTTATTTGTTTATTATTTTTATATTTGAGAATTTTCATTTTCTTTTGTATATTTATTTAATTTTATGACATATTTCACTAAGAAAACAGCTTCACAATCACAATGACATGTGTCACATTTCGTAAAAAATTGAAAATTTTTCCATGGTGTACTAGGAATGCAAGATTTGTGAAATCTAATTTCTTTATATTTTATTATCTCTAAATCTAATGAAAATTAATAAAATTAGTATAATCAAAACACATGTAAAATTAAATATTCTTCAACTTTCAAAATAACATAAATTGTTGAGAAAGGAAATTTAACCGTGTTTTTCACGAAAAACTGTTAAGGGCTTCAAGTAAACTGCTACTTCCAGTTGACTAATTTTATCCAAAATCTAATCAGCTCTTCATTTAAATATAAGAAGCAATAATTCACAAAATTGTATTTTTTGGTATTATAGTATTTGAGTTATGCGAGACGAAAAAATTGCCACAGACTACACACACACACACATACATACATACATACATACATACATACATACATACATACATACATACATACATACAGACATCATCGCGAAAATAGTAAAATCGTATTGTAGGGACCCTAAAACGTGCTTATTCATTGAAAACTCACTACCCAATTTTTTGACCAGAAACAATACCTCCCTTACCTAGAAGTAGGCGGGAGGTAAAAAATAATTCGTATATTTATAAATATGGTCATCTATAACATACTAAGATTATTTTCAATTTGAATTTACAGTTATCGAGAAACAAATAAAAATATACCAAAATACAGACTTTTTGGTATATTTTTATTTGTTTCTTATAAACTTTAAATTCAAATGGAAAATAATCTTAGTATGTTATAGAGGATCATATTTATAAATATACAAATTATTTGCATTACTGTAGTCGTTCATGGGAATGTGTGACACAAATTTTACTACTTTGAAAATTATGTTCATGTACGAGTATAATTTACAAACAAAATTGGCTTTTTAAAATTTATTACAAAACTTTGTTCTTTTATCTACAAATATAGGTATAAAACATTATATGTTTCATTTATAATAATAATAATATATTGTTTCAAAAAAGTCATGTTCATGTTGAGCTACCTTCAGCCCGTATGGTTGACCTTAAATGAGAAAGGTGAAATATACACGCGACGTCATTGGTTAACACAATATTGTTTCTGGAATGGGTATAAGATTGGAACCATTTGTTTTTGTGCTGACTTATCTGGGACATTCTGTATAAACCTGGCAACGTAATTACTAACAAAAACTATATGTGAATGTGAGTCTTCAGTCTTCTACGTAAATGTTTATGCTAACGCAATGTAATGGTTCACTGGAATTATGCAAGGGTGAATTTCTTACATTAATATTTATGCATTCTGCAATGTATTTTAGTATTCTTATTACTGCTTCATTCCAAATACTGCTTTAAAGAAGCAACATCACAAAAGTATTCGTTTTAATCCTGTAGCTTTAACTTCATTGATTCACGCTGCGCTAACAAATTTTCAATCATGTCAAAAGGTTTCGAGTGCCCACACAATCATTTGTTTTTTTTTATAGTAACAGTAAAGAAATGTATTGTTTGCCTTAGATTGGCGGAAAACGGAAATACTTCTTTAAGATGTTTTCCTAAGATTTAATGCTTTCATCTTTGGAAAAGCTTTTTCTCCTTTCAACGTTTTACAGACAACACAAGATTTGTGATACGCATTTTCTTCTATGAGAATATAATAAAACATAAAGCGCCGTTTATTTTATAGGCAAATTCAGAAAAGAAATTATTGAGAATGTATTAACTCATTTATTACAAAATTATTTTCTGAGCTGTGGAAATTTTCTATTTTCAGTGTGCGAATATAGGTAATTAGTGACTTTGAAACAGGGTCTAGCTGTCCAGTTTATCACTATTTGTTTTAGAAAATAAAATAAAACGAGTCAATATATCTTTTGTATTATAACCTTCATTTTTGGCGATTGACAAAAAAGTGCTTTTTTTGACAACAGTCTGTAAAATATTTTTACTACCCAGGCAGTAAAAATTTTTTTACATAGCAACCGCTCTACAAACGCATAACAACGTAAGTTAACGCGAAACCAAAATCACAGCTTCGATACTTAATGAAACGGCAATCTTTGTTGTAAATCAGGTATTTTAGTGCCTAGTTAAAAATAAGAATTTTTGACTATTGACATTAAAGGTGACACTTTACGGGCAGCTAGCATTTTGTAAAGTGTCAATTTTAATGTCAGTCGGTAAAATAGTTATTTGTATATCAATGGCACTAAAGTATAATTTTTTATGACTAATATGGAATAAACCATATAGATAATAAACAATCCTTTATTTTCGAAGTGCACTCTTTATTTACTAAGGAATTTATTGACAGTTGAAAAACCAATTTGTACACATATTTTTCTTTAAATTATTACCGGTTATTGATGGTTCTTGCGTATTTTGATACACAAAAATCGGTGTATGAACTAAATTTTGATAGTTTTTGCTGTAGAAAGAGAAGAGAAGAGTCCGCGATTTGAAAGTTTCTGGTTCTCAATAGCGTAAACAATATTTACTTATATGAAATGGGCATCCAGTCAATAATAAAATTACTAATAAAGTAGAATAAATCACAGTTAATGAAACATTCCCAAATATTTTCACATACTACCATCTCTCTGTGACCCAGATCGGCCAAAACATAATAAACCAGCTAATCACTATCCGACTCCCATCCAAGGAGACGCGAATGAATGGGTAATAAATACAACTAGTGTCTAGGTGCTCCATGCGCCTGCAGCGCCGTGGGTGGGCCGTGGCGGCCCGGACAATTAACGGTGCCGCGAGATAAAGCCCTGTGTGATGCTGCGGTCGTTTGGTCATCCGTGCCCGCGGCCCGATACCCGAAACTAGAGGTTGCGAAACCGCAGATCAAGTGGATTATAATGCATCAGTTTAAGATGTAATGAGCTGGATAAATACGTCATCCATAAAGATTTGTCGTCTTTCAATCTACTGTTCATAAAATTCGAAAGTTTTTCTATTGTTTATTTAGCGTATTTTTTAAAAATTTATTTGGATATACGACGTGGAATTAATTCTAATCAATTTTAATCTTTGGGAAAAGATTTATACTTCAATTGAAAATAAGCGAGAGTAATAAATACAAAATTGGATTTTTGCCAGCTATGCGGCAAATAAATCCACCAGAAGAATAAGATCCATTATACCTAGAACAAAACTTACTTCTCCAACAATAGAAACACCGCTATAAATCTTCCAATAATTCCTTTTGGACCGTAAAATAGACATAGATAGCAATTTTCAGAGTAACCTATTTAAGTATCTATATTTTTATATTATACTAAATTATCCAATTTAAAAGTGGGGGGGTTTCGCGCTACTTCACTTTTCACTTGAGCCTATACAAATTTAGTTAGATGAGTTCGCAGTGAGAGGGAGCTAAACGAAGTACCGCAATTCTGCGATTTGTTGTCATTTCGTTAATAACATTATTTATGTTTAAGTAATTTAGTGATAGATCTCTAAGTCTTTTTGATAATCCGTGAGCAAATAATAATTGGCGCGGTACTGGAATGTCTGTGACTAACTTATTACTCTATCTCATTCCCAAATGAAATATAGCTATAATATTGTATGTTCATTGCATTGCACATATGTATATACAGTTTACAAATTAATTTTGAAATCATTTTATGTTCATGGGTAATTTGTTTATTCGTTCACGCAACAAACCATCAATCATACCATTTTTACCTTTGACGCCTGTGCAATCGTCCACCCCCCCAATTTCGTCTGCAAATATTAATTTAAGTACCCTTTCATACAACTTTCGCTCAAGATTGTCAAACAACCTCAACAGACCCACTTTCACTTTCTTAACATCATTCTTCTCAATCTCACAATCGTCAAACACACTCCTCCTAAATACCTAATTTCCACAACCATTATACATCGTTCATGCTTCATCATCCACATATAATATTCATCACATATAAATGTAGGCACTAACACACTATTATAAACATTCAATCGAGCATATTTAGATACATTTACATTTCGAGCAAATGTACTCAGAGAAATTGTACATGTGTATAAAATAAATAAATAAATATATCATATGCCATTTATTCATTTTCAGTGTGGCATTCTGATTTCGCAGATCTTGGTATGTGGTATATTTTTCTGCGTGAAGTTCAACTATATAAATATCTCTTTTATGAAATCAAATGAATTCGCGAAAAATAAAATTGAACTTCTTTAATATCGACCCATACCCTGAAAAACAATAATAATAATAATATACTTTTACTATGGGGTAAATAGCTCCGTGATAACGTGTCGGACTGTGGATCGTGAGATCCTCAGTTCGAATCCCACTGCCAACAGTTACAAATTTAAATTTACCCCTGTGGTACCCCCTCCACTAACATCTTTGTGGGCTATGATTTGACGGCTGGTAACCGCACTTCATACGCACAAATATATCACTTACCGAGATCTGCGTAAGCAGAGTGCCACACCCATAATGGGTAAAAGGCGTGATGATATATTATTTTTATTTTTCTATGATTGTATAAAAAATTAACCAGTTTCAGTGCATACTCTTCTATTTATTAGTTCTTAGTTCCTCACGTACATACTATTTTAGAACGTAATAAATGGAAATAAGTTATCCCTCATTCATTTAAGATTTGATATATTACCAGTTTGTTAAGTGTAAGTGATTGATAGGATTGACACGAATGAATAGCTGAAGAATAAGAAAATGTTGTTAAATCGTGTTGACACTATGACATCTTCTCAGATAATTCAGGACATTTTATATGTTGAAGCGATAATAATAGACTCGAGTCTTCTATTATATTTTTGACACTTTTTAAAGATGTCAAATTTATATCATAATAAATTATCACTTATTTTATAATGAAAAGAAAAAGGAGTCGACTCTCTTTATTGCATAACTAATATTTTTGGTAAGAGGGAACAATACATTGACGATCATGTACACCTATACAGAGTGTTTCATAATTTCGAGTACATACGTTAAAGGTATATGTTGTTTGATATGCTGATTACGAATCTAAAAGAATTTTTTTTAAATTCGAAAAATTAAGGGTTGTTTACCTAAAACATTTTTTGTAGTACTGCACTGGATTCGCTTTCCTATTAAATACAAACAATGAAGTAGGTAATCAACAAATTGCATTACATAATACTAGTAAAATAAACAAACAAAATTTCTCAAAAAAAAAATTATACCGTGTGTCCCACGTAAAGGTTGGCATAGGCAAATAACATGTAAAATCAGTTTTTTGTAATTATAAAGTGTGCGGCAAAAAATTATGCATCCAAATTTTATATTACAATACTGCCAATATCCCTACATCATATTTAATACAGATTACTTTATTTTGATACCGCAATTTAATGAAATTAATAATAATAATTCCTAATTTTCCGCCTACTCTTTTTATTGCTACTGACGTATAGTGCTTCCAATTTGTTTTAAATATTTTAATCTGTCACTGTCAATTTCTGGCGATGGAAATTATTCAGCGTTCATTCCTGTAGTGTATTCAGATATTTGTCTTGCAGTGCGCCCCCATAATACATTCTAATAATATTTACACGGTTCTCGACATTTAATGTATTCTTGATGACAGTGACAGATTAAAATATTTAAAACAAATTGCAGGCACTATACGTCAGCAGCAATAAAAAGAGTAGGCGAAATTAGGAATTATTATTATTAATTTCATTAAATTGCGGTATCAAAATAAAGTAATCTGTATTAAATATGACGTAGGGATATTGGCAGTATTGTGATATAAAATTTGGATGCATAATTTTTTGCCGGACACTTTTTATTTACAAAAAACTGATTTTACATGTTATTTGCCTATGCCAACCTTTACGTGGGACACACGGTATAAAATGTTGACATATGTAATAAAATAAAATAAAAAATAATAAAATAAAATAAAAAATATGTCCAATGAGAAGTTAAAATCTTAAAGTATTGATAAAACACGATTAGTTATATAAATGGAATTTTGCACAATCCTTTTTGAAAGTAAATATTTCATAAAAAAATTTAACTTAAAATCAATTAAAAATTGTTCTTCCTGAAGCTTATCATAATTTATCTGATCATTCTGTATAATAGCTAGACATGTGTGTACAGTTACTTTCGACTTTTATATTTATTACCACTATCTCAATTATAAAGAAATTTTGTCTCATTAAGAATAAGAAATTTCTCAAAGCTGATACAATTTGTCAGCTTCATCTTCAACATATTAAAATAATCCCCTTGAGCGTGAAGTACGATATTAACATAAGATTAATTTTTAGAGTCGTTACCTTGGAATTAAGACATAGTCGAATGCCGAAGGGTTACATTAATTAACATCATACGCTCTTAAACGAAAAGTTTCTTACAAGTGACTTTTGTAACAGGTACCTGTAACAGGTACCTCGCACTTGGTACCAAGAGGTAACTGACATACGAAAGGGTTTTACTTGATTAAATGAATAACCAAGGGTAGCGTAGTCGCTGGCCACCACGGAATATTTTAACTCGATTCCGAAGAGTATTTAGAAAAAAAGACTTCTGATCAAATGGCGGGAAATATGCGCGCAGGCGGGAATCAAACACGTATTCAACAATAACAAAATTATATAATATTTAATAACGAATAAGCAAAATAAATTATATAAATCAAATACTTTAACGCGCTGAATAATTCGACGCTATATAATCCAAAGTGTCGCTTACTTACTAACTTTTACAATAACTTTCAAAGATCGAAACTGAGATAACATTCGCTATTAACAATACTCATACATAAAACTCAAATCTACTTACATGAACTCACAAAATAAACTTCACAAAAACTATATATGCAATCGAGATGAGCCCTTAAACTGTGTTGTAATTCTTTCAACATTTCACAAGAAAAGCCAAAATGCAAGTGTCTGCTCACTGCCCAAGGTTCACAATTTATTACTTTAGGGATGGGACAGTGGCACTCAAAATAACTCTAACTAGGCACTACTCTCTCATAGGACTCTGGTTAAATATTTTCTACAACATATTGACTTCCGCTGATTAAGCGGGAACTGAACTGAAATACTAAAGCAGTGGAATTTTCCACGAACAACTAACAATGAACCATTTACTTAGTTTGAAATCTCTAAATATCATTTGCAATCTTTAATCGTAATAAACTCTAATACCGTTTATTACATCCCTTTCCCCTTAAAATAAATTATATTTCTAAAGGAAATATAATTTAATCCAATCAAATATACGCTAACTGCTTCTCAATACATCATGAATATAAAATAAAATCTCTACTAAGAACTGAAATGCTTCTAACTCGAATAATCAACCAATATCCAATAACAATCTTATTGGAATGTTCCTCCATCGGTCCAACTCCTCGATTCGACATAGTCTGGCCCCATGGTTCCTTGCATCTCGGTGACGCCTCGATACGTTGCACATCAGCACGTCCGTTAACTCTGGGTATCCACAAACTTGCCATCGTCGAAGGAGTGGTCCATGTTTACTACAAAATTTCATTCGGCAGAAATATGTCCCAACTTATCATACTACTCACTAATTTACACATTTAATTATCTACCAGAAATCTATCTAAGTAACTTTCCATTCCTTACTCTTGAATCTGTTTTCCATAACTCATTCAAATAAATGATACTCTAACTCTTTTTGCCTATCCCCTTACTTGAACAAATATTTTAACGAATTTAACATACTTCTATAATCCTTGATTCCAATTAATTGCCATGCATCATTGCTCTTTACAAACTACGGTTTCTGTTACCAAAATATTTCAGAATTTCCTACCTACTATACTTGTATTGCCTGTCATTATAACTCGGAGGATTTCTTTCGCGCCTAAACTGACCCCATTTGGCGCATTCCTTGTCTGCTGAATGCCTCTGCTTTCCTGAAGTCTGCTACAATAGAGTCGAGGACATCTGGTGACCTTCGGACTGGACTTCCTTTTCTCGTGGGTGGTGTATACCTGCTAGCTTTGTCTTCAACCCTGGTTTGCTCGAACATCTTGTGGTTCTGTTTCCCGCTTCTTTTCTTGTACTTGACTTGCTTCCAATTTTGGCCTTCGACTTCGTTGCAATAGTTAACAGCTCTATCTGTCTCAACACAAAAATCTTTGTAATTCACATTCTCATGACACATACCTACCGTATTGTCAGTGTTTTCCGAATCCTTATGCACTGCAAGTGCCTGGTAAGGAACAGCCGATTTCACACTAGAAATCTCACACTGGTTTTCATCTCTACGGACAACTCGCAACTCGTCCTTGGTTTTACAACCTCGACTGACCGTTGAAGGAAGCTCAACCCCTGTGGTGAGCTCTTCGCGTTCAACGCCAGCAACATCATGACGCGGTTTTTTATTCCGGTCAACGACAGCTCTCAAATAATTCGCATCGCTCTCTCTAGCACACTGCTTTAGGGTCTCTCGATTGTATTCATTCCCTACTTCGCTAAAATTTTCAATTTTCTCTCGAATACTACCAAACTTATTTACTGAATTTTCACAAAATCGCGCAATATGTCCATAACGTTGACATTCAAAACACATTAAATTCATATATTTGCTATTATTCTTTGCTCTATTTTGATTCATATTACTTTCTCGATCTGCATAACCAATATTCTCTTCATTTGCGTTACTAACTCTATCTTCGCACATTCTAGCTATATGCCCCATTTTATAACATTTAAAACACATTCTATTTCTGAATCTATTCTTCCAACGATCGCAATTATACTCAACTTTACAGAAATCTATTCTTTCCTCGTGAATTTTATCAATCGAAATTTCATCCTTTGAATTTTCTGAACTCATAATTTCATTACAAAATTTCGCGATATGTCCTACTTCATGACAATTAAAGCACATTTTATTCCTATACCTGTCTTTATTACTACTTGCCGCCTCACTAAAATACCCTCTTTGCTCTTTAGTACCGTCCTCAAAACTACGTTTCACTTTTTCTTTTCTGCTATTTGATCTACCTGCGTTAGAATACGTGCCTCCCTCTGGGTTTGTAACTGACTCAAAATTATTATTTTTCATCGATAAATTATCTACCTGTACTAGCTGAATTAATTTTTCTACTGCCTCAATTAGTTTTGTTTCTTTACTATCTACTTTATTTACAATCTCTCTATTATTTTCTAATACATTATGAACCATTTCAATTCGTTTCGCGATTTCTAAAGCTTTTTTAAGTGTCTCTGGTTGCGCCATTAATATATCGTGCTGAAACTTCGGTAAAATGCCCATCATAAATTGAGTAAACATGCGTTTTTCTACATATTTTTCATTAAATTCTTGCTCTACAGCATCATCGCTTTCATCTACCAATTGATTCCCAATAACTCGTAACCGTGATTCATATTCAATAACTTTTTCATCTTTTCTCTGATAACAATTTCTAAATTCATTTTCTACTGTTAAAAAGAATGGCTTTGGTGTATACATTTCTCTAAGAACTTTCTTAAAATCTGACCAATTTTGTGTATTACTAATTTCACGATTCGTTCTAACAAATTGACTTGCTTCTCCACCCATATGAATTTTCGCAAACGTAACTTTATTCTCATCGCGCATTCCTATTAACGAACATACACATTCTACTTTATCAATAAATTCTACAATATTATCTTCCTGTTTGCCATAAAAATTTGGGATTTTCGAACTTATATTGGACAATGTGCTCATACTTGACAATTCACTAATTACTTGCAATAATTTATCGTTAGTCGCCATTTTACTGTAACTTATTTATACTGCTAACCAATACTAATTTTAATATCTTACGGCTGCTGTCAACAAAGATGTAACAATACTATATTCAAATTTCTAAAGGATTTCTGGCTCGTGGGGTCCGTTTTTCGCGCTACCAAAGATGTAGCAATACTAATTATAATAAATATCTTTCTTTAATAAGGCACACTGATTTGAGGGGTCCGTTTTTCGCTGCCACCAAAGATGTAGCAGTACTAATTATAATTATCTCTCTTTACTAAGGCTCACCGGTTTGAGGGGTCCGTTTTTCGCTGCCACCAAAGATGTAACAGGTACCTCGCACTTGGTACCAAGAGGTAACTGACATACGAAAGGGTTTTACTTGATTAAATGAATAACCAAGGGTAGCGTAGTCGCTGGCCACCACGGAATATTTTAACTCGATTCCGAAGAGTATTTAGAAAAAAAGACTTCTGATCAAATGGCGGGAAATATGCGCGCAGGCGGGAATCAAACACGTATTCAACAATAACAAAATTATATAATATTTAATAACGAATAAGCAAAATAAATTATATAAATCAAATACTTTAACGCGCTGAATAATTCGACGCTATATAATCCAAAGTGTCGCTTACTTACTAACTTTTACAATAACTTTCAAAGATCGAAACTGAGATAACATTCGCTATTAACAATACTCATACATAAAACTCAAATCTACTTACATGAACTCACAAAATAAACTTCACAAAAACTATATATGCAATCGAGATGAGCCCTTAAACTGTGTTGTAATTCTTTCAACATTTCACAAGAAAAGCCAAAATGCAAGTGTCTGCTCACTGCCCAAGGTTCACAATTTATTACTTTAGGGATGGGACAGTGGCACTCAAAATAACTCTAACTAGGCACTACTCTCTCATAGGACTCTGGTTAAATATTTTCTACAACATATTGACTTCCGCTGATTAAGCGGGAACTGAACTGAAATACTAAAGCAGTGGAATTTTCCACGAACAACTAACAATGAACCATTTACTTAGTTTGAAATCTCTAAATATCATTTGCAATCTTTAATCGTAATAAACTCTAATACCGTTTATTACACTTTCAAAACGTTGTCGTCTTCATTGTGCAAGTCTTATTCGAACGCGTACATGACTTGTAGCAGTTGTAGCTGCAGAGTGTCCGTGAATTTAACCAGTCAAGTGAGAAGATTACTACGGCGATTAAGCAGCAATATTATCGGCCCGCTGAATCTTTTTGAAGAGTCTTTTGAAAAACTATAACGAGTAAAAGGAAGAGTGTAGTAAATGTGCATTGTTATGAGAAGCAATTGCGAAATCGCGTTGTAAATGCTTTTTTCTACGACCACTTGGAAATTTGCTCATTGTATGTTTATTGTTGCTGCACGGAAAAAATAGATTGTTACAATTGCAAAAATTTATCTTAACTATAGGAACAGCAATTTAGATTTACAATAACAATATTTATATTTATATTAGTAATATGATATTATTTTCGATTGCAGATACAACATTAGTAAATACCAAAAAATGTAGAATTATATTTTGACAAGTAGGGTTATATGTGTTGATTTATTGATACAAATCGTTAGCAACGTGTTAAAAGTAACAACAAAATCACTTTTAACACGTTGTTATGTTACATTTAACACTAGTTTCAGAAGTGACACTTTTAATTTGCTACACTGATAAAAATAAATTTTCTATTTTCCTTTTGTATGCATTCGTTAAAGATAATTTTATTTCTTACAAAATGATTAGGTTCAATTCAAAAAAATTTTAATTTTGAATATAAATGTTATTTATCTTCTTTTTTCTGCACTGAAAGAAAATGAATATAATTTAAAATTTGGTTTTAAAAATAATGAAAAATAAATCGTTTCAATTTTAAACAAAACGTTTTTATTTAAAACGATATCATTTTGAATTAATACTGCTCCTATTACTTCGTCCCCATAATGAGTCTAAGTTGAATACTTTGTTATGTTCTTTCAAAACTAAATTAATTTTCATACAAGAATATTTATTAACCTACAAAAGTTTTCAATGAAAACTAAATCGGATTGGCACTATTCAAATCAATTTTTGTCTTCATTTAAGAGGAATCTGTTTGTTCCGAGAAAACATTTTTATCAGTGTAAGCAACCGTTAAAGGGCCACTTTTAACAACGGTCGAAGATAATAGTATATTGTACAACTAGTGCTATAATTCAGCATTGTAGCACTTGTTTTTCATACTACTTTTCCTATTTCACATTCACAAAGTCGATTAAAATAAATAAGTACCTTTCCCTGTAATATTAAAATATTAATGAAACAAAGTGCTTTACAGTTTGACTATTTGTGTTATTACTTCAGTAAAAACTAAATGCAATAATTTTACGTGAGCAATGTCAGCTCCGTATTTGATATGTAATAACTAATAATTCATTCATATAAGCGCCATAATTCAAATTATTAATAATATAATAATATATCAAAATGGTCAATTGAAGTTGATTCAAAAGTAACTTGCTCAATAAAAAAATATGTAAATTTACTTTATTTGTGAATTATTATACAAAATAAGAAAGTATACAAAAAGGAATTCATTAAATCCATCCTAAACATCGATTACCGTAAATAGTGCTTGAAGAAGAGCACCGTAACATCGTCATTGCAACTTTCTCTGTTTAACTGAAAACAATACCTCCTACACTTCATTTAAATATTCAAATCATCCTCATCAGGATTCGAACCCCGGGCAGAAGCGCAACCCAGTTCAGATGTTGTTAACAACAACAACCGTACCACCCGCATTGCCAGCGAATTAAGTCGTTATGATAACATCTCGGGACACAGCGCATCCAGTTCTTTTTATTTCAATTGTGTTTCTAGAAGCAGCTTTCATGATTTATTTCTGCCCAGTACATTATAGTTTTTGATCAAAGTGGTATCTATAAATTGATTACTTTTTATTGATTTATGATTAAGCTTCTACTGTGGTATTTATGCTACGTGGAAAATTAATGTGAAATTACAATTAGACTAGTTTGATGACATGTTTTCGGAACAACTGGTTTTTATTCCTAGAATTTTACATCGGGTGTAAATATGTAATATAGGAAATACAAAGACTTTTCTTAATATAGAGATTGTTGCATTTCTAATTAAATTAGACCAAAAGGGTAAATACAAAAAATGTTTAGAATTGAAAACTGTATCCAACAAGTATCTACATGTTAATTAATTATGTATTATGCAAGAGTATGGACTATGGAACAAAGGAAAAACTGATTTAATAAAGAAATTTACAGATTGAGAGTTCTGTGGAAAACAATAAAAATAACAGTATAGATATTGATACACGAGCCGTAGGCGAGGGTTACAATACGACGAGGAAAAGAATACACTTTTCTCCTGCGGTGTATATACTATATTTTTTCACGACCCTAATATTTATAATAGTTACTATAGTCAAAAATTATTTGAATTGTAATATAATTTATAATAGTTGCCTTCTTAGTTTATTTTGTTAATTTTTCATAACAAATGCCATTATTTGAGCACTTTCCCTCTCGACGGGAGAGAAATGCACAAATCTCCCGTTGATATAAAATAGGCTGTTTCTGTCATGATTTTGGTATCATAGAAACCAGGTTTCTCTCCTGGTCAAAAAAAAATTATTTTTATTATAAACTTTAACAGTTACATTTTATAAATAAAATATTATCGCCCTCAGAAAATATTTTCATATTTTAAAGAAAGCACAATAAATATCCCATTAACCAAAGCTCTATTTCAGTAATCGTTAAAGTTTATTATATATTATAACACATGCTACTTTTTCTTCAAACATAGGAAAAAGAAAATAAATCATTTAAAAAAATGTACAAAACCTCAAAAAATATTGTCTTATTCAGCATTTATAGTTGCCGTTTTGTTATTTCTGTTTATTTGTTTCTTTTAAAAGTCAAATTATTGAATTGCAATGTAACTATTTTTCATAATATTTTACTTTGTCGGCCGCCGGAGTAGAAGTGTTTGCCAAGGAGATACTTTTACGCCGGCGCCGGTGGCGACGATATTAAACTTCTGATTGTTGAATACAAATACAAAAAAAGGTTTTTTTTGACGTTTGAAGAAAAAAAAAATTTGTTTCATTGTTTTCTATAAAACTCTCAATCCGCAATTTTCTTAATAAAATCAGTTTTTCGTTCGCTCCTTACTCTTGCATAATAAACAATTAATCAGCATATAGATACTTGTTGGATAAAGTTTTTAATTCCAAACATTTTTCGTGTTAACACTTTTGGTCTAATTTAATTAATGAAGCAATCATTAGATATATTAAAAATATATATTACTGTATTCCCTATGTTGAATAATTCAATTCAACACTCGGTATGTGTGTTGTAATTAAATAAATAAAATGCAAAGTGAACATTTTTTGTTTTAATTACAATATTTCCTTGATTAAGCAATAATATAATATCTCAGTAACATGATTGTGATATACACAAGAAAAAATATAATTATAATTGAGCAATTTCTGCAATGAAAAACCATACACTATGAGATGCTTATTATCCATAAAATAAAAGCAATTTTCATAATCAAAATCGAATTAATCTGTTATAATCCAATCGCATTCTACGCTACTGAATTACTCTCATTCAAATTAGGTATTAATTCGAGTAGTTTTTTTAAACATAGCTTCCATTTCAAAACATATGACTAGTACCTGCCATTCTTAACAACTTAATTTTATTCTGAGTGTATATCCAGTGCAGTAGTGTACTGATTTACACTACATCAATGTTTATTTAAGTGTAATTCGATGTGTGTTTATTTTGGGAACAATTTGTAGTTAGACGGAAGTAGGCCGAGCTGTCAACTATGTTTTGTTACTGCGAGTTTTGATAACTTAATAAGAATATGAATTAATCAAATATCATTCCATTTTGATAAGGATCATTAATTATTTTGTCGAGATGTTTAATATTGTAATTATATGTAATTTCAGTGCCGTTATACGCGTACGAGTAACATAACATACCTATCTATGTTTACATGATTTTTTTTTGTTTTGATTCGTTGTTGATTTCGTAATATTCTTCGTGAGTCTACGCATAGGAATGACTAATCAGTTTTGGTTTAATTAAATAATTGCATTTTTAAATAGAATTAGCTGGCTTGCAAACAATTAATTAATCATTTTTGTACAAAAAAGCGCATATACTTTCATAATTAATTTATTATAATTTATGTAATACCATAAGTTTAGATATCTTTCAGAATTCATAGTAATAAAATAAAAGATATTTGGTTGTGTTCTGTAATTTTTGTTTATTAAAATTCAACGTTCCGAATTACTGTATGTAATTCTTCGTCAGATAAACAAGTAAACAACATAAATAAATAAACAGTAACTTAGAAAAACAAATTATGATTGACAGAAAAAAAACAAGTCTTGTTCAACTTGTAGCTACTATTTGTTGTTGTTTAGTTACTGTTTTATTTACTTGTTTACGTTATTCAATTGTTTTCCTGGTGAAGAATTACGTATAGTAGTTCGACCGGTTGATTTTAATAATAGATATTTATGTACAAAGTACGTGATCTAGGTTATTACAATCAATTTGTCATATAAAAAAGTGAGTTAATAAAACTCTATTATTCCACTCATTTTGCGTGAGTCACCGAACTCGTTTTCATTAACGTACTATTTATTATAAATGTTGATAATACAATCTTTACAATTCTTTATATTAATTAATAATTTTTGAAGCTTGTTCTTCTATATCCGACTAAATACTTTCTAAATCCCTCATTTTCACGAAATGCTTAAAATATTTATGAAAACAACTACATTATTGTGTAATGTCAAATTGTGGTCATCATAGATTTTGAATTTTTACAGCAACTACTTGAATAAATTTTCTACTTCTCTAAAATACGAATGAACTTCGGAATAAGTGATTCGTAGAATAAATAAAAAAATACGCATCAAAAAATGACAGCTAGAACAATAAATATCATTTGAGCTATGATTTCGATGCGACATTTTTCATTTATTCGGCTAAAATTATATTCGGTACTTTATTCGTAGATAGAAATATCGGCCCTATATATCTATTACGTACAACTGCATTGCAGATTATTTTTCTTACTTTGCTTTAAGTATTTTTCTTTGAAATCAATAAGGAAAAGGAAAAAACATTGTATTTCTTATATTGCATAAATCCATTCACCATCCTGTATATAAAAAAAATACAGAACTTAAACAAAATATCTTGTTATTGAGTAGTAGAGTACTTTTTTTGCATTCTCAATAAATGTAATATTTGAGTATGTATTAATTTTCAAGTTTTTTACGTAGAACGAGCGAGCACTAACTCGAAATTATTTAACTTGTTTGGACATAGAGTGCTGTGCTGAGCGTGCACTGTGGTAGATAGTCGTTTGTTTATGATTGGTGATAGTACAGTCGAAATTCATTATTTGTGGCTTCAGATGTTACATTATCTATTTTATAGATATTTGTGTTAATATCTCTAGTTTTCTCGCAATAATATAGACTAAAGTGACCACATTCCGTGAATTTTGTACCCGCGTCTTCGAGTATCCTAAAACACCAAAGGGTATAAGGTAGGAATGATCTGAAATAATGAAATTTTATTGCTAGACAATGAATTATGTATTTACGGTGTACTTTCGTAGATATTAGTCATTTCAACGTATGTCACTAAGTTTAGTAGTGTATCATAAGCACTGACGCATCGTGTCTATTTTAACTTCTTGTCTGTAGTAAATTTGTACAAACACCTGCACCTGCACTGAGAAATGCTTATGCAACTCTGTCAGAAGTAAAGAATCAAATTCATACGAATAACTATGTCATGTGTGGGCGAGGATAGCTGAAGAATTGATTGAGAAAGGATAACGATTGCGCAACATTCTCACACCTATACATTGTTAATTCACCCAGCTGGTTGGTCATTTTTATTTTAAGAGAATTGAAAATAGGTTAGGATTAAATGTATTAACATTAACGATTGGTTGTTTGCTAGTTTAACAATGAAATTGTTAAATGTCAAACCTGAAATTGAATATTAATTCTGAGAATTTACTGAGCTAGCTCTGAAGTAAAAATTTTAAATAGCTAATATATGCACAATTTGTATGCTTTGTGGTTTTAATTACTTGGTTAATTACAAGCGGAACTTATTTGCGTACTGATGAATCATTATTTATGGTACTACTAGAACAATGGTTATTTTAATATCAAGTTTATACATTTACATGATTGTATTCGTTGAGAAAATTATTTGTTTAAAACAAGTGTAACTTTCAACTAAATATATCCTTGTATTTTTATTTACATAAATATATTTAATCTGACAGGTATATGTTAGTTTCATCAACTTTTAGAAATAGCTAAACCACCTCAACTGACTCACTCCCACTTTCTTAACAACATTCTTCTCAATCTCACACTCATCGTACACCAACGTATTCCGAATACTTGAACCATACACTCCTCTCAAATACCGCATTTCGTCTTTTCCACAGCTGTTATACGTCGCTCATACTTCTTCACCCGTATCCAACATTCAGACCCATTAATGTAGGTACTAACACAATCGAGCATCTCCAAATACATTCACATTTCGAGCAAATGTACCCAGAGTATCCAATATCTTGCACCCTGCAGACACATGTTTTTTAATCTCTACGTTCATTTTATTCACAAACATACCTACTACCTAAATATACAAATTTATTTCCTTGTTTCAGTATTGTGTAACAATTGCACTAAATAGTAGACCAGTCACCTGCAGAATCTCTTACAAAAAAAACTATTTTCCTAAGCATTTTTAAATTCAGAACAACTTTCAATTCAAACTCGTGTTTGGTCTCTTAATTGTTATGATATTTTCAGAAAATGAATATTATATCTTCAATTTAACGAATAGTTTTTTTTTTTTTTTCGTATACCATTTTAAATTATACATTAAATTTCGTGGTTGCGAATGACACAAATAAAATAGGAAGTGTAAAGCTTCAACATCGTATTTAATTCGAAGTATCAAAATAACCGCGGATATTTACGCCATTAAAGAAATAAATATATCATCTAACAGCATCGTATACAGGGTGTCGAATCGAAGGGCACATTGTAGAAATGTTCAGTTATTGTCTTCCCTAATTCTTTTACATCAAAAAATGTTAAATAGTTTGTTATAGGGGAAGAATTTTTACATTTCTTGACACGAATATTTATAATATTACTTTACCTGGGATAAAATAACGGAAACGTTTATAGTAATTTTTTTGAAATCATCAGTGCCATGAAATAACAAAACAAATGCTCCAATTATTATTTATTGGTTACATCTGTCATCTGCTGTCACGAATATTTGATATCATAATTGGACTGGATTTATGAATTCATAATTCTCTCGTCTCGGCCAATTACAGAACCAGAAATCAATTATTCCTGTTTATTTTAAAGCCGTGATGTGGATCACCAAGCTACGGTCGTCTGAATTGTTGTCAGTTGTCATTGTATATTTTGATATTGTCGTTTTTCAACGTGTGTTTTCCACCGATTTCAATCATTTTCAAAAGTACTAAACGTTATTTCACAAATTACAGGAGTAGAAAAAAGTACAGTATTATATTCAGGATTATGGCCATTATTCTCTCATTATGTCTCGGGACGCAAACTTCATCTTCATCAATGATGATTTTAAGGAAATTACCAATAAAGATTTGTTCAATCCTGCTATTGAAACTTGTTGTTTCTTACTTGCATACAGAGCTGGAAACCTTCTGTTTTGTCTATCAACTCATTCCTATGGCAACGGATGCTTTCGCTCACTACTTTCGCCCACTCACCTGTCATTACCAAATTGACTGATTCGTAACATTGGTAATTTGTTTTTACTGGCAACAGAACTGTAGCCATACATATTGCTAATTTTCCTGTTTTTGAAAGTTTTTTTTTTGAGAAAATTCAATCTTAACCTGTAATTTAGAAATACAATGTACCTTTCATTTTTACATCTTATTTAAATAATACGGTTAAACAAATGTAATACTTACATTGGAATACTCCTAAAATCACTACTGTTATAATAACTAATTTCAAAATTCAATGAAATTTATGTATCTTACTTTCAGTTCAGCTTTCTACCACTAGTTAGCGTTCGCATCGAACATAAACAAAGATATTCACTTTTGTGACAGAATGTATTCCGCGTGACATTTGTTCAAATGCACAATCACAAAAGTGTAAGACAGTGATAGCATCTCCCGTGCGCAACTATCTCACTCTGCACGCTTTTTTTACAAAGTGAGCATAGACTGTTCCAGAATTATTATATTTCCGTGATTTAAATTGGCAACTGTCAGCAGTGGAATACCACGGTCCTATCTATAATAAACTATGTAAATTTTTGATGAGGGAAGCCAATAATACAACATTTCAAAAATATGGTGCGTCCTTTGATGTGCCAGCCTGTATGTTAGCGTACTATTATAGTAAGTAGTGAGTGGTATGTGTGTACTTACATAAAAGTGCAGGTGAACGGTAGCCTGGTGCTTGGGCGCGCAGGTGAGCGTGGCGGAGCGGCAGCAGCCCGTGTCGTCGGCGCAGCGGTGCAGCAGCGTGCAGTGGGGGATGTACGCCTTGCCCGCGTCGGGGTACAGCTGCTGCACGCGCACGAGCCGCGGCCGTGGCTCGCGGCACGCTCCCAGCACGTTCACGCGACGCGCGTGCTCCACCGCCTCGGCCACTCCGCGACGCACTGCAACCAAAACAAACACACATTTACATTACAAAAGTGTTAGTATGCGACTGGAATGTACTATAATGAAGGAAAAAATTTGTACGACTTCATCAGGAAATAATCAAAAACTTAAAAAATATGTTCAAGAATTACGACATGACATGAGAAGCGAAACATTTACATTACATTTCTTTCATAGCAAAATGAAAAATCTTACGTTAAGACTAGTCTCTGTTGTATTCAAGATAATCAATTATAGAATATGTGTTACTACAAACTTTTCTAAGAAACCCCAAACTGTAATTTTAAGGACGTACGTTAAGTAAAGAATAGCTAAGAAATTCTATGATAAAACTATGGGTATTATGGCAAAATAGCAGACCCAAGTAATTCGCTTTTTGTATAGTTTTTCAATAAAAAATACAGTGGTTTGGTCAAACAGCTTTTTTAGAGGTTTAAAAAATTAATATTCAATAATTTAAAATCAATCGTTTTAATTTATAAAGACTCTTGGATTAAGTTCTCTAATAGATATTTATGAAACAAGTATATAATTTAGGGTTTTATGGATGAGATAATTTATAATGAACGTGTTTATTGTTTTTACTTTATCGCACTAGTCCATAAAGAGCCACTTTATGGACGCTAAACAGTATCATATTAGAGTCGAATATTTTATTTAAATATCACGTTTCCAATTATTCTACATAATTCTTGAACAGGAAAACAAAATATTTCAATAGTCTTTATAATTTACTATCAGTTCTGAAAGTATATTTTTTTTAACTTATTCAATTTTTCTAACAAAAAGAGAAATACCAATTGTAGATTCCGATCTTAGTGGCGTTGTGGCTGTCTTATATCATTAGCATAGCACACCAGAGGTCTTGGGTTCGAATTCCACTGAAGAGCATAGTCGTTTGTGTTTAAATAAATTTGCCTTCGTACATACGTATACATATAAAAAAAAAACATTTGAATCAAATGTACATGTTTCTAGAGTACTCGAAGTAGTAAAAAAAAATATAGAAATGAGACTTTTAAAAAAAGATGAGGAAAACAAAATTGAACCAAATAAAAAATGTTAAGTATAAAGAATAAATAGATAGGAAACTTGTAACAAGTAATACAAGAAGGACAGCTTGAATGGTTTGGACACATTCAAACTCAACAAAAGACCATTACAAGAAATGATACAAGGGTTCAAGAATTAAGTAAAAACAATTGTTCAGTTTAACCACAAAAATTAATATGTTTACATCGACTTTCTACTATTATACAACAAACAGTACCTAAATACTGTTGTCAGTGGAAATATTGAAAACATCATAAGAATGAGCTAATTAAAATAACTGTTGTATAATTTACGGATGTAATCGGATTAGGCGGTGATTTTAGGCCACGTTTAATGCGTGAGTTTATGAACCATTTCACACCTCGCTTTGACGCTTCGTTTCAACACTTGAGAAATTATTTTAATTAGTTCCCAGACGAATTGGGTAATTACTACGGGATATTTTTAACTTAAATTTTTGATTTATTTTAAGTATATACTTAACGGACTTGTATTCTTGTTTATACCACTTTGCTGCTCAAGCAGCCAGATGAATACGTTTTGTATTTCGCTTGTCCGTAAAATTAATTATCAATCAACGGTAAAATGACATTCCTGTAAAATATTTTATGGCATATTGAAGTTAAAAGCAATCAGAAATTTTATGACACCCGAGAATTCCTCACAAAATGTAATGAGAAATTTTATCTTACAGTAGCAACTATTGATGTACATTATTTATTTGTTGTTAGTGACTAAAACAACTATTATTCACAAGTGGCTAAAATGCTTAATTATACACAGAATTTTCAGTTAAATTATATACCCTGAGTAATTTTTCTTAAAACGTCGTTTTCAATTATTTAAAGCATGTCATATTCTTCACTCTATTATAAGAGAAAATGTTAAATACAACACAAGCAAAAAATTCAACGGACGTACGCAAAATACACAAAGATCTTTGTTAAGTATTATATTTTTCTTTTTAGAGTATGTATCTACTGATTTGATACATAAATACATAAAGCCACGCTATATCCCACTCAGTGGAGTAGCACGAACACAGAAACACAGTCATCCAATAATCAATTTCCCCCAAACATTCCTATCCTGACACAACACTTTCGCCTCGTCCACATTCATAGTGCGATTCACACATGCTCGTCTATTCTTTACGCTCGGAATCATTCGTTCACACAACAAACCATCAATCATACGCAATCAAATATTCATCGAACGCCCACGCAATCGTTCACCCTCAATCTCACCCGCATATATTAATTTCACCAACCTTTCATTCGGCATTCACTCAAGATGTCCAAATCACCTCAACTGATTCACTCCCACTTTCTTAACAACTTTCTTCTCAATATCACATTGACTCTCATGGTCACGTCTCGTCTACCCACACACTCCTCGCAAATATATCATTTCTACAGCAGTCATACGTCGTTCATGCTTCTTCACACTCGCACATACAAAACATCTCTAGATGCATTACATTCACATTTCGAGCAAATGTACCGAGAGCACCCAATACCTTGCACCCTTCAGACTCCCGCCTTTCAATTTCCGGTCTATACGACCATTCCTCGAAATTATACTACCCAAGTAGGTATACAATAGTTATTTGTCAAACTAGAGAAGAAAGCGTTTCTTTTTCCCCCTCGAGTTCAAAGCTGCGCTCATGAGGCATTTCGAACGAGAGCTTTCCTCTCGTGTTAGACACAACATTTTTTTCACGACATGTTTCTAAAAACGATTTGCTCGGACCTAAAATACACTTTGAGAACTCAACTGACAGACTGACACGTTAAAAGTTAGGTTATCAGATACAAGGCGGTGTAGCAGTGTTGCCAATGAACAAATTTTAAATATCTTTAATAGGTTGTCAAATTGTGATTTAATAAGAAAAAGAAAAATATGAGACATAATTGTAAGATAATAAAGTATGTATATCACTAAAATAAGGATTTTCAATAAAATTAGGAATTTATTTATAATTTTTATAATATATTTTTTGTAAATAACATTCATATTGGTAACACTTCTATATTTTCCTCTCTAGAGAGGAACAACACATTTTCCTCACTATTTCGGGAGAAGAACGATGGGGTTTCTTACCATGAGGTGAAAAAATTCATTAACTTGTTCCAATCTCACACTACATCATAACAATTCACGCAGTAGCGACACTCACTGTCGGCACCTTTGATCTTTATGTTACATCGATTGATGATCTTGAGCCATGTATATTGCCAACTGCGGTATGCGGCAGCTGTCAGCTGTCAGTTGCAAATGATATAAAAATCTAAAAATATTATTTAACCTGCACTGTACAATTTTTTATGGTTCAAATAAGTTTACCTCTCTGTTTTGCACTCATTTTATGAATTTGACATGAAAGAAATACTGTGCCTATCATCGGACACCAAGCGGCCATCTAGCTGGTTGCGCACTACTGAAATATTGGGATCATGAAATATTCAAAGTGTGGCTAATGTATGAATTCTTTTACTGTGCTCACACCATTCACTGAAACATTACAATAAATTCAGTATCTGCAGATTATTTCATTTCAATGTATCGAGCTTTATTTTACTATATCCACGACGAAGTAGCGTTTCATTGTGCGCATCCCGGAGTCACGCACATCTTGTTTGAAGTTTACCGGCGAAGTGACCGCTGCCAGTAGTGAGTACAAGTTCCTGGTCTTCTTGTCGTCGCACATACATCGTGTTCCAATTAACCCGTGGACAAATGCGCCGATTAAGATTAACAACTAGAACTAGCGAATCCAGCAACATCGCATGGCTGCTTGAAAAACAGCGATAACGCACTATCCTCATATACTAGATACGCGTACTGTCGCTATTGTGGCAAAGTCGCTAATTGATCTGGTAAAAACTTAATGCACCATGTGGAATGCTACAGATTAAAGATGTTTCGTATTGGAGCCACTTGGTCCACAGTATAAGAATTCACACAGTAACGACATTTCAAATATTTCAGTGCTGCGCTTCCTAAAAGATAGCCGCTAACAAGTATCGCAAAAAGGATTAGTTCTAACTCCATTTTTATTAATTGTCGTAACTTTATTTTTCATTCTCCGATCATATTTATTTTAACTAAGATTGTGGTTAAGATTGGTTAGATAAAATTTGACACATATTGAAAAAAAATGGAGTTAGTGAATCTGTATGTATGTCCACTGATATCCAAATAACCATAGAAAATAGAATAGAGTAATGAGTTAATATAAATTGACTATATATAAATGACTTTACGGGATTTTAGGTTACGGAGGTTATGACTAAGTTAAAAGGATGAACGGAAAAAGGTTAAATTAGAACAGGAACTAAATTAGAACGTTACACTGTGTCAATGTCAGTTGTATCTGTCAAATATCAAGTCACAGTATTTCTTTCATATTAAGTTCATAAAATTAATACAAAATAGAGATTACTTTTTTGATAGACAATCCTACGAATTTTGACCGTAGAATGAAAACTAATAGTCCCAAAGAACGCACCATAACGTATTCAATGCAATTTTTGAAATGTTCAATTATTGGCTTCTCTGTTTATTTGACATAAAAAAAGTTAAATAGTTTATTAAGTAGAGGAAATATTTCTGTATTTATTGGCACTAATATTTATAATTTTACTTTACCTGAAACTGTAAATAAGACGGAAATGTTTATTGGTAATTTTCTTTAAATGCCAATGCCATGAAATAACAAAACAAATATGGTATTAATAATGAGTTTATTTATTTAATTTATTAAGAATTTATTTATCATAATAATTGTTCAAAAATGTGTTATTTAATACAGTTCCATAATTGTCAAATTTTCAATCTTATAATAACAGTTATATGACTTGGAATGAGCTAATTTGGATAATTAAACATTAAACAAAGCAGATATTTATCGAGCACTATTTTATTGACCATAAAATCATTTTACCCATTGAAATATAATAATACTGGAAGGCGCACTTGTAGTCTTTAATGAAAGTGAAAAACGAGCCTGAGATAGATATATGTCAAGGGCCACTCTTCTGCTATGATGTGTCCTTTGATTATCACATTTGTTTACATAGAGTTTCGAAACTTTGAATTTTAATAAAAAATTTACAGTATATTAAAAAAAAATTGTAATAGTTTGTTTTAAATATTAATAGTAAGGTTTTACAACATCGAGATTTTTTAATTTTCAACTGATTTTAGTGTTAAATAAATATTAATGACAATCAACGAAGGAAATAATTTAATTGTTTATTTGTAAATAATAATTTACGAGCTCACGAGCTGTTCCATATTTTGGAACTTAAACAATTAGCGTTGTTAAATTTTTAGAAAATTAGCTTGTTTGAGAATGTTAAAGTAAAATTTCTCCATGTACATACATAACAGTAAATTAATCAATTTGAGTATGTCACTTTATTAAAGTAACAAAGCGTAATAAAAATGGTGGTACATTCTCTATTGCTTCATCGAAGAATCGATTGCGGTTTAATTACGAATAATTGTTTGTAATTATGGGAGCGGTATTCCAAGAAGCATACATCCAACATTTAGCTTGAAACTTAATAGGCCTTTATAGTCTGGACGATTAAATATAGGGCGGTTCAAAATTATTTACTTGATTTATTGACACATTTTAAATGCTAGAGTAATGGACCAGTTTTGTTTTCCTAGTCCAAGACCTATTGGAAAAATCTTAAGCCCGTATGATACGGTCATGATTGTATATTTTCAAATGTCAAAATGAAGTTGGTTATCGTTATAAGCGTTGTGACGTCACAGCCGATTATTTAACCCTAGACAGTTACACTACTTTTACGAACGTTACACTGGGGTCTGAGAAACCCGAAGAAAAGAAAAACTACTTTCCCATAACCGGATATAATTTTTCGAGGAATTTTACGTATGGAATATTTGTTTAGGTTTATAGAAAGATATTAAACAGTAAATAACCTTTCTGAACCACATGTTTTTATTAAAAACACAGCATTTTGCCAAAACTTATCTTTTTTATTTTGGACTATGAGAACAAACACATAAGGATTTTACATAGGTATTGAATATTTGTTAAAGGTTATAGAAACTGACTTTACAACAAGGTAGTATCGGAGGTATGCGAATGCTGCGCATTTGGAAAATTATACGGGAATCATGGGGTTTCTTAGACCCCAGTGTGACGTTCCAGGGTAAAAATTTCATACACACTTCTAATTCTATGCCCCAAACTAATGAAAGAAAGAATCAAGGGGGATGTGTTGGAACACCCTATTCTGTTCAGAATTATGAACTTTGCGAAAATATTTATATGCTCTCATATTTTTAACGGGAAGAATTTTGAACAATAAATTGAGTGATCACTTACTGCTGCTACTCATGTGTCCTTGGTTCTTTCTGCTTTCTTCCACTCTAGCTCTAGTCCCATAATGCTTCCACTTGTACTCTGTGAAAGTTCTTTCTGTTGGTTCTTCTGTTGGTTCCTCTGCTTGCCAGTCTTCAGACTCATCTTCACCATCATCTTCCTCAGTGTCATCTTCATTCTCGCTGTCATCATCTTCATCGTCATCCAGGTCGTCGTCGTCTTCGTCGGCCGCGTCGTTGTCTTTCTGAAACGAAAGGCACTATTTTTATTATAATAATCACACATAATTTTTGATACTATAACTATAGGTAACCATTATTTTTACGATTTTCGAAAGTGTTTGTGACAAAATCGCATGAAGACTTCATGTGTAATGGGGAATATTTCATTAACTGTCAAAAAGGATTTATTTTTGTCATATCATCGTCATCACGCTATTTACCCATTACTGGGCGCGGCACTGCTCAAAGCAGATCTCGGTATTATGATTTATTTTGCGCCAATAGTTAAACAGTGGAGGTTGAGCCCACTAACCAACCATAGCGCTACAACTGCCTCAACCTGCAAGTGACCTGGACTCTGGATGCCCACGGTACCGTAGGCATCTTTGAAGCACTTGAAGGAAGTTTGTCCTTTTTTGGGTTAGAAGTGGACAGCGGTGTCTGAGCCGGGGACAACCTTGAACCAGGTCACTTGAAAATTGAGGCAGTTGTAGCACAATTGTTGGTCAGTAGTCTAAAAATTTTCTCTGTTTAACTATTTTTACGATAGCAACTTTTTAGAGAACAATCCTTATTAAACTATTTGATAAACAACAAAATACAATTTTATAATCTTAGAACACATTATTAAAGTTGTACCTTTTATAAACACATTATGTGCTATGATCAGCGCAATCTCTTAGTAGAAATTCTATTTTCTTGTCGTCTGCTAGGATTCATTCAGGTCACTTGTTCGATTTAGCTCTATATGGATCAGTTTTATATTTGGACACATTAGGTAAAGATTTCTAAGGAAAAGGATATGGGAAGACGATGACGAATAACATTGAACATATACCAGTATAGCTTGAAATTATGGTACAAGAAGAACAAATGAAATGGTTAGAATGGAGGAAGAACTTTTCTATACACAGTATAAATCTTAATTTATTTAATAATTCATAAGTTATTGTACATTCGGGCAAAGTGACGACATTGGGAAAATAGTCATAATTGATTCGCTATCGATTTATTTATGATTTCTATGCACTAAAAAAAATATCGTAGAATTTGCCGAACTATTTGGCAAGCTGAGGATTACAATTAAGAAACTAAACCCGATTATTTACTAAACATTTAGAAGTATTAACCAAATAGTTTGGTAAATTTTCAGAATCATCTTAAATAGTTACATTGTACTGTACTCTTTTTTCCGTATACTTAAACTGTGTATAAAAAAGTAAGAAACAGGAAGGCCGGAAAGCTATTGGAAGAAAGATGTTAAGTAATTTTTATGGTTTTTGACCATTTATAAATGAAGCTATAACTGCTAATACGGAGAATAATCCAGATACAATCTAAAAATTAAAGAATGCAAATGTTTATTGTATTTTTAAAGAAAGTTGTACAAACTTACTTGATATAGAAAAGTATAATCTAATACGCATAAATCGCATACTGTGATAGTAAATTTACTATGGAACATTTGGAGAGAATAAATTTCAATCTGGAAATAATTTGATGTCAAGCAATCGTTTTGTATGGTTGTATTGCAATGTTTACCATATCTTGATGAGCATGCTTAAATCTAGTATTGGAATGCATTAACATTGGAAATTCGTAGGCCTAAAAAACACAATAATCAAATAACGATTTATGATTAATTCATAATTGCAATCATCAGTCATTCATTAAGCAAGGTGATTTACAAAATTATAAAAGAGTTTTGGATTATGTAAATATATTTATTTAAACACAACGTTTCAAATAATATACATACATAATTCTTCAACAGGTAACAAATAAATAGAAATTCTATTTATTACCTGGCGAAGAATTATATTCAATAAATCAAAACGTTGTGTTTAAATAAATATATTTACAGAACTATTAACTAAAAGTCATTTATAATTTTACAAAGGCTACTGACTAATTACATACAAGTTCCACACGAAAATACTGAAATGTTACACGCAAATACTGAAATGCTACACTTAAACACTGAGCATAACCGAAACAATGGGTTACTTCAATCTTTCAACGTGGAACGTGGAAGCAAGTTTATCTGCAGATAAGTTCTATTAAAAATGAGTATTGCGATTCGATTTTGTCGAGTATGAGTAGAATACAAGGTAGTATAGGCTTAGGGTTTGTTTGTGAAAAGTGCGGGAGAAGCGCGCTTACGTACAGGTAAATTCCACATAACATAACTCTTACATCGTTGTTTTAGTATCACTCAAAAAACAATTACAATGACGTACAAGTTATGGTTATGTGAATTTTATTTGTAGGTAAGTTCACTTCGCTCTCACTTCGCGAAATTCAATTTCAAGGCCTGTATTGCGGCTGCGAACTGCGATTTTTTTTTTAGGAATTGTCTTTTTTGCTGTGAATACTAAAATATATTCGTAGTAATTCTGGAACGCGCACATATGTAGCCTTTTACGAAAACGAAATACGAGCCTGAAACAGAAAGATGTGGGTCACTCTTTTTTGTCGAACACTTGTTTGTAGAGCGGTTGCTATTCGTTTGTTGTGGGGTTGCTATGTTCACAAAGTGTACGAAAAAACAGATAGCCCTCATCTTTCCTCGGCTCCCATTTTCAACGTTAGTGAGGGTTCCAGTATTATTTTATTTCAGTGGGAGTGGCAGTATACGTACATGTAGAAGTTTTGACAGTTCTATCAATTTATTAAAGTGACTTACATTTAAAATGATTCTAATGCATACCCAACTATTAAAAGTAAACTGTAATATATTGTGTATTATCCAAATAACTTCAGCATGCTCATAAATTTCTACTGGTGAACGTTCATAAAATACAAATAAGAATAAAGTTATGCTCCCGTACATAAAAGATGAATATGAACACAGCATTACAGCTAATATAATCATATTATAAGTTCTGTTTACATATTTAGTTAAAAGTACAAGAGAATTGTGAATTGCACATAGTTTTCTAAAAATATTTCTTTCTTCGACAAAGCTCAAATTTGGATCCTCGAATAAGTTTCGTAGTTTCAAATTTAACATTTTAAACCTTCTTGTGATTTGCCAAATGTGTAAGAGAAATTCACCGTAAGAAAAACAACAATATGCTCCTCTGCATAAACATAGAATTAGTTTCAGTAATGAAAGAATAGAAATTTGTGCACGAATCGCGATTAAAGAATAAATTACCAAACTGTAATATATTGTACACGTTATTAACAAATTTATTATTAATTGTTTTCTTATACGTGGGTAGTTTATTTCAATACCAGCTGATTCACAATACCAATCTATTTCTTGTAATTGATTCATAATATAATAAACTCTATCCTTATTTTTCAAACTACAATAGAATATGCAACATTGCATCATTATTACTGTAAATAACCAAATTACAGAAAATATTGTAGCAACTAAATAAACAGAATTATTTGATTTCCAAATATATAATAGGCCGGAGCTAAATTCGTACATATTTAATGCATACAAAACAGTCCGAAAAATTGCCCACATATAATCAAGTTTAATATTTGAATTGTTTTGTTTAACTGAATAGGAAACAGATCCAAAAAATCTTGACAGTTTATAATAGGGCTCAAGCGCTTCAAAAATATTGTTAGCATTGAAATTCATTTTTCAGTAATAAAATAAACATTAACTTGATAAGGTCGCTGAGTCACTGAAGAACGTTTCATACCAGATACAATAATTCAATTAAATTACTTTTTAATAAATTACTCATTTATGATATTAAATTTAACCTCTTAAATAAATAAGTTTTTGTGCCAATTAGCACGTAATTCATTTAAAAAAGTGACCGGAGTTATAAAATAAATTTAAGTGAATTTTTTTACTACGTGCCTAGCAACATACCATTATTGAGTTTGTTGTTTGTTTGTTTTTTTTTCGATTGGACGAAAACTGACTTCTTTCCGGATGTAATTTGGAACCGCAAAGTACATTAATCCGATATTTTAGTGTCGTTGCTAGGGTACGATAAATAACAGTACGGGAATATCTTTCCCGCGGACACTGGCAAAGTATTCCCGTTCGATTTAGCTTTTCAAATAAATTTGACGATTGTGAAAATAAATAAACAGATATTTTTATCTAAACAACGCAATATTTTTATGTCTTGTTGCTGGTGTGACGTTTATAAATGAAATATAAAATAACTAATTATTGAATATAAATCTATCAACAAAAAAAAAAAAAAATAGTATGTGTACCACGTAGTAAAAGTAAACTTCCCGGACTCCCGGTGTTGCAGGGAATATATCATTTTTCCTATTAGATACACAATATATACTATTTTCGTGCTTCCGTTCAAAATATTTGTTTTACACATCTCAAAATCGTCCAGAAACTGCTTGGTTTCAGGCCTAGGCCGGTAAAAACTATGGATTTTTGTAAGATTAGGGTTGGAATCAACTGGATGTCATATTTGAGCATTGGTTTTTTTCATTATTTGAATGCTTGGAAGTTACAGATTCTTATCAATTTTAGAGCTAAATTGTTAATTATAAGCTTAACCGTAAGAATTTTAATTATCAGTTACAGTGCACAACCAACAAATAAATATCAATTAAATAAATGTCACCTAATTTTTCAAAGAAAACATATGAAATGTTTATTTATAAATTCCTCTTATCCTTGTTTACGAAGGATCCAATGTTACCAACATAAAAAATTCCTAGTATTTCATATTTGACAACAAAAAAAACAGTAATTTCATTTAATCAATGTATGACAATATCTACATAGAAAATAATGTGCATCACACGTCCAGAAACTATTTTGCGAGTGCGCTAAAGTACAGTTTCTGGACTAGTGATACAAATATTTATATTAAAACTGCTAATGTCGCTATTTTTCCTCCTCTATCTATTTTGGGGACCGTGACTTGACGGCCGGTGTCGAAGAAATATATCACTTTTAAAATAAAGTGCACACAGGGTTGGGTTTTGTAAATGCGATTTCATTCTTGTTGCTTTTAGATTTCTAGAAGTTACTTTTCAAACTTGTTTTGTTCTTTTTTTCAATCAGAAATCGCACTCCCCTCCTATTATAAAAGAACTTGAGAATTCGAAAAAAAAATATTGAAAATCATTACAAATATACGTATATATTCGAAATAGTAATTAATGTATCAATAGCGTTATAAGGACAATAATGCATGAGGTGTGTACATTGACCGAAGACATTATTGTCCATTTAACGCCCGTGGAGCATTCAACGTTTAAAGTCAGACAGATATATTATTTTGTAAAGATTTTTATCATTGTGTTTTGTTAGAGAGATTAATCAATTTGCTTGCAAACATTATAACTAGGTAACACGATATTCTTATTTGTTTACAATTTCTATCTGCCAATAGAAGTCAGTGTTTGTGTATAATGTGTCCAATAGAAACAACGTTAAATTTATAACGCCCTAAGGCGTTATTTGGTATATAACTGGCCGGCTAGCAGCCCGGGCAGCTATGATACCAATAACGTAATGATCGGACATTAATATAAATTATAAATGATAAGGACTATTTTTTGGCTGGATGATAGATATAAATAAAACGGGAACGTTGTCAACACCCGAAAATTCAAACACAGAATATTCTTTTCCAGAATACTCAATTTCCGAATCATTCATTTCCCGAATATTCAAAAACCGAACCGAAATGCACTATGGGTAAATAACGCATTGGCAGAATCGCGCAACGCCCGAAAACGCATCCACCGAATCATTCAATTCCCGAAGACATAAACGGGGGTCATTTTTGGATACCTGCCACTAGATGTCACTACGAAAGTTAGTTGAAGTATTAGTCGCTGGATATTAACGTGCGCATTGTCGATACATCAGCGTTCAATAATTTGTTTGAAAGAAAATTATAGTAGACATACGTCCTCAAGTGTTAATAATGACAGCTTCGCCAAAAATATAAAATCTATTTATCAAATTATGAAAAACAAAAGAATTGCGTTGATTTTAATTTTAAATTCATATTATTTTATATGTCTAATAAAATATAAAACACTGTTTAATCAGAGATCTATAAAAGTAGCTTCTATGAATTAGGACAATTAACAAGCAGCAAATAGTATAATTGTTATTATTGTTGAATAATTTCGAAGAGTATCAAACTAAGGAGTTGTTAAATGCTATTAACTGCTAGTAATAAAAAAGTACCTAGTTACTGATTATTTCATTTTAGATTTTTTAAGTGCAAAATTAAACGAAAAAATAGCATTGGAACAAGAAATTTAGAAAGAAATGAATTTACTAGAAATACAGCAATATATAAATTATGAGTTTTAGTTTGAAAAATGAGATACATCAGTGTGTTAAATACTTAGTAACATCCAGTATGGCCCAGTGCAGAGCTGCGAATAGCTTTTTTATAGTATAGAGCTGTAAATAGTAACCAGCCCTTAGAATTTCAGGTATATTATCGAGTCATGGTAAATAATGTAATAGAACATATCATTATATCTTATTGAATTCAACGATAATATAAATACTTGTTAACAATCTTCAT
Source organism: Poecilus cupreus (assembly GCA_963942605.1). Classification (NCBI taxonomy): domain Eukaryota; kingdom Metazoa; phylum Arthropoda; class Insecta; order Coleoptera; family Carabidae; genus Poecilus; species Poecilus cupreus. The sequence continues at coordinate 6,712,882 of OZ012714.1, read as the reverse complement.
ATCAGGAAGGAAATCTCCGTACGTTAATAGTATTACTACTAATATATTAAAGGATATTACTATAACAATGTTTTTTATATTTTAAACAATTTTCTATGACATCTTTTTACATTGTTTATACATACTGTTCACATCAGAGATCAAGTTTCTTGTTGACGTGCATATATTGTAGCTACGTAGTTTCTGGAAAGATAAATATTTTAATTTTATCGTTGATTATAATATAATATTGTTAACAATTTTGCGTGCGATACATTTCACAGAGAAGTGAGCAAATGTTTTAAACAAAAATGTAACATATAAAATAATATGAATTTAAAATTAAAATAACCGCTGTTCTTTTGTTTTTCATTATTTTCATAAAATAGATTATCATTAACTCCATATTTACCTCCCGCCACGGACCTGTAAGGGAGGTATAGGAATCATGCTAAAAATTGTGTAGTGAGTTTTCAGTGTATGAACACGTTTTAGGGTCCCTAGAATACGATTTTAAGTTTCGCGATGATGTCTGTGTGTGTCTATCTGTCTGTCTGTCTGTGTGGATCTCTGGAGTTACGATTTCTCAATAACTACTGAACTGAAAATTTAGTTTTTTTGTATTCAGGGTGGTCCATCGGTCTGTATTTTTTATTTTAGTCGATTATTATAAATATTACCGAAATTTTTTTCACACAAAGTTTATTTTACATTAAAATGCCCATGTATCCGCAGCATAAGTTTTTCTACCGGGTGTTCCATTTCCTCACAATGATATGCAACATTATAATTTTAAATGGAACATCCTATATATTTTTGCAAAATTTGAAAGATCTTTTGTTTCTCTTTAAGATAGTTTTTATACATTATAGTCCTAAAATGATCAGTACAGAAACTATTCACGTTTTTATTTATGAAGAATGACACAGAAAGTATGCCATGGAATTAAAAACAATAAATAAATATATAAAAAATGTTCGAATTGAACATGAATTCAAAAAACTAAATAAAATATAATAAAAAAAAGTTATTAAACTAAGTTAAAATAGTAAATAATAATGATTAAAGATCTGGCAGCAACTAATCTGATTGTTTAAACATTTACACACAATTATATGGCTTATTTTCTGTGTGATTATTGAATCATAAAAACGTGAATAGTTCCTGTACTAATCATTTTAGTACTATAGTGAATAAGAACTTATTTAAAGAGAAACATAGGATCTTTAAAATTTTGTGAAAATATATAAGGTGTTCCATTTAAAAATACTAAGTTGCATACTATTGCGCGAAAATGAAGCACCCGGTAGCAAAACTTATACTGCAGATACATGGACATTTTAATGTAAAATAAACTTTGTCAGAATAAATTTTCAGTAATATTTATAATAATCGCATAAAATAAAAAATACAGACCGTTGGACCAGCCTGTATATCAAGAGCTGATTAGTTTTTGGTGATAATCCAATAACCGGAAGTGGTAGTTTACTTAAAGCCCTATCAAGTTATTTTAAAATATCTCAGTAAATTATGATCTAATGAAATTTTTTTTTATAGTTTCGTTTAAATCTACTTGTGTTTTTTTTCAAAACAACGGTTGAAAAATGTCATTCCTTGACATGTTTCATAATTTTTTGAAGGAATGAGCATTTCTTGATAATGGTGGTCTGTGTTCCTGCATTGTTCGATAAGAAATCTATGGCAGGAGGTATTGTGTTGTCCACAGCAGATTTTTTCAATCATCTGTAACTTCCTCTCTAAATTAATTATATTATCAAAATGTTTCAAATCTTATGCTAACCAACCTTGATTACAACCTTACTTAAAATAATTATGTTCTGTAAATGGAAAATGAAGTTATGAGCAATAATAAAAATGGAGTTAGCGCTGATCCCTTTCATGAATCTGCCTGTAAGTATTTTCATGTATTGTTTTGGCGAATCTGTCATTTTTGAGACGAGGACGTATGTCTACTATAATTTTCTTTCAAACAAATTAATGAACGCTGATGTATCGACAATGCGCACGATTATATCCAAGCGACTAATACTTTAACTAACTTTCGTAGTTACATCTGGTGGCAGGTATCCAAAATTGACCCCGTATACGTTTTCGTGAATTGAGTGATTCGGTGGATGCGTTTTCGGGCGTTGCGCGATTCTGCCAATGCGTGATTTAGCCGTTGTGCATTTCATTCGGTTTTTGAATATTCGGGAATTGAATGATTCGGCAAATGAGTATTCTGGAAATGAATATTCTGTTTTTGAATTTTCGGGTGTTGAGGAGGCACCCAAATAAAACTACTGGAATCCAGACAATATTTATTCAATACTTCGACCGGTTTCGATGTCACATACGTCTTCTCTAGGAGGTGATATTAATAGAGACTAATACAAAACATGTTAAAATGTTAATAAATAAATATGAACAACACAACATGGATGAATCTCTTCGTCAGAATTTCAAAAAATAAATACATAACAATAAATAAAATTTAGTCAGATAAAAATAAAAACGTTGTTTTTCCACCCAACAGAAAAGCAACGTTTTTATTTTTATCACATCCTAAAGAAGACGTATGTGGCGTTGAAACCGGTCGAGGTAGTATTGAATAAAATTATAAAATTATTTCTCATAGTATTATTATAATATCGTCTTAAAATATGTCCCGATTGAGTGGTGGTATGGTACTGTATGTACTGATAAATATTTATAAAATTGACTTACTTTCGAAACAATATTGACGCAGGCATAAATTTCATATATGTAATCTAATAAAATATACAGTATCCAAATAAATTCTGAATGCATGTATATTTCCTTAGAAGAATATTCATAAAATATAAAAAGAAATAACGTTATGCTCGCGTACATTAAAGATGAATATGAAAAAACTATTTTACCTAACACAATTACAGAAAATGATTTATTCACATATTTAGTTAAACACACAAGAGAATTATGGATTACACATAATTTTTTAAAAATATTTTTTTCTGTGGCAAACTTTATATTTTTTTCGGTAAATATTTTACGCAGTTTCAAATTTAATATTTGAAATCGAATTTGAATTTGTCTGATATGTAAAATAAATTCTGCGAATGCCAACGCACATTGAGATGCATTGAGTATATTTAGAATTATGCATACAACAAGTAACATAGAAAACTTTGTGAAGATCAGATAATAGTTATATAGCATAACACTGCAAAATACTATAAATTTTACTATCAAAAACATAATAACTTGAATTCTTATACGTCTGTAATTCACTTGAATACCAATTGATTCACATTGATAATCTATTTCATGAATTTTATTCAAAATGTAGTAAACTTTATTCTTACTTTTTAAACTAATATAAAAAATACAATTTAGCGTAATAATTGTTGACATTAACCAAATTATGTTAAATATTGTAGCAACCAAATAAACAGTATTATTCTTCTTCCATAAATATAATAAACCACCGCTAAATATGTACACATATAACCAACATAATATAAGCCGAAAAAATGCCCAAAAATAATCTGGTCTTTTATTTGAGTAGTTTTGTTTAACTGAATATGAAACATTTCCAAAAAATCTTGACACTTTATAAAATGGTTCAAGCGCTTCAAAAATATTGTTAGCATTGAAATTCATTATTTCGTCGCACAAAACTGTTCACTAAACAAGTCATTGAGTCACTGATGAAAATAGTTTCCATGAACAGAAACAATTAAGGAGTTATTAAGTTTTTATTACATTGAATACGTTAATAAATTGTTTATTTGTGGATGTCCATTAACTATATTCAACTTGAAAAAATCTGATATTATTTTCGTTTTGCTTAATAATATTCTTTTTACTTTTTTGGATGAAAGTAACCAATTATGAAATAGGAATAGGAATTTGAGCTGCACTGAATCCGTTAAGATCATTTTCTCAATGATGTCTGTGTGTGAGGATGAATGGATCGATGGCTGGATGGATGTGTGTCCGTGTATGCAATATCTCAGATAGAATATCTTAATGAAACTTGGAATTTCTAAGTTCCATGAAAATACGCAGAGTTCAGTTGATTTTGAATAAAATTGAAAAACCGGAAGAGGAAGTTTACTTCACACACAACAATAAATTCCATTTTTTTCAAAAATAGTATCAGCTGTGACAAAAAGTTCCAAATGAAAGACATTAGGTTTGTTCCAAGTGGTCATTTCGGACATGTTCGTAACATGTTTGTGACAAATTTCAGTGCGCCTGTGATAAATGTAAACAAGTTAAGTTAGAAACATAGACTGGAACGGCGAATGGAGTGAAGCGCATGTGCATACTTATTTTTTGTTTTGACAGCTAACCTTAAATATACATATAAATAAAGAAATTCATACATTTTTCGCTACAAAAAAGGAAATGAAGCTTATGTTTCAAACTTAACTTGTTTACATTTATCGCAGGCGCAGTAAAATTTGTCACAAACATGTCACAAACATGTCCGAAATGACCACTTGGAACAAACCTATTAGCAAAAATATTTGGAATATAAAATGTTATTTGCACTTTTCTTGTACATGTTTCTAATTTTGAGTACAACTAAATTATATTTAATATATATTTTAATCATCTTAGTTACAATGGGAAAAAACTGAAACATTTTTAACATCTATAAAGCCTCATTCGCAAATCGAAATTAGTGATAGTTTTATGTTTCACGTTTTATTGCATTGGCAAGTAGCATAAACAAATGACTTTTTAGATGTTGGTTTTAGTTACTTGCAACATATAGTGGCAAATATAATAAATAAATTTAACTAGATCGGTAACTCAGTTATCTGCAATAGACCATATTAAACTAAACTGTCAGAAAATTACATATATGTTTTGTTGATATGAACTACAGTGCTTTAATGGTAAATATATTATAAAATTATGAAAAAACGATACGTTTTAGTATATAAAAATAGCTGAATACCGAAGACGCGTTTACTTTTGTGGTTCAAAATATTTGGTTATGTGAGTATTTTGAATGACAGTTGAAAGAAAGAGATAACCTTATATCGCTACATCATTTTACGAATCCCATTGGTCGATTCCTAAATCTAAAACGTAAAACCAAAACATAAATTTGGAGCTTGCAAACTTTTGTGTTAAAACAAAAACCAAATACAGTTCTGTGAACGGTTACATATGAAAGACATGCTACAAACTTGATAAAACCAAAACAAACATATAACAATAATTAATATCGATTTGCGAAAAATTATTTTGTTTCGTTGTTTTCCACAGGACTGTCAGTCCGGTTTAAGTTTTGCTCCTAATTCTTGCATAACAAACAATTAAGCAATAAGTCGACAACTTGTCTGATGCAGTTTATAATTCTAAACAATTTTTGTATTTAAACTTTTGGTCTAGTTTAATTAGGGAATCAACAATCATATTAAAAAATTATCATTGTATTCCCTATGTTGCATATTTCAATTCAACACCCGGTATGCAATTTCAGAATGTTCGTTATTACAGAAATAATCGTCACACACACATACAAACACAGATGTTAGCATGAAAATAGTGAAATTGTATTCTAAGGACCCTAAAACGTGCTTATGAGCTTGTTAATATGCTAGTAAACTGATGAATTACTTACTTCAGAAACAATATTGACGCACACGATAATAATGCATAGAAAATCAGACGAAAGGAGAATCATCCATATGACTGGTTGTTTATTAAAAGACTTTTCATAAAATCCAAACAGAAATAATGTTATGCTCGCATACATCAAAGACGAATAGGTAGACACAATTTTACCCAGAACAATGACATTAAATGTTTTGTTTATGTATTTAGTTAAATGTACAAGAGAAGAGTGAATTGAACAAAGATATTTTAAAATATTTTCTTTTTCGACTTGATTTAAATTTGTATTGTTTAGTATTATGCGTAGTTTGCCATTTAACAATTGGAATCTTTTTGTGATTTGCCAGACGTGTAGGAGAAATTCAAGAAAAGATAGAAAATATCGTGTTGACGTGAATAAATTTAATATTAAATCAACAGCAGTGAGAAAGGAAATTTCTGAAATCTCACTATAGGTATAAATTATTAAGCTGTAATAAATTGTAAGTATTATTAATAAACCTTTTACTAACTGCAGTTTTATTCGTCGGTAATTTATGCGAATGTCAATTTCTCGACAACGACAATCAATGTCATGAATTCTATTGAGTATATAATATAATTTATCATAATTTTTAAGGCTAAAATATAATATAATATAATGCATTATAAATGTAGTACTTAGACAAGTGAAGTTAAATATTAAAGCAACAAAATAAATAGGCTTAGTCGTTCTAGAATATAATAATAATGATAGGCTGTTATAATATATATACAGATGTAATGTACAGAAAACTGCTCGAAGAAATGCCCAAAAATAATCACGTTTCAAATTTGAAATGTTTTGTTTAACACAATATGAAACATTTCCAAAGAATCTTGATAATTTATAAAATGGTTCGAGGACTTCAAAAATATTTGTAGCATTGAAATTCATGGTTTTGCACAACACAGTAAATATATTCACTGGATACGACTGAGTCACTACTGCACCTAATTAAATATATTGTTGACTATAGACTATGTATAAAAAGAAACTACTTTATAAATTATAAAAATTAAAATAGGAGAACATTTGTAGAATTATATTTGACGCCAGGAATTTATTAATATATTTAATGGCCGCACTGTTATAAGTCGGTTGTCAATATAGATCATATTCTAAATGACTTCTATTTTAATCATTTTTTTAATTTCTGCTCTTGCGTAATAATAGAAAAAGCATTTTCAAATTATTTTCATGCATTAACTAACTGCTTGTCTAATTTTTTCTTTCCGCACATATACCGGGTGTTAAGTTGAAGTATGTTATTTTTTAATATGTTGATTATTGCTTTCCTAATTATATTAGACCAAAAGTGTTTATACAAAAATGTTTAGAATTTAAAACTGTATCCAATTTATTGAAAAATAAATTGCGCCGTGTAAAGCAGGCATAACGTTAACGCACTTTTCAGAAATACACCCTCAGCCAACACAACTCACGCTCGACAAACTCGAATCACAATAATCATTATTAATGGACCTTATCTGAAGCTAGCACATTCCACGTTAAACGAATAAAGTGACTCATTGTTTTGGTAGTGCTTTATTCGTAATATTTGTAACATTTCAGTATTTCGGTGTAACATTTCAGTATTTCCGTATGGAACTTATGAAACAAATTAGTTTCTTGTAGCACTTTTAAATATATTCCAATAAATTCTAATGTTCCTTGAATCTATAAATTAACTAACCGTCGTTATAATTTTGGCGCACATGTATGTATTAAATATAAAATCTAATGCATGATGTATTAACCAAAAATATGCTATTTGTTCTAGCTGTCCTTCAGATTTATCGTAAAATACATATACAAATAATAATATACTCGTATACATTAAAGATGAATATGAAGTTAACATTTTACTCAACAAAATCATATTAAAAATTTCATTCACATTTTTTGTTAATATTACAAAAGATGAGTGAATTGCACAAAGTTTTTGTATTAAGTTTCTTTCCTCGACATATTTCAAATTATTATCAGTAAATAAACAACATAGTTTGTTATTTAATTTTTGAAATCTATTTGTGATTTGCCATATGTAAAGAATAAATTCAATAAAAGACAGAAACATTTGCGATATTAAAAATAAATGTATAGTCGTGTTTATTAAATTATAAATACGATAATTTGGAAACATTGCAATATGTGTACAAATAGTTAAACTGTACATGAATACAAAAGCAATCTTATATACTAAACAGCATAACGTGTTTTCAATATTTTTACCACTGGCAGTTGCTCATTTTTACAGCCTAGACGGAGTAACCGATTTACATGAAACTTTCACTGTTAAATACTAAATTTTTTCGTTCAGTGCCTTTTCGGAGCAGATTTTTTATTTTAACTCATTTTGTCCTTTAAAATGGCCAAAAAAGGCGAAATTTTTCAAGTATCCAAGTAACCTGTGAAATTTTACTGTTTTACGATCACGTATTTTCAATAAATGAATGAATACTTGTCATTTTTGACAGTTCAGTTTGAAATTTAATATATTAATTACATTAATTGTAGACAAGCTGGACAATTTTTGTAAATTTATTTGTGTTTAGAATAAATGAACAAATATACTTATAAATTTGTAAATTTTTAAAAAGTCAATTTAAAGAAAATGAAAATAATTTCAAATAAAAATTTTCGCTTTGATTGTATGTACATGCCGTTTGTATAAGGTAAATGAATAACTACTTGTCATTTTTGACAGTTTAGTTTGAAATTTTAAATATAAATTGCATTAATTGCAGACATGCTGAAAAATTTTCGTAAATTTATTTATGTACAATAAATGCGCAAATATGTTAACTAATTTCTAAATTTATAAAAAAATCATTTAAAAAAACGTTTCTACAAAAGTTGAAAAATTGCGAAATCCATAAAATTCACCGCCAGTTCAATGATTTAATAAAGTCCAACAATTTCATTATATGTGGTTATTCTTCAGGCAAAAGTCAATGATAGATGGTTGAGATTGTAATAATTCTTTGTTGTAATCAGTGTTTAGAGTAATCAATGCATTGTTGTATTCTTTTATACAAGTTTTAAATGGTAAGTTATCTGCACAGGGCACTGCCAATGCAATGCAAGTATTTCGAGTTTTAATACATTTCATTTTGTAGGTTAAACATTAATTACCTTATTCCATAATCCAATGACAAGAATAGTTAGAAATAAGTAAGAAATGCATAAAATAAAGTGAAACCAATCATATTTTGAAAACAAGGCGATCCCAATCTGACAAATTGTGTTGAAATGTGTGATATATGCTCCATGCTATGTTTTTGTATACAAGTGTTATGAATTAAAATATTTCGAAAATAACTTGTTACAAAAAGGTAAGTTATTCAATCACCATATTCCACAGAAACATAATAGGTATATTAAAATGAGTATTACACTCATATTTTTGAACATGAAATAGCGAAAACATTTATAGAAGAAATTTCAAGAATTAAAGGTAGTTGAAAAGGTTTTCATATTTTGACGTATATCAAATTTGATCTGCAACGTTCATGTGCTTGGTGTATGATTTAATTTGTTAGTTGTCTTCATTTTGAAATATTTGTTGTAGGTGTTATAATTACGGGACATGAAAATAAAATAAAATATGTGGATTATGTAGATTTTTCTAATGCGATCAATAGTAACAAATTTATACCAGTGGCCCATGTGTGCAAGCGGCAGGTTGAACAGCTTCAAACGCTTGATTACAACAATGATATATATATATATTTATTCTTTGTATCTACCTTACCACGGACTATTTTATATATATTTTGTGAAACTATTTTTGTAGAGTACATAGTATGTTATAATTAAATAACATTCTCAAAACTAATAAAATATTTAAGAAAATAGCAATAAAAAAATTACGGCCGGTTCCAACGTTAGCATCGCATAATTCGGTATTGTTCGGTATATTTCTGAATACAATAGTTATTCTAAAGAAAAATTTTACAAATTTAATGAAATTTTTAATATAATTTTAATTGCAGACCAGTTGGACATGCTTGACAAAGATCGGTATTATATGAACAAGTATTAGTGAAAGTTGTATTTGATTTAAATTTGTTTTAAAAAATTCGCTTATTCAGTCGCTAAAGATAGGCCTCGAAGAGACGAGATTAATAATTATAACTGGAAGAATTATGCCATATTGTGTAGTGTGCCGTATATCGTACTAATCACCCTTTTCCTATTATATTATTGTAACTACATAAGTTTTATGAAATTTTCAGAGATGGCGGAGCCCTAGCTGAGACACCCGCCGTAGGCGGGGGTCGACGCTAGTTATTAAACTAATTACTAATTGAATTTTTAATCTCCGATGATTTATTTCAATACCAACTAATCGACATTGAGAATCAAGGTCATGAATTGTATTTAATATGTAATAAACATTATTCTTATTTTTTAAACTAACATATAATACACAATATTGCATTATAGTAAATGAAATTAACCAAATTACATTAAAGGCGGTACCAACTATAGAAACTGATTTATTCGCATTTCTAGATATTATTAGAATATTAGAATGAGATGTATACATGTACAATATACACAATAGAGCCCGAAAAATAGTCCAAAAATAATCAGGTTTCGTATTTGACTTGTTTTGTTTAACTGAGTATGAAATATTCCCAAAGAATCTCGAGAGTTTGTAAAATGGATCAAGTGCTTCGAATATATTGTTAGCATTGAAATTCATTATTGTCACTACACTAACTATTCACTGAATAAGCCGTAAAGAAGCAATAAATAACTAGAAAAATTAATAGACTTTTAATTCAATACCTTAATGAATTGTTACATTATTTATTCATGAACTGTTTATTCGAATCATCTGATATATAATTATTATTTATAATTAAAGTAATTTTAATAAATACACAACAATTGGGTAAAAGTTCTGTATAATATTTATTAAAAAAACGACGTTTCGACAGCAAAGTGCTGCCTCCTTCATGTAAAATATGAAACAATAAATATACGTCGTTATTTTAATAAATATTATACAGAACTACTCGCATTACCCAGTTATTATTTATTTATTATATTATGAGTTTTGAAAGCTTCTTTCAATATTTAAAGTAATTTTATTTCTTCAATTAATTAAAATTAATTTTATGTTTATTTATTTGATCGGTGGTGCAAAAAAACTATTTAACAAAAAATTAAAAAGACGAAAAAAGAAACTTGAAAACGAAAAATAAAATAAACCTTTTCATTGTTAATAACTAAGCTCCCAAAGTAATGTAAGTAACTAATTTTGAGTCTGCGTTCATTGTTTGTTTGAGTGGATGAACAATCAATTATCCCCTATGTTCCTTCCGTTAGAGGTGTTACTTATTTTTCAAATTTAAATATGACCAACTTAGATATATCCAACAAAAAAGAGTCAAAATAATCAGACTACTCTGTAAAGAGTTAGACGTGGTTATACATAAAAAAGAAAATATACAGGATGTTTCATATCTTCGAGTACATACGTTAATAGTATATGTTGTTTGATATGCTGATTACGAATCTAAAAGAATTTTTTTAAAATTCAAAAAATTAAGGGTTGTTTACCTACAACAATTTTTTGTAGTACTGCACTGGATTCGCTTTTATATTAAACACAAATAATGAAATAGGTAATCAACAATTTAAATTACATAATACTAGTAAAATAAACAAACCAAATTTAATTATTTTTAATGAAACGATAATTATTAACATAATCATCCACCCAGTGGCAGTGGCAACGAAAAATTTTGGACTGGGAAACATGGAAAATAATTTTGCGATTAAAAAAAAATTTTTTTTTGATTCGTAATCAACATATCAAATAACATATACCATTACGTATGTACCCGAAGTTATGAAACACCCTGTATCTGCGCGTCACCTTCATAACCTGCTCCTTTTTTCCTCAGTTAAAAATGGGTCAATCTTGCGATATACTACTTCACCTCTCATTTGGATAATTCCTTTTAATTTGTATTCTATTGTACTCCCAATTTAAAGAAAAAAATTTATATTAAATGACGCTCGAACTCGGATGACCTTGAAAACACAGTTTAATGGGTCGCTTTATTAGTTCAACATTGAACGTAGAAGCAAGCTTATCTTCAGATAGGTTCCATTAAAAATGAGTACTGTGATTCGAGTTTGTCGAGTATGAGTATAATAATATTTCTATATTAAGGACATTACGACACGAATGATACTAACAAATCAATGCATATATCATCCATTTATCCATTTTAGATGCGGCAATCTCGATAAGTAATATATTTTTGCGGTTACCACCCGTCAAACCACGCCTCCAAGTGGTGTTAGAGTAGAGAAAACCACAGGGAATTATTTGCTAATGTATGATCATTTGTTGGGAGCGATTCAAGCGTTGTATGAAGGAATTAAGGCTGCGGTTGATGATAGCTTGAGTGATTGGTTTCGAATAGATGTTGATGTGAAACAGGGTTGAGAAATATTTTTCCGTATTACGTGTGAAATTTGTAATCGAAGCGTAGCCGAGATTAAAAACACATCGTATACGGAAATTAATACTTTTCCTACGTAATGTACACAAGATTTTTTATACTACCGTTTAAAAAAAAGTTATTTTAAAGTTTTGAATTTGATATTGTTTGAATTCTGTCAATTTGACGTTTTAAAAAATTAGAGAATCGTAGATAGCTTGTCAAAAAAAGTAGTCTCGGAAGAAGTTAATTTAAATAGTAATACTTTCTTAAACAAATATCCTGAAGTTATATTTTCAAAATATAAGAATGTTACTGTTAATATTTATATTCAAGTTTTTGTTACAATAATAATTGATTTACATATCCACACTAGTGCGTAAAAATACAACTTTTCCTAACTCTAATGAATATTGAAATCAAAGGCATTTTCAAATGGTAGTATAAAAAATATGTATTTATACATTTCGAATTGATATTTTGTGCAAAAATTATACAGCTATTTAAAAATATCTCAGCAACTTACGTTTGAAACCATTTGATCACATATAAACACATTATATGCGAAGTCTCCTAACATTAGAACTATCCACATTACTCCACTATGTTTGTTCAATACAAGCGACATATTTTCATTATAAAATAATTGTATTACTAATGTTATACTCAAATATATTAGAGATGAATATCCAGAAAAAAATTTAAACAATATAATAATATCAAAAGTTTTGTTAACATATCTGGTTAAGTTGACAAGAGAACAATGAATTGCACATAGATTTTTCAAAATATTTTTTTCTTCAACAAAATTTTTATAGGCGAAACTTTCCTGCAGTTTAATATTTATTATTTTAAATCTTCTATTGATTTCTGTTACATGCAAAATAAATTCGGAGAAGGATAGAACATATAATGCTGTAACAAGCAAATTTATAATTATATAAGCAACATAATGAATAGGAAGTCTTGCAGTAACTATGCAATACACATAAAATGAGAAAGTATATAATACGCCAAGCTTTATTATCAAATCTCTAACTATTTCAAATTTTATTCGTCCGTAATTTATCTCAATACCAATCGATCTACACTGACAATCAATTTCGTGTAGTTTACTTAGTATGTAATACACTCTGTTCTTATTTTTCACACTGTAATAAAATATGCAATATACGAACAAAGATGTTGTAGCTAGCATCACTACATTAAATGTTTCAGCAACTAATGAGTCTATCAAATTACTTAGATCAATATGCACTAGATACATATAGAATGTACATAATAAAGTTCGGAAAACTGACAAAAAATAATCCGGCCTAACATGAGACATGTTCTGCTTAACTGAATATGCAACAGATCCATAAAATCTTGATAGTTTGTAGAATGGTTCCACAGCTTCAAAAATATTATTGGCATTGAAATTCATTGTTTGAAAACACAAAGCATACATTCACTAAAAGCCACTGAGTCACTACTGCTGAAAATTATATGAATTGTTGAACCGACCCATAAACAATTAAATAAAGTAGTAAGTAATTAATAAAAGAAACAATGTATTCAATGACATTAATTTTGACGTCATAAACTACTTTATAAATTTATTTCCATGTTATTCACTTATCTACTGTAATATTATGTGATGAGGAATGAACTAAATTAAGTACAAATATTTTGGATCACGCAAAGTTATCATAAATTTGTAATTTAGTACTTTATATATTACAAGATCTGATACTTGGTGAAAGATACCATCAAAGTATAAAATATCTCTCCACATTATTTCCCATTTAAACAACTAAAAAGTTATTATTCTACTTTCTACATCTTATAAAATATAACAAAATTAACTCAATTGTTTACTGATATTCTCGTATGTCTGAAAAACAGATTGACCTACCCGTAATTAGACAATATAAATTATTAGTTGCGAAAACGAATCAAGAAATACTTTAATGAAGAGACTTGAGGAATACCTAAAAGAAAAGGACATGGTGCTACACGCAGAAAAAACCAAGATTGTTGTTTTCAATAAAGGAAGAGACAGGGAAGCAGAAGAAACATATTTATAGGAAGGAAGAGAAATAGAAAAAGTAAAAGCATTTAAATATTTGGGGTACATGTTTCATAGAAATGGAGAAGAGATCGAACATATAAAGCAAATAACGAAGAAAGCTAACATAGCTCTGCCACAAATCTGGTGTATAGGGCAAAGAAAATTGAAGAACAACTATAAATTATGATGCATGGAGTCGAAATTTGGGGTTGGAAAGATGGGTATTTGGGTTAGACAAACAAACACCGATATATTTACTATAGGAAGAAACAAAATGGTACAAAATGAAGATAGAAGCAAGTAAGAGAGCAATGAAATATGAAGACAAACTAAGAAGGATACCAAGAAAAAGCCTCGCGTATCATTGTTGAGTAGAAATATCAAAAAATGAAGAAAGAAAGTAGGTAAAGTACCAGTGGTAATTAAAAATGACAAAATTTTTGAAACTCACGGGCACTCAACGACCGATATAGAAAGAAGAAGAAATCTAGGTAAGAATATGGTGGACGAAGAGATCTAGATATAAAAACTCAGATAAATAAATCAACTTATAACCCAGGATATGAATATGAACTCCTATTGACTACAAGCACTATTCCTATATGGCAAAAGAAAATAAAAATCTGAAAATAATAGCATGATTTAGGATAGGCAGTGAAGAAAAAAAAATTACTGGTCAAGAGACGATGATAGACAATGCAGAATATGGGGGAGAGACAATAAAAAACGTATGGCTAATATCTAATAATCAAATGCCAAATTGATAGAACTGTTTTGAGGTTATCATTATTGTTTACTCTGGTTTTTTTTTTACTATTACTTATTACTTCTTACTGTAGATTGAGTAAGAAAGTTTCTGTTAACATATTTAATCGCAGATAATAATGAAGAAGAAATATACATATCCAAAAAACTAAACTCTAATTAGCGAATTGGCCTTAAGCCGACTTTTGCCACTATGTAAACACTATGACTAACTATTTTTCTTGCTAAAGTCAAGTGCAAAATAAATCAGACTTTGAAAGGTTCGTGCAAAGCATATCGATTTTCCTTTATCATCAGTGACATTAAATTTCCTCGTAATTTGAAATGTCAGCCGTTGTTTTTCCTCAATTTATATTGCATCCAAAACTGTGATTGCATTTGCAATATCATCATATTAAAAAAAAAACACGCTATTATTTAATATACATATCCACGGTTTTTCTATAAATAATGTAAATACTATGAATTGTAATTTTTCATGCAGTTAAATAAATTTTTACCTGATAAGTTGTCTACAAATTTTAACATCACAAAAAAATTGTTGGCTGTCAGCAAGCGTTTAAGTGAAGAACAAATTAATAATCTAAAGTACAGTAAATTTTTTGTTCTTAATATGTAAACGTAAACACTTTTCGAAATTAGTTTATTATTATTTCACAAATATAGAATGGTACCTGATTCACTATTTGTTAAATGCTTTAGGAGTTATGTATTTCAGTAACAAAGAAATATAAAATCAAGAAGTAACAGTTGAAAGGTAAGAAATTATTTAATGGCCGAATAAATTTTATAACTTGTGATAATGAGGCAAAAATGAAAATTTCGTTCTGCTTCGATGAATGATGGGCGTCTGAAAATTGCAGTTAATTAGTTTTTAAACGGCCGACTTACGTATTTAGTTAATTAGTTCTACTTCCACAACACCAAACCGATAATAAAAATCATTTAAACGATTATGGTTGATATAATAAATACAAACATTGTAGTAAATTGGTAGCATTTCCCACAAAATGATTTCGTACATTTCACAACGATTGTGCGAAATAAGTAACTTTGTAATGGTACTGTTAATGCAACATTTCGTATTGAACGTAGAAAACTCTTTCATTGAAAATTAAATGAAGAAATTTGTCTACGCTGAAGTTGTTTGTAATCTAAGCAAATAATTACGTAAAATAAATTTACCTACTTAAGTAATTAGCATAAAATTAATCAAATGGCTTGTTTGATGCATAAAACTAATAAAAATTCCAAGAGTTAATAAACATTCAGCATTAGAAGCACTAAGTAAATATCTATATGGTGGCCGGTATCATTTGAATACGATCACACGAAAAAAAAAATCAAATACATGCTTTTCATGTGGTTGCAAGCTAATCAAAAGTGAAAGTTTTTGCTCGTTTATTCCGATTATTGCGCTTATCTCGAACTTGCACAGGAGTCACTGGCTATGAAATCTTATTCAATACATTCGTTTATTAAATTGTAATCTGCGGTCAATTTGCATTACCATTAGTCGTAGGCGATCATAATATCTTTAGAAATAATTTTATATCGTAACACAATGTAATGATAATTTTATTTGAATAGCCTAGCTTTAGTTTTAGATGCCTCGTAACATTTTAAATGAAACTTTTTCACGTTGCAAAATGATTCACAGCCTGTTGATCATTCTGTTAAATTAAATTATTGAAATGAAAAATAAACCATCAAAAATTAAATAGCACTATGAATATGGACGAGGCCAAAGTGGTGTACCAAGATAGGAATGTTTAGAGAAGCTTGATTGTCGGATGATTGTGATTGAATTAAATGGGAACAAATAATTATTTATACTTTTGAACTGCAATTTTGTGCTAAAATAATATAAATATATCTCATCTGTAACTTACGTTTAAAACAATTCTGACGCATATAAACAAATTACATGCGAAGTCTCCTAATATAAATATTATCCACATAACTCCACTATGTTGGTTCAATACAAGCGAAGTATTTTCATTATAAAATACTAGTATTAATAATGTTATGCTCAAATACATTAGAGATGCATATCCAGAAATAAATTTAAGCAATATAATAGTATCAAAAGTTTTGTTAACATATCTGGTTAAGGTGACAAGAGAACAGTGAATTTCACAAAGATTTTTTAAAATATTTCTTTCTTCAACATAATTGCTACAGGCGAAACTTTCCTGTAGTTTAATATTTATCATTTCAAATCTTCTGTTGATTTCTGATATATGAACAACAAATCCGAGGAAGGATAGCATATATAGTGACGAAATAAGCAAATTTATAACTATATAGGCAACATAGTTAGTAGCAATTTTTGTAGCAATTAAGTTATGCACATACAAAGTTAAAGTATATAATATTCCAAGCCATATTATCAAATATCTTACTATCTGAAATTTTATTCGTCCGTAATTTATCTCAATACCAATTGACCTAAATTGACAATCAATTTCATGTAGTTTACTTAGTATGTAATGCACTCTGTTCTTATTTTTCACACTGTAATAGAATATGCAATATAGGAACAAAGATGTTGTAACTATCATTACTGCATTAAATGCTTCAGCAACTAATGAGTCTATCAAAATACTTAGATCAATATGCACTAGATACATAAAGAATGTACATAATAAAGTCCGGAAAACTGACAAAAAATAATCCGGTCTAACATGAGAATTGTTCTGTTTAACTGAATATGCAGCAGATCCAAAAAATCTTGATATTTTGTAGAATGGCTCCACAGCTTCAAAAATATTATTGGCATTGAAATTCATTGCTTGAAAACACGAAACATACATTCACTATAAGTCACTGAGTCACTACTGCTGAATATTATGTAAGTTGTTGAACTGAACCATAAACAATTAAATAAAGTAGGTAAGTAATTAATAAAAGAAACACTGAATACATAGATATTTATTTTGACATTATACATTAATTTCCAAGTAATTTAGGTAATGTGGATTATGTGATGAGGAATGAACTAAATTCATTACAAATATTTTGGATCACGCAAAGTTATCATAAATTAGTAATTTAGTACTTTATATATTAAAACAAATGTAAAATTGTTTAAAACGAATCACCAATAAACAATAAACACATTTTTATTTGTATTGTGTTTTATAATATTTTAAATCGTTTTTATGTTAATTTTTATATTTCATGACTAGATTTTCCCTGACGATGGTCATTATAACCGAAACGTCGGATTTTTAGAAATTCAATAAATTGTGATGCAGTTCGAAGATTTTCTTTATCGATCGAAGATCATTAATAGTTATTTACTTTACAAGTGGGCAAAGTAAGGAATTACCCACGAGAGAAATCTTAGCTCACGAAGCCGAAGGCTGAGTGAGATAATTTTATCGAGTGGGTTATTCCACTTTGCCCACGTGTGAAGTATAACGTTTTATCCAACACTTCTTAATAAATGAAAAATTTATTAAAGAAATGTTATTTGACAGTGACATATGCTTTAAATTTTTAAATTAAAATGTCAATCGAAGTAGTTATCAAGGTATTGTGTGTTATTATTATTGTTATAAATAAAAAAATACTCACTAGTGGCTTTCCTCAAAATTATACCCACTAGTGGATAATCTGTTACTTTGCTTGTTTAAAATCGCCATAGTAATATAGCATTTATTGAGAGGTGTTGGATAAATCTATTTTATCAATCTTTGACTAACACTGCAGGAACATACAATCACTTCAAATTTCTTTAAATATTGAGGGAAATGATTTGAACATTATTTCAGGGCGTACACCAACTGTTCATACAACATAGCTATGGCTGAATTTTAATGTGGCGCATGTAATCGATAATGGGGCAAATAAGTAAATTACCATTAATGATTTAAGGAGTGTATAGTGTTTGTTAACATTGTACAGGCACAGTGCGTATACCGTTTGAAATACTGCACTGCACGGTTCATTTATAGGCCCCGCCCTAATTAAATTCGTGGCAAAAGTAAAGTTTCATATCGCAATATTTCATTGTGTCATATTCGCCTCCCAGTACTGGGTGTAACCCATCCAGTATGCACGATACATGTCCCATGTCACCGTCTAATGTCATCCGGCACGGCCACACGCCGCACGCAAGACTTGGGAATGTTCGTTTAATTAGAATTTATCTCTTATTAATTCTCCACAATGTTCTCAGCATGTTTTGGCCTCTTAATTTTACTGCTCCTTCATTGAGGTTTCCAGTTAACGAAGGAGGATGAGGAATTGAAGATGCCAAGGCAGTGTTTCTTAAAGATTTACCATCGCGGACGAAAATTCTGTTAGATTAGACTAAATAACTTTTAAAATTTTGCATTCTCTCCCTTAATTACTGTTATTTTGCCAGGTGGCATTGTAAACATTTTCACCGAAAATTATCTTCAGCATTCTTACAAACTATTGATGAGCTTGTCCATCTTACAGACATGTGTCTTTATTGTTTTAGTTGTATTCTGCTTTGAAAGAAATCTATAGCAGTTTTTCCTGTACTCGTACTATATCTACACTTTTTTAAATTTCCAGCAATGTATCATCTCAAATGATGATCGATGGTGGACTTATCTTTGAGAAGCACTGCTATAAAAGAGCATAACATCTGTTGTTGGCGCCTCGTCACTTTATTTATACCCAAACAGAGGCTGAAAACATGCTGGACGACACGGTAAGGACATAAAATATGATATATTTAAACTGTCACTTGTAATTTAATACTACAGGATATTTGGGATGTTTTGTAGCAAAGCTTTGTTATTATAAGACATTACAACTATTTAAGCACATTACTCATTTAGATAGAAGCATAAAAAGTACTCTTATCTTAATTCTTATAAATCATTTTGTCCTGTATATGTTACAGTAAAAGCGTAAAATCCATTCATCCCAAAAATACGGATGTTAGGATACACTAGGATGACACCCTATCATTAATATGTAAAAATTAGTTAATGATATTAAATTATTTATTAAAATAGCAGATTGCATCTGCCTTCACAATAAATACAATACTTAAATATGTTTTAAATTATTTTATTTGTAGAACGTAACCAAGTGCAAACTTGAAGCTAATTGATCTTGTTTGGACATAATGTACTCTGTTGCCCATGCGTATGCTGATAGACAGTCACTTGTTTATGTTTTGACGTTTAAGTTAAATGAAGGCTTACTTTTTGTGGTGTTAATTTTTAATAAAATCGGGGATATTATAGTGAAACAAGTGCAGTACTTTGTTTACTAGTGAGTTCAGGTGTTAAAGTAACAATTACACTACATGTATTCGTCTTCATTTGTTTAAATTCCTGACAATTTATGTAAACATAGTGAGTGAGCTTTGTACCTGCAACTACAGTGAATACAATACAAGGTAATAATGAAAAGTAAATAAAATGTTACTAAAATTCAACGTTTCGAATTATTACTACATGTAATTATTCGTCAGGGAAAACAAGTAAACCATCTAAATAATTAAATCTAACCAATAAGCCTTAAAATAATGAGTAAATATCTGAATACGTATTTCGAATAATAAGTTATCATTAAATCTTGACCACTGACTTGGTTTAAAAGTTGTGTAATCTTGATTTTATCCCTTTTGCATCTACTGATGATGTTATCTTAATATCGAAATACATATTTAGATATTTTCTTATTACATACTTATGACTTGGTTAGATTTAATTTTTATATTGGTATTAGTCATAGAATTTTACAAACTATTTAAGTAAACAACATAAATAAGTAAATAGAAACTTACACACCATAGCGTTTTCAATGCTATTTTTGAAGTGTTCAATTATTGGCTTTCCTATTTAATCTAAATGTCTAAATCAAAAAAGTTAAACAGTGTATTATAAAGGAAGAATTTCTGCATTTTTTGAAACTAATATTTATAATTTTGCTCTACCTGGAACCTGGAACCGAAAAAATGACAGAAATGATTTTTGGTAATTTTCATAAAATCATCAGTGCCTGAAATAACAAAATAAATGTACTAATTACTACTAAACCCATAATTCAACCGTTTTTTATCAAAATGACCTTTGTTACTGTTGCTAATGAAATAATATTGACAGTTCGATGAAATAATAGTATTCATTCGTTATGTCAATCTTTCCTGTCAAATGAGTAAAATACAAATTTCGATCTTACTGTAATATTTGTCTCTTCAAGATTTTATTTTACACGATGAAGAAACCAATGGAGGGTTATGATTTTGACTTCACAGGCAAGAAAGAGAAAGATGAAGTAAAAGTTGAGATGGAAGTTCATAATGCAAACATCCATGTTTTGACGTTTGAGATGGTGTTTTAACAAGGTTATGTTTTTATTTTTGAAGTTTATTATTTAAGAAACTTAATAAATTTAACACTGGCCATATATTCTTTATAGTAATACAGGAAGTCACTATTGGACAAACGATACACACACTTTATTTTTCATATTTAGCATCATTTTAAGAACTGTCATTTTGACTGAGTTTTGTTTGTGTTTCGAACACGTGAATTTCATCGTAGTTCAATGAAAATATCAATAGATGGCAGCACGAAAATTTGCTTCTGTATAACCCTCCATTCTGAAAGTAACTAAGTAAAGCATAATGATATTAACCTACATCTCATCATATGAAGGTTCCGTGTAAATATTGCTCCTACAAATAATACAAGAACATGAAAGCGTTGAATACGAAAGATAGTGCGATATCCGGTCAAAGCATCCCGAGCCGACGGATTAATTTTAGACTGCAGTAAAATGTCCGAACATAAAACAATATTTAATATCGCTATTTGAGCGGTTATGGATGCGTATGGCATGCGATATGCGATGTGTCCAGTTTCGCTTTGATGTTTGCGGTTCGCAGCAGCCCGAGGCCTGGGCCATTATTGCATCGCATGGAAGACGAATTCTGTATGCACAACGAACATTTGGACCACAAATCATATGGGTTTTAGTGTGTGTGTGCTAATTGGCGTCAACCTTACTATATATAGACTGTAGCTGGGAATCATAAAATATTTTAAACACTCGTTAAATTAATTACGATCTAGTAAATTTTGCATGTTATCGTGTTCATTCATAAAATATTTTTGCTTAATATAATATATGTGTCATCACGCCATTTATTTAATGTGGGTGAGGCATATGGGCGCAGCGAAGGGGGACGGCAAGGGTGCCCCCTTGAGAAATTACATGTTACTATTATTTTACTTAATATTTTAAAATGAATATATTTTTCTATAACACTGCTTTGGAAACTACACATTTCACAACTAAAAATTGGATTGAAATATCATTCCATACGCCATTCCACACATCCATGGAATAAATTCGACGAATCAGGGTCGCATATTAGCGCGATAAATGAAGTATCTTGATTCAGTTACTATGGTTACGTCCGTTTATTTTAATTTTATTTATTTGAGTTTGACGTTTTTAACCTTTTTCTTTTTGTATTTTTTGTATAATTTCCAAATACTTTTTATAGAAAGTATAGTCCACAACAGGTAACGGAATGCCATATCCCACACAAGCAAACCTTCGGCTCGGACTAGAAACTTTATGCTCGTGTGGAATACGTGACATTCCATTACTTGTTGTAGAATATACTATTTCACACTAATGATACAGATTCGGTTACATAATTTACCAAATGTAAAATAAGAATTGCGATTTAGATATTCACAATGACTGGTGCAAAATAATTTAAGCAAATAACCTATAAATTTCGCGATGAACATATTTCTAGAACTTAACTTTAAAACTCAAACTGACTTACTCGCATTTTTAACCATCTTAGTTCTGCTGTCATCTCTATCTGCAACTACATGTATAATAAAAAGATCGTTTAGCACCCTTAGGGCCGTTTTCACAAACCACGGTTAAGAATTTTATTTAACCGGAGTATATATTCGACATTTCCATTTCAGTAAACTCGGTTAGCGCTAACCGCCGTTTAAATCGACAGTTAAAATAACCTAGCTTATTTTGATGGGATAATTATTTAATCTACTGTTATGTCGCGCTTATATATCAAAATTTATTACATTAATTTGTCAAATTACTTTGTTTGGTAAGTAATACTTATATTTTTATAGAATATTGAATTTATAAAAGGTTAAAATAATAAGCAGGGTTGCAGTATTTTATTAATACATTCAGTCGCTTAATTATATTTTTCATTGAATTTATATTAATTTAAAAAGCAATATGTTGACATAAATCCAAGAGTACAAGTTATAAACACAAAAGTTGTAAACATGCGTGAAGTGCGGTTACATTTATCAACAATTTTATCTCTATTTATTTATAAATAAATATTAAAATTGTCGGTGGTGGGCACCGAACTGAGGAGCTATTTATACATTTTAATACTTAACAACTGGTGAAAACTATCATAATTTATATCATGGTATTAATGTCACATTTCTAGAAGAAAGACATCATAATTTTAGTTATATTATAGAAATACTTGTAACCTAAATATACTTTAACTTGACTTGAGGAAATGGTTCACAGTAGAGAAAACTTTGTGTTTTGGCCGAGTGGGGATTGCGTATACGCCTCCGGGTTGTGCATATTGCACGCGGCAACGCAGACAGATAGAAATAGCGTCCGTCGGCCCACTTTTCCATAGCTTCCTCGTCATCATATCGCGATAAAATCAACTACACTTTTTGGCAGAAGCTTCCCTGTCTAACTCCAATTTTATTGTGTAGTGGCAACAGACTGCGTCTCTATATTTATATTTCACAGAAATAAACACACGTAAAAGATGCACTACATTACCACAAGATTTATTATTCTTCAGAACGAGAAAACGAGAGATGCATTTTGAAATTCATCTTTTTGTAAAAGAAGTGAACAACGCAAAGCTTTCATATCTGCCATCGTGCCATCATAACAATTTTTCTTCGTATACAATGCGCACAACCTTTGAAATATTTTAGTATTCCATATTACTTTCCGGCGTTCATAGAAACAAAAACAATAATAACAGTTTTATTTGTTTAAAGAAAAATAGCTCCATACAAATATAGTGGCATATATGATTAATTATTACATACACGTATAAATTGTGTGAATATATTTCATACATTTCTTATGAAACCCTTAATTTCGAAACATTTTGGGTGCTGAAGTAAGTAGACTATGGATAGCATTTTTTGGGAAATGGTTTATGTATATTTGTAGAGGAATTTTGTACAAACCACTGAAATATAGTATATAGCAATACTGGATCGGCAACTTGTAGGCTTGTATGAAAAAGAAAAACGAGCCTGAGACAGATAGATGTCGTAGGGCCATCCGTCTTTGTCTAACACTTGTTTGTATAACAGTTGCTACTTGCAATAAAAGAATATGTTGCACAGTCTTGACCAAAAGTAATAAATAATATTTTTCTTCAAGTTTTATTATCTTCTTTTTTCTGCATTGAAAGAAAATGAATACATTTTAAAATTTGAGGGGGGGGGGGGTTACTTTATTTATTTAAGCTTGGCGCCAATTTTAAAAGTGATGAAGTGTTGTGCAAAATAAACATTCGTTTTCACAACGATTATAAAAACAAGCCAGTTAATTTTAAATTTTTTAATTTATAAATAAGAACTAGTTTGTTATGTTTGACGTCTATGTCAATATTTCTTTTAAACTGTACCTATAAAACTGTTAGAATGTAATCTTTTATCGGTTGATGATTAGCATGATATATGAATGATACTCTTGACTGCTGTCCAAATAGTTGCATATGCAGAACTAATGATGAAATTCTCGGTAAGATACGTAGCGAACTATTCCAGTTATTTTAACTAGAACGCAGTTTCAATTTTATAAAATTGACTATTAAATGTAGGAATAGTAAATTACGTAAAGTATATTACTTTATTTATTTAGAACTGCACTGATTGCATGTGTTATTAGCTTAATTTAAACCACTATTGCATAAATATTTATAGGTGGATATAATAAAATATTTTAACTACTGCCGGTACATTATTATTAGTACCCGGAAAATTCACCAAAAATCATTTCTTGGAAACCACACAGCATCAAAGAAAACAATTGCGCGACAAATAAATTTAGAGAATTATTTTAGTAACTACTATTACTAATTATCCAAGACTAATCTCACAAAGAAACTATAATCGTATATAAAATATAATTAATTATTGTATCAATCTTAATCGCCACATATCCAACAAATAGCCAAGCCATCTGAACTAAAGTCTGTTTTACACTATTGTAGTGGTTATAAGGATATTCAAGTAATGCTGCCAATTCAACAACAAAAACTGATGTGGACACCACATGACTTTCTTATACAAATAAAACCAACTGTAGACATATGACAATGACTTGTCCCTTGCGTATAACTTTATTTTAACAATTATATTTAACGTATAGATGTTAAACCTGTTTCATTTTTTATTGTCATTATAACTATGACTATATTTGCAATATGAATTAATATCTAGTCTTAATATCTTTCTAACTAATATCTACAAATATAGCTTTTATAATGTCATACGACTCATATTTTTGACACTTCACAATTATTTGACATTTTTGTTCCCATTATAAATATATTATTAAATATATGATTAATTTTTCTCAAAATTTGCAGCATGTAGAGAAAAACTGCAAATACCATTTTATCTTATAAATATTTTTGTTAACATCTTTTATTTGAAACTTCTTTTCACAGCTAATTCTATTTTTGAAAATAATGGAATTTATTATTTTGTGTGTCCAGTAAACTTCCTCTTCCATTTTTTCAGTGTCATTTAGAATCAACGCAGCTCTTCGTATTTTCATGAAACTTATAATTACCAAGTTTCCTTACCATATATTTTATATCGTTCATGAGATATTGTGTATACGGACATCCATCCATCCACATACAGAAATCAATTTAAAAAAATTTGTCAAAACGGATTCAGTAGACCTCAGAACATGTATTTCAGTAAAATTCTCGACCGCGTTTTTTTTTTTTTTCATGATTCCAATACTTCCTTATATTTTGTATAAGAAAGTAAAAAGAGGTGTACAACTAAATGTTATAGCAGTTCCATATATAAAATTTCAACATACTACAGCTAACCATTTGCAAGTTGTGCAAAAAATTCAAAAAACCCTTCAAGCATAGTGCCCTTTTGTTAAAAATTGAACGTATCATACACATAAATTCGTTCAATGTTTTCATCAATTTTTGATGTCAATGAAAAAAATAAAATTTGTACTATTTGCTTGAATGTTTTTGTACATAAAATACGCAAAGAAATGCACACAAACGCAAAACACAAAACATCAGCTAAGCAGATGAAAAGTGTAATTTGACGTTGGCTGTGATTCGTGTTTAGTGAAAAACAATTTGAATATATTAATTAAAGCGAAAATCAAGAGATCTTCGTTTTCATGAGAAAATATAAGTATAATAATAATATTATACAGCAACTGACATTACCCTTTTAGATTGAGTACAAATACAACAAACCGTAGATTGAATTTTTGATCAAAATACGCATGTGCAACAAAAAATTGACGTACGTTTCATACAGGAATATTTTCTTTCAATGATGCACTTTCACAAAAATGTACAGAAATATTGAATACAGAAAATGACAAAAATATAAAAAAAAATTTAACGCGTTAAACGGGCGAAAACTTATGAAAGTTTCTAGCCTAAAAAGTATAATGTAAAACAGGCTGAACCCAACAAAAGTCTGAATGTAACTAATTAATTATCAATAAGACAAAACATAACAATACGGAAATATTAACCTAATTAAATGGAACAAAACATAAATTGATGCCATATGGCTTACAGATCGGGGCCTTTGACACTGCTATCTTATCGGCAGCCAATAGATGACGCCTGCCCAAAAAAATCTCACTTTGTAATTTGTAAATCGCGAGTGGGGCACATGCGAGCACAGGCGTTGAACCGAACGCCTGCTAAAGTACGCTAGCACTTGTACACTTGTCCGGATGGCTGCTAATGCTAATGCAGATGTTTATGTGAATTTCGATGTTGGCAGCCGATGAGAGTTTGTTTTACTGATTGACAGATGTTTTCGATGTAGATAAACAATCGAAGAATCACTTACACGTCCGGAATGCAGAATTTGCACTCATTTGACTCGAGAATATGTACATACTTGATGTGCGCAGTAAAAAGAACTCTTTTGAGTTGTGAATCATAGAAGATGCAGAAAGATGTCGCATTATAAAATTTGTCATATTTGCAGCAATATTAGCACTGATGTTTCTCTGTTAAATTGGGTTGTTGACACTAAAATACATATAATAATACAGGAACATTAACGTTGAAAATGCGAGCTAGTTGAGGGCTATCTATCTTTGTCGTACAATACAATAATTTTACATAGCAACCGCACAAAAAATTTGAGTTCTCTTTAAATTTGAAAAGGAATTAAAAACGATAGTAAACTGTAATCAGCTCGCTTCAAACCACTGAAATAAAATATTATTGGAACACGCACTAACATTTAAAATGCGAGCCAAGAGAGACAGCCAGTTGCGGGCTATCTGTCTTTGTCGTACAATGATTTTACATAACAACCGTACAACAAATTTTGAAGTTCTCTTTGAATTTGAAAAGGAATAAAAGACGATAGTAAACTGTAATCAGCTCGCTTCAAATCACTGAAATAAAATAATACTGGAACACTCACTAACGTTTAAAATGCAGGCCGAGAAAGAGACAGCCAGTTGCGGGCTATCTGTCTTTGTCGTACAATGATTTTACTTAGCAACCGCACAACAAATTTTGTGGTAATTTTTTATTTATTTACATTTATATATATATATATATATATATATATATATATATATATATATATAATTAATATTTAACGAACTTCATGGATATTTTCCTCGAAATCTCCATATATAGTGTCAACAACGCCATAATTTAAAACGATAAATATTATCTCATAAATGTGTTACATGATATTTCACTGCACTGACAAATTTTATTTTCTAACTTTTTTGTATCTAACATACTTTATATTGTGCAACTAACAACTAACCGACTATGAGATCTCAAGTGCTGTAATCTAATTTTTATGTTTTTGTTTATGGTCAGTTAGCAGTTGTTGAAATGTAAGATTTAAAACATTGCTAGCAGTTTGTGAAATGGTACATTTATTTGTACCTAATGGAAATTGTAATTAGTAATTTCAACAGGAGACACAAAATAGAACAAAAACAATCACTTTTTAATAGAAGAATTTTGCTCCCGGAAATTTATCTCGTAGCGGAAATTGCAGTACAAATGAAACTTCATTCCCAGTGGAAATTATTCTCTAAACTATGACTCTTAAACTAAAGTATATTTGTAGAAACAGAGTAATAAGATAAGAACAGAAATTTCCGTTGAGAGGATATTATGCCCAGGGTTTCATGGGGAAAACGACCTATTCCAATTTTATATAAAAAAATCCATTATTTACAACCGCTTTCGTTTTCTTGCCCAACTTAATTTTATACTTTCTGATTTATAAAATTGCTTCACTTTTTAGATATTTATGTAATAAGTACATAATTTAGCGTTTTAAAGACGAGACAGTTTAGGAGCGAGTCAATAACAGAATATTATATACGTGTTACATACAATATTTCATGTTCGACTACAATGAAGATTTTTTTTTTTTTAGTGTAAAATAACAATTATATATAATACATGACGTTGACATGAAAAAAACTTAATAATTTCAAGTGAGCGTTTTTCTGTTGTTTTCACTTTATCGGACTAGTCTATAACGAGCCACTTTATAGACAATATCATAAACAAGTGATTATAATAGAGTCGGAAATAATAGTTATTTCTATTTGTTTAACTAGTCCAGAAACAGCACTTTTGCAAGTGCGAGTATATTATAACAGGCCAAGCCGAAGGCGAGGCTTGCAATTTACTAGCACTCGCAAAACAGTTTCTGAACGTGTGATACACATTATTTTTCGTGACAAGTTTCTTATAAATTTATTAAATTAAATTACTGATTTATTTGTCAAATATGAAATACTGGAATTTTTTTATTCCGGTACCATCAAATCATTTTTAAACAAGGATACAAGGAATTTATAAATATAAACAATTTATTTGTTTTCTTAGAAAAATTCGGTGACAATTATTTAGTTAGATTAGATATTTATTTATTGGTTGTGCACTGCAACTGAAAATTTAATTATAAATAATTACATTGAAGCTTGCAAATTAATAAATTAGCTCTAAAATTGATTTAAATCTCTTACCTCCCAGCGCTGAAATATTGAGCAAACAGAAAGTTGATGTCAACTCTAATCTTCCAGTCTCTAGTTTTTGCTGGCCTAGGCCTGAAACCAAGCAGTTTCTGGACGTTTTTGAGATGTGAATAATTAGTGTTTTTCGACGAAGACACAATAGTTATTTATAAATCACGCCACTAAAGTATAAATTTTTATTACGAATGTGGAATGTGGAATTAACCTGTGAATACGTTATATTTATTCCGAAATCGTTAAATTTATAATTAAAAAAAAAAATAAATAGCATTATATATTTGTAAAACGTCAGCTAGCTATTGAGTCGGAGATGGCTGTGATAACAAAAATATTGTCAAAGTATTTTTGGTTATAATTTTTATTATTTTTTATGTGTTCTTAGACGTATTTTGCATGTGATCTGCATTAAATTCGATAAGCTATTGTCAAAGGTAATAAATAAATTCACCAATAGTATTATAGTTAAATTTTTGTTTTTTAGGTTTGTAATTCAAGTTTGACGTAAGAGTTGGTCAAGTTTAACTTTAGCTACTATTTTGACTAACTTCGCGTAGTAATATCGTGTACTTTATTATCGATTTCGGAAATAAATATTTTATCCAACATCTCTCAATAAATGCTCTATAACTATGGCGATTTTAAACAAGGAAAGTAACAGATTACCCACTAGTGGGTATAATTTTGAGGAAAGTCACTACTGAGTATTTTTTTTATTTATAACAATAATAATACACAACACCTTGGTAACTACTTCGATTGACATTTTAATTTAAAAATTTCAAGCATATGTCACTGTCAAATAATATTTCTTTAATAAATTTTTCATTTATTAAGAGGTGTTGGATAAAACGTTATACTTCACACGTGGGCAATGTGGAATTACCCACTCGATAAAATTATCACACTCAGCCTTCCGCTTCGTGTGCTAAAATTTCTCTTGTGGGCAATTCCTTACTTTGCTCACTTGTAAAATAAATAACTATTATTTGTATATTGTACTTGATATTTGTATTCTGAAATTATCATCATACCATGTACCCATTTATGGGTGTTGGGTGTTGCACTCTGAGCTGATTTTAAGTCGTATTATACAAATAGATTAATAAACGTAATGGTAAAGACATTCAATCATAAGTTAATTATAACAAATTTGAAGTTTACGAAACACTGTTATATGTAAATGTAACATTGTGCGACTACTTTACATATTAACTGATGTTAGTTAAACTATGTGTTAGGTATTTCTATTGGGATATTTTGGAGACCCCTGCCGGGCAATTTCATTTATCTGGTGTATCTGCATCAGATAGCCGCGAACTTAGACAACGGGCTAGTAAGCGTTTCAACACTCACTGTGAACCGCTCTACATTATAATACTCATATCTCTGTTGAATTGAAAACATAAACGTGCACATATGCTGCGCTCAATGCTATCAGATTGAAATTTTGGGTTTGCCTGCCGCCGGCTGTCGGCCAAACATGTGAACTTCAAATTTGTCAAATTATTTTGCTTGGATGACAACTGCAATCAATCAGAACCAAAAAAGATTATTTCATCTTATATTCATATGAAATTAAATTTATACTACCACTATAACACTTGCAATACGTTGTCACTGTTATCGTAAAACCATCTTGAAAATGTGAAAGAATAGAGAAATATTCAACAGGTATGTTGTTATTGTTTAAAGCATGATTAAAAATATTTTTTAACACTGACAGATCCTACAAAGATCTGAAACTTATATTGAAGCTTCTTAGGAAAAGTTGGAAACTAGACAACCTAACAACAAATAAATCTCCAAAAACAGTTGCACAAAATTGAACTTTGTAGCACTGTTTTACCAAATCACGCATCAATTCTTATTCAAGGGGCTACATACGCTGTGAATTTTGAAGGTAAACATTATAACAAATGGCAACTGCTGTAAATCTGGTATTTTAGTGCCTAGTTAAACAAATAACTAATTCCGACGACCACTACGAAAAGTACCTAAATTCACACACTAAACTATTACTGAAAGTTGGTATTGCATATCACTAACATAGCTGTGTGATATGAAAGCTCGTTAGCCAATCAGATGCGTCCGCAACTGTGTGATATGATTTTATCACACGCTGCGATAACTGAGCGAACTAACCAAAAATTTGTATTTAAAAGTTTGATAGTTATAGATAATTTGCTGAATTTGCACGGATTAAGAAGGTTGGGCCCTGATTTATTAGATTTTAACATAATTTTTGGTGAATTCTGATAGCAATGATTTTTTACTTAATTGTGCTCGTCGAAAAAGTATCGTATACAACACGTGCTGAAAGGGTATTTCAGCACTAGTTATACAATATACTATTTTCTTCAATCGTATTATATTGATATTTTGCTACTACATATACGATATAGAAGTTAATAATTTTATTATTAATACAGTCTTAGAAATATAATTGTACGACGTACAATAATATGTTAGTTGTTTCATACATCACTAGTGGCAGCACCTACAAGGGCAGCTCTGACGAGTGACATTTGTATTGCGAGCATATTTTGTATTTTATTGTGATTTAAAAAAAATAGCATATCTTACTCAGAGTTGAACAGTCCTGTTTCAACTCCTAGTAACATAATACACTACTATTTCCATCGATTCCATCCATTTTATAAATAACCATCGATCCTTCAAATCTAAGTCCTACAGGCGGGACTGAAAGGTGGTATAATTACTATCCTTTTCCAAATCATTGCAATTATCTTAAGCCAGCCGCTAATCTAGAAGAAATACCTTCCTTAACGTATTATATTAATATTTAAAGAAAACTCAGCTTAACCTAAATACATTGATTCATGACACGAGTAAAGTTTATCCCACTAAAAATATTTCGCTTGTTTAACATCGTTTGTATGTAAAAGTACGATAACTATCCTTCCTGATTACTTTCACATCAACATCAATCAAAAAAGCAAAAACTAATCGTAAACAATGTTTTGTCCGCATTCTCGGCCTCCTACACATGCCGATAAAACACTACTGCCGATGCATCTCTGTTCACGGAACAATGAAAAGCGTTTGCGACAGGTTTACATTGCAAACAACGCAGCAGGGTCCAGCATAATACAACTCGACACTTTTATAAATTGTTGCTCGCCCACTACAGACTCTATCATACCTTAACTTAGCTTGAATGTCTAGTACACTTGATATTGTGAAATTAATTATGCTTTTCCGTTTTGTATGTGAGGACGCCTTGCCGTTTATTCACACGAGATTTGTAGCTAACAGCTCAAGAAAAAGAGGTTTTCTATTATCACGACGACTTTTCTATTTAATTTCTTATATATCGGAGTTTTTTTATCTGTATACATAAGGATGTATCATTACTATAGTTATAATTAGTCGAATAAATAAAAAAAATACTCATCAAAAAATGACAGCTAGAACAAATACTATCATTTGAGCTATGATTTCGATGCGACATTTTTCATTTATTCGGTACTTTATTCGTAAATGGAAATATCGGCCCTTAAACTAGCAGCAATGTATTAAGTCGTCTTTTTTATAAGTAAACATAGGAATAATAGGCTCTTTAACCACCTTAAAATTAAGCATATTTGGAAATATTTTCAATAATACGCTTGAAAACAATGTCAAAAAATATGACACTTTATTTAAGTAAATATTACGCCTGTAATAAATTGTTAAAAGTACATTATTTTTCGTGTGACGTCAGACCGACTAATGACAGATAGAGATTGCGCGCGCATAATCTTGGCAATCTTGGCGTTGAGTGTTGTGTTCTGTCAGTTGCATTATTGTATTTATTTGTTGAAATTTTTTAATTCTCGTTAAAATTACAAGTATAGTTATAAAGTATTGCGTTGTGCCAAGTTGTGTAAACAACAGCAACAAGAATTCAAAATTATTATTTATTCGGCACTGTTCTATCATCAGCCACTATGACGTCACACGGTTTTATATGGAATCTATAGTATTTAATTGTAATAATATTTTCGAAAATAAAATTTAAAAAATTGGTTGACGAGTATATTATATGGATTATTAATAACAGTAAATTATAACGAATGAAATATTCCATGTTTAAGCAAATAAGAAATTTATTTTAATTTTTTTTGTTTCTAATAAATAAAATTGGTAGATTATTCAGAATGTAGGACGATAGATACCAAAAACAAGATCTAAAATATAAACCATCAGGACGAAACAGCTTAGGACGAACAAGGAAAAAATGGGCAGATATGAACGTGTGAAGGCGGAACAGGCACTTAAGCCTACACCCAGAAAGGAAGAAGAAGAAGGACTTATTATTTTTAATTAATTCAAATTATTCCTGTTCCAATAACTTCAAAAAGCTTTCTGGACTAGTAGTTCAATGAAAAGATTTTACTGAAAAAACGTTTTAACAAAAAAACGAACCGACGAAAAACTGAAAAGCGTAAAATAAAATAAATATTTTTAGTCTTAATAACTAAACTAGTGTAAGTAACTAATTTTGAGTCGGCATTCATTGTATTGATTTTTTATTTGACACCGACCATCGACTCAAAATTAGTTATATTATTTATTAAAAGGCTTATTTTATTTTCGCTTCTCAATTTTTCGTCGGTTCAATTTTTTGTTAAAAAGTTTTAGTTTTTAAATTATTGTGGTTACCAATTTTTCTACACTTAGGAGTGGAAATTTTTAATCGGATAACCTAGTACAAAGTTATACATAGTGGAATAGGTTAACAGGTAAAAATTTATTGGGTGAACAATCATCCCTTATTTCCAATGATATCTGTGTGGATGGATGGATGTGCATCCGTATATTACTTAACTCACGAACAAGACAATAGCTATAGAATAACCAAAATTTTTAATTATATGTTTATATGACAATGAGAAAAATTGAGTTTTTTTGTAATATTGTATTTATTTACAATGTTACAATACGGCAACAAAAACAACTCAACAAACAAAAGGGATTTAAAAAGTTAATAAATTAATTTTGAGCGTTGAAATAATTACAAAATAATTACTTAAATTTTGAAATGACTAATTAAAAACCCCTAAATTCTACTTAATTGAATTTAACTTCAATTTTCGTAACAATATTAATTAATTAAATAACGCTAAAATACATTTAAAAATAGAGCAGATCATTGAACTATACGAAGACATTGAGGACGTAAATAATTTTAACAATTTACATTTCTTAGCTTAAAATAATTCAATTGTGTTAACGACAAAATTCTTAACAAACGTAACGTAAGAAAATATGTCATGCATTCGAAACATCTGCAGTCGACAGTCCACAAAAAATATGACATCATTTTGAAAACCTAAATTTACGGCTCTGAAATAGAATAGTACACTTGAAAAACTGGGAATAACAAAAACTTACGAAATTCGAGTGAGAATATGTCCCAATTAAACAAACACAAACAGTTCAATTCATTTAGAATAGTATATTTATTTTCCTTTTCCGCAATCTGGATTATTTGAATTTAAATTATTTATAGTTTAATTCCTTTTTTCCTGCATGTATCTATCTCTGTCTTCCATTATTTAATTTAATGTGATCTTTGCACAAACATTCCGTGTAATGAACTTTTTAAATATTTAGCCGCGTACTACCCACATTCATGCTTTTTGCTTATAAACGTCAATAACTTCTGTTCGGAATTCTCTGCTTTCCAAGAATTTCGTTCGTAAAAATATACTTGCCAGTTTCAAATTGGTACCTACTTTGCTTTGATAATTAAATCCCTTTTCTACCACATGATGAAAAGAAATTTAAAAGATCATGTTTAATAATGTAGATTATACTAGAATAAAAAAAAAAATAGGTCAATATTAAAGTGGTCAAATTTTGCTATTTGTATAGAAAAATGACACCATTGAGTCATATTGCCATCAGTTTCTTGGACAAATCCTGAGACATGGTGGATTTCTTTGTTTTGGTATAAATAGGTTTTTCAATTTCAATGTTTACGATATTGACAAGAACTAATTTATGTGTTTAATATTACAGTTTGAAAAATTACATGTAAGTATTAATCAATTTCTATCGAGTTTGGTAACAAATTAATGATCTCAAGGAAAAAAAACTTGACTCAAATGTCAAAAATTAGTTTTGGACGATTGTGAGCATAAATGAGGGAAAAGTTTAAATCTGTTTTTGAATGTCGATAAATGTAAAATGTAGGTGTTTGAGAAGAATAATTTGGTAACTGGTTGCAATGTTTCAGTGAATGGTGTGAAACTGGAACAAGTGAATGAATTTGTATATTTGAGTAGTATGTTTTCGAGGGATGGACGCATTGAGCGGGTAATTGAAAGGGGGGTGGTGAATATATGTAGAGATGCTCGATTGAGTGTTTATAATGGTTTGTTAATGCCTACATTGATGTATGGTTCTGAATGTTAGGTGTGGATGAAGAAGCATGAACGACGTATAACTGCTGTCGGAATGAGATATTTGAGAGGAATGTGTGGATATGTGAGTGTGTGATTGAGAAGAATGTTATTAAGAAAGTGGGAGTGAGTCAGTTGAGGTGGTTTGGACATCTTGAGCGAATGTCGTATGAAAGGTTGGTGAAACTAATATTGGTATGTGGGTGAGATTGAAGATGAACGATTGCGTGGGCGTCCAAGGTATAAGTGGTTGAGTATGATTGATGGTTTGTTGCGTGAACGAATGATTCCGAGTGTGAAGAATAAACGAGCATGTATGAATCGCACTATGAATGTGGACGAGGCGAAAGTGGTGTGTCAGGATAGGAATGTTTGAAGGAGAGTGATTATTGATTGACTGTGTTTCTGGGTTCCTGATACCCCACTGAGTGGGATATAGCGTGATGTTATGTATGTATGTTAATAGTTTTGGTATCAAATTAAAAATCTCAAGAAAGAGAATTGATTTAAAATGCCAAAAAGATTATTTTGAACGATCGTTACATGTTTTTATAGAAGTTAATTGAATCCTGCATTTGGCTTCAAATAAAAGGTCCCAAGGAGGAAAGTTAACTTAAATGTCGAATATTAATTTTGAACGATCGTCAATTATTTTTTATACAAGTTAATTGAATTTTACCGAGTTTGGTATCTAATTAAAGATCAGAGTTAAATAAACATACTTTTTTTCAAATCATTTATTAAATAAAAACAATACCGTTGTCACACCACCGAAAACAAGAAACCGAGGCGGCTATAACCTTAACAATTGACACCGTTTAACAAAAAAAAAAACCTAACTGAATTAAACAATTGTTATCATATTCTTCCATTATAGTTATGACAAATAGCACCTACTGCAAGTAGCGTAGACACTGACCATTCAAGTAAAAAAGAAACCAGGACACTATCAAATATCATCTAGTAGTAGTAGCATTCAACATTAGCTTCCCGTGGTTAACATAAATTCATAGATCATCAGCTGATTCAAATTTAAAAGGCTAACAGCCAATCTAAGTGTTTCTCTTTCCGTTAATCTATTACTCAAGAGAAAACATTTCACTTCCTCGAAATGAGACACTGCGCATAATAAATCATGACACCGAGCCTAAAACGAAAATTAATTAAGCTCAGAAAATTATACGTCAGCCTTAATGTAGGATTTGAAACGTGTAAATTTCATGTTCGCATGTCTTTACGGACAGAGACGGAAAGCACGTTAACGGAATATCTCGGGAAATATTGTTGATGTACATTTAATATTTTTCTGTAATTGGATATTGTTTTATTTACATTACTATAACTGGTTGTTTGCAGCTGGCAGCTTCTCGCAATAAAACTATAAGTGGAGTAGTGATGGACAAAAATAGATCTTGGATTAATAACACTTTGTCTTGAACTATCAAATGTATGCACTATGCACTATGTAGTATTTCGGTAAAAATAGACAGCAAAATATAGAACCTATTTACGCTTCTTTGTTTCTGTAGATTTACACCATAAGGAAATCTATATTCCATTTGAGATTGATAGAGAGTAATAAATCAGTCGGTCAAAGTCATTCCAGTGGCGCGTCAACTATAGTTTCCTTTCTATACAGGATGAGTTTTTTAAAACAATTAATCAATTTTGCTGGATAACTAATAACTTGAGAGAAAAAGTAAATATACAGACTTATACTTCAAGGAAGGAGACATAATTGTACAGTTGGCAAAATAAAATTATTAGGGAGAAGTGGCGAGGGTCGAATGAAAGTTATACTTCCTTTAATGAAAAGGGGTACTTTTTTATTGAAATGAATAGCCCGAATTATTCTCTTCTCAATGATATAATATATTCCTTACCTAAAATGAAAATTAAGGTCACAAATTTCAAAGAAGCATTAACATTTTTAACATGGAAAATGAAACTTTAGGTAGGCTATTGAACAAAACAAGTTATTGTTTTTATACTGATACTCCTGTCAACAATGGATTTATATCGACAACAATTGCTGATATCTTGATGACAGGAGTATCAAACATGGTAGGAAACCCCACCGTTCTTCTCCTGAAATAGTGAGGAAAATGTGTTGTTCCTCTCTAGAGAGGAAAATATAGAAGTGTTACCAATATGAATGTTATTTACAAAAAATATATTATAAAAATTCTAAATAAATTCCTAATTTTAATGAAAATCTTTATTTTAGGATTATACATACTTTAAATTATCTTACATTTATGTCTTATATTTTTCTTTTTCTTATTAAATCACAATTTGACAACTTATTAAAGATATTTAAGATTGGTTCTATGGCAACACTGCTACACCGCCTGGTGTGTCTAACACGAGAGGAAAGCTATTTTTCCACTCTCGTTCGAAATGCCTCATTCGCTGCGCTCATGAGACAAACTTCGAACTCGAGGGGGAAAATGAAGCGCTTTCCTATACTATTGTTCAACGGTCTACCTGAATTTATATTTTCTATATTAAAAATGTTAATGTATTTTTGAAAATTGTGACCTTAATATTAACTTAAGTATGGGATCATAATATTGCCGTTCGTTTGTTAAACGGTTGCTATGAATTTGTTGAACGGTTGCTATGCAAAATATTCTCACAGCCTAAGCAGTAAAAGCGATACTTTACAGACTGGTAGCAGTCTGTAAATTATCACATTTAATGCCAAGCGGCAAAAAATATTGTTATTGTTTGTTTATATAGCTTACTATGATTTCCATATGAAAAATAAAAGTTGACATCAGTAGGTAACTCGTAAATGGTAAGATATACAAAAATTGGGTACTTCAGCATATTCACTATAAAATGGGCCATAAAAAAGAAAGAAGAATACCGTTTTATTTCATATAACAAAGTTATAAGCAAAAAAAGAGAAACTCTAAATTTATATTTAGGCCAATATCTAGTGACTTATGCATTCGATTGTAAAAACAAATACATGGTTAAACTACCCTACTAATGGGGCAACTTTGGTCTAATTTAACCAATGTCGTAACTCTTACGGTTCCCGAGATCCCAATGCATGCATTCACAACTTAAATAAGATATTATGTATCTGTATAAAGCCTATATATATAATAGTAGATAAGCAGAAAGAAATTATGAGATTTATTTACAAACAACAAAATTTTATCAAAATGTACTTCATAAATATAATGAAAAATATACCCAATTATCTTTAACATAATTTTCAAATATAAATATTATATTCTCAACACCATATGAGCAGGTGTTCAACTATTGAAACATTGAAATTGCA
Source organism: Poecilus cupreus (assembly GCA_963942605.1). Lineage (NCBI taxonomy): Eukaryota > Metazoa > Arthropoda > Insecta > Coleoptera > Carabidae > Poecilus > Poecilus cupreus. Next base: position 6,673,965 of record OZ012714.1, on the reverse strand, counting down.
TTATTTATGTTAGCAATAAAGATAATGTTAATCCTAAACAAAGTAGCAGCAATTCAAAATGAATCAATGGCATTTAAATGCAAAAAGTTACTTTCCGTAATTACATTTGCAGATGTACGTACTTTTTATCATCTTTATGCAAATAAACAATACAAAAACATGAAATTCCAGAGAATAATTTACAGACCCACCCATTAAATAAATCCGTAACAGATGAATCCTGATGCTATAAAACAGCCATTTACAGAGGAAAACAAATTCCAGCTGCTTTTTCGAATCATTTTGTATGTTTTTATTCATTTCCGGGGTCTGCTGTGCCGCTGCCATTAGCGGACGTGATTAATAAAAACCTTAAAAACGTTCTCCACATCTTTACTTGTTTGATTCACTACCGCTATTCCACCATTAGATCCTACAGTTACGGGATACACGGGAAAAGGTCTATTAACAATTTAAAGTGTATTTAAATAGTCCAACATTTGTAGCATGTTCTTAACTGTTTCTTTTACATAAACAAATAATTTTATCGTACAGAAAATCAATAGTATTCGCAACGTAAATATCATATAAAGGAGCTGCTTGTTCAGTTAAAATGGTCAACTTATTAGCTGATCATTTGATCTATTGTAAGTCGAGCCATTGGCGACATCAAATAGGTACAGCTTAAATTGAGACTGCGCTTTGAAACTGACGTTTGTCAGATGATATAACCTATATTTTACAAGTATATTTATGTACAATTGATATTATGCCAAACTTTCAAATAAAACTATTATTTTCATAATAGAAAAGCATACAAACTTACCTATTTCTAAATATACAATATATTAAATTACTACAGATGACATGTGTATTTGTCTCTTTCTATCCAAATATGTCTATCTTTTTTAACCAAAACTACTTCACGTAGCTCTTCGCCTAATTTTTTATATTTAATTTCCTGTAAACTACAAATAGTTCGTCGAATTAAAAAATACGCGTACCTATTTTATTTTCTTATTTCGAATTATAATGGCGTGTTAGTGCCTACATTGATCTATGGTTCTGAATGTTAGGTGTGGAGATGAAGCATGAACGACGTATAACTGCTGTAGTAACAAGATATTTGATAGGATTATGTGAGTATACGTGACGTGATCGTGTCCAGAATACATTGGTGTACGGTCAGTGTAAGATTGAGAAAAATGGTCTTAAGAAAGTGGGAGTGAGTCAGTTGAGGTGGTATGTACATACATCTTGAGCGAATGTCGAATGAAAAGTTGGTGAAAATGATATATGCAGATGAATTTAAAGCTGAACGATTGCGTGGGCGTCACAGGAATAAGTGGTCAGGTATGATTGATGTTTTATCGCGTGAATGAATGATTCCGAGTATTAAGAATAGACGAGCATGTATGAATCCCACTATAAATGTGGACGCGCTGAAAGTGGTGTATCAGGATAGGAATGTTTGGACGAGATTGATTGTTGGTTGACTGTGTTTTTGGGTTCCTAAATGGTTTATAGCGTGACATTATCGTATATAACAAAATAACAAATTTTTAATTTAGGAGCTATAGTCCGTTTAGAAATGAGCTAGTGTAATACATCAAAATTTGCAGGAATAGTATTGGATTTTTATCAGGGATGCGACAAATTATTTCATTACCAGAAAAGTGATATAATTTTACTGTGGTGGTCATAGAATGCTGCTTCCTTTATACCTGAAACAATACTTCTCTAACAATAAAAATATCGCAATGAATAATGGAAAGTAGTTTTTAGAGTAAACTAAAACAGTCAATTTCTATCGAAATAAGTCTTTTCGAGTATCCCTTATCAACAATTATTGGCGCGCCACTGGAATAATTATCAAATCACAATTTTCTAACGTTCCAAAATTGCATTAACTGTAGTTTATAAAATGTTATATTGTATCACTTGATTATTTCACAATTTCACAAGTGAAAAGTGTTTAGAAGGACAAAGATGTATGAAAGAATTTATATTTATTACAAAAATTAAGCAAGGAATGCAATAATTTTCAAGTGTTTTTACCAAACTTTCTCTGTAATCTATAGCAAATTATTCGTATTACATTGCTTTGTTATTTCATCCCACGACATGCGGTGTGAAATCAGCCTAAGTTTAGAATGGTGTCACGTTATATTTAGCCGAGATGCGCCTCTATGTATATCATTAATCAATGTTTCAGGTAAAGTGATCTTGGAAATCAAGCTTGTTTTCTTTTTCAGGTCAAAGGTCGCAGTTGCTGGGTTACTAGGCGAAAATAGCTACCAGCAGCAGAGATTGTTTTTTGGATTGATCTTGGTAAGTGTCCGCCTTTAGACAGCCCTTTTGTTGTATTTGATTCTCATTCGTCAGCGTGTCGAATTTGTCGCACAGAGGATGCATTTTGTATTTTTCTTTGCATACCATCACGCATTTTTAGAAAGACTAATCATTCAAGTACAAAGTAAGTAGGTACCTGCCTACTTTATATTTTAATTATTTAGTGTAATATTTAGGTTAACGTATTAGAAAGTAATTATTATACATTTCTTTGGAAATCAGCCTCGTGGTTAATGTACTTTACAGAAAAAATAATTTATCTTCGTCATTTTGACACTTAAGGGTTTCTCCTCTCGGAGCTATTAAAGTTACTTCGTTAGGTACACTTGCACTTCCAGCAAGCAATTAAGAAATTACCAACGAATTCATTCTGCTAATAGAGAAGTGTAATGCAGAAATCATGATATCATACTATGCATGATAATAATAATGTATTTAATATGCAATATACGAGTAGTGTATTTGTGTATTTTAGCACGGTACTGTCACAGTATAAGAATTAATACAATAGCGACACTCGCCTTCGCACTTTTTTTCTTTTTGACGCATCGAACGATGACCTTCAGCCGAGTAGCCATATTGGCAGTAGCAGTATTTAACCCTACCTGTGAAAATATCATTCTACATTTTTAATATTTACTAATACCTACTAGGAAGACCGTAGATAAAATTATGTAAGATATACGTGTTAAAAGTGATTTATTTTATTCGTGGGGTTGTTTAACTCGGCTTCGCCTCGTTTCACAAACTTTCCCACTTACTCATAAAATGACACTTAACACATATAACATAAATAGATATTCTTTAAATTATTGGCAATTATCAATGGTTTTTACTAATTTTTATACATGGTTATTTTTACGTTCCTTAAAACCAATGAAATGCTTCATTGTATGTCACGTTTCTGTGCTTTAACCAATTCTGTCATTATTGTACTGAGAATAAAGCCTTAGCAATTATTCCCGGGAATAATCTCTGTAGCTTTTTGGGTTTTATTGACAATGTCAAATGTCAGATAGTTATCATCAGTACAAGTCAAAAATGAGCAAAAGAAAATAGATTTTGTCGCGTGTTGATGATAAAATAAAAAAATAATCTAATTAAACATAACTCGAGAGTTCGATAAATTAGAAAATAATTCTCCAGTATCTTTCTTAAACTTGTTGCCATTTGGCAATAGCCACGAAAGCGCGTATGCAACAAGTTTACGGAAGATCTATCACATTATTTTTGTTTTATTCTCACTCTTGTTATATTATTACTGAAAATCTGTGTAAATAACATTCTATGAAAAATTTTTGTTATATTTAGGGCCGATATTTCCATCCACCAATAAAGTACCGAATAAATGAAAATTGTCGCATCGAATTCATAGCTCAAATGATTCTTATTGTTCTAGCTGCCATTTTTTGATGCGTATTTATTTATGCGACGAATAACTTATTCGGAAGTTTATTCGTAGATGGAAATACTGGCTTTTTTAGAATGATTTTGCCGTAAAATGCCAGGAGAAACAAGCGTTTTTATATATTTTTCCACACGAGTGCGCAAATTGATTGTCCCTTGTTCCAAGATTGATTTATTTATGAAGAAGTGCATCGTCTCAGCAACGTTATACCGAAATGCTGATTGTTCTAGCGCTGAACGGACATACCGAGAATTCTGCGGTGCATAGGTTGAGTTGAGCATGTTGTAAGATTGTCATTACCAGCACGATATGGTCATTATTCGTAATGTAAACACTTGTTACCGCGTTCGTCACGATTAGCTCCTTCACTGGGTGAAACCACACTCACGTAACACGTAACCGATAATTTAACCAGGCTGCCATCACGTCTTTACCGCAACAATTCGCTGTAGACTGCAGACACCGCCCTCGCGGAAAAATGCACTTGATCACTTGTTTGCGCAAAGACGATAATTGTAATAATCTTTGCTGACATTTCCTCCTTTAATCTCTCTCGTTATAGTTTCTACTTGAGTGTTGTATTTCTCTGTTGTTCCATATAGGAAAAATCATTAAAATGTTTCAATATTTATGCTGACGTTACAGTAACATTTGAAATAAATGTCATATTACATTACAAAATGAAATCTGAACGCCAATAGAAGGCACGTTCACTTCGTGCGCTTAAAAACAAAACGAAAACAACGGAAAATTCATATGTAAGGGCGTTATGTATGTTGCTAATATTTTTTTCTACGACCACTGAGAAATCTGCTCATTGTATGTTTGTTGCTGCTAGGGATATGAGGTATATTGCAAGCATCGTGCGAAATGAATTTGTTTTGTGAGTATTTCAATACAGATCAGTTCATTTAAGTACAGGTGCCATTGCTAGGATACTTATTTAGAATTGTCAAATATTGGAATGGTGAAATCGAGACAAATTTATTAGTAAAATTAAATTAATTTTGAAATAATATCGTGGTCGTAGAAAAAGTATAGTGTATGGAATGTCCATTTCATACTCGTATGATTTGCAGCATTCCCCTTCGGCTCATGCTACAAACTTTCATACTCGTAGGAAATGAGTACCATTCCATGCTCGTTGTACAATAGACTATTGTAGAAATATTTTAAAAATTTCCATATATCGTTTACAAAGTAATTTATTTATATTTTGCGTTCATAATGAAGCCATTTCCAAACCCAATTCTGTATCAAAAGAGCCATTATTCCGATACGTAATTTTCTTTTTAGAAGGTTGGCTCTAGATGGCTTTGACTTAATTTTTTTTTGCAAAATCAAAATTGACACACTTAACGTGTATAAAACGAACGAAAATATTTTTATTACTTAGCCAATTTATTGACCAATAAATTCCGTCATACAGGTAAAATAAACGTAAAACTGTATTAAATTAGTCAATGGTATTTTTCATGATTGATAGGATCGATAATCGAGTTTAGAAGATTTTATTACTTAAAGATATTTTTTATAGTAAAAATTTTGAAATAATACTATATAGAATAAATATGTGTTTTGCCGATCTCGGTGGCTTAGTAGCTATGTCACTAGACTAGCACGCCAGAGGTCGTGGGTTCGAATCCCACTGAAGAGCATGGTCGTTTGTGTTCACCTAAATTCATTATCATCCACTCATGAGGCGGCATATGACCAAAGTAGTTAGTACGCCTCTCATCTTCGTAAAATGAAAAAATATATGAGTTATTCAATGACCATTTGCAATAATCGTTTATCTCGCAACGAGCCTAAGTTATTGAGTGTTCTGAAATTGATAAAGTCGGGATTCGAATTAAAATGACAAGAATAATATCAGCACTAAATTTCATGTAAAGCTAATTTGGTAAAATATGAGAAATAAACTCAGTAATTATAAGCGTGTTATACAAACTCGCCATCGCGGATAAAAACTTTCCAAACCACTTGCTGAAATAATATATAATTTTGGATAATAAATTTCAATTGCGTGTCCAGTTTTCAATGTAATTAAATATTTCACAAATAATTGGCTTCTTATTTTCAGTATAAAATACCGTTTTTTCCGTATGTAACTTTAACGGCAATCAATTTGTCTTCCTCTGAAGAAATCCCATGGAACTCAATAAATTACAATCCTCGAAATTAGTGAAATAGTGCATTACCACATTCTTTATCAAAACGAAGTTAAAATTTCAACTTCCTTAATGGAGTAACGGCACATTTGTGAAAGATATAATACATCATACCAGCTAGGAAATCAATTCCAGACAATATTAATAACATAAACGTGTTATGTGTCTGGGACCAGAAAGAAGTTTATTTATAGGTTGGTTTCTGTTAAAATTTAAAAATTGATCTATTTTTAGATTGGGACGAAAAATACTTTCATGATTGATATTCATAGACAAAATACTAGTTTCTCTAATCTCTAAACTTCTAAAGTCATATATACTTATTTTTAGATAACTTCTATGTTTATAATTCATAAACAGAAATGCATTTCTGTGACATGTTAGTATTAGAAAATTGTTTTAATACTTCATTTATTTGTTTTTTTTTTTGTTAGTTTGTTTAATAATCAGTCAGATAATTAAAACAACTTAAAATATTAAAAAATTAGTATTATTCCCTGTTAATATAACAAATGTTCCAAGTCTATTGTTTAAATATAACAAACTTATATTAATAACTAATACTTTATAAATTTACTCACGATCTGCGTGGGTCGCACAAAGTTTGGTACCTGAAATGAGGATCGTATTGAAAATCATTGTTGTCATAGATATAAACAGCAAGATTGAGGCAAATAAGGATTTAATGTATCTTAAAATAATATAGGACATCGTAAGAAGTTTTCCATAAGCATAGTCAATTAATATTGGAAAAATGTTTTCTTTTATAATTAGTTCCTGGTTAAGAAAATTCAAATATAACTCATAAACATATTATATATAATATATTCTACAGGCTGTAGAATTGAAATATGGAATATAAGGATTTCAATGTTATCTTTTTGATATTGCTGTAAATTTTTAGTTATTTACTTTTACAACAAAGGTGTTTTGGTTAACTAATGCTAGTATTTTACAATGTATCAATCAAATTATACTAATATTTATTAGAAAAATTGTAATACAACCATGGAAAATTGAACAAAAACGAAAATTATTTCACATTTCAGAAAACAGATTTAGCTTTATTTATTACTGTATTATTATTTTTATTGATATAATATTGAATATGAGAGTTCATTTCTTCCTGTTAAATAAATAAATAACCTTAAACTGTTGGGAAATTTCATTTTTTTTTTCGTTTTTTGTTCAATTTTCCTTGGTCATCGTGTTACAATTTTTTTTATAAATGTTGATTTTTCGATTGATGTATCGTGAAATACTAATATTTAGGTGGACAAATCAGCGTCATTCAATGTATTTTTATGCACAACTTTTGTATATACACAAAATTTACAGCAATATTAAAAAAATCTCACTGAAATATTCCACATTCCAATTCTACACCCAGTACACAAATTATACAATAAGTAAATTAACAAATTAAGTATTGTGTTATCTTATAATAATAAAAAAAAATACATACAATCTGATAGTTTTATGGTATTTTCAATTTGAAATTCAAGTAATGGAAGTTGCGCCTTGATATGACGTAGTTTTGGTGGAGCCAGCTATGCAATAGAGTGTAGTATATGTATTGATGTACACTATGAATCTGGCGTACGCCAGATGCCTGTAGAACCTACACAATACATATGCAGTTCAAAATGACATTTGAATCTCTTTCTGCCCAACTATGTCTATTCCTCCAAAATTACGTCACGTATTTCTTTTTCTAATTTTTAATAATTAATTTATTACATGAACTATAAATAATTTATCGATTTAAATAATACAGATACTCATATTAATTTATTATCTGTAGTATTTGGAATAAGTAAAATTGTAGTTAGTTACAGTGTAAACATTGAACGTGAAACTTCTCTCAAGTGAACCTTACTTCGTTGTAATGAAATAAAACCTAAAGTACGTTAACTTAAATTGTATTAAAAAAATCTAAATTTGCCACACCTTTAAAGAACTGAAATCGATTTCTCGAGTATACCTACTTAATGAGATTTATTTATAGAATGTTAGTGGTGTTTTGTATTTACTACTGTTTGACAGCTTATTTGTAAACAATACATGGTTTTTGCTTAGTCAGCTCATGCATTATTTAATTTATTATAACAACAACATTAATTGCTCGTATAATTTACACGCTTAATTACTGATTATTTTATGTATACGAAATGAATATTTTTCTGACATATATTTTTATAGTGTGATCTTATAAATAATGTATTTTTAAAATGAGCAGAAAAGAAATTTTATGCTATAATGTTGATGATATACACGCATCGAGACATTTATGACACACATTCCTCACATACGCCCACTGATCACACGCACGACGTACGTACGCGTGTGCCCAGGGGCGTTCCGTTACTCGGGAGCACCGAACATCGAACATTCGCAGCTTCGCAACAAACTGTAATTTGCACGTGTAATCAACTGCCACTGTTTATTCTTAGCGCTGCACTAACAACATTATTATCCTGAGCGTGTGCTCCTTAAATAATACCATACTACATATCTATTTTTTGCGAAACAAAAGCTATTTGAATTGGTAGTTGTACTTGTAAGAAATAAAAGAAAAATTGTTAGTACTTAATCCTTTATTTAAATTAATCGAAAATGAAAGTAACACATTGATAGACTTACGAATTAAAGGCGAAATGTAAAATCAGCTGCTTCATTTAAATATTTTATTTTTTAAATTGTTGCATAAAGAAGAAAATGTTTTATACTAGTAAAGCCCTCTTTATACTGAAATAGGAAAATAATTTTTTACTTGATAATTTAAAACATAATTTTTCAACTAGAAGCTAAGTATATGAACAATAATAAATAATATTTATTTAACAAGTATATAATTTAGGGATTTATTAACGAAGCACATAAATAGGCGAGTCAATAAATTATGTTATTAGGAGTTGAAACAAGACTATTGTGTAGAGCTCATATATTTGCTGCCGAGGCAATGTAAATTGAGCAAAACAAAAAACTCTTCAACTCCGAATGACTTGTACTATTTTTTCTTCAAACATTCCCAGTAAACTGGAGATATATAAAATAAATGTCGTTTTTTTTCTGCCATTTTAAACAATAAAATATAAAATATGACTGAACCAATTGCAACATCTGTCACTCATCTCAGCTGCCCTTGTAGGTGCTGCCACCAGTGGTATATGAAACAACTAAAATATTATTGTACAATTATATTTATATAATTGTATTAGTCACAAAATGATTAATTTATATGTCGTATATGTAGTAGTAAAATATGAATATTATATATAATACGCTTGAAGAAAAAATTATTTACAGTTATATACATATTATTTTACGGCGTATAATAAAATGTTAGTTGTTTGATATACCATTGGTGGCAGCACCTACAAGGCCAACTCTGAATAGTGATAATTGTATTGCATGGTTCTGTCATATTTTATTGTTTAAAATGGAAGAAAAAAATTACATGCTTGTATTTTATATATCTTTGGTTTACTTCCGAATGCTTGAAGAAAAATAGTATATGTCACTCCTTTCAACTCCTAGTAACATAATACATATATTATGTAACATGTCTAATAGGGTTTTATTGACTCGCTCTTTATGTTACTTGCTATGCTGCGCTCGCTCAGTCCCTTAACTGTCTCGCCCATAAAACCCTAAATTATGTAATTGTTTCATAAATATCTATTCAGGAATAAAATATTAAATAAGAAGTTTTTGTATTTAGGTTTTCTCTACATAATTCAACTTTCACAAATAATATTTGAATAATTTGATTATTATGAATCAAAATGAGCTTATAAATAAAATTTTTCTTTTGGTGTATGAAAGATTAAATGGGAACACCTACCTGATATATTTTTAGTTTTTGACATATTCAATTTTGAAACAATATATCGTTGCATGCACCGTATTTAATAATCAGCCTCCGGCATTCATATCTCCTCAACAATCAATGGCATCTAACAATATAGTCCATTGTTACAGCAAAACACAGTTACCATCGCACCGATTCATCTTTGTTTCCAGGCGATTTATAAATTCAAGGCGCATCTGCCCAGCGTGCCTTGTCAGTTCTCACACACCCCGTATAACATTTGGGATGCTCCGTCGTGTGAATGCTACGTGCTGCACACACACACACACGTGCGTGCATGTATTTATATTTATAGATAGTGCCGTGCGGTCTGCAGTGCGAGTGAAGATGCGTTAAATAAATCACCTATTGTCTGAACGCGGACGTCTATTTAAATATTCACTTACACTGAAGGTACAGACAAGTACCAGTACTTAATCATTTTTATTCCGGGACAAGTGCATGGAAATATTTCAAATTGGTATTGGACATGTGATTGAATCTCAAATGAGATATATACAAATTATTTTTGAAGTACAAGATAAATTGAAGAATATTTATTGATAACCTGATAGGAATGAATAAGATTGTTGACTTTAAGGGGTACTTCAAATGTTGTGCTGATAGAATAAGAATACCTTTCATATCAGTAGAGATATTGGGCTTCCAAATTATTAAGAGAGGGCGTTGATCACAATACACAAAATCTTGTGATGTCGAATGCGTGCTTTAGTATTGGTAGTTTGCTTTTATTGGCAGCAGAACTGTTGCCATATACACTGCAAACTTTCCTGTTTTTCTAGGTTTTTGGAGAAAATACAATCTTGACCTATAATCTACAAATACAATGTACCTTTCATTTTATACATTTTATTTAACTAATATGGCTTAAACAAATGTAATACTTACATTGGAATACTCTTGTTATTAATTTAAAAAAAAAAAACAGTTAATTTCAAAATACAATGAAATTTATGTATCTTATGGTTAGTTCAGCTTTTTACCACTAGTTAGCGTATATTAATTTTGAATGCCCAATAGGTATAGTTCTTCGGCTTATTATTTATTTGACATCAATTTAAGTAATACAGATAATGATTGTAGTCTTTTATAGCAAACTACGTATTTTCCGCTACACATTGACATGTTTTGACAACATAATTGGATCTACGAAGAATAAGTAGATAATCTTAAAATAACTAAATGAAAAATTACATTACGTTGTTTGGATTGTAGACCTGTCCCAATATTCTGGAGACACGAAATTAAAAAAAAAAAGTACAGCAATCATGAAAAAACTATTGCGAGATTTTCGCGGAAATATGTTTTGATTATTTTAGTCAAATGTTTGTTACCACTGATAAATTTTGCAAACCTATATCATACAACAAGTCTTTAATTTCATTGAGTCAACCTAAAGTAATATTTATTACTGAGAAATAAATTATGTATTTTGTATATGTTTAAAATATACTTATGAAGTAAAACAAAAACTTAAAAAAGGTTATTAAGCCGAAAAATTGTCGAGGAAAATAGAAAATAATTCACTATATATTCTTGGATAACATGGCTTTAAATAAATTTATTTCAAATTATATTGTCTATGACGACGTTTCGGCCATGATTACAGCCATCTTCAGGTCTAATTTAAATTACAAAATATATTTTTATAATGAAGTCATAATATTAAAGTTGAAAAGTTTTTTAAAAATAATTGATACATTAAAAAATTACATTTTGTAATTAAAATTAATTGGTAGTGTACACTTCCAAGAATCGTTTACGATTAAATAATGTTTTTTTAAGAATTATAAATTGTACAATATCGGATTCAAATTCAACTGCATTGAAATACAAATACATATATCATGATGACTTTCAGTACAGTTTTCTTGTGGTGCGGTTCACGTCACTATCTTCTTTCTCACTTTCTCCCACTATTGCTGATTTGATTCTAGTGGGAGAAAGTGAGAAAGAAGATAGTGACGTGAACCGCACCACAGGAAAGCTGTACTGTATACAAATATGACCACAAAAGGAAAATTTGGTGTGGTTACCACTCGACTTTCATATACACCACTTATAAATCTGAATTTGAATGTCCAATAAATAAATAGATCATTAATTTGTTTAGTACAATTCATAAAAGTATAAATTGATAACATGCAAAGATCAGGAGCAGGATGGAAGATATTTAATTGGAAAAGTATCTTCTGAAGATGAGTAGGAACAAAAATCTAAAGAGGTCTTATTTTAATGTTTTATTTTAAAAATAAGTATCACTGCAGATAGATTAATGCCATCATCGAGGTAAAATAAAATAAACATAATCAATCATTTCATTATAGGAATTGGCTGTATTCCTATTATTTATTTATGTTTCCACTGGCCATACAACCATTGCCAATCAGTCAAGAATGTGATATAAAGCTATATCTACTTGTACAAAATACAATAAATAAAATTAACTCTCGTATATGTCGTAATTGATTTAATTTTAATAAGATTATGGCAGTTGTTTTGATGTCATTCAGCAGAGATATATATATATATATGGTAGAATTCAATTAATTATTTCATGAAATCTAATTTAAATCAGAATGAAATCTAGTTGAAGAAAACACGTGGAAACAGTTAGGCGGGTCCGCAAGTCTCGCTTTTAATAAACTTTCCATTCCATTGTAAAAACCATAACATTTCAATTCACCTTTGTGTGCTCGACTCGAAGAGGTCAAATAAAAGTTTCAGCTCTACGTGAAATCCATCTCACTGCTAAGACTCAGAAAGCGCAATTTTCCATTCAAATTGTTTGACAGTTGAGTGGGATGAAAAGAGAAATACCACACACACAGAGGTTTCTCTATACGAATACGTTTTCATCTCACACACACTTGTATGATAATATTCGTTTAATACATGCAGGAGAGATAACTCTATTCTGACAGGCACTCCTCTATGCGCCAATGAGGAACACACATTTATTGTGGACACTTGAAGAAAGAAATATGGGCAAGTGTGACCGTTAGACATGTAGTTTACTGGATAATTTGTTCTTGTCCATTAGATACATGTTTGAATGAAACAGGTACTAGGATTAAATATTAAAACTAGATTTAAGTACCTGATTTACAATTTAAATAGATAACTTCCTATCTATTAACATTACCGATTACATTGTTATTTTCTATACTCCTAATTGCATTTAAATTTTTTGAATGTGTTTAAAATTTGTAATACCTACAAGAACTAGAAATAGAAACTGTATATTCTACCCACACTATTGGAAAATGTTGTACAAGATTGTCCTAATTAAGGAAATCAATACTTTACATTGAAAGGTTGAAACTAAAACATGAAAAATACATCTGTTTTTTTACTTTTCTGACATTTATCATTTAATCATACGAAATCTATCCATCCATTGTGTACACATACGAATATTGATCAATATGTTTAGAACTAGTTCTACCACTATATTTCGGATTGAAACCGTTGTCAGATTTTTCCTCATGAAAACACTGAATTATACAAGGGTTGTCCAGAAAGTAAAGAACGATTTGGCACAACTAATTAAAAACGAAATATAGCAACACAAAACTTTATTTACAAAGTAACAGTACATTACTCTATTAGGCATTTATTGTAACGTGGAACCAGTTTTTTTTTTTTTTCAATGCGGATGTTATTTTCTTCTACTACCAAAATTTGAGCCAGGATGTCACTGCTTCTTTTAGGTCTTCTTCGTTTGCAAACTCCATTCCATCCAATTCCTTTTACTTTTTAAACAAGCGAACATTGCTTGATGCCAGGTCTAGAAGGAGGAGGTCCAAAAATTTTTCACTGACCTGATACCAAACTATTTTCACTTATTTCCAAAACTAAAGGAATTTTTGGGTGGAAAACAGTTCGCAAACGATGAAGACCTTAAAGAAGCAGTTACATCCTGGCTCAGTTTTTCGGTAGTAGAAGAGAATAACATTGGCATTGAATCAACTGGTTCCACGTTACAATAAATGCCTTGACAGCTATGGCGATTACGTTGAGAAATAGAGTAATGTACTGTAACTCTGTAAATAAAGTTTTGTGTAGATATCATTCGTTTCTAATTCTAATTTAATTATTCCAAATCGTTCTTTATTTTTAATAGTACTGGAACGCGCATTTGACTCACTAAATCTTAGATATACATCGTAATTCTTACACACATTTGAAACTGAAACTATATAATTTAATATTAATATATTGGATATTGGTGTCATTTATTTCCAATGATAACTTGATAAATTTATTTTAAAGACATTAGGTTTGTTCCAACTGGTCATTTCTGACATGTTTGTAACAATTTCAATGCGACTGCGAAGAATGTAAACAAATTTAGTTTGCAATATAGACTGGAACGGCGAATGAAATGAAGCGCATGTGCATGCTCATTTTTTGTTTTGACAGCTAACCTTAAATATAAATATAAATAAAGAAATTCATACAATTTTCGCTACAAAGAAAGAAATGAAGCTTATGTTTCGAAGTTATTTTGTTTACATTTTTCGCAGGCGCAGTGAAATTGTCACAAACATGTCACAAACTTGTCAGAAATGACCAGTTGGAACAAACCTATTGACTATTAGCTGGTACCAAGAACTCTGTTTTTGGGTGTTTTAATAGAAGTGTTTTAATTTCGATTTTATCGTTTTACAATGTTGTAAGATTATTTCATTATAAAATGCTTCCAATAGAAGTTACAGAGAAATATATTATGTACCACTCTTATTTGAAGTATTTTTATATAAAATAAATTTAGAACATTGTTCAGCGTTACAACCGCGGCTAACACACTTCTCTTAAAACATCCAAAAACAGAGTTCGTGGTACCAGCCATTCTTTCCAAAACTTATTATGTACGTAGTACCTAAAGCAATCATATACCTAATGTAACCACTAACCAACGAACTAGACACAAGTTGCATCGAATGATGTCACTTGGTCAACGACCACCGACCATCCTCCATTGCTTGCTCGATGTTGAAAGCTTTTATGAAATACAAACTCGGAAATTTTATCAATTAGTTTCATTGTTACGACCTGTCTAATGATAATTACTTAATTGAATGTAGTAATTAGGATTTTCGCAACCGCGTTTAAAGTCATTCATGAAATTAAGATAAATGAAGTCTGAAGATAGTGTGGGCAGTTAATTTTTGTTTGTTTACAGTTTGTTTTTATTGTTGAGTCATTTGATTTCTGTAGTGTTGAGTGTTTGTATTTCAGCGATTTTGAAAGTGGAATGTGTGCTATGCTTTGTAAGAGACAACATTAGATTATTTATTTTCAAAATTAAGCCTTCTGTTCTTTTAACTAATTTTGATATATTCACAGATTTAGAAGTTTCTAAATTGCTTTCAAAATTGGTTAACAAAATTAAAACACTTCCAATATCAGACAATACATTATGCTACTTTCTAACATTGTAATAATCCCAAGGCTATAGTCTTGTCACAAGTCTTGATCTTCAATTATTAAATTGCAATGGTGTGATTAACATCATGATTGCTTATTTTGACGACTACAAAATCATGACAAAATATACATTTCTTACGGCGGTGTATATAGTTATAGTCAAATATAAAACCGTCTTATTCTATATACCTATTGTTGATTAGGCAAAAATCTCTGGATATAAGATAATTTTCATAAAGATTCGAATTCCGCTCTTAATCTTCTATCGAAATTTAAGTTAATTTGAAGAATGCTACCAAAACCAAGAAATCTTATTTTTTGTAACATTATAAAGGCAAAGTTAAAATGATCCATTTTGCAGTATTTTCGTAGGGTGTGAAACTGAAAAACAATTGAGAAAAAACTTCTGAAGTAGAGAAATGTTTAAATATGTTAATGAATGTCGATAAATGTAAAATGTTGATATTAGAGAGGAATGATTTGGTGATTGATTGTTATGTAGCATTGAATGGTGAGATTGGCACAAGACAATGAATTTGTATATTTGGTTAGTATTGACCGGAGATTGAAAGGCGGGTATCTTCAGGGTGCAAGGTATTGAGAGCTCTGGGTATATTTGCTTGAAATATGAATGTATCTAGAGATGCTCGATTGATTGTTTATAAAGGTGTGTTAGTGCCTACATTGATGAATGGTTCTGAATGTTGGCTGTAGAAATGAAATATTTAAGTAATAGAACTGTCTGGGTATTCGAGACGTGATCTTGTCCGGAATACATTAGTGTAAAGTGAGTGTGAGATTGAGAAGAATGTTTTTAAGAAAATGGGAGTGAGTCAGTTGAGGAGGATTGACCATTTCGAAAGGTTGCTGAAACAAATATATGCGAACGAGATTGAGGGTTAACGATTGCGTGGGCGTCCGAGGAATAAGTGGCTATAGGTATGATTGATGGTTTGTTGCGTGAACAAAAGAGCATGTATGAATAGAGACGAGGTGAAAGTTGTAATATTTCGAGGAGATTTATGCTGTTTCTGGGTTCGTGCTACCCCAGTTAGTATGTACTATTCCATTCACAAGAAGAAATATAAGACCGTTGTCTTTGTTAGCTATTATATCCGATGAACAATGTATAATTAAATGATGAACATTTACTTAGAACGATATGTATCCAAGACAAAAATTGAATACGAGATCCTCAGGATACTAATCAGGATCACTACCGAAGATGATAACCATCGTTATAGTGTCTAATTATAAAAGTTAAAAACATTGAGGCTGTGCTTAGATAGCCCACAAATCTGACCTTAATTCCAGCATGCACATCCTTCATTCCATCTAATTATTGCCTAGCAAAATAATTAAAACTATCTCTTAATAGGCACATAACAGTGACATCATCTATAACATACGATTATGCAAGCGCAAGCTCCACCAGACACAAGTCACATTTCCTTTTCCCACAGCAAATCGTGTCGCCTATGGACGCGCTAATAATAGTCGATGACGCGATCACCATAGGTCACTTCGATCAGCGATTCGCTAGTCACCTTCGCTGTGTATGTGTTGCACGATGCACCACCACCGAGAGTCATTTGTTACTAATTGTTATTAATCGCAACACCCAGGCCCAGCCAGGTCAGTTATATATGAATCGTGACTGGTGCGCGGATGTCTGTGATGATGTATGGTAGACAAGTGTAAACGGAAAAAATAAGATATATGATCTTGAGCTTTGTTCATTATATTTTTTACGTTTTTTCCGGGTTGATTTATGCTATTTATTGTTACGCTGTCGTGAAGCTGCACAGGTTACATCTAATGTGATTATCGTCATGTTGAATAATTGCGTAAAATGTTTACTTGACGTTATTTTGTGCTACTAGGCATAAACCTTTACTAAGATGGTATTTACAACTAAGTAGGTACTCAGAAACTGTTGAAAATAAATACTTCAAAATCTACTCCTTCTATTGTATGTTACAGTTTACCGAAAGGAATAGCCTTGGTAATACTGAAAATAAAATAATAAATAGCGCCATACTAAAGGGTAAATAGCTCCGTGATAACGCATCCGAAATATCAAATTCACTATAGTTATCTAAATGTATTTCAAATTTCTTTAATCGTAGTGGCTTCCTTCTTTCGATTAATCTCTGTTTAGGATCTTGTTCTACCTTTTGAACCTTATTTGTTAAATTTTTTCATATTTTTGTATTCGTCCATTCGGATTATTTCGTTGTAAAACTTAAAATGTTTTTGATTTTGTTGGCAAAAAAAAAACTGAATGTGCGTGACGGGTTGATCGATGTCAAGATGACGGAGGAATAAGGAAATCAAATCTGTTGTTGTTCCAAGGAACAATTTTTAATTAATCGTAATGATGCAAAATCATTACTGTTGTTATTAATTCGAATTGTGAACATAAAAAGTTACAGTTAAGTTTTCTATTTGTGACTTACGTCCCCAGTTTTCACATATCTCTTCGTTGAATGTTGGCGAACTGAAATCAATTCAAATAAAAATAAT
Organism: Poecilus cupreus; assembly: GCA_963942605.1. NCBI lineage: Eukaryota > Metazoa > Arthropoda > Insecta > Coleoptera > Carabidae > Poecilus > Poecilus cupreus. The sequence goes on along the minus strand of OZ012714.1, from coordinate 6,656,222 downwards.
GACTTATACCAAACTAACCTAGATGAAACTCAATAGCCAGAAAGCGATCTGAACAATCAGATATGTATTCTGTTTGAGATATGCTTTCCAATTCAGAGAACAATTGCCGATATTTAAATATAATATTGGATTCCTACCTAGGGTAAAGTGTAAAGTAAAATTTTCTGTTTTATAATTACTACACTTTGTCACTTTACACTAGTTAAACTACATGTACAGAGCACACTTAACTAATATTTCCAAACCCTGTCTATTTCACAGAATAATTGAAAGAAAATCTAATTCATACTTCATAAGAACAAATACCAAGAGTTTCAACCTAAGCAATGAATGTTTTCCTTATTTTTCTAGTTCATATTGCTGTCGTTATGTATCAGCCACATTTTTCGCTAATATAGTTCTTCCAATTGGAAGTACATTCATGTTTTCATATAATGTTTCTTGACAGCACCGAATATTTTAATTATAAGGACCTAAATGCTTTCTCGTCACTCTACTGAGTGTATAATAGTTTTATAGATCGACTTGAAAATATTTGTCAGGCTGTAATAGCATTTATTCCCGTCAATTTTGTTTTCTTTATTTTATCGTTTATGCTGTTATTGAAGTCAATCAAACACTCTAGAATGTACACTCCAGAAATATATTTATGTAAAAGCACTATATTCAATGAAGTAATTTTTAAATACCCTCCTTATGCAGCACTATTATTATAAGTTATTCTTCCGTGTCTCGTATGCATACATTATAATGCTTCCGTTTCTTGTTCTGCACTGAAGATGAAGAGCCAGCAACTTCTCGCTAGAACTGCAGGTGTAAAATGCAAAGAGTTAACGCTCGTTCGCCAGCGTCATTATCGTCTATAATTAATGCCCTGTGTTTTGAAAGAACTTCCGATTATAAATCCTGATTAAATGTAATTGAAACCGGCCTATGTCCCTGCAAAAACATCATAATTATTTTTATACATAAGTATTCATCTTTACTGGCTTTAATTTTAGTAATCCTGTAATACTTTAGGGTTTTTAACCACAGGAAAATGGAGATATATTCTTATTTGTTACAACATCGTATAATTTGTCATCATAAACAAGTGTCATTCTCGCCAGAGATATTTCTGTTCTGTTTCCGATTCATTTAAACTGTACTAAAATTAACGAAACTACATATTTCACATTTTTTGTGTTCGCCTTGCCTTCTGAAAAAACTTATTTCAATGGTCGGTCTGTCTATCTGAAACATAATACTTTTTAGTTTTGCAGTTTAATGTTTATTAAATTACTCTGCGGACACTTTAGCCTTCATATTACAATTTTACATAATCAGATCCCCTAATCCATATATTTAAAGATAATCAGCATTATTAACGTCCACTTACTTAGATGAAATGTAATCAATACACGATATCACATAAATATTACGCCAGTCAATTTCAAAGTACACCCTGAAGTGTTTAATTTAATATACTCGCTTCAATCTTAGATGTAACATTCCAGCTGGTTTCGATATGATCTGAAAATGGCTGTTATCAAATCTACAGCCACTAGCATTCGTTCCAGGAAGTGTTCAACAACAACGAATCGATGATTTCATAGCCTGAAGTAGTGATAATAAAATTGTAGTAACAAGTAGTGTCCTCAGAGAATTTATAACTGGGAAACTGGGTCTTATCTCTTGGGATCTGGGGAAACGTAGAGGTTGAAAATAGGCGTACGGGTTTTGATTAATCATGCAGGTCCCAGCCTACTGTTTATTTTGAAACGAATGTGGAAGCGGAGCCTACGTAATGTGTAATTATGTATATGTTCCTAGTTTATGTTGAAATCAGGATTTTTGTAATATCCCGGGAATTAACTAATAGACCAATTTTATAAGTAGGTACATTAAACTCTGTTATTTCCTTTTTAATATAATATTTAACCATTTTATAGCTCATTTCCTGACAATTAAATTTTCAAGGTAGATTATAAATTGTGTACTTAAACAATATAAAAGTGAAACTTATATAATACACATTAAAATGATACACAAACTATTCGGTATACTGAAAAAAAAGATGTATTTTTTGAAAATTTACTAAACTTTTTAGTAAATACTATCAATTGTCATAAAATTTTTAGAAAAGCATCTTATATCTTCAGCTTATCGAATAGTTTGGTAAATTCTATACGGTACTTTTTTTTTTCGTGCATTGTGTAACGAAATAAGTGTTATTTATATTGTTTTATTATTGTACATAGTTCAGGTATTAAATAGTATATTGTACAACAAGCATGGAATGGTACTTATTTCCTACGAGTATAAAAGTTTGTAGCATGAGCCGAAGGAGAATGTTGCAAATCATAAGAGTATGAAATGGACATTCCATGCAAATTATACACTATACTTTTTCTACGACCACGATATTATTTCCTAATTAATTTATATTTTAATAATAAAGATGTCCTCATTTAACTACTTCAATATGACTATGAGTATCCTAGCAACTAGCTACAAAACAAAAATTAATAGTATATTGTGTCATTAGGAGTAAATGTGATACTTTGTGTGCTGAGCATGTAAGTTTGAACGACGAGCGAAGCGAGTCGAACAATTACATGCGAAGCACCCAAAGACACATTTACTCCGAATAACACATGCTATTTTTTCTTCAAACATAGAAAATAAAATTATAAATATTATAAAATGCTCAAAACTTGAACAAATATTTTGTCTTATCTAGCATTTCAAGTTGCCGTAGAATATGCTGTTTTGTTATTTTTGTTTATTTGTTTAATTTTTACTGTCAAATTATTGAATTACAACCTAACTATTTTTCATAATATTTTACTTTGTCCGCCGCCGGCATAAATGTGTTGCCATGGATACACTTTTACGCCGGCGGCGACAATATTGAACTTCTGCTTGTTGAATACAAATACATAACAACGTACTTTTATGACGTTTGAAGAAAAACTATATTATTTTTCATAAATGTCACGTTTCAAGATTTTATAAGATAAAAATGAAAAGTGTGCACCTGAACTGAAATCTGTATTGAAATACTCATAAAAAAAAACAATTTATAATAATTATTATTAAATTTTGGGGAGCACGACTTGACAACTAGTAACAGCACATCTGCTTGATATTTATTGTTATTTATCAATAAACACTGTAAATTCCCACAAGCATAAATTAAACAGTATGCATAGAAATGGCTATTGTACGTGCTTAGTTTCTTAAGAAATATAAATAAAACGTTTCAATATTTTCTTTTCCTCTAATATATTGCAGTTTAAGCAGAAGGACACAAAACATATTGAGCAAATATTGACAAATCTTACTTCATTTAATTTTTATATAACAAAATCTATTGTACTTACTTTCTCAACACAAACCACCTACATACAAGTTACAAGTACATTGTACACACTCTTGTTTATTTACCATGATTGCACTAGTCACTAGCTCTTCAATCGCCAATTTCCCAACACATAATTAAGTCATGAAATAAGCCTTTAACCACGTCAACAAATAAAGTTGTTCTCGCTGAACATCCGACAGTCCGGCGATTTAAGAAACAGCGCTCGCTGCGATCAGCACTGGGTGGTTTGTTTTTTCGTGATAAAATTACAAATTATCGTTATTATTATGCCACACTTGTCATACATTTTGTTTTCTGCAAAGTACTGCATAGAGCCATGCCGTGCTATGGGCATTCATTACAGTACGCAGACCTGTTTGCAGAGTGCAGACGAAAACGAAAAAGAAGAATCAAAGTAAGAAATGTTGCTGCAATTATTTCTAATGTTGTGGTGAATAACCCTCTATGCCTGTTATGCAATAGTAAAGGAATTGGCAAGGAGAGGATTCAGGAAAGGATAATTGTACTCGTTTCTTACTTAATTGCTTTTTACTTTCATGTGCGTAAGAAATATACGAAATATGAAAAAAATAATGGAGGAATTTTGCGGAAATACATGTTTTAAGGACCATTTTCTCTAATTACAGGTGCTATGAGAACAAGCAAATAACTTAAACATCGTTTAAAATTATATTGTTTCTATACAATTTAATCCCTAATAAACACATTGACGTAGAGTGCATCGTCATATATCTAAAAAAATCTGGTGTGGGCACCACACTACTTTCTTATACAAATAAATTGTTTACTAGAAAATAAATTAAATACTCCTCCAAACTTAACTTGAAATTTATTACTTATGTATAATTTGAACATGAATAAACTCATTGCTGTAGTACGCATCGTAATATGTCTTATATTTATCGAAATATGGCGATTTGTAATATTTTTCAAAATACGGAAATTTCCCCAAATATGACTTAAAATTGTAAAATTTGTTTATTACATTTCTTTATAATATTCGCGCCAGGAAACCCATTGCAGCAGAGCGCATCGTCATATCTCTAATATTTTTCGAGATAAGACGATTTTTTATATTTTCCGAAGAGCAACTTCAAGGGGCTGTAACTCGAAAACTATACAAGATATCGAAAAATATCTCCAGTTTTGTGTTTTTCATGCCATTTATAATAAATTAGTAAATTTTTAAAATTTTGAAATTTTTTTGAATTTTCTTCTAAAATTTCGATTGGAGATATCTCGAAAAATATGAAAGATACAGACTTGCAGTGTGCACCAATCGATTCAGCTCGACGAAATACATAAACCCTGAAAATTTCAGAAAATTCGGAAAACCGGTTGAAATGTTAGGGCAAAAAGTCTGAAAATGGCCAAATTCAGGGCAAACGTCAATGGGTACCACTTGACTTTTTGAACAAAAACGCCATTTTCAAGCTTTTTGCTCTAACTTTCCATCCCGTAAAGCGATTTTTATGAAACTTTGCATACTTATGTATTTCAACGAGCTGAATCGATTGGTGAACACTGCAAATCGGTATCTTTAATATTTGTCGAGTTATCGCCGATCGAAATTTTGTACAAAAACACCAAAAAATTTTAAAATTTTAAAAATTTGCTAATTTGTTATATAAGGCACCAGAAAAGCTAAACTGAAGAGAATTTTTAGATATCTCGTGTAGTTTTTGAATTACAGGCCCTTAAAGTTGCACTTCGAAAAATACCAAAAATCGACGTATCTCGAAAAATATTAGAGATCTGACGATGCGCTCTGCTACAATGTGTTTCTTAGCGCTTATATTATAAAGAAATGTAATAAAAAAATATTACAATTTTAAGTGAGGACATTCCATGAGTTTCAAATTTTTCTATCGGTATGTGAATCTGTATTGAATGATTAATAATTACAGTTTCTGTTATTTGTTTGTTCCCATAGCAACTAAAATTAGTTTCTAGTATGACTTGTTCCTTGCGTATGACTATTTTAAAATAGAAATCTATTAATATCTAGTCAGCAAAACTTTCTAACTAATAATACAAATATTACTTACATTTATAATATTTCACAAGACATATTTTTGACACTTCACAATTATTTGACACGTTTGACAAATAAATATTCAAAAATGTTTTCGTTTTTTTCCTATTGTAACTAAGATTATTGAAATATATTCTTGAATATATAATTTAGTTTTTCTCAAAATTAGAAGCATGTACAAGAAAAGTGCAAATAACATTTTATATTCCAAATATTATTGCTAACATCTTTTATTTGAAACTTTTTCTCTAAGCTTATTCTATTTTTGAAAAAACTTGAATTTATTGTTTTCTGTGTCCAGTAAAGTCCTCTTCCGGTTGTTTAATTTCATTGAAAATCAACTCAGTTCTTCATTTTTTCATAAAACTTGTAAATTCCAAGTTTCGTTCACATATCTTTCTAGTTCATGAGATATTGCGCACACGGACATCCATCCATCCTCACACACAGACATCATTGAGAAATTGGTCTTAACGGATTCAGTGGACGTCAAAATATGTATTTCCGCAAAAATCTCGTCCGCGATTTTTTTCGTGATTCCAATACTTCCTTATACTTTGTATAAAAAAGTAAAAAAGAGAGCAACTTTGAGAAACTTCAAAGCATAATTTGAAAATTTTCGAAGATTTTTCAGAATTATTGGTCTGCGCGTTAAGTAAGAAAATGAATTTTAAATTCAAAAAACTTAACCCTATATCCCTGTGATTTTTCGGATTTTAAATAATTTTTTTCTAAAATTTTAACCCTTAGATCAACTGTTCTGAAATATTATATACTTATTCAATTCAATGAAGTTTGTTTCGATTCTGTATCTTTATTATTTTTTTATACATTGCACAACAAAAAAAAAATCTGAATTTAATTTATATAGAAACGGCATGAAAATATTGCATGTATACTAAGTAGTATTCATTTCGAACATTAAATAGGCTATGAAAAAATGTCTCTAATGGAAGATGTTAATATTAATATTTGAAATAAATAATTTATATAATACGTGCATACATAATTAAGGGTTTAATGGACAAGTCGTATAAAATACGAGTCAATAAAACCCTATTATGTACCTTTTACATAAAATATTTTATGTTTGACTGCATTGTATATTATTTTTCTTCAGCTTAGAACGATATTTATATTTGACACATGACGATTACATGAAAAAAAAATTATGGTTTCGAAGTATACTTTTTTTCTGTTGGTTTGGTTACCAAGTTGCTTAGTGTTTATTATTATTTGTTTTAAAATAATTATGCAAGTTTTCATTTCATATCTCATTCATTCTGACCTGTTATTATGCATGAAATCGTTCAAATAACATCAAAATAATACTTCTAATTATTGTATAATTAATATAATCATTACTAAAAATGATGCTTTTATTTAATTACTTACCTAAAAAAATTAAGAAAATAATTTGGTCGTTTATTTTGACAACAGATTTTTTTTTTACTTTATTGGACTAGTCCATAAAGAGCCACTTTATAGCCGATAAACAAGTGATTATGATAAAGTATAACAAAAAATATTCAGTAATTATATCCCAAGTGCATGGCAAATACCTGAATATTTTTGTGAGTGCACGAACGTGCACGGGAGAAAATATTCTGATTGTATTTGCCATGAAAAGAAACAAATTTTTTCAATCAGAAATTGGAGCAATGTTTGATGCTGTAAGTACCTACACAGACATTAGTTTAAGTATCTTGAAAAATGTTAGATAAGTAGGTATCTACTTTACAGTCTCTTTACTCGTTTACATATACCATTCAGTTGTAATTCGCACCATTAAAATTGGTACATTCTCTCTACCTCTTCAAATAAAATTCATAGTTAACATGGTCGTAATTGAGCTTGTTAGTTAGTTGAGAAACCCCATACGCTTTCCAATTAATAATTATTTATACAAAATTTTTCGCCGTTTTCATCTATCAGGCATGTAACGTGTTTAATTAACCAGTAACCTTTAAATCAATTACCGGCGCACGTACCGCTTCGCCGGAGACTCATAGAGGAATCGATTGGCGAGTGAATGAGTTGAAGTCGGAGAATTTCACTTTTACTGTAATTACAAGGTCCTTCCGCCGCGGTTGAACCGTTGCAACCACACGAGAAGAGCACAGCTATCATCGCATCAACCACAGCGAGATGTGCAACGAGTTATGTTATTAAACTTATACAATACGCAAGATGCATTTGTTCGAGACGATTGACGGGTATTGACATACTTCAAGGTGATTTTCCTGCCATCAAGTCTTTATATATTATTAGACACAATTCTTTCAAATGGAATGTCACAATTTTCATATTGCATTGTTACTTTCTTGTACGTAGTATAACGAAGTATAATGATCGTGAAGAAATCGATTTATATACGAGGGGAGTTTCAGATATTTTAAACTCAGAACCAAACGAATGGGGTATAGTGCTCGCCAAAATAAATGGAGGCTTACCACAATCAGTATGGAGTCTGATTACCTTTTAGGCCAGAGTGGGTTTATTTAAAAACTTGTATTTCTAAACATAATGCTATTCACAAGTCTATACTAAGGGCTACTAACTAAGGCATTTAAAAATTTGGCACTGTTACTTTGTAAAAGTTGTTGATTACCTTGGAGATCGACAATTTTTTCATAGCAACAGTGTTAAATCTTAAAATGCCATAGCTGGTATCCCTTAGTATGGAGGTGTGAATAGCACCCATTACGTTGAATTTTCTAAGAATCTACGGGAAAAACAAAATTTATAATCTGAAAACAGAGGCGTCGGAAGTCGGGGTCAGAGGAGGCAGACCACTCCCTCCGTATAAAATCGTGAATATATATGTAGGTAGAAAATGAATAAATTTTTGAAATATTTCAGTTTTGTATTAAACTGTATTTTATTTTAATCGATTATTTGGTTAATATTAATAAAAGTTTAAGATTATACCTACGACAATTTTTCCATTCCATTTTTCCATTGGTTTTTTTTTTCATTTCAATAGTTTGTTTTTATTAATTTGTTAAATTCTAAAATTTGGATATTCAACTATCAAACATAAACTATCTGTAGATAAGCCCGTTTCGCTTGCACTTTTACCAAACAAACCCTAAGCCTACATAACTCACGCTTGATAAGCTCGAATCACAGTATTCGTTTTTAATTTTTATTAAAAATTGTTTAAAATGAAGAGGGTCAAATTTCTGATAGTATCTTCGTGCCATTGGCTGCAATATTCTTTGTCAAATGTATTATGATTTGTTATAAAATAAAATTGAAATCTAAAAAAAATTAAATAGGTAAAAAATTAGTGGAAAAAATGGTCAGTGGAAAACAAGGTCAATGGAAAAAATGTTCAGTGGAAAAAATCGATTGGGAATTATGGTAAATTGTTTTTGTGTACAAAAAAAAACCCCAAAAAAATTGTCTAGTTAAAATTTTTATATTATTAACTTCGACCCCCTCCCCCTTCTGACAAAAATTACTGACGTCCCTATTTGAAAATAATTTATGCTAAATAGTAGTAATATGCTAGTACTAAATAAAGAATGTATTAAGTAATTTTATATTAGTTACATTACATTACTTTAGCGTTGAAAATTTTTTTACTGCTTTCAAATAAGTGTCTGCACTTTTAACCCCTATAATCCTCTAATAAGGTACCTGCAGTGAGGTAAGGTAAGTAATTATTTATTTTGGCGAGCACTATATTTAGATATCTAGAAGGCGTGCATAAGGTCATCGTCACTTCAATTGTTTTCATTTAGTAAGTGTCAAAATGACAGGGCAGGCAATTCATGTTTCCGTTGCGCAACACATAATAATTATTGTGAAGGGTGCCAAACCAAGTGATATTTTTATTTAATAAATTCGGCAGTAAAAAATTAAGTATATTTCAGTCTTTATATACTCGTAGGTATCAAATTAAAAATTTATCTTTTATACTATTTGTGCTCTCGGTGTTTGAATATGTTTACCTACATATACATACGATTGTATTGGGTTAAGTGCAGTAATGTTAATTGAAAGTTAATTGCATTTTCGTATTGTCTTCTTGAAATTACTGCTTGTATTAGGCAGCTAAATGGTACGATGATCATTTTATGTTTATGTACTTTTCAGCTTCACGTAATTTTTAAAAATACTTTAAATGTCAAACATGTAAAGTTCATTAAAAATCCATTACCGTCTGATAAAAACAGAGTTTCATTGTTTCCTTATAAATGAAATAACAATTAAATATTCCCATAAAAGTTCAGTCATAATGTGTCAAATAACAGTTTATGGCCTCTTGTTTTCAATAAAGCAGCTTTTCTCAACGAATGACACGAAACAATGTGGGATTTATGTCCACACCTTCCTAACATTGTTAATTGTTTTCTTCATCGGCTGCGTTTACCAAAACAAAACATGTAGTCAAGCCTACTCCATCCCAAATTTGAATTTACACTTCCGACATAAATTTTTAAGTAATTTATGAACTATTGTGTTAATTTAATTAATTATATAGCTCCTAGCACGTATAAGTAACTGTAAAAGAATTACCAAAATTAATTCAAAGAAGTTGTTTGACCATTCAGCTGGAGTGCATCAAGATCTATTTTTAATTTTCCCGTTTAGTATTCATCAGTGAATACACTATTTAATCTCACGTTTAATCGTCTTGTTTACTTTGAGATCGGTTTAGCGATGAATAAATACTACTTCAAAGTGATTAATATGTTTGTCTGCTACAGCTGGATCAGGGAATTTGAAACTTTTGCACCATGGCCTATAGATATGTAGTGAATTATGACCAGTTCGAAATTATATTCTCATTTATTCTGATTTTTTAATTTTCAATAAATTTAATAAAATAAACACACACCAAAATATGAAATCAACTACACTATAAAATATAAACTAAAATTAATCTGAATAAGAATTGGAAGAAATTAGGTTCTTTTAATAAATCTTTAATGTTTTACAAGGTTCTTTTAAATTTTTCTTATACTATAGGAAAAATTAATAAGCAAAAAAACACGTCATCAAATAATATTAGAATAATGTTCTCATTATACATTACGGTTACATTACTGCATTGCTTTCGCCGTTTTCTGCTTTATTATTGTGCAGCATGTAAAATGAAATGTAGCGGCTAGGGATTTCAATGTTATTTTATTAATTTTGCTGCAAAAAGTGTAAATATAAAACATTTGATTACCTAAATATTAGTATTTCATGATATATCAGTCAAATTATAATGAATAATTATCAGAACAGTTGTAGCACAGCCATAGAAAATTAAGCAAAAATGAGAAATATTTAAATGAACTGTCAATTTCGCTATAATATCATTACAATCTTCTACGAAATTTCTATAGAAAATAATACAACACCGCAAAAGAAATGTCAAATATTTTTAGTTTTTGTTTAATTTTACAAAGCCGTATTACAATTTTTGTATTAATATAAATAACAACTTTTTTCTTCTCGTGTATAAATACCTATGTTCCTATTATTTCAATTTTTTCGATGAATTATGGATTCATAATTCACTCTTCTCGACCAATCACAGAACCAGAAATCCATAATTTACTGTTATTTTAAAGACGTGATCTGGATTACCTAGCAACGGCCGTCTGACAATTGATATGTTGCATTGTGTATTTTTAGATTGACGTTTCTCAACGTGTGTTTTCAACGAATTTCGATTATTTTCAAAAGTGATTTCAGAATTTACTGGCGTAGAAAAAGTATAGTATTATATTCGGCATTATGGTCATTATTTACTCGGATGATTTGCAAACTTCATCTTCGTGAATAATAACTATCATAATCCCTCATATAATAATAAACTATTGTATTTACAATTTTACTGTGAAAGGAATAGGTAAAAATTTTCAAAATATTTTGTCAATTTTCCGGAATTTTCTCATGATAACTTGCATAATTTCTATTTCACTGTGATTTCTCACGCACCACTGCTAACTTCTTCAATCCAATCAACGCCATGTGCCGTACTTTTAATAATCATAATAACATTAGATTTTTGCGCTACTTTTTCAAAATTCAAAAATAATATAGCTATGTGCCTGAAAGATCACTGAATTTATCAATTTATTGCATATGTAATTTCTACTAGCTGTTTTCCTTTTTCGTTTTTTTTTTATATGTTATTTGAGATGTTATATTCTATAATTTTACTCCGTAATTGGAATTTTATTTTTGTTGGGTAAATAAATAAAAAAAATAAATAAATAATCAGCAAGGCTAATTAAAATTTTAAGGTTCCCATTAAACTTCGCGTAATCAATTTTGTAGAATTTTCTTTGATCCCGATACATCCCAATTTCTTCAACTCAACTATTTATACTTCGGTTCCATTGTAGGTTTATTGTCACTGTACTTTCAAATTTCACTTTTTTTTTTAATTCGATAAATAAACATAACCTGAACACTTACACCAATTTTACCGTTATTTGCGTTATGCTTTCAACTTCACCAAACCTGTGTGAGAAAGACAAGTTTCAGTATTTTATTAATTAATTAATTATTAATTTTGTTAATGTCTTTATAATGATTATATATAGGTATTTACACGAAGATGTGAAGATTGTTAAAAATATCGAAATTTTTCTATTATGGTAACATTCCTATTGGTTAACTGTAGGTGTGTTAGATTGTCAAAGACATATGACATATTTTTTGCGATGAATTCATCATATAAATAAAAGATTTAACGGGTATGAAAGCTATTTATGGGAACTAATAAAATGTAACGAATTACTGCGACTAACCAAGTTTGTAGAGTAACCATAAAAACAAGTTAGAAATGCATTTACAGTTCTGCGCGCATATTTATTAACGCTGGCATTAAATCTGCATTTACATTTCTTAAATTACTTATATTTGAAATAATTGTGGTACCCTATCATTACGCTCGCGATTAAAGCAGCAGACAAGTCAACTAAATTGACCTCTGATCTTATAAACAACAATTCTGTGATGTTTGATTAATTCAATTGTTGCCGATTGTTTAGTATTCATTTTGTCATACACCACTCAACAACTTGAATTTATAAATCCTTTTATCTGAAATTAATTTTTTATCTTAGTACATTTGTTAACCTTGCTTATCATACTAATTTGTACTAAAAATAATTGACCAACAAGGTCGCCGAAAAACATGAATGAAATACATAAAGAACGTCGACCTTTAACATTTTTTGCTATGGCTAGACCTCAAATTAAATGTACCATATTTACTTAAACAAATTATTTAATAACAAGAGTTATTTGTAGTTTTATATATTTATAAAATATCTAATATTATAAGCTAAGAAAGACTTTCAAAATAGTAAGGAATTATGATTTACAAAATAGGAGAAGCCATGTCTTGTTCAACTCTTAGCCTTCATTCGATTCACTAATAGATTTCTAAGCTCCTCTTATGAGTCTACCATTGGCACATTTCGATCTATCTATAATTTTAGTTCTTCAAAATTTATTTTAGTGATATGAGTGAGTAACCACACCAGATTTCTCTGGTTGGTTAAAACAAATGGCCCGTTTGTGTTCCATAATTCTTGTTATCGTTCTGCTAGTCTGTCCTATGCAACATATTCCATATTCACATATAATTTTGTACTGAAGCGGGAAAATATCCATCGCATTCTTCAACAAACGTTGTAATTTGAGATGTGGAGCAAAAGATACTAAATGACGGTTAAGTGAAAGACAAGTCAATAATCTAAAATAAAGTATAGATTTATTCTTAATTTGTAAACGTACTAGCAATTTTACTTTTCAAACGTAACTTTTTCAAAGTCAAACCGTACGTGTAAAGTCATTATCATATGGTGTAAACTAACGTTATATAGTAAAAAATAGTACAGTTTAATATCTAAGTTTTATTTAATGTTAGAAATTGATTATACCATTTAGTAAATATAATATGCACTGCATTATAGTACTTGTTTTTCGACTTTTGTAAAACACTAATGTCCGATTTCACCAGCGATAGTTAAATTTTAAACTTAGTTTAATTAAATAAAAGCACATCGAAGTTACATGTGATATGGAGTAAAGGACGTTAATGTCAAAGATTCGATATGCTTTTATTTATTTATCCCAAGTTTAAAATTTAACTAACTTTGGTGAAACCGGGCATTAAACGAAAAAATTTAAACGGCCGAACTCGGTTGTATAAACAACATAAAACCTCGTCGTTATAGTTACCTCGATCTTATATCCTTCCATACATGACTTGCGCATTATTTCGGGAGTAATTTCACTTTCCAATGGGTTGGACCGGTTTTTGCGGAACCGTTCATTTAAATTCCCGACTAACGCAGCGTATTATTTACACCTACATTAGCGGTTTTTGTCTACGCTGGTGGCCACTAATACTGAACTTATCTCTTTGTGTTGTCGGTAAATAAAAGACGAGTTGACCATGCAATTTGATGCAATTATTGCGGGAAAAAAGTCGGACAGACCGCCTGATAATTACTTTATGATGCTGATTTAAGTGCCCAGCTTCTATGAATTGTGTTCAGGTCCGTTAGATTATTATAAATTGTAATTAACTTGCGTCTGCGCTTTTTGTCTTTACTGCACAGTAGCTCAGTTGTTTACATTTTAAATTAAATCCACTGAAATTTTTACACCAGACAATAGTACTTTAACCTAACTCTTTGCAGATTATCGTTATTTCAAATTACTTAAACAAACTCTCTTTACTTTCTTGTACATAGTATAAGAATGTATAGGAATCTTAAAATAATCAATGGCGTCCGTGTGGGTGGATGGATGGATGTGTGTCAATGATTCACGAATGGAAGAAGACATAGTAAGTTATTATTAGTAACCAAACTTTTTAATTATAAGTTTCATGAAAACACAAATAGAAATAATTGAGTTTTTCTTCAAACGTCATAAAAGTACGTTGTTATGTATTTGTATTCAACAAGCAGAAGTTCAATATTGTCGCCGCCGGCGTAAAAGTGTATCCTTGGCAACACATTTACGCCGGCGGCGGACAAAGTAAAATATTATGAAAAATAGTTAGGTTGTAATTCAATAATTTGACAGTTAAAAATGAAACAAATAAACAAAAATAACAAAACAGCATATTCTACGGCAACTTGAAATGCTAGATAAGACAGAATATTTTTTGAAGTTTTGAGCATTTTATAATATTTATAATTTTATTTTCTATGTTTGAAGAAAAAATAGCATGTGCTATTCGGAGTAAATGTGTCTTTGGGTGCTTCGCATGTAATTGTTCGACTCGCTTCGCTCGTCGTTCAAACTTACATGCTCAGCACCCAAAGTATCACATTTACTCCTAATGACACAATATACTATTATTTTGGTAACAATTGCAAAAACAAAAGTGGAAATTCACTTGTCACAAAATTTTTAATTTATTTCGAATATAAATCAGTACGAAAAAAGTTTCAAATAATATATGTTATTTAAATATAAATTGTTATTTCCAATTTTCTCGTATTTTCTTATGGATTTGAGAAAAATTAATATAATATTTAATAATACATAGTCAATTTTTTTTTTACAAATTTAACTTAAATTTGGTACGATAGTCATTTGTTTTATACAATACCAAATTGAATCTTCCAGTTTGGGGAAAACCAAGTTATGTTTATAAATATGTATATCACCTTTTTTACCCATTTTGGGTGTGACAGGCTACTTTCGCAGATCTCGGTATCTGTCAGCAGTGGGATTCGAAATGAAGATCTCATGATCCACCGTCCGATGCGTTACCACTGAACTATTTACTTTATTTTTATAATAAAATATTTAAAAATTATAATTGCTTGGAGGCCGTGATATGACGCGCAAAAATATATCATAATATCATATATCATAATATCGAGATCTGCTTTGAGCAGAGTGCCACACCTAGATATGGGTAAAAGACGTGATGATATATGTATTTCTTTATTTTTATAATTGCTATAAGACCACACGAATACCTCCATTACCTATTCTATATGTCAAACATTTGCAAATACTCTAATTGAGAAAGTTCAGAAGACAGAATATGTTTTATTGTTTTCATTTATATTGCACTATTGCATAAAGATCAACAGTATGCACAATCACTAATACCAATCATTATCGGAAATAAAAATTCTCAAGATTTCTCTGATGACATTTGAAAGCCTAGTAGTTTAATATTTAATTAATTATTAAATGTTATATACGTTGTTAGTGTATAATCATAGTTCTTGTTTATATCTTTATTACAGATTCCTTCAATGGAATTAACATTTAAATCTTACATAATTACACCTTGCTTTAATGACATACGATACGTGACATACATTTTTAATAGTAAAACGAATCGGAGAAATATTGACTGGAAAATATTACATCTATTTCTTTATAGAAGATATTCAATGCTTTGACATACAATTCCGTTTATGAAGAATATTTACTGTTAAAATAAAATTTTATTAGAAAGGCAATGTTTCATGTGCAATAATATATCATCGCGCTATTTATTTACTTTTGGGTGTGGCTCTCTGCTTTTACAGATCTTGGTAAGAGATACATTTTTATTAAAATGCAGTTACCGACCATCAAGGTTAAAAGTGGTTAAATTATAATTCTTCTCAATTTGAATATACATATATAACATCACGCTATATCCCACTCAGTGGGGAGCACAAACCCAGAAACACAGTCAACCAACATCAATCTCCTCCAAACATTCCTATCCTGACACATCACTTTCGCCTCATCCTCATTCAAAGTGCGATTCATACATGCTCGTCAATTCTTCACACTCGGAATCATTCACGCAACAAACCATACCCAGCAACTTATTCCTCGAACGTCTACGCAATCGTTCACCTTCAGTCTCACCCGCATATATTAGTTTCACCAACCTTTTTCATTCGACATTCACTCAATATGGCCAAACCACCAATTTGAATACGTAGCAGATTAAAGACACACAGTAATATTCGATCAGTTCAAAAAAAGAAAACGAGTTTGTCAACAGTCTTGCAGAAAATGAAAATATTGAATTATAAAATCCAGAAAAACCAGTTGCAAACCGTTGTGTGGTTGCATTACTGATCCAATCGCATTTGGTAATGTCAGCGATGTTGCCTGTCCAGCGCGAGTCAAGGTCACGCCAAGGTCACCTCGTCGACGTCGCCAGTATGTCTCCATCGATGTTGCACTTCACTACTCGTTTATAATAATAATCAGTACTTTATTTACTAATAGAACATGAAGTGGGCAAATAATGTGATCGTTACAAAAAATGTTACAGAATAGGATTAAAAATAAATGAAGCAAAAATAAACTAATTTTACTTGATAAAACCTTTTATTTGAAATCGTCATTAAAAGTTCAGAAATCGTCACTAAAGTAACACGACGATTTTGAGCAACCCAGTGCTGGCAATCGTTAAATAATTATTGTAATTTTGGCAGATACATTGACGTACTATAGTAAATTTAGATGTAACATGAAACAAAATGTGCAAGAAGAATAAACTAATTAATTCCGATAACGAAATTGAGTACAAAACACATAATTTTGAGTGTTATTTACGATAACTTCACTGTTCAAGGTTGGCATCACTGACTGTCAGTTTCAATTGACAACTGACAGATGTATAAACTTAACCTATATAATATTTTATTTACAGTTTTTTTTCTAATTTTATATTTCAAATAATATTTAATATGTACCGCGGCACTGAAGTTCCATTTTATCACTCACATGGTTTATTTTCCTCGGCCCCCCGGGCCTCGGCAGCTAAATTCCATATTCGTGATAAAAAGTTAAACTTCAGTGACTTGATACATAAATAACTATGGATTTAAAATTTGAGCGTTGAAATATTTTAATATTTAGGCATTATGCTAGCAAATACAGAAAGAGTAAGAGAAGCAGAACTCAGAAAAAAGTAATGAGCTTTCCACACACAAATAAATAAATAATAGTATATTGTGTGATTACTATTAGGAGTAAATGTGATACTTTGTGTACAGAGCATGTAGCAAATTACATACTATATTTTCTTCAAACATAGAAAATAGATTTCAAAAAAAGAAAACTATCTAGGAAACAAATATATAAATACAATAAAACTGTCATTGTTTCATAAAAATCAGTCTCTGAATAATAACTGAGTATTAAGTCACAGAAATCGGCCAATCCAATCAATCGGTAACTACGGACGCATTTCGTTCTTATTGGAACTTATCAGCGTAGTGTAACCAGCCAACTGGCAGTGGCACCGATTGACTGGACCGGCGAGATCTAACATCCCAACAGGTAATAGAATGGAAAATAATATTAGGACCAGAAAATATATCAGAAAACGAATACAGAATAAGAATTAACTAGGAAATAGAACAAAAGTTGGAAAGAGAAAACAGTGAACAAAATCAAACTACAGAGTCAGATGGCTTGGACATATATGCAGAGCAGAAGAAAAGTTTAATAGTAGAATAGGGATCAGGAGGAAGAAGAAGACGAGGCAAACCCAAATCAACATTTCTAATGGAAGTAAAAGAAGAATTCAATTAAAAATAAAATGCCTACCCATGTTCTTGGCAGGTTAATCACAGAGACCAATTTTATAGTACTAGAAATATTTGAAGCTATAAAAGGAGAAATCAATTAGATATTTGAAAGTAATATTTATATTTTGTATGTATTGTTATTGTTACAATGAATCATAAATTGTTAATTAGTTTTGCGCGTGCTGTATGCATCAAGTTACACTACGCACTTGTTTAATGGGCTGTTAAACGTCCAAATGGCCTAAATATAATGTTGATTTTATTACTTACATTACTCTGTGTACCATATAATTATAACAGTCTAATGGAATAAAATGTTTTTGCAACCGTTAATTAATGTTTGTCTTTAATACAGACACCAACTTTGCACAAAGCAAATATTGCAATTTACTCCCAGCAAGTATGCTATAAATTTAATAGAACCACCTCGTGAAGGGGTGTGTACACAAGAAACGGTTAGGTACAGCAAGTCTAAAAGAGTAATGAGGTATGGGACGATATTTTCAAAAAAATGTGTGAATCATGATTAAAAACTTAGTTAATAATTATTATATTATTATATGGGGAATTATGATAGTCATTATTCACGAAGATGAATGCAAATCATCCAAGTAAATAATGACCATAATCCCAAATAATTATATAATTTTTCTACTCCTAAAAATTAGGAAATCACTTTTGAAAATAATCGAAATTCGTTGAAAACAAACGTTAAAAAACGTCAACATAAAAATACACAATGACAAGTGACTACGTGTCAACTTTCAGACAGCCGTTGCTTGGTGATCCACATCACGTCTTTAAAATAATTGTGAATTATGGATTTCTGCTCTGGGATTGGTCGAGAAGAGTGAATTATGAAATCATAATTCACGACAGTGGGTACCTACTATAATTCATCGAAAAAAATTGAAATAATAGGAATATATTTATAGAGGAGTAAAAAAAGGTATTTTTATTTTCCTTAATTCTTCTTAGTTAGAAAAAATCATTATTTAATATTTCTGGTGGAATTAAATGACGTCATTACGGGTTACCGTATATAAAAAGAAAATACATCCTGATAGAAAGAAATAGAAAAACAACGAATAAATAACTGTTTGTTAAAACCATCACTTTTATTATTCGTTTGTGTATTTTTTTGTATGCAAGTAATAAATATTTACTAAAATCTTATTCTAAAAGTTCAACGTATTTAAATTATATGTAAATTAAACAGTCCCTGGACGCTGTTTTCATATGGCAGCTGCATTTACTCAGCTACCTACAGAAACCCGTGATCACGTCATCAAATCGCAATACTTCAAATATGCAACAAAATAAATAAAATAACATTAAACATCATTTATGTACAGGACAATAATATCACATTTTCTTGAACAGAAGCGAACACATTTTTGAGATGTTAGCAAATTGTCCTCTTTCTTTTTACAGGCTGATCTATCTATCTTCATCATCTTTTGTAACTTTACCAATCCATCCACTTCTTGGCAATGCCTTGGCCCTGTTAAGTAGTGATTTTGCACGTCATAAACTACTGGATATTAAAATGCAAGAACATTTACAAATACTTACTGTATCTAATTTTAAATTTTAATTATACCAAGCATACAAAACTTCTGAGTTATTATTTAATGTTCACGAGATCAATTTTTGGTCGAGTCTAACTTACGAGCGATAAAATATATTTTTCAAGCGTTAAGTCTCCTATATCATAATTGTTGTATTAACTATTAAAATTTAATTGTAATGAGATTTTGAAAAGTAGGTTTAATTACCATATTTATTATTTTTCTTGTTAATTTAAATAAATGTTAAAGATCGTATAGATAGAAAACTAATATCTACTGTAGACAAGCAAGAGAATTTGCTAATCTGCTAATTTATGTAGCGTAAAGGAATTCCGAAGGTTTTCAAACATTACTCATGATTGTTGTAGAACATTATAATGTTTATTTTAATAGGAGATTTTTATCTAGCTATGTTGGGTTGTTAAGAGTAATAAAATAAACATTTTATCTGTCCCAGATTACAACAGATGCACAAGGTTATTATATACACAAACACATGTAAAATTATAGCATTTATGTTGTATTAGAGATTATATTTATTTTGAGATCGGAAAAATTATAAAGGAATAAATAAAACCTTATTAATCACTGGACGTTTCGACCTTACATAAATAGGCCATTCTAAGGAGAGAAGCGTGAACGTGAAATACAAAGTAATGTTTAACATGTAGTAATAGTCCTTCTAAATTAAGGATAAATTTATTGCTACGCTATTACATGGTTCAACGCACTTGAGGCATTTTTTGCTAGGAGGAAATATATCATTTTAATGATAATCATCTGTCTGGCGTTTAGTGTTCAGGCATTTAAGGGTTTAGGGTGCTAGAATGTGGCTCATGTTGCCCGTCTTGGTGGTCCCGGATCAAGTTTTCAACGCCTCTAAGCGCCCTTCAACACTTCGAGTATCGTCTTTCATTCCGACACACATCATGTGTGCTGACACATTTAGAACTAGGTCTTGTAATTAGGTAACATTTTTAAATGTGGTTCATCTTTATTCATAATTTATTTCGTGGCAGGTTTGTACAATTCTTAATGCATATCATCAGGGCCATTTTAAAGCATTTTTTCTTCAAGCATATTATAATATTTGTCGCTCCCCTAAAGTGTTAGAGGAGGAAAAAAATAACGCAGATTTTTTTTTAAATGGCAATTATAACTTGACTTAAATCACAAAGATCTGCGAAAGCAGAACGTCACACCAAAACAGTTAAACACTATACAGCGTGATGATGATATTGGCTCTTGATTTCTTCTTAGTCCATCTCTGATCTCAGCATTTTCATAGTGTCAGGAAACTGCAGCCAATGTAAATATACAGTAAGTCTGCGTGTATACATAATATTTTATTAGTCAAACTAGAAGTCGACGAAGACATTTTGGGGCCATAACTGAAACCAGTGTGCGTATTTTCATTTTATTCGTGCAACCACATAAAAGGAACCTTCACTAATAGTTTTAAAACTAGGCCTTAATAATTAAAAAAGACACGATTAAAAAATATAAATAAGCTTTCGATTTTAATTATTTATTACTATAGTTTAACTTTGAAAAATAGTTTAAATTTACGTATTTATTGTAATTCTTCTCATGCATTAAAACTTCCTTTGGAAATGTGACTTTAGTGACAGAACTATTTGCAGATTTATAATCTTTTATTTTCTATAACACTATGTTAGAAAATACGCATTCCACATCTAAAAATTGTATTGGAGCAACTATCATTCCATTCGCCGCGTGTGGAATAAATTCGACGAATCAGAGCCATATATTTACGCGATATATGAAGTATATTGGTTCTGTTGCTATGGTTACGTCTCTTTGTTTTTATTTTATTTATTTGAGATTGACGTTTTGAACAGTTTTGTATTTTACATTTTTTACATAATTTCCAAAATATTGTCATAAAATAGAACGTCTAGTCTACAACAAGTAACGGAATGGCATATCCCACACTTGTAAACCGTAGTTCTCACTTTCGGCTCGGACTAAAAACTTTTTGCTCGTGTGGAATATGTACCATTCCATTACTTGTTGTAGAATATACTATTCTTTAGTACATTGACAAGGACGAATCATGCATTATGCTAATTATCTTACCAAATAACACTCAAGGTATTGATTTTCATGAGACCAAACTTCTACTTGTTTCACTCAAACATGATTGATCTACGACTTGAGAAAAAAATTAACATTAAGCAAAATTGCTCGCAACACCATATTTTCGTAAATAATAGTTTGTCATTTTCATGTTGACGCTTAGGAATTGCCCAAACCCTTGTTTCAGCTATATTTGTTATAATATGCTTCCTCGAATACCGAATAATCAATAGATTTTTAGGTCACATATAGCAATTTAATCGTAGATTTTAGGAAAGGTAAAAGGAAAAAATATGGTAACATTTATTACCATTACCGTAAAGTAAACAAATAATGCTGTAATTACTACATGTTCTTCACTCTCCCTAAATAAGTTAATGTTTTGATCAATATTCATCCGAGTAATAAACATGAAAAATTCATTCCTTTTAGGTTCATCTAATCGACAATAACACGCAGATTCATACTCTATGAAATCAAATGTTTTATGAAATCCTCATATTTCCATATATTCCTTCTATTAATGCAGATGCGGTTAAAATTAGTTGAACGCACCCTGATTTAAATCTGCTCTAGTTTACAGTTTGTTATCTTGTAAATTTTACGATGAGAATATTTCTTGCGGGTTCTATGAAAGTGAGATAGAAAGGAAGTGTTTAAACACACCTTAATAATCTTCATGGGACAGTATACGGATGATATTAAGTTATTAAACCATATTCATAATCAATTTAGTGGGAATTCTTTTTTCTAATTCATAAAATTTGTTAGAGAAATTTGAGTCATTTTAATTTTTAACACAAATCAAATATTTGGTAGTATTTCTAAATTGAAGAAGTTAAAAACGAAATTAAAAAAGTATTAGACCAAACTCCCGTGGCATTTTATTTCGTAGATAAAAAGTTAACGTAAAACAGAGTTAAATTCGTTCGTAATTATATGTTTAAATAATAATCAACTTTTTTATTTCGAGTATTAATTAAGTAAAAAACTAAACTTTCTTTATATCTTTTGAAGTTCACAGAAAAATGCATATAATTTTCTCAGGCTAATCATTATACTTTACTGTCGCTGTGTAATCAACAAAATTGACACTTTTTCTCAAAGTGAAAAAAAAATTAATATAACATTGTTTTTCAACCTAATGCACAACTATTTCAACGTAAGGCTAATGTAGAACTTAAGACATGTGTCTGTTTAAGGTATCGTGTTAAGCATCTGTCAATAATTAGTTGCTGTAATTAACGTGTAAGTGAAAATGTCAGACACACGAATCAATTAGTGGATTTTTTGTTACAGCTTTACCGCCAAAGTGTACTTTGAATACAACTAAAGCAGATTATACATAATTAATAATTGGGTCATTAAAATTTGATATATTGATGAATATATTACTATAAGCAAATGTTCTGCAATAGCAAGATATATTATGTATACTTATACATATATTGTTGATTAATAAAATTGTATAATCTACAATATTAAATCTGACCCCTAATCCCTACAGTAATAAAGAAAACTTCTATTATGAACGTATTTCGATGACTAAGTGTCTACTAACTTAACTTAGCTATCGAAATATGTTTACTGGTATTTTCTTTTTTACTTTAAAGCTTAATGGTTAAATTTAATTATTTAGATTGTTCTTAGTCTTAGGTTTTTAGAACTTTTTAAAACTATATAACCGCAATTTTCTTACTCAAAATATAAGAAAGCACATAAACATAACGTAAATAGCTAAATACAACCCCAAGTAATACGTGTTGACAGTTGGCACCACTGCTGTGTAGTGTTACCTCTTTATAATGAAGTACCGAAGTCCAATCCATTATAAATATCAATGAACAATCTATATAGATGTTGTCAAAAATATCTTAAAGCATGGTCCAATTAAATTATTGACCTAGACCTATAGCAAACATACTTAAATACTCTAACTATATATGCAAAATACATTAATTACAAAAATGTTAATTGAAAACACTTAAATTTCAAGTCCATTAATTGTATATCATATGCTATGATAGCAAAGTGAAGCAGAAATTATAGCAATAAATCTTTTATTAAACGTATTTGAAAAAATCCTCGAACACATCAATTTTTATCTTAAGTTGCTCCTTGATCTTAAGTTGCCATATTTTACTGTAACTGTCACTTAAAGATCGTCTTTTGTTTTTGGGTTATAACGTAAGCGGTATTTTTTTTAATGGAGACCCCAATATTTTATTATGAATTTGAATGGAGAAAATTCGGGAAAAAGGGCAAATGAAATTATTGTTATAATCTGTATAATCGAAAGTACCACCTAATATCTAATAATATTTTGTTTTCTTACCAATAATTTATCAGTTCAGTAATAGTAGTAGTAATATGTATATTTAGTTGCTCTTAGTTTTCTTGCAACCATTTAATTTTTGTAAATTATCCTCATATAATCGTCTTTTAATCGGGAATGTGTTTTCTGTTGAATAGATAATAAATAAGTAAATAAATAGTTATTAGTTTACACCCATATCTTTAGACAAATCTATCTACCTCCTTTTCTAATCCTCAAAAGGGAAATACTACAGCGCATATTAGTGATAGGAAAGAATTATTAAGCCCACTCGTTTCAATACGAAATGCGCATGAAATTGAGAGCAATGGAATACAGCAGAACCATGTCAAGTTCCAAGTCGAACTGCGCCTAGTGTAGACTCAACTATTGTGGCTCCTATATGCGCACATGTATGGTAGATATGCACGCAGCGAAGTGCTAAGCAAATAGCTGTATGTGAGATGCAAGTGTGTAACCAGCTTAGTAAATACAGCGGTTTGATTCAGTTTGCACTTTCAGTGCTAATTATCTGTCTGTGCACACAGGTGATTACATTGCAGGCCTTTGTTGAGAGAGAATTATATTGTAATACAATAAATATCGTACCATCCTAAATGACACTTAGTACATCAATCTACACACTCGTATAATAGCGTACACTTTAAATGTTTAAACTAAGATTCAACATATTTTTTAAATTATTTGTTAATTAGTTTTGTGTATTATAAACGTGTCTTTTCAGATAGATTAGGCTATTTAAAACTCCGTCAACTTAGAACAAGTTGGCTGCTACTGCGAGCTCTGTTTTTGGGTGTTTTAAGAGAAGTGTTATATCTTCGGTTTTAGCGCTGTATAATTTTCTAAAATTATTTTATAAAAAAATACTTCAAATAAAAGTAGTAGGTAATATATTTCTCTGTAACTTCTATTTGAAGCATTTTTTAATAAAATAATTTTAGAACATTGTACAGCGCAAAATCCGAAGCTAAAACAGAACATCCAAAAACAGAGCTCGTGGTACCAACCGTTGTGTTTATATTTTATCTACCTATTATAGAAACTAACTGCTCAACAAAAAAAGGCATAATTTTTTACGATTTCCTTTAAATTTTCATAAAATAGTCAAAGATAGTCTATGCTGTGAAAAGTTTAAAAACAATCAAATGAGAGGAACAATAATATAACAAACATAAACTAAAGTAAAAAATATAAATGCCGATCTCGGTGGCGTAGTGGCTTTGTCACTTGCCTAGCACGCCAGAGGTCGTGGGTCGTGGGTTCGAATCCCACTAAAGAGCATGGTCGTTTGTGTTAATATAAGTTCATCATTATCCACACATGAGGCGACACATAATATGTCTGTTGTAGTTAATCCGCCTCCCATCTTCGTTTAAAAAAATCTAAACAAAATGATGAAATAAGTAATGAATTTTCTGTCGTCCAACAATGTACTTGAAACCAAATGGTTGCCAGCTGTATCAATAACTATTTTCGTCAATTTACACAAAATATATCATCACGTCATTTACCTATTTCTAGGTGTGGCACTCTTCTCAATGCAGATCTCTGTATTATGACTATATTTTTACGTGTGAAGTGCAGTTACCAGCCATCAAATCACAGCCTTCCAGGATGCTAGTTATAGATGAGCCACAGGGGTAATTTTATGTGGTGCAAATTTTCGGAATGTATTTTCGAAAATTTGTCAGTAGTGAGGCTCGAATATAAGATCCTATGATCCACAATCCGATACCCAAGGAAGCTATTTACCCCAAATATTGTTTTAAAACATTCTTCACAGTTAAGAACGGTCTTAATAAGTTCGAAATTGATTTACTAAACTGCGTTACTAATTTGCTGTAACGCAATAATTAAATGTATTTTAGAAATCAATTTAAATTCATTGTTCCTATTAGTGGGGAGTATTTCTGTATGTAAAACTAAAATGTAAGTATTGTGAACAAATTGAATAGTCCCTAACTAATTACTGTTAAACCAAAGCAATCCACTTGATTAATTTGTGATATTAATACATTTTAATTCTTGTAATTAATCAGGAAAATAATTAAACGAAGCCAAAGTTGATATGTCTTACTTTTTAATTTTCAAGGCAGTTATAACATTCAGGTGTAGTAAATAACTAA
Source organism: Poecilus cupreus (assembly GCA_963942605.1). Classification (NCBI taxonomy): domain Eukaryota; kingdom Metazoa; phylum Arthropoda; class Insecta; order Coleoptera; family Carabidae; genus Poecilus; species Poecilus cupreus. Next base: position 6,630,149 of record OZ012714.1, on the reverse strand, counting down.
TAGTAAAACGCAGTAATTAAATGTAGGTTCATTATTAATTTACTTAAGAGCTAATACAGGCGGTTTTACTTGTTTGAAATGTGATATGAAAAAAGAAAGAAATTCCAAGAGTGTGACTAAAAGTTAGTTACAAAACAGAAATAAAGGAATTTATCTCAAATAACACTTTAGTAATTATAATTTATCTACATTATTTATGTTCGAAAGATAAATGTATATGTATACGCACATGAAGATATGTTTACATATACGACATTAAACGTACATTTTATGAAGAAATGAATTTGTAATATTATTGACAAAAAGGGCATTAAACTAATTATGGCTTCACCAATAACGGTTATAAGACTGTAAAAATCCAATGTAATTAATGTCAAAAGTGGCAGATTATTGCACAAATGGCACAAATCTAATCTAAAAATTCTAATTTCTGAACGGTATAGCATAACGAAAAAGATTTCAAACAAAAATTATAGCTAATACTGTTCTGCATCTTTTTACTAAGACAAAATCTACTGTAGCTCAATTATTTACTGAGATATGTTTTAAAAAAACCTACTACTACGTCTAGATCTAGATTAATCTAATTATTATTAGATTCTGAGTTAACGCGGACGAAAAAATTGACATACAGATACACACAGCCAAACGTATTCCAGAGACCCCAAAATCATTTGGCCCAATTATAACTTATAGAATAACTTTTAAAAATTTGTTCTGATCTTATAGTAGCAATTTATCAATCACCAATCAAGTGGTAGTTTACTTGAAGGCCTATCAGGTTTTTTTTAGCATATCTGTAGTGCTTTTCGCCGACTCTTCATTTAAATTAAAGGCAAGAAGTTATACAATTTAATTGACTAAAAATAAGTATTATTTTTACATATCTTAGCAAATATTTATTGAGTTATATTAGGTAATGTAAAATAATATTGGCTACAATTTATATTTGAAACTTCTTTCTATATTTTGTACCGTTTAGAAATTAACATTACCTTCGCGCCGGCAGTTAAGCTATGGCATAAAACGTACAATTTCCTTTGTGTCAAACTCATGAGAAACGACAATGGCATTGTCCATACACGTTCACCGCACGCCCGAAAAATATATCGTGTTTCGCAGATAGGAATACGAGCGGAGGATTATACTCAGCCAAATGCCTTCGACATGCATGTGTGTGTGCTCGTATAAAGGGCAAGTGAATAGCGCGCTACTGGCTGCAATATTTCCGTGACCGCGCCCGTGTCGTAAACACTGCACTTACTGTTTATTTACAAATGGAATTTTTGAAGCAGACAGCCCGAAATTATACCCAGTTGTCGGCACAATTATCAAGTCCGCCGAACGAACACAAATTCGAGCCACAGAGACGGACTTGAATTTTTGCCCGAATGGTGAACTATAAATATACACTCTGTTTGATGTTTGATACTTGCAGTAATTTATATCTGTAGTTTTAATGCTGTCAATAAATTTTCTTGAATTATGTCTTCAGGAATAAAATCATTTTTGTTACCATTGAATGTGACTTTAAATACCTACATCATATTTTTACAAGTGAATATGACCTGTGATCGTTATCGAATGTAAATGACATTTATTATTCCAGAATAGTACGTATTTCCAACATTTCTGCGTCAAATATTTTTATACTAGTGGAAAATGTACGTTTTACAATTACTAGATGAGTATAATATAATAAAAGCATCAAACCAATTATCCATTTAGTTGTGTACTATATTTTTTTCTACGATCACTACTGAAAATTACACTTTCTCCACTCTAAACAAAACTTGAAAATTGTATATTTCGTAGAGTCGTGTGGAATAGCGTGCGCAATTATTCCACACGCAAGTGGGACCAACTTACTAATAATATAATACTGTATGTTATTAATTTGTCAAGTATAATTACATTTATATATCATAAAATAATTCATAATTATTTCAGATTGTATATAAATCTTCGTTCTCAATATTGAGATTACAAAGAAAATACAATAGGTATTGTTTTTTAATAAAATATATCTTTAGTTTTTATATTACAATCAATAGATTTATAGTTGGTAACACTACACACATCTGCGCTTGCGCCGCATTCGTGCTGTAATCATAAACGTAAAATAGTTTGAGTTTGAGATGTCATTTCTTGTTGTTGAAGAGTAATAATTATTATTATTAAATCTTGACAGAAATGTGATCGTAGAAAAAATATAGTGTGCAACTCGTGCAGAATTATCTATTGTAATTTCAGCACTCGACTTTGTTTCGTGATAAAACTCACACAACTCGCATGAAATTGATAACTTTCTGCACTTGTTGCACAATATACTATTACTTCATACTATGGTACATGCATATTTTGCCTAATTTTATTCCGGTAAATAGGACTTTACCAGATTGTTATTTTTTACTGTACTTATATCGTTGCTAAGCAATATTTTTATAACATTTGATCCACAATATCGTTTTCCGCATTCATGTTAGAAAATGCTGTTAGAAATGTCAACAAAACAAAATTGGTAGCTATCATTAATTTTTTCAAGACCAGGATGATCTTATTGTTTTTAATATAGAAAGAAAGGAAGAGAGAAAGCAGACTTTCATTCAAAAATGCGACACAGGTAATGAAATAAATCGTTGTACGCGAAACGTCATACGTCTGTTAATGATTTTCACGGTACTCATTTCGAAATTCCTTCGCTTCGCTCACTCGTTAGTCGTTAGGTACCGTACTGTTTGCTGTGTCACAGCCTTTAAAAATTAGTGGGGAAAGAACCACAGTGGTAAAGTTAAAACTGACAACATAGTCAATGTGGAACTTACGATTCGCAGTCCGATGCATTATTATAAAGCAATTTTCCTTAATTTCTTTACGAAAATATAACAAAATAAACTTCAATTTTATAGAATAGATCATTTTCACTATGACCCTTCATTCTTTCCTCAAAAAAAGTACTGAAATTGATATTTATAAGAAAACAAAATATAATGTTATTTGTGCTACGATACTAATAAAGAATTGTCATATTATATTATGGACATTATTAAAACATATCTAAACATCAGTATACATATTACATTGAATGTTCTTATTGGTACGAATTGCCATACTCAAATGAATTGATTACCAATATATGCTTGTACAGTATACAGAAAGAGGAAATAGTTATAATACGGCCCTGTACACAGGTGTAAAACGTACGTGCCCACGAATAGAATTCGATCAAAAGACAAGCTACCGAAATTCGATTGTATTTATATACGTGCCCAACAGCCTGGTTTTCAGTTCTCCCTTCGCCCGTCTCCCTGATTACCTACCGCATTTACCCACTAGTAAGCCCTTGAAATACTATTCCAAATACTACTTTATGATTATACCTTTACAGACGTTGTTAAGCTATTTGCAAACGTTAACTGCTGCAGCAAATTACAGGACAGAAAAGGTCACCTGGACTCTCGTTAGCTGACTCATATTTTGGGGGAATTTTCGTACGGTTTTACATTTTCTGTAATTTGAATATGTGCAAAAAATATTGCTGAACACATAATAGACTATAGTTCGAGTGTGAAGTCTGGTAGTATCGCTATAAACTTTTATTAAATATCTTTGAAAAAACCCTCGAATACTACAATTTTTATCTTAAATGAGAAATATTTTAGTGTAATCATTGTTTTCAATAATGGCGTCAACGATTTTTTTATGAAATGGTAACCGTCTATTTGTATGATGAATTATGAAATTTTATAACCAAATAATATTTAAAAATATATCTGGATGTTTATTTGACTGTGTTTATTATAAAGTGTAAATAATACTCGAAGTCTCAGTCATACAACATTTATTCTTCTTACATAACCGACGTTTCGGTTTACACTTAAACCTTCTTCACGGTTAGTAAGATCTTACAGCAAACTATCATGTATCTAATAATTTCATTCGTAAACAATCATTTAGTTTGTTAAAAACAATGACTATGAATTTGTATGTGTTATGCTTTTGTATGTACGAAATTTTCAACATATTCAATGATTTGTTACGAATGTAAAGGTTTAAGTATAAACCGAAACGTCGGTTATGTAAGAAGAATAAATGCTGTATGACTGAGATTTAGAGTAATATTTAATCTTTTTAATATTTAAAAAGTTCGTATTGTACTTTAAATTTTCGAGATAATTGTTTTTAAAGTTTTAAAACAAAAATCTAATATCAATCAAGAGTTTAAAATTTCAATAAAAAAAAAATCAAGTAGCTATTACTGAAAAACAAAAGACAATCTAAAGGTACCAACCATTCGATCAATATGTATAGAAAATAGCTAAGTTACAAAAAAATTGTATTGTAATGCATTTTTGTATTTTATTCATTATTATAAAATTCATTGTGAGTAGCAGTACTAATACAATTAATAATTTTATTCGGCAGTTTATAATAAATATTTAATCCTATTCTAAAAGAGATGTTATAATCATAGTTAATTTGATATAGTGTTATTGGTCTTATTATAGTGTTATAGTCATATATAGTTATTAATAAATAAATAATTTCTCGAATATCTTGATAACTCCTAAAACATTTTAAAACATTACAGAAGGTCATTTTGCACTGTAATTCATGTTATTTATAAAACACATTATACTAATTTACTGAATTAAGCCCTACAAAATGAAAATGTTATTTTTAAATTTCCATAAGATTTTCTGTGAATAACCAGCTTTGCCTTTAAAATAAAATTTACGGTTAAATGCCTATTGAAATCTCTCTCAAATAATTTTACGATTGGCCATACAATATTTGTTCAGATGTATGCATATTACATTATACTTTAGATTTGTTACTGATGAGTTCCGAGTTCTCTTCTCATTGAATCGCTGATAATTTATTCGCAACACCATTATAACTTGATTAATTAATATAATTTTATTTTGATATAGATATTAGATACCGAGATTCCAGTTAGGAAATGAGCCTTTGCATTTATTTAGTACAACAGTAAAATAATTACCCGTATTTTTGATAAACCCTGATCCTTTATTTCTTCTTCCGTATACACGCCGCTTACATTATACATGAAAACAAATTAAAAAATATTTCTAGTCTAGCCTGCACGCCTGTAGCAGCATGTGTATTAACTTACATAATTTACAGAATAAGTAGATTACAACTAAGATTTAATTAATAGATGGTTTAAGTAAAGACACATTCCTATAATCTCGACACATGTCCAGATAAACCAACGTCTTTCAAACTAGCAATGAAGACCTCAAACAAACGCGGTAGCACTTAATAAATTTAAAGGTCTAGAACAACATGAAATATTAATGAGAGCTCTTGCTTCTAACGTGGGAGACGCTCCACGAAAAAGGTAACGGAGAAGCGCCGGTCCACACTACTTAGCTTACTTAATAATTCAACGGTCGGATTGATATGTCACCTGGATGATATATTATCTGGCTTTCTGTCCATTTTGGAATGTAATGATTCAAGCATTTTAAACGATTTTTATTGTTTTTGTGATATGGGATGTAGATATATTTGAGACAGAAAGATTGGACACTTCTAACCATACGATAAAATTAAATAGTTTTTTTTTGTACTCACAAACTTTCAATTCGCATACTTTTGCGGTAAAATTTCTCGAAACATTCTACAGCAAAGTCGTCTTCAAAATTACAAAATTGAGTTCATAAATAGTTATTTGTATATCAAGGCACTAAAAAATACGTTAGTGCTCGTTAAATTATTAATTAAAAACAAGTAAATAACTTTATGTCATACTAGTTACTTATGTTACATTTTTCGGACTATTTATCGTACGAAAAGTGAAACTTTAAAGTCCTAGGACTTTAAAGTAAAATTTGACTTTTAATTGGTTCATTATTTATAAACAAATACTTGTTCCTACAGAAATTGTTATTTAGCCTACTTATATCAACTCATATTTCTACGAATTTTTGATCATTTCTGTTAATAAATACTATAATTTAACGACTTTAGTAACCAGTATGAAATAAAATTTTGTATGTACCTCGAACGAAAAGTGACTTTAAGGTCCTCGCAAGTAAATAACATGCTAGTACCTTAAAGGTTCACTTTTCGTTCTAGTTACATAAATAACTATTATGTACTTGTAAAACGTCAGCTAGTTATTGCGACGGGGATAGCTGTGATAAAAAAAGTACTGTCAAAGTGTCAAATATTTAGTTATAATTTTCATTATTTTTTATATGTTCTTAGACGTAGTCTGCATGTGATCTGAATTAAATCCGATGAATTATGATAAAAGGTAAATAATAAATAAATTCACCAATAGTATTATACAATAATATGTTTGTTATTTTAGATTTGTAATTCAGGTTAGACAGATTCGTAAAGGAAAATGTTGACATAAGATTATATAAAGTTTAACTTCGCGGAGAGATATTATGTACTCTAGCATTGATTTCGGAAACAAGTTATTTACATCAAAACATTGATAACCGCATCATAATTTAAAGAAAAATGTGTTTACAAACTGTTTTTTCAATTGTCATCGCATTAACAGATTCTTTAGCAACCAGTTATTTCTATGACTTTGTTACTGTAAAATTCATAAATTTACGAGTATTTTGATTAAATTTTAATTCTGTTAATAGTATATTACCTATGTTATTAGGAGTTGAAACAGGGTTTTTTTGGTTTAGTTCATATATTTGCGGCCGAGGCGTTAGCCGAGGCTATGCAAATTGAGCGAAACACCAGAAGAATGTTCAACTCCAAGTAACATATACTAATTTTTCTTCAAGCATTCAGAAGTAAACTTGATATTTTTTCTGCCATTTTAAACAAGAAAATATAAAATATGACAGAACCACGCAAAACAACTGTCTCTCGTCAGAAATGACCTTGTAAGAGCTGCCACCAGTGGTATATAAAACAACTAATATATTATTGTATTAGTAACAAAATGAACTTCTATGTCGTTTATAGCAGCAAAATATGAATATTAATACGCTTAAAAATTAATTTAATAACATATCTTTAATAAATGCTAAAATATTATTTCTTGTGTGTGACAATAATAAACTTTTGTTTCGGAAGGTACAATAAACTTATACATGTAGAAGGGAACGTCATTCGTTGATTTCCGCTAAGAACGGACATCGGTTTGTTGACCAGTAATACTGCCATGCTACAAATTGCACGCGAACTGTTTTACCCAGTAGTTGCATAATAAAATATATTTCTATAAAACTATTATAGTATGCTAGTTTATATGAAATCTCTATAATAATAAAATTGGAAGTGTGTGAGAACGACAGAGAATGTGTTAGATCCAAATTGTTTGATAGAATATTATAATTCTCATACTTGTATGTGCAAATGCGTAATGCAGCTCATAATATGAATTAATTAATATTTTATAGCTGCAACTACAATTTTATTACCTACTTGATCATAAACACAAATTGTGTATCGAGTTTGCAAAGTCAATTTCACATTTCATTTAATAATAATTTATAGACTATTGGAGTCGTAAATGTAAGCATACACAACAATTAGTTCTAAGAAATATACATTTTTATGTAAAATAGTTTGTTTATGAACTCCTCCAGTAAAAAATTAAGCATATATACAGTTATTTACTGTAAATTCATATCTTTACATATTCGTCTACACAAATACCGAATTTTATCGTTCGCTTTACAATTACTCATAAAATTATAAATTGCATCATAAATCAAAAAATGCTTTTAAAACTTACTCATATCCATAAAATTATTTTAACCACAACAGTCAAATAATATACGCATAACTTCATCGGTTTTTTTATCATTTAATAAACTTTACTTAGCTAATTAAATAATATTGGCAGTTTGATGGAATAATATTATTCAATCGTTATGTCAAATTCAAATCTTACCTGTCAAAATAGTATAAACAAAATTATTTTTTATGAAATTTTTTCATGTAAAAAGCCAAGAATACTAGTTTTCTCATTTTTTATACTTTTATTTTTTTTAAGCTTAAATTATATAATTGAGTAATCGGTTTTAAATTTTCTACTAAATGCTAAATCACTTCATAATTTTGATGTAACAATATCAAGTCTAGGGATGGTTGCTATAACAACGATACCTGCATTTGTCTTATGTTGATAACCATACATTTCTTTTTCGTGCCACCGTCCAAAAACACTAGTTTTACATATCTCAAAATCGTCCAGAAACTGCTTGATTACAGGCCTAGGCCGGCAAAAACTAGGGACTTTTGTAAAATCATGGTTGGCATCATCTGGTTCTCAATTTTGTGCATTGGATTTTTTCAGTGTTTGAGTGCTTGGAGGTTAAATATTTTCATCAATATTAGAGCTAAATTGTGAGTAATTATAATGAAATTATCAATTACAGTACAAAACCAATAAATAAATATCAACTAAAAAATGTCACCAAAGAAAACAAATGATTTTTTTTATATTTATAAACCCTCGTATCTTTGTTCACGAATGATCTGGTGATACCAACCTAAAAAATTTCTAATATTTCATATTTGACAAATAACAGTAATTTCATATAATAAATTTATAACAAAATCGTCACGAAAAATAACGTCCAGGAATAGTTTCTGGAATAGTGATACAAATAACTATTGTATTTGTCAGAGCAAAAATTGTTCTAAGGACGAAATGTGTTCTATACCTCCTGACATTAAAAAAGTGTGAATAAAATATAGTATTCTACTCGCATGTAATGACTATACATGACATTGAATAATATACTATTATTTCTCAATTAAATAAACCTAAAAATATCCACGAAACAAAATCCTTGTTAAATTATAAAATACAAGTGTACCCATTCCAAGCATTCTAGTAAACGTTCTGGTTTAGAAACCAAAACCAAAGCTAAACCATTTGGTATTGAAATGTGCGACTTTAAAGAATGCAACGCTTGGTACTGTGCCAAAACGATTCCACTGCACTTGTGGAAATGCCTTGATGCCCTTGTTGAAAGAGCACCATGGAAACGAATATGAGAAGTAAATGGTTTAGCGAGCAAAAGAAAAAGGTGCCAATATTTTTATTGGTTTTATAAACACTTTAACACAGCTGTGTTGAAAATGTAAAGTAAATAAATTGTTTTGAAACAGTTGAAAGTTATTTAGTCATACTGCGAGAATGTATATTTGGTATTATTTACGACGTCAGGCATTTTCAAAAGAAACATTTCGGGATATAAATTCTCAGTAATTTGTTCTTGCAGACAAATAGTAATAATTTCACTCACAATATTTTAGTTTTGTTACATTTTGTTCCTGCATAAAACAATACTTGAATATGAATTTACACAATAATTCGAAATTTAATTAAAATATCTTTTCATATTTAGAGTTTCACTGTACCAATTTTAGTAAATAATAAATCACATAGCTATAATAAATGTTCCAAATTGGGATCAAATTTAAATTATTAAATATTAGTTCATAGTAGAATTATTATTATTATATTGAAAGAGTCACTTTTACTAATCAATCAAGGACAATCTCAAAACTTATGCGATCAATCAAAATAATTGATTCTCTTTTGTTTTTAATATAATTGATAGGTTATTGTGCAAGAGACTATTTTCCTGAGCCTAAATTAACTTTTATTTTACTTTCTACCATTCAACTATATAGCACGCTTGTTGTAAAATTTGATCCAATTTATGCTACATGAATTATTATTTTGCTTTTCAATTAGAGAATAGAGAACAATACATTTTTGCGAGTTACTAACTAGTTCTAAAAATGTTTCATAGACAGGGGTTATAAAAATTTGCAAAAAATTAAATTTTCTATAACTTTTCTTCAAAGCTTGTATCATTATACTCGAACTTGTATAATGGAAATCAAGAAAACGTCAATCCAAGTTTCTCACTAGAAACGTCTTTAAACACTAGATCTGGATACAATTTGATTCACGTTTCATGTTAGACCTGCGCACTGATCGCGTATTCCATGTTTACCAACCTAACTGCAATCTTATCTGCTATTCGATTTTGTTTAACATTTATATTATATATATTTTTATTTGAAATCCGCACTAAAGTGCTCAAAAAACGTCATTAAAAGCTCAGAAATCGTCACTAAAATAACCCATTATACGACGATTTTGAGCAACCCAGTGTTGGCAACCGTTAAATAATTATTGTACAATTAGGATAAGTTTGGCAGATATATTGACGTACTATAGTAAATTTGGACGTAACATGAAACAAAATTTGTAAGAATAATTAACTAATTAATTCCGATGAAATTGAGGACAAAACACATAATTATTATTTACGATAACTTCACTTCTCGAGGTTGGCCACACTGACTGTCAGTTTCAATTGACAACTGACAGATGTATAAACTTAATCTATATTGTAATGTTTTTAGTTTTTTTCGAATTTTAGATTTCAAATAAAACTTAATATGTACTTCGGCACTGAAGTTCCTTTTTATCACTCACATGGTTTATTTTCCTCGGCCCTACGGGTCTCGGCAACTAAATTCCATATTCGTGTTAAAAAATTGAACTTCAGTTCTTTGATACTAAACTATTTTTTCTCAATTTACGGTTTGTTCTATTCATTTTAAAACTATAACACTCAAAACGTATTGGCAGCATTACTTGACGAATAACCTATAGTAGTTGTGATTCGAGCCAAAAAAACTTTTTTAATCTAGTTCAAGTTCCTAGCCAAAAAAAGTATAATGGCTTGAGACATTGTTTCAAACATAATTTTGAAATATTTGACAGCAACTGTTAGTTTAATCACTCGGAATTAAGTATAAATATTGGCTGGCATCGTATCTAAAGTATAGAAACAAAGATATACTAGAAATATATATTTTTTTAAAATATATACTGCTGGACAAAACAATGAATGGAACATTAGTCAGTGAAAAATTTAAAGGTAATGAAATGATAGAATAATAATTACAAAACAATAAAATTTTGGTTTTAAATATAAAGTCAAACATGAAACATAAAATTTGAGCAAACAGCGAAAAAAAGTTGCATTTATATAAACTATAAATAAGCTACTTTTTTTCTGCATCTTCTTCTTCTTTCAAATAGTACGACTACCGGTTCAATAAGCAAGTTTCTTTAATTGTAGACACCCAATTTTATATCTTCTTCCTCCCTGTTTTTCCTATATTTTCTTCCAACTTTTGTGATATCTGTTATGTTTAAAATAATTGCAAATGTTCAGAAGCTTAAAATGAAAATCACCATCAAAATATATAATCCAACAAGATTAGAACCTAACCTCACTTTTAGCAAATAATCAGTATGCATTAAGTCCAATTATAATCAACGGTAGAACAAAAGTACAACCTCGATTTATGAGGGTATTTCACACATAATAAACTCCACGCATGTATAATTTAATGTGGTGTTTCTTATGTAGATTTAGGTCATTCCAATAGTATTTCATTGTCATAATCATAAATCGAATGTCCATGAATACGTCATTCTGTTTGGGTACATTTACCTGAGCGTTACTTCACTGTTGTTATGATTAGGTAGGTTCATTGTTATTGATAACACGGTTCTTATTGATTTACTTGTAGCTACCGTGTTATCGATAGGTTAATGTATGATTTCAGAGATTGAATATGTATATTATTATTATTAGGTTTTATGTGCATTATTAAGACCGTATCGATATTTCCATTTTTAAATATTTTATTATTTGACTCATTCATTTTCCCTGTTACTTTTATCAAGGTAATCGAATTAAACATAATGTTGGTATGGAACAGATGGAAACAATTTTTCATAATGATGAACATGTATAAATTACAAATATATTCATATTTCATAAAATAGGTATTGATTTAACAACCCAAAGTTTGTTTAATAATTTTCCAGCCTAATTAAATATAACGAAGAGCACATATAATAATATTGATATTATAAACAAAAAATTGGAAACCGATATTCATATACAGGTAAATAGAATTGTAAACATCAAAATAGCACAATGTAATAATAAATACACAACGACCTCAATCTAAATTGCAAAATTTTTAAGTTGAGTACCAATTTTTCTAAAACTAAATATATTACAATAACATGCATATAAATAACCAAATAATCTATTAATACCTACATAGAATATTTCTTTTCAAACATTTTTTCTACAACAAAATAATTTTAAAAATTTGCCTTTTCTGTTACAGACGATTCTTCACAATCTACAAATGGATTCTACAACTGGTAAGTAATATTTTTATATTTTAATATAATATATTTATGTTTAGAGAATGAAAACGAAGTCATAATCCTTGTACATACCGGGTGTCTACTTGTTTTATAGGACATAATAAATACAATGTTAAAATTTCATCCTGCGGTAATTCATTCCCTATGAATTTTAGAACAAAAGTGTAAATATAAAAAAATGTTCAGCAACAAAAACTGCACCAAATGAGCGTAAATTAATTGATGTAATACATTTCTGTCATGAGATAGACGTAAAAGAAAATTTATAATTTTAACTATTTCCATAGTGTCATGGAAACAAAACATACAAACAGTCGTATTGTTTGAGTTTGACAGATGATATTTTAATGATTGAAAACTTGTAATCATGAACACATTTACCATTTAGAAATAATTTAAACAAGTCAATTATCATTAAAACTCTGCCAAATGTCATTTGTTTACCATGGCACTGTGGAAACAGCTAAAAATTATACATTTTATTTTAAGTGTAAATCTCATGATAGAAATGTATCACATCAATAAATTTGGCTCATATGGTGCAGAAAAATTATATGTATTAGTTTAAAAAATTCATAAATTTGTCCTCTACAATAAACTATTTAACTTTTTTGATGTACAATAATTAGGGAATCCAATATATGAACATTTCAAAAATAGCATTGAAAACACTATGTTGCATCCTTCGATTCACCATCCTGTATATCTTCAAACAATAGTTAATAGATATTTCTAATTTTTTTTTTATTCAATATTTGGAAGTTTCTATACGTGTTTGAGAGCAAATAATTTTTAGTTACCTAACTATTTTTCAATTAGCAAATACTGCAATTGTATTTATTATAAATCGAAATGAACATAACATTTTAGAGATTGTTGATAATTTTCTAACATGACAATGAAACTTTGGTACAGTGTATAAATTTTAATGTGCTGAAAAAGTACTTGTACGTACGAAATAATCGTTTTTTATTTATTTGATTGATACTAGTTGTTCAAATATCTATTTAAGATCAATGTTTAAATAAAAATAGAGCATATATAAAATAAATTATACAAGATAAAATTCGTCTGCACAACAAAAAATCTGATGTGGCCAGCACATAACCTCCCGCCCAATACTACTCTTAAACGGTACAAAATAGTATTTGATGATACAGAAACATACCTTCTTATTTGTATAGTTTCTATTTATATTTGAGAATTTTAATTTTCTTTCGTAAATTTATTTAATTTTCTGACATACATTTCTAAGAAAATAGCTTCACAATCACAATGACATGTGTCACATTTCGTAAAAAATTGAAAATTTTTAAATGTTTCCATGCTGTACTAGGAATGCAAAATTTGTGAAATCTAATTTCTTTATATTTTATTATCTCCAAATCTAATGAAAATTAATCAAATTAGTGTAATCAAAACACTTGTAAAATTAAATATTCTTCAACTTTCAAAATAACATAAATTGTTGAAAAAAGAATTTTAACCGTGTTTTTCACGAAAAACTGTTAAGGGCTTCAAGTAAACTGCTACTTCCGGTCGACCAATTTTATCCAAAATCTAATCAGCTCTTCATTTAAATATAAGAAGCAATAATTCATAAAATTGTATTTTTTGGTATTATAGTATTTGAGTTATTCGAGACGAAAAAATTGCCACAGACTACACACACACATACATACATACATACATACATACATACATACAGACATCATCGCGAAAATAGTAAAATCGTATTGTAGGGACCCTAAAACGTGCTTATTCATTGAAAACTCACTGCCCAATTTTTTGACCAAAACCAATACCTCCCTTACCTAGAGGTAGGCGGGAGGTAAAAATCAGCTGTATATAAAATAAAGATATAGAAATTTAAATGCAACTCTTGGCTATATAAATTGCAAAACATTTCTATTAGCACAAGTCGCCTCTATAAATAATCCTATTAAGAAATATTACGACAAAACAACTTATTGCATTTATAAATTCCTGCTACCAGTAAAGCAACTTTATATTTTTTCTTCAAATGAATAGTATTATATATTTAAGTCTCAAGCATATAGACTTAGAGTCATGCCTTATCTTTCATACCGCACCATCTAGCTATACCGACTCAATCGGAAGTTACTGAAAGCGGCAATAAAACGAATCAACTAGCAAACAATAAAATGAAATCTGAGACTCGCTACACATAAAATATATAATCTGCTTCTATAAACGTTGCCTGTCAATGTATTTTACTTTGGAACTACGTATAATTCATTTTTATTTTGAATATATATTTTATTGAGCATAAATTTTCTTAAAGAAATGTCACCGCACAGAAACACGTTAACTTGAATAAGGAATGAAATATACCTGCGTCTAGCAGCATGTATCATGTATCTCATATATTATTTAGTATTTAATATTTATACAATTTACGTATACATTTCATTGCAAGATCTAGTCAATGATATGTGAAATTGGTTCAGTATATTACAATTTTTATCATGTTTGAAAGTTTTGGTATTACAACACCAATTTAAAAACTAAAACAATTATTTTATTAATGATTCATTCTACTACACTGAGACAAAAAAAATAGTACCGTTCAGTCAATAAATTGCCAGGAACAAAAATATTGTCGTCCGTTTTACACACGTCAAGATTTCCAATTCAATTTATGCTGAAAATGAAAATGATATACGTACAAAAATGACAAATAACCTAAGCATAACAAAGTTTAACTGATTGGCAATGATTAAAATCCTCTGGATTTCCCTATAAAATTGTCGAAAAATAGAACATGTTCTATTGCATAAATTGACCAATTTATTAGTGAACAAAAAAATGACGCAAAGTATGGTATAACACACAACAATAAATTGACAAGAAAACTTATGTCATGTTTTATGTTTTCCACGATGCAATTAATTGGTCAATAAATTAGCTAAGTTTTCTTGTCAATAAAATGCCAAGAATAAAAATATTGTCGTTCGTTTTACACCGAGTTGTCCGTCAATTTCAGTATTACCAACATAGCATCAGCTGTCATATAATGTAATTAATATTTTTGGTTAAAGCTGTATGCAGAAAATTGACAACTAACCTAAGCATAAAAAAGGTTGAGTGGTTGGCAATGAATAAAAACCTCTAGAATTCCCTAAAAAATTGTCGAAAAACAAAACGTGTTCTAATGCACATTTACAAGTTTGATGGCTTTACTAAGAGTCGTACAAAAATTGTTAATTTTTAAAGAAATTTATTGTTTCTGTTACAGTTTAAAGAGTCTGTGTCAATATAATAACAATTTTTAACCTTTGAAATATGACGAGAAATGCAAATCTAAATTATTATTTATTGAATGAAGATGACCTTAAACAAACTAGTTTGGCAGCCTCTGATTCAAGTGTAAAAAATTGTACTGAACAAAAAGTAATGTTTATGTCATTTGTATTTTTTTTAAAGAAATAAATTAATTGATGCTGGCGCCAAAATACTTGCGCGTTTTCCTTTTGATTAATTTGACTTTCTAATGTTTTTCAACGCCGACTACAACAAGTAGCAAAGTAGATAATTTGATATCTGCTTCTTTAATTTATTCACAGTATAAAAAATCGCTTAGTTAACATATTATTTATATAAATATATTGCTTAATTTATTTATTTAAAATTCAGTATTTGGTAACCGTAAGAAGTGGAAATTTGATGAAACCATTAAGCGTTAATTTAGCTTGATAGTTAAATTATTGCCCTGAATAAGACTGAAACCCGGAAATTTTGAGTTTAATGCCTGCTCGTGTTTTATAAAACTTAGCAAATACATGAGCATTATCGATATTAAACATGTCATTTGGTTATTAATTACCATTTATTACAATTCATTTCCCTTATTTCGCAATTTAAATCTGATTTATGTGACGATCGGACTGATATGGTGCATTTTATACCCTGAATACCATAAACAAGTAGTAATTCCAAGCAAAAGCAGTAAAAGCAAATAAGATGTGGATATGATTATTATTTTAATTAATTGTAAAATATGATGCAAACTGTAATACCAACTACACTATTGACATAGCTAAGCTTTATAAATTTCAAATTTACGGTAAAAATATAATACATAATTTATTATCCATTCGTATTGATTACTATGAAATACAATACATTTAATCACTCCAGTACAAAATTACTTGTCTTATAATGAAATAATAGACATAATAACTACTTTTATTTTTTGCGGAATATTTATTTACTTCTCATTTTACTTTCTTATACAAAGTAAGGAAGTATTGGAATAATGAAAAAAAATCGTTGACGAGATTTTTACGGAAAAGCATAGTTTGAGGTCCACTGAATCCGTTAAAACCAATTTGTCAATAACGTTTGTGAGGATGAATGGATGAATGGATGTATGTATGGATGGATGGATGGATGAATGTGTGGATGGACGTCCGTGTGCGCAATATCTCATGAAAGAGACAAGATATGTATGGAAACGAAATTTGGAATTTATAAGTGTTTATTAAAAAAAATTAGGAAGTACACCATGAAAAAAAAAACAATAAACAAATTTATAAATAAATTAAATATAATAACGGAAAGTTGATAAACCAAATAAAAGAAGCAAATAATAATTATTAAAGATCTGACAGCAACTAATCTAATTGTTTAAATATTCCCGCACAATTTAAGGCATACTTTCTGTTTGTGATTATTTATTAATAAAAACATGAATAATATCTGTTGTGATCATTTTAGGACTGTAATGAATAAGAACTGTTTTAAAACGAAACAAAAGGTCTTTAAAATTTACAAAAATATACAGCTGGTTCCAATAAAAAATATAAAGTTGCATATAATTACGCGAAATTGGAACACCTGGTAGAAAAACTTATACTGCTGATATGTAGGCATATTTCTGTATACGTATTACATAAAGAAATCTGTAATTAATTGTTTATATTCAAACTAATAATATTTTAAGTTTTCGCATAGAGAAAATAATTATAATAAAAAATTGATTTTGATATCGATAATTAATACACTATTACATAAATTGTTAAGTAAAAAAAGAAACATTAACAAAATTTGTATTCCGACTGATATCCCTGCTGAAAAACTAATCCAAAATTCTTATCACCCAAATCGTAAAATACGTGTCACCGTTATTGAAATGTTATGCAAAAATGTACAAACTCCTTCACGATTACTACTTATACATACAATACATTTCACACATACAAAATAATTCTTAGAATGTTTTATGTATCCTTATATTACTTATGCATGTTTATTCTAATTAATTATTTCTCGTAAAAGAAATGTTAAGCTTAATGTATCGTTAAAATATTTAAGTCATGAGGTAAACTGATAATTACTGAAACCGGTCCTGAGTTAACCTTAAAACTTCTCGCGGTAAAAATAAGTCTGCCCTAATTCTTACTTATCTACCTGTGGTAAAATTTAAATAGCTAAAAGTTAAAATTTGTCAACTTATTTATCTCGTAATAAATTTTGCAAGCCATTAAAAGGTAGACAAACTTTTGATAACTTTTATTTTACCAAACATTTTACTTTTTAAGTACTTACGTGGTTTGCAGTGTCATCTGCCGAACTTTTAGTTTTCACATTGTCAGTTTCGTCTTCCCCGAAGTAAGCTTCATCTTCTTCATTGGCTTCAGTAGTAGTGGTCGTAGTACTACTAACAGAATGTAATAATTTCCTGTATGGATTTTCTGTCACCCATTTTTGAACCGGCGTTTTGTCACTTTTCAAATTATTGAATTCAGTTGTTCCCGAATATTTTCGATATGGATTTTCGGTCAAATCAGAGCTCTTCGAATTTGACATTCTATTCAACAATCGATCCATCTTGGGAAACCTGTTGTTCGTGTGTCTAATTTTATGTTCATAAGTCACAGTCTCTGGTGCGTTACTATTTCTGTCATAATACTTTTGAGAATTTTGGTAACTTCTATTCCACGGTGAATATTTCACACGTTCCGTAGTTGTAGTACTAATACGATGTCTAAATCGATTTAACTCATAATTCAAGTAACTAGATTTCGAATTAGTTGATTTATCTGCGTATTGATTGTCACTGTTTATATAGGCTTGGATCACGCCGGCTGCCAACAAAATACTCAATAATTTTAGCCACATTTTATTAATTGTTTATTTATTAACTACACCAATAAAACTATTTAAGGTTAACATCACTACACTGTACACTATATTTTGATGTCCTGCTCATCAAAATAACTTTTTCAATATTAAACTTTTTCATTGTTGCAATCAATTTTATTAGATAAACAATCACATCGCGATACAAAACTAATGCAAGTAAAATTGTTGATTACAACAATGAGCGACTGTCGGTTGTCTGGCAACAATGACGAGATTTTCGAGAAACGGATTTGTGCGCGACTGCAAAACGGTTCAGTAGCGAGCGGGACGGCAGCTTGAGGCGAACTGTTATAGACTCGAGAGTTGAGACTTGGTTGGCGAGCTGAGATTCATTCAAAATGATGCTGGCTACACACACTCTCGCATCTTACACACGCACATCCACTCACATGGAACCGCACTGAGCGTGAGTGTGTTTGTGTGAATTGTATCGGATAAAATTGCAATACTGTACGTGACACTGATACATATTAACGTTTTAGGACTGTGATGTTTGTATTGTAATGCCAGCTCAATTATACTGAATTTTTCATTGTAATTTTTAATATAAAAAGTCTAAAGTATCCAGCACATGATCTCCCACGCAAATCATTTTACTAATACCATGCTAATACTCACAAATAAATTTAATATTTTTATTTAAACCACATCTAAATCACTGTCATAATAATTTAAATTTTTTGTAGAAACAATAGTGCAACAATCATGGACTACAATATAATAGAGTTTTAATCATATTTGCCGATATATTTAATAAAATATAAGTATGATATATTTTTGCGCGTGAAGTGCGGTTACCAGTCGTCAAATCATGGCATTTAATTTCGAAACTTGTCGGCTGTGTGGCTCGAACCGGGGTCTTATGATCCCCAATCCAGTGCATTACCACGGAGCTATTTAGATAAATTGTACAAATGTAAAATGCAAAATTGTATAATTTCTGTTCTGTTGAATAAATGCGCCTGAACGAAATTCTGCACTTATCCATCTAGTACTAAAACATGCTAATGATTAACATTCCGACAGTGAATTTTTTCACTATTCCTATACATTCCATTTGGCGTGATATAAAAATATCAATTATATAAGACCCTAAAAATGTTCATTATAGAAGAACATTTAAGATAATTATTATAGGGATACACGATAAAATAATAATCAAATTAATTCTTCAAAAATAAATTGTTTAATGTGATTAAGAAATATTATTATTAACCATATTATTAATTAGGGTAAATAGCTCCGTGGTAACGCATCGGACTATGGATCGTGAGATCTTCAGTTCGAATCCTACAGCCGACAGATGCCATTTTAAATTTTCCCTCCACTAATGTCTTTGAGAGGCGTTACTTGACGGCTGGTAACTGCAGTTCATGCACAGAAATATATCACTTACGAGATCTGCGTAAGCAGAGTGCCACACCAAAAATTGGTAAATAGCTCAATTTTTATTAATTGTTTTATTACTGACATCTTTTATATGACACTTTTTTCGCAACAGATTCTATATTTGCAATTGAATTTACCCTTTTTTGTTCAACCAAAATCATCTCACATACGGATACTCATCTATCCATCCATCCACACATCCGCGTAAATCTCGTCAGCGATGTGTTTCATGAATTCTAAACTTACAAATGCAAGTGTTTTAGCTAATCTAAAACGTGTTCCACAAAGCGAGTCGAGTACAACGGCTTGAGTTTAACCGAATCTGCGGACGCTGTAATTTCTCGCTTAAATAAACTATTTTTGCCGTTGATTATTTTTGGCTTTTTATAACTGCATTAAATATGAATTTGTTGTGTATCGCAATCGTTTGAGACGAATTGCATTAAATGATGTTTTCAAATAAAATTTACTTTTGATGAAAATTTAATAGGCAATATCATTTTATATCTACAAATAAAAGATTGGCAATAAAGTAATAATTGGAGCATGCATATATTGAATAATACATGTATTGTCTAATTGGTTCATTCGCTTTGTATTTATGCAAATTACGTTTAAAATTCACACACCCAATAAAGAATTAACGTAGTTTTCCACTTTTTCATGTAACAAGTTTTCAAAAGTCAGTTAATATCAAGGTCTGTATAATTTAGCAATAGTTTCGCCTCATATACTATTATAATTTGAATTTAAACAACTATATTACACAACTATTTTTTCCCAATTTAGAGATATACTTGCTACACATGTGGTTACTGTTTTACTGAATTCAATTCTACGCTTCCTGTTTTAAATACCGACAATTTACGTTAACATATTTTAAATTCTTACGTTTTTTTAAATGTTGAAATAAAAAATGTTTCCGTTTACAAAATAATTACTCTTCCATAAATAAACAACTATTCTTATTAATGAATTTTATGTTTATTTTAGAATTGTAGCTTTCATCATACATACATGTATACATTAATATGTAGTTATTGCTTTGTCTTTGTTATTAATTATTTTATATATTTATTGATAGATTTAACGGTTTCTTATCTTAAGATTGTAGGTAATATTAAAACGCAATAACTTCTTGTAAGTATATAAGTTTATTACCTGCATTATACTTTTATAAGTATAAATATACCGGGTGTTTAATTGAAATGTAATGTATA
This sequence comes from Poecilus cupreus, assembly GCA_963942605.1. NCBI lineage: Eukaryota > Metazoa > Arthropoda > Insecta > Coleoptera > Carabidae > Poecilus > Poecilus cupreus. The sequence continues at coordinate 6,609,134 of OZ012714.1, read as the reverse complement.
CGGATTTCAATACTATTTTTTTTATTGCTGTATCTTTTTACCTGTTCACTTTACAAAAAAAGTGTGAATACAATAGTTGTCCAGAATTTAAAAATACATGCAATTTGGTTAAATAAATATTTGTATTTCACGATATATCAATAAAATTAAAATAAATATTTATTTAAAAAATTCTAACAGCTATGAAAAATTAATTAAAAACGGAAATATTTGACATTTAAAAATAGAGTTTACAATAGAAAAAAATGAATTCTCAAATTTGCTATTATGCTAGATTCTACGAAACTTCTACAGCAAAATAATACAACACTGTAATAAACATATCTAAATGTTTTCTGAAATGTCAAATAGTTTTTACTTTACTTTATAAGGCAGTATTAGTTATTACATTTATCTAATAAATATTCATTTTAATTTGATTAATACATAGTAAACTACTAATATTTTTAAATATATTTATATAAGTATAAAGGTAAAAATATATAGCAATATTAAAAAAAATAGCATGGAAATCCCTATACGCCACGTATCAATTTTACACCCATATAATTATCGGTAACTACATTAAAATATGTTGTTTTAGAAACCTTGGCCATCTAGATAACTACAATGGCTGGGTCCTTAAATTCGTTAATTTTAACTTTTTCGTTTCATGAATCATAAAATAATAAATAAATATATTGTAACGCCATTTACCCATTTCTTGGTGTGGCACTCTGTTCAAATCCGATCTCGGTATTATGATATTTTTTGCGCGTAAAGTGCGGTTACCAGCCGTCAAATCACGGTATCCAAAGATGGAAGTGGTGGAGGAGCCACATGGGTAATTTAATGTGATGAAAATTTAATTTCGAAAATTTATCGGCTGTGAGGCTCGAACCAAGGATCTTATGATTCACAGGTTACCACGGAGCTATTTACACCATTTATGAATAATGACTGTTTATGAATTATTCGGAAACAAACAGAACTACCAAATTTGTATAATTTAGCAGAAAGAGTTTCTATTATAGCTACTAAAATGTTTGCCCATCCAACTTGTTTAATTTTTTGCCAGTTTATTATTTTTCTAAAAAATGCGTAAGTCAACAGATGTCTCTTCTCTTTTCTAAACATTTCACTTCTTTCCCCGGGCACACATCTGATTACATCAATTCACATCTATTTTTCAAAGAAAAATTTCAAAAACCGAAAAGTCCATATATTCTTAACCCGTTATCACGACATGCTCGAAATATTGAGGTGATTATCTTTTGATGATTCTTAAAACTAATGAAATGTTTCATTGTATGTCACGTGTCTCCGTTTTAACCAATCCTGTCATTATTATACTGAGAATGCTCTAGTGATTATTCCCGGGAATAATCTCTGTAGCTTTTGTTTTTGTTGACAAATGTCAGATAGGTTAGGTTAGGTTAGCATGACAGTGGCTTATAATACATGTTAAATGCATTACCTAATTTTGTTTGGAATTTGTGGATCAAAAAATTATCTAATCAAATACATATACCGCGAGAGTTCGATAAATTAGAAAATAATTCTTCAATGTCTTTTTCAAACGTGTTGCCATTTGGCAATAGCCACTCTAGCCCTATGGGCTTTGGTGGCTATTGCCTGGCATCAAGTTTTCGAAAGATCTGTCAACTTATTTTCAATTTATTCTCACTCTCTTGTTGTATTACTTCTGAGAATATCAGTAAGTATTTCATAATAGAAATGTTAGATATAATCCGGAAATAAACGTCAGCAAACGGAACAGTATAAATTAAAAATAAAATAATCAAATTTGTAGACGCGATTAATTCAAGTGTTTATCTAATTAAATTATAATGAAACTGTTAGCATGGGCGGCATTCATAAACCAAGTTAGCTACGCTGTAATCAGGCACTTGATGTAAACTAAATAAGTAAATTTAAGTCTCCGGATTGGGACCCACCACAGCGAGACGTTGACACTTGTATTAAAAGGTTACACAGCTATCTCGTGTACTAAATAGTATAAATAGAAATTACTCATAAGCAGGCCAATTTCAAATTATAGAAACTGGAAATTATTTAACGAGTTCAGTGCAATACGTTTATTAATCATTCATTCTGTAAATTAGAGATAAATTGTTTTATAATATTTATTATGTGTTTTCTTCGAAATTTTTATAGCTATTTTATCTTACATTTATCTTGAAGACAGTGTATACTGTTTTGGTAAACAAATTTGTACAAGGAACTTTTGAAAGAAGATTATTACAATTTCTAATAATTATACCACGTAACCGGTACACTACGAGCCCAGAATCATATCATTTGGCCCAAATAAGACTTTTAAAATAACTTTTAAAAAATTGTTCTAATCTTACAAAGGGAAAATTGTTGAACTCAATTGATTTGTATCTTAAATTCTGTTATTTCTAAGAATATTCTAAGAAAAAATAACAACAAATTAACATCCGATTTCGGTGGTTATATCACTAGCCTAGCACGCCAGGGGTCGTGAGTTCGAATCCCACGAAGAGCATGGTCCTTTGTATTCACATAAATTCAAATTCATCCACTCATTAAACGGCATTTGACCATAAGTAATTAGTACGTTTACCAACTTCATTACAAAAAATAAAACAAATTAACAAAAGTCACTAACATAAAGATTTCATTTGGCACCAAGAACAAAGTTTTTAAACCTGATGACAACAAAATATGGAAAATATTTCAAATAAAGAGTGTAAGTAATATTATTCTACATCTGGAAAAACTGTCGAACAATCCAAAATTAAACTTATGAAAATTTGTTTAGTTTACCGTACTGTGAACAGCGCCATCTAACTGTGAAAAATCTCACTCTAAAATTTCTCCAACCCATAATATTTTGTGTTAAATGTTTGAATACCACTGATTTACTGGGATACAACTTAACATTCATAATGTATATCAATTATTTATACCTAATTAAAATGCTTCCTAATACAATGCTCACCATTGGGATCTCGGTAACTAAGGACTACGTGCTCAAATTTCCGTTAAATTAGACAAAAGCAGCAGTTTAGTAGGTCATATTAATAATGCTCATAATTAAAATAAGATGTAAGCTATAGACACTTAATAATAAATAACAAAATACAACAAATATTTCCTCTTTTTTCCGACTCGGTTCTCTCTACTTTTAATCGATTTTATAATAATACTGATTTGGTTTTACTGTCAGAATATAGATCGATTAATAGTATATTATTATATGAGGGAATATGATAGTCATTATTCATGAAGATAAAATCATCCGAGTGAATAATGACCATAATCTCGAATATAATACTATATTTTTTCTATTCCTGTAAATTCGGAAATCACTTTTGAAATAATCGAAATTCGTTTAAAACACACGTTGAAAAACGTCAACATAAAAATACACACGGCCGTTGCTTGGTGATCCACGAATTATGGTACCTACTCATATAATTCACTTTTCTCGACCAATCACAGAGCCAGAAATCCATAATTCCCTGTTATTTTAAAGACGTGATGTGGATCACCTAGCAACGGCCGTCTGACAATTGACATGTAGTCAGTTCTCATTGCGTATTTTTATGTTGACGTTTTTTGACGTGGGTTTCAAACGAATTTCGATCATTTTCAAAAGTGATTTACGAATTTACAAGAGTAGAAAAAGTATAGTGTTGTATTCAGGATTATGGTCATTATTCATTCGGATGATTTGCATCACTCGCCTGCGGCTCCTGACGCAAACTTCATCTTCGTGAATAATGACTAGCCATAACACCACATATAGTAATATACTATTACAAGGAGTAGGAAAAAGTCTTTGTTTTTAAATTACAAAATAGTTTCTTATGATAACTGTTAAAAATTACATTTTATGATGAAGTGAGGAAGTTTGTGAAACGAGGCGAAGCCGAATGAAACAACTGCACGAACTAAATAAATCTCTTTTAACACGTACCTATGTCATACAAAATTTTATCTACCATCGATCTTCCTAGTGTATTAGTGACAGGTAGAATTATATTTGCTGATTTATTGATACAAATCATTAGAAACGTGTTAAAAGTAACAATAAAATTTTAACACGTTGCTATGTTACTTTTAAGCTTTTAACACTAGAGTCAGAAAGTGCCACTTTTAACTTGCTAAGCAACTGTCGTAGATAAAAGCTATTTTTATATAAGAAAAATGGCTTTAGAAAAACCAATTTTCTTTCAGTGACAGACCTAATCGTACGTGTACGACGGACGTTTACAATTAATATTGATCATCCGGAGCAACCACAGAGTAAAAATAAAGCCTAAAATTACATAAAATTAATATCCTGACTTCCGAGCGCAAAACCAAATCAGTATCATTATGACATTGATTTTCCCTCATTTTAAGTCAAAATGAACCAGTTAAACATCGAGTCACAAAAATCGTGTTGGACAGAGTAATTATGTAATTAATAATAATTTTAAAAATATTATTTGACGTTATTGATTCAGGCCGCTCTTCTACCAAAACCAGTACAAATAATTACAGTTTAATGAAAATTGTCAACATCACAAATTAGCAAAAACTAGATACATGCATAAAAAATTAATTAATTTTTTGTTTACAAACACAATCAATACCAAAATGTTGAAAGCCAGAATACATACATGGAAAAAATTAATATTTATATATTAATAAATTATTTTTTTAGGATCTAATCTAATCTAATGGATAATATGTGATTTTATCACACCAGTACATTTACGAATAGTTATACGTTTGATACCGCAAATAAAATATTCTTAAAATAGAAATTTAATGAATTAGTAAATTACTTGAAACACAACTCATAAAATAGCTCATTTAATGCGGCTTCGACACACACCATTAATAAATTGAAGAACAACTGGCGTTGTTACGTTGACAGTGGCGTGTCTGGTCATTACAAAATTACAGGGGTGCTTACCCTTGTTAAGCCAGGATTAAGTTACACCCTCTACACTAACTCTTGTCAACATTTTCGACGTTGAATTTTCCCATTGTCCTTGATTACAATGCACTAGTTCGTTAATATTTTCAGGAAATAAATGAATATTCAAAAATAATTTTATCTACGACCGTTGTTAAAAGTGGCCCTTTTAACGGTTGCTTAGCAAGTTAAAAGTATTCTGACACTAGTGTTAAAAGTAACATAGCAACATGTTAAAAGTGATTTCATTGTTAATTTTAACACGTTGCTAACGATTTGTATAAATAAATCAACAAATATAACTGTATCTGTCAAAATATCATTCTACATTATTTTTTGTATTTACTAAGACACTAGGAAGATCGTAGATAATATTTTGTATGATATACGTGTTAAAAGTAATTTATTTCGTTCGCGGAGTTATTTCACTCGGCTTCGCCTCGTTTCACAAACTTTCCCACTTACTTTTTTTTTGTAGAATAGATATGGCACCCAACTTACTTTGGAAGATAGAAGGAAGGAAATGGAAGTGTTTGGGTCTCCCGCAATACTTAGTAAGAAAAAAATTTCTGCAATAGTTTCGAATGTTGAAAAGTTTTTTTTTTTTATCTAAAAAAAGTTAAAATATTTGTAACAAATAAATAGTTCCCGATTATAAGCATGGCAAAAACACAGCAACATAATTTGAATTGGGAATTAAAAATAATCATTTTATTAACATTAATTACAAATCGACAAAAAAATAAATGTGTTCAACAAACACCAACACAAATTTACAGCTTCGGCAACTTCTGCTATAAATCTGGTATTTTGGTGCCTACTTAAAAAATTACTATAAATGATATTGTAATTTTTTTATTAATTATCTGTTTCAATTATATTATATAATAATAATTATTTTTTATTCGAATTAACTATTTTTTGCTATTATACCTGATAGCTTGATATATACCGGGTGTATACTTATTTTATAGGACATAGAAAATACAATGTTAAATTTTTCATTATACGGTAGATCGTTCTGTATGAATTTTAGAACAAAAATGTAAATATAAAAAATGTTTACCAACAAAAACTGCACCAAATGAACCCAAATTTATTGATGTAATACATTTCTGTCACGAGCTTCTTTCAGAGTGCCATGGTAAACAAAACATACAAACAGTCGTATTGTTTGAGTTTGACAGATGACATTTTCTCTGCCAAATGTCATTTGTCAAACTCAAACAATACGACTATTTGTATATTTTGTTTACCATGGCACTCTGGAAAACGGCTGAAAATTGTACATTTTATTTTAAGTCTATCTTATGACAGAAATGTATCATATCAATAAATTTAGGCTCATTAGGTGCAGTTTTTGTTGCTGAACATTTTTTATATTTGTACTTTTGTTTTAAAATTCATAGGGAACGAACTATCGTATAATGAAAATTTTAGCATTGTATTTCCTATGCCCTATAAAAAAAATATCAGCTGTAGAATTTAATAACTTGAAAACGTTTAAGGATGAGACAGATCGTTGACAACAAATCCCAAAAATAGTTTACCTTCTCCCTTATGTTATTGACACAACGTGAACTATATTGAAAAGTACGTTTGATTACTTGTCGGATATCGAACCCTCGCGTCTCTCTTAATTTTCCTCAATCTTCAAACTTATTTGTACCAAAACCAATCACACATCTGTCAACATTCTGTGCTTTGTCCAGTATAATACGACTATAACCGTAAAATATATTGTTATTGCAACGAAAATAAGGACTACGTTTACGAAATACGAGTACGATACCATGCAATCAGATAAAATCGTTAATTTGTTTGCTTTATTTATACGTATTTTATTGCAGGTTTGTTGTTGATAAATATTTTGTTTACTTGAAACATATACTTGCATTATTTATTCCTATTGATATAGTTAATTACAATTTTTATTAATAATTAATTCTCCACTTTATTATAATTAATTACTACACAAAAGTACAAAGTTATCTATCTTGAAATGAAGCATTTTAAGTATTTCTTATATTTATTGATTTTAGCCACATAAAATAATCTAAATTCATAACACTTCTAGTTTAAAATACATTATCTGTAACACAGTTTTGGAAACTACGCATTCCACAACTAAAAATTGTATTGGAACAACTATCATTCCTTACGCCGCGTTTGGAATAAATTCGACGAATCAAAGCCGCATATTAGCGCGATAGGTATATGAAGTATCTTGATTCGGTTACTATAGTCACGTTTGTTTGTTTTAATTTTATTTATTTGAGTTTGACGTTGTCAACAATTATTCGTTAAATAGGCAACATTTTTTGTATAATTTCCAAACTCTTGTTATAGAAAGTATAGTCTGCAACAGGTAACGGAATGGCATATCCCACACTCACAAACCATAGTCCACGCCTAAACTTTTTGCTCGTGTGGAATATGTGCCATTCCATTATTTGTTGTAGAATATACTATTCAAATTGTTGAGAATAATTTAATTACTGTTAGTTATTAGGCGGTTGTCTGCAGGGTGCAAAGTATTAGGTGCTGTCTCTGGGTCTGGGTACATTTTCTCGAAACGTGAATGTATCTAGAGATGCTCGATTGAGTGTTTCGAAATAAATTATGTGGAATATAATATCACCAATATGCGAACGCCATCCTTTTCACCAAATATTGCACTATAAATGCTTAAATAAAAAAAATATTGCAGCTTATTATATTTAGAATGAATTTATTGTTTGTGTCCAGTAAACTTCTATGCATTATCATAAAACTTAGAATTATGAAGTTTTGTACTCTTTCATTGATTTATCACACATATGAACACCTAGCCATCCATTTATCCATGCACACAGTCGTCACTGAGAAAACAGGTTCAGAGTGCCTGAAAACCACTGAAATATATATTGGAAATATATACTGGAACGCTAATTTGTAGGCTTTTATAAAAACAAAAAACCACTCTTCTTTGACCAACACTTGTTGCGATTGCTAAATTAAGATGGCACAACAACTAGCTGTCTTTCTCGGCTCGCATTTTGAACGTCATCTAACGTTCCAGTATTGTTATATTTCAATGCTCAGAACATGTATTTTTTCTATACTTCCTACACTACTTAAAATAAAGAAATAGGAAAATAATTATTGTCCTAATTTTGAAGAAATACTCTATATTTATATACCACTTACATTAATTAAATAGCTTGTATAACATGAGATACTAGGTTGGAATTCTGATTCCATTATTCCTGTAGCTTCCGCTATTTTAACATCTTTAAAATCGTAATTTGACCGCTGGCTTTACGTGAAAATAAATCATTTATCGACAGAAAGCAGAATGCCGCACCCAACAATGAATAAATGGCGTAATGGTATATTTACTTTTTATTACAAAATTATCATTTTTATTTATTTTATCAGTTGGAATCATTTTATTATTGTTTTCATGTTTTTCTAAACTGAAAGTTGTGCAATATTTGAGATAAAAAATCATAGAAATTTCTAGCTGTATTGATCGCATCTATTGCGACGTGGATATGCTGGGTAGGTATCATTCACATTTGTAGAAATAAAACATTTTCATATTTTCTATTCCTTTTTTAAATACTTGAATAGCATTTTCAGTTTTATGTAATGTGTCTACATTTTAAGAAAGCCAGCCGCATAACACTTATGGAACTTTAGTTGCCGTTTTCGGACTCTGTATTATGTTTTGGAAGATTTAAGACTCAGAAATATCTATAAATATTTATACGAAGTTATGAATAATAATAAGTAACAAACTAAAACCTGTAATATTGAAAAAATGTTTTAGAAGCCATTTTTATAATTAGACAAACCTACAGAGCAAAATGCCACACCCAAAATGTGTAAATGGCGTGATAATACGAGTATATAATTTTTTATTTATACAGAGCTTTGACCCAAAAACCCAAATAAATGTGTTTTAATGATTATAATGTAGAGAAATGTATAAAAACATATATGAAAAATAGTTTCCGTCACGAAATTACCGTGTAACAATTTGTATAATTTATTTACGCCTTGTAGTCTGTATCCTACATAGCACACCTACAAACAAAATAAGTTGTATTATCGAACCAGCCGTTACGCTCGATTGTTTTTCTGGTTGACCGTTGACATTCAAACTTTTAACAAACTATAATAAATCAAAGAACATGTGAATTACTTATTTTATTTCATAAATTATGTTCGGAACAATAGTTAAGTATAAATAAAATAATTTTTCACGTTTAAACATTTTATTCATTAATTAAATACATAAGTTGTATGTATTATTCAAAATATTTTTGTGTTACAAGTACATTTATATTAAAATAAATTATCAGATTTAGATATTACAATGATAATCTTGATAATGATGACTAAATATTTAATACAATGAAACATATACACATCTATAAAATTGTGCTAAAAGCTATTGTAACAATACTTGACAACATCACAGAAAATAATCCAAAATCTACTGCTCGACTTCCCACTGAAGCAAGATCCAAATCATCACTTAATTTTTTAGGAACATCAATGTAAACTTTATTTAAGCCAATATCTAAAATAAGTGCCCTAAGTTTTTTCACATTTACAGGATCATCTTCACTCGACCAAACTGTGAGAGTCGAATCAGTTACATTGTCGATTAGTGTTTTCATTTCATTGTAGCTTTCAGCTGCAAGTCCAGCGCGCACTGGAAAAGTGATTGAATGATTAACTTTTAACGAATTTATAGTTTTGATCATTTTATCAATTTGTTCTTCCGTGTAGCCTTCTCCTTCGTACGAGCTATTGTAGTTGGTCGTCCATCCAATAGATAAAGTAATGTTATTAAAATCCTTGTTGCTGATGCCGATAAACTGGTTAGCATCCACTGGTGTAGCTGTTGCGTTAACAGGTCCAGGTAGGATATCAGCATTCAACCATACCGGTTTCAGGTCCTGAATTTAAATTTATACATACAATATCTATTATTAGAAATACTTAAAGTAATTTAATTGTGCCAATAGGTATTAATATCATTACAATTACTTTAATAAATTCAGTTATTACCTTAAGGTTGTCCTTTAAAATACTAACAGAAGCAGTAAAAGCCTCAATGGATTTAAAATCTAGTTTAATTCCTTTATGCGAATCAGAATTATTAACATTGTGGGCATTTACTGTAATTAAAAATTCTTTCAGTGATAAGTCTGAAATTTTAGATGGAGGGTGGGCCATAATTGGTATTTCAGCTTTATCAGTCGTTGATAGTTTTCCTAGAGATATATCAGCTTCCAACATATTCACATCACCTACAACCATGGTCACACATAAGTATTACAAAACATTATTTAATGTTACTAATACTAACTGCTTAAAGCCTCTTGCAAAAGAGTTTTATTATTCACAGCATGCGCCCAAGTAACCTTAGACAAATCTGTTGCTTTTGGAAAATAATCACTTATATCACTTGTTGCCATCGCAGCGACAGCTAAAAATAAGGTTAAATTTTAAACTGTTATTGTTGATCTGTCACTTTTAATTATATTGGTCACTGGGTTAAGCGTTAAGCACTTACAAAATATTACGAGCAACCCGGAGAACATTGTGGAGATGTTTCACCACTGGAAGAGACTAGTGAACTGAGCCTGCTTGTGAGCAGCAAATGATTCAAGCCCACACATTTTCGATTGTAATCGAAACTATCTATGACGCCGACAGAACTTCACTTTCAGTTAATTTGTATAAATGAAAATAACGATTTCCAATAATGTTACACTTTGTTGTCTTGATTGCTACACTTGTTCTGTTGACATCAGAAACATAATCTTGATATGCTTTGACATACAAAAAAACCAGTGAATCCAAACTAAATTTCAATTACCTACAGGATTTACACTACCAATGCATCTTAGGATATAAATCATCTTAAAGATTAGCCTCTAAGTCCAAATTCGTAAAAATCGGTCCAGCGTTTTTTCATTTTTTTTCTCGAATTTGCAATCGCTTGTTTTTAACCATTTGTTTGATAATTTCGATATGGCAAATTGTGATGCCATACTATAAAGTAAAATAATATTTCCGCTTTTAGGGGCAGCAATAATTCAAAATCTAAAAACTATAGCTTGTACCACTAGCTCTGTTTTTGGGTGTTTAGCTTCGGTTTTAGCGCTGTTCAATTTTATAAAAAAATACTTCAAATAAAACTGGTAGATAATATATTTCTATGTAACTTTTGTTTGAAGCATTTTTTTATAAAATAATTTTAAAACATTGAAGAGCGCTATAACTGGGCCAAAACACCCAAAAACTTAGTTTGTGATATGTGAGTTTAACATAGATAGCTTTCAAATCTTGATTTATTAACATTTTACAATACAGAATTTAATTGTTTTAATTTGAAACATGGATGCCATTTGCACAAAATGCATGATTGTTTATTAATAATGATGTTAGTAGAACAATAAACAATAGTTCAAATATGTAAATAGAAAATCTAATCTAGAAGTATGATATGAAGAAACGAAAACCATGAACAATGAAACTAATGCAATAAATCATATTTATTCCGTTATCAGATAACGTACAACACAAACATTTGCAATAACTATTTTTTTATGACTCATGGGAAAAACAAAAACCATATTAAATAACAAATATTTATTTATTTCTTTACATACTCTTCGTAAATCTTTAACAAAGAATCAGGCGTCCGCGGTGTGATAATATTCAATGCTTTCTCAAAATGTTTCCAAGTAACACATGTAGCACCAATGTCATCTTCAAGAGCTTTCATAGCAGCTTCATGACACATAGCTTGGATTTCAGCTCCTGAATATCCTACCGTTAACTTAACCAATTCATCAACATTAACATCTCTTACTGGCATTTTTGCTAACTTCAAATTAAATATTTCTTTCCTCGTTGCTTCATCAGGAAGAGGTACATATACAATCCTATCGAGTCGTCCAGGTCTTAATAATGCTTTATCAATTCTATCCGGTCTGTTAGTTGCCGCTAAAACAGTAACATCTCCTAGTGGTGTAACGCCATCTAGTTCGGTAAGTAACTGAGCTAAAACGCGTTCTTGAACGCTGGTTCCACCACTAGAAGAGCCTGCGCTCCTTTCGCCACCTAGTGCGTCAATTTCATCGAAGAATACCACTGAAGGCGCGACTTGCCGAGCTTTGCGAAAGACTTCCCGAACCGCGCGTTCTGATTCTCCTACCCATTTGCTAAACAACTCTGGGCCTTTAATAGACAAGAAATTTAAACCGCTCTCAGTTGCCAAGGCTTTTGCAATCATAGTTTTAGAGCATCCTGGAGGGCCAAACATTAGTACGCCTCTAGGAGGAGTTATACCCAATCGAACAAAACTTTCAGAATATTTAAGAGGCCATTCAACTGCTTGTTTCAAAATTAGTTTGAGATTACTTTGTCCACCGATATCACTCCATTTGACATCAGGAATTTCTATTTGAACTTCTCGCATCGCACTTGGACGAACTCGAGTTAAAGCGTATTTTAAATCCTCTAAATTAAGGTCCATGTTGCTCGAAAGACTACGCTTGACAGCATGCATAGCAGCTCTAGAACATAAAGAAGCCAAATCGGATCCAACGAAGCCATGCGCACTATTTGCAATTTCTTTTAAATCAGAATCAGTCATGGTGTGATCTGTTTTGGATAATAGTTTCTTTAAGATTTCTAGACGACTTTGTGGGTTTGGAATAGAAATTTCTATTTCTCGATCAATTCTTCCACATCTGCGAAATGCTGTATCTATGGAATCAGGGCGACTGCTAGTAGCTAAAACACAAACTTTGCAGTTGTCAATCTTGTGCAAATTGTCAAGTTGTGTTAAAACAGTAGAAACCACTCTTTTTTCTTGCTCTGTTATGCGTGATGTACGAATCGGACAAAGAATATCCATTTCGTCCAGTAAAATTATACTTGGTGAATGTTCAACAGCCTCTTTGAACAGATTATTTATAGTCCCTTCAGTTTCCCCACTATATTTGCTGTATAAATCAGGTCCATTTATCGAAATAACACGACAACGAGACATTTCAGCAACTGCGTTTGCAACCATAGATTTCCCAGTTCCCGATGAACCGTATAACAATATTCCACGAGTTAATTTGAGTCCAGATATTCCTGGAACTCTCCCTAAAGCAACATCCACTAAATCTTGAATTTCAGATATTTCTGAATCGAGACCACCAATTTCTGATAAAGGATTAATATTTGTCTTAGAATTTTCTACTTCAGTGTTGTCGCCGAATAATTTAAAAACTGTTGAGTTTAAAATTTGATAAAATTTACAATGCTCTGACAAATTTAAATTTTCAAAATCATCTTCAAGATTTTTTACCGGATTTGAACTGCTCGCTTCTACAAATTCTGTTTCTGAAGGTTCTATTTCGTTTATCAGAAATTCTAAATGTTTACCATAAAACATACAACTTAATTTATTATGTTCGGAAACAAATCGGTTTAAATGTAGTTTTTTTATTCTTAAAGTTAATTCAGGTGTTAGTTGTAATGTTTTTTGGCCGTTTAAGAGTACTAAAATTATTTCCTTCGCTACTTGAATTCTTTCTGTACTCATTTTTGTTATAATAACTTTCACGTCTGGTTTTCCTCTCCAATAGAAATCAAATGCTGTAATTTAAACACAATATTACATTTCTAATTACAGAATATCAGTTTATTATTACCATTTTGAGTTACTAAAGCTGATCCTAACGATTTTTCCGTAGTAGGCCACACAATTTTTGCGCACTGTGGCACACAGGCATTACTTGTTTTTACTATTGCCCATTCACCAATCACTAAAGAACATAACTGAATTGCTGACTGGCTGAGAAAAATTAAATTATTTTTATCATGTAAATCAAGTCCTTTAATTTCTTCGTTTGCTTTGATCTCTAGCGGACCATTTAAATTACCGCCCAAAACGAATGGATGCACGAATGTATCGACAGATGGAGGACAGTTATTGTTATGGATTTCCAAATCTTTTTGTACGATATTTGCTTGGCATTTTTCACATTTAAACCATGTTTGAATACTTTTTTTAGTTTTTGCTGACATCTTAGAGATAATTAATAATTAGCGGACATTTAATTATCACTATTATAACCTACAAAATGACCTGTCGTTAATATAATAATACGTATTTTACATTATTTCACACTATTACCAGTATTTTATGCTAATTATTTCAATTACAATATATTACTTCTTTTTTGACTAAAAATGTCTACATTTGTTATGACATTTCAACACGTGCTATCACATACAAACAAAACCATACGGACTGAAGATAACTGAACATAAACATTACTTTTGAAAATATCATTATTATACCTTATAGCCTATATTTGTAGAGAAAAGTTCAAAGACTTGCAATAAATTTTAAAAAGCAATTTTTTAAAATAGTCAAATCCAGAAAAGAAATAAAAATAGTGTTTTTGGTATATTTACATTTTTTTCTAAAAACTGTAAGTTCAAATGAAATATAAACTTAGTAAGGTATGGATGACCATATTTATAAATATACGAATTATTTGCATTACTGTAATCATTCATGGGAATGTGGACATGGATTTTACTATTTTGAAAATTATGTTCTTTTATAATTTGAAAAATAAATTTGCTTCTTAAAATTTATTGCAAGACTTCGGACTTTTTTCTACAAATATAGGTATAAAACATTGTATGTTAAATTTATTATAATAATGATATATCGTTTCAAAAAAATCATGTTCATCTTCAGTTGTTTATGTTACGAATTTTGGGAACAATTAATCAACAATAAATGGTAGATTATTTGAAGGACAGATGAGTAAATTTTATTGGAATCAAAAAGATTTTTCTATATTTTGTTGTCATCAGATTCAAAAAACAGTGTTCGTGGTACCAGCCAATACCTTTGGGCCAAATGAAATCTTTATGTTAATTTGCTATTATTTCACTTGTTATTATTTATTTTTATTATATTCTTTAAAATAACTAAATTTAAAAACAAATAAATTGAGTACAACAATTTTCCCTTTGTATGAGAACAAATTTTATTTTTAAGTTATTCTAAAAGGCTAAATAATATGATTTTGGACTCATATAGTATATAGTATACAAAAATATATTAATGGTTTCCATCTAATGCATGAAATTAAAAATTTAGTTAACACCAACACAAACTGTTCAAACACAAAAACATCCTTATTACGAAAAGACTGTAATATACTCGTAATACGTAAATAATCGTGAGTAAATTGATTATTTATGCTCTATTTAAAATTGTGTAGTGACAAAAAATATTCTCATATTCTTTAAGGGGTTATTATATTGTTAAACAAATAATTTCTTTATTTATTTAAAATGATATAACTGTCGATAAATTTTGCAAGGAAATAAGAGATGAAAACATAATTATATTTTAATAAATAAACAACAAATTTGCATCGCGCAAATTTAGAAGTTAATTAATGTAGGAAGTAGTTTAACTACTTAAGCCTCTGGCACGAATTTAAATTTTCAGTTTGCAAGAGACATTTAAGAAACAGTATTATAAGTGCGCAATTATGTTTAAAATATTATTCGTAAGTTATTTATTTAGTATAAGTGCACATTGCTTACCAACTGAAATATCAGTACTGAATACAATATCAAATAAAAACTATTCAATAACTACTGATGAAAATAGTAAACAAATTGACGTTGATTTTGATTATAATGAAGACTATAGTCAGATTAACAGTGAAGAAAGCAATGATTACATTGAGTTTACTACACAAAAATTGAACGGTTCAAATAATGACTCTCTTTATCATCCTGTGTCGACTATTGATGAATATGATTTAAATTTAAATAGTTTGCATAATGTAAAGAATCAGGATGCTCAAGAAAATTCACTAGATAATAATCAGGTATAAATAATAATTTCTTTCAAATGCATTTGTACTGATAATATATATTTTAGGCTGAATTAAACCAACTTGCATCAATTTTTAATATTGGGAATATTTCAAGCACGAAAATAATACCAGCTGATTTTATGGTGCCACAGTTTATGACAGATCTATATCATACAATAACAGATCAAAATAATGACGCTTTGCAAACAATTGCGTATGGAGCTTCTGCTATTATAAGTCTTCCGGAAATGAATCCATCAACACCTGGATTATTTAAGTTTGATCTAAGCGGAATATCTGCTCAAGATATTTTAGAAGCAGAACTACATGTTTACAGGTCTAATATGAAATAAAATTATTGAACTTTTTTCAATTTTTCACTTGTAGAGTTGGAAGGGAAGTTTCTATACCCTTACATCATTCGCCATATTATTTATTAAGGGTTTATCAAGTACTTGCAAATAATAATTTGATGTCTTGGAATCCTGATGTACATCAATTACTAAACGTACATTATGTATCATCTTTTATAACTGGATGGCAAGTAAGTTGTTTTTTAAATCATGTTTTATTCCCATACTAATAGACATATATCTAAAGGTGTTTAAAGTAAAAAGAGCTCTTGATTCGTGGTTAAATGAATCAGCACCAAATTTAGGTTTTTTAATTACTGCTTCAACAGTTGTAAATGAACCAATAGATATTAATTTTGCAAGAAGAAATCGTTATAGTAACAAATATCAACCTTCATTAGTGCTTTTTACAAAACCAAAAGGCAGTATGGAAAATAAAAGTATGTATGCATAATCAAATAAATTAAACAATATTTAGTTAAATTTTTATTTTAATAGATCACAATAATTACAACTTGGATAGTGTTATGGAGTCTGATAATTCGGAGCATTTTGAATGTTCCAAAAAAACAATGTATATAAACTTCACAACTGATTATTTCAATAATTTTGTGGTTGAACCAAAAGCATATGATGCTTATCAGTGTACAGGAATGTGTAAATATCCAGAAAATTTACAGTCACCAAATTATTCAGTTTTAAAAGCTGCTTTAAAAGGCTTGGGAACCCTTTCTAGTAATATTTGTTGTGTACCGGAAAAAATGAAATATTTAATTGTATTATATCTTTCTGGCGAAAAAATTGTGCTACAGCGAATTGATAACATGGTTGTTGAAACTTGCAGCTGTCGCTAATTTTTTCTACAGATATTTGTTAAATTTATAATATATTGTTAACCCTTTACATATCATTATTTGTTAATCATATATAATTTAAATATTTATGCACCATTTATAAATTTATTTAAATTTTCCGCGCTTTGCTTTTCAATTCAAATATTGTACCTAACTTCATTTTAATTTTGATTGCACCGTGCTTGGAATGGAACATAACCTCTCTTCTAGAAAGGTATTTATAAAAATATTCTCTATTTCGTTGTAAATAAAACAAATGTTTCAGATTTATTATTAAACATGGATTTATCTGAGAAATTCGTAAATAAACTTATTGAAGAAACAAATATACCAATATTCTTAATGAATTATGACAGTTTCTTTCCTGAAGATAACTTCAATAAAATATTAGAACATGAAAATTTATCTACAATTCTACAATTACTAAAATTTCAAACAATTTTTATACATAAGAATAAAGCAGGCCTAGGAGAATTCGATATTGAGCAACTTATTAAAAGAATCCCAGAAAATGACTACTTACTACTACATAATATTTTATTACATTCTTTGATCATTCAACCATCTGTTGATGCTACTGCAGTTGAATATTTAACTAAATCTTGTAATTTTCTAAATAATTCAAAAGATATAAACAACAATATTATTTTGTATCATTTAGAAATTATTGACGTAATATTAGAATTAACTATATTACTTAAAAATCATATAAAAGACATTGATCAAAACAATTGTTTGTACAAATTAATAATAAATCTAATTTCTTTAGACGAAAATAGTATTCGACGAAAAGTTACAGTAGACATTATTCCAAAATATATTGCATGTACGCAGAAACATGATTTATTTTTTAGAATATGGCAAGAAATAAAAAATTCTGCTTTGGAAACTTGTACATTAATAGCTCTAGAAAAATATTTCATACCCCAAAATTATAATAAAATTCATTTTAATATTTTAAATTCAGAAGAATTTTGGATTAATTTACAAATTCAAATTTGTAATTTGGACCCTGTTGTAAAAAAGCATTCACATTATTTATTGAAGAAGTGTGTACAAACTTTACTTAGTAACGAAAGTTATATAACGAATTTTACTCCCGAATTTGATATTGTAAAATGGGGATCAAATAACTTTGATGATTACAAAAATGCGTGGAAAAATTTCTTTATTCTTTGTGAAGTTTCTAACGAGAAACAAATTCATTTAATTGAACCAACATTCAAACTGTATAGTTCAATAAAACTTTTGCACTTTTCCTGGGGGAATAGTGTTACTAAACTTTTTATTTTACATCCACATTCAGCTGTTGTTCGACTTACAATTCTAAATATTTTAAAAGCAAATTGGAGTTGTGATACCAATTTGTTAATTCAAGGCTTAAATAATAATTTTTTGTATGAGAATCCTTTAAACAGTGATTATATTAATCATTTAAATTCTTATGTTTCTTCATTACCTTCAAAGGAATGTATGTTATTTATCAATGAAATTTGTAACAGTCAAATGAATCCTGTTGCATTTTATCATACATGTAAAAGTATACCATTGAGTGATTTCAAAGAATTTAATTTGAAAATAATAATTAATTTAGTAAATCTGAATGATAAAATTCCACATTTATATATTCGAAAAGGGGTGTTACATTCTTTATTTGTATGTTTTACAAAAACATTAACTTATATAAAAGTTGTAGATGAAAACTTTATAAAAGATTTTGTACAAATTATTTATTTATTTCATAGTAATAATTATTTACAACGAGGAAATTTTGCTTGGGAACAATTGTTAGAATTGTTGTCGATAAATAAAACCATTTATGAATATATTATTAGTATGAAAGTTATTAATTTTTGCTTATTATCAAAAGATTTTTCAGTGATTATTGTATTTTTAATTGATGCACAAATTCTTAATAAAAATTGGACTAAAAAATATTTGCAACATATTTTAGAAATGGATGAGGAGATGCCTAAACTAGATTACATTATATTTTTGTTTAACACAATAAATGCTATGACTAGAAAAGATGATATTTTTGAAGACAACTTTTTCTCTGAAGAAGATATTAATAATATTACTAATGAGATCTTTAATATTTGCAGTCAGTTACAAATTCAAAGCTATTCTTGGGAATTTTTTGATAATATTGAATTTATTTTTGACACAATTCTTTCTAAAATATTTTTAAATAAATACTATTGTAAGATACTTTCACAATTTTTAGAAAAACTTAAGAATGAAAACAAAATTTTATGTTATATTATATTAAGCAAAAAATTGGTACAAGCATATGAATTATATTTCAATGTACATAGAATAAATTGTAAAGAAGGATTAATGAATTTATCAGCAAGCCTAAAAAAATTAAAAACATATTATGATGTTGAATTAAAAAATACTTGCCTTGAAAATAATATAAAACAAAAATTATTTTTAAATTATTACTACACAAAACTTAATGTACAGAAATTATTATTTAAGATTAAAAAGAATGAAGGAAATAACAAAATTTTAGAAAAAATAAACAAATATTATGATAAAGGCGGTCCAGATATAATAATATTAGTCGTAGATACTTTGAATACAATTGTGAATAGCTGTAATTTTTGTCAAATGCCAGTAAATTTTATTCCTGATTTTATAAATTTGCTAAATCGTTGCGAAAGGGATATTTTCAACTTGCGTTCAAATGACTTATTTCGTCCTGCTATTGTTAAATTTATATCTACAATATTACATCCCCAAATGTTTGAACATGATACCCTAAAAGAATATAGCAATAATTTTTGCTTAAGCATGTTTGATTCTTCGCAAATTATAACTGATATTCGAAATGAAATTTTAAGTAAAATTCGCATGAACAATTTAAGCTGTACTATTCTGGTAGAAGGTTTATTATTTGGCCAAATACTTCGGAAAGATCAAAGGTAATCAAATACGAGGCCAGAATCATATCATTTGGTCCATTGGACTTTTGTTTAGAATAACTTTAAAAAAATTGTTCTGATCTTCCAAAGGAAAAATTGTTGCACTTAATTTATTTGTATCTTAAATTCTGTTATTTTAAAGAATATTTTAAGGAAAAATAACAATTGAAACAATAACAAATTAACAAAAATCACTTATATAAAGATTTCATTTGGCCCAAAGGTATTGGCTGGTAACACGAACACTATTTTTAAACCTAATGACAATAAAATATAGAAAAATGTTTCAAATAAAGATTGTAGGTGAAATTATTCTACAGCTTTTTGATTCGAATGAAATTTACTCTATCTCACTTATTTACTAAGATATGCCCAAAAACCCTGATAGGCCTTCAAATAACCTATCACTTACTGTTGACGAATTGTTCCCAAAATCTAATCAATTCGTAACTTAAACATAATACTTCCCTGTGGGAGGTAAAATGAAAGAATTTAAGATATAATTAAATATAGGGAATTAAACAATTTTCCTTTGTATGATTTTGACTGGGCGAAATGATGTGATTCTGGGTTTGTGTACTAATTAAATATATTAGTATTATATGCATCTTTGTTGTAGAATTGAGTTTGAAACGTGTAATATAATTTCCGAAGATATAAAACATTTGAATTTTGATACAATTAAGTAAGTAACTATGGTAGTTTCTTCAAATTAACAAATAAATTAATTGCTTATATTTTAGTACCTGTCAACTTGATGGAAAAGTTCGAAGTAAATCAGTGGCTATTTTACTGTCATTGATTTACAAACCATTTCATAATTTCAACGTACGACAATTCTGCGAAAATATTTTAAATCTTTTAATAAAAAAATATAATGAATCTGCTGGCAAAAGATATTTCGGCGATTCTCAAATACATTTAGTAAAACTACGAATATTTCAAAGTCTTCATTTAATAGTTCCAAAATTAAAAAAAGATTCATTAAATTTCACAGCGGAATGGTTATTTGGTTGTTTAGTAAATGAAAGTCACCAACCAAGTATAAAACTTTTAATTCAGTGGTTGCTGGTCAGGATTTATGATATTTTAAAGGAGAAAGAAACTGTGGTAAATAAGTTAATATCTCGAGTACCGCATTTAAAAGGAACTAGTTGTACATCTGTATTTCCTATACTATATCATTTAGTAAAAGATACAAATATACACATTAGTACTGTTTTTGAATGTATAGAATTTTTACTGCCACATACAATGGGCCAACAATTTAAAATTCGATATAGTGCCCAGGTATGTCTAATAATCCTTTGACAAACCGGGTGTAGAATTGAAAAGTGGAACATTATATGTATAGAGATTTCAAAGCTATTTTTTTATATTGCTTTATATTTGTACCTATTCACTTTTCAGCAATATCAAAAAAAATAGTCTTGAAATTATTATAGCCCACAATTCAATTCTACTACGGTATATTTAACTAGTACTCTTACTTATTATTATTATTTATTTATTTTTTTAAGATTACAATTCATCGAATTGACTCAATATACTGTACTATACCAGAATTTTCTAAAAAATATGAGTCAGTATTTAAAACTGTTACTGATGTCTTAAACCAAACTAAGGATAAATTGAACGATAACTTTTTAGCATATTACAATCTTTCTCCTACTATTCGAGCAATTTATTATGATTTACCTCGTCTTACAAGTGTTACACAAACTGAATGGCTACCACTAGATTATTTTACCGGAATTATTCAGTTGAAGCTACGAACGGAAGATGAACTTGAAAGTATGGAAACTACCGAAAAAAGGCAACTAATTTCTCCTGTAGATACAGATAATGAAAATATGAATGTTCAAAAGAAAATTGATCCACTGGCAATAAATTTAACAGAAGACACTTCAGAAATTAGAAACAACCCAGGAAATTTGATTGTTGTTGCTTGTTTGATTGACAAAGCACCAAATTTGGGTGGCTTGAGTCGAACATGCGAAGTTTTTGGAGTTAAACAATACGTTTTAAATAATATTCAATTTATGAAAAATAAAGAATACCAAAGTTTAAGTATGTCTTCTGAAAAATGGATTGATACCTTTGAAGTCAAGACTGAAAATTTGTCAAACTATCTACTTGATATGAAGAAAAAAAATTATAAAATCATTGGTGCCGAACAAACTTCAGACAGTAAAAAGTTAGATACTTTCAAGTTTGACAAAAACACTGTTTTACTTTTGGGGTAAGTTTAATACAATTATAATAACTTTAAAACGAAACTTAAAATACTATCTTTCGGAAATTAATATAATTTTTCATTTTTAGAAATGAGAAAGAAGGTATATCACCTAATTTAATTCATTTACTCGATGAGTGCATTGAGATTCCACAATTTGGACAAATTAGATCTTTAAATGTTCACGTGGCAGGTTCTCTTTTCATTTGGGAATATGTAAAACAACATTGTATGACATAAAGTTGTAATGAAATTATTTGAATATATATTTTTAAAAACCAATTTTAACCGTACGTATTTTATTAAAGACAAAAATATAGACAGAATTAATTAAGACTTTTAAGAACTGAACATGGAATAATACTGAAAAATATCCACACATTTCATATCAATTTCAGTTTTTCTTTTATTCCATCAGTGAATTTATTTTTCTGTTAGATAAAACTTGAAATAAAATACTTCGTCAAACATATCATTTTCGTAAAAACTAAACTATTGAACATTAGTAAATGCAAAGGAAAAGAATACTGACAAATTTTAAAATACGGGACCTTATCTTTGCGGGACAAAGGATCAAAATATGGGACGAATGGTCAGCCTAGCCATAAGACTCATAAGAGAAGCTATTGCAATTTACAAGCAAAAGAATACAGTGAATCAAATGAAGAAGACATGGCTTGCTCTGTTTTATAAGTTATAATTTGATGTTTATATAATTACAGTTTCTATTTACTCGTTTATATCATTATTTTGTTTCCTGACGAAGAATTATGCATTGCATTTAAATAATTTGTTATATACAGAACTATATCAAAAAGTCGTATTATTTCTAAACTCAAATATGTTTGAATTTAAAAATATTTTATATAATTTTTTTTATTAAATGAGGTTTGAGAGAATATCCTGTGACGTATTGTGAAGTTTTATTTACACAAATACGAAACTTGTATACGTCATTCAGTTTCCGCAATTTGTTTTACATAACTCAATTATATTATTGTTTTAAGTAAGTTTTGAACGAAACTATACCAACATTTTGCTGTCATTTCTAGTAGCGTTGTTTAATTGAGTGAATATTTTTTAGTGTTTTCCGTAGCTGACCGAGTTCTGTTTAAACGTAGGTGAGTTTTATTGTAGAAATATTTAATGTTTACAGATTTTTGAATGTATACACCTAGCAGTGGTTTTTAGATATTCAATCTCAGTTAGCCAAACATATTTAGAATTTAATCTCTCTTTGAATATTTGAGTAGACTCATAGTTATTTTTATTTTGATATTATTTTCGTTAGAAATTTAAAATTGAAAAAGAATAATAAATCGTAAATATTAGCTGTATATTATGATGATTGATGCAAAGGGTGTAGAGACTGAAATAAAAAAGTTAGGATTTTCTGTAAATAAACATTTATTACCTAATACTATATACAATTAAATTATCTGTCAACAATCAAGCTCTGAGGGAAGGCCGGATCGCCGCACTTCTGAAGTCAGTTGCGGTGCTGTAAGAAAATAAAAGAAATATGAGTGAAACGCACACAGTGAGAAATCCACGCTGAAAAGCAATTAAATAGCAAAATCATATAAATCTGAACTCTATAGTTAATTAGTCAAACACGCAATCACTTAATCACATAGGTGACGTAATGTAGCATACTGAAGCTTCCATCGCCTCTCACACCACTGTGTCCTAAGACAACTTACGTGACCATGTGAGAGGATCTCACCCCACTGTGTCCTAAGACAACCTACGGAGGGTGAGAGTAGAATCCTCGTGGCCCCTGTGTCCGCAGACAACCTACGTGACCACGAGACTTGCCATCTTCTCTGAGCGAGGCTATGAGAGAACGGTTGAAAGCCGACTCTGAAACCATATCTCTCCTCCACTACTCTAAGATGCAAGCGAAAGGAAGGTCAACCCCTGAATGCAACACTATAGATGGCAGGAGGACACCGCTGGCACCGCACTAGTAATCGGCACTTCGCTGGGCACTACTCGGCTGGTCCCCACCCCTGGGGACAGCACCAATTAAGGATAAGGATAGGAATATGCAGCCACACACTTCCAATCGCTCCACATTTTCTCTCAACAACAATAATTAAAATACTCTATAAAAATAGCAATGGATAACTCACTCTGAACAATCCCTGAATCCTGAAAGTAAATAGTCACTAAATCACCTATCACAAAACTACAACTTCACTGGCCGGAAGATCAAACTAAACTGGAAGACATAACGATTAAGTAAACGTGGCGGCAGGGTTGTTACGTTAACAGCAGCGGCCAGATCGACACCTAATTAAATAAAAACAAATTAAAGTGATTAAATAATACCTCAGTCAAAAATTTCGTAACATGTATATAAATAAAAAATCAAAAATTGTTTTTATACATATATTTCCCAAAAAAACTAAAACTAAACAAATTCAACGTTCTGGGATAGGTTATCAAGTAAACGGATAAATGCTTAGAACTTCTGGATAAACTATGGTTTAATTTTTAATTCGAATTAAAAACTACTATTAAGTACTTAACATAGCAGTGTAATAAAAATGTGTCTATTGTTTATTACTATTTAAGATAAACACTTATGCAAGTAAATATTGTTCATCTTTAACTTTAAAAAAATACCATATAACTGTTTACTTGACAAACCGCCCTCATAAAACTTTTTTCAATTTAACAGTTGTTATTTGGTACAAAGTTAAAACAATATAACAAAAATTATCGTTATTTTCTATAAAAATATTTTTATATATTTTGAAATAAAAGAGTATTCTCAAAACAAATGTTATAAATCCCAAATCTAATTAATATTCCAATTTAAATTTCGCCAACAGTGCCAAATGATCGGAACCAAGAGCAAAATTCGGGATATGACGTACTCGGGAAGATAATTCGGATGTAGTTGGAATAGAAAACCGAGAAATTAATTTTAGTTTCTCATCACTAATTCTATTAAGATCTTCATTAAACGCTCCACTAAAAGAAAAAAAAATTAAGATACCTTTGAATGCAAATAATAATATAGTAATAAAACCTGTAAAATATGTAGTCAACAGTGATCCATCGATCTTGATAAGTCGTTCCTTCTGTGTCGTTGGATGTTTTGTGCAAAAATGCAGATTGTAGTTTCAAATTATGGGAGAGCACTCCAGTTGAAAATAATGTTTGGTCGTCGGGATCTCCTTGTTTTGGTCTTTGCCTCTGTCTTCTATTATGCAGCAAATTAATTAACTGCAGTTCTTGTGCCCTTGTTAACTTCTCGCCAGCTAAACGATGTTCTAATAAGTCCAAATGCTGACAGTTATCTGCAATATTTAATTTTACAAAGATAATAAATAATCTGTTGTGGGCACCACAATACCTCTCGCCATAGATTTCTTATCAAACAGTACAAGAACACGGACCACAACTATCAAGAAACGCTCATCACTTCAAAAAAATTTCATTTTCAATTATTACACATGTTTGACATTAAACCATGATTTACTGAGATATTTCAAAATAATTTAATTGGGCTTCAAGTAAACTAGAACTTCCGGTTATTGGATTATTACTAAAAACTAAGGCACTAGAATATATGAGTATTCTCATCCGCTATTTTGGGTCCAAGTGTCATAAATAAAACAAATTATTGGAATCCAGTTACTTTAATTCATTTCTGTCAAATTTGAAGTTGATATTGATTAATAATTGTGATATATCATTCTCTTAATTATTATATTTCATATCTAACAGGTAAGTGTACAGAATACTTTCTAATATATTACCGTATGATTTGTGTAGTTGGATTTTACAGAATTTCAAGAAATATGTTTTCAAATTTGACAGATACAAATTTTAAATGTTTTTTTTTTAAGTAACTGGATTCCAATAACTTGTTTTATTTATGACATCTGGACCCAAAATGGCGGACGAGAATACCTACATTCTTCTAGAGCTCTACTAAAAACTAGTCAGCTCTTCCCAAGGACAAACAAATATAATATATAAAATATCAGAATTTTAAGTTCAGTAGTTTTTGAAAAACCGCAATCCAGACCGATAACCGACAGAAAGACAGATAGATAGACTGACAGACCACAGACATCATCGCGACGTGCTCATCCACTGAAAACTCACTACCGAATTTTAAGCATGATTTCTATACCTTTCTTAGGATGTGACGGGAAGTAAAAATCTGTATAAATCGCAACACAATAGTAAATATAAAACTCTATTGAAATTATGGAGAACTTGCAATGAAAGTAAAAAAATGTTTTTCCAATATTAACTGAGTACATTTGCTCAAAATGTGAATGTATCTAGAGATGCTCGATTGAGTGTTTATAACGGTGTGTTAGTGCCTACATTTATGTAAGGTTCTGAATGTTGGGTGTAGATGAAGAGACATAAACGACGTATAACTGCTGTGGAAATGAGATATTTGTGAGGAGATTGTGGGTATACGAGACGTGATCGTATCCGGAATACATTGGTGTATGGTGAGTGTGAAATTGAGAAGAATATAGATCAGAAAGTGGGAGTGAGTCAGTTGAGGTGGTTTGGACATCTTGAGCAAATGTCGAATGAAACAATGAAAGATTGATGAAACTAATACATGCGGGTGAGAAAGAATGTGAACGATTGCGTGGGCGTTCGAGGAATAAGTGGTTGGATATGATTGATGGTTTGTTGCGTAAATGCTTCAGTTTAATACGCATGTGAACGAAGCGAGAGTGGTGTACCAAGATAGGAATGTTTGGAGGAGATAGGAGATTGATTGTTTGATGACTGTGTTTCTGAGTACCTGCTACCTCACTGAATGGGATATAGCGTGTCGTTATGTATGTTTGTATATATGTAAAAGATAATAATGAAACAAACCCGTGATCCGCAGCGTTGAAGGAATAAGGATCTTCCCTTGTAGTCCATGGGTAGAATTAGTTTCTTTCAACGTCCTGTTCGTCAGAGTATCGTACTGCAAAGTTCCTTTCACCATTAAACGATGCACAGCCGATTCTGGTTCTGTATTAAAATCTCCTGTTACTATTATTGGAGTATACGTACGATTTTCTCTAAAAATATGAAATGATGTATCCATAAAATAAATTATGCATTTTTAACTTACCGTCCCTTGTAAGCGATTCTATCAATTTCACTGAGAAGAACTTGCGTTTGTGCTAAACGAACATCCTCTCTTTTTGGGTTGTAGAGTAAATGAGTAGTTGCAACTACAAATTCTGCCTGGGGATTTTTAACAGGAGCAAATTTTGCAATAATTGCAACATTATCACGGTCTAACACGGAAAATTCTTGATTATATTCTACAGTCGTATTTTCCAACAATTTAAATAAGGACTGTTTATAATAGATTGCACACCCATCTGTTCTTCTTCCAGTTTTCTTTTTAAATAAATGTGCATACCCTGTATAAAATTAATATAATTATTAATAATATAAAACATAAACAAGTTTTGAGTTTATAATCAACCTTGTTCCAGAAATTTGGAAAAGTATTTTGCCAAATGATTGTCCTGAACTTCTTGTAAACAAATAATCTGTAATTATTTTTTCATATTATTTCATATCACATCAATATTTAATATTATATTACGTCTGGATCATTTTCCAAAATTTCTTGGTACAAATTTTTCCATCTCTTTTCCCACAATAAAGCGCGTGGTTGATGACTTCGATACAAATATTGGTGTTCTACGAGTAAATCTTGAGCCAATACATTATACGAGATCAAAGTGAACTCTACCCCAGGTTTAGACCCAGGATTTTCGTTTACAGGAACCCATGATCTTAAATCATTCACTACTTCCCGGTCGTTCGCTTCTAAAATTATTGGTAGTAATCAGCATTTAAATACAAGTGGAGAAAACTTTCAGAACTCATAAAAATGAAAAAATAAGACTTTTGGATATAGTTCTGTATATATAAATTTATTTAATTCAACGTTTCGAATTTCATAAAACATAATTCTTCGTCTGAAAAAAAAAAATACATAAACAAGTAAATACAGAGGAAGCCATGTCTTGTTCAGTTCGTAACGTTTGTTCAGATTCACTGCATTCCGCTTATAAATTTCAATAGCTTCTTTTGTAAGTCTACCATTGGCACATTTGGATCTTGCTATTATTTTAGTTTCTTCAAAATTTACTTTGTGCAAATATAATAGCATGACTAACCACATCAGATTTATCTGCTCGGTTAAGACGAATGGCACGTTTCCGTTCTGCAATTTTTGTAGTAATTGTTTTGCTGGTTAGTTCAATGTAACACTTTCCAAATTCACATGAAATTTTATAAATTCCAGATGACTGAAGCAGGATATCTTTCGCACTCTTCAACATACTTTGTAATTTTATATGTGGAGCAAAAGATACTATTATATTATTTCTCGACAATATCTTTCCAATCTCGTCTGTAACATTTTGGACATATGGTAGAGACGCAGACGTTGTTATTATCTTCTGACTCAGGGTTGTTCTGTAATCTTTTGGGACGGAACACTTTCAAAATCTTCTTTTCTTCATAGCCATTCATTTTTTAAATATCTATAAGCTTTTTCTTTTCTTTTTCATACTATATACCGGCAGTTTTTTTTTTTTTATCAGTGAACATATTCATAATGACACAAACATTGTACGTTTAAATTAGAAATGTATATTTTAATTGCTTTAGTACTGAAAAAATTAATTTAAATTGGTAGAAATTATTATTTTTAATTTTTGTAAGTTATCCCTAAGTTTATTCATGAAAAAGCTGTCAATAATTTTTACTGTAACTATGGTAATGATACACCCCTATATGTACTGATAAAAAAAGCTTCCGGTATATACAGGACTATATCCAAAGGTCTTATTATTTCAGCATTTAATTATGTTGAAAATAATGTAATTGGTTTACCTCTCCAATTGACGGAATTTTCACTGCTGTTTTGTTGAGGCACCGTACCCTGCTCACTAAACAATGATACGTTCCTAAATCTTTTTGTAGAATAATTGGAACGTTGTTCATTATATACAACGCTATGTAATGCAAGTCCACGGGTATGATAAAAAGAATTCAAGTAAATGAAATTATTAATACTACATGGATTTAAAACTAAATTGGGATTATGTGCTTTAGTATTCGTTGCTAAATATGGACTTGAATTTTGTCTACTAGTCTGATTAATACTACTACTTTCCTTATAATTTGGTTGTATTCTTCCTCGGCTTGTACGTACACTTGATAAATTACTGCTACTGCCAGCGTTATCGCGGCCACTAGTAGCAGCCGTGGTCTCCAGAGCTGTTGTTGAAATAGTCATATTATTTCTCTCGCTTAGCTCAGTATCATCAACTATATAGCAATCTTCGTCCATTATATTATTAGGAATTTTATTTGGTTCCATAATATTTATATTACAAGAGAGTAAAATAATGCATGTACTCTCACATTTCTTATTATTTAGGTTATAAAATGTTTTGTTAGCTAAATAATGCTGTTTACTTTGACAATTCCAATAGAAAATCTTGAGAAAATTCATTCCCATTGATGTAATAGAAATAACTTACGATATTCATTATACTCATAGCCACGAAACTTATTTCGTAATCATAACAAAGTCAAAATGACAGCACTGTTCACTACAAATTTTGAAACGGAGTTAAGTTCTTCTTATTATGCTTATGATAAATCATACATTTATTTTATTTAATAATTTCTTTTACACCAGAAATAGTTATTTATCGCCATAAAATTTAATTATGTAATTCTATTTCATCTAATTTTCTTTCATGTACCAAAATTAAAGTTAAAGGTTATAAAAAGTTTTCTTTCAAACAAGAAAGAAGAGAACTCATTTTCCAAAGACAAATATAAAATACATGGAATGAAAAAAAACTCAAATAACTTACAATATTCATTATTAAAGTTTTAAAATATATAACGAACTCCGAAACCTGTTGCTGTTCACAAGACAAATCAAGACATACTGCTGATAAGAGAAGAGATACCTACTTTATTTGTTAACTCCTAATTTTTTTCTTCATTTTATCTTAAAATGATTATTTCTTTTATACATATTTTCTAATATATAAGTATTTGTACCATAATAATTATAATTGGGAAATAAATATAAACAACCCATTTCTAATAAGTTCTTATTTAATAAAAATTACACGCTGCAATTTACAATACAACATACAATATTGTACATTTTTAAGAAAGGCTTATTCAACTGTTCAATTTTTTTGTTTGTTCAAGATAACATTATTTAATATAAAACAAAAGTTATTTATTTAATGTAAACAAATTCGTTGTTATAAAAACACAAAATTTTGTCATATTTTTCAAATGGAATGCCTATAACCAGACTTAAGTTTTATTATATTAACTTCACAAATTATGTTATATAAATAAAAATTTTCTTTGGCAATTTGAAAACAAAAGTGCTGTTGTGCTTCTATTTAAACAAGTGAAAATAAAGAAAAAATAGTAAAAAATCATAACTTTTAAATATACATATTGCTTATTTGGAAAACAAATACTATTTTTATAATCGAATATACAGCAAATCTGTAGTACGAAAGGGTAGTGTCGAAGTGTTCTACTGCTTTAAATTGCGATAAGATTTGAACACAGGCGGTAAACAAACAAAAGTGTTACATTACATGCCTGGCATAGACGGTAATGTGATTCCAAGTTTCTTAGAAATTTTCAATTGAGAAAGAGCTGCATCTCTTAGTGAAAATAGATGGGTCATTTCTAGTTCTGTCTTCGCCAATTTAATTGCTTTATCGAATAATGCTATTGCGTTGTGAAGTTTTCCCCTAAAACATATAATAATAATGTTAATAAAAACAGAACATACAGTTTTTCATTCGTTTTTTATTTTTTTCAGAAATAACAATACCCAACACGATTATTGCGACTAGGTTTAGGTTCTCTCTATGTTTAACTGTTAGGTTTAGACTCATAAACGTTCGCAGTTTTATTTGCTTTGTGTACGTCGATGAGTCTAAACCAAAAGGTTAAAAGGAAGCTATGTTTAAATGGTGCATTTTGACCTAAAATGAAGGAAAATCAATGTAATAATAATACTGATTTGGTTTTACGATCAGGATATTAATTTTATGCAATTTTAGGTTTTATTGTTAAGTTTTACTCTATGGTTGCTCGAATGACCAATAATAGGCTTTTTTCTATGACCAAATAGCTTTTTTGTTATTTCATTTATAAATATCCCGACTGTAAAACCAAATCACTCTCATTATACGAGGGCCGTCTAGAAAGGAAAGAACGATTTGGCATATCTAAATAAAAACGAAAGATATCAACACAAAAGTTTATTTTCAAAGTACACTATTTTTTCAATGTAATCGCCATAGCTGTCAAGGCAATTATTGTAACGTGGTACCAGTTTTTCAATGCCGATTTTATACTCTTTTACTGCCAAAAATCTGAGCCAGGATGTAACTACTTTTTGAGGGCTTTACCGTTTGCGAACTATTTCCACCAAAAAATTCCTTTAGTTTTGACAAGTGGAAATCGCTAGGTACCGGGTCAGTGGATAATTTTTGGGCAGCCTCCTTATAGCCCTGACCCGGCACCAAGCGATTTTCACTTGTTTCCAAATTAAAAGGAATTTTTGGGTGGAAACAGTTTGCATACGTTGAAGATCTCAAAGAAGCAGTGACATCCTGACTCAGATTTTTGGCGGTAGTAGAGTATAACTTTGGCATTAAAAAACTGATACCACGTTTTTATAAATGCCTTTACAGCTATGGCGATTTCATTATAAAATAGAGTTATGTACTGTTACTGGAAATAATGTTTTGTATTGATACCTTTCGTTTTTGTTTAGTTATACCAAATCGCTCTTCACTTTCTCGATGACCCTCATAGCATTGATTTTCCTTTACTTTAAATATAAATGAGCGAGTTAAACGTAGAAAGAACCGAGTCATAATAAAAGTCAAAATTTGTTGTACCTATTGTGTAATAGATTGCTTAATCTGTGCTTAAAATTTTTTTATGGTAATATTCTTGTTTAATTATTCAAAGACATACCTTTGAACTTCAACTGTAGCTAAAGTTTCATAAGCAAATTCGCACAGAGGATCTCTTTCAATAGCGGTATTCATCAACTGGACAGCTTTTTCCGTATCGCCCGTCCACTGCAGAGTCAAAAGTCCTTTATGTACAAATACAGTCGCATTTGAACTGTCAATCGCCAGTGATTTCTCATAATAATCATTCGCCTTGTCGTATTGCTGCTGGTCAGCCAACACTTGCGCATATAGAATGAAACATTCCGAACATTTTGGGAACCTTTCTGTCGCATTAACAAAACTATCCATACATTTCTGCACCCTAGGAATATCTCTTGCAGTTAAAGCTTGGCGGTAATCAGAATAACATTTCTGTACATAAGCGATTGGGAAATTTGGGTTCAAATCTACAGCACGATCGAAATCTTTAGTGGCATCTTCGATTTTATCCATCAAAAGATGAACTTGTCCTCTATGATGGAAAACATCTGAGATATTCGGGCCTAGTTCAGCAGCATTATTAAAGTCTTTAATACATTCCTCTGGCTTTTCTAATTGCATGTATAAAGAAGCACGTTTAATTAAAGCACTAACTCGAATTTTAACGTCAGCTTGTTCATTTGTAATGATTGATTCTAAATCTGTAAGTGCCAAATCATGAGAACCACGTAATAAGTGGAAAGTACCACGAAGTAACAACGCCTCTAATTTATATTGCGATTCTGCTTCACTTGAATCAATTTCTTCAGTACAAGCCGGGATAATGTTATCGAAAACTCCGTCTAAAAATGCTTTTCTTGCTCGCAAGAATCCTTTAATTTCTATTTCTGGGTCTACTTTTAAGTCTGAAACGATTAAGTTGTACGAAGGATCTTCTGAGAACGATAAGAAATATGTTTTAATAAAATGTTTTGATGGGGTAACAGGTATTCGCGATGCCATTGCTTCAGAAGCATGTTTTCTACCTAATTCTTTTAGGACGCGATCTGCCATTACTAAAGCACTTTGATCTTGGAAACCTTGCAGTAAGCAAACTGCAGACACATCATCGAGACAGTCACTCCAGTTTTTAGTAGCTTCATAGGCTCTAGCACGTCTATATAAAGCCTTTGTATAATTTAATTTAAATTCTAGGGCTTTTGTGCAATCATCAATAACTGCGCTGTGCTTTTTCAGATGCTCATAAGCTGCTGCACGATTCTGATAAAATGTTGCGAGGTCACTTGCGCATTCTACTGGACACTCTTCTATTGCTTTTGTATAACATGCTATGGCTTTATCATAAGATCCTTTCTTGAAAAAATCGTTTCCTTCTGATTTGTAATCTAGTGCTTGTTGTAAGGGTGATTTAGAATTAGTGCTTTTAGTTTCTGTAGATTCATCTAATGAACTACAGGATTTCTTTCCTAATTCAAGCAGGCTACCTTTTGAGTGCTTCTTGGATTTATCTAAACTGTAGTGCTTCATATACCAATATCCCAAACCTATTGCACCAGTAGCACCGAGAGCCACTGCTAATTGCCACTTAGGGAAAGGCGAACTTGAACTACCTGTAGATGATGCCATTTTTTTTATGTCTTCAAGCACCGGGTCGCAATTTTATTCTTGGGATCACACCTCTACCTAAAGTGTTAGGTTATGTAATTTACTATTGACAGTTCAAACGCACCCCGTGACAAAATTTGAAACTACTGCGTATAGCAAGCATTGGCGTCCAATAAATAGACTATTTATATTTTTTTAAATTGATAATGATAGCGGAGACCTATAATTTAATTAATGTTTTAAAATAAATTACTAATGAGATTAAGAAATTTTTATTAACAGTATAATATTGGGACAAAAATATATAGTTCAAGATGTAATTAAATTTTGAGTGAACCGCCTATGACATGCGCATTCTAAAGGCCACGTTTCACCTTCTTTATCGACATTGCAAAAAATTAGTATTGTGCTGTCAGAATGACATGTGTTAACAATTAATTTTGTCGTAAACAATTAAAAAGATTTATTTAAGATATGATAAAAGATGGCCCAGATCGATGATAGAACATGGTAATTACAATAATAAATACATTGATTGTTGCACTTTGTTCTTGTTGTTATGTAAATACGTCATTTTTATCTAAATATTTGCAACACAATGACGCCTTTCTCTTTTAGGATTACCGAATTAGAAAATGCTCTTTTAGAAGAGTGTTCAGCAACAGATATTTACTGTATATGTAAAGGTAGAGCGTTGCCTGAAGAATTAAGAGCACAAGTTTGGCAGATATGTCTCGACGTCCAGGATGAAGGCGATCAACTAGTCCACTTTAATGAAATTTTTGATTTACCAAATCAGTCAATCCTTCGGGAGGATTGTCAACAATGTGTATCGAAACTAGGCAATGATGACGAAGATAAAGTATCTGTAATATCTGATCTCGAATCTATTTTGACGTTTTACTGTAAAAGCAGAAATCTTAAATATGAACGTAATAATGGATGGCTCGAGCTTTTACTTCCGTTAATCGCATTAAAAGTACCAAAAAGTAAAATTTACAATCTATTTGAAGCAATTCGTGATACGTACATACCACAAAGTTGTCACAAAAACGGAAATGCTTTTCATGTTTTGAGACTTCTTCTTTTATATCATGATCCGGAACTATGTTCATTCTTGGATACAAAACGAATAACACCTGATTTATATTGTTTGTCATGGTTTCAATCCCTCTTCGCTGCAACATGTTCTCTGCCTGTTATTATGTCGATGTGGGACTTGTACTTTCAGCAGTCTGATCCTTTCTTTGTATTCTTTTTATCTTTAATAATGGTAGTAAACGCCCGCGACCAAATTATTTCTATGAAAAATGAATCAAAAGAAAAAATAGTCAATGCAATCGCCGGTATGCCTTGCGCTTTGGAAGCAGACGATGTTGCTGATTTCTGTTCGCTAGCTCAGTACTACACAATGAAAACACCCGTTTCATTTCGTACTGATTTAATGCAAAATTTGTATAAAAGTCTTAGCGAAATTGGCGAAGAGAACGCGGTAGTTTCTCAGGCTCTATGTCTCCCAGTATCCGCTCACGAATTGGTTGAAAATGCATCAACTCATACAACTAATATGGATGCAGTGAGGTTCTTTTTAGTTGATTGTCGACCAGCTGACCAGTATAACGCTGGTCATTTACCGACAGCTTTTCATTTAGACTGTAATTTAATGTTACAAGAACCGTCTGCTTTCGCTACTGCAGTGCAGGGTTTGCTCTCAGCTCAGAGGCAAGCTCTAGCCGCGAACTCGAACGCAGGCGGTGAGCATCTTTGTTTTCTGGGCTCTGGTCGACTTGAAGAAGATCAGTACACTCATATGGTTGTAGCTTCATTCTTACAAAAACATACGCAATACGTTTCCATGGTGACGGGAGGTTACATGGCTGTGCACGATTATTTCGGACAAAATGTTAACGATTGTCTTCAAGAACATAATCCTTTGAAATGTTTAGTATGCAGTCCAAACCCAGGTCTTACACCTATCGAAAATTTAAAAACAACACAATCTGTTGATTTGCTCGGTAAAATATCAGCGGCAATGAAACTTAAGTCAGCTGAAGTTAAAGGTAAACTATTTGATTATATTGTAAACCCAAATGCGAATTCTAACGGTCCGATGCCAGATAAGCACGTTTCTTGTAATGATAAGAACGGAAAACGATACCGTAATGTTGCTCCAGTATTTAGTATTGACGATGATAATGATAACATGGCTGTGCAATCCACCGAAGATGATGAAATTAAAGAATTAATTCCATTGCAAACCTGGTTAAAAAATCCTGACGTAATAGAGGCTTTTAAATGTCAAGAAGTAAAAGAAAATGGTTACATGTGTAATAGTCATTTAATAGTTACCGATAGTCATTTGATTGTTCTTCGCGAGATTCCTGAGAAAAAGGGTATGACACAAGTAATTGTGCGAAGACCGCTTTCTTCTATTGTTAAAATTACAGCAAAAAAACGGCACCCTGAACTTATAACGTTTAAATATGGAGTCCCCGACGGGGAGACTTTGCTTATTTCTGATATGGATAGGTTCTTAATTCCCAATGCTAGTAAAGCAACAAAAATTGTTTCAGAGCAAATTTTGAAGCAACTTAAAAATAAAGAAGAGCAGCAGTAATAAGGTTTTAATGTAGTTATCTTAATACTTGTTAAACTGTATGTTGAGTAACTGATACACAGAATATTTATGTAATTGTATTATAGTATTTGTAAGATATCGTAGTTAATATATTATATAATTATAAATTATTAAATATTCAAAAGTATTGAAGCATTCACATTTTGATGATGTAGTAATTTACTTATACATAAATATGACGACTTTCGTTGTATGTAAATAAAATATTATATTAAATTCTTTGCATTAATTACCTGACGCTATAGACAATTACTTTTTTCTTCTAACGTCATAAAAGTACGTTTTATATATTTGTGTTCAACAAGCCGGTATAAAATTTAAAAATGAGACAACATATTCTATGCCAACTAGAAATGTAAAACAGAATATATGTTGCAGTGTTGCGCATTTTTCAAAGATTTATATTTCTATTTTCTATGTTTGAAGAAAAAATTGCACGAGTTATTCGGAGTAAATGTGACTTTGGGTTCTTAGTAAATTTCCGACTCCCTTCGCTCGTTTTTCAAACTTACATGCTCAGCACACAAATATCACATTTACTCCTGTAACACAATTTACTTTATCAAAGAAATATTATTTGTACTGGGATTGGTATCTACATTGATTTTATACACTTCGTATAAACATTTACGAAGTACCTATATAAAATCAATGGTATCTATATTTATAATTGATTTATTTCGTAATAAATCATGTTACAATGTAATTAAATTGTAAAAACAGTAAAAAGAAAGCTATCTGAATACATGTTTCAAATAATAAACAAATACATAGTAGAAGCATAATAATCAAGAGTGTGATAAAAATTTTCGCCTGTTTCCTGAGCAGTTACCGATAGTCAGCAGATTAGCGGCACCATTTTTTCACACGTTAACATTTTTGAGTTGACACTTGACAGTCAGTTGACAGCAAGAGAGAGAACTGCAAAGAATGCGGAAAATAAACTAATATTGTGTAAATTGTCATGTAATATAATACTGAAAGATGGGTGGAATAAATTGGTCGGAATTATTTCCTACAAAAAGTAGTGCAGTAATATTTGTATCTTATATGCTATTGTTCGTAAGCCACGGTTCGTATTTGATATAGGTTATGTAATCATTTTGCACTTATTTTTAATGAATATTTGTAGGTCTTTTAGTCACAGCATCTCAGAGTTCTAGTAATGAATACGACTATAATATTGCAAGCGTTGTCCTTTTAACAGAAGTATTAAAATTATTACTTTCGACTGTATTATATTGCAAAGAGTACGTAAGTGCAATGATAACATTGACAGTTAATAATTATATTAAATTTCAGCAATCAAATATCGGATTTATTTGCTGATATTGCTAAAAATTTCAAACTACTGATATTGTATTTCATTCCTGCATTTCTCTACTGTCTGTATAACAATTTAACTTTTGCTAATTTGTCAACTTTCGATCCTACTACTTATTATTTGCTGTTACAACTTCGAGTTGTAATTACAGGAGTACTATTTCAAGTAAGATCGTAATTATTTAATATATATTATTCTTTGACCAACACAAAAATATTGCAGGTGCTGTTTAAGAAAAACTTAAGTAAAAT
Source organism: Poecilus cupreus (assembly GCA_963942605.1). NCBI lineage: Eukaryota > Metazoa > Arthropoda > Insecta > Coleoptera > Carabidae > Poecilus > Poecilus cupreus. The sequence goes on along the minus strand of OZ012714.1, from coordinate 6,571,117 downwards.
TCAATGGTTTTCATTGATAATATTAACCGTAGGTTGTATGTTAAAGCAAATAGATTTCGCGAAAAGTACCACAGATGACAATAATTTAACTTTTCATAAAAATACTAAAGGCTTTGATTTAAGCCTATCGTCTGCTTTAATAATAGTTCAAGTTCTATGTTCTTGTTTTGCTGGAGTTTATAATGAACATTTATTAAAACGCGAAGGCGCTGATGTAAATATTTATGTACAAAATGTTTTCATGTATTTAGATTCAATTATATGTAACTTAGCGGTGCTTGTATACCAAGGAGACGTACAAAATGCTATTAATAAGCATAATCTTTCAGTTATTTTCCATTATAAAGTATTAGTTATAATGATTAATAATGCTGCTGTTGGCATTATTACTAGTTTCTTTTTAAAGTCGTTAAATTCTATTCTAAAAACGTTTGCCAGTGCTCTAGAATTAATTATTATAGCTGTATTAAGTTATATTTTATTTGGCATTCCTATTCATTTGAATACTGTATTATCTATTGCTGTAGTTTCTTATGCAATTATTTTATATTCAAGAAACCCTGTTATAAATACACAGGTAAACAAAACCGAAGATAAAGAGTTATTGTTGAAAGAAACTGTTTGAGTATTAAAAATAGCACTACTCTTTAATAATTAAGAGAAGTCTGATAAAACAATCAGCGGTTGTTTGTTATATTGAAATTCTTTAATTAAAAAAATATGGACAAGAAAAATTGATGAAAACTAATTGAGTAAATAGTTTATGTAAAAATAGTTTTTTTATTATATTTATATTTGGAAAATTAACTTTTAAGTTGTTACAATTTTTGTATTTTGTGTTCATAATGAATACATTGCGAAATCTAATCGCATATCGAAAGAGCATGCATTTCGATTCACAATTTTCTATTTAAAAAGTTAGTACTACACTGGCGTGTAAAACACACGAAATATTGAAACTTATTCAATTCTATTTTAGTTCTTTTTAATTTTTGTTAAGTTTATTTGGGTTATTTTCTACTTCGTAAAACACTTAAATCAGCTCTGTTTAATATAATAGTTTTTTTTTTATATTTTAGTATATAAAAAACACAAAATATAGAAAATAGAATAAAGGACTTATTTTAAGACTTTTTTCGCACTTGTTATTTAGAAAACTCGCCATGGCGAGTTTTTTAAATTTTGACGAATGATAAAAAAACAGTCTTTTTAATATATTATTTTTTCTTCAAACGTCATAAAAGTACGTTATGTATTTGTATTCAACAAGCAGAAGTTCAATATTGTCGCCGCCGGCGTAAAAGTGAATCCTTGGCAACACATTTACGCCGGCGGCGGACAAAGTAAAATATTATGAAAAATAGTTAGGTTGTAATTCAATAATTTGACAGTTAAAAATGAAACAAATAAACAAAAATAACAAAACAGCATATTCTACGGCAACTTGAAATGCTAGATAAGACAGAATATTTTTTGAAGTTTTGAGCATTTTATAATATTTATAATTTTATTTTCTATGTTTGAAGAAAAAATAGCATGTGTTATTCGGAGTAAATGTGTCTTTGGGTGCTTCGCATGTAATTGTTCGACTCGCTTCGCTCGTCGTTCAAACTTACATGCTTAGCACCCAAAGTATCACATTTACTCCTAATGACACAATATACTATTGTACTACTGGATGTTATACTAAATTTAAATGCTGTATCAGTATTAATGACTAAATTTTATTTAATTAAACAGTAAGTCGATGTTTGTAGTACCTGCCAAAGTACTTTTAGTTTCATGTGGTGCTATTGGTTTGTAAATCTAGTCTTCAGTTTTATTGTTTTATTTTATTACTTTATTCCATACAAAATATTGTAATTTTTATTTATAAAACTTAAAATATACAAAATATTACTGTTGTACTGCTACATTTTTTAATACTTTCGCTAAGTTCGCGGAACACAAATCTAGCGGAGTCTGCTGGTCTCTGTTTTTGGTGTCAATTTGAGCCCCGTGTTGCACTAACATTTTTGCGTCTTCTGTTCTGTCTTCCTCGCAGGCAAGATGCAGAGGCGTGTTACCATAAGCATCATGTTGATTCACTTTTATATTTTGGTGTTCCAATAATAATTTAACAATCGCTGTGTTTCCTTTAGAAGCTGCTCTATGTAGAGGAGTCGCACCACGAATATCGCAAATGTTAACATCTGCGTCGTTCTCCAACAGAGTTTTAACGATCTGAAATGGAATAAGTGCTTTAGAATTTATCAGTATATTATTATTTATAATACCTCTTCCCAGCCTTTAGAACACGCATACTGAAGAGAAGAATGCCCTTGATCGTTTTTATGATTAACGCAAGCGCCTTTTTGAATTAAAATATTTGCAATTGCAGTTTTGCCGGCAGAACATGCCAAAATTAAAGGAGTCATCTCTGTATCGTCCGTTGGATCAACTGGAGACCCATGTTCAAATAAATGATTAACAACATTAATATTTCCATTTATTGAAGCCCAGTGAATGACTTGTCTCCCGTTCTGAAACAAATATTTAGGGTTAAGTTACATATGACAATGCAGTATTTGGTAGATACTAACTTTATCAGCCAATGTTATAAGCAATGGATTTTCTTCTAATAATTTTACAACTTGTTCATAATCCCCTTTGTATGCAGCATCATAAATAGTATTTGTTTCAGCCATTTTTTAAAGTTTTTTAAAAAAGTTTTGCACACACAAATTACAAATTTAAACTTTGACAACTATAATTTCGAACAAGCTTACCAAATGTAGAAAATTCTGCAGAATCAACCTAACAAAAAGAAATATTACTATTTAAAGTCTTCATACAGTTCATTGACCTTCTTGGAAGTTAGGCAATACATGTACTTAAATGCTTTGCAAAAAATCTATCTTCGCTGAAAAATTATAAAATATATTGCCAATATACGTTGTATTATTTTATTAGTAAAATACATAAATATTATAAAGTGTAATTTTGTAAATATTGCTTAGATATTTAATATAGTTTTAATGAAAATATCATCAGAAACTATAAATTTACTTTTATAAAAACATTTCATATCTAATAATAATCTTTAATAGATTAATGAAAAACTAGAAATCAAGCTTCTTAAACCACGAGCAACTAACAAACAATAAAATAAAACCATAAAAGAAACAAATGAAGATTTAACATTCCACAGGCGGTTGAGTTCTTCGAAATACGAAGAAAGTAACTAACCAATAACCAAGACGTATTTCCTACCACCGTTCTTCGAGATCTAAAATTCGAAAGGAAAGTGGTATGACCTGTCTATTGCTTTCAGTGTTGATTCAAGAGTGCAGTGCGCAATATACACAAAAAAATATTTGTTTAAATTTTTTTATAAATTAGAAGACGCGATGGCGCGTCTCTTATTATATACAAATGTTGTTTTATTTTTGTGTGTGTTGTTTAATATAGGTAAGATAACGCTGCAAATATACTTTTACGCATTTTAATAATTGTATATAGATATATTCGTACTAGGTTTTATTGGTTTGTTTATGATAAACTAATATTTAATCTTAATTTGTAATTTATGTAGTGTGTACACATACTGGTTACTTTCTTATTAATTTAACAAACCTTTAAAATTATTCAAAGATAATGCATTTTAGTGGGTATAATTAAATAATTTCATTTAATTGCTGGCTAAGAAATTTTGCTGCAGGTCACAATCAATTTCAAATTAAAATATTACATTCCAAAAGAGGCCCATAGAGTCGCATCGCACTTCATATCCGCTGTAACTTTCTACAAATTGAAGTTTTATATAAAGAGATCCGTTCGTGGGTACTAACTCGGCGCTCGACGGTTTTCTCGCCGTATAAAAATGCGGTCAGCCTTGTCGTTCCGGGCGAATTTCCCTCGTGAGATCCGCGTCGCATCACCTGGTGCCTGCTAGGCTTGCCATAAGTTTCATTAGTAAATCTTTAATTATTTAACCTTACACCAGGCTACCAATGACATCGTTAGTATTCGCAAACTCTTCTGATTTGTTTGCTCAAAATCAGCTTAGTAGAAATGTCCTTAAAAAATGTTAGCGTACTGGACGAAGTAAAGCGGGGCTTTAGTGATTTAAAATATAACAAAAACAAATTTGTTAATAACGAATTTAAATAATTCTATTTAACGTATTTTATACGAACCCAGAATCATATCATTTGGCCCAATTAAGACTTTTAAAATAACTTTTTAAAAAATTACAAAGGGAAAATAGTTATATGCTCAATTTATTTGTATCTTAAATTCTGTTATTTTTAAGAATATATTAAGGAAAATAACAACTGAAATAAGAACAAATTAACAAAAATCACTAACATAAATATTTCATTTGGCCCAAAGGTATTGGTTGGTACCACAAACACTGTTTTTGAATTTGATGACAACAAAATATAGAAAACTGTTTCAAATAAAATGAGTAGGTAATATTCTACATCTCTTCCAGTGGAATTTCCTGTATCTCGTTTATTTACTAAGATATGCCAAAAACCCTTATAGGTCTTCAAATAATCTATCACTTACTGTTGAAGAATTGTTCCCAAAGTCTAATCAACTCTCGTAACATAAACTTAATACTTCCCTTACAAATATGTATGTTCGGGAGGTAAAAATGATAGAATTCAAGATATAAATATGGTGAATTAAACAATGTTCTTTTGTAAGATTTTAACTGGGCTGTGATTCTGGGCTCGTATAATTGAAGACCTAACTTTAAAAAATAGTTTCTTGTGCATTTTTAATTCGAGTTTTTTCGATTACCAATATTTGCTCGAAGCAGAGTGCCAAACTTAGAAATAGGTAAATGGTATGATATATTCATTTTTCTTTATATAAGCTATTTGCCAGTACTAGTTTTAATTATTATTGTAACTGTTTCAAATAATAAAAGTTTATTGTTTTAAGTCATTACTTACCTATTGAATTATGTTTTTAAGTATATATGTTTTTTTTTTAAAATGGCTGACAAAAATTATTTATTTAAAAAATAATATCTGATACAGCAGCTTTCATATCCTGAATAATAAACAGCCTGTACTAGTATAGCCATGAAGAAATAATTAAACAATTTCATCGGAATAGTGTGATTGAAGTAGGTAAAATTGTTGTTATAAATAAGTCCAGGTATATTTTAAATTTAAAACCAACGAACTCATGGAGGTACCTAAAGGTAATGATCGAAATAAATTAGAACAAATGGAAAATAAAAAAACTACACAACTAATTGGCAAATAAAAAAGTTATAAAGGTGTTAAATATTTCGTGTGAATAACGGATCATAAGCTTAGAGTATTTATTTTTGCAAATACGAAAGTTAACAGTTTCTATTAATATTGATTTCGCATACTTTCCTTGAAAACATTTCTTGCATTTCTGATAAGTCCTTGACGGTATCGCTACCGGCATAATTATTCGATTTATCCGAGAAAAACATTCCATCATTGTACGATATTTTATTGCTTCAAAGTAACTGTACTGTACATTATTCCTTTATTTTCATTAACACAGTTGATATTTTTTGCAGTCTATAAAATACAAGTAATTTTTTAAAGAGTAATGTAATAGATATCTATTTCGAAAAAAACTTGTTGAATAATAATATGATAATTAGTTACTCCAAACTCGTATAATTTGCATACTGCTAAATCCAAATGGTTTTCAATTAAATGCCAAAATTGGTAGAACTTTCACAATTCGTAATTTTTCTATGAGTGTATTTTAAGTTGGTTTTTGTTATTTTCTAGCTTTGCTTTTCGAGCGTAATGTTTTAAATAGATGTTTGCTAATTTTAGGGCCGGTATTTCCAATCTTAGATAACCTAGAGAATAAATTTATCAGTGGATTTATAAAAAATCTCGCGCCAAAAGATGGCAGCTGGTATAATAATCATTATTTAAGCTATGATTTTGATCCGATATTTTTTGTTTATTCCACTGATAAATTTATTCTCTAGTTTATCTGAGGTTGGAAATACCGTTCCTTTCAAAGAAACAAAATCTTTCTCAATAAAATATAAATGTTTTAGACTTTAGGAGTCTATTATTCGAGCTGTTGAATATGTGAACTGTGATAAATAATGTATATAGATGTAGTCATCTCGTTTTGTTGTTTTGCAACACTAGGAATGAGCTAATTACTAACATTGCCTCATTCTAACTGTATAAATGTGCAAATAAGTACCTTAGCTCTCATAACTGCTGTTTATGAGCTAAATAGAGTGCATACATAAATACTCGTACTTAATATTTCTTTTGTAGTATACACCACACATACAAACTAATTTTATAACATCATTTTATTCCACTAGGGTAACCAATAAAAATATTTAATATTTCAAACGGTTGCAGAGAATTAATTTATAACTGTACATTTTAATTTATGGAGCTGAATAGGTATATAAATATAAACATTTCAAAAGAATTACTGTGAATTTATTATACCTAAAATAATATTTATAGTACTAGTGAGACAGAGGCCTTATTAATCCATGAGTGTGTGAGTGAGGTAATATACAAAAAAGCAACAAATTACATCACTGCGTGGCATAATATGTTAGATTACTCCACGAAAATGACGGGAATAATATGTTTTTTATATTAGTGGCGTAGATAAATCTATAACTGGTACTATAGGCTCAGATTTTTTAGGTGTACTAATTTTTCTATATTATTTTAGTTAAAAATTCATCTCTACATCTTTTATTTACAGCATTTTTCTGTCAAATATGAAATTAATTCAGTAGAAACTTAATTTACTTTAGAGGAATAAATAGTATTACATTATGAGAGATGAATGTTAAAAACTCGCAAGTACTGTGTCAAGATAGGAATGTAGGAGATTGATTGGTACTTGTTTTTATGGGTTCGTACTACCCCAATGTAGATAATCAGCCAAATTCTCTAACGAAATTATTATCATAACAACTTGATAATGGTGACAAAATGTCATTGACACTTCGGCTGGTACCACGAGCTCTGTTTTTGAGTGTTTTAGCTTCGGTTTTAGCACTGTACAATGTTCTAAAATTATATAAAAAAAGGTCCGAATAGAAGTTACAGAGAAATAAATTATCTACCAGGTACTTTAATTTAAAGTTTTTTTTTTTATAAAATAATTTTAGAACGCTGTACAGAATGCTGAAGCTAAATTGCTATTCACTATTTCATTAGCTTTAAAAAAACTGATTAATTTTTGTCACAATTAGCAAGTTATTACGATAGCTTTTTTAAGAATAAGCCCGAATAGATTACTATTAGTAACCTATTTTATAGCTGTCGGATATTTTAAAATTATATTGATACGAACGATAGCAAGGTTTCGAAGTGGTAGAAAATTTTGAGGTTTATTTTCTAAGATAATTTAGTCATGTCCAATTATGTTGTTAAGTTTTAACCACTTGCTATGATTTTTGTCCAATGAAAATAGGTATCACTTGAGAAATATCACTTGTAACGTTAGTTTTTATTTGGCTAAAATGTTAGCAAGTGGCTAAATATTAACGACTGAGTTACAGAATTGAACTGTGACTGTTAATATAAACCAATCAGTATTTTGTATATTGCTACATCATGCATTGACTGAAACTGTAGATAATTTTGTCTTGGAGTGTTCCTTTTTATTCATGTATATTCATTCATGAACGATGTCAGCGACGATGAACGATGGCGCTTCGCCCCCGCACCGCTCCATGGCTAACGATCACGAGTCCCCAAGTCCCCAACCAAACGTCTTTGCTGGACTTTCTATTTCAACCTCAATTTGTTACCGGCACTGGTGTTGGTGTCGCTATCGGTGTAGCTGTCGGTTCTACTTGATTCAATATCGGATCTCTGATCTCATGATTCAGTGATTTACCGGTTTATTTAACTTACTTTAATTGAAATCACTAAGTAGCTTGTACCTGTCGCCATTTAATAAAACTAATTGTAACTCTCATATTTATTTAGATAATTTATGGCCAAGAATTCACTAAACGTAAATTAATTGTTATACTACTGTTCATAATAACTATTATAAGTGATATTTTAAATGATTTTTAATGCGTTACGAAACCGGTCCTTCCAAATTACACTCATTTCTTTTAGGGCGTGAGAATTTCCGGAAACTAATATCTTCGACCTTAGCTTATTTTAATTTTGCGAAAAGCAATTATCTGAGTACTTATTGACAATTCATTATGTGCTATATTTCAATTCTATAGTACTATAACAACACATGAAATATAGAATCATCACTGACGTATTCGGAAAATGTTTAACTTCACATCACGTTCCACTTACCGGCATCTGCAGAAGCAGATTGCTCAGACATAGACAAATAGTGTGATAATAAATTTATATATTATTCATAAATCTTTCAGTGGCTTCATCTGTGGATGCAGTCATTTGGCTTATACTAGACTTTTAGTTTTTTTTTTTTACTCCTGTATAAATATATACCCATTATTTCAATTTTTTCGATGAATTTTAGTACCCATAATTCACGACAGGAATAATTCACTCTTCTCGACCAATCACACAGCCAGAAATCCATAATTCACCTTTATTTTAAAGACGTGATGTAGATCACCAAGGAACGCCCGTTTGACAGTTGACATGAAGTCAGTCATTGTGTTTTTTGATGTTATCGTTTTTCAGTGTGTTTTCAACCGATAATTTGCTAAACGCTATCTCTGAACTTACAGGAGTAGAAAAAGTACAGTATTTTATTCGGAATTATGGTCATTATTCACGAAGATGAAGTGATTACACAGACTGGTGATTGACTCTGCTGATCATAAGCGTTTTACATGTTAAATAATACTTATGCAATTTCCTGCTTCCTTTATCATTTTAGAGAAAGATGCTTCAAATATTAGTTGAAGATATTTAATATCTGCATTGCATTGAGTCAAAATTTCATTAAACTCTTTAATAAAGGCTAAAAACACGTTCAAAAATATTAAAAATTCAGTTTTTATAAGTAACCATGGAAATGGAACTTAATTCGAGCAAATATTTAACGTTATTTATTATCAAGTAAGTAAACAATTTGTTGATCATATGCTCAAACAGTTCTTCATTGTTCGCCAAGCAAAACCCAAGGGTTTCATATAAATTTCTCTGCATTTTTGATAGATGCCATGGTTAGTCATTATAAAAATTGAATTATTGAAATTGAAAGGCTTTATACCTTTATTAAAAAAAGTAAAATGAAATTTGTTAAATGATTCCCATGCAGATATTATATCTCTTCAACTTTTATTTGAAGCAAGAAATTGCATGTTTTATTTAACATGTAATATGCCTATAATCGGCTGAGTATATGTATGTATGTTTATGATATATTGTTGTAGCTAGCATGAAGCTAAAGAAATATTATATTATTATTATAGCCAGGCAGTAAAATGTCTACCGAAATCTGCAAATGCACTTAACGATGCTTGTGTTTATTTATCTTCCAACTTTTATTTCGAAATTGGTGACAAGTCTGTCTTAAATTATTATTAATTAAATGCAGCTTGCTGTAAAGGTCTTGGAGTTGAATTTTTATGTTTATATCTAATATGTCACAGTAAATTATTAAATCATTATCGTTATTTCCAAAATGCCATAACTCAAGTTCGAATTTAGGGAAAGTATACGAAAGGTCATTAAAATAAAACGACACAGAGTTATGTCTTGTCATTGCATTCTCATAATTAGTCAAGGAAACTAACACACATTTACTTCACACATACAGGAACAGGTTTCATTTGTTAAAAACTTGAATGCTATACGCCATGGTCATAAAGAGTCATTTACATATTCCTGCTTAGTGGCTACTGTTTCCGTGCCGCGACAATCTTTTGAGACGGGAGTAATAAATTAAATTCGTTGTAGAATGATTTGTCCATCAAACTACCAAACAAATTATTAATATGTATGTAGAGCTGCCACTGACGTCGCTGTCCGAAAAGCGACAATTTTATCAAGAAACTTTGTTCGTTTCAAAATGTCAAAGTTTCCGGTTTAGATTTTACTATACTTACATAACGAGCTAATTGTATTTACCTTGCCAGTGGATAAACATCAGATCTAAATATTGCCTCCAAAGATGTAAGTGGATGTGAAACCACAAATGTAGGTAAATTCTAAGGTAGTAATAGTTTTTATCGACTGTGGGATCTCATGTTCCATAGTACGATGTGTACCTCATTAGTATACATTTATTTAAATAGTTAATTTAGAAATGTAGTCCCACGCAAGGCTGTATAAAATAAAATATTCAATACGATATTTCATTACTTTTTAACACAGTGGCTGCTAACTGGTGTTCTAATAGTTATTTACGATACAAGATTCATAAACACTCATTTTATTATACTAGATGGGAAAATTATCGCATAAGGCGTACTTGAGTTTGATAACACATAGAGTATCATAAAATGAAGTTATGAAACGTGTATCGTACAACGTTTTTTCTATTTTCATGAAATATAAAATAATTTTAAAAATATAGTTTGATATTTCATTAAATGTCAAAAACAAAAAAAATGATATCCGACACCACCAGATTAATAATTTTACTAAAATGCTTTTATTTTTAAAATATCTGAAGTATCAAATGTACAGAAATCTGAAGTAAATTATGTTGAAACCACTTCTGAATTACAAATAAAAGATTGTAAAAAATGTATATAATAAATATAATTGACCATTGTGAATTTGACATCATTAGAATAAATTTTGTTAAAATCGATATAAGCTGTCACAAAACAATTGAAAGATACTTTATAACACAAGTGTTATAAAGTAGTACTTTTGTACTTTTTGTAACTGTTTTTAGGGCCGATCTTTCCATCTACAAATAAATTATTCGTCGAAAAGATAAAAAAATGTTGCATCGAAATCATAGTTCAAATGATAGTAATTGTTCTAGCTGTCATTTTTTATGTGTATTTTTTATTTATTCGATGAATCTTATTTGGAAGTTTATTTATAGCTGTAGCTGTCGAAACGTCGGCATAGTTTTGTAATAAAGAATTAATTGCAAGTCCGCTTTTTATTCTTCCTAAATTTCCTCATCAGTTGATCATCGCATCTTTTACTTAAAATGAAAGTAGTAGATAATCTCTGTAACTTTGATTCGAAGAATTTTTTTTTTATAAAATAATTTTAGAATATTGTACAGCTGTAAAACTGAAGCTAAAACACCCAAAAACAGAGCTCCTGGTACCAACGTATTAGATTATAAATTTATGGTATTAATAAACTTTCAAACTTATTACTTTTTCCCTGCAAAAATGCTCCATGTTCTAGTTGGCTTAACTTATTACTAGTATTTATTTTATTATTTAATTACAAATAATATTCACATAAATGAATTAGAGTTCAGAATTATTGCAGCAACATTGAAGTATTTTTCTTTGTGAAGAGGTGATTGTTTGTAAGGAAAAGTGATGTGGATAAATAATGATCGGGAATCTTTGACTGTATCCTCGATTATTATTAATCCAAATTTTTCTTTGTATTATGGGTAGATTGACATGATTCAGAAGAGTGCTGTTTACAAATAGAAATAAGTACTCACACTAAATAGTGGTATTTTAAATATTTCGTAAAACAAAATGTACAAACATTTAAAAAGTTCTTTCCATTTGTAATAACGAATTCTGAAAGAAGTGAACATTTTTCCACCTTTAAAAAATACCAATGATTACATATACCTATTAGTATAATTTACTCAATCCTTGTATCTCTTTAAATTCTTCTCAAATTACAAGGACATCCAGTTCACATTTCTCAGTAAACCACAATTCCAAACTAGTTTATTTTTTAAAATTAAAAAAAAAAACATAACTGTTTCGTATTCTAGTTTTAAAAAACAACTTTCAGAGTTTGGATGAATCTTATATACGATATAAAAACAATGATTCTATAGTTTTGATTTTAAATACTGAAGATTTCAGTTTTTGACCAAACTGTTTAAATCGTTTCTTATGTATCATTAAAGTCTCCATATGTATCATACAATATACTTGACATTTTTTCTTAAATAATTATTTGCTTATTGAATGCATTGTTTTATTCAATATCAGTTGGAAGCCAAAGAGACAACGAACGAAACACTAATAAAAAGGAGGAGAAAAAAGAAGAGTTCGAATGTCCACAAGGAGTAGGAAACGGAAACTATGCAGATCCAGCCACCTGCAGAAGATTCTACCAAGTAATATATACACCAGCAGCAGCAATTTTCACCTTTAATTTTAGTAAATGTTCATATTTTATGTTTAGTGCGTTGATGGCTACCCATATATAAACAGATGTCCTTCTGGTTTACATTTTGATGACATCAGCAAATTTTGCACGTTTAAAAATGAAGCTCGGTGTGGGCCCATAGCATCAAGTAAGTTACTTCATAAAAATAAGAACTCTTTATAAAAATTTAAAGAAAAATAACATCATTAATAAATATACTTATCAAAATACAAGATCTTAAAATGTTTAGTAATAGTAAACATTTTCATAAATCTTGTTTTCCAAATGGCATTTACTTCTTTTTTACATCTATGGCTACCCGGCCATGATCACTAATTTGGAAAGAAAATCAAATTTCTGGTTTTCAATTTTCAGAGAACAGTGGTTCTCATGTGTCACCATCATTTTGCAACTTTGGCAATTTACATATAACAAAAACTGATTAACAAAAAATTAAACCGAGGAAAAAGGAAATGAAGAGCGAAAAATAAAATAAACCTTTCCAGCCTTAATAACTAAGATCCTAAACTAAGTAACTAATTTTAAGTCTGTGCCAATCAAACAATCAATGAACGGACTCATTACTTACATTAGTTTAGGAGCTTAGTTATTCAGACTAAAAAGGTTTATTTTATATTTCGCTTTTCATTTTTCGTTGGTTTAATTTTTAAATTTTTTATGGCTACCTATTTTTCTACCATTAGGGGTATAATAAAAGAATAATCAAAATATGATAATCCAGTACAAAGTTATGCGTGGTAGAATCGGTTAACAGGTAAAAATTCAATATGTGAACATTTAATCATACTTTATTTTCTTACCCTTTAGGGATGGATTTTTCAGTTAAAATCAGACTACACTGTAAAAAGTTATGCGTGGTCATACATAAAAAATAAGTGCGTGAATTTTAGAACCTCCTTTTTATCCTCGGTTCAAAATTACTTTTTATAATATACATTTTTAAACTATTGCATAGCTTTTATCGCGGGCTTTGAGCGCGGCGACCGAATCAAGAAATTCCGTAACGAAAAAAACCTGACACCCCCACTCCGACCGGCACAGTGGTGCGGCGTTAAAAGCCGTGCATCGTCTAACGTCGTTTCAGTTCGGCAGACTTCGGTACGGTGTTTGTGTGCGTGCGACTAGACGTATGTGTGTAGACCACAGACAACATATAGAAGACTAGACGTATGTGTGTAGACTAGCTACTAACTGCTCATAACTGATTCTATCTCTTTTAGACACAATGCTAAAATTTGTTTTCTTATCGGTCCCCACGCTCAAAAAGTGTAACTTGAATTAATATCAAAGAAAAAAAAATACTGCATAAATAAAATAAATAAATAATTATAATTGCATAAGTTGATAAAAAATGCTATGCAATAGCTTTGCGTCGGCAGTCCCCGAGTGCCACACGTATTTTTTTTTTTTTTTAAATCAACATCAACTCATCCTCATGGGGAAGAATAATAAAACAAAAACTGAAAATCAGAAATTTTATTTCCATTCCAAAATCATTCAACAGTTCAGAAGACCTCAATTTCAATGATCACTAATATTCATAAAATCAAATTATTCTCCAATAATTTGCTTTTTATTTAACATCCAGTCGAGAAACAATTCTTCTATTAATGTTCATGTTTGTTAATAAATTAGCTCCACCGCCTGTGACAGAAACACCAACAGATTTAGCCGTAAAATGCAATCCTGCTGAATGTGCCCTGCCATACTGCTTCTGTTCAAAGGATGGCACGCTTATTCCTGGAGGCTTGGACCCAGAAGATGTAAGTGTAAAACCGTATATTCACTAATATGAAAGTCGTTCTTGATTAACGACTATATTAATTAATATCAAGTCAGTGTTAGTCGGCAGGAAATATATTACTGCCAAAGAAAGTCTCATCATCTTCCTTGTTTTTTTTAGACGCCACAGATGATCTTACTGACATTTGACGGTGCAATTAACTTGAATAACTTTGACCATTACAAGAAAGTGTTGAACAAAAAACGACAGAACCCAAATGGATGCGATATTAAAGGCACATTCTTCGTATCTCATGAGTATAGCAATTATCACATGATCCAGCAGCTGGCTAGCGATGGACATGAAATCGCCACTGAAACCATTACGTATGTATAGAGAAAATCATTAACATTTTATAATTAAAGTAATTAAATAGTCTTTTTAAATATTAATCTATATAGATTTAATTTATACCATTAAGAAAATGTATTCTTATTGAAACAGGCTCCAACAAGGTCTACAAGACAAAGGATACGAAGAATGGGTCGGTGAAATGATTGGAATGCGAGAAATCTTAAAACATTTCTCCAATATTTCTAAAAGTGAAGTCGTCGGTATGAGAGCACCATTTTTAAAACCGGGCAGAAATACGCAGTATAAGGTATTCATGCATATTTGTAAACATATTTAAAATTGTTTATTTCATGCAATTATACTTAACAGGTTATGGAAGATTTTGGTTATATTTACGATAGTTCTATTGGTGTTCCACCTCAACCTGTACCTGTATGGCCGTACACTCTCGATTATAAGGTGCCTCATGAATGCAAATCGGGTACATGCCCCTCTAAAACATTCCCGGGTAAGATTTATACTAGTTTTTTCATGCTCTTACACATTATTTATAGTATAAATTGTTTAGTAAAACTTAACAAACTGTTGTGGCCACCACAATACCTCCCACCATTTCTTTTGAAACAATGCAGGACCACCACTATTAAGAAACGCTCATCCCTTCAAAAATTTAGTTTTCAATAATGAAAAATGTCAAAAAATGACATTTTTCAAGCGTTGTTTTGTTTTTTCAAAAAGCACATGATAGCAGATTTAAACGAAAATGTAAAAATATATTTATTCTTTAAAGTATTGTAATTTGTAAATGGTAACAGTAAGAGAAAAATGTTTCAAACAACAATTGTAGATAATAATACTTGAAACATTCTAATAACAAAAATTGTCATTAAACCATAATTTACTGAGATATTTTAAAATAACTCGATAGGGCTTCAAGTAAACTGCCACCTCCGGTTATGGAATTATCACAAAAAATCACGCCAAATACTAATTAGCTTTTCTCAAGGGGATACATATATAATTTATCAGAATTTTCAGTTTATGAGTTTTTTAGAAACCTTAATTCTAGAGATCCATACACACGAAATTATTAAAATCGTATTCCAGGGACTCTAAAACGTGCTCATCCACTGAAAACTCACTACCGAATTTTTTACATGATTCCTATACCTCCCTTATACGTTTGTAGAGGGAGGTAAAAAGGAAATATGTTTGTAAAATTAATAACCACTTGCTTAGCAATATGTACTCTATTTAATAATACATTCAGTATTATTTAAATTAAACTTAAATTGAAAAACTGACAGGTGTTTGGGAAGTCCCATTAAACGAACACTACGTTGAAGACTATGAAGGAGGACATTGTCCGTACCTAGATCAGTGTGTGTTACATAACCACGATCCCGAAGAAGTCTTCCAGTGGTTACAAGAAGATTTCTTAAGATACTACGATCAAAATCGCGCTCCCTACATGATGCCATTCCACACCAATTGGTTCTCAATTAAAGAATTAGAACATGGCTTACACAAATTCTTAGATTGGGCAGTGACTTTGTGAGTAAATTATAAGTATATATTTTTTCTTTTTATGTACATACATACATAACGTCACACTATATCCCACTCAGTGGGGCAGCACGAACCCAGACACAGTCAATCAACAATCAATCTCTTTCAAACACATATCCTGACTCACCACTTTCGCCCAGTGCACATTCATACATGCTCGTCTATTCTTCACACTCGGAATCATTCGTTCAAGCAACAAACCATCAATCATACCCAACCACATATGCCTCGAACGCCCCTTCAATCTCATCCACATATATTAGTTTCACCAATCTTTTATTCGACATTCGCTCAAGATGGCCAAACCACCTCAACTGTTTTACTCCCACTTTCTTAACAACATTCTCAATTTCACACTCACCATGGACGACTCAAATAACGACGGAAATTGATTAATTATTTCGACTTTAATTTCAGTGTTATAATGATTGAAAAATTTCTATAAAATGTATTTGTTGTTGCTATAGACCCGACGTTTGGTTCGTAACAGTAACCCAAACATTAACATGGATGACTGATCCAAAACCAGTCAAGCAGTTAAATAATTACGACGCGTGGGGTTGTAAGAAGAAAGACACGCTTCCTCCCCCAGGGTGCAACAACGCCAATAAGTGTGCGTTGAGTTTCAAGCCCCCCGAGCAGAACTACACTGATACGCGGTACTTGGAGACTTGTCAGGAATGCCCCAACCAATATCCCTGGATCGGTGATGCAGAGGGCTCCGGTATTCCCGGAAAAGATAACTACGTGCCGGATAATGTTAAATAAGCAAATGAAAATGCTCGTTGTTATAGACTGTTGTTTTAGATGATCTTAATTGTTACGTGTGTAATTTTAGTATTTGTGCTAATTATTATGATTAATTAGGATTCGAATAAAAATGATAAGATAATTATATTGTTTATACAACTGAAAGACAATGAATATTATACGGTAAAATTATTTTATTTAAACAATTATTTACATTACATGATCTATTATTACTAAACAGATGCAAATTTAAATTAACGAACGGGAATCCATGGTTCCAAAACTTGAGCGTACTTTTTGCGTTCTGAAATGACAATACACAAAAATTATTTCAAATACTATTAAATTGGTAATAAAGTAAAATAATTACACAAAGTGTTCGGAAAAGTGGTGATAAGCTTCAGGTAGAACAATTCTTTAATTAATTCTGAGTCAACAATCTTAATGCAAAAAATTTGTACGGTCTTTCTTAAAGCCACACGAAACCAACCAAACTTGTAAATGTACGATTAGAAAAACGAAATTTTTTTTTATGAAATATCATTGCACTTTACTTTCAAGGATTGTATAAAAGCTTTGATATAACTAGTCGTTTAGTTCAATACTTTAAGTTTTTAACTCCTCTTCATTTTAGACGTATTTTTTAAATTTATATGACAACCTTTCACAAAACAATTTGTTTCAAAATAAATGAAAAATAATTTGTCAAATTTTGACATTCGTACTGATTTTCCTATTTACCTGATGACTGCTGTACCAACTGTTTGCTTAGTTGTTGCCAAATTTACATTTCTTTTAAGTAGTTCGTGTGGTTTTGCTAGGACCGTACAAATTTTTTGCATTAAGATTATCGACTAACTAAGAATCATTCTACCTGAAGCTTATCACCAATTTTATAGTACAATGCAAAGATAACATACCAGGAGTTGGGAAATCTTCAGGATGTAGTTCAACGTATCTGCGGAGTACAGCATCACGCTCAGCTAAGTAAAGATTGCGTCTGTCATCAACATATTGGCCAATTACAGCACCAACACCGGATAAAATTACATGAGTTTGAATGCCTATGAGAATAAAAAAAATGTTAAATGTCAAATGGATTACATATTTTGAGGTTATAATACATACCTGAAAAAACAGGCCTACGTGTACCCCAATTCATGAAACAAGCTGCTCCGAATCCAAGAGTTGCACATAATGCAGGTGCCCAAATTTTCTCCGCAACAGATGGAATACGAGTTTCATCTAGGGTAAGAAGATCCAACGGGGCTACCATTTTGCTTGATTGTGTAACTAGAGTACAGAAATTTCCATTATGTAACTACATGCTGCCATTAACTATTATATAGTATATTAGCTTACTCTGATTTCTATAGTTATTTTTATATAATTATAATTTTTTAAAACTTCTTTTGACAAAATTCTTGGCAGATACCCTTTTACCTTGGGGAATTTATGTCATGTCAAAAATTTTAAGTTGGCAACAGAAAACGTTTCTGAACGAAAGTTTGATGTCAAAAGTAAATAACATAATTTTAATAATAGACATTTAATACAACAGTATTATTGTATAATACAGAAGATAAATAAATAAAAATGGCTAACTTAGAAGATGAAATGAGCCGGTGAGTAATATATAAAATATCTCTCTTAACCTTCAAATTGTACATTTGATTATTATTGTTTCAGGTTTGAGGCTGAGATATCAGGAACACATGGATATGGAAATACAAATAGCTACGGTTATTCAGCAATGATGTCCGGTTTCGGCAATGTAGTTCCACCACCTCCTCCACCTCTTTTAATTCCTCATCAAGTATCAAAAAATTCTTCAAATAAGAGAGGCCATCAATACTCTCAACAACATTATGTCCAACATGATTCCTATTCTGATAACTCTGTTATTCAACCTGTTGTTATGTCTGCAGAACCTAAAATATACACAGCCAAACCTGTTATGCCTTCGTCAATGATGGTTGCACCCTCTATAGATATAACTGCGCTTCAAGCAGAAGTAGAAAAGAAACTAAAAAAGTTAAAACCTGAAAAAGTTAGCGTAGCAGCCGAAGTAGCCATTAGCCAAGGAAAAGCAAGCAGTGCCCTGCAGTCATTCGGCCCCGATGATTACAAAAGAAGAGGCAAGAATAGGAAACTAATGCGGACTGCTGGCGGGCAGACCTGGGAAGATACCTCTTTGGCCGATTGGAATGAAGATGATTTTAGAATATTTTGTGGTGACTTAGGAAATGATGTAACTGATGAACTTCTCACGAGAACATTTAGCAAGTATAGTTCATTCCAGAAAGCCCGTGTTGTAAGAGATAAACGTACAAACAAGAGCAAAGGATTTGGATTTGTGAGCTTTAAGGATCCCGCTGATTTTATTCGAGCCATGAAAGAAATGAATGGTAAGTTTATGCATCATTTTATTAATACGTCAGTCTTTATAATCCATCTGTTTTATTTACAAACATATTTCCTTAAAATTTACTCTTACTTCATTATTTAATATGATGAGATTATTGTGCGGAATTCGCATTATACATTAATAACATTTATTGATAGGATTTCATTAGATATACGAGCCCCGTCATACATAAATTGGACCAAAGAGACATTCAATTAATTTTTATATTTCTTAATTATAAATTAATATACACGAATTAATTCTAGAATTTTTAGAATGTATTAGATACGCTATATTTAACAATTATTTAAAAAATCAAAATAAATACAATATTATATCCGACACATATCAATTAGGCCATAAATCGAACGCCGAAATAAATGTTTAATTCTTGATCAAAACACTCCGTCATTTTTTTATGCTAATGATTTATCGATTGTGCTTTGAAGAGACAAATAAAAAAAAATGTTGATATGTCTAAGTAGTTCGATTGTTAAAATAGTATGCAGGAAGTCTTCAATCTCATATGCAAAATTTCTGCTTAAAATAATGGTCTTTTTGGTCATCGGTTTGCAAAAAAATTTAAGTATATCTTAAGGAACAATAGGAACATATACTTATTTGTTATTCTATAAATAAGTTGTAGTTAATAAATTTATCTAAGGTCCGGTATTTCCAATGTCAAATGAACTAGTAAACAAAAAATATCGCATCAAAATCATAGCTTAAATGATGATTATTATTCTAGCTGTCATCTTTTGATGCGCTATTTTTTGCTTATTCCGCTGATAAGTTTATTCTCTATTTTACCTGAGGTTAGAAATACCGACCCTAAATAAAATTAAAATTAATTGAATGTGACTTTGGTCCAATCCATTTGCGACTGGGCTCGTATTTATTAATAAAACAACATTTTTCAAATGAAAAACATTCAATTATCTGGTTTAAACGCTAATGTAAAGTATATTAGAATCTTAACCGAATTAATAAACAATAATTAGTAATAAATAAATAACTTAACAGATATAAAAAAAAAATCTTGGGACGTTTATTTCCCAAGTGGGCCCCAACCATATGATACAAACAATTGCGGAATAATTGAGTATTGCTTCCTGCGGACGCCTCCAGTGCCAGCCCCGGCAGTGCGGAGCTGGGGCTGAGCCTTGGGGCGTGGTTCCTGCTGTTGGGGGCGTGGGTAGGGTTCTGGAACTGGCACGGCGGGCGCCTTGGATGCCAGCGGGGTCATGTACAGCACGCTAAACGGCATGCCGCCTGCTCCCCAGCCGCGTGAAATAAACACGTCCTTCTTCGTGTTGGGCCCCACGACGTTTGCCCCTGGGGCGCTGTCAACCGCTGCACGCGGGAGTGGTGTCCCTAACGCTTGATATGAGGCTAATAAAACCAATGCAGCCAAGTAGATCGATGGACGCATTTTGTTCTAAAACAAATAAATTGAAATTAGAAATTAATTTATGTAGATATGATACATAATATATTTTTTGTGCAACTTGAAATAATATTCTTGTTCGTAAAGAATTTTTTTCGCGTCATCTCATTATCATTTCAGTTCGTTATATTTTTAAACTTTTTATGGAATGTATAAGTAAGGAACATGAAAAATTATTATGAAAAAGAAGTAAATGGCCTTTTTAAAGAATTTATTTTTACAAAACTTTTGTACTCAAATAATTCTAAAGATTTTTTTCTGTTTGTGTATTAAATTTCGACACATCTGATTACCATTCTTATCAATATTGGGTTTTTTGAAGGTAAATTATGGTATTACTGGAGAACAGCAATAAGAAAGATTTATCTCATTTGCGTTGAAGAAAGATAGATACATCTAAAATAAATATATCCAGCTGTACGTATTCGAGATAAAAGCCGTACCGATTTTGTAGCTTTGTAAAGTAAATCAACTGACTGTATTTTCATTAGAATTTTTATTTGCCAATATAGAAAAAAAAAGAATAAATTACAAACCCAGACATGATAATGATAAATCAACTAGGCAGAACTTACCTACATTAATGCATATGATACTAGAAAATTAGAATAATAGGCATGACTATTTATAAATGTTGTGAGGTATCACAATAATTCGTTTTAAAAGCGACATTTATTGTTTATTTACAATGTCCAAATGAGTACATAAAACAAATGCGTGACTAGCATTTTCAATTTTAAAACTTATTGCATTCCTTAGAAGGCGTGTTTAGAACACTGACGGAATTTTTTATGTGACACTCGCCTCTATTCTTATTAAACAATAGCTTTAAAATATTACGAAGAAATAACTTTTAAATCATTTAAAAGTAAATATTAATTACAAGAATAGTTAACTTTTATTTTAAAGTTTATATTTAAGTTTGTATAAAATTTTAATATACTTTTTTATGTCGGCGAAAGCAATTAAAAATCTATTGTGGTTCAAAATTAGCTCTTCCGCTTATAAAGTATCTTAAAACTACATCAAATGTTTGTATGATAAGAAAGTATTACGTAATTAATTTAATATCGATTCCGCCATTTACAAAATCATAAGACCCTATAATATAAATTAAAAATACAAAAATCTCATTGGATTGAATAAACGGGCATTAATTACATATTTTGCTTTGTATATGTCGTTCTAACAAGCTATAAACAAAATAAATATTGTTTTAATCCTGTACACAATGTCAAAATTAGTTCAACAGCAAGCAATAAAATGCGCTCTATAAATAAAATATATTAATTAGTAAGTTATTTTTCTGCTGATAAAAGTTACAAATATCGTGTAATAAAATTACAGAGGCGCCTAGATAGTAATAATCAACACTTATTTAATAAACAAATTAAAATTTCACTCGGCATAATTTTGTATAGGCATAGAACAAATCATTGGAAGTGTTAATGAAATATGACTTTTGACATCCGCGTTTGGTCTATTTTCTTGCGACAACGCGTGGTGTATTTTTGAAATTTTTCTGTTTTATCTTTTGTAGTCCAGTTGACGCAAATTTCTATTAGGTAAACTTTGACCCTCTAATATCGGCGTCGGTCTGAGTCTTGACTTATCTTAAAATGGTTGGTCTGGCGCCGCAGAGAACGATTGTCATTTGTCACGCTATAACGCGCCTGACTTGATCAAAATGTAATTGCATTCAAAACAATGTTTGAAGCACTGAAATATAGTAATTCCGGATCGCGCACTTGTAGTCTTTTACGAAAGCGAAAAACGAGCCTGAGACAGTCAAATGTCGTGGATCACTCTTCTTTACCTGACACTTGTTTGTAGAACAGTTGCTATGCGTTTGTTGAGCGGTTTCTTTGTAAAAACAGTTGCTATGCGTTTGTTGTGCGATTGTTATGTAAATACATTCTACGACAAAGACAGATAGCCCTCAACTAGCTGTCTTTCTCAGCTCGCATTTTTAACGTTAGTAAGCGTTCCAGTATTATTTTGTTTCAGTGGTTTGAAGGGAGCCAATTACAATTTACTATCGTCTCTAATTCCGTTTCAAATTCAAAGAGAACTCCAAAATAGAATTTTTATAAGTAGTAAAAATTTTCAGAACTCGTTAAATTATAAATATTTTATTACTGTTCTGTAAATTTATACAAAAACAAAGTTTAGTATTACTGTACGCAAATGTAAACAGTAATTAAGTAGCAACTCACTGAATTTATATATTTCGGATCAAAGATTTTCGGAAGTAATATCACAAGACCTTCTGATTTTATGAATAAAATTTTATTTTGCACGAATTTTTGATCTTAGCAACAACACGAAAGCAAAGTACATGGTAAATCCCGACTCCGAAGGAGGAGGGGTTTTACCTAATGTCAGTTTGCTTGAGTGATATTGCGTAAAAGAAAAAAAAAATGAGTACTTAAAAATAAAAATTAATCTGAGAAAATCAGAGAGGTCGTGTGATATTTAATGAGATAAATTGCAAAGACAACGCAACTGAAAATTGAAATATTAATTAATTGTCACACTGATAGTTATATTCAATAATAACTATTTATTTATTTGGCAGCGGGAATTTTATTTGAGTAACGAGATTTTATCAATATAATATTGTTCCCATTGGTTGAATTATGGAATGTTTTGCGTCATGAGTGGATACAAATTAGTCATAGGAATTTGACAAATTAATAAATACACTGTTTTAATACTTCATTTATATCTGAAATTCAGAAATAGAATTTTTAACAGTAATACTGAAATATCTGAAATTATGAATGCAACGAATAACAAATGATGCTAATCAAAAAGTGAGATATACGTGTGTAAAATATGAAATTATAATTGATTTTAACGTCTAATTCTCAAAATTGATGAATTGTTCCCAAAATCTAATTCGTTACATAAATATTATACCTTCCTTACATATGTAATAAATTAGATTTTAAGATATAAATATGGCGAATTAAACAATGTTCCTTTGTAAGATTTCAACTGGGCTCATATAAGTAAAAAATTGTCCGCATTTATATTAAGTATGAACCCTGTTGATCATACAATATAATATTGTGATCTTTGAATTAATTATAATATTATGAACTATATTTTATTTATTATGTGATGAATGATTTGTAAATAATTTTGAGCCATTCACATTGATCTGTTTCATGTTGAAAATAAAATACGACATACAGCTAAAGTAAGCTCTATAATAGTAATCTCACGCCACAACCGGATTTATGCAAATTCACATTTAAAAATATTTGCTATGAAAATCATAAATTTATTTTAATGTATTAACGTTTTGATTTTCTGTATTTATGCTGTAATGCAAATAAATACATTAATCATTTAATGCTATTATAATATTCTGATATTAAAATATACGATTACAAATTAGTATCACATTTGTAAATTGTAAAATACAGTGTTACTTTTAAACTTCAAAATATGAATTTCAGGATGAAGAGAAATTGGACGATGTGTGGGCAAAATTCGACGACAAATCTGTCCTCCAAACTATACAAACTAAGGTCCTGATTTCATCGTTTCCTAATTATCATTTAAACTTCAAATGTAGTACCACAGATCCAACATCAATAGTGTGGTAGGTGTATAGAATGCTTTGACATGAGATTGAATTTCTGTGCATAGATCTGGTCAAATTTCGGGCCGTTTATTGGCAAATTATTTCAATGGAAAAATAGTAGATGTGAACAAATATCGAATTTCAAATCTGATATTAAGTGACGCCCTTATAAAAATATAGCTCAGCGTTGTAAATTTTTGTTTCTTTGTCAGAATATAGTAGAATTTTACTAATGCTGCTTGTATATTCAATTACAAGAATTGAATCTCTTTTGAATTATAATCTCCTATATATTCAAAAGATTGAAAATAATGATGGTGCTTTATCAAAATAAAATATATATGCAATAATCTGTTATAAGATAGACATTACATTCGTCTAATTAATGATCATTTTGTCTGAATTCCAGAGCTATAAAATGTGTTCGATCCACTATGGGTTAGTGGTTAGTATACACACAAAATTTAAACAAATTAAAGTTATATTTAGTATCACCGTTAGTGCTATATAAATCATATTAAATAGGCTTTCTGTCGACACGTGATTTGAAATTAGGACTAAAATGTTTTTAATATAATTTTATATATTATTACAGTATTTATTTTCTATTAAATATGTGGGTTGTGCCATATTAAAATGATAATGTTCGACTAAAAAACTTCTAAACGCTATAAAAAAAAATTGTAGACAATATTATTTTTAAATATAAGAAAAGTTACTCTAACTCTATTATTTACTGAGTGATGTCGCAAAAACCGGATAAACCTTCAAGTAAACTACCCCTTCTAGCTGATGGATTACTATTAAAATTTAATCAGTTCGTATCATGGTCCTCCAAATCATAAATATGAAATTTGAAAAGTATACAGTTATTGCACATAGAGTTGAGTACAAAAAATGCATTATCGTGAAAAAAGTGAAATCGTATTTTACTACCTAAAACATACTTATCTACTAACTATCGAAAATTTTGACTCGTTACTATACCTCCCTTACATAATTCATAACGTACGGGAAAGATTGAAAGTATAGCTAGGGAGGCCGAAAATAATGCTTTTTCTTTACTAAATTTTCGACATATAAATAAAGTTCTTTAAAATTAAAGCCCACTTATTGAACGCCGCTGAAAATATTCGGGAAGAATCATTATTTTTTTCTCTACCGTAATAATATTATTCCTTCAAATCTGACAATTTGTTATTTTAATTTACAATTATGCACCCATCAAAAAATAATGGCAAAAGTAGTGAATTCTAGACATCTTATTAATTATTGTAACTTATTCCATAAAGCATAATCATGTCTACATATTACTCGTTACTGAAAGTTTTAACCATTGTGCACTTAACAAACTTTGGGGCCTATTCTGTAACTTATCTGTTAATTTTTAACAGCCTGTTAAAAAATTTAACCAATGACGGTACTGAATACAAATTGAAAATTTCATTTGACACATATATTTGTATTGGTTAAAATTTTTAACAGACCGTTAAAAATTAATAGGTAATTTATAAAATAGACCCCTTTGACGTTTAATTAATGGACATAATGAACTTCACCGGCAAATTGTTTTCTAATTGTGTTTTTGTTTTTAAGTGGCTCTCAACCATGTGGACCATTTTTGAACAATAAAGAAAAATTATATGATAATATATTATTATTGCTTTTTTAATCTGTATATTGATCAACTATCTTTAAAGTATTTCCAATTTATATCTAAAACATTAACGGCTGTAGATTGTAACGACTGTTTATTAATTCATTCAACTTTAATTTGCAGTAACTTTTTTGTTATTGAATTTTTGCCAAAATTTATTAAGGAAAACACTTTAATTTGGGGCCCCCTACCTACACTTTTAGTCTTTTCCGTACATTGAATCACACTGTATGTAAGAAAGGTAAAAAATCTGGTGTGGAAAATATTTTAAATAAAATTGTAGTTAATATTGTTTTACATATTTTTTAATATAACAATCTTTAACATTTTTATTTTCAAATAAACTACCACTTCTAGTTGAGGATTAGCTCTTAAAACCTAATCTGCTCGCAACTTGAACATCCAATAACTACAAAATTAGAAAATGATATCGTCATTAATATTTGAGTTACAACATTTTTTTTATCCTCCACAATACCTCCTTACTTAATGCGTGAAGTAAAAACTTAGAGTATTAAAGTTATTTGCTGGTTATTTCGCAGACTAAATGTAGCTACAAATTGTGACAAATTAATTTGGAAATTCATTTCACAAATGTGACATGTGGCTATATTGAATTATTGTTGTGACAACTTTCCATTCCTATTTACACTTAAACAGAAATGCTTCTAATAACTCTGTGCTATATCGAGCTATGGAAATTTCAACCTCAATTTGAATTCCACGATCAGTAACTGAAATTTTCGCCACATACGATTTAAGAACTTTACAGTTATCAGTTAAACTATTATATTGAAAAACTACTAATTTTATTGTTAGATAAACTTGAATAATAATTCATTTAATAAATATAAAGAGAAATCTCATAAGTGTCAATAAACAGATGAAATGAGTTAATTAGTTTTCATTTGATTGTCATCTAATTATAAA
This sequence comes from Poecilus cupreus, assembly GCA_963942605.1. Lineage (NCBI taxonomy): Eukaryota > Metazoa > Arthropoda > Insecta > Coleoptera > Carabidae > Poecilus > Poecilus cupreus. Next base: position 6,544,416 of record OZ012714.1, on the reverse strand, counting down.
TAAATAGAAATTGAAATAGACGTTCAAACAAGATTAACGATAGTTTCTTTAATTAGATACCGAATAATTAATTCCAACTGTACTAATAATAAGTAGTTTCTTTGAAACGTACATCTTTAGTACCTTATCTAAAAATCTTAAGAAATAAATATATTACTTTCCATATACAGAAAAACATTTGATTATCATCTTCTGTAAAATGCAAATACATTTTGGAACATTTTACATAAAATTTAAAAGTTGCTGCACTATTTTTGAAATAATTTCTTAACTGTTGAATATTTAAAAATAGTTATTTGTCAAACTAGAGAGGAAAGCGCTTCTTTTTCCCCCTCGAGTTCGAAGTTTGCCTCATGAGCGCAGCGAGTGAGGCATTTCGAACGAGAGTGGAAGAAGAGCTTTCCTCTCGTGTTAGACACAACATTTTTTTCACGACATGTTTCTAAAAACGATTTGCTCGGACCTAAAATACACTTTGAGAACACAACTGACAGATTGGCACGTTAAAAGTTAGGTTATCAGACACAAGGCGGTGTAGCAGTGTTGCCAATGAACCAATCTTAAATATATTTAATAAGTTGTCAAATTGTGATTTAATAACGAAAAGAAATATATAAGACATAATTGTAAGATTATATAAAGTATGTATATCACTAAAATAAGGATTTTCAATAAAATTAGGAATTTATTTATAATTTTTATAATATATTTTTTATAAATAACTTTCATATTGGCAGCACTTCCATATTTTCCTCTCTAGAGAGGAACAACACATTTTCCTCACTATTTCGGGAGAAGAACGGTGGGGTTTCCTACCATGTCGTGAAAAAAATATATTTCAAATAATGAAGGAATATATTTTTACTGTTTAATCAATGACGTATTTTTTTTTTTAAATGGAACCAATATTAAAAAATATTATAGTGAAATAGTAGTATATTGGGTTATTAGGAGTAAATGTGATATTTTTTGAGCATGTAAGTTTGAACGACGAGCGAAGCGAATCGGACATTTACATGCGAAACACACAAAGTAACATTTTCTTCAAACATGGAAAATAGAAATGTAATTATTAAACAGTGCTCAAAACTTCAAGAAATATTTTATCTTATCCAGCATTTCTAGTTGCCACAGAATATATTGTTTCGTTATTTTTGTTTCATTTTAATTGTCAAACTATTGAATTACACCTTACTATTTTTCATAATATTTTACAGTCTGCTGCCGGGGGAAAAATGTTACCAAGGAGACAGACACTATTGTTGGCTTGTTGAATACTAATACATAATAATGTACTTTCATGAAGTTTCTGATTTTAATGATGTTATAACTTTACAGTAAAATTATTTGATACTTTTTTCTAAATATGCAATAGTTTAAAAATTATAACCAAGTCAAAATATCAACGAATATAGGTTTATTGTTCATATCTAGTGACCTATGCATTTTCTCGGAAAAACAAAAACATCATTATATTGACCTACTTTAGTCAAGTTCTAGTGTAGTCATTTTTATCTAATTTAATCGATGTCGTATTTTTCAAGATCCTAATTGTGATCTTTAAAATTTAAACTGTATAAAAATAATAATACATAATAGTTATTTGTGTATCAAGGTTGTAAAAGTGATCTTTTTTGGCCGAATCTGTAGATTGCAGCCGAGGCGAATGCCGAGGCCAGCAAATCAGATGAGGCTAAAAAAGAACTTTTAACCGAGGTGCACACAACATTTTTTAGGCGACTATCACAAAAAGATATAAACTTTATTTTAAAAATCAATTTGACAATTTTGACAGTGACAGTTATCTGACAATTACATATATTTGGTTATTCATGTCACTTGCAGAGTGCTTTGCTCTATCACCTGGACAACTCACAAAACAATCTGTTTTGTACTGTTGTGTTGTTTACTGTCAAAATATTTTAAATCGTGGTGAAAACGTGTGTATCTCGTGATAAAATATCTACAGTTATTAACTGAGAAGCAAGAAAATGAGCAGTTCAGATAGCGAAGATATCTCTAATACTCCGCCAGAAATACATGAATGAATTTCAAGTTTAATATCTTGTCTATATTTTAAGTTAGTTTTGTGTTTTTGTTCATTTAAATTCGTTGTAATTGTAAGTTAAATTGTAATTATTTCTAAATATATGTATTTGTCTATTAGGGAGTATTGAATTTACTATTTAAACAAACGAGTGATTGTAGCGGCCGTAAAGTAAATGCGGCCGTAAAGTAAAAGCGGCCGTAAAGTAAATGCGGCCGTAAAGTTGTTTTTGACAGATGTCAAAAAAAAAGTGACACTTTACGGTTGTCAAACGATACGTAAAACAACTATTTATGTAATAGCCGCCTAAAAAATAGCTTTTTTCTACAATCGTTGCACAATATCGACATTGTTATTCCATTTTTGGTTAGGAAATGTTCAAAATTGTCGCTCTAGGGCGACAAAGTGACATATTGTCGCACTAGCGCGACAAAAACAAAACAAAAATAAATTAGGTAAAAGAAGTAAATGATGCATTGGATTTTTCTGGTAATAACCTTGCTATTGCAAATACAGTTGGCATATACGTACATACACTTCAACTTAATCACCATAAACGTATTCACTCTGTAGACTTTATGTCAAATGTACTCCATATGTCAAATGTACTCCATGTGTCAAATTATGATTTCTTTGAAAATGTTTATTTTGTTCATAAACGTTGTCATGATTACGGTGACATGGGTAACTCCAATTTTACTGAATTGTTATAGGCGTGACCAAAGATAATTTTGAAAATTAATTTTTTTCTACAGCTTGACATTGTTCAACGATTGTAGAAAAATTATTGTGTGTATCTCGTCGAATAGAGCTTGTTCGGTGCACTTTCTCGCCGCGTGCAACAAACAATGCTCTATCCGCACTTGATACACAAATAACTATTTTAAATATTTTATCCAACACCTCTCAATAAATGCTATATTACTATGGCGATTTTAAACAAGCAAAGTAACAGATTATCCACAAGTGGGTATAATTTTGAGGGAAGCCACTAGTGAGCATTTTTTATTTATAACAATAGTAATAACACACAACACCTTGGTAACTACTTTGATTGACATTTTAATTTAAAAATTTAAAGCATATGTCACTGTCAAATAATATTTCTTTAGTAAATTTTTCATTTATTAAGAAGTGTTGGATAAAACGTTATACTTCACACGTGGGCAAAGTGGAATTACCCACTCGATAAAATTATCTCACTCAGCCTTCGGCTTCGTGAGCTAAGATTTCTCGCGTGGGTAATTCCTTACTTTGCCCACTTGTAAAGTAAATAACTATAATAACAATATAAATATCAATATTCAGTGCTAGATTATGAGATCTCAGTTTAAATTCCACAATCGACAGACAGACACTTTTAACTTTACCCTGTGATTTCGCCTCCAGTAACATTTTTGGGGCGTGATTTTTTTTGTAAAATTTTAATCATTATTAATTTGTGTGTACAGAAATAATTTATGTGAATGAGATTTTAAATAACAATAACAAAATATTGTTGCTGATTTCGGTGGCGTAGTGGCTATGTCATTAGCCTAGCATACCAGAGGTCGTGGATTCGAATTCCACTGAAGAGCATGGTTGTTTGTGTTGTTCATATTAATTCGCAATCATTCATTCATTAAGCGTCATATGACCGAACATAGTTAGCACGATTCATAAAAAACATAAACAAAAACAAAACGTAAATAAAATTTCAAGTTGAGTTTTTAGTAGTGGATTTTGAATACCTTCATTACGAGTGAGTTGGGTCTAAGTAAGATTATTTGTTATAATATATAAGAATAAGATACCTATTTTTTTATTTATTTATTTAGAACTTTCAAATTGGAGGAATATGTGAATATCTAATTTATGTCAGGAAATAATTTTAGAATGGCATCGTCACGTGGAAATTAGATTTAGCTGTGATGTCCTAGCACCTGTTGCAACTGACAGTTTCAATGAGCGTTGGCCTTTGAACTTCTGCTTTACAGAACTTAATTTTTATGTAATACGGCTGTCACTTGGACCCCTAATATAATTTATAATTCACAAAGTAATAAATAAATAGTTCCGGTACACTGCATCGACCAATGAGCGAAGCTCCCGGAATTCTTAATGACGACTGTTTGTCCGTGGAATAACTTAAGTATTAACGAGAAAATATAGAGTTGCGAAACTGCATAATTATAACTTTTGTGAGTTGATTTTGGTCGTAACTAAGTGGACACAAGGAAATAAAATCGGTTTAGGTTTTTTTTCAAAAGTTTTGAATAATATTTGTTAGGAATAATATTTGGATTTAGATATGTAATATGCATGTTTTCAATATGTTTAATCGTAATTTTTCAAGTTTAAATTTAGTAAGGCTTCAGGAATCCAAATGAGAAATTATTTGTTATGGTACAACTGTCAAATTTTTGAATTACAATGATTACAACCTTACTATTTTTCATCATAGTAATATGATTTTGAATGCTGAACATGTCTGTGATAACAAAGGTACTGTGAAAGTGTCAAATTTATTTAAAATTATCATTATTATTTATATGTTCTTAGAGGTAGTCTGCATTTGATCGGCATTAAATCCAATGAATTATTATAAAAAGTAAATAATAAATAAATTCACCAATAGTATTATAGAATACTTTGTTATTTTAGGTTTGTAATTTAAGTTTGACATAAGAGTCTGTAAAGCTTAACTTTAGCTAACTTCGCGTATTAATATCGTGTACTTTAGTATCGATTTCGGAAAAAATTATTTTTTTATAACGTCCAATAAATAAAAATAACTCATGTACCATAACAAATAATTTGCCCTTTGGATTCTTGAAGCCTTGCAAAATTTAAACTTAAAATATTATTATTTGGATCCTGGAACTGAAATTTAATCGTAATTGATTAACTCTTGTTAGCTTTCAGTGTAGGGTGGCAGGCGTATGGCGTACCACAGTGTGGTATGTTTTCTTAGTTTCTTCAAGGTCACCTATGCAACTTACAATTTCAGTGAAGCATGCTTGAATTAACCACGCGTGCAGCGTTAACCATACTGCCGTGTTTAATAATGTATTTAAATAATCATAGTTGCACTTACACTATCCACTCTATATATCAAACATGGGTCAAGCATAATTATTAAATATTCAAAGTTAGATTTATATGTAGAAGTTGTATGTTGACCACATCAGATTATACTTATTGTATTATATACTTGTAATTTTTAAATCATGATTCGATTAATAGCAATTGTTTGAATCATGAATAAACTACTAAGAATACAATTATCTGACCCATGATTAAAATTCAATCCGATCCAACATCGAACTACTAATTTGAACCACAGTAGTCAAGCAAAAAGAAGAAAGGTTTATTTAAATAGAAAAAAGAATTGTCACTTTGTGATCACAAAATTTAAATGTAAGGTTAAGAAATAATGAACAAAGGAACACGTTTCTTATTGATCATGTTTATTTTGATTAGAGATTACATGCCTCTAAAAGATATATAATAATAATAAGGAACGCTCATGAATTTGGCTTGAATTTATAACTGATTTAAAATAATAAAATACATCTTCGCATAAACAGAATGGATTTCAATTGTTTATTGGTAATTTCCTTAAAATCATCGGTGCTTAATCCAGCTACTAAGTCGCTTCGAGGAACACTTATAACAAAAGTTCACGGAACACTAATGTTACGAGGAACACAGGTTAACAACCACTGTTTTAGACATTTTAGCGACATTATAATTAGCACTGTTTTTTAGTCACATTTTATTTTGTTGTTGAAATCTCAAAGCGAAATTAATCTATCCATTAAGGACTGTTAATCCTTCTGTTACAACTATACATAAGACTTGCACAAATATACAAATATAGAAAACTGAAATATGTATAGTAAATAAAAACATTGTTGCACAAATATAGAAAACTGAAATACGTATAGTAAATAAAAATATTGTTTGAGATTTTGACGAGTGTTTCAAAGAAGATACATATTTCCCACATGGTTCTAGCTCGCTAAATATTTGTGTGCAATGCGTATATTGTTGATTACATTGTGTTGAATAATTTACCCATTATTTGTTGCAAGTTATTGGTAATTTGAGTTAGTATGGTACTTGATACAACCATCGGCACGCGCAAGTACAACTGGTGGTATCCTACTAATGTAATATAGTTATCATGCTATGAACTGTTAATACTTAATACATTAAACATAGAACTACCGATGTACTACTAAGGACCGGTATTTCCAACCTAAAATAAATTAAGAATAAGTGTATCAGTGGAATAGACAATAAATTTTGCATCAAAAGATGGCAGCTAGAATAATAATCATCATAAGCTATGAGCTTGATGCGATATTTTTTTATCCACTTGTAATAGTTATTTACTTTACAAGTGGGAAAAGTAAGGAATTATCCACGAGAGAAATTTTAGCACGCGAATCCGAAGGCTGAGTGTGATAATTTTATCGAGTGAGTAATTCCCCTTTGCCCACGTATGAAGTATAATGTTTTATCTAACATCTCTCAATAAATTTGACATGACAAATGCTATAATTTTCTAAATTAAAATATCAATTGAAGTAGTTACCACGGTATTGTGTGTTATTGTAAAAAATAAAAAAAAAATCACTAGTTATAGAGCATTTATTGAGAGGTTTATCTGAGGTTGGAAATACCGGTTCTAAGTGTATAAACAAAACAAGCATTTTTGACCATAGCGTACAATCTCAAACCGTTGCATTCAATTCGCACAGAAAATGCTGAATTAAAATCATAGTTTATAAAATATCTATTAGTCCTTTTAAGTCGTAACTAGAAGATTAGTACAAATTTAACACAGATATACAATGTCTTTTTTTCTAAAATATCACTTTAAATATTAAAATATGTATAAATAATTTAAGTATGAATATTTATTCTTATCTGGATAAAATAAGAAACCAAATTGATTTTTAAAAACATTGTTTTGAAAAAAATATTTTAAATAAATAACGTAGACAATGCTTTTTTAATTTCTTAATTTTTTGTTGTTTGTCAAAGAGAGTTTATTTGCAAATTATACTTTATTTTACATTTTTATAATTAAAATGAAACATTACACAAAAATATAACTATATTTTATTTCAGAAGCACAAATATAAGAGTAATAAGTAATTGAAAGTGAAATGAAATTAAATTAATATTATAGTAATTTTTTGCATTTCAAAATTAGACAGAGTCTGATGTAATTGTAATCCATTGTTAATTACTTTTGTTCCATTTAAGCTTACGGGATACTTGTAGCTGAGGTAGAAGTTTAACAAGTAGAGCAAATGTTAAATTTTGTACATCCGTGTAATATTAATTATCTTATTTAATATTTATTAACTCTTGGGTATATGTTCAAAATTACTTTTGCCAAGTTATTAATCAAAAAAGATATTACTTTTATTTATTGGGACTGGGAATATATGCAGAACTTAATTATAATAATATAGATTTTTTAGTTATAAGTTAATTCATAATTTAATGTTAAAGAAAACGATGATAATTAATCAAGATTTTAAAGACAATAACTAAAATAATTTACAAATATTTGTTAGACAAATAGAATAATGCAGTAAGTTTTGTCATTAATAATTTAAGGATAACAGTTTTAATAAACGAAAATGTGACAACAAATAGAAACAACAAACACGAATTATTGTAGAAAAATAAAACTCACCTGTTGATTGTTTTGCGTTGACTTCGGATTCGGTTATAATTCAGAAACAGTTGAGCGTTGCACAGGAGATTCTGCAATTGATCTGCAACTTGACGGTCTCACAGCTTGTGAGTGAATGAGCGTAGATGCGCGTAACGCGCATATTTGTATCTTCTTCTTTCGAAGAGTTAAAGTTTGACCGGATTTTCGCACATAAATTTATTCCATGTAGTTTTTCAAAACAAAATATTTCTGGGATTTTACTTGATTGCCTTTCTCCAGATTTTGTTATTACGTTACTATTAACGACAGAAGAAAGTATTTATCAAAATGTTCATAATAGTTGATGTTAAGCATTTGCAATATTTTAAGTTATACATAGGGTATTATTTTAAATCAGTTACTATAATTTTAGACAAAAATACTTCAAATGAAAGTACAACAGACATTTGATACAAGTTTCCAAAAATTGTCACCGCATTACAAATTTGGCTCCATAATTCATGCGCAAAAATCTGCTCTAAACAGAGTGTCATACTTATTAGAAATTAGTAAATGGGGAGTCACGATGTATAATTTGTTACTTCTTTTATATTTTTCAAGAAAGTTATTTGGATTTAAAATATTTATTTTTGATAACTATTTGCATATTTAGAGCGACATAAATACTTTGCGCTCGAATTATATGTACACAATATTTTTCCGACGAATGCATAAAATAAATGCATGTATGACATTTCTGTCCATAGTGATGAATTAGTAACAAAAGAAAAAATAAATTAAACTTTTACCACTCGTTGCTATTGGAGATTAGCGACAAAAATCCTCAGAAAACATCAACTTGGTGTTGACAAATGCAGGCGCAAAAGCAAACTTTTTATAGCACAATATCCGACGACTGATTGTAAAAAGAAAAATGTTGAACAAATTTCATTAAAATAAACGCATGTATGACATTCCTGTCATCTTGTCATATGTAGTTGTTCTTTTACTTTGTATCCATGGTGATGAATAAGTAAAAAAAGAAAAAAACTAGCTTTTGTCTCTTCTCTTATAGCAACGAGTGACAAAATTTTGTCACTCGTTGCTATTGAAGGGTAGCGACAAAATTTGACAAATGCAAGCGTCACAGGCAACTTTCTATAGCATCGTCGGAAAAAGATATTATCCTTTTTTGTACTCAGTACCTAGAAAACATCATTTGACGTACGCAATTGACAACCAGGAACTTTTAGTTCGCCAGTTCGTGCTGTAAATTATACGGACATTCTCACTGAAATATAGTATGGAACACGCACTTGTAGTCTTTTGCGAAAGCAGAAAACGAGCCCTAGATAGATGTGGGTTAACATTTGTTTGTGGAACGGTTGCTATGTGTTTGTTGATCGGTTGCTATGTAAAATCATTGTACAACAAGGACAAATAGCCCCAACAAGCTGTCTCTCTCGGCACGCAATTTCCATGTCAGTGAGCGTTCCAATATTATATTTCATACAATAAAATCATTTAAAAAATCTGTTGTGGGCATCATAATACCTACCGCCATAGATTGCTTATCAAACAATGCAGGAACACGGACCACCACTATCCCTTAAAAATAATTGACATTTTTAACCGTTTTTGTTTCTTTTTTCAAAAAAGCACAGGGCAGCAGATATATACGAAAATATCAAAATATAAATTTTCTTTAAAGTGTTGTAATTCATAAATGGTGACAGTAAGAGAAAAATGTTTCAAACAACAATATTTAATATTTAAAACTTTTTGTAACAAAAATTCTCATTAAACCATAATTTACTTAGATATTTCAAAATAACTTGATAGGACTTCAAGTAAACTATCACTTCCGGGTATTAGATTATCACCAAAAACTTATTAGCTCTTACCAAGGGGAACAGTTAGTTTTTGAGAAACCATAATTCCAGAGATCCACACAGACATTATCGCGAAACTATTAAAATCGTATTCTAGGGACCCTAAAACGTGTTCGTGCAATGAAAACTCAGTACTGAATTTTTAGCGTGATTCCTATGATGTGGCAGGAGGTAAAAATAATAAAATTTAGTTTATAATATCTTACACTACATCAATTTTCGTATATAGAAATCCCTAAAACTATTGATGCCAATAATGTAAAGAAAAATATGTGCACAAATTTGTTTTTCAACTGTCATATTATCCTTAGCACCCGTTGATTGATTGATATGACTTTGTTGCTATGCATTTGTGTATTTTCTGGATATTTATGCCCGGTTGAACTAACGTAAGTTAAATTTTAAACTTGGTTTAAATAAATAAAAGCGTATCTAATTTTTGACATCAATGTCAATTACTCCATAACTTCGATTTACTTTTATTTATTTAAACCAAGTTTAAAATTTAACTAACGTTGGTGCAACCGGCCTTAAATTTACATTCCATTCAGCTCGTGCTTCAAAATAAGTGCTCATGCAGGAAGAACGCCTTCCCGCACTTGGTATGTAAATAACTATTATTTGTTGGAAATAGTGGTGTTTCTATATTTTATGTACATTGGCTTAAGATATTGGGACAGAAACATTTTGAACATGTTTTCTTAATTTAATTATGTTTTAGGTTCATTTGCGAATTGTATTTTCAGAAGGCGCATTATGACTATTTGAATACAGGTACATACATATGTTAAAATAAAATTTTAATTAGCTTTCAAACATTTGAGTAGGACGGATTAACGAAGATTACTGCCATGGTTTCAAATCCTTTTCCCATATATTTTTTAAAATTATTATGACCATTTATCTTCATATTACCTGAACTGCAATTGAAAGACTCAAACAATCGGATACCCAACACATAACTAACAAATTATTAGAAATACCATTTATAGTTACTTGTATACCAAAGCCGCGAAATCACTCTTTAGCGTACCGAGAGCAAAATTGTCGCGGATGCCGCTTGCGGCCGAGGCAGGACAATCTCGAGGGTGATAAAGGATTTCGCGGACATGGTGTACAGTGTACACACTATTTTTTGTGCAACCGTAAATATATTAATTACAAATTATAAACAGTTTTATTGTAAATAGAAAGTGGCTATGGGATGAGATTTGATAAACAAAAAAATATATATATTTTTTTGAAAAAATTATGTGAATTCTCAAGTGCCAAAACGATTGTTTTTTTCCCTATTTCGCGGCTGTTACCATTAACAACGACCGCTTAATAAGGTAAAAAACAATCATTTTGGATTTCTTGGTCGTTAACTTAACAACAGCCGCGAAATTCAATTTCGAGGCTTGTATTGCGGCTGCGAAATGCTTATTTCTCGTCCGGTTGCACAAAAAATATCTTAGTAGGGTATGAAATATAATATATAATAAAATTGCATTTGTCAAAGTAATGGACTGAAATAGTATATTGTATTATTAGGAGTAAATGTGATACTTTGGGTACTGAGCATGTAAGTTTGAACGACGGGCGAAGCGAGTCGGACAATTACATGCGAAGCATACAAAGTCACATTTACTCCGAATAACACATGCTATTTTTTCTTCAAACATAAAATAAACATTAAATCATTAAAAAATGCTCAAAACTTGTGTCGTATCCAGAATTTATAGTTGGCATAGAATATGTTATTTTGTTATTTTTGTTTATTTGTTTTATTCTTAACTGTCAAATTATTGAATTACAACCTTATTATTTTACATAATATTTTACTTTGTCCGCCGCCGGAGTAAATGTGTTTCCAAGGAGACACTTTTACGCCGGCGGCGACAATATTGAACTTCTGCTTGTTGAATACAAATACATAACAACGTACTTTTATGACCTTTGAAGAAAAACGAGGTTTTTGCCAACTATTTTTTACAGCAGTCATGTCTCGAACAAAAACATTGAATGTTCACAACATAAAAATAAATGTATTAATATTCTTGATAAAAAAAATGGTAAATACTTTATTTTTCTTATTGATTTAATTTGTCAACTTTACAATTTACGACTTTTGTATAAGAAATTAACTAAAATATTATTTCATTTAAACTGGGGTCTTAAATATACCCCATTTAGGCACAGACGATAGTAAATTATTTTGGTTATGGAAGCGTTAAGCAACTTTTAAACGGTATAAAATTAAAAAAAAAAAATTGTGCCAGTACTTTTTCTAAATTTATTGATACAAATTTCATTAAACTTTAGAGTGGCACGCTGAGAAAAATACTGGTTGAAATGATGATTTTAATTAATGTTTTCGACTGACGAAGTTTATTGAAATACGATCCACTTTTAGAACAAATGGCATGAAAATAATTAAATTTCAACTTAAGTTTATGAATTGAAATTATTAAAAACCTTATAAAATGCTTTTTAATTAATCGAGATGTGTTTTGCAATTTTATTTTTTGAAATATAGTGGGAGGCAATTAACTAAAAATTAAATGTGATGTGATGCTGCAAGTATTACTTTACCAATTAGATTTGAAATTTTATACAAATTAGTTTTGCTTGTGGCGACAAAAAAAGATTTGTATTTTTTAGTTTCTCAGATTGCAGTATAAATTGAGTCTTAAGATGATTTTCCGTTTGAAAATTTTGGTCTAGGTGAATTTTATGTTCAAATATAGATTTAAAAAACCCCTAGATTACAGCAAAGCAGATTAAAATATTCAAGTTTTTCTCACGAATATATTGAAATGAAAGGAATAATTCAAATTTTTCTTGTTTGTGTGTTCAGTATAATGAGTGAAAGTGTTATTTTTATCTGTCTTTAACAGAATTATGACATTCAGTACATGTTAAAAATAATTTTAATTAATATTTATTCAGCGTATATGGCGACAAAATAGTCATAAAGATAATATTTTGTGCCAGACACAACTTTACGACTGATTTTGAAACAAACATCGAAAAATAACTCAAAAATCAAGGAAAGGATTGGTGTTATAAGCAATTGAAATCATATTTTTGACATTGAAATGTTTTCCTACGATATCTGACTGCTTAAATTTACGATGTAATGACAAATTTTAAGTTCATCCACTTGTGAATATTAAAAATAGCAAATCTAATTCTATATTTAGAAATTTATAATCTTTCGATTGCTGATCGTAATTGTTTTGTTTTTATACTCGTACGTAGGTCGCAGATCACGACAATGTAGATGAGGAGTTTGTCTAAAAATACAGGTCACAACTGTTTGACACATTTCAGAATCATATTTACTTTTTGTACATCCGAGCTATTGAAATCTATCACTTAAATGTATTATATGTCATGGCTCATAATTCTTACACATGATTGCTTGCACCTATCGTTGAATATATGAAATAAAATACCAGACAGTCTGTGAGGAGAAAAATATAGAAGATATTCTATTGACTGTGAAGTCTTAAATATTTCTATTTTATATAGGAATACGTGTTACATTTTTGTTTTAAAAAACGATTAATCTTAAATCTTTTCAGGACGCTATGTGGGCAGCAGACCAATAAAACTACGTAAAAGTACCTGGAAGAATAGAAACATAGATATTGTTCGAAAAAAGGAAAAGGAAAAAGCGGCTTTGATCAGTATGCTAACATCTGGAACGGGCCGATAAGCAATGGTAAATAATTTACTTTAATTTAAATCGTGTTATCTCTTATATTTACTTGTAATTATCTTAAAGAATGAATGAAAATGAACAGGTATGATTATCAGTAATAAATGAAAACTAATAAGTATTATTTCTCATTATCCTGAACTCTTAGAATTACTAAACAGGGATGTTATTTTAGAGGTTAGTTAAAGAATATCATATATCGAGATTTTATCATTTTATTTGAACAACTAAACTGTAACTGAACAGCTAATATATTTATTTAGCACAACACAACCATATTATTTTACAAGATCTGAATTATGAATAAAAGGATTATACAGTACTAATATATAATATATACTTATTAAGTTTATTATTTAATGAAAGTATGAGGTGGGTTCGAGCACAAATAATTTTAATTATGTTAAATGTTACATTCCGGCGCTGGTAACAGTTAATATATTAAGCGAGTCATTCAGTACAGCTCTCCTTTTACGCACACCTAAAAGACAGCCTAGTGAATAGCCCAAGCGAACACCAAATGTTTTTAATAAAAATGAAGTTAAATATTTCAATTTTATTTTACCTCACTTTGTGAAAAAACATCGAATGTTACAGCTGGTTTGGCTCAAACTTGTTTCAGCAAATTGGCTTAGAAACTCAACTGTTTAAATATTTGATTTGATTTGTATCGTTTTGCCCGGGCATCTGGATTATTGAGTTTTTAAACCATCGTTCTACATGAAATGATTACACGAATGAATAAAAATGTCCCTAAAAGTGTGTAACAAGCAACAGCGTGCATTGATCAATTGTGTAAATAACGTGAACGACTTTTAAATACAATATAGACACGTTTTACTTGGTAAAATCACTAGAATTATGAGTAGAAAACTGCGAGCAGTTGCCTAGTTACCGCTACAAGTTACAAGATACAACACTCAGAGCCGTAAGTATAAAGTACATTTATAATTATGTGTTTAATAATATTACTTTTTTTGGTTTGGTTTTGATTTATAAAATACTATAACAAGAGATATTAACAAGCACGACACTTCTTCATGCAAATAGAGAATTTGTTCCTTGGTTATAACAGTGTGACACATTTAAACTTAGCCTTAGATTGTGTTAGAAATGATACATCGATTAAGATAATTTATATATTATAATTATTATTTATAGTTAATATGTATATTATTTGTATATATGTATAAATATATTTGTAATGATGATGTTATTAGTATAGTAAAGTGAATTTGAAATAACTTAAGGAGATTCTCAGTCCCCGAGCAGACCAGCCTTGTTCCGAAAAATAAAACGACACACAACCAACTAATGAGACGAAAGTTTTGTGCCATCACAGAAGTAATAAGAATTGCACATGACAGACTAATGAAGACGTGTTTCGCAACGACGCCGGCCTGGCTCGGGGACCTAAGCGTGATATTTAAGTACAAGGGTCTGATCTACACGTCTACCACCATCTTCTTGTGTATATCAGTGTTACCAACCACAGAACAGAACTCTTCGAATGAGATTTTCCCGTCCTCGTCCTTGTCAGCGAATAAGATCGTCTTATCAACGATTTGTTGCAGTTGAGTATCTTTTAAGTTGTTGCCAACCATCATCTTAAGTACCTATACAACAAATAGTAAATATTTCATCAAAATCTAACGAATATTTAGAGTTTTACTTACTTGAAATAGTTCTCCATTTGATATGAATCCATCATTATCCATATCATATATTCTAAAGGCGAATCTTAATTTTGATAATTTGTCACCTTTTACGCTAAACTGGGATACGCCTTGAATAAATTCT
Organism: Poecilus cupreus; assembly: GCA_963942605.1. Classification (NCBI taxonomy): domain Eukaryota; kingdom Metazoa; phylum Arthropoda; class Insecta; order Coleoptera; family Carabidae; genus Poecilus; species Poecilus cupreus. The sequence goes on along the minus strand of OZ012714.1, from coordinate 6,529,312 downwards.
AAAATATAAAAAGAAAAATTACTGTTATATTAAACAGATATTTAGAACCTCTGATTTAACAAATAGAGTAAAACTATTCAAATTCGTTCACAATAATAATCTATTTTTGGCACATTTACAGAACCTTCAAGCATTCTAAAATTACAATAAAGTGTTTGGACACTATTGCCAATAAAAACTATTTAAGAAATAGCCAGCTCTTTATATTATAAAAGTAATACGAATATTATTTGATATTATGGACAAACTGAAATTTTTTAGGTTATACTCGCTGATAATATTTAATTTTTCTTTGCTTGAGTAGTTATTAAATATTCTTTTGTAACAACATACATAGAAAAATATATTTTTAGTAAAGTACAGCAAACAGGAAATAGAAATTTTTAGGTTAATGTATGTATTTTATAAATGTTCATATAATCATATTAATATGGATTATATGTATCACACGAAGCACTAAAACTTAGATTAATAAAAAAAAAAGCTCTTGGAAGCTTAATAGCGATTAACTGTTGTACTTAAATATAAAATCAATAAATTTAGCTTCTTAAGTACGTAGTAAATATTACGCAGAATTATTTAATTTCAAAACATTTGCAAAGCAAAGCATGTAGAATAAATGACTCACCCTTAAAATCTACTTCGCCGTTACCGTCCGCATCAAAAATATCTATTACACGTTGCACTAAGGGATTTTGCTGTAATTCGGGCAATGACATGAATTCATCAATGCTTAGGGCACCAGAATTGTCTAAATCCAACTTGCGGAATCTTTTTCCGAGTCGACGTATTTCATCTGCATCAACTATAAACAAAAAAACGCAATCGGTTAGTAAAAATGAATCACGAAGAATAGGGATCAACTTACAATTGGAGCAAAGCTCCATGGGTAGAGAACTTTCATTTCCCTGTAAATAAAAGCACAGGTGTTAAAAAACCATTAGGTAAATATTCATTTAAAATGGGCTTGCCCCTTGAAAGTAGGCTATTACAATAACAGGTCAAATTTTCATCAAAAATAATATTTTTCGGAGATATATACAAAATTACATTAGTACATGATAATTGTGTGAAAATTATGCTCTTACCATGATTAATAAGTCTTATTTTAACTAAAATTTACCAACTACTAAATTGTCAAAATATTGGGAACAAGACAGTGAGAAAGATTTCGTTCTATAAGCTCTTAATCAGTGGTACCATCCCGTGTATTTCACGACATGGATTTGTTTCTAATAAAATAGATTTAACTATAATTTCATTATATTATTAGTTAATTAACACTGTAAAACTAAAGAATTAATTTATTTATATATAGAAAATTAGATAACTATAGACTATTTCACGTGAAATATAGTAGATGTCACTATAAAACAGAAATATTTCAAATATGTTGTCTATTTTTATTTTTCGCAGTATACTATTTATAAAATAGATCACATTTATTTTCTTTATATGTTTATAACCATGTTAATATTTCGTTTTCATAACTACCACATGTATTAATCAAATGCGTTTTGTTTTCATGAGAAAATGTACAACAAATGGATTTGGACTTGTCGGTCCACTTTTTCGTCGCACATATGTATAGGCTTCCTTGATGATAAAATCTACTGGGTTTATTTTTTTTTTTTTTTGGTTGAACTTGTTTATCCTCGACAAAACGAAATTTAACAAGCAATTTATTTATTTTTATAAATATAAAATTTTAACTTCTGAACGCATTTTCTTGTATGAAAACAGAAACCTAGATGTCAGCATCTTGCCTGCTCTTTCAGTTTCACGTCGTCAACAAGAGCGACGTTTGTCCTTTCCTGTTCCGCAAATAATAGCAATGGCACCGGGGGTGAGATAAATTTTAAATTCTTTTTATATTTTAAATTTATGTAACCATCCGATGTATACAACTATTGAAATATATTTCTAAATACTTGTTCCATATTTTATGATGAATATTTTTTACAGACTTTGTATACTTACCCTGAAAACTTCCGTGCCTACAAGGTACTTATCGCTGCACAATATGCTGGAGTGGAAGTGAAAATCGCCCCGAATTTTGTATTCGGTGAAACAAATAAGACTGAAGCTTTTTTGAAGAAGTTCCCGTCAGGAAAAGTACGTAATTTGAGACTACAAAACACTAACTGTCATTAACGTCAAATAATTTGAGGTTATATATGACAGTAACATGAGTTTTATAGAAACTTGGAAACAATATTTTAAAAATAATACTTTTTTAGGTTCCCGCATTTGAAACATCCGACGGAAAATACATTTCTGAAAGCAATGCCATTGCATATTATCTTGCCAACGATCAACTTCGTGGCAAAACTGACTTAGAAAAAGCTCAAGTTGTGCAATGGCTTACTTACGCTGACACGGAAATTCTGCCAAGTTCCTGTGCTTGGATCTTCCCAATTTTGGGTATCATGCAATATAATAAACAGGTAAATATTTCAATATTATAAAATTTCATCTCTCAATACAGACGATTATGTACACTTGTTACATCATCGTAAGAATGAGAGATATAGCAAATGATTGCAACCATTCTATTTTTGTTTCTTTAGCAAAAATAAAAGTAGCAGTCACACATTTATTTGTAATAGAAGCGTTTATTTCATATTAATTCAACGTTTTGTCAGCGAATCATATAGTCCAAAATGTAGTGAATTTGAATTTCCTCTTGCTAAAAATAATACCGGGTGTCTACTTTTTTATAAGACATAGAGAATGCATTGTTAAAATTTTCATTAGGTAATAGTTCGTTCACTATGAATTTTAAAACAAAAGTGTAAATACAAAAAATGTTCATAAACAAAAACTGCACCAAATGAACCTAAATTTATGCATGTAATACATTTCTGTCATGAGATAGACGTAAAATAAAATTTATAATTTTTAGCTATTTCCAGTGTACTTAGTAAACAAAACATAAAAATAGTGGTAATGTTTATTGTGGATACACTTACCATTTAATACAACAAAATACAGCTTAATATGTAGCTATAGTAATATGTAAATTTATAATCAGAGCAGTTATGAACTAATATATTGTACAACGAGCATGGAATGGTACTCATTTCCTACGAGTGTGAAAGTTTGTAGCATGAACCGAAGGCGAATGCTGCAAATCATACGAGTACGAAATGGACATTCCATGCGAGTTGTACACTATACTTTTTCTACGACCACGAATTATTTCCAAATTAATTAAATTTTAATAATAAATTTGTCCCGCTTTCACCATTTCAATATTTGACAATTCTAAATAAGTATCCTGCAATGGCATCTGCACTTAAATTAACTGACCTGTATTGAAATACTCACAAAACAAATTCATTTCGCACGATACTTGCAATGTACCTCATATCCTTAGCAACAACAAACATACAATGAGCAGATTTCTAAGTGGTCGTAGAAAAATATATTTCAGCAGCAACATGACGAACACTGGATTTTCTGTCATCCATAAAATCACATTTAGTTTTTTTTATCATTCATTTCTTTTTCTTTATATGGTTCATTAGTTTCGTTTATTACTCTGCACTTCTTGTTTTATTAAACAGTTTTATAATCGTCGCACGTACAGAAATTGGGCGGTCGTAATACAATACGCTAAATAAATCTTTCACTTGATTTAATAAATTTTTGGCAAAATACCATTTTATTTATTGATTTTTTCCTGATTTAAGTCACAAAGTAATAACATAGGAAGAGACCAAACTCAATGTATTAAAAGTAAACTATCAGACAGCAGTGGGTGGAAGAACATTATTGAAATAAAAGTTTAAGAAAAGATATGATTCAAGTATCCATGATTACTAATATAATATTTTAAATAAGTAAAAATGTCATCTGTCATACTCAAACAATACAACTGTTTGTATGTTTTTTATTTACTCTTTTGTTCTAAAATTCATAGGGAACGAACTATCGTCTAATGAAACTTTTAACATATATGTCCTATGTCCTATAAAAAAGTAGACCTCCGATATATTTGATTAAAGGAAAGCAAAATACGTATATTGATGACTTTTTACGTAATTACAGACGGTCGAGCGAGCAAAGGAAGATGTGAAACAGATTCTTACCGTACTGAACAACCATCTCCTGACCCGTACTTTCTTGGTCGGCGAGCGCATCTCTTTGGCCGATATCGCTGTAGCTTGTAACCTGTACAAGCTGTACACCACAGTGCTGGAACCTTCATTCCGTCAGTCATTCGTGAACGTGAACCGTTGGTTCACCACCCTCGTCAACCAGGCCCAGTTCAAGGCTGTCATCGGCGAAGTCAAGTTGTGCGACAAGGCTGCTGTGTTCGACCCGAAGAAGATTGCGCAGATCCAGCAGCAACAGGGCAAGGGCAAGGACAAGAAGGAGGAAAAGAAAAAGGAAGAAAAGAAAGAAAAGCCCAAGAAGGAGAAGGAAGTTGAACCTGCAGAAGAACCCGATGCGGTTGAGTTGGCTCTTGCCGCTGAACCCAAATCCAAGGATCCCTTCGATGCTATGCCGAAGGGGTGAGTTTTCAAAAGTTTTGATAATTCAACGTTCAGTAAGTAAATTACTTACCGTTCTGTTTAATCTAATAACCGCTAAAAACAACATACTGCCTTGGAAACAGCCTGGTAAATTGATAAAAATAGACCAATCGTGCAAAAAGTATTTCGTTTTCGTTCAGGCATAATGAACCATCAACAATAAAAACATGCATACACATTTATTTTCGTCGGCCATAGCAGAACAGTTTACATAAACTGCTAAGTGATTGCTTTTCCTGTGCTATTAATATATAGTATCTACTGATATGACATCAATTTGAAGCACTCGAGATTCCCGCTAGATGATCGAGTAAAATATTATTTAGCATATCGTTTAGAATAAAATATCTGCTAGTGTTAGCTAGCACTGAAATATAATAATATTGAAACGCTCACGACGTTGAAAATACCAGCCGAGAGAGACAGTTAGTTAAGGGCTATCTGTCTTTGTTGTACAGTGTTTGTACATAGCAATCGTTCTACAAACAAGTGTTACACAAAAAAGATTGGCCCGCAACCTCTATCTGTTTCAGGCTCGTTTTTGCTTTCGTATTAACATATTTCAGTGCTAGCTAGCACTAAGAGAACTGAACACACCAATTCATATAAATTCATCGTTTTCAGTACGTTCAACTTTGACGATTTTAAGAGATGCTACTCCAACGAAGATGAAGCCAAATCAATCCCTTACTTCTGGGAGAAGTTCGATCCTGAGCATTATTCCATCTGGATGGGCGAATACAAATACAGTGAAGAACTCACGAAGGTGTTCATGAGCTGCAACCTCATCACCGGCATGTTCCAGCGTTTGGACAAGATGCGCAAGCAAGCCTTCGCGTCTGTGTGTCTGTTCGGCGAAGACAACAACAGCACCATCTCTGGCATCTGGGTGTGGAGAGGCCAGGACTTGGCTTTCGAGGTACAGTGGAATCTTTCATTTCATATTGTTTTCTCCCTCAAAGGCGACGCAAGAGCCATATGTAGTCTGCGTCGTAACAAAGGGAGAAAGATAAACGGGGTGAACCATTCTGTCTAATTCTAATTTATTGAATTGAGAGAAATATCATTCCCACAGTTCTTTTCTGTCACTGTAAAATAATAATTCTGATCACGTTCAGCTGATTGAAATTTTATATTTATAGATATACATAACACGAAATGTTCAACATGGGTAAACCGTATTTTAAATTATTTTATGCCCGGTTGTACCAACGTTAGTTAAATTTTGAACTTGGTTTAAATAAATAAAAACACATCGAAGTTATATGTCATATGGTGTAATTGACATTGATGTCAAAAATTAGATATGCTTTTAATATTTAAAACAAGTTTAAAATTTAACGAACATTGGTGCAACCGGGCATTAGGCATGTAAGTCAGTAAATAAAATTCATTTACTATTGGTTGCAACTGCAGAAATTAAATATAAATATTTAGAAAATTGCTTTTTAATAGAGTTCACCATGAAATAAAATAAAATGACAAACAGATATGTATATAATGTGTTTGTGTCAAATATTAAAAAATTAAATGCAAACACAACTCGAATATTTGACATGTCACATTACACATGTGTTTGTCATTTGGTTTTATTCTATATTGAACACTATTAAATAGTAATTTTGTAAATATTTATATTAAATTTCTGCAATTAAAATACAATCCATTGTTACAAAGAAGTACATTTATTTTAAGCATTTTTTGTCTAAAATGATTTAGGAAGCAATGCACACGAAAAATCTGTTTTCGCTTGCTTAAGTGCCATGGATCGAATTTCTTGTTCAACCAGTATATAGAATCACTTGATTTACTAAAGTTTATAAGGCACAGAATATAGAGAATTTGTTCTGTAATTGTCATATTGATTTTTGTAGTTGAGCCCCGACTGGCAAATAGACTACGAGACATACAAGTGGACGAAGCTGGACGCCAAGGCTGACTCCACGAAGGAGCTCGTCAAGCAGTACTTCTCCTGGACCGGTGCCGACAAACAAGGAAGAAAGTTCAACCAGGGAAAGATCTTCAAATAAATTGTTACTACACCATGTCATCATTAATTTTTGTCAAATAAAAATTTATAATTGTATCTTGTTTGTAATGGAAGTTCAATTCCTCCGTACTGGCTATTTATTATAATAATTCTTTTTCAATTTCTGTAGTTTTATTAATTTTGTCAAAACGGTGAGAAAACTGAAAGAACAATTAGTTTTTGAGTAATCCACGAAATAACGAAATGGAACATTCGTAATATTAATATGCCCCGCTGCATGACGTCATGACATTCATGAAAAATCAATAATTTGGATTCGGCGCAAATGATTTTCAATTTGAATCGAATTATTTATTTCATGTAGAATTCTTTTCAAAAAAACTTGTTTAAGACAGCACGAGGCTTTTAAAACGTTATATTGAATTAACTATGTAGAAATATATCCAAATACTTTTAAATTAACAGGAATTAAAGTTTAAACACTGCCTGTGGTAAATGTACAGCTGCAGATTTATGAATTATAAATAGTGCAGATGTCTTAATATTCCCACATACTGTAAATATTGTTTATATCTGCTATTGACTTGTCATTTAGTTTCTAGATTATCATTATTTTATTATTGTTTACTGTATTTGAAGCTGCAGAATGATATTCAACATTATAATAAACAATTCCTTTATTTGTAGGCAGTACAGTAGTCGAGTTAAATAAATATATAATCACATCATTCACTCAAATGTTAATGTTGCAAGTTTGCAACCACGAATCTCGATCAACAACAGCTACTAACTGTTAAATTACAGCCTCCAAGATGAGGTGCAAGGATGATTTCAAAGTGGGATTTAGAATATTTAAACATTGTTTGACTGTCTGTCAAATATAAAAAGGGCTCAGGTAAATAAAACAAAACATGTATTTAACCAAAGTATTTATTGATGTAAACACAAACTAATTTTTGGTGCTCTTGTAGTTTCTAGAACGTGGTGTCATCTGGTAGATCTTCTGTGGCCGTGGTGACAGAATCATTACTAGTAGCAGCTGTCAAATTTGTAAACCCTTCTGCAGTTTCTTCGTACTTCAAAATGTTGTAATTTACTAATTTCAATATTTATTAATAAAACATGAATGATAGTATTGTTTTAAGTTTTTATATTTATTTATAATTGTTTTAAAGTATTTATTAACATTTGATTTGTAATTTTCAAGGTGCAATGATGACAATATTGCTCGCTGGGTTCTCCGGGATTCTGCTAAATTCTGGTGATAAAACTAACCCCAACCGATCAACTTCTACAACAGACGACACACCTGCGGGCCCGAGATGAATAGCTGCACCACTTCGCCAAGGTTTAGCGCCTGCACCTGGCAGAATATCTTCAGTTGTTTAATAACTCATAAACTTTGAAATTGTCATCCCTTAATTACTCGTTTTCATTATGGCGGATATTTTTCTATTGTTGATTATTCTTAAACAATTTGAGCTACAATTGTCTAGTCTGAAATTGCATCCCTAAATTACTCGTAGAGATAGGAAATATCACATTTGTTAATTTATTATTGTTAATTAACAAGATACGGGCAATATAAATATGTTCGTCTATTCATTATGGCGGATATTTTTCTATTGTTGATTATTCTTAAACAATTTGAGCTACAATTGTCTAGTCTGAAATTGCATCCCTAAATTACTCGTAGAATTAGAAAATATCACATTTGTTAATTTATTATTGTTAATTAACAAGATACAGGCAATATAAGTATGTTCGTCTAATCATCGTGGCGGATATTTTTCTATTGTTAATTATTCTTAAACTTAAGCTATAATTGTCTAGTTTGAAATTTTCATCCCTTAATTAATTTTAGAGTTAGGAAATAATACATTTGTTAATTTAGTATTGTTAATTAACAAGATACAAGATGTTAATTGACAAGATACAGGTATAATAAATATGTTAGTCTATTCATCATGGCGGATATTTTCCATTGTTGATTATTCTTAAACAATTTGAGCCACAATTGTCTAGTCTGAAATTGTCATCCCTTAATTACTCGTAGAGTTAGAAAATATCACATTTGTTAATTTATTATTGTTAATTAACAAGAGACAGGCAATATAAATATGTTCGTCTATTCATCATGGCAGATATTTTGCTATTGTTGATTATTCTTAAAAATTTGAGAAAATATAACATATGTTAATATATTATTGTTAATTAGTAAGTTAATGACAAATTAAAAATGTTCATGTCGTATTGCTAGTTTCATTTATTGTTTATTTTGTTAAAATGTTATATTTATTGCAATAAATAATTAAAATTATGCTTGTGTTTCATATATTTATCCTTCATCATCCTTGTTCTATTGAATAACCCTTTGAATTAAGGGATAGCCTTCCCGTAATGAGAAAATGACGTCACATTTGTCAGAAGACTCTGGCTTACTTGGCTGAAAACTCAAATTTTTTACTTTGTATCCGGGCAGCAGAGACTGGCAGAGCCCTCGGATAAGAAAAAGAAATTGCTCATTTTTCCTATAGTTGGCAACATTGATTTTTTAAATGTTGCCAACGATAGCAAAAAAGGACAAGTTCTTTTTATCCAAAAGAGTGCTCTTCCAATCTTTGCTGCCCTGGTACGAAATCTGAAATTCGCATCTAAAATGTGATGTTGCAAATCAGTGTACACCTTAAATTCAAATAGTCATATCTCTGAAACGGTGAGTTATATCGCGCATCTGAAAAAAAAAACGCACCGAGATACTGCCCTGCTCTATCTATACAGAGTGGAAAACCCTAACTGGCAGATTCACGAAAAGAATTAACGCTAATTCCATTTTTTTCAAACTCTGTAACTTTATTTCTAAATTAATTAAATTAACAAAATGTGTCAAATTTTATGTTAACCTATCTTAACTACAACCTTAGTTAACATAAATATGTTTTAAGGATGGTAACTGAAGTTACGACTAATAATAAAAATTGGATTAGCGCTAATTCTTTTTGTGAATCTACTTGTAAAAATTTTGAAAATGGGGTATTTCAAATAAGAATTTTTTCAAGACAACCCTTATTACGTTTTAATTTATTAGATCATGGGGTGGATTTTAATGAAAGAAATGTCATTTTAATAATAAATATTTATTTTATCGTTTATTATTATTACATTCATATCTATTTGTTTTTAACATATCTAAATATACAAATACATTTATTTGTTGGTACAAATGGGTGCTATTTTATGTTTGTATAAATAAAACAAAATAAATCTTTTATACACATTTATCAATATTTTTAAACAGAATACAAAATAAAATTAAATAAATCTAAGCAGAATGGAATACAGTAATACTACAAAATTGCACTAGTTAAAAAGAACAATAAAGAAAGACCAAATAACTTTTAAATTTTTATTTCCTAAAGTTGTATATTTAAATAAAACACAATAGTATATGTTAATAATTTTTATTTAATTGTTCACTGGAACAAAGTTGTGAATGTTCAGATCTCCTGAAATGATTGTGGAAGCAAGAGACTGATACTCCTCTGGCATTTGCCTAACATCCTAGGAAAACTTCCAAAAACCTAGGACAGAGAAGTGGCATAGCCGTCCCCTAAATAAAAACAAATACATTAGTAAATCATTAATTAATAAATTAATTAAATAAACTTACATATGGGTTGGGAACGGCGAACTATGTTGAAAACTCCTTTAAAGGTTCTGCATTTGTATCTCCTGATCGTAGGGTGTTGACTACAAGAAGTGAAGTTCTCTTGAAGACTCTTCAACTGAATCTCCCAGCCGTAAACTCTTGACTGAAATAAACAAAACAAATAAGAAACTGTGAAATAAAATGAAACAATATATAATTACATGTGTGAAGTAGAAAGTAAACTCGTAGAAATCCAGCGAAGACAACTGATTGGGTCCGTTTCATCTACATTCCTTTTTTAAGAAACAAAACACATACACAAATGCAAACAAAACAAACGATGAAAACAACGAACACCTATCTTAAGAAAAAGAACAATTAACAAATAGAAATTCTCCACAAGAAGTCATGTCCCAAGATGGAAGAACCATTTCCATCGACGGTAGGCTCTGCAACTTCATCCCTCGGGGTTTGACTCAGCTACTAGCTGCTGCATTCTTCGCCAGTAGGCTCAGCACTTTGACCATTTCCAACGGTGGCTGACTCTGCTATAATTCTTAAAACATAAAAACAACAAATTAGAAATAAATAAAATAATAGAAATGATAAAAAAAAATTAAATAAATCTTACTTCCAGTTCTAGCACTTCTTGTCTTCATTATTCTTGATCTCTGTAAACAGATGAAAATAAACACAAACAAATTAATTTCATTGAAACAATTTAAATCTGGAATTAAAAACTTACGTATTAAAAATACAATTCTGAAAGAAAAAGCTGTAAAGGAATACAAGTGCATAGGTTAGTAGACTTAAGACTAACTTAAATTAAAGCTGAAATAAAATGGTTTAACTTAAAATTAGCTTAAAGGTACCCAAAACCATTAAAGCTAAATTAAAACTAAGATTCACACCACCCCACAGACATTCCTGTGCCTCTAGGACTCTAAGAACAGCAACCGGTGTGTTGTCTGTTTTTAAAAAAGAAACGTGGGTCGTCTAGCCGAACCCCGCATGGTCTCCTACTTCGCGATACCGCAGGGGCCCGAGCTCATGTCACAGAATCACGTTAGTCGACCAAATGCTTTCTCTGCCATCCGGAATACCCTTTAAACACCCAACCATACACAGGGCCTATCATATGTACGGTTGCAATGATTGAGTAACCTCAAGAGCGAATCTTGTTAAGGCGCATCGGATGCGATATTGGCATAGAGATGGTACCAGGCATAACTATGGATCCACTCTAGATGATCGGACTGCTGTGAGCATGCCCCACGCGCCGCGTTAGCGCTAAACTAGTAATCTGAACAAATTTAATCGATGGTCTTCACGTGAAGACAGAGCGCTTTGCAAAAATTCCGCGAACGTTCACGAACGTTCACAGAGTATGACCTGCAGCGGTTTGTTCTCACCCACCCACCTACTGACTGTACTAAAGCACTCCAGCTCGTACTGCGTAGGCCAAACATACGAAATCATACTTCCGCGAACGTTTCCCGGCTGATTCTACACGTAGTTGCAACGGACACAAGAGTATGACCTGCAGCGGTTTGTTTTCACCCACCATATAGGAAGATGGATAGACTCACTGACTGTACGAGCCACTCCAGGCATGCACTGCGTAAGCCAAACATACAAAATCATACTCTTATGTTGTGAGAGAAGCCCACTCGCGAACGATAAATTTTGATTGTAAGACGCACGTTGTGACACAGGCACCTGTCACTTCAGTTCGCGTACGCGCCCAGCCACCATCCAAAATACCCGACTGCTAACACATTTCACAAAAGTTTTACACCCACTGAATCACCCAACGGTCAAACTAGAATTTTATATTTAAATACAGTAACTATATCCATATCTAACTATAAAATTCACATTTAATACACGCGAGGAGTCGAGTAATTGTTTTTAAAATAGCACAAAACGACGCAGCTTCTACTTAACGCGGGTACTACTCGACTGAACACTGAGAAACCTGGCGCATGGATACCTAAAACTACTCCCCGCTCCCGAACAATCTTGTTTAAAGTCACGTAGGCCAGCACAGCTCCAATGCTTTCAATGCTAGACGGCTCGACGAACAAGTTTCGACCAAGACTAGCCACATTCTTCCTTAATTGAATCAGCCTTGCCTGCAATAAAAATACATTTTTGTTTTTAAACATATTGCAAATAAAATATTTAATAATAATGGGAACAATAATATTATTATTGTTTAATATTTCCGAGTTTTTTTATGATTTCAAAGGACAAAAAAAAAATAAATTAAATGTATACACGATATAACACACATATATGTCGTAACTACCTATTTGTTTATTAACAAATTTTTAATAAAAAGTATAAACTATGAAGACCATTTTGATAGCATTTGTATATTAAAACATCATATAAAAATATGCCATGCCAAATATATTCAAAAATAATCAACATTTCATCTTCAGACAGGTTTACATTAAGTCGACACTGCTAAGGTGACACAAGTATTTGTTTTGGAATTAAACATATTTAAAACGAAAACTAACATCTTTCCTAAAAATTTAATATTGCTTCTAATAGTAATTCTATCACATGAATAATAATCAGCGTCTCTGAAGACAGTACGAAGGCCGGATTCTATTAACAGCAAAACAAACAACCAGATTCTACTACTAAATATTTTCATGGCGTGTTTGTTGTTTTTAGAAAAACTTTTACATTATTTATTTACATAACAATATTATACCACATTTGGCCCAGTTAAAATCATTCACAGGAAAATTGTTTAATTCCCCATATTTATATCTAAAATTCTATCATTTTAGCTCTCGCGCATATACATATGTAAGGGAGGTATTATGTTTATGTTTAGACTTTCGAATTTATTAGATTTTGGTAACAATTCCTCAACAGTTAGTAGAATATTTGATGCCCTATCAGGGTTTTTAGGCATAACTTAGTAAATAAATGGAGTACATATAGAAGGCAATGGTATTGCCCGTACACCCGTCTGGAAGCATACCACAAAAAAAAATTTATTTCTCATGTGATATATTTTTTAAATCCTTCATTGTGTACAGCTTTTATTTCAAAACTTTTTATGCACTCTTTTAAGAACAACGCATCTAAAAATATGAAATAACATATGGATGTACCTACTAGCTACGTGTTTACGGCTTAGTTATAAATATTTTAAATATCTACAGTTTAGAATTCACCAAATTTTTATAACGAGGTTATATCTACGTTTTACCTAGGTGTACAATAATTTGAACATTTAAACAATCTTCACTTTTTACGTTCAAAAGATAGGCAACGCTTCATGGCGCTGTAATCGCTGACGTCACTACAAATTCATTTCTGCCTAGCGTTGAAACGTCACGAAGGATACGTGTATATTTTAGTAAATTCAATAATATTAAGATAATTTGTACGAAATTTAATTTAACGTGTCATATTGTCCTGTTTTAATATACAATTCGTGTAGAGTGTCACAGTGCTAGTGTAGGGAACTTAAAAGATATAACCATGAAATGGTGCTAAGTGACAGATGACATACGTGGATCTTATTTTTATGTAATATTATTAATTTGACTATGCAATGCCCGCAAGAAGACGTCGTACTGGCTCAGAATCTGAGCAACCGTTTATTGTTGTAACAGATAACACGAAAAATTGGCCAACACAACAGTCCTACCCATATTCTAACCAACAAACTTGGCAATCTGGAACATATCCTTATGTTTCTGCTCAGGATAATAATTTAGATTCTGAATTTATTACTGAAACTACTGATATTGAACCAGTTATGACGTCGCGTGATAGAACCAACGAATTTGTAACTGCAATTCGGTCCATGCAGGGCCGTAATATTGCTAGGGCTGTTGCAGTAAGGGACCCAAGAAAGGCACGAGTAATTCAGAGTCATTCAGAATTTATGCATATTGCTAAATCTATTGGCAAAAACATCGCCAGCACGTACACAAAACTAGAAAAGTTAACATTGTGTAAGTATCTAACTCTAACAAAATTTTAACAAATGTAATAATTTTTATACAAATTTTAGTGGCAAAACGGAAGTCGCTTTTCGATGATAGATCAGCTGAAATTCAAGAATTAACATACATTATTAAAGGAGATTTAAACAACTTGAATCAACAAATTGCGAGATTACAAGATATTTCAAAAACTCAGCGGTCGTTAACAAATGGAAAACATTTACAATCGCATTCAAGTAGTGTGGTTTTGGCTTTACAGTCAAAATTAGCTTCAATGTCGACGGACTTCAAACAAATTTTGGAAGTTAGAACAGAAAATCTAAAGCAACAAAAGAATCGACGAGACCAATTTTCACAAGGACCTGTTGCTAGCAGTCTACCATCAGCTGTCTCTGGAAGTGTGCTACTACAAGATGAGCAAGTGAGCATCGACTTGGAGGCAAGCAGCCAACTAGTGCCTCGAACTCAGCAACAGGCCATGATATACGATGACACGGACAATTACCTTCAAAGCAGGGCGGAAACTATGCAAAACATCGAGTCAACCATCGTAGAACTGGGAGGCATCTTTCAGCAGCTGGCGCATATGGTAAAGGAACAGGAGGAAATGGTAGAAAGAATTGATACCAATGTTCAAGATGCTGAGATGAACATCGAAGCAGCACACGGACAAATTTTAAAATATTTTCAGTCTGTAACTTCAAATCGGTGGTTGATGATTAAAATTTTCGCGGTACTAATATTTTTCTTCATTTTCTTTGTGGTATTTTTAGCATAATATTAAGTAATGGTCTATGTAAACAATGAGTAACTTTGAAAATATTAAATCCGTATAAAATGAACAAAAATCCACGAAGAAATAAACAGATACATTATGAATACACAATACATTTAATAATATGCTGCTGTTTTGTCACTAAATAAAGTAAGAAATTAAAATATGTCAAGATATATGGATGTGATATAAAGTAATTGAATTAACATCAAAACATTTGTACAGATTTGTAATATTGGCAATTACTGTTAACTGAACACTGGACTGCGTTTATAGTCTCGCAGTATTTAAATTTTTAATTTAATGTAGATAATTGAATCTTGTATAAAAAAAATCGAAAAATAAAATACTATCTTTCATTATTCTACTGTTTCTTACTTAAATACAAATAAAAACACAACTAAGATAATAGTTTTTTTTAATAAAAACGAACGATAATATAACAATGACTTATTTGGTATGACATAACCTGCACAGTTTGCACTTCAAACAATATAATAGTGAATTACTATAGAATTATTATTTTAAGTAACTGAAACAAATAAAGTTCTCTACCAGTTATAGCTGATTTTTAATTGTTAACAGCTATAAAAACTTATTATTTTATAAATGATTTAATGGTACTACTTACCATAAAGAAGTACGAACTATAAACTAGTTTTTAGGTTTCTTATCATCGTCGCTTGATGAAGATGATGATGATGATGATTTAATATTTTTCGCAGGAATTTGATGACTGAAAGTTTTGCCAGCCTTTTCATAAACTTCTTTCACTCTTAATAATGCTGTTCTGTTAATATGATCAATATTAATTTCTTTAACTGCTTGCTCAAATGTTGTCACTGATTCATCATTCTTCTCTAAACCGACTAGAACATCAAGTAAACAGCTGTACGCATTTCCAAGAGCTCCTTCTGAAACTTTGCTGCTTTTGAGATGGTCAATTAATCTTCTGATGAGAGATTCATTTTTTGTTTCTCTTGCTAACTGTACAACTCTTTGAAACATAATTCTAGGAGTTTCAGCTAGATGTGTCTTCCAAATACGATTTGCTGTTTCCGTGTCATTGTTGATGAAATGTTGTGCCCAGAGTACGTTCATTGGAGCAATTACACCACGTTTTGCGTATTTTTCTGCCAGTAACTCATCTGAAAAAATAGAACAGATTATATTAATGTAAAATAGAGAACTTAGAAATAATATAATCAGTGAATTATATATGATGTTGAACTGAAATGTGGCGTACATATTTTAATGCTACCTTTTTTACAATGCTGTAAATTTTTACATATTCACTTTACAGCAAAAGTGTAAAAGTTGTTCAGAAATTAAAATTACATGCAATAAGGCCTATTTGATTACTCAAATATTAGTATTTCACGAAATATCAATGAAATTAAAATAATGGCTGGTACCACAAGTTCTGTTTTGGGTATTAAGAGAAGTATTTTAGAGCTGTACAATGTTTATCATATTATTTTATTAAACAATTCTTCGAATAGAAATTATTATCTACCACTTCTATTTGAAGTATATTTTTTTATAAAATAATTTTAGAACATTGTTCAGCGCTAAAACATCGTGAAATACTAACATTTAGGTAACCAAATGGGCCTTATTGCATGTATTTTAAAATTCTGAATAGCTTTTGTATTTAAACTTTTGCTGTAAAGTGAATAGGTAAAAATTTAGAGCAATATAAAAAAATTAGCACTGAAATCCCTATAATCCACATTTCATTTCTACACCCGGTCCCGGTACCTATATTAATTATAAAATTTAGTACAGTATAATTAAAATTACTTTCCATAAACGTAAGATGGTTTAGTCCCTAACGCATATATTTATAAGAGATTAACCTAGAAGTTAACGGGTTAATTTAATGAAAAGATTGAAATTCGTTACTTACATTTAGCAGTGAGCTCAGGGCATTTTTCTAAGATTCCAACAGCTCCACCTCTTGGGAATTTCTCTGCTAAAATGTGCACTTGATCATCTTTCGCGTGATCGATTTCCTTTATCAAAATATCTAAATACTCGTTTGCTTTTCCTGCCACAATATTCGCATGGCATAATCTGTTATCGAAGGACAAAATTTTCTTCATGTCTGAGCTTAATTTATTGCCTATTCGTTCCATTGTGTCAACATCACCATTGTTTGCAACTTTGTTAAGGAAAAATCTAAATACTCTAGGAATAGGGTGTATGTTTCGCTGTAACATCTCAAAACATAATTTTGTTGCTTCGTTGTGTCTGTCTTCTTTAACTAATCCTTCCAACAGCAAGGAATAGTCAGTTGCATTAAGATAATTCGCTACTTTATGTTTCATTTGGGCTGCTTCGTCAATCGGTCCGTTTCTAATTATTTGTCTAAATTGTACAATTTCATTTTTCAGATGATCCTCTGTAGACGGTTTTGCGACTTTTGGTTTAATTGGAGGAGGAGTGGCTTCTTTGGGCATAACAAACGGAACTTCAATGTTTTTCGACATCAAAAATTGGCCCAATTTACTCAAGAATTCATCGTTTGCCTGAACATCTTCCTCTTGCATTTGAGTCCAAAGTCCTAGCGCTTTTTCAGGATCGTCTTTCTTCATGTAACTTAATAACAATTGGTAATAAATGTCAGTGCGATCAATATGAGATAAATCTTTAGTAGCTTCCATTAATCCTTCCAATGGCTTAACGAGGCCTTCTTCGCGGTATCTTTCACATGCTGAATTTAATCTTTGAGGACGACTTTGTAACCCTGGAGTTTCTAAAATTTTACGAGCTTGTCTGATTCTACCACATTCCACGAAAGCAAATACCAAATCGTACAAACTGTTGACTTCTCCGTGTATACTCGTACTTAAATCTGTTAATTTTTGAAGTTTTTCTGCGTCTTCCGATTGTATTAATTTACAGGCGAGTTCATTTTTCCATGGAGTCGAGCGATACTGAGTACAACACCATTCAAACTGAGACATGGCACGGTCTAAATCTTTGTTGATCAAATGGACTTTGATAAGAGGACCGAGAAGAACATTGTTCACTTCAATGTACTCGTTTTTAACAAGAGCATCGAATAATGTTATTAGTTGATCTGCTTTTCCCTGTTCTGCTAATGAATTTAACAAACGCCAACACATTGCAGAGTAAGTGAAAGATCTGTCTTCATGCTTCCTTTCTCGAGATTGATTATTCAAAAAATTCAACGCGTCGTCAAATTTATCATTCTTGATGAACAATGAAACAACTTTAATGACTTTTGATTCATCTAAAATCATATTAGGATCTAATTCCAATATTTTTTTATGATATTCCAGAGTTTCAGGTAATTTCTCGTGATGCGCGTATAAATCAATCAATTGAGCATAAACGCCACAAGTGTAAGTAAATTCATCAGGTTTCATTTTCTGTAAAAGAGCTTCGGTTTTTTCTAATTCTTTCGATCGAGTGTATAAAGTAAGTAACTGGCGTTTAAGTCCACTTGTTTGTTCGCCTTTTGCCTCTAAATTAGCAATAAGTCGTTCAAGTTGAGGAATATTCATTGCACTTGACGGAGTATAATGTGGTTCAGTTTTCTCCAGAGTTACTGGAGTCAATTCACCTGATGTCATCTTACCCAGTAAACTAGAAATTTCTGGGGTAAGTTTTTCTCCAAGTTTATCTTGAATTCTCTCTGCCATTGCGTTACTCATACTCAAGCCATGTTCAACTAAACCATTAACGATTTCTTCAACCAATGTAATATAATTTTTCGGTCTAGCGTGAGCGACATCAAGAACAAATGATCCAACAATGTCAGTTTTATCCGCCTTTTGTCCACTTTCATCAGCATCATCTTTTTGGGCTATGGTTTCGCGACGATCGAAATTATCATGAACTTTTCGGACAATCATTACATATGATTCAATATCTCGACTCTTAATGAATGCAGAAGTAAGGGGACGACGTAATAACAATGGAGAATAATAAGCTTGTACACGACTGACAACATTTGCAGCATCCTTAATTTTGTTTTCCACGAGACATTTGTGGATAATACTGCTTGCAGCTGAGCCCAAAGAAACACCAGTGCTTCTAAGTACGTTAATAATTTCATCAACATTTCCAGATAAGTAAGGTAAGACGTATTCTCGGATAGTTTCCGTGGAAGGAGTCAAATTAAATTCAGACATTTTATTTAAGGTGTCCAAGATTCCATTTACATCTTTGTTTTTGCCTTGACTCACGATTAAAGGCCAGAAAAAGTGTTGACGAATAGCCTGACCCTCATTTTGTAATTCTTTCAACAACTGATAAGCCAATTTAGAATCAGTCATCTGTAAGCTAGTTTCAACTGCATACAATAAAGCTTTATTATTGATGTCATTTTCTTGTAAATAGCGACAGACCGAAATAATTTTATCAACTGGCCGATTAACTTTGACTAACTGACGAATTAAAAAGTTACCAATTGGTGGTTGTTGTCCATCAGATCTTGAACTTTTTGGAATTGTTTTCAAAACTTCAATAGCAATATCTTCTTGGCCGTGATTAATTAAACGAAGTATTAAATTGATGGCGTCTTGGTGGTAACCTACAGATTTGCGAACTTTAGATAACAAGAATTGTACATGATCATTATGGTTATTAGTTGAAAGTGCAAATATTATATCGAGATAATCCTTATCAAGGAGGTAAATTTCCTTAGCTTCGCATTCTTCAAGTGTAGATTTAATAGATTCAACATCGCCTTTTCGTGCAAATCCACAAAGAAGAGTCGTATACGTGTCAGCACTTGGTTCTAAACCGGCTTGTTGCATTACTGATAAAATGCCTTTCGCCGATTCCATGTCGCTGCAAAAAAAAAAAAAAAACTTGTATACAAATATAACACAAATTAAATCTCTACTTACTCAGTGTGTGAATGCCCCATAATTAAAGCATTGAATACGTTTTCGTTCACCGGTAATTGTTTCTCCCTCATAAACTCCAAGATTCGCGTAGCACCTTCAATATCCCCCAACTGACAATACCGTGCAATTAATCGCTGATATGTTACACGATTTGGTTCGATTCCTTTTGCCTCCAACTCAGTTAAGAATTCTGTCGGTGAAAAAGGATGTTCGTTTTCCAAATATACTCTTAACAAGGCATTATAATGAGAGATATCCATTGGAACATTCAATTTGAGTAATGTGTTCCATATTTCTTGAACTAATTTTGTCCGAGTTTCAGGTAACTCTTCTGGAACTAAATTACCACAGCAACGAATTACAAGCAAAGATTGTGAGCTTGTAGCTGAGCGAGTATGTCGAATTTCTTCCAGAATATCTTCTATGTCACGTCGAGATATGCGTCCAGATCTACGAACATCTTGGTCGAGACGCCGTATACTGCGTTCCAAATTTTGATCATGTTGTGATCTTTGTGATGATGCTTGAGTTGCTAGAGATCTGTAAGAAAATATCTATTAATAACAGAATCTAAAAACATATTTTAATTCATGTTTTAGTCATAAGTGTTTGTTATCCAACAGTAACACGATAATTAGAAAACAAATAATGTTAGTATTGCATAAGATCATGCCGGTGTACGATACCTGAAAAGTAGTCAAAAATAAAAATTACCTTTGTAATCCACCACACAAGCACGTTGTATTATTGATAAGGTTTGCATCGAATTCTCTTGGAGGATTAATCACTATATTTCTCGCAAAACCAGCTACATATCTCACAAATTTTGCAGAACGCAAAATTGACGCCATGGTTCTTTCGAGAACACACGCTTAAGTTAACCTTACTTTTAATTCAACACTGTACGAAAAATTCAGTGATTTGTGACACGTGCTGCCCCCATACATTTGATTTTGTTTTAGCTCCAAATATAAACCGCCTTTACAAAATTTATGTCTTGAGAATTTATATTTTCTAATTTACATAATAAGACTGTTAAATGTCTTATATTATTATGAGAAAAATATGTACAATTTTATTATAAAAACATCCCTTAAGTCTCAAAAAAAATGTGCACCTTGTTTATTTGATTTTAACATAATTTCTATACAGATTTATTTTTGTACAGGAAATAAGATCAAATTCTAACAATCTTTTATTAATATGATAAAATCATAATTATTGATCATCAAATGTCTTTCTAATTAAAAAAGATAGAAAAGGACTAATATAATCGTTTTAAAAAACATTTCCCTATATCATAATTACAATAAATGCATTTTATTGTTTGATATATCATAAACAATTTACAGTGCTTTACTTATAAGTCCAGTCTTACAAAAAGAACTACAATAAAGCACATGAAAAATAGACCATGTTAATAACAGCACACGCCTATTTACAAATAAAAAGGTTCGTTCCCCTTTCATTGTCGACGTGTATATCAGTCGTGGGACTTACAAGTTTGCGGCCTCACGATTCCAAGTAGGCAATAATACGTACAAAAGTTGAAAGTCCATACGGGGTCAGTCATCCTCGTTCAGTTGACAAGATTGAAAATTTCTTTTCAAGTTGTGCCGATTGTAATACTGAGTGAAACAGATCTTCACATAAAAGATAGAATGATGCGAGAGACAGAGAGCTTATTCATTATACCAACAAAACACCGATTTTATATTACAGAATAGTTGCAAAATCAAACGTCCCTACATAAAACTTTTCTGCTTACAATTAATTAATCAAAATAACAACTTGACTCAATTGTGATGCTTGATGTTGCAAATATACTGCATGTATATCGCTGAATATTACAGAGAAGATAAAAAGATGAAAAGAAAAATAATAAATAAACTCCGGACGTTTATGTACAAGTAGCTACTTCAATATGTTATACAATGAAATAATGCTAATAAATACTAATAATAAACAAATTGCACATTCAACATCATTATATAAAAACATAAATTCAAAGTGTTGACAATTCTATTGTTCTATATATATATAAAAAAAAAACAAAATAAAATGCATGACCGCTTGCAACTAAACAAAATTTTCGATTACATAAGCATTTAATTATTCTTAATAAAATCAATGACTACAAAAAATATTTTTTTAATCATTATATGTACGAAAACTATAATTGTACCTCGACTTTTACTGGTTTATAGATAAAAAAAAAAAAAAAATACACATATACCGACTCATAATTTCTGTTTCTTAAATTCAATGAAAATAACTATCAGCGAAAGAAAACATAAAAATAGTATAATATAAATTTGTACAATATTCCATTTAGGTATTTAGTTACTTTATTATTCTGAATATAAATTCGTAATCATACCATTTGTGTTAAGTGAAAGGACGAGAGATAAAATTCGGATAACTCTAATAAACACAACGCGGAGATGATGTATCTGTATCGATATCGACACTGGGTTCTGCTGCGCTAATGTTGGATTGGATTAAATTCTAAAGGAACGGTTCATTTACTGTTTTCGTTCCACTTAGAGAGTGGGTGCGACATAGCCGAGGCCGTAGTACGGCGGTGACAGCCGCTTGTCCTGGGGTCACCTGCGCGATGTGCTCGAGTCGTTCATGTCATACAACAGCTGCGCGATCGTTCGCGATGATTCGACGTTGCTGAGCGCCACCCCCGCCAGATGTGGCTCGTAGTGCCTTAAGTACCTACACACATTACAATGAATTAATCGGGAAAATAATCAGTGTCCTGAATTGCAATCATTCAATATTTATTAACATAGACCTCTACTGTTTTCGGCAATACATTTGCCTTCCTCAGGAAAATAATCAAAATCCTGGATTTCAGTCATTCAATATTTATTTAAATCTGCCTCTACCGGCTTCGGCAACAAATCTGCCTTCTTCAAGGAGAAGAAAAAAAGAAATGTGTTGCCGAAAACGGTAGAGCCTGATTTTAATAAATATTGAATAACTGCAATCCAGGACATTGATTATTTTCGCAATGAATTAATAATCAATGGAATTGGCATGTTATTGTTAAATAAAAAAGTTCAATCGTACCTTCTACTATTATTACTGTAGATGACTAGGTTCCGTAATATCAGCGATGCTGTTAATCTGATACTCTTTGTGACGGGCCCTTCGTTGTCATCCTGAAATAAGAATATTATTCTTAATAAATTATGCACTGACGAGCAAAAAATTGGGACACTACCACTTTTATAAAATTTTATTTTTTTGTTAATAACATTATTTTTTGTTGTACTTCATATGAACTTTTGGTGTTTTAAGATTCAATGGTCTACTAAGATGTAGAAAAAGTTAGCTTGCTGTATTGATAAGTTTATTTAATTTAAAGATTTGCAATAGTTAGAGATAGATGAGGGAACAAAAAGTATTGAAACTTATTCAAGTATATTATAGTTCTTTTTAATCTTTGTTAAATTTATCTGAGAATAATTTATTTTCTTTTTTTCATCTAATATTCAAATAAATTTCAATTTCTATTAATATTGTTCATTAAATAGACCGATAAATAGCATTATGATGGTTTTTTCTGCCCAGTAATAGTATCTTGCTTCGTAAAACATCAAACGCTTTATTTAAATTCTACAAAAATTAAGACATTGACAAAAATTAAAAAATAAAATTGTGTCTCGGTTTATTTGCTCGTCAGTATACTTTTAAAACATTTTTTAAAACAAATGTCAGTCAAATCATGCCATGTTAAATACAATCTATCATGCTGCTAAATAGCAGAATAAGTACATTCGCAAGAAACGTGTTTTAGCAAAACCACAAATGATATATTCTGAAATCGAGCATTAAAACTAAATACTGATTTAAGCTCTTCATTTTAATGCTGGATATGAAGAATCAATCTACAATACTATCATCTACGCATGGACTTGTATACTTACCAAACCAAGTTTTCAATTAATTACTGAACTAAAGTTATCAATGATTAGAAACAATTATTAATCAATACTAGAACATGATGAAAATAAATTATAACAAACTTCAACCTATTAATTAAAAATGAAATAACTGTTGTAAAATACTAACAAATGCCACAACCAAAAAACAAAACAATGTACACATGCACTTGAATACAAGATGACGTGATGGATGGGGTGTAGGACTTGTCTCACGTCTCACCTGCTCTGTGGGGTGCGCGCCAGACCGAACGGGGACGGCGGCGGTGCCGGGCCGCGCCGGGCTCTTCTGCTAATCATACAACCAAAAAAACCCGTCACCAAAGTCAACTATCCAATACCAATGTGGTTTTACCAAAACACATTCCCATCCTTGAAGATTTGATTTTCGATACAGTGATAAGCTATATAAATAATTTGATTCGCTATGAAGCAAATTCTATCCCGTAATTTATTTCAAGAAATCTAATGCGCTAGGCTAAAAGAAGCATGCAATATGATTTACAAGAATCGGCTGACAAGAACGGAATGGTTTTTCTTATTCCACTGAAATGTAATAATACTGAAAGGTGTACTAGCGCCGTAAATGCGAGCTGAGAGAGAAAGCCACCAACAGGTATCTGTATCCTTGTCGTACATTCCGTTCAAAAAGTTTGTGTCGTAGCTCGAATAAATAATCATTTGAAGCTTATAACAAGACTATATTTTTATTAACCAGCGGAAAAATGGAGTAGATTCTCAATTTGACGCTATATTTTTTTATGTATGACCACGCATAACTTTTTACATATTAGTCAGATTTGTATAATTCTTTTTTTTAAATATTGGATATTGTTTATCTCAAAATTGGTCCCATTTAAATTTGAAAAAGAAATCCACCTCTAAGTATAAGAAAATAGGGGATGATTAATTTGCACTTATCCGGTTTCGATTTTTCTTCTTTAGAACAATAGGTAGCCACAAAAAAAATTATAAAATCACTTTTTAACATAAAAATTAAGCCGACAAAAAAGAAACTGAAAAGCGAAAAATAAAATGAACCTTTTTAGTCTTAATATAACTAAGCTCCTAAACTAATGTAACTAATTTTGAGCCAGCGTTTGTTAATTGTTTGGCGTCGACTCAAAATTAGTTAGGTACATTAGTTTAGGAGCTGTTATTAAGACTACAAAGATTTATTTTCTTTTTCGTTTTTCGGTCGGTCTTTAACTTATTGCGAATTATCTCTCTCGGCTTGTTTCTCCCATGTAAAGAGAACATGGCGCGCATTACTAAATATCTGTGGTTAACTCTTAGTTCAATAAATTGAGGGCTTCAATGAAAAAACTAACCGATATAGGAAAAATCTTTTCGATTGGTTTTGAGGATAATGCGTTCGGTAATCGATAAACATTTACCAGCCAACTCTTGGTTCTATATGAGGTGTTTGTACACTTGAAATAATAAAATGTTAAGATGTTATTTCCCTTAATAATGAAACTAAATACTACATGAGGATATTAAGAAGTCATGATAATTATGAGTGTTACCTGCAATTCCTTGGGGTTAACAAACTCTAGTGCATGCCTCTTGATGGCATGTAGAGCTGCATCCGGAGCGTAGCCTGGATGTGGGGGCGGAGGCGCTGGTGCTACGATCTCCGTCTTGCCGGTCTGCGAGAGCTGGCGACGGCGTGCGGCCACCGCCTTCATAATATCGGGGCTGCAATGGCGATCGTGTAAGTGCGTCAGTAAGGAGAATCTCTTGCGCCGCATTGAGTCGCACCGGTCCCAAAGACACTGCAGTTCTTCTCCGGGAACACTAGCAGACGCAGCTACGTGGGCCTCACATGCGTGCATGTACACTTCGTTAGCTGATTTGTACTTCTTCGTGCTGTTAAACACAATGATAGCATTAACAATTGGGATATGATAATAAAGCTGATTAGACAGGTTAATAATAATAAAATTTAAAAATATATTTTTTTCACTACTAAACTAGCAACGTGCCAATTATTGTGTTCGTTTTTAGTCGTGAATTTTCTTTTTCTCTACCGCTTCTGTTTAAAGAAATTGAAGCTCCTAATTTATTTAATATTAAACGCAAGTAAAAGTATTATAAAGTTTAAATTGCAAGGAAAATATTCGTTATTAATTGTCCGTAATTTTAAGTTGATAATTCAGATTGAAGTACAACGTTTTTTTTTTTTTTTTGTCAAGTTTCACATGAGTACGCTTTACTTTTACATTGTGAAATATGTATTTATCTTACCTAGTACATCCTCTCCATTCGCAAATGTAAGGATTGCTGTAATCTCTGATGACAACAGGCGGTGGCAGAGGCTGCGGCGACGGCGACGTTGCGGGTTTGACTGTTTCACTCGTGCTAGCAACAGGTGTTTGCGGCCGTGAGTTTCGGTCCTTGGACGTGATAACAGCCGGAGTAGATTTACTCGGCGAACTCATCGCCATAACTGTAGATGTGTTCTGAGTTATCACAGTTGCCTGGTTGGACTTATTACAGCCCGCTTGCACTTGGACTTGCGTATTTGACACAAGTGCCGGTGGAATGTTATTTGTTACTGTTGATGATTGCAGAATTGGTCGCTGCACCTAATATAATAATTGCCAATAGCGCTTCGTTCTAATAATGCATACACATAATAAAAATAAAATATCGAAATAGAATGTGAAAATATTGTAATGTTCCAAACAAACTGCCGATTCACATTCAGTTATGGGACATTTTATTTATTAAAATGATGGTGGATCAGCAGACTGAGTTGTAATAATACATTTTTATTATGCTGTGCGATCGATTTTGAATTATGAAAAATTCATCTTCAGACAACAGCGTCAGACAAATGAAAAAGTTGGTAACATTGTTAAATAAAATGTGTAAGTTGATATTGGATAATCTGTCAAATCATTGAACTAAATAGTGTAGTACTTCCACATTTTATTTAATTTAACAATGTTATGGACTATTTCATTTGTCTGGCGCTATTGCCTGATAATAAATTTTTCATAATTCGAAATCGATTGTACGTAGCACGTAATACATAATGTTCTGAAATGGTGTGATAAATTTCAGGTAAAACGATTCGGTGATTAATTCTAAGTCGATAACCCTAATGCAAAAAAATTGTAAAGCCCTTCATAAAGCCACTCGAGCTACTTAAAAGAATTGTAAATTTGGCAACACTGAATAAAATAATCATTGTTAAATATTAAGCCAACGTTTGAAATTTAAACTAATTCTAATCGCAACATTTATAAGTTTGATGGCTTCATGTCAGTTTTCGCAAAGCGTACAATTTTTTACTTCTTATACAAAGTATAAAGAACAATAGGAACAAAAACTAAAACATTTTTAATATCTATGTGTCTATCGTGTCAAATAATTGTGAAGTATCAAAAATATGTGTCGTGTGAAATATTATAAAAGTAATATTTGTATTATTAGAAAGTTTTGAAGACTAGATATTAATTGATTTCTATTTTAAAATATATTCATAGTTAAATGAGAACAAAAAATTAAACATGTTTAAAATCTATATTTCAAATAATTGTCAAAATAAAGTCATACGCAAGGAACAAGTCATTATGTGTTCAGTTGGTTTTATTTGTATAAGAAAGTAGTGTGGTGCCACACCAGATTTTTTCGCATTAGGGTTGTCTACTCAGAATTAATCAAAGAGTCATTCTACCTAAAATTTATTACTACTATTCCAGTCAACTCAGTCTGTGGATCAATCATATTTTTCCATTATAAGGAAAGAAATGTGTAATCTTACCTGTGTAACAACCACTTGTTGTCCCTGTGGAGTGACTACAACTTTCTGGTGATGAGTTGTAGCATTGGTAACAGACTGCGTCTGTGGTTGGAGGATGATGATCGTCTTCGTAGGCGTACCCTGCTGTTGCGGCGTCTGCGCAACCAGGACTGTCTGCGGTGTGCCCTGCACTAGTGCCGTTTGTGGCTGTGCTGTCACCACATAATGCGTCTGTCCTTGAGCCCCACCGCCCGACTGCGCTGGCGTCGCTTGTAGTACGTATTGACCCTGCATCTGCTGAAGCTGCGACCCAACTAAATGGATTGGAGTTCCTCCAGGTTGGGATAAGACAACCGGACTGCGCTGTTGTACGGTGCTGCTGCTAGATAAACTGCCGCTTGATGATTGAACTAGAACAGGCATGGCTTGATGACCGCTTGCTGTTTTAATTGTTGTTGCTCCAGTTGGATTTTGTTGTAAGGTTAATTGCCCGCCAGCTGTTATTAGCATTTGTTGACCACCTGTTTGAATTTGACCTGTAAGACAATTAAAATAAATTAATACAAATATAAATTTTATTTCATCATCTTTGATGTGTGCAAGATGATACATATAATCACAGAAATATAGTAATACTGGAACGCTCATTGACGTTGAAAATGTGAACCGACACAGGCAACATGTAATTATTTTCTAAGTTTGTCATACAGTCCGCTTAGCAAGTTGATAAGAAAATATAAAGAAATTAATTTTCAATAATTTTGAAGTAAGATGTTTAATATAAAAATTAAATAATTTCTTAATACAAATGAGTTTCAATTAATTATTATGTATGTGAATTTGAATAAATTTTCAAATAAATATTGAAAGAGTCGTGTAAGCGCATATCGACTTTTACTTTGTCACCAGTAACATTAAATTCCCTCGTAATTTAAAATATGTCAGCCGTTGTTTTCTCAATTTATATTTCATACAAAAGCGTTACGAAAAATTACGCTAGTATTTAATATGTTTAAGTTAAATTATTGTCCACGGATTTTCTATAAATAATATAAATACTACGAATTGTATTTTTTTTATGCAGGGCCGATATTCGGCACATAGATCAGAAATGCGAGCCGAGAGAGAAAGCGAGCCTCAGGTATCTCTATCCTTGTACAGTTCGTTCAAAAATTTTGTTTCGTAGCATACATTATTTATTGGGAAACAGAAATTCAAATGAGAAAAAGAAATCATGGCATTGTCTCACATTGCGAAACTGTTGTATTTATGTACACTTTAATAATGTAAAATACATTACAATTTTACATTAAATCAGTGCTTTCCAAACTTTTTGTACCTGCGCCCCCTCTTTGGAAAAAAAATTTGTTGTGCCCCCCTTAATTTTTCTAACAATCCAATTTCATAAACACTCATCTGATATTGTAATTTATTTAATGGGCTACAAAATAATATACAATATTATGTATAAAAATACATAAAAAATAATTATCTATTTTAAGAAATAATAATATAATGTAATAAAAACAAATCTTACAAAAGTACAAAAAATAGAATTCAACATTAATACAACATTATAAAATCAGCTGCGTGCCCCCCCTGCAACAGTCTCGCGCCCCCCTAGGGGGGCGCGCCCCACAGTTTGGAACACACTGCATTAAATGAAATAATTGAACAAATGTCGAAAGTTTTAGGTTAAAGTATTTATTGCGTAACTGAAAAAAGATAACTTCATATTTGCTTGCCATACAGCTTTGCAAAGCTTTGTACTACAATGTTGCATCATTTTTTTTTTTTTAATAAAAAAAACCAATTATATTTATGTTACCTATTATAAAAATTAACAGCCCAATTTCATAAAACACAGAAACTAGCTTTTACATCAGTCTGTACGTGATGTGATGTAACTATAGTTAGGCAAGCGCAGAAAAATGAAGGTGATACTTGATGCAAACTATCTCTCTCGGCTCGCTATTCCGTACAAGGAGAGCATGAGAGTGTGCGTTCCAGTATTACTACATTTCAGTGGTTTTTACATAACAACCGCGTGACAAACCACTCTAAAAACAAATGTTAGACAAGGAAGGTTAGCCCTATGACATCTATTTGTCTCATATTCGTTTTTCGCTTTCATAAAAGTCTACAAGTGCGCGTTCCAGTATTACTATATTTCAGTGTATATAATGAACTACAAAAAATAAAAAAAATAATTTTCTACACTAACCTTGACTAACAATGATTTGTCTGGGTGTGGTGACAATAAGTTGTTGATCGGATTGTGGCCCAACAGTGATAATCTGTTGCATAGAAGGCCCTTGAACAACTTGAACTTGTTGCTGAGGCTGAACGTGAGTTTGTTGAACAGTCGAAACATTCGCTTGAACAGGAACTTCATCAACTACAACTGGTACCGATGGCACACTCGATGAATCTTGTTGCATTAAAAGTTCCTCGTCTTCATCTTCAAGAACATCAGCAGCTAAAGATGCGTACAAATTTGCAGCTGTTGCAGAAACAGACACATTACCGTTGCCTTCATCTCCATTGGAATCTAGAGATTCAGGTTTTGGTGAGTCCACACCGTTTAAGTTATTCGCGACGATGACCGAAGGGCTCACATTACGTTTTTTCGAGTCAATTTCAGAAATATCTTCCTCGGCAGGTCGTTTAACTCCAGCTTTTAAATCATTTTGTGATTGTCCATCACTAATACACACACTAATCGCATCTTGAGTTCTTACGTCACTATTTTCTGCAGACACAATAACCGACACTTCATTATTAGTTTCAACGACTGAATTATTCGTATTGTCTTTATTAAGTATTTTATTGATATGATTATCCACGAGTTCCAATCCTTTATCACCAATACGCAGTTCTTTACACACTACACCATTTAAAATTGGAGGGTCTTTTTCAACCTTTTTCTCTAGTAAATCAGCTAACATTAACGGCTTATTTATTTTCGTGTTACGAATTGAGTCTTTAGAATTACTGTCTTCATTACAAGGTGCGTCAATATCAATAGAATGTGGGATTCCATTCAACAAAATGCCTTCAAAGCTAGTTAGAGAATTCTCTCCGTCTTCGGTGGATGACACTGACGACACTGCAACGTTGCTGCTGCTGATGCCAGTACTTG
This sequence comes from Poecilus cupreus, assembly GCA_963942605.1. Taxonomy (NCBI): domain Eukaryota; kingdom Metazoa; phylum Arthropoda; class Insecta; order Coleoptera; family Carabidae; genus Poecilus; species Poecilus cupreus. The sequence continues at coordinate 6,498,642 of OZ012714.1, read as the reverse complement.
AAGCCACTGAATTATTTCCAGTGGAATCTGAATCCTCGATATCCATCCTGGGCGTTTTGGCCCTGGAGTTGGTGCAACCACTAAGCGGCGCCAACGGGGGCGGAGGAGGTTGAGGTGGTTCACGGCGACCTCGGAAAGCAGAATTAGCGCCGACTCCACTAATTACAGCTGCAGGTGGCGGTTGATAGTGATTCTCAGACACACCGGTGGCGTAGTTTTTATCTTGGCTTTGTGAAGTTGATGATACACTGTCACTACCTCCGCTAGATTCTGCCTCGGCTACTCTGATACCGTTCAAGCGTAAAACCTTTGATTTTGGTTCAATTTTTGGCTGAGGTTTTGGTAGAACTTTTTTGTTCACAGCTGTAAATGTTTGTAATCCAGTGGATGATTGTGTTTGTTGGTTTTGTTGGGCTGCAAGTAAGCGCTGTTGTTGCTGGCGCTGGGCCACCTAATTTTACAAAATGATGTAAATATAATTGTATAACTATGTTCGTGCAAATTTAACTATTTTATAGTCCGCACGATGTAACTTTGCAAGCTGAAGTAATTTAGAATTTCACTGCCGTAAGTGAAACGTTATAAAAACCATTCATTAAAGAAGAGTAAAATTTATTTATTTTGTACAAAAGAAATATAACAGTCAGGTACGAAATGGTGATAGATAAAATACTAACATTATTAATGGGTAAAAATTTAGTATAAAGTTAGTATACAGTGAGTTTCAATTTCGAGGCTTACCACTGGGATCTCGAGAACTATGTATTCTGTATTGAACAATAATAAGATGTAAAATCACTCTTTCATTTTTTAGCTGCGCGGCATCTAACATATTTCTGACAAAACACATCAAAGGAATAGTGGACCAAACTGCATTCCTTTTGCTCACCGAGTTACATCGTTCGGTCAATAAAATCTGGTTAGTGTAAAACTGTAAAACAACATCATGACATAACAAGTTAGTGGCACACAGAATTAGACAACTCAAAATCGTGCCAATTAGTTTAATTGTTATTATTTTATTCATCATTCTACGATACTAATTAAAAAACAAAATGCACAACACGTTTCAATAAATAATACATACCGTCGATTTAAATATCAAACTATTTAAAACAAATCAAAGTGAAATCTGAAATATTTCTGAAACACAAGGGCTCGCGGATTGTGTGGACAGGGTCCGTTAGTATCGTGTTAGAATGAGTGGCGGTGGTTACCTGCAAGCTGCTGTCCTGAGCACCCGCGGGAGTCGCGGCCGTCGGGCTCCTCATGCTGGGTGCAGCGTGCGTGGGCAACATGCACTCGTTTACCTTAGTGGCGAGCAGGCTCTTGATGAGCGACGTGCTGCTCGGGCCTGCACCGCCCGTTGTGCTCGACGCCGACGTCGACCCCGCTGCCGGGGTCGCCGTATTACCACTCACTTCCTTGCTACCCGTGGAATTTTGTGTGTTGCTTCCCAGCAGCGCTTGGCTCAAGTGCGGATGTGCCAAAACCTAATATCAATTCACATTATAGTAATATTATATTTTATATTATTATTATATTTTATTTTTTAAGTAACTCCATAAACAAATCTAATTGTGTTATATCGGGAGATCTAGCAGGTCACCGAAATTTCCATTGTGGTCGTTAAAAATTAATAGATAAGTTACAGAATAAGTCCCATTGTCCTTCAATGAGAACACTTAAATATTGTGCTATGACTCGTGAATTGAGAGCAGGAACTCCGTCCTGCTGAAGTCACATATTTTGTGTTTTAAATATCTTGGGACATTTAAAATTTCGTTAACTTATGATTGAGCCTAGTGGAATTCTTAGTATACCACACTATACATTGAAAATTAATCAACTTGATGGCGAGATTCTTTCATTAAATATTTTCATACCAGCCTACGATTCACTTTTTTCAATTCAATGTTATTTCAAATAACAAAATTCGTTAATTCTTGTGTTAACTATAAAAATATATTAATTACAGTTTTATATCGTAGTAAAAAAAAATTCTAATACAAAATACCTATGATCTCTATATGAAAAACAAAAGTTGAAATGAGTAACTCGTAAATATTTAAATATATAAAAAAAAATTGAGTACCTTTGCAAATTCACCATAAAAAGTGCCTTTAGAAAGTGCAAACCAGAATCTCATATTATTGTATTCAACAAAGTTATAAGTGAAAAAAGAAAATCGGTTTTACATTTTGATCGATATCTAGTGACCTATGTATTTAATTGGAAAAACAAATACATGATTGAACTCAAGATTGAACTGTTCTACCAATGAGGCAACTTTTATCTAATTTAACCAATCTCGCAGCTCTTACGGTTCTCGAGATCCCAATGTATTCGTTCCTTAAATGGAACGTACTGTATACCTCGCGTATGCGTCAAAATAAATTTTGTGCATGCGTATAAACACTGGCCGCCTACTAAATTTCAGCCTATTAATGTAAGTATAAAACTAACCTGACTCTTGACATCGATTTTAGTAGGCGACTCTCTCGGTTTAGGTGGTGCACTCAACTGCGCTTTGAGAATCGGCGAAGCTGGGGACGGCACCGCGTGATTGTCAACGTTGGTAATATTTGCTGCTTGATCTGTTGTAAGCAGCGGAGTGATGATAGGCTGTGCAATAGCATTTGTCATCTTCCGCCGTTGGACAGCGGCCGCCATCTTGCTGTGGTGGACGGTATGCTGTAGCGCAGCTGAAGGGAGGGTTATGATCAGTGGCACTATTCGAGGACGAATGCCCTCGTAGTACAGTAAGTTTGATGGCGGGTCGATGTTCTTCATAGGATTTGGACCCACTGTGCCACCGAATACAGATCTGCGGCAATATTTAAATCAGGAATAAATTATTACCCAAGACGAACAAGGAAATATGCAATTATTCAATTTTTAACGTTAAGCCCATTTTATTTTAATGAGAGCATCAAAGAACTCATTGATGAAACAACAGTACGCACCCGTCTTTCATAATTTTTATTTCATCAATTACAAATACAGCGAATTTCTCTGTGACAAGAAAAAGTTAACGTGAAATGCAACATGTTTGTTTCATCGATGCTCTTCGATGGAAATAGAGGAGCCTCTATTTTTCATCGATGGCGGGTGTATTCTATTGTTTCAACGAAAAGCTCATGATGCTCTCTGATACTCTTCGACCATAGGTATAAGAAACAAATGCGCGCAACTGTTGCTTGCAACTGTCGCTTAAAATTGTATCTTGCAACAAATCCTTGCAATGGTATTATATTGTGGCGCAAGTTGCAGAAAAGTAGTATATTTATTGAGTATCATGTAAGAGTAGTCTTTTAAGAAAGCTAAAAACGAGCTTGAGACAGATAGTTGTCGTGGGTTGTCTAACACTTGTTTGTAGAACGGTTGCTATGCGTTTGTTGAACGGTTGCTGTGTAAAAACGTACAACAAAGACTGGTAGCCCTCAACTAGCTGTCTCTCTCGGCTCGCATTTTCAACGTCAGTGATCGTTCTAGTATTATTATATTTTATTGATCTAAACTACCTATGTTTGTTGCTATGTTACTATACAAAACAATTTAAAAAAAAAGCAACACTGTTGACGTTTATTTTAAAATTAGTATAATTTGGCAAAAAAAAAAACAGATATTGACAAAGCTACGTAGATTGCTACATGCTACATTAACTTGAAAAATTTGGAATAAGATAAGAATTTACATACGAAGTATTTAAGAAACGATATTAAAATATCTATACCATTGTTATTATCTTCCTAGGAATGTAATTAAAATTATTAAGTTCAGTCGTCAAGACAAAATTATAAAGAAATGTTCCAGGCCACTTACATATCTCGTAGCTACGTGCTCCTTGGTTACAATGTAAGAGGCGTCCAAACCACGCTTGTAACATGATCTCACACAACTGGTAAATATTACTAACGTGTTTAAGAGTGGCTCTTTTCTGACTTCCAAGTCTCCCAAATCATAAATTTGACAATCTTTCGTTGGCTAAAGCGCCAACAATTAAATTATGCGATTTGTTGCCTGGGAGTGTTGCAAGCAACAGCTGCGCGCAATTGTTTTTTTAATGTAAAACGTGCTTTATACTACCAAAATGTATACATGATTAAAAATCAGAGTGAAGAGTAGAAAATTCGCGAAGCAACTAACCTGACGCAGCGTGGAAAATGCAACGGCGCAATAACACCTCTCCGCCCTATTTTCCCACAGGAGTTTAAGTACTGTTTGTATAGCTCTTGCTGCTCGACACGGCCGTGACCGCAGGGCTCGTAGGTAGCCCGAAGCCACGCCAACGCAAACTGCTCGTTCTCCTGGATCGCTTGCTGGTGCGCATGCTGTTGTTGGATTAACAGCTGCGGTGTCACCGAGCCCGATGCCGTACTTGTCTGCTGAGTTTGTTGCTGCACTGGGGTGGCTTGGGCCTGTGAACATAACGATGGAATTATAACAGAAATAGTACGAGTGAAGAAACTAAGAATTTCGCTCACGCATGTATCAGTTTTGAACACGAGGCGCCAGCCGAGTGGGCAAAGACACATAAGTGAGCGAATTCGTTTCTTTCCAAGTGTTGTATAGCATTTTGTTCAATCTTTGTGTTACACATATTCAATGTTTACGAATCAGTCAATTTGATAACAGGTGAGTAGTGATCAAAAGTGAACTTTTGTCCACTCACCTGTCATTCCCAACCCGTTGCAATAGGAATGCGTTGAGTGAACAAAACACAAGGTTTCAGTTTTGAGCTCTGTACCCAAGTAAGAAACAACAAATTTCAATAGCAAGATTGAACAAAATATATTAATTAAGGTAGGTAAACGGTAATAACACATTTATTTTGATAACACAACGCAATTTATTGGTCAATAAAATGCTCAAGTTTTCTTGTCAATAAATAGCCTAGAACAATAGTATATTGTGTTATTAGGAGTAAATGTGATACTTTGTGTGCTGAGCATGTAAGTTTGAACGACGAGCGAAGCGAGTCGGACAATTACATGCGAACAACACGAAATCAGCTGTCACCACTGAATTATAATAATACTGGAACGCTCACTGACCTAGAAAATGTGAATCGAGATAGACAACTAGTTGAAGGCTATCTGTTTTTGTTGTACAATGTTTTTGCATTAGCAACCGCTAAACAAACACATAGGAACCGTTTTTTTACTTAGCAACCGTTTTATAAGCAAGTGTTAGACAAAGAACATAGGCCCATGACATCTATTTGTCTCAGGCTCGTTTTTCGCTTTCGTAAAAAATTACAAGTGCGCGAATCAGTATTAGTATATTTCAGTGTGTTACCTATGTTACAAATATTTTTGGTTCAAGTTATACATACAAAAATGACAAACTAATCAAAACAAGTTTGAGTGGTTGGAAATATCTAAAATCCTCAGGAATTTCCTAAAAAATTGTCGAAAAATATAACATGAATTCGTTAGCAAATTAACATATTATTTGGTGAAGAAAAAAATGGACTCAAAGTGTCGTATTACACAATATATTGACAAGAAAACTTGACCAATAAATTGCGGCGTGAAAAACAGGCAATATATATTTTTGTTTTAAAAATTTTAAAGCAATTATCTAGAAAAATTCAAAATGCAATAACTTTTTTTAACAATATTTGGTTTTAGAATTTTATACTCTGTATTCATTATAAAAAATGACGGGTTCCATTAAAAAAAAATTGCTAACTCCATTACTTAAAAACAAAAGACAATCTAAAGGTATTAATTACAATACAATATGTCTCATTTAAGATAAGCTGTTTAATAAAAGATTTATTGTGATCGAGTTCCAGACTTGTAGCCTTGTAGTCTATTATGCGTCGCGTAAAACAGGCGTAATAAATAAAATAATAGTTTACCGGAGAAGCCGGCGCCTTTGGCGACGTAGCCGTTATGGTCCTCGGCACCGCTGCCTGTGTAGTCCTCACCGGCGTAGTGATCAGCGTCGGTGTACTGGTCGACGCAACTGTCTGGACCGGCTGTAGTGTCGTCTGCGGCGTCTGCTGTGTCGACGTCTGCACCTGGGGTGTGCTCACCACCCCAGGCACCGTTTCCACCAGTTTCATACCGATACAAGCTTTAGGACCGTAGCTCTTGCCCTCAACCGTCACCAATGAAACCAACGTGTCGATAATGCCATGAACATCGACGATGAAGTTGCAGGCGCGCTCTCCGAGAGAAGACAACGCGTACAAACACTCCAAAGTGTAGATCAGCAACATAACGTCGTGAAGGGTGAGAAAAGAGCACACTTGTATGTAAGCACGGCGTTCTAACGAACGAGACATGAAGTCTTCGTTTGCTTCTCGCTGGCTCAATTTGTTGAGGATTTCCAAACACGCAATAATCATCACCCTGTCCTGACTGTGTAGTCCGTTTGTTACAAAGTTTATCAAACATTCTGTTATCCGTTCGTTTTGATCTTTTAATGATAATTCGCCTGCGATATTGCTTAACATGTCTAAACCTAACTGATGAATTGAATTCCATCTTGAACTAACGCACAATAGTAAAAATCTTAAAAATGTTCTATTGTTTGCTAACACTGGGATGTTATCATCCGTAAAACTTAAGTTCCGTAATATGTGAGCGATCTGTAATACTCTCTGTCCGACATAGTCTTGTGTTCCTAACGTGCCACCCGTACAAAATAGCTCCCTATCGGAGGGTTCTATTTTTAACTTAAACCCTTTGCCTTTGGTTTCTGTTTGTTCACTTGCAAATAACTCACAATCACTGTCCGAATCACTTAACACTATTCTGTCATTACTTTTTTGTTTTTCACTTTCACTAGCACTTTTTTGTGTATGAGATTCTTCTGTTTTTCCTATGTTATCTTCCGTTCTTACTTCACTGGTATCTTCTGATTTTGCTTCGTCTTTGTTTGATTTCAGCTGTGATTTCTGCTTGCCCCGCCATTTGTACGGAGGAGAGGTTTTAGAAGGATCATCTGTGGACTTTTTCTTGTCTTCAATGAAGTTATTTTCGTCTGTCAGGTCAAGAACATCACCGGTTTCCAAAATATCATACCAGAAGTGATTGAGGGAATGCTTTCTTATTTTAGAGTACACTTCTGTGAAAACCTGCCGCAATGAACCTGAAACAATTAATAATAGGTATTATTTTATTTAAACATTAACGGTGCATGATTTTATATTAAAATCTTATGGAAAGGTGCAACGGATATTCAAATAAAATATAACTCAAACATTTATTGGTACCTTACAGGTATATATGAAAATAAATGATACTGCTCTACATTATAAATTTAGAAAGCTTATTTTAAACTGTATTAAAACAACACTTTCTTAAAAAATTAATAATCGTCTACTTAAAGAAATAGCAATTAATAATAAGTGAAACTAATGCTCTTATAAATGCATTTAGCACAGTTTTCTTTCTGATACATTGTCTACTTGTTTCAGAATACTTCGTTCCAATTCAGAGAATCGAATTATTATTTTTCAAATTATATTTTATCGCTTCACTAGACAAATGAAAATTTAGTTACTTATTTTCAAGGTGAACCAATAAAATGATTATCATATTTGTCTTTATGACACATATATCAGCTTATTCAAATTAAAATGAATATATCTAAATTATATAAAATAAAAGTGCTAGTAATTTTCCTCGCCTTTACGATTTTGTGAACGTAAGTTTTTTTTGTTGATACAAAATATTTTTTATATTTTCCTGAAACTTTTAACATAACTAGAAAATTTTAAAATAACGGATTTATTTCCATACTTTCAACATAACGAATGATGTTACCATAAACTTGGAGAAGTTTAAATTAAATAATTACCTTTGCACATACTTTTGAAGCATTTAAAATCAATGTTATGATATGAAAAGGATTTGATTATTTCGTCAGTGTTTTAATTTGAATTTAGTGGAATTTATAGTAGCATAAGTGACATTAGCGGCCTCACCACATCTTTCATGACTGAATCTCGCTTTGTCTACGTATATATATATATATCAAATGTCAGATTAAATGGAACTAATTAAGTCGATGAAGTCGGTTAGATAGGGGCAGATCATTTTAATCGAAAGAAAAAATTTAAATATTTAAAATTAGTCATGTTCTTGTTAGTGACAATTACTATAATAGCCGAGCATATTGATTAACATATTAACTTGACTTATTTCTGGAAAAATAATTCATAAAGCCAGACGAACAAAAATTAGTGTTTAATTATTTTCACACAAAATATTATTAGAAGTGTACAAAATTAAATATCGTTAAAACAGAAAAACATAGCATTTTTACTATGATATCTTATATACTAATCAGTCAAGGGTCGGATCAATAGAATAATCACTCGCAATTGCGCATTTTTACAGCCTAGACGGAGTAACCGATTTAATTGAAATTTTCACTGTTAGATAGTATATTTTTTCGTTTAGTGCCTTTTCGGAACAGAATTTTTATTTTACCTCATTTTGTCCTTTAAAATGGTCAAAAAAGGTGAATTTTGTTAAAGATCAAAGCGACATGTGACGTTTTAATTTTTTACGATCACGTATTTTCAATAATTGAATGATTTTTGACAGTTCAGTTTTAAATTTTAAATATTAATTACACTAATTGTAGACAAACTGGGCAATTTTTGTAAATTTATTTGTGTTTAGAATAAATGTGTAAATATGTCTATATTTTGTACATTTTTAAATAAGCAAATTAAAGAAAATGAAAATAATTTCAAATAAAATTTTTGGCTTTGATTGTACATGCCGTTTGAATGTAGTAGTAAATGAATAACTACTTGTCATTTTTGACAGTTCAGTTTTAAATTTTAAATATTAATTACATTAATTGTAGACATGCTGGAATTTTTTTGTAAATTTATTTGTGTTTACAATAAATGCGAAAATATGTATACTGTTTTAAAATATTTTAAAAATCTTTTGAAAAAAAAACATGTTTCTACAAAAGTTGAAAAATTTCAAATACCTAGAATTCACCTCCAATTCAAAGATTTAATAATGTTCAACAATTTCATTACATGTGGCAATAGTCTATGATATATGTTTGAGATTGCAATAATTTTTTGTTGTAATCAGTAAACACAGTAATCAGTGCATTGTTGTATTCTTTGATCTTTGATACAAGTTTTAAACGGAAAATTATCTGCGCAGGGTACTGACAAGTACAATTAGAAATAAGTAAGAAATGAATAAAATAAAGTGTAACCAATCATATTTTGAGAGAGGGCGGTTCCAGTTTTGATTGAAATGTGTAATATGTGTTCCATGCTGCGTTTTATAATGTATACGGCAAGTGTTATGAATTTAAATATTTAGATAATAACTTGTTACAAAAGGGTGAGTTCTTCAATCATCATATTCCACAGATAGAAAATTGGTATTTTAAAATGTGTTAATTATACAAATATTTTTTATTGTGAAATACGTTAGCGAAAACACGTGTAGAAGAAATTTCAAGAAGTGAATATAGTTGATAAGGTTTTGATATTTTGACATGACCAATTGGAGAAAATTTATTTTTAACGATAGTTTTGTGCAATTTATTTGTAAATGAAACTTGACAGTACAATAATCTCAATGTTAAACTTGATGAATGTAATGTTCCATCATTGCAATACATTTTAATTCTATTCAAATTATCAAATTTAATCTACAACGTTCAGGTGCTTGGATTTTATTTGTTAATCGTATTCATTTTGAAATATTTGTTATAGGTGATATAAAATTACGAGGCATGAAAATCAAACTATGTAGAGTTTTCTATTGAGACCAATAGTAACAAATTTATACCAGTGGCCTTTGTGTGTTTCCAGTAAGCGGCAGGTTAAACTTCTTCAAACGCTTGATTGCAACAATGAAATATATTTATTCTTTGTATCTACCTTACCACGGACTTGTCTTTATTTATATATTATAAAATTATTTTCATGGAGTATGTAGTATGTTATAATTAAATAACATTCTCAAAACTATTAAAAAAAATTAAGAAAATTGCAATCAAAAGTTATATTTACGGCCGGTTCCAACGATTTATTTAAATTCAGTCCCTGTTCCTCACGCTAGCATCGCATAGTTCGAAACTGTTCGATACAACTCTGAACACAATAGTTATTCTAAAGAAATAATCTACGAATTTAATGAAACTTGTATTTTGAATTTTAATTGTTCTAATCAGAAATCACCTTTCTCCTATTATATTGTTATAACTACATAAGTCTTATTAGATTTCCAGAGATGGCGGAGCCCTAGCTGAGACACCCGCCGTAGGCGGGGGTCGACGCTAGTTTTATACTATTCGTTCTATTTAAAAATTGTCATTTTGTGTAATATGAGTCATAATAGAATTAAATTATACTTTTTTAATTGAAACATTTTTCTAAATAAGCGATACTTTTAAAATAATAAATCTAGTGACGTATGAATTTTTTTGGGAAAACAAAAACATCATTAAATTGGCCTACTAGTGAAGCAACTTTTGTTTAATTTAACATGAGTGGAGTACCCGTAACTCTTGTAGTTCTCGAGATCCCAATGGTATATTCTCGAAATTAAAACTGTATACTCCGCCCAATTGACTTCTTGATTGGCTCCACCAAAACTACGTCACGATAAGACGCGATTTGCTTTATTTGAATTGCAAATTGGAAATACCCTAATGCTTAACTTAGTTATTTTATAATTTGTTTCTTTAACCCTTTATTAGTGTGGTGCGGTATATCCACTGAAATATAATAATACTGGACATTAAAAATTCGAGCCGATAGAGACAGCTAGTTGAGGGCTAATTGTCTTTGTTGTACAATGCTTGTACATAACAACCACTCAATAAAGTTAAATAAGAGTGGCCCACGATATCTACCTGTCACAGGCTCGTATTTCTCTTTCATAAGACTACACGTGCGCGTTCCAGTATTACCATATTTCAGTGGTTATTTTGTACCCCTACGTCTCTGTTTATGTACCATTTGTTTGATTTACTTGATCCACAATGAAGTTTAGAAACATGTATGATCATTTAATTTACCAAATTTGAAAATTCCTGACAGTTTTAGTAGTGAACTTTAGTTTGGGGTATGACATACCTCACAGCACTAACAGCGTGACTTTTTTCCACCACACTAATTCGACTTGACTATGGTTACAGTTTCCACTCGGAAAAATAGATTTTTTAATCCGAATCAGACGTACGAGTATGTGATCCAAAGTAGAAAACGAATACTATTATGAATTATGATCTATATGCGTGATTGCTACTCACTGTGATCAAAGACACCGGTGTGCGCGAGAAGGTAGTCGACGAGGCGGGGGCAGCGATCGAGGCGAAGTGTGTGCTTGCCCTCATTGCAGAGTAGCGTACACACATTCACAGCGAAGTCCTGTTCGTTTGGCAGAGGCGAGATCAACGACAAAGCCAGTCGCTCGTAATCCGATGGCTTGTACAGCGTCGTCGACAGCCCATTGTAAGCACGAGTCGAGTCTGCAACACAAAAAAATAACAATCAGTGGTGTTAGTAATTAGCTAAATTAATATTTCGTACAACACAGAGTGTTTTTACACCTATGCAACAAATACAAATACCGACAATTTACAGTACCCCCAGTTTATAGGAATCCATTTAACGCATTCTTCATGAAATTTTACTCATTTTAAGGAGGTACTTTAAAATCGTAAGATGCTCAATTCGAATCCTATTGCCGACAGTTACCATTTTATTTTTATCCCTCTCCACCACCACTAACATCTTTGGGAGCCTTAACGTAACGGATGGTAACCGCACTATATGCGCAAAAATATATCACTTACCGAGATGTGCGTAAATAAAGTGTCTCATCTACAATACTACAATGGGTTACTTACAATAGGATAATAAGTTTATAAAAAATAAAAACAATCATGGCAAGATTAATTAAAATCAATAGTGAACAAAAATGCTATTTTTTAATGCAAATAAATCGTGTATTTGAAAAAAAATTGTACATACAAATATTACTTTGTTGAAAAATAAAAACACTGTCCAAAAAAGATTTTTAAAAATATTGTTTCCTATAAAAAATTTATTTTTATCCTATATTTTAAGTAATTTCTTTTCGATTTAAACAATTTTCTTATTTACGAGTATAATAATAAATTTGTTTTATTTGGCAAAAATTCAGCTAATAGGAATGACAGTTTTGTTCAATTAACTAAACACGTACCTTTTCTAATACAAAAGTTACCAATAGTGTGAGAACGGCACGCAATGTTACGGGTTTTCGCAAAGCGGTCACACATCCAACTACTTAACTTAGGCAGTGCTGCTTAACTTGCGTTATTCAGTGAACCGGCTTCAATGTTACCTGCCATGGCCGTTGACAGGAATACTTATCCCGCAACTTATGGTTACATTAAAATTATGATATAAAAATATATACTTAAAACATTGCAATACTTTTATTCCTGGTCAGTATATCATACATTTTACCTTGAAAAAGTTAATATATTAATTTCTTTTTAAAATACAACTTAAATCAGTTCAGTCAAATAAATAATGTATGTTTACAATTCAAGGCTCTAGTAGTACTAAACTGGTGTTAACTGCAATCGTTTAAATTGCAGAAAACTGAAAAATGGATATAAGGAAATTATCTTTATGTTAGTACCTGCCATATAAATGCAGGCGGCATTCTATTAAAACATTAGTAGAAATATTTCCTTTTCTTAAGGTACTTAAAGGTTGTTTACTTTCGCGATGGCAGCAAGGACATGTTTAAGTGCACATTTAGTACTGATTACTTTGCATACTTGGAACAATAATTAAATAATGGATTTTCTTCAATTGTTTTTCGAGAAATGGCATTACTTTCATATGCTATATGTAAATTAATAGTTCCGTTAGTAATTATTTTCTTATCAATTTCAGTCTCGTGCATTTGACAGACCGGGAATCATTAATTCTAAACTCAAGTAAATTTAAAGCATTAAGCAAAAGTAAGGAAAAACTCTGCAATGTTCCAAACTACAATAGGTCGGTAATTAAAAATGGTATAATTAATCAGACGAGTTTTGTAATTATTTGATGGTCAAATTAATTACGATCGTTCATTACGTGTCTATAATTACTCATCGGGAATAGGCCGAGTATATACTGTTTAGAAATGTGCGTGTTGCGTTTTAAAATGAATAATCAAAATGCTATTTGCGCGCAATTAATGGGGACATAAACAAAACATTTTCTAATATAATAATAAAGATAAATATGTACTTATATTACTCTAGCTCCCATGTAATCTGGCCTGGCGTAATTTTATTTCATGTTATGTTACATATTTTGAATGCAAACTACATATAAGGTGAAATTCAAATTTGTAATATAGCAATTATGATACTAACTTATTTTAATTTAGATATTTCTGTCCCAATTATAGTACCATGAATTTCAATTAAGATGCTACATTTAATTTTCTGTCATTAATGCATTATTACGAATACCAGCTATACTGGTATTTTTTTTATCAGTACGTAGTAAAAAGCGTTTTTTTTTTTTTTAATAAGTATCATAGGGATAAAATATTTTCATTTAGCTTTTCAACTTATTGAAACCGGGATAATTTTCAATAATTAAAAATAATACATAGTTCCTACAAATTAATAGTGTATTATACATTACAGGTAAATTGAAGCACGAGCCGTAGGCGAGGGCTACAATACGTCAAGGGAAAAATACACTTCTCTTCTGCGGTGTATATACAATTTTTTCACGATCCCAATGTTTATGATGGTTTTTATGTATTTTAAAATTATTTGAATTGGTCTATAATTTATGATAGTTACCTTTCATTTGTTTTATTGTTCATTTTTCACATTATTTGAGCACTTTATAATTTATTGAATACTAAAGTAATTAAAATAAATTTCTTATTTGTTTAAGATTGGAATGTTTTTTTTATGCCTATGTTTACTTATAAAAAAATCAATCACATTATCTGTAAACTGTAACTATGATAATGATTTATACTCTATGTACACTGCTTAAAAAAAACTCCTGGTAAACATTATGCATCATAGTTTATTTATGTTAAATGAACTTGTCATCATAATTTACTGATTTATAAACATATCTTATAGATTACTCAAACTATATCTTATAGATTACTCAAACTATAACGTATAACTATAATTATTGTACCAAGTAATCATTAAAATTTTTTCTTTAAAAATAAACATCTTCAAATTGGTATGACAAATTGACATTTTATCTGGAACAATACTGTGATAGATATAATAATTAAATAAGCTTTGTCAACTGTTGACGACATGTCACAGGCTATATTTCACTTTCATGAAAATTTATTCATGACCTGAGCTAAAAGATCGTAATCAACTCTCACTAGTGATTGTTGAGAGTCACTAGGGATTGCAGACAATCCCTGCAATTAATTAGAAAAAGTGTAATTCCACAAAAACGAGTGCATCAAGACTTTGAATTTATAAGTTTCATAAAAATACGAATACCTGAGTTGATTTTGAATGAAATTAAAAAACTAATGTTTACTTAATACACAAAACAATAAATGCATTTTTTTTAAATAGAATCAGCTGTAAAAACGTTTCAAATAAAAGATGTTAAAATATTTTGAATATAAAATATTATTTACACTTTTCTTCTACATGCTTCTAATTTTGAGGAAAACTAAATTATCTTAGTTATAATGAGAAAAACTATAATATATTATTATATCAGGGAATAATGACCATAATCCCGAAAATAATTCTATACCTATTTCTACTCCTGTATATTCGGAAATCACTTTTGAAAATGATTAAAATTTGTTGAAAAACATCAACATAAAAATACACAATGACAACTGACTACATGTTAACTATCAGACGGCAGTTGCTTGGTGATCCACATCAGGTCTTTGATAACAGTGAATTATCGATTTATGGCTCTGTGATTGGCCGAGAAAAGTGAATTATAAATCATAATTCATTGTCGTGAATTATGGGTACTATAATTTATCGAAAATTGAAATAATGAGAATATATTTATACAAGAGTAGAAAAAAATATTTTTAACATTTATATGTCAAATAATGGGGTATGTGACCATAATCGAATTTCAATGTATACATACGCCATAGAATATGAATGTTCTTCATTGTAGTTTCTTATTACAACAATAAAAATTGTACATTATTTTGTAATAGTAAAGTTATTAGCAATTTTGTGTTTAGGAGAAGGGATATGTGACGTCACTGTGGCCGTACGCATGACCCGCTGATATATATCTATTTCTTTCCTTTACAGTATCTCGGTCTTTTTCTAGCACCATACCTACCGCCGCAATCTATTCAGAAGACACAGTGACGTCTCACATCCCCTCTCCAAATCTTTAAAAATTAATTTCTCGTTAACTATAAAAAATTAATTGATTTAAAAAAATACAGGTATTTTATTTTTTTATCTAGTATCATGTAATGTCAGAAAAAAAAATTGGTCACATACCCCATTGTGAAGTGTCAAAAATATGTGTCGTTTGAAATTTGTATTATTAGTTTGACAGTTTTAAAGTATAAAAGTTACAATGAGAACGAAAAGTTAAAACAGATTTAACATATATGACAATAAAGTCATACCCAAGAAACAAGTTGTTCAGTTGGTTTTATGTGTATAAGAAAGTAGTGTGGTAACCACACCAGAAATTTTGTCTTTGTATCAGCAAAAGATACCTAGAGGAAAATATATCTCATTTGAAATGATGGCACGGCTCGTTCCTGGAGAATTCTGGCACAAAAGTGACGTGCAGTACGCGAATAGTTAAAAATAACCGTTCCACTGTGCTTACGGGGACAGAGACGTATACTATGCTTATTATAAACACGCGAAACCTTGGCTATGGCAGCACATGTCCCAAGTCTCGCGCTCTGCTCCCATGTTGCATATTCGCGTGACTCATCGTTCGTCCATCATTGACGACTCGATTTTCAGGCTCGACAGCGAAGGATGAATATTTTCAAATGAGTTGTTTCATGTGAAATTTTCTCATCATTGATGGGTTTGTTTATAACACAGGAAGTAAGAAGTTTATGGACGGTAATATGCACTTGCATTATTTATTTCTAAAGATTTAAAGCCGAATATTAAAGATACCTCTACAACTGTTTTTATAAATTACTATACAATATATGACGCAATTATAACTACGTTTTGTTAGTTTTATGAACAAGTTTATGGCGATTTCAAAACAGGTTATTATTATGTGTTTCCGATAATAAACAATATTTATAAAAATTATTATTGTTTGCATATAGAGGCTCATTTCCAGTGGTTATCACAGTCGTAGTTTTTGTTGGTATTCATTACTAAAATATAGTAGTATTGGAACGCTAATGAAAGTGAAAAACGAGCATGAGACAGATAGATGTTATAAGGCCTGCTCTATCTAATACTTGTTTACAGAATGATTGCTATGCATTTGTTGAGAGGTTGCTATGTAAAATATGTTGAACAGTCTTGTCCAAAACTAATAAATAATATGTAACAGTGTATTCATATATTTGAAATATATTTTAAATTCACATATATAATAGTTAATTAAAACTCACTTCTATTAATGCGTTATTTAATTTTTATATTAAACATTTTATTTTAAAAGCATTGAATGTAAATTTCTTACAGCTGTACAACAAAGACAGATGACGCAACAATTGGCTGTCTCTGTCGGCTCCCATTTTCAGTTAGCGTTTCAGGTTCCAGTATTAATATTTCAGTGGATGCTGGGGAGAAAAAACTACATCATAGGTCGATTGTTTATCGTGTACTTTGGCAGGACCCTGGCACAGCTAGAATTATTAACCTGGTAAAATATTTTTTGGATTGACATTAAAAATCTTTTACATAGCAACCACTAAACAAACGCATAAGTAACCGTTAATAAAAGCATTGTAACAGTTCAAGAAAAGCATAGCAACGTAATTTGATGACAACCTTCAAAATACCTATTAAAAATAATCACTAAAATAATATTACAATAATTCCAAAGCAGCAAAAAAATAAAGTGTTTAACACAACACCAAATATAGATTTACTGCTTTCATTGCCTCGGGTTCGCCGCGTATTTAACTAGAGGATCACTGATTAAGTAACAGGTAAAAGATGCTTACATTCAAAAAGTTACAACAAATCATGCAAACTTATGGAAATATTTATCTCATTTTTTAACCAATAATTCCAATACTGGGACTATTGCTGACTCTCTATCCCACTCGCAACACCTATTTCAGATGCAAAGATCGGTGGGTGAGACAAGTTATTATTCTAGAAGTTGAGAATGTAGAAGCTATCAACTAAGGTTTCTAAAGTTCTTGCATAAATCTAGCATTCCATATTTAATTAGCATGTGCGAAACAATTTATCCGCGGTTGAAGTGGCGGCGGCGCTAGTGACGTATGGACGGCGTGCGGCTGCGGTGGCGGCTTGAAATAGCACCGCGACGCTCCGCTATCGATTGCGCACGGAAGTCGGGCGCCGGCTGCGCTGTCCGCCGCCAGCGCCGACGTCGTCACCGGCAAACACGACGCTTGCCACAACAATGCGCTTACAAATACTTAAACAGCACTTCCTGGACTGTGGATGACATTACCATTTTTACAGATTTTAATTTAAAGTTTACTTTTCTAACCCAAACTAAAAAAAAAAAATCTAAGGCGTTTTTTATGTTAAATAATACTTATGCAATTTCCTGCTTCCCAAATAATTTAAGAGCATAATATTTCAAATACAAATTGAAGAGATTTATTATCTCCATCTGAATCAGTGAACAAATTTTATTTTACTTATTTAATGAAGGCTATAAAGATGTTTAAAAATTATGTTTTTAGAATGATTAATCATGGACATATTACAGTCCGGCATCTATCAAATATGAGAAGAAATTTTTAAGACTTGAGTTTTGCTTGACGAACAACGTAGATGTATTTGAGCATTATGATCTAGAATCTAGACTAAAATTAAATAAATAAATTAGATTACTTGATTATGAATAACGTTAAATATTTGCCCGAATTCAATTTAATTTCCATGGTTACTCATTATAAAAACAGATTTTTTTATATTTTGTTTCTATAACAAAGCTGTTACGACACCCAAAGGAGTTTCGTAACAGTTCAATCGAATGTTATAATAGAGAAGCACAATTTATATTTTCAAGGTTGACATCTCTACTGGAATGTCATATGTCAAAAAATATCAAATGTCGCATTTCGCTAAATAAATAAATACAAATTGCAAGAATGTTATTTTTTGTACAATTTTGAATTCAAAGGCAGAAGTTAAGAATAGTAAGAAGAAATAGGAAAGGTATGGTTAGGTGTTGAATTTTCGAACATCACATAAGTGTCACCAACTAACACAAAATTCCCTGAATATTGAAACTTGGATTTTTTAATAAAAAAAGAGCGTAAAAGGCGCAAAATAAAAAATAGTATAAAAAACTCGTTTCATAATTGTCGTTTATTTTGTCAATAAATAAAATGACAATTATGAAAAAAAATTATTAGAATAAATGTTAAAATGTTTTTTTTTTGCCGAGTCATGGGTGGATGATTTTGAATTTATGTAAACAACACATGCACTGCAGTGAGATTCGAACCCACGACCTCTATGGTGTGCTATCAAATGTTTTATTTACTGGTTTAAATTGTTTACTTGTTTTCCTGAAAAAGAATTTACGTGTTTTTTTTTTTTTAATCTGTATACATATAGATATCATTACCATAGTTTTAAAGTTATTAAGGATTTTTTTTTTACTTATAACATTAAACCATAATTTACTGAGATATTTCAAAATAATTTGATAGGGCTTCAAGTACAATACCATGTCCAGTTATTGGATGTTCACCAAAAACTAATCAGCTCTTTCCAACGAGATACAATTGACACATACAAAAAATAATAATTGTAGTGTTGCACTGAAATGAATAGTAGTAAAATACTGTAAGATAATAAATCAAATATTTATAGATTTAATGTTTATGTTATGATATTTTGAAATGGATTGGAATGCCTGAGTTCGCTTCACGCGCACAAACAGTATTAAATTCAGTTTTAATAAATAAACTATACGTATACGTATATCTAACTAACGATAAAACTGGCACTACATTTAAAAGTAAATTGTTATTTTTTTTTAGGATAATGCAAAAATATGCCATTTTGTTTGAATTTTAATAATAGCAGAAATAATGAACTGTCATTAAAAATTTATTTGACAAAGAAGTATAAAGCCACTTGATTATAGATTTGTTTTATACATTTGATAACAATAAGACGATAATGATACTTTTGTTGTTGGTAAATTATATTTTCTCAAAATGCTTTTTGTTAGAATAATATACAACCTAAACAGATGCAGTTACAAAATACCTATTATTTTTTTTTACTAAAATATCAGATTAAAATTTGTGAAGTTAACCAATACACAATAATTTTCTACACAAAAACATGCTTTTCCAAACAAAATATGAATATACTGCCAATAGAATCGAAAACATACTGAACAACAATATATAAATGGAACTTTTCCAATGACAAACAAAAATATGTATTTTCCCGTGTATTATGTAAATAATATCAGCCGACACAAGGTTTGCGGTGTGTTACCTGCTATGTTATGTTGATGGTAGTTGTAACTAAGCGGTACAGAATGCAAAGCACGGGCAGACCAGCGTTTGTGACGGCTTTCCTCGTCGTCGTCGCTGCCGCGGTCCGCTTCCTCCCCCAGGAAGTGCACCTTCTCGTACCGGTCCAAGAACCTGCAACATTAATCACAATCAGAAAAAACACTTCTTTATTACAACGCCACCGAACAGCCAAATATGTAGTTTATCACATTCTATTCTGGCACTTCACTTTCACATTATTTACATTCATAGTTCGATTCATGCTAGTCTTGGTACAGTTTATCAGATGAAAAGTAATGATTTCACTTTTACTTTGCAGATTAAAGTATTCAGTAAACGAAATGCTCTATTAAATGTTATTAACCTATCAAAAATTATCAGTACTAATAATATAACAAAAGAGTGAGAATAAATTGAAAATAATTTGACAGATCTTTCGAAAACTTGTCAGGCAATAGCCACGAAAGCCCGTAGTGTGAGTGGCTATTGCCAAATGGCAACAAGTTTGAGAAAGATACTGGAGAATTATTTTCTAATTTATCTAACTCTCGAGTTATATTTACTTAGATTATTTTTCTATTTCATTATCAGGCACTCCACTAAATCTATCTTTTTTGTTCATATTTTACTATCTACTATCTGACATCTGTCAGCAAAAATAAAAAAGCTACAGAGAATATTCCCTGGAATAATTACTAGAGCTTTATTCTCAGTATAATAATGACAGGATTGGTTAAAACGCATACACGTGACATAAAATGAATTATTTCATTGGTTTTAAGAAACGTCAAAAAATAATTTTATAAATTAATTTCTTTGGGTACAGGAACAATGTTGATGTTTTATAATTATAAGTTTATCACGTTGTTACTTTAACAACGGAGTTAACAACGCTTTATGTATGCAACCGGGCCTTGGGACAATTATAATATATTGTGTTATTAGGAGTAAATGTGATACTTTGGTTGCTGAGCATGTAAGTTTGCACGAGCGATGGTGACAAAAAAAAATTCTATCAAAACTGGTCAAGTCGTTTAGGAGGAGAAGAATTACGAACACCGGAATTTTATAGTCCGGATAAATATATTTTGCTTGCAAGGTCTGTGGAAGGACAACGTTAGTATAAATATAAATAGATAACAATTGTTTATGCAAATTCACATGAACGCCTGATTCAGATTAATTAATTATTTTCTGTTGCGTTGCTAGACGTTAAGATTCTCGTTCTAGTTTCATCTTAGAAGTTCGTAGTCAGTTCTATCATGTAAATCAGAAATATTGGTCCGAGTTTCGCTCGATTTTCTTACTAGTTTCTAATATAGAAATATTTATCCACTGCTATTTTTCTATTCAAGTTTCATACTAGATTGCGCGCACTACTGTGCAAAATCAGATACACCAACCTGTTTATTTTCCCACGATGTTTGGTTGCAATGTCGTTATTTTTTAATTTGGTGTTTCAAACTTGTATTTTCTTTTTAAATATCTATCGTTTAAATAATTTTAACAAACCTCATGTCCAAATACATTTAATTCAGTTTTAATTGTATAGTTATCATATCAACTTGTTCTACTTCGGAAAACTTCGAAATTACTCGATTTCGGACGAATGGTTTTAAAATAAAATAAATCGAAGGAAACTCGAATGAAAATCGAACTAGATATCCAGTATGAATCTAGACGAAAAGAAGTGTAATGCAAATCAAACTTAATAATGTGTATTGCCAATCAAGATATCATGCAGTACGAAAGTAAGCACATCGAAGAATCGAAACCGGAAGCATGGAAGTAGAAATACGAGTGCGCGTATGTTGAGCAGTAGTAGGCGTATATTTACGTTGTTTCTGCGATGTCCGCGAAGAGAGCGAGAGTCCTGACCTGCCGCAAGATAAAATATCGTGGTGGCGGCGGCGACGTCACACATTGGCCCCCACCAATACTGCTTGAACTCCCTGTTCCGAACATAAGTCACATGCACTATCTCAATCTTAACCATGAATAGTTTAAGATAGATAAAATGCTTTTTGTATCTACAAACTTTAGTAAGTTAAAGCCCGTATGATACGTTCATTTTTTTAAATACATTTTTATGTCAGTTTTCTGTATTCAATTTTTCTGTATATTTTTGTGAAAGTGAATCATTGAAGCTCGAAATGACAAAATATGCAAAATAATGTAAACATTTTATTTGAAGCATTGTTCAGACACAATATAAATTCATTATATATTTCAAACGTTATAATTCTGCTAATTATTGTAAATAAATTTTTAGGAAAATCGCCGACCATCCTGTGCAAAATTTTTAGAAAAATTATTTTTTCGCAAACGAACAAAACTAAATTTCAAATAAAAAATAGCTCACCGTTCCACGCAATTTTTTCAAAATTGATTTTCGAAAAGAACTTGTAGATCAACAGTACTAATTAGTTGAAATGCAGATTTGTAAGTTAAAGTGATGAAATTTAAAGGTAAGTCGTGATACAATGTGATAAATGAAGATGTATCCAGAATAGTAGATCGTCCATACAATTCATTTGATATTATTTATTTGAGATATATCAAATCTGCGCTGATTAATATAAATAATATGTATGTTTCTTTTATTATAATTGACCCTATGTATACGGCAAATAAAATATCGATATAAATTAATAAATTCACATTAGAATATTACAAAACTTTTTTTTTTTTAGTAAATTGTATAGTTGCCACTATAACTTCCAAGGAACCAAAACGTAAAAAACTAAACTCTATAGAATATCAGTTTACAATTTTTACACTGTGCAGATTACATATTACATATAATTTGCTTACATCACCATCATGATAAACTGATATTGCACAGACTGGGCTGATGCGCTGTTGACATCTACGTCTTGGTTTACAGGCTGCTCGAGGGACAAATATGACTTCCAAATCAAAAACAAGTCTCTTAGTGAAGAGACGTGGTAACCAGTGGTGTCAAATATGAATTATGCTGTGTTGTGAATCGAAAGATGAAATATTCGCAGGTAGAAGTAGCAATGGTTGAGTCTTGAGCATAGGGAGGGCATTTGTTGTGCAGTATCGAGAAGAGTAAAATGAAGAGGAAGCTGCGATGTTGGTTGGGTGAGAGTGACAGAGTAAGTCAGGGCCAGGGTCACGTCCCTGACCTGGGCCAAGGCCCGCGGCGTGCGCTGGTAGACAGCGTGTGTTGTAGCATGGCGGCGGCGGCGGCGGCCACGCACGTGGTCACGCGCCCAACTTGCACACAGCACAGCTCTCCGTCGAGCTACAGACACCCGCCGAACGTCGGGCGGTGAGGACTGAGGAGTACCGAACCGACGTTGTACCGACTGCGCCGCTAGAACATAGTCCCCCCAATATCGCGCACCGCACAATCGTCAAACGCGCTCACTCTCAAGAATACAGTCCACAGCAACAACGAACTTTCTTCATTATTTCACCATACCCCAATGGGGGCACATGCATCTGCCTAAAATTCAATAAGTGCTATCCAATCGTCCAATTCGGGCTTAGGGTTTATTTAGAAAAGCGCAAGCCATTTTTGATCGTTGCAAATTTGACAAATGAACAATAGAAAAGTTTCGAAGAATTGGAAATTGGAAAGCACTCATTGACTTTTAGGCACGCTCACATTCTGCCACAGCCCAATGATACTTGAAGTATAATTCATTATGTAGCAAGGGGCAATTGTGACGTCACAACTTTAAACTAAATTTACTTAAAATCACAGAGCAGGGGTAATAACATAAATACATCTGAAGACACTGAACTATCTTGAAAACTACACATCGGAGCAAAAAAAATAAAGTAAAATTTATTCGTCTCGGAAAGGAACATCCAATAATACCAAACTCGACCCCCCATCTTCCATCTCCTAGGGGGAGAACCCCCATTTTTTAGTGCAGATTTGGATTCTTTAGGAAAAAATACATATGCGTAGTTTTTTATATATCAGTATCTTCAGATAAATTAAACACTCATTAATCTACCGGGGATTCCCCTGTATATGAATTTGTATCAACCAGGTCTAGTCGATAGTGGGCACGGAAATATAATACCAGGACGCGCACTTGTCTTTTACGAAAGCGAAAAACGAGCCTGAGACAGATAGATGTCGTGGGTCACTCTTCATTGTATAACACTTGTTTTTAGAACGGTTGAGCGGTTGCTATGTAAAAACATTGTACAGAAAAGACAGATAGCCCTCAACTAACTGTCGCTCTCGCATTTTCAACGTCAATGAGCGTTCCGGAATTACTACTTTAGTGACCGTAGGCATTGCGTTATCGAAAGAATAACAAAGGTAGCAATATGAAAACATAACAATAAAGAATCAGGGCGACACACAGGATTACGAGACGTTGTCACGTACATTTATCTCTGTTATTTTATTTCTTTAGTTTTGTGTTAATTACTTTATTATTTTTATGTTAAATTTAGTGTTACTGTAACTATTATAATTTATCTTTACCGACATATAATCGGAAATACATAAATAGTGTAACCACAGTATCGATGCTATCAAAAGTAGTTTCATTCCCTTTGATGTTTTGCAAAGTTTCAGATTTTCTTGCGCATCTATGCTCCGCCTTCTGGTAGGCGAAGTGATGGAATTTAAATAAACGTCAAAATTGAACAGATAAAAAATAAATGATTAAAACATAGCTTTTGATACAACTGTCTTATGCACTGAAATATAATAACATTGGAACGCTAACTGACGTTGAAAATGCAAGCCGAGAGAGATAACCAGTTATTGGGTTCCCTGTTATTGTGGTTTAGTCCGCTTAGAAACTTGATAAGAAATATAAAAAAAAATCAATGATTAATATAAATAAATTCAATTGAATTTTCAAAATAATCGAACAATACACTGTAAAATATAATTTATCAGTTATCAGTATTGGGCAAGACTCTGTAACATGTTTTTACACAGTAACCGCTCAAACAAAGTATACAATCCTTTTACAAACAAGTGTGACAGAAAGAATCGTCTAACTGTCTCAGGTTGATTTTTCGCTTTCATAAAAGCCCAAAAGTTAGCGTTCCAGTATTACTATATTTCAGTGGTATTACACGAATCACATAGGAATAATAAATTAACAAACGGAAATGAATATATTATACATGGTAGAGGTATTATTCGTTGCGATTCTCAAAATACTTAATTAATTATCTTACGCATTATAACGATAAATGAGTACCTACACACATAGTTTTTTTAGTGATAATCAATACAATTTATATTCTACAAAGCAATATCCTGGCCTACCTCCCGGAAATGGAATGTCAATAGGCTCCGGCTCTCAATAAAGATCAAACAGTTGAAGTGCGGGAGGTCAATGAACTATTTAGCAAGGAAGGTTTCCCGCAACACAAATATGCATTCATAATGTTTGGTTGCCAGAAAATATTGGCACTTTTTGATGGGCCATTATTTGTATTTATAAATGTTGGATTTTACAAGCGACGGAGATGTCAGTAGTGATGCTATTTTTGTACTGTTACTCATGCAAAATTTATTTACTGTTTAATTTAAATTTGTAAACTCGTAAACACCTATGAGCTGACGTCAGAATTTAATTTATTCTAACTGGACAACAGTAATAGATTATAAAAATATTCACTTTGAGTTTTGCATACTTTAAAATCCCACAGTGTTCCAATTAGACTAAAATTTATTTCAAATGGTATTCCAATTGGCATAAATTCTACGGTATAAGTCTGAAACTATAAGTTAAAGCGGTATCTAGATTTCAGTGGCGTAGATTAGGAGACGGTTAATGTCGTCTGAACATTTATTCAAATTAAAACAAAGACTTAAAATGCTATAACATTTTCGTTTTAATACCTATATTCTGGATTCAAAATATCTAAATTAGAATACTGAGAAATTTTGTTAGGTAAATTTCATAAAATGCTACAATAGTTATTTATGATATAAGTGTTAAAAGTGATTGTATGAGTAAATGGGGAAGTTTGTGAAACAACCCCACAAATGAAATAAATCACTTTTAATACGTATATCATACAAAATTTTATCTAATGTGTTAGTAAAGATTTTAAAATGTAGAATGATATTTGTAACATTAGTGTCAGAAAGTGACACATTCAACTTGCTAAGCAACTCTTAAAAGAACCACTTTTAACAACGATTGCAGATAATAGGTTATATGTATATATAAGATGTTACCGGACGAGTCGACGAAAAAACCGAATCAGGAATTTCGAAATAAGTACCGTGAAAATAATTTATTTCATGTATCGCATTTTTTGATGATGTTTGCTTTCTCTCTTTTCTCTTTTTAAAAACAATCAGGTCGTCTTAGACTTAATAAAAAAATAATGATATAGTCGCCGTGGGAACTCAGCCAACACGTTACCACTTATTGGAAATACTACTTCATAATACTAAAACCATAAGAACAGGAAAATTGTAATATTTTAAAGTGTAAAAAATTATTTTATCCTACACAATTACTAAAAAAATGTGTATAATGTTTATTATTTATCACCTACAGTTTGAAATATCAAATATCAAAACCTATATAAATATACCGGTAACTGACGTCACAAATGCCAGTTACTTTATAGATGACTTAAGTATACAAAATGACTTTAGCAAGTAATTTTGATTTGTTGACATCTAACATTTTTTTAAAATGAATGTGGAAAACGATATTGTAGATCAAAACTATACTGTTAAGTCTCATTTACCGGATTGAAATCAGAAATAAAAATGTATCTTCGGATGTGCCCTCGAATATTATTTCTTGTGTGTTGAATTGAAAGATATTCATTATGTATGTACCTCCTAAATGAATGAGTGACGTTATCTTCTTGGCGGGGGTGCATAGCAATTTGTCGAACTATATCAGAGAGGTTCACCGATTTTTTGAATTAATTGATATATTATATTATTATATATGTAAGGTTTAACAATAAGAAGTCAAACAGAAAATGTAGAATAATCACAGTATTCATACAGTAACGACACTTCAAATATTTCATGATCCCAGTATTTCAGTTGGCGTGTTTCAATACACTACTGAGAAAATGGCCGCAAAGGCACTGATATCTTAGAAACCATAGAAAAGAGAGTATAGAATGTCAGTGTCAAATATCAAGCCACAGTATTTCTTTCATGTTAAGTTTATCAAATGAGTATAAAACAAAAAAATTATAGATGAAATAATATTTTTAGATGACAGCTATTCAAATTTACCGCCGTTTACAGCTACTGCCAATATGGCCGCTCGGCTTAAAGTCATCGGTCGATGAGTCATAAAGATCAAAATAGCCGACAGTGAGTTAAGCTGATGTAATGTAATGGTTGAGGCTTTCTGCACCAGGTGCGTCTTCTTATTTAGTTCTGTGCCCCAGGTGCGCGCACGCCACTGAAAATCAGAACGGGATAGCTCACCCGCTCAGCGTTCGGTTTGGCTTTGCTGACTATGGTGAGTGACTCAGTGGCTCACACACGCACTGACACCGGCGCTATGAATGAACAGAGCACGAAGCGGACACCGTCACCACACGGCGGCGGCGGCGGCGGCAGCGTGGTGACGCTATCGTAGTAGTAGTAGTAGTAGGAGCGGGGGCACGTGGTGGCGTGGCGCCTCGCTCATTCACAACAACGAACGTGGCACAAGGGGAGGAGGGTGATCCTACTACTACTCTCTTCTCGCATAGCGAACAGTCGCAATCGCCGCCGTTACTTCGGCTGGTCCATCCGCGCGGACTACGTCGCCTGAAGGTGCGTCCAAAGGCGAGCGGAACCATTCGCTACGAACTTAGTCAATGCACACCGGCATTCTCTTAAGACAGGAGTCATAAGCTTCGGATTCAGAAACGCTAATCGCGTACGTACGGCTGCATTCTTTGTTAAAACGGATTGTGTTCACGTCTACTTGTACAAGTTTAAATTGTACAATCCGAATCAAAAGTTAATTATTATAACCACAGTAATAACATAGTAGTGACACTTTAAATATTTCGTGATCCCAATACTTCTGTGGGCTATTTGAGAAGATAGCCGCTCAGCATCCGCTGATATCTTAGTGACCATAGAAAAGAGTATAAAATGCCAGTGACGTTGTTATATCTGTCAAATGTCAAGCATGTTTAATTTAAAAAAATGAGGACAAAACAGAAAACGTAAACTAATTTGTACCATGAAAATTTATAGGAACTTTAATAGTACAGGTTATCGGTCTCTGTTATCTTGTACAATGTTTTTATATAGCAATCGCTCTATAAACAAGAGTTATACAAAGAAAAATGACCTTACAATATTTATCTGCCTCAGGTTCGTTTTTCGATTTCATAAAATTCTTCAATTTAGCGTTCCAGTATTACTATATTTCAGTGACCACAGTCTACATTTGTCAACTTGTGGTTTGCCTCAACATCTTAGGCGTCTGTGGCTTGACAGCCGGTAACTGCACTTACGCGTTAAAAATATATCACTTACAGAGATATGTGAAAACAGAGTGCTACAACCAAAATATATAACAAACGTGATGTTACAATTATTTTTTGTGATGTTACAATTATTTCTGTAACATTCTAAAATAGCTACGTCTATGGTCCAGTTCGAGTAGCACCGCTGAAAGTCGCCACGTTTACCTTTACCCCTACAGTTCCCCTCCGGTACAATCTTTGGGAGCCAGGACTTTACGAATAGTTGATCAATTTGTTATTTTTTAATGCAATATTATAGCATTAGTAAGGTGTGTACACGACAGCTGCATACTACTAAGTGTGGTTTCACATTAAAAAAATATTTCATTATAAACACAAATCGACATTTTCGGCGAATTTTGTTAATTTAGACGTTGGTAATATAGCGTAACTTTTTCTTAACATTTTCCATTAAAAATAAGTACTGTGATTCAAGTTTGTCAAACGTGAATTATGAAGGATTAGGGTTTGTATGTGAAAAGTGTAAGCGAAGCGAGCTTACCTACAGATAATTTTCACATACGTAATTTGTACATCATTGTTTTAGTAACGCTGAAAAAATATTCCTATTTCCAGTAATGAACCACAGTGCCAACTGTTTGAAAATTCTCGATTATTATATACGGCTTTATACTAAAATTTTACAATAACAAAATCTGAGCACATTTAGTGTGAGTACGCAACCGCAAACACACCTTACTAATACCTTCAAATTTATTTAAGCCACACCACTGAGGGCTAGACGCCGCTTTGTCGTCCTGACAGCAAAGGCTGTTGAAACCAAAAGAATTTTTTGAAATGTTCTCTGGGTGAACTTTTTGAAGAGTAACGATTTGCACCAGGATCTACAAATTCTCATTCTCATATGGGTGTCTATTGTCCCACCAACGAAGGAATGTTAAACTGAAGACAGGCTTATGCTAACAAAAAGAACCTTTTGTCAAAGATGTTTTTCGAAACGACTTTCATACGTAATTAAAAATAATGTCATATTCCTATTCAAGCTATCTGTAATTTATTCAACATGCGCAATACAGTTGTGTGAGGAAAACAACTAAATTAAAATTCTAACAGAACTTACCTGATGTAAATTTGCTTTAAAGCTACTCCACTGTTGACGCATTTGGTAGGCAAATCAAATTGTTCAAACAAATTTTCCCACTCGTTCCGTGAATTCACCTGAAAAATAAAATTAAAAATTATTACTTGGAAATATGCAAAAGAAATTTCAGCGAAATAATAAAAAACAGTAAATAATGTTTTCTTCGATTCTTAAAACTTTTACACTTGAATTCATTTTTCAGGCGAGACTATTTTAAGACTTTCACATTTTTTTCAAATTAGTTAAATTTATTCAAACAGAATATCTTCATTTTAAATACATATATTTTTTTTAGTATTACATAATAGTTCAAATTTTAAGGAAATCATTTGCAAGGTTAAAAATTATTTTATTACTCTTTGACAATAAAATAGTTATTTGTTTAACTAAGCACTAAAATACCAAATTTGCAGCGGAGGCTACCGTTTCATTGACACGACGAAACCGAGGCAATGAATGCTGCCGAAGATGTAAATCTGTATTTGGAATTAATATTAATTTAGTGACTATTATGCGTTTGTTGATCGGTTGCTATGTGTAAATATTTTTACTGAATAAACAGTAAGTAACATTTTGCAGACTGTTAGCTGTCAATAAAATCACGCTTTTAATGCCAATAAAAGTATGGTTTCACCTCAAGATTTCAGTTCATAAATAGCTATTTAGTATTTATACTATGTTCAAAATTACATACATTAATTAATTCTAGTATTTTTTTTTAATCTGCCTCAACCCCTCAACTATTGGACTTATATTCTATAAGTTAAATAATGTTAGAAATTCACTACTAAAAATATTTTATCTACGACTGTTGTTAAAAAAAGTGGCCCTTTTAAGTTTCAACGGTTGCTTATCAAGTTAAAAGTGTCACTTTCTGACACTAAAGTGAAAAGTAATATAGCAACGTGTTAAAAGTGATTTTATTGCTACTTTTAACACGTTACTAACGATTTGTATCAATAAATCAACAAATATAACCCTACCTGTCAAAATATTCTACATTTTTCAATATTTACTAAATCTAGGAAGATCGTAGATAAAATTTTGTTATACGTGTCAAAAGTGACTAATTTCGTTTGTGGGGGGTTGTTTCACTCGGCATTGCCTCGTTTCACTTACTCATAAAATGTCCCTTTTAACACTTAGTTTATTGTTTCAAAATGCCAAAGTATCTTCTTTGAATTCATAGTAGATGACCTACTTCTCAAATGAAGTTAAAATGCTTTCTAACTTTACCGCAAATTATATCGTATAATTGTGTTTTCTTTAGTAATACCTAATTAGTACCGATGTATGTATACACTAAAAGTTGTAAACTATTCTGTTTCCATACAATATAATCGAATTGTATGACATACGCAGTACGAGTACAAAAATCCGATTACTCCGAAATCCTTTTAATTAAAATTCGTCATGCAACTTCATTATAATCAACAAAACGAATTTGAACCCGTTTTGAGCTCTGTGAAAATCAAATCAACCAGTAATCCCGTTGTGTCGGATCTGATATCCGTTTTGCGCAGCGAGAGGAACACGGAATTATATGATCGGGGTCGCATTCGCATCTGAATTGTAGCTGCCGCTGAATGCAATTCCCGGGGTCGCTGCCGGCTGCAAGCGGAGGCCGAGTGACGGATATTGTGCGGTTGCTGTGTAGCTATAGCTGTTGCTAGACAGAGATACACGGGGGCGTGGTTTATTGATTTTTCACTGCGCCAGACACGGTAGCAACGAACAGCTACGAGGCCTGATGTTTGTGTACTCTACAGCTTGAATTAGCACAACCTAAGAGCGGGAAACTGATTTTCTTGCTCGCTGGTTAATCAGAGCTTAATTAAAGAGACATCTAAAACGAATATAAAAGATTGGCAACAAAGGTACCATACTAACAAGACTATTTTAAATGACTTTGACAACTCAATCTAATACTTATTTGTAGCGCTCCGCTAGTTCAGAAACCGTTCTTTTTTATTATTACCTAAATGAACATTCATATTTTCAGATCGATTGCGCACTGTTATTAGCTTTAATAGTATATTGTGTTATTAGGAGTTACATGGAATTACATGCGAAGCACCCAAAGTCACATTTACACCGAATAACACATGCTATTTTTTCTTAGAATTATAAATCATTTAAAAATGCCCAATACTTCAAAATCTTATCAAGCATTTCTAGTGTCCATAGAATATGCTGTTTTGTTATTTTTGTTTATTAACTAAACTATTTTTCATATTTTACTTTATACGCCGCCGGAGTAGAAGTGTTGTCAAGGATACACTTTTACGCCGGCGGCTACAATATTGAACTTCTGCTTGTTGAATACATATACATAACAACGTCCTTTAATGACGTTTGAAAAAAAATACATTTTTCTACGATTGTTAAAAAAACGGGACTTTTTTTATGAATTTCAATGCGCGAAATGTAACATTCTTAGCAGTATCATTTTTATTTGTTATGTTACCATGGTATTCAGCTTTTTCGCACGGATTGGGAAAACGTTTTCGCATGGTTAGGAAAATATTTATTGCTCGGAAAACAAAATTGTCAACAGCAACTGTCACTCTTTCTTAGATACGAAAATATGACAAGTTACGGTGTACTAATTTTGTTTGGGTTTTCTTATCGTTTCCAATGAATTTAATAAAAATTTCAGTAGGATAAAATACAATCAGAAAAAATATTCTTCGTATTTTGTGCGCGAAGTGCGTTCGATTGACAAACTTACGCACTAAAAAAATCAATTTCGCGCACTTAATACAAAAATAACTATTTTTCATAATCGTCAATAAAATGTGTTGTTTTAGATCATATTTAAACTGACAATTCCTTCATTGATCTAGTTTGGAAAATTGAAAATTAAATGTTTCCAGACTAAAAACCAATAAATTTGACATGTGTCTATGTGTTTGTTTATTTGTGTCAAATATTATTAGTTGATGGTGGCGTATTACTATATATCAGTGGCAAATTGACGTTAAAAATACCATTCGAAATAGTCTGCTTATTTTGGGCTATCTGTCTTTGTTATACAGTATTTTTTACATAGCAATCCCTCAATAAACGCATAACAAGCACTTTACAAATAAATACGAGACAAAGCCGATTGCCTTACGTCCTTACAACGACTATCTGTCTCAGGTTCGTTTTTCGCTTTCATAAAAGCATACAAGTGAGAGTTCCAGAATTACTTATCCTTTTCTAGAAGAAACACTGGTGCATCTAGAATCTTTTATTTTTCTTAGGGCCGGTATTTCAAAACTCAATTAACTAGAGAATAAATTTATCAATAGAATAAACAAAAAATATCGCATCAAAATCATAGCTTAAATGATGCTTATTATTCTAGCTGTCATCTTTTGCGGCGATACTTTTTGTTTATTTCATTGATAAATTTATTCCCGAGTTTATCTGAGGTTGGAAATACCGGCCCTTAGGTACATATATATGAACATGAACGATAGTAAAATGTTGTGATTGGGTTTTAAATTCAGAATTTTAGCCGTTACGCATACGCACAATTTTTGTGACGATCCTTTTTGCATGGTTTGGTTTACTGGCGCTTTGTACGATAACCACGTGTAAGTAACAGCTGCCAACATAACATCAACATTCCATCTGCTTGCCTCTGTTCAATGTTACCGGTCACTAGAATTCCCTACCCACCACGTGCTCTTACCAAACTTTGTCTCTCTTTTAATCCTGCTCCGTCCTTATCTATCTTGCAGTATGAGTGCACATTTAGTATCCGTGGTTATCTGAAGCATCATTACAGATATGAACTTTTTAACCGACTTGGAAATAGGAGGAAAGTTACAAGTTACACCTGTATGTGTGTTTGTTCGTTATCTTGAAAACTGCGGCACCGATTTATACGGAACTTTCAAGATTACTTATTTGAAGATGATACGATTTTTTATTAATTTTAATTGTTTATATGTATAAGTATGTAAATACATAGGCTAGTGCCAGGAACTTTTTTTTGAGTGTTTCAGGAGAAATGTTGTATCCTACATTTTAGCACTGTACAATATCCTAAAATTATTTTATAAATTAATACTTCAAATAAAAGTGGTAAATAATATATTTCTCAATTTCTCTGCAACTTCTATTCGAAACATTTCTTGTAATATAATTATAGCGCTAAAATCGAAGCTAAAACACCCAAAAACAGAGCTCGTGATGTTTTAATAAGCTAAGCTTGGTAACTTTCCTTTAGTTATTACTGTAAAATAAGTTAGTAAAGTGTAAAAACTTTCATAATTTATATTTGAAAAAAAAAAAAAGAATTTTGGATTATAATTCTGTAAATATATTTATAATTATATAATTATTTTTCCATAGCTTACTTGGTTAGATTAACTAATAAAAACAGTGTACTAAAATTTTATTTTTTAACGCAAATAATTCGTTTAGAGAGAAAACGTACTCTATAAAAGAATAAAAAACTTATGGTTTCATTTAAAAAATACTTGTATACAGGGTGTGTCCTATATAAATTTTTAGTCCATTAGATAGAGATTTTTTTCTGATTTCAACGATATAAATATGATATGAGATTGTATAACAATTATTTGGAGAAAAATGCTATTAAAAATAATTGTTATACAACCTCATATTATATCGTTGAAAACAGAAAAAAATTCTGTACCTAATGGCTACTATTTATAAAAATATAATTTGAAAACCACTAGTTTAATTTTCTGTTCGTTATTTCTATTAAATAGGACCCTTTTTCCTGGTCATTTTTTGTATATAAGATTTTTCTCTAAAGTTCGCCGAAAAAAGCGCTGGTTGTTTTAAAGGAAACACGCTGTGTATGTATATATTTTGTCCCAATTTTTTACTAGTTTTACTAATTTTCTAATTTAAAATTTACAATTTCGCTTATTTAACCAACCTCGTACCTCTCCAAAAGAAAAGTGGTACTAATGGCGAGCAAACTTATTGTGTATATACGCCATTGAGACGGTAATTTGATGTCGAATTTTCATTACAAATTCGACTTTAATCCAACTTTATACGTACAAAAAAGTTTACAAACTTGAAATAAATATTATTAACTTTTTCTATTACGAATCTACTGCCTGAGATTAATTTCTACTCAGTTTGTGGTTTTTTATTCGCAGTATTTTTACGATTCTAATTTGTGTAACATTATAAAACGAATGACAAATGTATGTTAGCTTGCGCATGTGTGTGTCTATGTGTGCCTTGTATGGAAATATTTGTCATCAACGTAGTTTTTAAGCCGCACCCATATGCTGTTAAAATATTCACATTTTTGCCATTTAATATTATATTTTCTGCGCAGGTAAATAAGTATGCGATTTAAGCACCTACCACTTTTTATGAGAGGCTTTAATGTCTTTATTACTGTCTATATTTAAGACGAGATTTATAGCAAATAATAAAAATATCAGATGAAAGTAGATAATAGAAATATAACCTTTTAATTATAGGTCGTCTTTTAAAATAGAATAATAATAAAAAAAAAATATGTGGGCAACACATGGCCTCCAACCTAATTTACTTTAACTCAACTATTAACTGATATTATGCTCAAAATACCCTTATAGGCCTTCAAGTAAACTTCCACGTTCAATTTTCCGGGCGCATTGCTTCCCAAATTATTTAAGACAATAATGCTTCAAATAAATGTAGAGCTTAAAATTCTGCATGTAAATAAGTAAACAGAATTTATTTACAATGGGTGGTAACTGCAGAAATTAAATATAAAAATTTACAAAATTACTAATTAACAGTGTCGCCATGGAATCAAACAAATGTGTAATGCTTTATAGAATTATGTTTGAGAAAAATAGTGTCCACAAAACAGGGTTGTCAAAAACCCGGGTTTTTCGAGATATGCCCAGCCCACTGGGTTTTTTGAAAAAACCCAGCCCAGTACTGGGTTTTTTCAAAAATAAAAAAATATTAAATTTTTCATGTAATACAAGTTAAAATAATTGCAAGAAATTCTAGTTTATTATATTTTGAATTAGAATATAACGTAAAACGAATTTTACTAAACTGTACAAGTTTATTCTAAATGTTATTATCAGCTTCTAAGTGGAGACAGGTTGTGAAAATAAAAAATAAGAAAAAATCGGCGTTATGAGGAATTTTTGAATTTCATAATCAAATTGCACAAGTGTCCTGCAAGTTCTGCAGGAATTGAAAATATATAATTATTATAGATCAGTGGATGTCGTGGATGAAGATAACAATAAATAGAAAACAAGGTATATATTTGTATTTTAAAACCCATTATTTTCTATTCTTACTGTAATTATTATTATTTCAGATTCTACTCACTCCAGTATTTTTATTTTTTGACAAAAGCAAATTTTTCTTTTTTTTTGTATATAATAATTGTATACCTTTAAAAATAAATTGGTCTTTATGTCTACATTTTTATAATAACAGGGTTTTTACGGGTTTTTTCAAGTGGGTTTTTGCCGAAAAAACCCACTGAGCTTTTTCGGGCTGGGTTTTTTCATGATAACCCCTGCCACAAAACGACTTTGTGAACGTGAAATAGGAAATTTCATTTATTTGTCAAAAAATATTATAATAAATATTGGTTCAACAATATTATTTCTGTTATAATTTTAAGATTTGCCTCAGAATGTACAATTCAAAGTTAAAATGTTGTGGCTCTTTCAAGTATTCGCCACGTCATGCGCTGAATAATAACTATCTGTTTCTGTTTGTAGCACAAATAAATCTTAACGGCAAAAAATTGACTGTAAAACACTCATATCCTGTGTCCAAAATTTCCATTGAAGCACGCATCACAACACACATAAATATACCTACATATGTATATGAAAATAAAATAATATATATGGCTTTCATTGTACAATTTAAGTGTGAGAAAGAACAAACTAACAGCAGTAAATACTTGACAGTTTATTACACTGCGTAGACTCAAGGTTACTGCAAGTTAGAGACTTATGGCAGGTAATTTTCCACTGTGTGCGAAGGATGACGGACCCTTAAGCGCTTTAATCGGGTTACTACGCCGTGGTTTCGTCTAATTACGAAAAGGTAAGCCACAAGCCAAATGGTTTAACATCTGCCGTTTGAAGCTCGACACATCACACGGGCAAACGCACCATAGAATATTACGCATATTGGTTCAATTTACTCCGTAAATATTATTATACACAGTGAAAACTTACAGCATAGGACTATCTATATGCTATCCTGGTAGAATATTTTTCATATGAAATGTTTCGAAGAAAAAATCATTCATAGACACTTTTGTAACCATTGGGTACCACGAGCTCTGTTTTTGGATGTTTCAAGACAAGTGCTCTAGTGTTGGTTTTAGCGGTGTACAATGTTCTAAAAAATAATTTATCAAAAATCTGTTGTGGGCACCACAATACCTCCCACCATAGATTTCTTATCGAACAATGCAGGAACCCGAACCACCACTGTCAAGAAACGTTCATCCCTTCAAAAAATTATGACACATGTCAAAAAATGTCATTTTTCAACTGTTGTTTTTTTTTTTCAATAAACAGGTTAGCAGATTTAAACGAAAATATCAAAAATAATTTTTCTTTAACGTGTTGTAATTCGTAAATTGTGACAGTAATGACACTTTGCTCGTGACATGGATATGTCTTACTGATGGCCTATGGATAAAAATGTATGTCACGTTCAGTGTGTAACGGAAGTGCGAGCGGGTTTTAACCTTGGAAACACACGTTCAGCGTGGACCGGAAGTGCGGGAGAGTTTTGGGAACGAGGATTACGAATTATTGTAAAATTCTAAATGGCCGATCTAATATGGCGGACACATTTTGGAAAAGTTTACTAAATTCAGCCATAAAATTGTATAATAGGGTTTTTGGGGTCGCTGATTACGAATTTGATTGTAAAATTCAAAATGGCTAACACATTTTAAAGTACAAGAGACATATTCATGATCTAATGTACTTGCGTGTAAGAAGAAGTACTCGTTTAACACTTTTTTTTATACAACCGGAAAAATGCGTTATTTAACAAAATAGTCTATTAACAGCATGTAAATCTAGTAAGAATGCTACGTCTTTCATTCTCAATATTTAATTTACTACCAAATGTACACCAATTTATATTATTTAAAATTTATTATTACAAAATAATTTAATTTTCTTAAAATAATTATAATTGATAATCGGTACTCACTTCCGTCACCATTCCAAGTTGGGATTCAATTAACTTGGGAACCGCAAAGCTATCGAGCACCGGGTGGGTAACATATAGGGCATTATGTAATAAAAAACTTGGCAATGCAAGGAAATTTAATATTTTGACAATGTGGCTGTCCATCCTAGGAATTACACCTGTGGTTGAGGTTCCGAAAGTACATAACATACAAACATATTGATAATTTTCGACATATCTGTTAATCAATTGATTTATTTTATTTTCCTAGGGAATACTTCTCATTTTTATTTTCCTCGGTAAATAATGAAGCACATTAAGTAATGATTTTAATAAAAATAAAGTTAACTTTATTTATCGGTTGTATATAAAAGTCTGTTATGTACGTGTCACAAACAATATATTATGCGCGACTTTATCTTTTGCGTACAATGACATTTATATTTGATACTTATA
Source organism: Poecilus cupreus (assembly GCA_963942605.1). Taxonomy (NCBI): domain Eukaryota; kingdom Metazoa; phylum Arthropoda; class Insecta; order Coleoptera; family Carabidae; genus Poecilus; species Poecilus cupreus. Next base: position 6,460,785 of record OZ012714.1, on the reverse strand, counting down.
TCATGTTGACAAAAAAATTTATTGTTTCTAAACATACTTTATTTTCTTATTGTTTGGTTATTATATTTGTACAATTATTCTAGTAGGTAAGTTACAGAATACGCTCACAGATTTGTTATTATGAAGAAATCATTTAAATAGCATCCAAATAATTCCTACAAATTTTGATTTACTACTCATCCCCATTTTGAAATGGACTAATTTACTATATCTCTGGTCGTACGAAACATGCGTCCCGTTTGTAAACTCTACGGTCTGTGCTGCGTTGTAAGTTGTGTTGTGTTGTGTGCCGTAGTACTGCGGGCGAGTTCAGCGACCCTCGAGCCCCGGCTGCGCACTGTGCCCGGCCTATCAACATCGCAGCCGAGCCACTCGCCGCTCGGCAAGGCTGACTTGGGCGAGATGTGTTCCACAAGCAGCAGTGGAAAGATAACAGAACCTTGGACCAACATGAGCTTGTGCCAGTGCCGCTATTCTCTCGTGAGATGTGTGTGATGTTGTATTTGAATCGCGCACTGATCTTGCTACTCCCACCAGCACCGCCGCTTTGTTTATTCTAAACCTAGTTGTAAAGCGTAAACTGTAGTGTGTACACAGATGTGCCTTACATTTCGCCTACTTCCATTTTGTCCCAGCAGTTGTGGAAGCCTAATAGTAATAACTATTGTGAATACAAGAACAAATACTGATTGACTGTTAAGTCTGATAATGTTGTAACTATAATCTAGTTAGTTTAGAATTAATAAATGAAGTTGCACCAACGTTAGTTAAATTTTAAACTTCGTTTAATAAAAAAAAGCAAATCGTAGTTATATGTTATATGGAGTAATTGACATTGATGTCAAAAATTAGATACGCTTTTATTTATTTAAACCAAGTTTAAAATTTAACTAACGTTGTGGCAACCGGGCATAAAATATTTGAATTATAACAATAACAATGGCTGGTACTAAGAGCACTGTTTTCGAGTGTTTTAGCCTAGGTTGTTCTAAATTTATTTTACAAAAAATACATCAAGTAAAAGTGGTAGATAATATATTTCTCTATAAAATAATTGTTGATTGATTTTGATGATTTTTTGTACTTATGGGGTCACCTGGATGGTCAAATGCATAAGTCATGATTATAGGTCAAGAAAATTAAAAAATAAATTTCTGGATCTCGATAACAGCACAACCTACTGGGTCCAACTGTATTTAAGAACCATCCAACTGACTTAGGTTAAATTAGACAAAAGTTTCCATACTAGTACACCAATTTAATAATGATTTGTTTTCCCGATAAAAAGCATAGTTCACTAGAAATGTATGGATAAAAACGTTTCCCTCATTTACTTATTTCATATGATACAAGGACAGAGAACTATCAATAATTTATTTATAAAACTTTATTTGTTAATTCAAACGCAATTTGACTTATTTCTGTCAAACAAAAAATAGTTATACTACTATGTTATATTTTTACTATAGATTCCATCAAAAAAATATGTTAGTTGTATCTGAAATATGAGCCATAGAAAAATAATTTTCTACGGTAGTAAAAAACATAACTTTTTTTTCGATACATTTTTTCATTCTGTAGTTTTGGTTTTCCAAAGCAACATGCGATTCTTGTTGACGTGTTTTATATATTATATTTGTGACGATTTCTCTGTGTTTACAGAATTAAAGCCCGATTTAGGTGAATTAGTAATAAGCACATGTAATATTATCTATAAATTTATCTACTAGCCTTGAAGAAGACACAAGTGGTGTGTCGAAACATCGGCCTTGTAGAAAATAAAAATATACTGACTATCCCCGATTATTAATTATCCACATTTTTCTCAATATGTAATAGTTTAAAAATTATTTATAAATGAAAATATCACCGAAAATATGTTTTTTGTCTCTACATCATTAAATTGGTCAACAAGTGTGGCAACTTTTGTCTAATTTATATTTAACCGAAGTCGTAGCTCGATAGTTTTCGTGATCCCAATGGTGAGCCGTTAAAATGAAACACACTGTATATAGTGCATCCGGACGAAGGCCCGAAAAATAAAATTCCACCTTCATTAAATGACGAAAACAAAAATTATTAAAGGTGGTCGAAACGGGAATGGGCGAAGTGGACGTAGATGGACGAGTCCAAGATAAAAGTTGCTGGTTTAACTTCTTTTGCTTCTATTGTTTTTATGACTATACATTTTTCAATATTCTTTTATTGAAATCAGAAATCAATATTGACAGCAAACTGCGTAGTTCCCTAGTTTATTTTTAATAATAATTTGTGCCTGACAAAAGTGAAAAGATTGAGTTTTTCGTAATCCACTGTACATGCGCACAGCTTGTCACTATTTCCGGTTACAATGACAACGCCTTTTTGACAGGAAGTTACATATTATATCACTTCGTTCACAGTTTCACTGCTGTTGTATTGTTCAAGGTAAACACAAACAAGCAGCCATATCTGAAATGATTGTTCGTTATCCGCAATTTTAATGGACGGGAACGGTTTTTACATATTTCTTACCTACAGAAAAATGTTGGAATTTTTTACTGGAAAATATACTGAAATACTTTAAAAAAAATTACTGCGGCCGTCATTTTCACTAAGTTTACACGTACGGCAAAAATTTACTTTGCCTTGACTCTGAAAAGGTGATTTTTGTAAAGTAAAATTACTAGTACGTTTACACATTAAGAACAAATCTACTTTACTTTAGATGTTTAGATTATTGACTTGCCCTTCGATATGCGTTTACAGGAATCTTTCAAACTCACTTATTTTTGTGAGTAAAATCTTATATATTGGAAGAAAAGTACTTTTTCAAAGTCAAAGTATATATTGCCTTACTTGTAAACATTGTTTTTGTCAGCATAAATAGTTTTTTTTTTTAAGTAATTGCAAAAACTAATTTCAATTTTATATAGAAACACCTACATTGACATAGAGATATACTATTAAATAGATATTGAGATGAAATTAAATAACACTTTTTATAATAATTCTTTAGAATCGAGATGAGTCCCAATAAACCGGTTTAATATATTTTCAATATCAGTTTTTGTGTCTGCCTTGCTTCTCATTTTTGTTTAGTCATGTGGAATATGAACGATTTTTTAAAATTCCTTTGTTTGCTGAATATTAATAAACAAATTTAAATACAAAATGCAATATACTAATAAGAAAACAATAGATGCATAATTTAAGATACAGTATAAAGTTATTGTTATTGATAAGAAAGAAACATAATTCGAACATTATGCAAACATTTTTAACAATATACTTGTATTAACAAACAATAATTAATGTTCAATAATAATTTTTATATCGGGTAAATAGCTCCGTGATAACGAATTGGACTGTGGATTGTAAGATCCTCAGTTCGACTCCCTGTTGTGATTCCTCCTTCTCTAACACCTTGACATGAAAAATATAAAAACACGTACAACAAATTCTGAGTTAACAGTTCAGCTTCAGGTTTTCAAGAGTATCAATTTATTTGTCTATATTTATTATTTTAATTTTATGACGAATGGATAAGTTTACTAGAGTCAGAAAATGGCAAATAAGTCATTTATATTTTGACTAGACCCAAAAACATCAAACTAGAAGTTTAAAAAATATTATTAATTATTAAGATATATGAATTTTAAAGACCTTTATAATGACGGCAAAATATTATTCCGCATATTTATTCCGAATTATTATACACTTCTCTTATGAATGAGCAATAAGATTCTTGAAGTATCAAAAAAGTTTGTAACTAATTTGAAGATTTTTTGTTTTACCTTGAATTCGTAAGTATATTTTAAATACATAGATAATATATTATTTATTTCTAACTAATAAATATTATTTTAGGCCGACTGAACGAAATTAAAGATTTATCAGTGCTAATCAAACATTTGACTAAAATAATCTTACAGTTTATTCAAGTTTCTTCCTGTAATAAATGGAATTCATATACATTTCAATTACTTATCACGAAAAGTTATTTTAATTCCATATAAATAATTTTCTAAACAATAAAATAGAACATTTATGTGACAACAATTATTTACAATCTACTGTTTGAGATCAATTTACAATGACGTCACAACATTTAAAAAAAATCATTGTGGCTTAATGAATAACAATTAACACTTTTAAAATGTGTAGATAGGTTTCAATTTAGTTAGTTTCATAAAAAAAAATTATAAAAAAGGGGTGAATGACCCCATTGTGCATAATTTTTAACATCTTGACTCAGAATTTTTCTTATGTGTTTTTATATTTTTGTATATGTGTCAATGTAAAATAGTTTGTTCGACTCTAACTTAACCCTGATGGTGGCAATTATAACTGTTGAAATGTCGGCGTAAATTTTATTAAATAATTGACTGCAAGTCCGTTTTGTAGATATTCTTCCTATATTACTTTTTATTTTATGACTGTATTTGAGTAAATTTTTCTACATTTGTTTTATATTTGTGTGTCTATATAAAATTTTCTTTTTCAACAGTAACTTCTCCCTGATGATGACAGTTGTAAATGTTGAAACGTCGGCATAGTTTTTTAATAAAGTTCTTTTTTGATACAATTCCCAAATTTCCTCATCTGTTAACCAACGCATATTTTTCACATGAAAAGTTTCCAATTGTAAATTATTGTCAGAACGAACTCAAACTTCGTATGTTATTTTGAAGAATGATACTTTATGATGGTATGCTCAAAATACTACAGTGGCATCTTGCGGAAATTTACTTTACTTATTGAATGGCTCTCGTATTTTTTTAAATTCTACGAAATTAGGAGGTCCGAGACAGCACGCTTGGCTTTTGTGTTTAGCGGTTCCATGTAGTCCTGTCTGTCGTCGAGTGGGTGTCCCATCAGCACCGTGGTCCGCTAGGAAGTGGCCGTTGCTCGTGTGTGCTCTAGGTCAGGGTGCTGTTGCCGTGGCCGCGTGTCAACTGGCGTGCCGGCGCGTGCGCGCGCACGACACACGTGAGCGACCACGTGCTGTAACGTCCTGCCTCCTTCTAACCTGTCTCAAACTCAACATACACCGGCTGGATACAATGTTGGCAATAGGCAACGTCGCAACAACGGACGCCCATGGATTGCGCGAACTGCAGACAGCATGAAAGTGAAATTCGAAAGCTGTCTTAAGTGAGTATAGCGCGATTTACATTGTAATCTACTAAGGAATTTGGAATGGATTTCTTCTGTTGCTCACTGCGTGCAACCAAACTTCGAATATTCTACAAAGAAATGCAGGGAAAAGATCAAATTCAAGAACATCATTAAAATCTCCATCCACGCAAAAGCATGCCAAAAATCTGACGAGTTTGAAGTTGATGAGATTCCCACAATTCAGCCTATGAGACGTTCTTAGCACAAAATCTTATTTGCCAGATGAAAACAGTGGCAAACTTTTCACCAAATGGTTCACTTTTCATAGTTATTTACATACAATGGCTGGTATCACGAGCTCTGTTTTAGCGTTTTGGCTGTTTTAAGAGAAGTGTTTTAGTTTCGGTTTTAGCGCAGTACTATGTTCTAAAATTAATTTTCTTTAAACGTCATAAAAGTACGCAAAAATTCAATATTGTTGCTGCCGGCGTAAAAGTATCTCCTGGGCAACACTTCTACTCCAGCGGCGGACAAAGTAATATTATGCAAAATAGTTAGGTTGTAATTCAATAATTTGAGAGTTAAAAATGAAACAAATAAACAAAAATAACAGAGCAGCATATTCTATGGCAACTAGAAAAAAAGTTACAGAGAAATATATTATCTACCACTTTTATTTATTAGTATTAAAAAAAAAAAATTAATTGTAGAATATTTCTTGAATTTTTCAATTTTAACATCAAATTCGTAATCGGCGACCACAAAAACCCTATTACACACTTTTATATCTGAATTAAGTTAACTTTTCCAAAATGTGTCCACCATTTTGAATTATACAATTTTGACATCAAATTCGTAATCAGCGACCACAAAACTCATCCTTCTCATTTCCGGTCCACGCTGAACGTGCGTTTCCAAAGTTACTACCCGCTCGCACTTCCGTTACACCCTGAACAAGACATACAAAAAATAGTTATTTGTCAAACTGGAGAGGAAAGTGCTTCTTTTTCTCATTCGAGCTCGAAGTTTCGCTGCGCTCATGAGGCATTTCGAGCGAAAGTGGAAGAAGGTCTTTTCTCTCGTGTTAGGTACATTTCTTTCACGACATGTTTCTAAAAACGGTTTGCTAGGCCACACTTTGACAACACAACACAACAAAAACAACTGACTCGTTAAAAGTTAGGTTATCATTATCAAACGCAAAGCGGTGTAGCAGTGTTGCCAATGTATCAATCTTATATATAAATTAAAGTTGTCAAATTGTGATTTAATCTAGAAAAATTTAAATATTAAGACATAATTCTAAGATAATTTAAAGTATCTATATCACTAAAATAAGGATTTTCAATAAATTTAGGAATTTATTTATAATTTTTAGAATATATTTGTAAGTAACATAATGGTAATACTTCTATATTTTTCTCTCTAGAGAGAAAAAAAACACATTTTCCTCACTATTTCGAGAGAAGAACGATGGGGTTCTAGCATGTCGTGAAAAAAAAATATTTATTTTTATGACAAATGATATTTTAAAATCTTTTTTGTTTCTCTACAAAGTATAGGATTCAGATGTAAACAAGAATACAAATTTTCTTCAAAAATTAAGTTGGCACTGTAAGTTCAATTACATTTCTTTTCATCAGTTGCAATTAATAGTTTAGATTTAAAATTTATAATAATCTTGCAAATTCTCGAAAATTGACAGCATTAGCAAACAAAACGATAAAGGCCCTCAGTTTTTGTTGGCCGAAGCACGATAGCTCAAAAATAAATAGCGTATTTTAATTATTTCAACATACATACAAAACTTTTGTAATAATAGTAAACTGCTTTGACTGAGGATTCGACAAAAACTTAAGTGTCCAATTCGGATAAATTCTCCTGGGACAAATCACAAAATACCAATTCACTCAATAATCCAATAATGAACAAATTGAACGACGTCTCAGCCTTCACATTTCACAAAGAAATTTGAAAGAGCGAATCCAGTAAGTGAATTCAAACAATCGGACAAGTTTCGTGTACGTTAACGGAAAGATGTGAAAAGATACGATGGATGGCAGCAATCGAAAATCAATACTTGACGCTGTTTGTCACAGGACTCCGACGCTTCGTCAATTATAACTGATGTTCTCGTTATGGCAGATACACAGAGGCGTGAAAAGATATTGACGAATAAAGCAAATATAATATATAATAAATATTATACGATAGGTGTAGGAATATTTTATAGATCAATTTTTTAATTAAAAACAGAAATTAGTTCATAGAATAATGCAACTGTTTCATATTCTTGGAAAAAGGAAGCCAAAATATTGGAAGAAAAAGAATAGTAATCAAGAAATATATGAACATTATTTTTCATTTAGTAACCTTGGTTTAAATACATCGGGCAAAATTATATTAAAACTAATAATAGTACAATTAAATATAAATTAATTGAAGCAATTATTTTTGTATAAGTATCCAACTAGGATTGAAATGAATAAGTATATTTTAAAATTTAAACAAATAAGTTCCAATTTAATTCTTTACATAATATTAATATTTTATAATCCATACAATTAATACAACTAGTTTTATAAAATGGTTACGAATGATTTTGAAAATTTAAATGTGTCCAAAAATTGATAATTAATTATAAATTTGTCTAGGCCTAGTAAACTATAATGCATTAAATTTTATTATTTAAAATCAATATTTTCCAACTAATTTTTACACAACTTAAAAATATAGGAGTAATGGAAAATTTTAATTTTCAATTACCTATTAAAAAAAAAAAACATATTTCGAATAGAAGTAACAAAGAAATATTCTCTACCACTTTTTCTTGAAGTATTCTTTTTTATAAAATTATTTTATAAAATTGTTCAGGTGTTAAACCGAGGCTAAAACACTCAAAAACAGATCTCCTGGTACCAACCATTTTATTTAATTAGTTGTAGTAAATAATTCTGCTTAAAATTAATTTTATATAACGTCTATATACTTTCAACTAATTTTTACAAAATTGGAAAATTTTGGTGCGACTAAAAATTGTGAATTTCATTTCTAATTTGTGAAACGATTATATTTAATTATTAAAGTTATTATATCAGTGCGATTAAAATTGTAAATTTAATTTTAAATTTGCAAAATTATGCTCAATATTTTTAACGAGACATTAGTCAGCAATTCTGCATTAAAAGTTTTTTATTTAAAGTTAATATTTCCCAAAGCAATTTTAATGCTTATATATGCAAGACGTTAAGTGCATGTAATTTCACATAAAAAAGTTACAAGGTAATAAAAACTTGTATACATTCTTTTATATTTACCCGTTTTGATATCAGTAAAAATTACGATTACATATTAATTATTAAAGTAAAAAAATTAAATAAAAAATATTTCATACAAAATATAACGAAACGAAATTGTACTTTAAACTTTAAAGATTACATTTTACAGACGATAATGTCGCCACATTTTTACTTCACCTCTATGGTTCCACCACAACTATGTGTCAACTTTTTGGAAGACTGACTTAATAGCACTTTACGTGTAAAGTATATACGAGATCTGCCACACCTAAAACGAATAAATAATTCGATGATACACCGTGAATTTCAGCAATATTTACTTTTCTGTCATTCATGTATTACGAGTAGTATGGATACCAGCTGTACCTAGATTACTACTCTAGATAAAATGCAACATATGATGTTAATGTCAAACAACTTTGGCGTCATACTTTAAAATGTTTACTAATGAACGAAAATTATAGTTTAGAAATATTTGCGATATATTTGCTAATGTATTGTTTATTATTATGGATAGTAGATTATAAACTACCGTACTGTTGCAGATAAAATGCAACATGGGTTGTCAATGTTAAATGAACTTGTCAATTTATAAACAATTCTTACAATTGAACCAAGTAACCAATCGAATTTTTTCTTCGTTAGTAAAAATCTTCAAATTATGAAGACAAGTTCATTTAACATTGACATCCTATGGTATATATTATACATTTTATCTGGAAAAACACTGTGATATAAACTAGTATTCAAAGAACACAAAAGTAAATGTTGCATCTTTGCTGCAACTCACGTTATACCGGATGTAGAAGTGAAATGACAGAAACATTTCAATGCTATTTTTTTATTATTGCTGTATATTATTGTTGTTATTACAGTGTTCGTGTTCGTACAAGATTGTAGATATAATGGTGAATATGAAATTCATTTCTCTCCATTTTTTTTTCTGTTAAACTGTTTTAAGATATGTGCAAATATTTTTCGTCCGTGTTACAATTTTTCAATAAATATTAATTTTATTGATATATCGTGAAATACTAATATTTAGGGTAATCAATGGGCCTTTTATTAAATGTATTTTTGAAATCACTGTTGCTGTAAAAATATACAGCAATGTAAAAAAATAGCATTGAAATTCCTATACGTCACATTTCAATTCTACAACATGTGTATTTTTTAGGTAAATAAAAATAAATGTCATTACGCAATTTACCAATTTCTGGGTGTGGCACTCTGCTCAATACAAATCAGTATTATGATATATTTTGTGCGTAAAATGCGGTTACCAGTCGTCAAACAACGGCAACCAAGGATGGTAAGGGTGGAGCAGCCACAGGTAATTTTATGTGGTGAAAATAAATTATTGCAAGAGTCAAGTAGAATTTTGTAGTTCCTCTATAATCTGTCCTACTTAGCACTTTCAACTCTGTACTATGTACAAATCGATTATAACAGCATGAGTTTCTTGAGCGAGAGTTTAGTGAGTTTGGAGTTTTGTGAAAATATCAACGGGGCAGACTTGGCTAAATAAATTTAAAATATACAACCTTTTACAAGCAAAATAATGAAACCCACTTAGTACTAGTGTCCTTTTAAAAGGACGAAAAATATGTTTCTGCATTAGTTGATTTATCATTAATGCACAATATGTCACTCACTAGTGATTTTGTGATAGAAATTTTTTTTTCACGACATGGTAGGAAACCTCACCGTTCTTCTCCCGAAATAGTGAGGAAAATGTGTTGTTCCTCTCCAGAGAGGAAAATATAGAAGTGTTACCAATAAATATGTTATTTACAAAAAATATATTATAAAAATTATAAATAAATTCCTAATTTTATTGAAAATCCTTATTTTAGTAATATACATACTTTAAATTGTCTTACAAGTATGTATTTTTCTTTTTTTTATTTAATTACAAATTTAATTACAAATTTGACAACTTATTAGTTATTTAAGATTGGTTCATTGGCAACACTGCTGCACCGCCTTGTGTCTGATAACCTAACTTTTAACGTGTCAATCTATCAGTTGTGTTCTCAAAGTGTATTTTAGGCCCGAGCAAATCGTTTTTAGAAACATGTGAAAAAAATGTTGTATCTGACACGAGAGGAAAGCTCTTCTTCCACTCTCGTTCGAAATGCCTCACTCGCTGCGCTCATAAGGCAAACTTCGAACTCGAGGGGGAAAAAGAAGCGCTTTCCTTTCTAGTTTGACAAATAACTATTTTTTAAATAATTCAGTAATATCTGGGTTTGTATTTCTATGTACAACATCAAAATTTATAAACGCATTCAAGCGTAGCTCTTGATCATGAACAACAGGCAGGTCGTCTTTCTGGTGTGCAGCAATTATCGCTTTTCAGTGAGCGTAGTGCAAGCGCTTGGGAAGGGGTGTGTCTTGGCCAAGGAAAGAACAGCACACAACAGTGAGCGAGTCACGCTGATAACCGACGCGTGCGACGGCGGAGGCGGCAGCGGCGAAAGCAGCGCAAACCCTGACCTTGCCCCACATCGCTGCAGCGCTGCACCTTCCCTGCTTCCGCAAATTAGAGGATGTCGCGCGAGCCGATCGCGACGTCTGCCCGCCCGGCCGCCAGTGGCGTGCGAACCGCCAGGGCCCCGCGCGCACACCTCGACAAACCGGTTCCTCACAACACAAGAGACCACTCCGAGCTAGATGCTCTCTAAATATTTCTCTGGTAATTCGAGGACTGAATTATGAACTGACAAACGGCCAGATGCGAAAAGCTTACAACAAAAGACTCACTGCTTCACTACACTGTACTTATTTCAAAACAAAGTCCGCTCAAGCAAATGCAAAACAAATATTTTGTTTTATTATTTCCAAGATAAATATTATTATTTTGTCTAGGAACTATTTTATTTTAAAACATGACAATTAAGAATTAATTTCCTTTTAGCACTTTCTTACAAAAACATTAGTTTTACACATCTCAAAATCATCTAGATCGACAAAAACTATGAACGTTTGTAAAGTTGCATCACTTTATACATAGTTCATATTCTTTCCAATACCGAGACGCGGATTTTTCTCACAATAAATTATTGATAACATTCTCGACAATAAAATATCAACTAAATGTCAGCGAATTTTTCTAAGAAAACAAATGAATTGTTTATATTTCTAATCCCTCGTATACCAACATAAAAATTCTCTAGTGTTTAATATTTGACAAATAAATCAGTAATTTCATTTTGAGTCGATCTTTCCATCTACGAATAAAATACCGATTAAATTATTCGCCGAATGAATAGATGAAAATGTCGCATCGAAATTATAATTCAATTGTTATTAATTGTTCTAGCTGCCATTGTTTGACACATAATTTTTTTATTTATTCGACGAATATCTTATTCAGAAGTTCATTTGCAGATGTAAAGACTCTTACTAAATTTATAACAAAATCGACACAAAAAATAGCGTATATCACATATCCAGAAACTTTGCTCGGCCTGTCAAAATATACTCGCACTCGCAAAACTGCAGTTTCTGGACTAGTGATACAAATAACTATTATCTACGAACGATATTAAAAGTGGCCCTTTAAAGGTTGTTGAGCAAATTGAAAGTGTCACTTTCTGACACTAGTGTTAAAAGTAACATAGCAACGTCTTAAAAGTGATTTTATTGTTACTTTTAACACGTGCTAACGATTTGTATCAATAAGTCAACAAATATAACCCTACCTGTCAAAATATCATACTACATTTTTTCGTATTTACTAATACACTAAGAAGAACGTAGATAAAATTTTGTATGATGTACGTCTTAAAAGTGATTTATTTCGTTCGTGGAGTTGTTTCACTCGGCTTCACTTCGTTTCATAAGCTTCCCCATTTACTCATAAAATGTTACTTTTAACACATATCATAAATAACTATTTCATATTTTCACAAAAATTAGTTGAGCCTTTATATTCCATATAAAATTTGACAGCAAATTTACTGATATTTGTACGTAGCAACAAAACGAATAGCAACCAGCAACTGTTAATATGTAAAATTCTTCAGTAGTTAAAAAGTTTAAATTAGCTTTAAGTAAAACTTGCATACGGTAACTTGATTCTCGTTACTGAAATTTATACGATGTAAAAAGGCAGATTATACTCAAGTACACGTACGAATTCGACTCAATGTAGAACTTATCCTAAATATTTTATTAATAATCTTAAATTTGAAGTTTCCTTTGAAAATTTCCACATGTTCTAGAAATAATTGTTTGACGGACTAATAGATTCAAGTACTCAATTTTCTCATTTTTAAATGCAAATTATTTATGATTTCGAAATATATCACAAACATCACTTAAAAATACGTCAATAGTATAATTAATGACAGACAGGTTAAAAGTTTTCATAAAATAAAAACTCTTTGGGATCAGACTTACAAAAACCGTTCAAACATTGCAAAATGTTAAAATAGTGAAACTTGTACATAATGCAGCCATCTATAAATCTCACTTACAGTCCTTGACTTTCTTTTGCTCGACTACAGTTACCTATGGTGTTGCTGATTAATACATTTCACAATTTCTAACCCGAACGTGCTGTCTGTGTATACAAAATGAACCTGGATAGATCATATTACAACCCCGTTCTCATTTAGCTGTCATTTCAAGGTCAAAGTTCAGCATCGGTGTGGGAAAAGACTCAACGGTTCCGAGACAGTTATTACATTGTCCATAACACAACGGAAATCGAAACATAAAGGCGCGTTTATTTCAGCCATGCCGAGCGCAATAAACATAACAGAGCTAGAATTATTTCAAATAATTCTGTAACGACCTCTCTGTAACATTAAACACACAAGAATATACAGAATGCAGATTTCAACTTTTAACAAAAACAGAAGTCTTCAGATGTTGAACAACGTTGTGGTAGATTACGCAGGTTGTGTTTTTGTTTTAGTGTTCATTGTTTTCTTTTTATGTACAATTTCACATTATGCATGGCTAACTAGATAACAGTTGCCAACGTTAATGTTGTGATATTCGAAGAGATAGAAATGGAAAAATAGCAATGTATTTTAATGTAAAATAAAATAAGATTATTCTGAAGTTACAACTTTGCAATTTTAATCAGCTTTCCGTCTGTTCAAATACAGAAGTTAGCAATTGTGTGCTAGTTAATGGGATTTTATGTTATTTTGAGGTTAGATTAAATCCTCGACCACATCGCAGTATACCTAGGCTAAGTTGAGTTGTTGATAATGATCGTAATTGTATTAACAACTTAAAAAACTAAAACAGTCTATTTTTTATAAGTTAAAATGTAGCTATATTTCCAAAAAGAATAAAAATATTAAATGTAACATTAGTAAATAAAATTGTGTTGCTCAAGTAAAAATTATTATGATTTACTGAAGAAGTTAATCTAGATCAATTCGAGAAATAGTCAGTGATAACTTACCTTCATCCATCCTCCTTGCTGAGTAACAAGTGAATAAAGGAGGTACAGATCCACCTCGTGTCCCCCAATTGTTGGACACTTCCGAAATGGAGTCCTAAAACCACCACATTATGTGAACATTTTCTTTTTTTACAAAAAATTATATTGAATACAATATTTTTTATCAGTATCAAAACCTATTTAAAAGGCCACAACAATATAATTTATGGTAGTTACCAATAAATTAAATTTATTGACTTACACAAATTATATTTATAATGAATAGTCATGATCAAAAAAGTATTTGTGTGGCGTAAAAAAATAAAGTATCCTACGTATATGTACAATACAATAAAAATAATATTTAAAGATAATTATAATTATTTTAATCACAGAACATGATTTAGCAATTATAAATGTTTGGAAATGTTTATATTTATTTAATTCAAGTACGTGCCCATTAATAACGTACGCCTATGACAGCGGCTGACATAAAACTATACAAGCATTTTGTATGTAGTTTGCTTTACGTGTTGGTAATAATTCATTATGGTGGAAAATGATCATTGGCATTGAACAAAATTATTACATACTTAGCCAAACTAGAATATGCAATGAACAAAACACAAGCATATAAACAAATATGAAAATGATTATATTTTGTTTTGCATGTGACCCAATATAACTAGGCTGCAGTACAACGAAACAGCAATAAGTATTTAACTAGCAATGCAGGTGATAATGAGTATTATCTGATGTAATGAAATGCTGTGCATTTCTCAAGCCCCAGCAGAGGATAGTAACTCACCCGCGTGTATCGTGGAAGTGGTGCAGATCTCGTATGAACCCATCTCGTTCTTTGGTGTACGTCGCTGGGTCCTTGTCCAGGTGTCTGGCCATCGCAACGCGTTCTATCAGCGTTCACTGCACCGCACGGGTTGCACGCGCACATTTAGACGCACAGTTCACGTGTCCCGGCGCCGACGGCGTTCGCACCAGGTTGTATTGTCCCTCGCTCGACGTGGGGTTGATCCGCAACCGCTAGCCAGTAGCCGACTCCCCGCGGTAGCACAACGTTGCACTAGTAATAATGCGCATAAACACTACAAATCACTCTCGCGCGTTCATTTTACCATCAAATTCACCTCGAACCGAATAAAACATACACTGTAGACATTATAAAACGAGCAAATTCACTACCAAAAACACACAACGAACTTTATAGTGCTAACCCATGATGCTTGACAAGACTATATATTAACAACATGGCGGCCGGTGCTGATGTTTAATAGGCGCGAAAGGCGTTCGTTCAATATTCTGAATTGTGTTTGACGTTTACTACACTTGATGATTACCAGATAGAATGAATTTTCCTTAATTTGTAGGAGTTCGGAATCCGGTATTTGCAGCGTCTTTTATCTTGATAAATAAATAAATTGAAATTTATGAAGTTCACATTTCGACCAGCAGGGTCATCAGCATTACGGTCGACGACAGCTGTAGATGTTGCGTCGGGCTGACCTCTATTGACGTTAATGCAAACTCTGCGATAATATATTTAATATGGCGTACTAAACTGAACAAACAGGGGCCGTAATATCCGCTTATTTATTAGAAATTTTAATAAACATTTGAATACAGCTTATTTTAATAATCGATAGCAATTATAATATATAATTATACAGGGACATGGCATTTTTGTTTTGAATTAATGCATGGATAATATTAAAATACAAATATTTAAATAAAAAAAAAATTATTTATATTGCGTAAATCAGTAACTCTATTGTTTAGATAGAATATTGAAGTAAATGACTAAATAAAATTTGAATTTTTTTAACTGCACAAACACATGTTTACCTTCCATGCTTCTTCTTTTTCTTATTGATTCTTATTTGTCATTTTGAAAAACACGTGTATATGTGAAATATATTAATTTATATTTTGTCAGCATATAAATGGTTTATAAACGCAAAAAGTATCACCGTGGTGACACACATTTAAAAAAAGGTTGGAGAACAAAACGAAGGAAGAGAGATTTAGATGAAGTAATATACCTATATTTATGTGGTTATGTATTATTGACAAAACGTGATGTTGTAGATTGATGAAGATTTGAAAGACGAAAATGCAACCAAATTGCTAAACCAAGAAACAGACGTTGACAAACCAGGCCAGGCACAGTTTTATTGTATTCACTGTTCTCGCTATTTTATTAATAATACAGCTCTGGAAGACCACTTCAAAACTAAGGTTAGAAATATTTTTAATCACAGCTTAAATATAATTCTAATATTTATTGTTTCATTAGGTTCACAAACGAAGATTAAAAGCACTTGAATTAGAGCCGTATTCTGTCGAAGATTCAGAACGAGCTGCTGGGTTAGGTAGTTTTAAACAAGCTGTAAAACGAAAAATTGAAACTCAACCTTCCAAGAACGAAATAAAAGAAAGTTCAGATACAACACCATCGAAAAAATTGAAAACATCTGATGAGCAATAGTTTAAAAAATGTTTTCATCACATTTAATTCACAGATTTTCTAAATTATGTTCCATAAATTTATTAAAAAGTTCAAAATATACTACATCAGCTTTATATATTACAGGCGATAAAGCACATGATACGTTTGCGGTATTAAATCCACACTTAGATTTTGATGAACGATTACAAAACAAAAACGAACTCGAAAATAATTTGAAACTTAGAGGTGTCAAAGTAAATTTAGATGATATTATTCGATTATGGAATTTTTATAAACATGTAGAATCAAAGAAAGATAATTTAGAAGAATCACGAATAAGTATTTCGCAAGCAATTAAAAAATTGTCAACGAAAGGTGACAAATATGCAGAGAAAATAAACAATTTAAAAGCTCATGGTAAAATGGTCAAAGAAGACTTAAAAGTTTTGAAGGCAGAATTATGGTCGGTAGAAGAAAAAGCAGCAATTAAAGTTCTTTCATTACCTAATGTTCTTCACAATAAAACACCTGAATCAGATCTTGCTATAATCCATACATTTTCTCAACAGCCAACTGTTAGTTCAAAACTACATTTAGATGTTGCAAAAGATTTAGATTTAGTTGAGTATATCAATCCTTATAATTATTACTTGAAGAATGATGCTGCCTTATTTGAAACATGTCTTACATTTTTCTTAACTGATTATTTACTGGAACAAAATTATTCTGCATTTTCAAACTCAGATTTTACACGCAGTGTAATTGTAGAAGGCTGCGGTTTAGATTTCTCAAATACTTCCAAAGTTTTCGCCGTTAACGAAGATGATAATGAACATAAACATGAAAATAGTAGATTACATTTAACTGGTGGTGCTTCGTTAACAGCCTTCATGGCATATTTTTGTAAACATACAGTTTTTCCATCACAATTACCATTAAAATATTTTTCCGTTGGTAAAAAATATCAACCGGTTGTAGATAATGTCAATTCGTTGTTAAATGTTACACAAGAATCATCAGTTAATATTTTTGTAGCAACTAAAGATAATAGTAAAGAAATGAATGAGGAATTTGACAAAGTTCTTCAAGACACTATTAAAATTTATGAGACATTAGGTTATCATTTTCGAGTTTGCTTTTTACCAGCAAAAGATTTACATTCTTGGGAGAGTTTACGCGCAAGTTTTCAATTATATTCTTCGCATTTAAATGATTATGTAGAAGTTGGTAACCTTAGTTTGTGTGGTAATTTTGTTAGTAAACGATTGTTATTTAATTATGGAAAAGGATATGATATACATTATCCTTGTGTTATCATAGGCACTATACTTAGTGTTCCAAAAATATTATCATGTGTTTTAGAATCTGATGATTATAGTAAGAAGACTTTATTACCTGATGTGTTGAAACCTTATATTGATAACTGATTTGTTATATTTTGTAAACAATAAAGACTATTAATAAATTATTTAAATGAAATTTTATTGTTTTTTAATGTTTGATAAAAATATAATTGTAAAATATGATTAATAATCTAATGCGCAGATTAAAGCAACACCCCTCTTTATCCAATGTTGCTCACTCTTTTCACTTGGTATTTCGACAGCAACGACATAATTTGTTGAATGTCCAGTGGTAGATAAAGTACCAGCTCTAGTTAAAGTTTTATATACTGGGCATTCATACACACCTGTTAACGGCTTACGGTGATTTTCTTCTGGAACCATCCAAATTGTTGGCATATCTAAAATATATTTAAAAATTTGAGTTGAAATCACAAAGATGTTTAAATTATTTACCAGTATATAATTCTTTCGGGTATGATTCATCTAAACACATTTTATGTGAATTCCATCGTGATCCTTCCAAAAACAACCCGTAAATACAACAACCATCATTTGGTTTCTTGGATGGTGCTTTATGTAAAATCTGCACAAGAATAAATAGTGAATCAATATTGTTAAATAAATTCTAAATAGGTGCTACCTTAAAACCAAAATTAATTGTATCAATAGACACAACATATTTTCTTGCATAATTTTGCAAGGTTCCAGTTAGAAAAGCTTGAGGAAAATAAAATCCAGAAATCCAAAATGAAGGTGGAATTCCATGGTTTACCCAATTTAGTAGAAATTTTACTCTTGCATTTAAGTCACTCACCCATGCACCTAATGATGAGTTTTATTATTTTACAGGTTTATGAAAAAATATTCTAACATCGCAATTTATGAATTTTAAATATTAGTATTTCTTTATAATTTTTATGGAACTAGATTAAAAAGATATGTAAAGATAATACAATTTCAGTAAAGTACATGATGATGTTAAACTGTGTTAATTAATATTATAGAATTCAAAACCAAGACAAATTGATACCACAGTTAATTTTTCGTATGCTACTTAAAATTTTTTTCAAAACATGGCACATAATACATCATTCAATTTTAATATATACCAATTTTTGATAGTGGGATAAATAGCTCCGTGGTAACGCATCGGACGGTTTATCGTGAGAGAGTTACCATTTAAATTACCTTTGTGGTTCCTTCTCCACTAACACCATTGAGGGCCATTACTTGACGGCTGGCAATTGTACTTCATGCGCAAAAATATATCATTTACCGAGATCTGCATATGCAGAGTGCCATACCCATAATGGGTAAAAGACGTGATAATTTTCTTATTTAATTTTTCATAGTAACAAACAATAATAACATTTTTTAAATCTATTACGTCATATATAGAAATAAGGACAATAAATACATACCAAGAGGTTTAAGTGATGGATAGGCCTTATTTGCCCACATATCGGGCACTTGATTGACAAACAAACTGTTAGCCATAGCTTCCAGTTGTTCAGACATCACAACGAGACCCTTCAAAGCTTTTAATAAATCTCGCAAAGATTGTTTAATAATTTTGAGTAATCTATTAAAGCGGATCACTTCTTGAACTAAGACAGTGTTCAATGATTCTTCATACATAACTGGATACCTAAAGATAAAATAATATTTATCTATTTAGTTTTTTTTTTTCTAAATAATTTAAAAATATAAATTTTTCCCAAATTTTTATTTTCCCTCCGATATTCTTATAGTCCGGAAGCCGAAAAGATAAAATTATTAATTATGTAAAAACAGTAATGTTTTACCGTCATCGCGGAAGTTAGTCATACTTAGAAAACTTTTCTTTCAGAAAAACTTGGTATGACAAACCCTATTCTGCCGGAAACACCTGCCATACCTTTAAAGGAGGCGACCGTTAGTAATATTTCACCGTTATTGCGTAGAAACAGTGTCATGAAAGACAATGTATAGGCGAATATTTAAATTTAAAAAGAATAAAATAAAGTGAATATAATTAACAATCTTTTATAATACGACATATGACAAGCACTATTATTCATTTTATCTGAATTTAAACTTAAATCGTCATATTTAATTTTTCTGAAATTAACACTTTTTGACATTATAAAAAAGAGTCTTTAGTAAACAGAGTAATTTTCTCATATGTGCTATTAGACTTATTACAAATAAAACATTTCATTCTGAAATTGCAATAATAAAATGGAGAGATGAAAATTAACTTTGTAACAACGAAAAATAATATGTGGCGCACACAAAAATACTGTTTCTACGCTATCACGGTGAAATTTTACTACTGGTCGCCTCCTTTAAATAGGTACTTATGACAAATGTTTGTCATACCAAGTTTTCTGACAGAGTATAAAATTTCCTAAAAAATACTACCGTTTTAAATAATGGGGTCTTTCGCCATTTTCTTTTTATATTTTTTTATGAAACATTCTCTTTATTGAAGACTATCTACACTTTTAAAAAGTCTTAATTGTTATTCATTAAGCCACAATGATTTTTTTTAAAATGTTGTGACGTCATAGTAGAGGTGTTGCTGGATCTAAAACAGTACAGATTTAAATAATTTTTGTTACATAAATGTTCTATTTTATTGTAATAATAATAATAAAATAAGTAAAAAAATATATGACTACAATTATTTACAGTCTGTACTGTTTTAGATCCTGCAACACCTCTACTATGACGTCACAACATTTTTTTAAAAATCATTGTGGCTTAATGAATAACAATTAAGACTTTTTAAAAGTGCAGATAGTCTTCAATATAGATAAAGTTTCATAAAAAAAATAATAAAAAATGGTGAAAGACCCCATTATTAATTTTATTTAACATCTTTTCGGTTTGATATAATTTATTACTAGCGATTTATACAAAAGTTTTTGAATTCCGCGATGACGGCACTTTTGATGTCAGCGGCTCCTGGCCTATTATACGAGTACTATACCATAAGTTCATTATTGAAATTTTTATAATTTATTACTTAAACGCGTTAATAAAATATGCGTGTTATTTACTTAGCAGTGATGGCATCCAAGTCCATGGGCTCAGGAATTTGGCTAAGAACATAGTTGGTGACATTGGCGGTGATTTCGTCTTGATTTGTGGAGCTGCCACCGACGGAACGTGGTTGTAGCGCCAGCAATGTTGCCAGTCCCACATAGGTGTCGGCCTGTGCACGGCTGATGTCGGCGTTGAAGTGTAGTCCAAAAAGGTCTGGGTCGTCGTTGATCGGCAACTTACGAATGTAGTCCAAATATTCATTGAGCGTGTATTCTGACGGAAGCTATATAGATAATGAATTGAAAGTGATTTTTGAACTTGTTTGTTGATTTTTCAACTCACTTGATAATATTTGCCGGCTGCATCAAAAACGTATTCATCTGATACAACTTCTATTTTGTAATAATCAGCCAAAAGATTCATTAAACATCGTCTATCCCAGTCATCCGTCACTCTTCCACCGTAATTTATATGCCCAGCGGTGTAAACAAGAACCTAAATTATATGAATTTTTAAATTTTAAATCGGCACTTGTGTAAGAAAAATGAACTGATAAATAGGGTAAAAAACAATAATTCTGAAACTTTGAATGCCAACTTTCTATTTACAATAAAATTGTTTTTCTATTCCTGTATAATTATGAATAATAATTCAGTCGTGATTACAATTACAATTTTTTTTTACGGTTTCACAAAAAATAGTGTCCTCAAAATCCTTTAGCACCCTAGAGATTGTCTTGTCTCAACCGTATGCGGCCTCCGCGACAATTTTTATCTCAGTACGTTAATGAGTGATTTCACGGCTTTGCTATACAAATAACTATTTAAAAGTTGGTTCTAATTTTATATTTCAAATAAAATTTAATATGTACCATGGCACTGAAGTTACTTTTTATCGATTCATATGGTTTATTTTCGTGATAAAAAGAAAATCTTCAATGCCAGATACATTAACTTTTAAACACAAAAAAATAACTACACTGATCCTTTACCTTGAAAGGAATGTCAGCGTATTCCAACAAAAACATGTGCAACTGCGAAATGCAGATTCTAAGATCACCATCAGTGAATTCATACGGAATGTTAAATCCAAGTGGGCCAAACTTCCTTCTTTCAATCAGTACGCCGTGAAAGAGACACAAAGAGAACAATAACCAACGAAATGTTGGTACTTTTGGAGCGTCGGAGTGAAAGAAATCAGTCATGTCTGCGATCTGTGCCATATAGGCGCGCAACATATTCGCCTTAACTCCCCGTGGCGGCTCCACTGTCATCTTGCTACCATTTTGCAAAATAGAAGCAGGGAAATGTGGCGATGGCGTCGATGTTAACCAGATGCGAAAATCTCGATGACAAGTATCTGGAGAAATGTTCTCTACTAGACGTTCTAGACGAGGCATCCAGCTTGGTGCCAAATGACAATTCTGAAAGAAAACCCACTGGCCTATTTCCATGCCATCCTCGATCATTTTCTCTGCTCTTGGACCTTGTCCTTGTCCCAGCGAAATGACAGACATTCGTTTAGAGAATCGCATACGATCGGCGAACTTATACAGATCAGCAGCGGGATCGGTACCCGTTGATAGTACGAAAATAAGTGGCGTCGTAGGACTGGACTCTTGGAACATGGCGGTTAGGTCACTCGTTTGGGGCTCCACGAAACGTTGGCCTAAATGCTCTACCAGGTAGTCTTG
This sequence comes from Poecilus cupreus, assembly GCA_963942605.1. Classification (NCBI taxonomy): domain Eukaryota; kingdom Metazoa; phylum Arthropoda; class Insecta; order Coleoptera; family Carabidae; genus Poecilus; species Poecilus cupreus. Next base: position 6,438,446 of record OZ012714.1, on the reverse strand, counting down.
CATGCCATCTGTTACCTTATCAGGACGTAGGCATTTCAGAACCAATAAATGTTCAAAGTCATCTAATATTGATTCGATGTGTGCTGGTAATAGTTCTCTAAAAGATTCAGAAAATTTATAATTTATCAATATTTATTTTTCTTTTGTGAAACAAGTACCTATGAGGGAATTTAGAATCGAAAATATGTTTATAATGAGTCAGATTCTTGCCAAACGTGTTGATAAAAGATTCAAATTTAGGCAATTGTTGCAGTGCCAAGATCTCTTTCCACGATCGGGCTGAGAGCCATTGCGGTGCAGGATTATCTAATTGCTGTAAAATTCAATTTTAACGAAGCTATATAATTTTATTCTACTATTTAAAAATTATAATAACTGAAATTTATTAAGAGAAATCGGGATCCTTCACCATTTTTAGGAATCTTTCTCTAAATTGAAGACTATCTGTAGTTTTCAAAAGTCTTAATTGTTATTCGCATTATTTTTTTAAAATTGTTGTGACGTCAAAGATGTTTTTTGCTGTGGATCTCAAAAAGTAGGGATTATAAATAATTGCAGTCCCATAAATGTTCTATTTTATTGTAAGATTATTTTAGTTAAATGTTTGATTATTACTGACAAATTTTGTTAACCTGTGTCATTTATCATATCTTTAATTTCGTTGGGTCGACCTAACAACGTGGTTTCATTCATGGGGTACGTTTCATTATCGCGCGAATTCTCAAACAAGTGTAATCGTATTATTTGGTTACGAATTCAAAACAAAACAAAAATCATCACATTTGATGCCAACCATTTGACACTTCGACAATCTTCCCAATAATAAGAGAAGTACGAAGAATTTAGAATAAAATAGATGGTGAGAGAGAAGTTTAAACCGAAAAACAAAACACTCTGACGCCAGAATTATTGCTATCTTTATAACTCAAATATCTTAATAATTAATAATATTTTTTAAACTTCTATTATATCTAGTACAATGTTTTCGAGTCTAGTTATAATATAACTGACTTATTTGCCATTTTTTGACTCTTGTGAAGGACCCCCATTATTGTAAAAGAGATAAATATGTACTTTGATCGGCGAACCACCAGCAAGGAAGAAATGCCATTCATGCGCGTTAATTTTTTCCTGGTCCAATAGAATTCTAACGCACACCAAAAAGGCAAAAAGCATCTTGTGTTTTTCAAATAAGCTTCTGCATACGTTGCTGAATAAACTAAATGTTAAATAATCATTTATTATTTCTACGCGTTCTTCCAACTTTTCTGTAAGAAGTTAAAACAATTCTTTTATTTTATGGAATAAATGTTTATTATTTGTATTGTGAATTGCTGAAAATAGTTCGAAGAAGAGTTATGTCTGTTTTACACGACGCAATTTATTGGCCAAGCTTTCTTGTCAATTTATTGTTGTGTATAATACGACACTTTGAGTTAATTTTTTCTTGAACTATAAATTCGTCAATTTATTGACGCATTAGAACATGTTCTATTTTTCAACAATTTTTTTAGAGGATTCTAGAAGATTTTAGTCATTGTCAATCAGTCAAATTTTTTTATGATTAGTTGTCATTTTTGTGCGTATAGCTTGAACCAAAGATATTAGTAGCATAGGTTACAGCGACAGCTCATATATTGGTACTGCCGAAATTGTCACAATGAATTGATGGAAAACTTGACGTGTGTAAAACGAAAAACAATATTTTTGTTAAATAATATTTAAGGCTGATACTTCCATATCCCGATAAAGTCAAGTAGAAATCGGTTTGTTATAAAATATCGTGTTTTATCACATGTTTGAAATTTTTATCAATAAAAGTAACTTACCACATTTCTCAGTGTTCGCCATACTCCCTACGAAAATATTAACATACCACTCCAGCGAATACTGATACATCGGATCTATATTCGGCAGATCAGCCAAACAGAAAAATAGAATCTGGCCGCGGTTTGCCACTGGAATATACTGCGCACGCGTCATGTCAATATCCAACTGCGTGATTTCCGCAGACTCAACCTTGGCCTTAATCTCCTGGCTCTTGATCTTACTGGCCTCTAACGTGGTGATGAGGTCGATATCATCTACTGGAGATCCTTCGCTAGCGCTGAGCTTATAGAGAATGCGGTCCTCTATGTCTTTGAGTTCTTTACGCATTAGAGCGCTGCTGATAACCAATGCACTGCGAGCCTCTTCTAAGTCTGGGCGTTCTTGCATTACTACCAGAGCGAGGAGCTGGTCTTGTAGACCACTACAGGGATTTTAATGTCTTGTAATATAATTCCGACATATTCCGTTTATTTATTTTTTTATTAGTTTAAGTCAAAGTAATATAAATATGAAATTTAAAATGAAAAAACTAATTTATTGTTAATCGATGTTAATCCGTCAGTGTCTCATTGTTTTGTTTTACAGTTGTTTGTTAATAATTATCCAGTATTTGAAGAAAATTGGTCATAACAATATATAATTTTTTTTTTCTAAATTCAGTATCAATTCTACACTCATATATATAGTAATACTGGAACGCGCACTTGTTTACGAAAGAGAAAAACTAGCCTGAGACAGATAGATATCGTGCGATACTCTTCATTGTCAATCACTAGTTTGTAGAACGGTTACTATGAGTTTGTTGAACAGCTGCTATATAAAAACAACCGTTTAAAAAAAAAAACATTGTACAACAAAGATAAATAGACCTCATCGAACTGTCTCTCCCGGCTCGCATTTTGAACGTCAGTGAGCGTTCCAGTATAAAGGTCAACTGAATATTTTAAAGGTTACCCACATACACCCACGTATTTGCTTGCAAACGGTATTATTCTCTTTTTGTTCATACCTGGGTACTAGAGTAAAATTAACCAATAACACTTTGATGGAAACTTCTGGGGTATAGTGCGGATTTGGTAGCTTGGTAGTAATGTACAATCGGAAGTCAAAATTGTACGGTATTACATTATCACCTAGTTTCAACATCCATTGACCACTTTGTCTAATCAATAGCAAAATACAGACATGTTTAATTTGATATTTTATTAGTTTATAATTTAAAAGATGTTTTACCTAAACAGTTGTCTTTGCAAAACAGGATCTAACGCCGGGTCCAATTCTGTTGCTACATTTTCTATGAGCATAGGCTTACCAAATCTTATTGCTGACTCTAGTGTTCGTATTAGATCTTTATCTGCTAATTTTACTACGTGAATACCCACATCTTTGCCCTAAACATAAATTGAATTATATTTCATTAAAATGTTGCAAACACTTTCTGCATTGATTGCAAGGTGAATGTTAGCGCAATATTGCAATATGATCGTAATTAAACTTAGAGAACACTGAAGATGCAAGTTTGCCGTTCTTGTTTATATTTACTGAGTGTAAGATTTTCCGTTTAGTGTATCTGTTAATTAATTGAAACTTATGGATATAGTGAATTGAAATTCCAGTGAATTTTATACGATAGTTGCTGTTCATAACTAATTTCAAATTAATGAAAATTTTTGAACTTGGAAGTAATATTACGACGCGATTCACAGAGTCTTCTCAAATGATTCTGATTCTATTTTGTTTGATAAATATTAAAAGCAAATGAATTTCTAAAGAATTTATGCAATTTAATTAAATCATATTTTTATAGTAGCGTTCAATATTTACTTCATAATTCAGGTGTAGCATGTTATATAAATTATTGTGTAATTTATGTAATTAAGATTATGATTTTTTAAATGTTTTACAAGTATTAATCTTGCTACTGTTTTTTTTTTAAATATATTATTTTGTAATTGGGATTCTTCCTGTAGGGTAATAATGATTTTTATTATATCGAAAGGTATTACTTTCAAATATTTTAACTTAATTTCTCTTAGGAATTTTTATCACTTCGGAAAGTTATGTGTACTTACTGAATTCTTGATCCACTTATTAGCCTGGCCTTGTGGATCAATAAATAGCGGCCATCGTCTGGAATGCGCTACTAGTACAGCATTCTCCACGCTGAGTGCATCGCGCGGTAGTCCATCCAGTTGCCAGCGCCGAATCATCACGGGGTCTCCCAGAACGGACACGGGGTCCACGTTGGTTGTGTAGGGCACATTCTCGCGCGAGATCACCGCTGTCCATTCGGTAAGCAGCTCCCGCCGATAGCTGTCCGTGAAGGGCGTGAGATACGCAACAGCACCGGCGCATATGAGGATGTCGCCCGTGACGTATTCCACGCCGGCTTCAATGGTCTCGATGGTCGACATCCAACGTACGCGTTCATCGGATAAGCCGCCCACTGCGCGAAAAATAATAAATAATGTATCGAATGAAAACACAAATAATGGATACACATACAGGCTGTAACATAAATAGGTACATTAAATTTAACTAGTGATAGAACGCGTCGAGAACAGCAATATTTTTAATAACTTTTTTCTAAATCTTCTAGTTTTCGAGTTAAAATTTTTTTTAAAGTTGTTACAAATTTTATTATCCGCCAATGGAAAAAATTCGTCCACGAATAACAATCCTTACGCCTCAATGTAGAAGAATATTGCAACACTGCTTTCCTATCACGATATAAGTTTTTCATGTTGATTTTGATGGATTAAATTTTCTCGACAATCATCAAACTATATTATGACTATGAGTTATATAAATCTTACCTAATCTAACGGCGCGATTCATTCTCTCTTCACACAACTTCATCTCATTTTCTTTGGCCTCTTTGAACTCGACTTTCAGCCTCAACTTCTCGTTTAGTACTTCGAGGTTCTCGAGGACTTTCTGCATGTTTGCCTGAGCAGCGGCCAAGGCTCGTTCTGTTTCTGCAAGTTCTTCCATGGCTTGTTTCAACGCCGCTCTTTTCGGCGCAACGGCTAGGTTTACAAAGTAGTATTTGTACATGGCGTGTACCCACATACAGAGAGATGTACACGCTTTTGACACCTAACGATTGAAAAGAAATACTATGTAGTAAATATAAATAAATAACACTTCTCTCCTGCGGTGAATATACAATTTTTTCACGACTCCAATATTTCCAATGGTTTTTATGTATTTCAAAATTATTTGAATTGTAATGTAATTTATGATAGTTAGCTTTGATTTGTTTAATTTTGTTCATTTTCTACATTTTTTGAACATTTTCCCTCACGACGGGAGAGAAAGTGTACAAATCTCCCGTAGATAAGAAATTGGCTGTTTCTGTCATGATTTTGGTATCATAGAAACCGAGTTTCTCTCCCGTCGTGAAAAAATTACTTTTCACATGTTGCTATGTTACTTTTAACACTTTTTTACATATCTCATCAATTGTCCAGAAACTGCTTGTTTTACGGCCAAGACTGGCTAAAGTAGGGACTTTTGTAAGGTTAGGGTTGGCATCAATTGGCTGTCAAATACAGTGGTGGGCGCGTTCGGCGGGCTCACAGCGGTCGCAGCGGCTGCAGTGCTGTCAAATGTCATGCGTCCAGCGTACTGCTGTCTATAGCGCGTTTTGACAGCGGCTGTCAGCGTTCGCAGCGTAAACGAACAACGGTTTCTTTACACAGCGTATATTTATCCTTGTCTAGAATTGTCATTATTTTCACAATATTTTCTGTAACTCTTAATACAACTTTATAAAATTATTAATAATATCATCTAAATCCATTATTATATTAATTTAATTATTGAAATAAATTGTTCACTTTATGTAAATAAATTTCTTTGGCAATTTACTTGCACTCTTGGCGTTTGAAAATAATACGCGGGAATTGCGTTCGGCGAACGCCAACCCTAATCTTATAAAAGTCCCTAGTTTTTTCCGGCCTAGGTCTGAAACCAAACAGTACCTGGACGTGCGTAAAACTAGTGTTATTGACGGAGGCACGAAAATAACTATTCCAGTTTAACAAAAAAAATAAAAATGTAAATGTAATCACTAACTTGCAGAATCTTCTCCGGCTGAAAGGCAGGGTCATTGACATACTTCTTCAGCGCGTTGATCATACTCTCGGTGATCGATTCTTTATCAAAATTCATGAGCGATTGCAAGAATTGTCCGGGGTCAGACATCATATTCCTTCCAGGTTCCCAGTAGTCGTTGAGCTTCTCTCCCAACTTCGGACCCGGAACTTTGTTGGGCTTGATGTCTTTAACAATACAGATGGCCTCGATGACGAAGATGACACCGACTGGTGGACGTTTCATTGCTCGCACTTCAGTGATGTCGTTCTTGTTAAGAGACTGTAGTGACTTTTCAGCAGCCATCAGGGCAGGCAGTGCTTCAGCTATTTTTATTTAAAAGAATCGTTACAAAAATTATTAATTTAAATAATATGCAGGAAATTGCATAAATCTTATTAAACATGTAAAAATCCAATGATCGGCTGAGTCAGTCACAACCACTGAAATAAAGTAATTCTGGAACGCGCACTTGTAGGCTTTTATGAAAGAAAAAACGAGCCTGAGACAGACAGATGTCGTGAGCTATCCGTCTTCGTCTAATACTTGTTTGTACAACAATTGCTATGGGTTTGTTGAGCCGTTACTATGCGTTTGTTGAGCGGTTGATAAAGTGATAAATAACATTTAAGTGTATTTATCAATTTGAAAATTCCTTCAAATTCACATACATAATAGTTGAACTCATTTTTACTTTCTTATACAAAGTATAAGGAAGTGTGAGAGAGAAGAAGAAGGAAGTATGAGAAAAGTTGCAGACGATATTTTTGCGGAAATACATATTTTGACGACCACTGAATCCGTTAAGATCTATTTCTCAATGATGTCTGTGTGTGAGGATGGATGGATGAATGTCTGTCTGTATGCGCAATATCTCATGAACGAGACAAGATTTGTAAACAAAACTTGGAATTTATAAGATCTATATTAAAAGAAAATCGTAGTTAGAATGAGAAGGATACAGTTTTATTTTGTTATCAAGTTTCTAAGCGGACTGTACGACAAATATAGATTTCCACATATTGTGTGTCTCTCTCTGCTGGCATTGTCAATGTTAGTGAGCGTTCCAGAATTACTCTATTTCAGTGGTCACCACCAGCCTGTATATTCCAATTGTAAAGATAGACAATAACAATAAAAATACTCTATTTTTCTATACTCTGATTAGCTTTCAGTACATGTATATTATAATTATGTTGTTTGCATTCGTATCATTTGAACCAGTATGTAAATATAATGCTACTTGTGTGCAAAAATATTGCTCCGCATGGCTACACTCAATATTTATCTAATCTTATCGCATCAATAAAACAGTATCTCTAATGGAATTCACTGAAATTCAGGTTACATGGTAACAATTCTTTTACCTAAATCTTTTTGTGCATCCTGTGCAATTAATTCAGTTGCAAATTTCTTTTCATTTGCTGCCGCTTCTTCTTTTTCCACTACTGCCTTTGTCTCTTCTGCTTTCAACTGTAAAATTGAAAATTTTGCATAATTGTAAATTTGTACGTCAGATAATTTAATCCAATATTATAAAACAATTATGAGCCGGGATGCACTAAATTCAGAAATTTAATTTTATTGAAAATTAACTGTTATATAATTTTACTGAAATTAATATTAACTTCATTTATGTCATTATATAATAAACTAATATGATAATAAATAGAACAAGTATTATAATGATAATGAGACAAAATATTTATGTAATTCAAAACTTAAAAATAAAATTATTATATAAATAATATAATTCTTTGATATTAATTATTTATGTAGACCTACACAAATTTCAATAAAATATTCATTTCTAGTGGTATTACCCTTGGAAATAATTGGGAAGGCTTAATATTTTTTCGTTTCTATAGAAATATATTTGCTGTTATTTTAATTTTAAATTATAAACTCAACAAAAAATAATGGCAAAAGTGGTGAATTGTAGAAATCTTTTTATTAATGTAACTTAATCGATAAACCATAAACATGACTACATATTCCTCGTTACTAAAAGTATTAACCAGTTTGCACTTATCATAATTTAATGTTTAATGAATTAACCGTTAAATGAATTTCAACGGCAACTTGATTCTAGTGGTGTTTTTGTTTTTAAGTGGCAGTACTTTGAGCAATAAATGAAAAATTTAAATAGCCCTAACTTTTATGACAATACATTACTATTAATTTTTTTAAAATAAATATTGAAATATTCCCAATTTATATTTAAAACTAAATTAACTGCTGCAGTACCGTATACTTAATAATTGATTCAACTTTAGTTTGCTGTACCTTTTATTGGTTATTAATTTTTTGTTAAAAGTTTATTAAGGAAAATACATTATTTTCCGTACATTTAGAATCACCCTATATATTTGTAAAAAAATAGTTACCGTGTCTTCGGCAATCTGCTCAATCATAACCTCAGCATCTTTAGCCGCAATGGCTAGTGCAGGTTTCAAAACCTCCAGGTTAGCCTGGAGAACCTTGACTTCTTCGGCAGTGCTTAACAGCTTATCCAAGCCCGTTCTTAACCTGAGTATACCCCGGATTAGCTCGCCCTTCCTCTTGTCCACCAGCTCAGTGTAACTGGATAGCAGTTCCAGATATGACGTAGGTGTGACGTAGTTATGGCGGGAAAGCTGCTGCAGGAAGCGCTCGCTGGCAGAGACCACGCTAGCGTGCATGTATTGGCAGGTCACTACGATACCGTTCAAGACTACATCGCTTACTTCCAAAGCTTCGATGTCGGCAAGGAATTGGAGAGCTACAGACTGACATAGAAATGGATTTTATTTATATAACCTTTTTTACAGGATGGTGAATCAAAGGACGTAGCGTTTCAGTACTTTTTTTGAAATGTTCAGTTATTGGTTTATTCTAATTATTTTACATGGTAAACTGTGTTAGCGAGTTAAGTATATTATTATTTATGAAGAAACGCACAAGAAATGAACGCGTTATGAAATCAAATTATATCTATGTTCAGTTCATCTTTACCTGCAGAGCTGATTCGGGCCATGCACTGAACCAGTCAATAGTGCAGCAATTTACTAAAGCAGGAAATTGTCGTAGTCGTGCGCGGAAAATTTCTCCAATTGGACTAAAATAAGGAAATAAATCAAAATATAAATAGAAATTAAATTTGTTATGTACTATATTTTTAGAAGCAAGGCGACAGGAATTTTAAAATCACATATCCATTATCGTCAAAATATAGTTGTTTTGGTATAAATAATTATTCAAATTAAAATAATTAAAACTGAAAATCTGTATATTTGTATTCTATGCACTTTTCCACACTTTGATTACAAAACTAACTTCTTAGGGATAACTAGTTAATATGATTCACTTTAAGTAAGGCGCTATTTCTAATATAAATAATTATTGTGTCGGTTATTAATGTGCGTTTGCTATGAAAAGATTACCTCATTGAAATGACAGTGTGTAGATTTGTGCGAACTTTCTTTGTATATACAGAAAATAGATTCGATTTAGTTGCAGCTAGACCCATTTCCAGTACAATAACTTTCATATTCTGATAGATTTTATCCATTTCATCAGGTTGGTAAATATTTGGTACATCACCAGAATTCAAAATGTTATTCAAGTCTTCCAAAAATGATTCCGATTTTATCTACACATATCAACACGATAAATATACATTTATTTGATCATGTATATAATATGTATATTTTAGTACAATTAATATTAAATCAATAAATATATCTAATATTCCTAGAAATTATTGACAGAATATTGTACCTGTGTATCGGAGAACAGAAATACAGTTTCTGAATTATAAAGTCCAGCCTTCAACATTAGTTGTTTAATATCTTCACGCCATTCTGATGGTCCGTAGCTTTTACTCAATTCAATTTGGAAGCAATTGAATTCTGCCATGTGTGTCGCGAGTCGAGTTAAGCTTTGTCGGCCTTTTACACAAATGAAATATTGTAAATAAGGGACTGTGGCTTCATTTTAAGATAAATTTCCCTACAAAACTATCTGTCATATAAATAAAAAATAATAAACAGATGGTTACTTGCAATTTTTCCTGGAGGGGAACGAATAAATTAATGTGAGATTCTTATTTGTTTTATTTTTTGAATTCTGTTGTAAGACAGTAATAGTCTTCACTCTGTTGTCTATATGGTAATTGATAGAGAAGGGCGAATATAAGTTTTTATATATCTTGAATATTTTTATTAAATAAAATATAATTAATAAACTATAATTCTCTCACCAAGTGTAAATCGGCCCATAAACTATTTTTTTATGAAACTTTATTGTGTGACGTCACTGGTACTGTTCCAGTGGCACTTAAACAACGATTTTTCATGATAGTAGATATTGTATATTTTTTAATGTAAAAATAATATTTCCATATTATAAGTACTTAATTTGCTATAGTTAATATAATTAATTATAATTACAGTTGACTAAATTAAATAATATTATGAAAATTCTTAATTCAAAGATGAACTTATTTAAATCGATCCTGTAAATTAAGTAAATGTAAGTAAAGTACTGCCAATGGGCAGTTACTTTCACATGTCATATAGTCTTTAATCACTAAAATTTACTGAATATCTCTACAAAGATAGATTGTAAATACTAATGGGATCATAAAAAAAAAAATATTATAAGTCTTAAATTACAACAATTAAACTTAATATAAATAAAGTTATAATTCCTTTGGCAACTTTAGAGTATTTTACTTGATATCCGAGTAAATACCATACAAAAGTTTGAGAACAGCGGCGCTGGGAGTAAGGTAACCTAACCTCAACACACAATTTTATTCAATAGTTTTTCAACACAGCATAATAAAACAGTAAAATTATAAAACAAGTAATAGAAGCCCAACAAATATAATCTTAAATACCAACAAACAAAACAAATAAAATGACTTTTCGTAGTTCTATTTTAGTCCACAATAGGCGTTGGGCGCAGCGGCAAATGCGCGATTTGCTATTTTAATATTTCTGGCCAATAGTATCAATGCAAGTACCCGTGACGTCAAAATATGTTCAAAATATTTAAAAGAATAATACTTTACTAATAAATATTCCGTAAGTGTTATACGATTTTGATATAAATTTGTCATATCTCGTTTATGGTTTATGCGCCCATTATTAAAACAAAAACAGAAAATAATTAAAAAATATAAAAACTATACTTGTCTGCTGAAGACAGAGGCTAAATTCATATATTGCGCAATATTCGAGTTATACGAATTTGTTGTTTTGATGTTAATATCGAATCTCGAATACCTACTTTCATTATTCAAGGATGGTATTCGCCCATTTCTAATAATTGATCATAAACAAGTAAATTAGTTACATGTAACATGATATGTTTACATTTTCACTAATAATGATTTTACTACAATTATAATTAAATTGCCAAATTCTAAACTAAAATAAAAATTCTTTTTATGGTTTCCTTTGTAAATTAATGCTTGAGATAGAGCAGCGTTTCTCAAAGTGTGCTCCGCGGAGCCCCAGGGCTCCGCGAAAGACGCGCAGGGGCTCCGCAGTCCGCAGCCGCAGAAATGTATTTATGTGTTATTCTTACTAGTTTTCTTTATTATCATTTTAACTTTATTTGTTTTGCAACTACAAAGAACTATGCCTATGGGCTCCGCCATCTTAGATTCGACTTTATAGGGGCTCCGTGTTTAAATAAGTTTGAGAAACGCTGAGATAGAGTATCATATAAGGAGAATATGCGTGTATTTGCATTTCCCAGTATTTATAAACACTTTTTTAGGTGTGCTAATATAATGTTTACTATTACATATTACATTTCAACATAAATGTCTCGCTTTTATTAAAAAAGCTTTCAGCATATATTATTTTCATTGACGAAATGATATTTTTAACTAGCTCACATCACAGTTCGATTATTTTGAATTCATCTCTTAATATATAAACAATTAACTATTTATTTACAATTTGAACTTTTGTTTTGATGAAATATGTTTCGTATTAAATAAATAATTATATTACGCCTTTTACACTATTTGGGCGTGGCACTTCCGCAGATCTGGGTATGTGATATATTTTTGCGCATGAAATGCGATTACTAGCCGTCAAGTCATGGCTCCCAAAGATGTTAGAGTAGAGCAAACCGCAGGGGTAAAGTTAAAATGGCAACTGTAGACTGAATAATTCGAACAGAACACAGTCCGATGCGTTGCCACGGAGCTATTAATTTTATGGATTAATTATTATTAGTTTAGGAGCTGCATTTGTCAATTGAATTAATACCATCTAATTTATGCAGAATTTTATCACTAAGTATCTGATAAAAAAGATTACCTGAGCCACCCATTCCTAATAAAAGTGCATTTCCCATTGGTTGGCGAATAATTCTGGAGATTCTAGATACATGTTTTATTGCATCTAAGAAGAGGACTAGTTTCATTGGACGAGTACTGTTCGCATTGTATTCTTCCAAATATGTTTCTAATATTTTTACTAACTGAAATAAAAGATATTGAAAATAAACATAAAGTATGCCATAAATTGTGTTTGAATGTTTAAACAATTAGATTATTAATTATTTGCTTTCTTTCACTTAGGTTTTCAACTTTTCGTTATTATTTTTTATTTTGTTTGCTTTATTGATGTACTATATGGGATTGATTACACGAAGCAATGTATTGATCAATAAATTGACCAAGTTTTCTAGTCAATTTATTGTTGTGTGTAATACTACTTTGCGTCAATTGGTTATATTATTGAAGAATTATAACATGTTCTATTTTTCATAAATTTTTAGGAATTACAGGATTTTAGTCATTGCTAAATGCTAATTATTCAAAATTGTTTGTTTTGGTTAGATCTACGTATGGCTTGAACCAAAAATGCATAGATGATAGAACAACGAACTAAATGTAAGAAGCCCGGAACGCTTAGGATTGAGAGAGACAGAAAATTTGGTAATAATAATTTCCTGTGCAAACTCCAGATTTTCTTGCCAGTGGTGGACGCAAATCCTCTGGGCTTTTGATTACAGGTTATTCTGTTTCATGTCTTCAACTGAAAATGGGTAGCATGAAACTTGAAACATAAATTGTTCGTCTTGTAACAGAAGCACGGTTTTTAAAAAAAAGTTTGGAATAATTTTTCATTCTATTTATTCTTCACTCATTTATGTAGGCTCCTATTATAATAAATCCGTACAGACGTCTATGCTAGTTGCGCAGTTACCTTATTTTTACCAAATTTGCGTTTCCTTTTCTTTCTTACGTTGTACTATATTTTTTCTCACCTTATCCTAAGCGTTTGTTACATCTAGTTCTCTGCTCTATGATCTTAGCAAAAATGTTAGTAACATAGGTGACAGCTGATATCGTGTTGGTACTACTGAGTTTGTAACGCTTGTAACGTCACAATTGACGGAAAACTTTGATGTGTGTAAAACGAACGTCTTTTATTTTAGCAATTTATTGTCGAGGAAACTTGTTCAATTTATTGATCAAAATATTCAATTTTTTGAACAGAAATATAAGGCATTGGGTCAAGAACTTGTTTGGTAATAACGTAAACCTGCGTCATTTAAATCCCATTAATAACACCTAAATCATGACTACTTACTCCTGCCATGTCGGTAATCTCTTTGTAAAGTTTGACGTCGGAGGTAGGATCCAGGAAGTCCCCGAACAAGATGTTTCCTTCGCCGATACAAGTATCCACATCTATTTTGAAATCTACGCGTAATTTCATACGAAGTAACTTATCGAACCATAAACGATCTTCATCGTTCACTAATCGGTCTTGGTATACGCGGCAGTTCTCATGGAACCACAGTCGAGCTAGTAGCTCCACGTTCTGGAGAGAAAAGAATTAATTAAAATAAATATTTGAGTTCAAAACATTGTATATTTTATTTAAAATTACGCTGAGTCTTCATAAGTTCAGAACAAACAAAAACTTCAAATAATTGTTTTAATTATTATAAAAATGACTGACGCAAAGTTTACAGCAATGAAAAATTATTCAAGTATGTCACTTTTTATTTAAAAGCACGACTACTTTAATCTGCAATAAAAACTTGCACATAGTATATCAATGAAATATAGTAATATTGGAGCGCTAACTTGTAGGATTTTATAAAAACTAAAAACGAACGTGAGACAGAAACATGTCTTACAGCCACATTTCTTGTTTGTAGAGCGGTTGAGAAGCGTTTGTTGAGCGGTTGCTTTATAACTAGCTGTCTCTCTCGGCTTGTATTTTCATCCACAGTTAGCGTTCCAGTATTATTATATTTCAGTGTAGTATGTTGACAAATGGAAATAACATTTTAACTAAATATAAAAATATTTATACTCTACTTTAACATAATATATAATTAAAATTTAATAACATTTTATTTATAACAATGCCAGGTAGTTTATATTATGATGTTGGCATATTTGAATAAATTATTGTAGCTCATATTTTATTTTAAGAGACGATATCGATTTTAAACATTAAAATGACGTCAAATATTTAAACAACTCTTATTCTGAAATTAACTCGACTTCGTAGCTGACAATAGATATTTAAATTGTTGGCTAAACTAGTATTCTACTTTAAGAACGTATTTTGTAAACAGAAAAGATGATATTGCGTTAATATTTATCGGATTCACCTGTTAATCAATATTTATTAGGTTATAAACCCTTAGCGTGGAAAAAACTTTGGGACAACGAACTACGAACGGTAATATAAGAAAACAAAATATTTTCTATATGTAAACAGTTACGTGGTAACGCATCAGACTGTGGATCAGAAGATACTCGGTTCGAGCCTCACAAGTCAAGAAAATTTCGAAATTAAATTTAAAATATTTCGCCACATAAAATTACCCTTGTGGCTCGTACACCAATACCGTACTTCACGCGCAAAATATATCATAACACCTAGATCTGCTTTGAGCAGAGAGCCATACCCAGAAATGAGTAAATGGTGTGATAATACAATTATTAAGTCAACGCGCCTATGTATGACCACGCATAACTTTTTAGAGAGTAGATAATAAAATTTTGATGATTCTATTGGATAGGGTATACCTCGAGGTCCTATTTAATTATGAAAAAAAATTCTACCCCTAAGAATAGAAAAATAGAGGATGATAGAATTTTTATCTGTTAACAGTTACCCGATTCTACCACGCATAACTTTGTATTGGGTTATGCGATTTCGATTATTCGTTTTTTTATTGAATAGGGTATACGTTGGCGCTAAACAAACAATCAACGAACGAAGATTGAAAATTAGTACACTAGTTTAGGAGCTTAGTTATTAAGACTAAAAAGGTTTATTTTATTTATTGATTTTCAGTTTCTCTTATCGTCAGTTTAATTTTTGTTAAGAAGTATTTTTATTGTAACGAAATATCGACGGAGATTTCAAGTTAAATTTCATATAATAAACTGTAAAATTTAGTGACGCAAGCTAAACCAAGCATTAATTAAGAGAATGTTTTACTAACGTCTACAGTTTCGGGGTCGAGCATGAGCATCCCTTGGAACACTTTGGAGAGGTCACGAAGATTGAATGTGTAGTGGGTCTTCGCAGGTGTCGGCAGCAACTCAGCTAAGATGGTCTTATACACATACAACGTCGCATTTCCCGTAATGTCGAACATTGGCAATAAACTTGGTGTTCTTACTAACCATGATCGCAAGATGGTGCCGAAAATTTTTAGCTATAAACATATTTCAACATTAATATAGTGATTCTGAAACACAGTAATATTTAATTAATTCCCAATTACAGTACAAAAGGCCAATATAGTTTTACATGCAATTATTGTTTTTTTGTATGATCAAAGTTGATTTGATCAATGCTGTTTTCAATTTAATCAAAAATAATTAAAATTTTGAAATAGCTTTTTAAAGCTGTGTTATGTACCAGTTGAAAAGTTTTTAATTAACAAGAGATTATCGGAAACTGATTCGTCACAACCATTTATTAAAAAAAAACAACTAAAACAACTACCACCAATAAAAATTTTTTATTTCTCTCTACTAAACCAAAGAACCAATCATTAAATTTTAAATTAACAACTCTGTTTACAACACTAACAATCACTACAAAAGAAATAGGGATACTGAATGACCGAAGTATTTATATTGATATACAGGGTGCTTCTATACCTCTGCACCCTGCTCGTAATATCAATAACATATATAATTTGATATACCTACTGATTATAGAACAAAAATAATTTTTTGAAATTCGTAAAAATTTGAATATTTCATTCTTAGCAAATATTTTTAGTGTCACTGGTTTAATATAAAAATAAGGCATTACATCAGGTAACTACATAACTACTAATTAATAAATGATTATTTTTGGTAAAAAATTTTTGTTCTATAATCAGTATATAAAATTGTCATTCAAGTTTTGTGCAGATGTATAGAAACACCCTGTATCCATACATACAGAGTGAATTTTTTAAAGCAACCAATCAGTTTTGCTTGCTAACTAATAACTTTAGAGAGAAAAAAAATACACAGGCTTGTACAGCAAGAAGGGGGACATAATTGTGTGCTAGTAAAATAAAATTGTTACGGGGATGAAGCGAGAATGAAATATATAATTTAGTTTTTCTCAAAATTAGAAGCATGTACAATTAAAGTGCAAATAACATTTTATATTTCAAATATTTTTGCTAACATCTTTCATTTGAAACTTTTTTCTCAGCTGATTCTATTTTTGAAATAATGGAATTAATTATTTTGTGTGTCCATATAAACTTCCTCTTCTGATTGTTCAATTTCATTCAAATTCAACTCAGTTCTATAATGAAACTAATAAATTCCGAGTTTCGTTTCCATATTTTGTCTCGTTCATGAGATATTGCGCACACGGATATACATCCATCCATCCTCACACGCAGACATCATTGAGAAATTGGTCTTAACAGATTCAGTGGACCTCAAAATATGTATTTGCGCAAAAATTTCGTCAGTGATTTTTTACACGATTCCAATGCTTAATTATACTTTGTATAAGAAAGTAAAAATGCATCGAAATATAAGTTAGAGAAAAATATATTATCTCCAACTGTTATTAGAAGTATTTTAGAAAATTGTACAGTGCTAAAACCAAGGCTTAAAACACTTCTCTTAAAACACCCAAAAACATAGCTCGTGGTACTAGCCCATTATGAACAATCCTAAAACTATAATCAGAATTTTATTCGAATTATTTCTTGATTAGTAAACATTTATATATAAATTACGATGACAACCTATGTTGCATTTTATCTGGAACATTAATGAAAGAAAAGTAAATGATTCATCTTTGCTGAAATCCACGGTATATTCATTCTTCCATATACTGTAGTTAATACAAATTTTGTAATTTGTTGTGGATGTAATAAATAATTGCCGATACATTTTAATGAACAAAAAATACTCTATATTAAACTCAAAGTAGAACAGGAACTGCAACAAGTTAAAAACCTACTTGTTGCTTCTTATACAAATGCATGACACAAAATATCAAACATAATTATGAAGATCTCAATTGGAGACAAGGCGTCAAGAGCAAGATCAAGACATCATTAAGTATATCGTACACTTGTTTGTGGAAATTTTACGAAGGGAGTGCTTTACTGGAATAATTGATGGCACAGTTAGAACTTATGATGCTGTATGACAAACAACTATGAATGGTTTTTTCCTTTTGCCCTTGTCTTAAAGTTACAAGGGCTTCGTCGTAAATTTGTCCGGCCGCACCTCTGGAAGCTAAACCGAGCAGACCATGCTGGTTGATAGCTCACTGTAAATTATGTTACCAAGGGAAGGGAGTAAATGTAGGTATGTCAACTTCTAACGATCGATAAAATAAGTAGAGATAACGTAAATATATGTGGGTAAATTCGGCTTTAATTTATGCGGATCATTAAATTTTAATTTTAACTATTAATGTTCTTAATACAAATATTGCAGTTATTGCTTTAGTCAAAGGATAAATCTTTACGTAGGTGTTTCATTTCACTTTATTACATCTAAATTACCAATATACGTTCATAATGTTTCATTTAGCTTTGGAAACAAGAACAGGCGCACAGAGAACTGTGATTCATTACGATGACATATGAGTGTAGGTCCTATTTTATCTAGTTGGATAACTTCAATAAATTAGTTTTGCTAGTGAAATAGTAAATTAATGAATTTAATATTAAATTATCGTTGAAAACACATAAAACAGTCGAAATGCAAACTGAAATTATTTTATCTTACCACGACTATTGAATAATGCATTTCTTGTACGTTCCTTAATAAATAATAATATAAGAGGGTCGTCCAGAAAGTAAAGAACGATTTGGCTTAATTAAATAAAAACGAATCAACAGAAGCAGTGACATTCTGGCTCAGATTTTTAGCGGAAAATATAATAGCAACGTGTTTTTAATATGTTTGTATGTGTCCATGTTATTTAATTGTTTTTTGACCTCAGCTTAGCCCTGAAGATGACAGCCGTTGCTGTTGCTGTCGAAACGTCGGCATAGTTTTCTAATAAATGTTTGACCGCATCTGTCGATCATCGCATCCTTTCATTTGTAAATAAAGTTTTGTGTTGATATCTTTCATTTGTATTTAGTTGTCATTCTTTACTTTCTGGACGACCCATGACAGCGTTAAGAATTGAGATATTTTATCAGGTATATAGGTACTACAATGACAATATTTGGTGCAAATAAGAAGCAAACACCATTTTATGTTGTGTAATTATGATATTTCTAGTCATGGCAGAAAATATTCACACCTACACCGTGCAACAAATTTAAAATTGTGAGTAAGATACGTACTGGTCAAGTGTAGGTCAAAATAAAAACTCCGCATTTTTCGAAAATTTAACTCCACTTTCAGATGGCATTACTTCTTATCTATTGATTAGATTAATATACACGTAATCATTCTGAAAAATTACTTTTTAAGCTTTCGATTCGACCACAGAAACATCTAAAAATGTCCAAAATTACAAACTATATGAATTTTTTTAAATCTCTACCTAAAAAATACATTTATTTCATATTGCAGCATATTTGCATGTTTACTGAACTGATTACAGTCTGGTAAATGGGATTACCTAGGATTGTTATTTTTTACGGTACTATATCGTTGCTAAGCAATATATTAATAGGGTTTGAGCAACAATCGGGCATATTCTCTAAAAAGTTGCTATCATAACCACTTGCTAATGGGGTATTCCTGTCTAACTAAAATAGCATAAAATAATAATAGAGTATAGTAGTATGTTAAATATGTCTGGAAAATATAATAAATAATTAAAAAACATTACTTTTCATTAATAATTTTAGATGATAAATCTGCATTTTTTTCGCGGCTTTAAAATGCGTGACGTGAACTTGCCTACTGTTGCTCATATCACGTTCCATATTTGAATTTTAATTATTTTTTATAAATTTAATATCTCACTTAATACTTTGAATTTTTCACTAAAATTTGGATTATTGTGGATCTAATAACATTTACTAAAGAAAAAAAAATTGTCCCAAAAATGCAGGAATACCTATTGTGCCAAAAATTAATCATTTTTTGACAGCAAATGAAATATTCCCCCATTAAACTTGAAGTTTTGGTGCGATTTGGCAACATTAGCAAGTTGCTACATAATAACTTCGTTAGAGAATTGGGGCGAATATCACTTTTCGCAATCATTTCTAAAAAATGTTAGGAATGTCAAAAGTGTGACACAAGTATGAAATAAACCGCTGTACGTCATACGTCCGTTAATGATTTTCACGGTACTCATTCGAACCGTAAAAACTCATTTGCTGAACTATTTTTTTGCAACAAATGCTCATAGGAGCGTAGTGGTGCTGCAATGCGTCCAGTGCTACATGACGAATAATTAAAAACTGCATTTACTACATTTCCTTCATTTTGGACATTGTTTTCATTAACATGGGTACCACAATAATAACATGAAACTGATGATTAAATCTCTCGCAGAATTTGAAATAAACAATCAAATAAGCATTATGAAGGTTGAGGTCTATTTGAATATCTATATCAATATTATTTTGATGCATGGTGACCAATATCTACAACCACATAAACCAAATATACGTGGTTGAAACAATGAGATATAGTTATATTTGTAGGCTTTGAAAGCGAAAAACGAGGCTGAGACAGAAAGATGTCATGGGCCACCCTTCCTCGTATAACACTTGTTTGTAGAACGGTTGCTATATAAAAACAGAAACGAGCCTGCGACAGATTGATGTAAAGCCATTCTGCTTTGTCTAACAATTGTTTGTAGAACGGTTTTTATGTACAAAATTTTTTTACAGACTTGTCTAATAGTTATAACAATATATTATACATTAAGAGAGAGAAGTGTATGATTATTTTCTTGCAGAGTAAAATTGAAGCACGATACGATGAGGGAAAATATATCGTTTACATGGAGACTGGTTAGCATTTGTTGTTTACGTTTACAGTTTTGACAGATATTAATAGTAATTATTATTATTGTTGCTTAGCAACCTTTAAAGCACGGCGTGTTTTAATCTTGCGTTTACGAACGCTGTAGCGTGTTTTAAACACCGATTATGATGCAGGTATAATAAAAAAATATTTAAAAATTATTTGAATTGTAATATAATTTATGATATTTACCTTTGATTTGTTTTATTTTGTTCATTCATTGGGAGGAAGTGCACAAATCTCCCGTTGATATGAAATTGACAAATTGCCTGTTTCTGTCACGATTTTGGTATCATAGAAACCAAATTACGCATTTTATTTAAAGAAAAAAGAGATTAATCGACTGAAATGTTGTAATGGATCAATATAGTATTCAGGAAATACAGTCAATTTGTTTTATTATTATTCTTTAGCCCACGTTTCGCCAACAATTTTGGCTTCCTCAGGGCAAGAGCCAATATATCATAATTGTTTCTTGTACAATACACAAAGTGAATTATATTGTACGAATATTGTAATCATTAGATATTGTTTTAAATTGTTTAGATCATTCTCGTATTAAAAATATGTCGTACAAGTAAGTTAATTTATATTTAAATATTAAATCTTAAAAACTGTCCAGCTGTCAGTTACAATTGTGACGATATGCGCAGTTGTTCTACTGTGCTGATATCGGTCTAACAAACATTTTAGAACCGTACAATTAAAATCATATCGTTTTCAAAATTGTGTTAAATATTGGATGAATAACATGTGTAGACGATAAAATATTTTTCATATTGAAGTTAAGGTTATAGTTCAAATTATATATTGGCTCATGTACTACAGGCTTAACGGCTTAGGTTATTTTGTTGTGAGAAAGCCAAAATTGTTGGCGAAACGTTGGCTATAGAACTATAATGAAACAAATTTGAGTGCAGTTCCTGAATATTTTATAGATCTATTTTATTTTAAAATCATTGAATTTTCTAATCGAACTGTACGACAATAGTTATTTGTGTATCAAGTGCGGATAGAGCATTGTTTGTTGCACTCGACAAGTGCACCGAACAAGCTCTAGCCGACGAGATACACACAATATTTTTTCTACAATCGTTGAACAATGTCAAGCTGTAGAAAAAAATTAATTTTCAAAATTATCTTTGGTCACGCCTATAACAATTCAGTAAAATTGTAGTTACCCATGTCACCGTAATCATGACAACGTTTATGAACAAAATAAAAATTTTCAAAGAAATCATAATTTGACACATGGAGTACATTTGACATATGGAGTACATTTGACATAAAGTCTACAGAGTGAATACGTTTATGGTGATTAAGTTGAAGTGTATGTACGTATATGCCAACTGTATTTGCAATAGCAAGGATATTACTAG
This sequence comes from Poecilus cupreus, assembly GCA_963942605.1. Classification (NCBI taxonomy): domain Eukaryota; kingdom Metazoa; phylum Arthropoda; class Insecta; order Coleoptera; family Carabidae; genus Poecilus; species Poecilus cupreus. Next base: position 6,416,678 of record OZ012714.1, on the reverse strand, counting down.
AAAAATCCAATGCATCATTTACTTCTTTTACCTAATTTATTTTTGTTTTATTTTTGTCGCGCTAGTGCGACAATATGTCACTTTGTCGCCCTAGAGCGACAATTTTGAACATTTCTTAACCAAAAATGCAATAACAATGTCGATATTGTGCAACGATTGTAGAAAAAAATTGTTTTCTCATTTATTGCCTATCTCTCTCTCTGCTCGTATTTTCAACATCAGTGCAGAAAATAGTTTGTGCACAGCTCTCTATTATTTTATTTTGTTTTTGACGATAACTCGATCTTAAATTCATAAAATTTGTGTTGAGATCGCGTGCTTTACTTGATTTAATTATTTTGTTCTATTAATTTGTTTTACCTTGCTGGAGTCTTCCATTTCGGTGAAGGTGATGTAGTGGAAGTGGCGTAGACAGCGCGCGGTAACGGGGTTCCTTCCACCGCCCGGCGGACCCATTGCCGCCACGAAGTTCACGTCAATGATGTTCCGGAACTCGCCTACGCTCCGTCGGTCATACCAACCTGCAATGACATCACATACAGTCTTAATAAGCTTTATATTTTTTATTTTTTATATTATTTTTTGAAGAATATTTGACATTTCATAAAACAGTTTTGAGAGAGAAATGGAAAGAAATTAACTCTAGATTTATATATCGTGAAATACTAATATTTAGGTAAACAAAAGGGCTTTATTGCATACATTTTTTAAATTCTGAACAATTTTTGTATTTACACAACTAGTAGTAGAAAGCTGAACTAAAGGTAAGGTACACAAATTTTATTATTGTAATTTCAAATTAGTTGTTTTTTTTGAAATTAATAACAACAGTAGTAATTTTAGGAGTATTCCAATGTAAGTATTACATTTGTTTAAGCTGTATTATTTAAATAAGATGAAATAAAAATGAAAGATACATTGTAGTAGATCAAAGGTTAAGACGGAATTTTCCAAAAAAAAAACCTATAAAAAACAGGAAAATATGCTGTATGTATAAGTGGTTTTTCTGTTGTCTATAAAAAACAAACTACCAATACTAAAGCATGCATTCGCCATAAGAGATCATATAGAATGAATTTGACATGTACTTTTCGTAATTTGTTATCCACGCTATTTCTTTATAATTTGGAAGCCCAATTAAAAAAATCTTTGAAATCCCGATATGCTACACTTTAATTCTACACCCTGTATAATAATATAACTAATAAAAACTTTTTTTACGAAGATGGGAAGCGGACTACTGCTTTGGTCATATGCCGCCTCATGAATGGATGAATTGTGAAATATGTGAACATTACAAACGACCATACTGTTCAGTGGGATTCGAACCCACGACCTCTGGTGTACAAGGCTAGTGACCTAGCAAATACACCCAGAGATCGGCAATAACTTAAAAACTTGATTGTTTATACAAATGTTTAAATCATCAATTTATAACAAAAGTAACGTGAAATACCTACTTGAGTTAAATTTTCTTCGTATATTATTACTAAGTTCTATTTAATTTAATAAACGGGTTATTATTAGAAATTCAAGTAAATAGATAGACTAACTCTTGGATGTATGGCTGCCAAAATCGATAGTGTCTGGATTTAAAATATGCTCACAAAAATTCCTCTCGGCAAACAAATTCGTTGCTATCTCAGAAAATTGTATTACAATTTTCAATTGTGTACTTGAGTTGACGGAGTTACTACGAATTTCTGCCGGAGATGCCTATTCGTTTTGCGAAAGTATACATAATCATAGATTACCTTTAAAGTCCATCCATTGTCGTATAAGCTCAATAGGAGGCTGTGCTCCATAAACTTCAAGAGCTGGCATATTGAAGTCGTCGATGAAAAAGACTTGCCGTTTCAAAATTGGAGGACCAAATACGCCTTTTCTGCGTCGATCCAGCTTGGAATCAATCAAATCCTAAAAATAAATTATAAATAGAGAAAAAGATAGACCTATTTTTACTGTTTATTATTATTATATCAATTTCATTAAACATTCATATATCAATTCGTAAAATCTAGTATTTTTCGAATGAATTACTAATATCAAAATAAATTTAAACATTATTTTAATTATCAAAAAGCATCAGATTCATTATATTAATGTTAATAAACAATTCGTAATGCCAAATTACCGTGATTAACAAAATTAACGAAATTTTAGAATGAAGCTTTTTAAACTGAAATATATCACGCGCATAGTAATATTACATGATGGAGTATTGCAGTTGGTTTTTGTTGCTAGATTATTTTCAATTTAATACATTAAAACTACAAACTTTATTATTTTATGGCGCAACAATATTGAAATTCAAGCTTCAATAGAAATAGAATAAAATAAGCTTCACGTACTTGAGTCTGATTGGCAGAAGTTCTAGCAGAGAAGGTAATGAAGTCACAAATGAATTTTTTGTGCATATTTCGGCTCAATTTTCCGGCTACTGTGAGCGTTTTTCCAGTTCCCGTTGGTCCAACACATAATACATTGTTTTCGTTCATCAGCAGTATTCCAACCATTTCAGCGTTGCGAATATTATCAATAGTTGGAACTTCGATATCTATATAGATATATTTTTTAATGATGAATGGTGTTTGTTTGATGTTTGAATAACAACTATTTGAATATTTGTATTTGTATTATCTAACTTTAAATTAGCTAAAACCCACTGTAACGATATTCAATAACTATATCACGCTACGCCATACATTGAATATAATATTTAAAAAGTATATAGTGTTATTAGGAGTAAATGTGATACTTTGTGTGCTGAGCAATTACATACGAAGCATCCAAAGTCACATTTTCTCTGATAACACATGCTATTTTTTCTTCAAACATAAAATTATAAATAATTAAAAATGCCCAAAACTAAAAAATCTTATTCAGCATTTCTAGTTGCCATAGAATATGCTGTTTTGTTCTTTTTGTTTATTTATTTAATTTTTAACTGTTAAATAAAATAAATAAATATATCATCACGCCTTTTACCCGTTATGGGTGTGGCACTCTGCTTACGCAGATCACGGTAAGTGACATATTTTTGCGTATGAAGTGCGGTTACCAGCCGTCAAACCATAGCCCCCAAATATGTTAGTGAAGGGGGAACCACAGGGGTAAATTTAAATTGCTGACTGTCGGTAGTGGGATTCGAACTGCGGATATCACGATCCACAGTCCGACACGTTACCACGGAAATAATGAAAATTGCTTCAAATTTTGTTGAACTGTTGCGCAATAAAACTTGTAGCAAAAATTGAGTCGTCTAAAACGTGCTTTATGTAAATAACTATTTTCAATTTGCAAATAAAATTAAATCAGGTCAGTAGTCACTAGACAGTAGAGTTACTAGAGAGTTGCAGCATTATTTGAACATGGCTTTGTTTTCTCATAGTATATGTTCCTACACTGAAAGGCGAACAATTATAAAGTTTATATATAGAATGTTAAGTTCGGTTCTGGAAAATTAATTAGTGCGTTGCAGGGGAATTAATTCATCTATTGATGAATCATAATAATATATCCGATAATTTCATATTAAAAGGAATTTTTTTTTGGTTAAAAATATCCAATTCAATCCTCGTATTTCTAAAAACTTGTGAAGCCTGTAGTACACGATCCAATATATCATATTGTTTCTCGCACGATATCCAATATGATTTTATATCATATTGAATATCGTACCAAAAACAATATGATATATTGGTTTAAAATGTTTATTTTTCGCGATCGCCCAGAAAACGAGCTGTTTCTGATCGCTTTTTAGACCGGAAATTCCTTCTTTACTGAGCTAGCTCGGAAAATTGACTATATGGGATCGGAAAGCAATGTTTTCATAGTGATTAGTTCTTTATTTATTTATTTATTTTAAATTCATGAGTCAAATATTGCGATAAGATGTAAGAATTATTATTTCTTTTCTTCAGGATAGCCAAAAAAATATTGTACCCAATATGACCTGAAAGTGTTTTCACTGGGCTCGCAAGCTTCCAAACTCGCCTACGGCTCGCTCTGGAATATGCTTGCTCACCCAGTATCACTTTTAGGTCTTGTTACGTTAATTACTATTTCGTACACGAGGCAAATTTTTCTCGTATTGAAAATATGATACGCATGCGCTGTTAATATAAAAATGAGAGTATGACAGTTGATAATAATCGGTAATAGTTATTTGTATCACAAGGTTGGAAACTGCTATTTTGAGAGTGCGAGTTTATTTTGATAGGACGAGCCGTAGGCGAGTCCTACAAATACGAGCACTCGCAAAATAGTTTCCAACCGAGGGATACACAAGATTTTTCGCGTCAACATTTATGTAAATTTAATAAATAAATTTAATTTATTACTCATTTTCTTAATGACAGGGAATTTTTTTATGTTGCTAACTTCACAATATTTGAATGTCAATTATGAATATTTTCCATTATCATAACCAAAAATATCTACTTATTTTTATTTGGATTTTACACTGCAAATTCAATTATAATTACTTACAAATATGTTTAAAATCCATAATTATTCTGTTTTCTTGTATTGCAAATATCAATTGTAGATATATTACCATAATATTTTTAAGTCAATGTAATACTTTGACATTTCTAGCGTCAGAAGTTAGCTAAAATTAGTGAAGTGATGCCAACATATAACCATAAAAAGTTAACAATTTTTGTCGAACTAGTTCCAGTAAAACCTAAGATTTAACAAATCTTTGGTAACAGTCCAACAGTTTTGTAATCATCGCTCATTTCAAATTTTTACCACCATTCCCTTGTTAAATCGTAGGATTTACCTCAAAGACACGGTAAATAAGCTAACCTAACCTGTCAAAGCCCATAAATTGGTTAATCTGAGGTTTTTACCAGTAAATCATTACATTTACCAACTCATGTCGGTTAATCCTAAGATTTACTGGTACAACATAAGATTAACCAATATACGGGCGTTTACAGATTACCATTATAGAACATTTTATTTATTAAAATACGCGAGAATTTTCTTATTTAAATAGTACAAGCCTATAAGAAACATACCTGAATAGTTCATATCTGGATTTATGACATAAGCTTCTACACGTTCCATCCAGGAATGCCAAGTTGGATTCGTTGGTTCATTGTCTTCAGTTGAATCCGTGAAGCCACCGTCATGGAGTCTACAAAATGAAAACAAGAAATAAATTCTTCTAAATACCCCAAACAGAAGATAATAAAGAAATGATACTTACTTGTAGTCATAAACAAGTCCATCTACAGGGAAGTACGGTTTATGCCCATTGAAGATCATAGTACGACGAACCCAATTGGAGAATAGAACACGAGATTCGTAGTCACAGGTACCACCGACGCTCCAAATCAAGGAGAATGTTACCCATGGGACCAACAACACAGCTACATAAAAATGTATAAATAAATATATCATCACGCCTTTTACCCATTATAAGTGATATATTTTCCCGTATGAAATGCGGTTACGAGCCGACTAGTCATAGCCTCCAAAGTTGTTAGTGAAGGGTAAATTTAAATTAGCAACTGTCGGAGGTGGGATTCAAACTGAGGATCAAGGAGCTATTAACCCCAAAAAAATGTATTCGTTTTTATATTTGCAATAAGTCGTGATATGTTAAAAGCACAGTAAGGAAAATAGTGTGTTGAAAACGTTCTACCTGTAATATATCTATGACCACAGGCTGGCTTTTCATTACCTCTTTGATTAAAAGTTCAACTTCAAATATGTACTTTAAGTAGAAGTAGAAGTGCAGTGTCTCTATCTGTCATTACTGGACACCACATCAATTTATATTAAAAGTTGGAAAAGAATAAGAAATAAACGTTCGGAACAAAATTTTCTCATTTGAACAACTAGGAAAACGTAAATTCTCTGAAAAGTTGCTACCGTAACAATTTGTTAACTGTGATAAAAATTAATCGTTTTTTAACAGCTAATGTTATATTTCCCATTAAACATGAAGTTTTTACGCGATTTTGTCACCATGAGCAAGTTGTTACGTTCGTTAGAGAATTGGGCCAATTAAATCAGTTATAATTCAAATATCGTAATTTTTGTTTTTTATAACCAATAACAGGCAGATTCATAAAAGGGATTAGCGCTAACTCCATTTTTATTATTACACGTAACTTCATTTTTCATTCTCAGAATATAATTATTTTAACTAAGGTTGTAATCTAGATTGGTAAGCATAAAATTTGAAACTTTTTGATACTATAATTAATTTAGAAACGAAGCTACAGATGATTGAAAAAATGGAGTTAACGCTAATTTCTTTTATGAATCTGCTTGTATGATATTTGCTTCTTATATGTTTGTTATTGCTACGGATACACATTTTCATATCTAACGTAACCATAGCTAACTTTATGCATAAATTCATATCTAACAGTTCTGTCAAAAACGATGATGTGCCATAAACTTTTTCTCAATCCATATACATATTTTTCTCGAAATTTCCCGTTATAAATTTAATGAAGTTACTTTCGCAGATTCTATAATAATTACGGGTGTGAGATAGGAGATTCGGATTTCTTATACGACTCCTTGTTGAAAAGATTCGTAGCAAAAGAATCGGAGATACCGATTCGTACGATACAACTCCCTTAAAAGATTAGTTCATACATGTCATACGAGTACTACTCGTTTTTAGGGGGTGTTAAATTAAGAATTTCTTCGTTATCACTGTCTATTTTTATCTCATAAAATCTTGAAACTTAACATTTATGAATATTGAATAATTTTTGTTTTGTGGCTAGTTGCTAGGATACTCATTGTCATACTGAAGTAGTGAAATGAAGACATGTTCATTATTAAAATATAAATTAATTAAGAAATAATATCCGTACCTATTCTGTACAATTCCACTATTCACGGTCGTGGGAAATGGTAACGTAAGCAAATTGTATGCAACATCCTTTATAAGTGGTAACTGTGCAATTCACTTTGAATTGAAATTGTAAGCGATTTGCAATATAAGTTTATAAATAGATAGATGATTTATTTAAAACTAAAGTTTTGTAAGTGATATTATTTATTTATATATTATTTCCTCGTTTATAAATAAGTAAAAATTTTACGTAAAATTCAGCCATTTTTTCTACACAAAATATTAAAAAATAAAAATAAAAAATATATATTTTTCACGACATGCCAGGAAACGCCACCGTTCTTCTCCCGAAATAGTGAGGAAAATATGTACCAATATGAATGTTATTTATATTATACAAACATTAGTTTCTTACAGACTAATCATGCCATTTGTCGGTAACACTCCAAAACACGAATGCTCAGTTAAAAATTTTTGCAACTTAACTAGTGCAAATGGGCATTAGTAACCCACGAGCTAGTACTAAAAAAATATGAACAAAATTTGACCTACGTCTCAAAAAGGTTCTCCCCGAAAACGTTTCTTCCATCGTTTACTATAGTTTACCAAAAGAAGCGCTTTTCTCTCTAGTTTGACAAATAACTATTATCGTAGAATTACACGGTAGACGTAGACACAGGGCCGGATTTACGTACAAGCGGAACAAGCACGTGCTTGTGGCCCCCCACCCAATAGGGCCCCCGGTCAACCTTTTTTTATTGAAAAAAATTTTTTTATATGAAGTTTTCTAACGTTTTTAACGGTTATAAACGTAACATATATAACATAATTTCTTACATTATTGCACATAAAAATATTAATTACCTATACTTAATTATTAATACCCCCCACTACTCCCTTAATAAATTAAATAGAAATTATTGCATAATCATAATAGTAAACTATGAAAGACCTTTTCTTTTCCTTGATACATTTTTTAAAGTAGAGAATAGAGATAGGGGCCCCATCCCTTCCTCGTGCTTGTGGGCCCCGCAAGCTGTAAATCCAGCCCTGCGTAGACAATAAATTTTTCATTTCTAGCTATCAGGAATTTTATCGTGAAACAAACTCTAACATGAATATTGATAAAGTGAAAGGATGAAATGTTGAAACTCACGTATAAATTTAAGGAAATTAGCAGCAGGTGGCGGTCGCTCTTTGCCGAGTAGTGGACTCAATCGGTAGTCCATCAGAGAAAGGAAGCTTTGCACTATTGCCGAATCTACTGATCCTACAATCTCACGCATATGCCCGCGGAGTAAATCCAGCGAGGGCAACAGGTATATCTCGCATAATTCGCGCAGATCTTCTGTGTATGGGGCAGCAGCCTACAAAATATTCAATTTTGAATATGAATATGTACAGTACTACAGTAGGTGTAAGTTAACATATATCATCATCACACCATGTAGCCATTTTGAGAGTGGAATTTTAAAATGGTATATATCAGTTGTGGGATTTCAATTGAGGACCTCATGATCCACAGTCCGATGCGTTACCACCTGTACAGGGTGATTCATAATGTACGGAAAATATTTAAAAAGCATAATTGGGAAGAATCTTTGTTTGCTATAGAATAGTATATTCTACAACAAGTAATGGAATGGCACATATTCCACACGAGCAAGACGTTTGTAGTCTGAGCCGAAAGCGAGGGCTACGGTTTGCGAGCGTGGGATATGCCATTCCGTTACATGTTGTAGACTATACTTTCTATAACAAGATTTTGGATATTATACAAAAAAATACAAATACAAAACTGTTGAAAACTTCAACTCAAATAAAAAATTAAAACAAAGAGACGTAACCATAGCAACCGAACCAAGATACTTCATATATCGCGCTAATATGCGGCTCTGAGTCGTCGAATTTATTATGGAAAGATAGTTGTTGCAATACAATTTTTAGTTGCGGAATGCGTAGTTTCCAAAACAGTGTTTTAGAAATATATATCTGTGAAATCTGACAATTTGTTATTTTAATTTAAAACTATACATCCAACAAAAAAAAAAAGCAAAAGCGGTGAATTGTAGATTTTTTTTTTTTAATTAATGAAAGATATTCCATAAACCATAATCATGTCTACATATTCCTCATTACTGAAAGCATTAACCATTTTTATTTTGCAATTTTTGCAACCATGTGGATATCAATTTTTGAGCAATAAAAGAAAAATTTAATAGTCGTAACTTGTATGACAATATATTACAATAATTTTTTTAACTAAACAACTAATATTACATATTTAGTTACATATTCCTACTCACCGAACCAGTCTATTTCAACGTTCGTTCTCCTATGTGGGACCGTCTATATATAATCAATTGCCCAATTATTTAAAAAGCGTCAACATTGCTAAATTCGCCACTCATCTCAAAAAATTAATGATTGAAAAATGTCTTATTATTGTTTAAATTAAAATTTATGTTTGTTTATGTATATAAATAATACCTACTGATCTTTATCTGTATTGATTTAATCTTTATCTCTGTTAATCTAATTCAAGCTGTATTTTCTCGATGTATTACTGAAAAGGTTATGTGTAAGAACAGCTTTAAGCTGAACAATTTGCCAAATAAAATGGTTTTATTATTATTATTATTATTTAAAAGTATTCCCAAATTCAATGTAAAACGTACAATTAACCGTTATAATTTGTAACGATTGTTTATTAATTGATTCAACTTTAATTTGCTGTTCCTTTTTTGATATTGAGTTTTTGCCGAAAATTATTTTGGGCCCACTGGCTACAGTTTCAATCTTTACCGTATGTTATGAATCACCCTGGCTAGGATAATTAAAACTTCTAAATCTTAAAATGTGAAATATAAAATCTAGATCTAGATATTTATTCCGAGAACCAAGTTCTCATCAACAATAAAAGGCAAGAATCACTAGTATACAATTAGTCTACTAAACTAGTGGTCAAATACTAAAATAAAACAATTAACCATTTCCTAATAACTAAAAGCTTTTAAGTTTAAGTCAACCCAAAAATTTATGTAAAAATAGGAGAATATTTAAATTATATTTTAGAAATACCCATTGTAAAAAAAAACTTTTCCTCCACAAGTATATTGAGTTAACGAACGTAGACAACAAATAGTTATACGAGAAAACTAAAAGTTAAATAAAGAAGATTTCATATGAAATCTAATTTATATAGTGGTAGACAAGTAGGTAATGATATTTTCTGTTTTGTTACTTGTATGAAACAATTTTATTATGTCTGTATGAATCTCGAGAAATAAGTCAGGAATTCAAATATGTCACTAAAATGTTCATATCGTAAGTTTGTGTCTGAACGTATATGTAACGTAATATAACATCTACAAATTTACTGAGGTGTACTTCAGCAATAGTTACAATCAAGTTTTTTAACGAGATAATGTTTACCACCCGCCATATATGTACCTAAATAAGGGAGGTATAGGATTCCTGCTAAAAATTGGGTACTGAATTATTAGTGAATGAGCACGTTTTACAGTCTTTAGAATACGATTTTAATAGTTTCGCGATGATGTCTGAGTGTGTGTCTGTCTGTCTCTGTGGAACTGTGGAATTAGGGTTTCTAAAAAACTACTGTGAAGAGCTGATTAGTAATTGGTGAAAGTTCAATAAACGGAAGTGGTAGTTTACTTTAAGCCCTATCAAGTTATTTTGAAATATCTCAGTAAATTTTGGCTTAATGACAATTTTTGTTAGAATAATATTTCATATATTTTTTCGTTTAAATATGCTAATCTATGCTTTTTTTAAATGTAATTTTTTGGCATATATCATATTAAAAACTATTTTTTTATTTGAAATCGGCACCAAAGTGCTCAAAAATCGTCATTTAAAGCTCTGAAATCGTGACTAATGTAACACATTATACGACGATTTCGAGCAACGCGGTGTTGGCAACCGTAAAGTAATTGTTGTAAATGTAGGATAATTTTACAAATATATGTAAATTTATATGTAAAATGAAACAATATATGCAAGAAGAATTAACTAATTAATTCCAATGAAGAAATTGAGGACAAAACACCCTATTTTGACTTTTGAGTGTTATTTACGATAACTTCAATGTTCGAGGTTGGCAACACTGAGTGTCAGTTTCAATTGACAACTGACAGATGTATAAATTTAACCTATATAATTATTTTTTATAGATTTTTCTAATTTTTTATTTCAAATAAAATTTAATATGTACCTCGGCACTGAAGTTCCTTTTTATCACTCACATTGTTTATTTTCCTCGGCCCTACGGGATTCGGCAAATAATTTCCATATTCGTGATAACAAGTAAAACTTCAGTGCCTTGATACAAAAATAACTATTTTGACGAGATGGTATTCGATATACTAATATAATTTTCTGTATTTTGATGACAAAGGTTTTAAGTATATTTTAATAGGAATATACTAGATCACATTATTTCCAGGTTTTTCAGTACAAGGTTAAACCAAAAAATTTTAGTTAAATTTTTTTTTATTGGTTAGAAATTAAACCAAAAAGTTAAATCCGGCATGGTTGTCGTGCGTAGAAATAAGTTTGGAAAGTTTTAGTTATGTGAAATACATAATTTTGACGTTTGTTGATAGCACAAATATTTAATATAAAGTCTGGGAATCAACTGTGACTTTACACAGGACGAAATTAATTTATTAGTAGAAGTTGTGAGTAGCGATAGGGATAGAATGTAAGCAACCGGGGGTTGTAAACTACAAACAAAATCAACGGTCTGGCTACAAATTGCAAAAAAAAAAAATACAATACATTTTTTGGTTGTGTGTCACGAATCGATAAAATGTTAAAGGAAGTTGTCAACAAATTGGTGGTGGCTAAACGATCCACAAAATTCATTTGTTCATAGTCCGAATCAGAACAATATTCGCTTGAAGTCAATATGTAACCGTGCACAATATTATTAATAGTTATTTACTTTACAAGTGGGCAAAGTAAGGAATTACCCACGAGAGAAATTTTAGCTCACGAAGCCGAAGGCTGAGTGAGATAATTTTATCGAGTGGGTAGTTCCACTTTGCCCACGTGTGAAGTATAACGTTTTATCCAACACTTCTTAATAAATGAAAAATGTATTAAAGAAATATTATTTGACAGTGACATATGCTTCAAATTTTTTAATTAAAATGTCAATCGAAGTAGTTACCAAGGTGTTGTGTGTTATTATTATTATTATAAATACAAAAATACTCACTAGTGGCTTTCCTCAAAATTATACCCACTAGTGGATAATCTGTTACTTTGCTTGTTTAAAATCGTCATAGTTATAGAGCATTTATTGAGAGGTGTTGGATAAAAATATTTAAATTGTTTATTGTTGTTCTAATTAGAATATGATAATTATCTAACAGCTGACTTTAAAGAAATCGCTTTTGCTAATGTCAACATGAATGTCACATCAAAATCTACTACCAACACAACAAAATTCTCGGTTAGTAAATCTCGGTTAAGTTAACCTTGGTTTAGATACTGAAATACGAATGCCAGATTAAAATATCGGTTACAACAAGTTCAACAACTAAGATTTTAATCTCGTACTGAAATACCCGGCCTTAGTGTACAATTTACTCCTTACCTCTGGTAATCGGTTAAGCCAACAGTTGATATACGGATGCAGTCCAAGAACACCAGGTTCCAGGTACACCATACCACACCTGGACACAGTTGCGGGCGACGCAACAGCTAAATCAGCTACTTCGAACATCATCGTCTGCGTATCGCGCAGCTTGATGATCTCCCCGCTGCTGAGGCATAACTTTTTGTTGTCATCGAGCACGGTGTTCATGTTCTCGATCCACACGGCGTCCACTGGCCCGTCAAACACGTACCATCGCTTGTTCTTGTCGCTGCCGGTTGCATCTGCACGGACTAGCGACGGGAGGATGCCGTCCGTCCTGGAGAAGATATTAGATTAATAAATATAAACGCCGATCTCGGTGCTGTAGTTGCTATGTTATGAGCCGGTATGTGACAGTAGTTAAAACTTTTTAACAAAAAATTAAACAGACGAAAAAGAAACTGAAAAACGAAAAATAAATAAACCTTTTTAGTTTTAATAACTAAGCTCCTAAACTAATGTAACTATTCTGCGTCGGGGTTCATTCATTGTTTGTTTCGCACCGACTCAAAATTAATTACTTACCCTAGTTTAGTTAAAAAGGTTTATTTTATTTTCTTTTTTCATCTGTTTAAGGTTTAGTTATTTATGATATGTGTTTAAAGAGATGTTTTATAAGTTGGGAAGTTTATGAAACGAGACGAATTTTATCTTCGATCTTCCTAGTGTACTTGTAAATACTAAAAAATGAGAATGATATTTGAACATGTAGGGTTATATTTGTTGATTTATTGATATACAAATCGTTAGCAACGTGTAAAAGGTAACAATAAAATCACTTTTACACGTTGCTATGTTACTTTTAACACTAGTGTCAGAAAGTGTCATTTTTAACTTGCTAAGCAATCGTTAAAAGGGCCAATTTTAACAACGGTCGTAGATAAAACCACTTCAATTGACATTTTAATTTTAAAAATTTAAAGCATATGTCACTATCAAATAATATTTCTTTAATAAATTTTGTATTTCTTAAGAGATGCTGGATAAAACGTTATACTTTACACGTAGGCAAAGTGGAATTACCCACTTGTAAAGTAAAAAACTATTATTTTTAAAAATTCAAATGAAACCAACTTACCACTTATTTTCACTGAAATGTAATAATACTGGAATGTTCACTGACGTTGAAAATGCGAGCCGAGAGACACATCTAGTTGAGGTCTATCTGTCTTTGATGTACAATAATATTATATAACAACCGCGAAGCAACCATTATTTTTACATAACAACCGCTCAACAAATGCATAGCAACCATTCTTCAAACAAGTGTTTTGTAAGAGACTATAAGTGCGCGTTCCAGTATTACTATATTTCAGTGCTTACATTAGTTTATGAGATTAGTTGTTAAGATTAAAATGTCTGTTTAATTTTTTCTTAAAAAGTTTTTATTTTTGAATATTTTTGTGGCTACCTATTTTTCTACTATTAGGGGTGGAATTTTTTTTCAAATTTTAATGGTTCCGACTTCTAGGTATACCTTATTCAATAAAAAAAGAATAATCGGAATCGGATAACTCAGTCCAAAGTTATACGTGGTAGAATCTGTTAACAGGTAAAAATTCAATGGGTGAAGAATCAATCATCCCTTATTTTCCTACCTTTACAGGTGCAATTTTTTTTTCAAATTTAAATGGGACCAACTTCGAGGTTTACCCTATTCAATCAAAAAAAGGGTCATCAAAGTCAGACTACTCTGTAAAAAGTTATATGCGGTCACACAAAAAAATATGCGCCTCGACTTGAAAATCTCCTTCTTTTTTCGTCGGTTAAAAAGATAACTTTTCTGTTTTATCTACTCCAAAATTCCGATATAGATAACAAACCACGAAAATCAGTCACGCAATTTTGAAGTAAAAATATCTGTTCAAGGCAAGGCGTGTTACAAAACAGCGTGAAATTGTCAACAAATAACCAGAAAATCTTTACAGCGACAAGTCACGTCAGTCTTTAAACCTCACGACGACCTTAACAGGGTTCAACTTCTCCACCTACTCTTCGTATAAACTGTCGGAATATCGAGCGGCCAATAACGTAAATGAAGAGTCCTGATGAATAAATGGATATTGGTGTCTTATAAGAACCCATGGTTTGATTAAAAACAACACGTGATGCTAGTTATTCAATTATATTGAAACATTTCATCTAGGAGAGTATGGTATTTGAATTAGTAGGAACGTGGTTCTGCACAAGAATAATATCTATGAGTTTCCTGATATGACATACCGCACCGGGTGGTCCATCGGTCGGTACTTTTTATTTTATTATTTTAAATATTACCGAAATTATTTCAAAGTTTATTTTACATTAAAATGCCTACTTATACTGTAGATAGTATAAGTTTTATACCGAATGTTCCATTTCCGCGGCATGATATGCAGCTTTATATTTCTAAATGGAAGAACCTACATATTTTTACAAAATTTTAAATACCATTTGTTTCTCTTTAGAAGAGTTCTTATTCATTAGTCCTAAAACGATCACTACAGAAACTATTCAACAATCCAACTGCCCTATTTGGCTCCAAAAATCTACAACGAATTGCTATCGAAAATGAACCCTGATAAGTTAACATCGAATACTTTTAAGAAAATAATTTATGAAAGCATTTCATTTTATTTTATTTTAAGTAATCATTTATTTTTCGAAATTTCTCATAAATATTTGAATATTAATTTTTTATAATGTATGTATTTGCCGTTATTTTCTATATATTAACTTGTATCATGACTGCAATTTCTTTATCTGTATTATTTGTTGTAATGGTTAAGTGTAAGAGCAGCTCCAAGCTGAATTTTGCCATGTACCGAAATTATTATTAATAAATCGAAATTTTTGTGATTAAAACATCTTCTTTTCACTAGTGATTAAATTGCTTACTTTGTTCACTCTTTTGAGTGAGAAAACAACATCAAATTAAACTATGTATGTGGAAAAAAATTATTTTTTCTGTAATCCAGCCTTTTCCTATAGGGGTTTGGATAGCATGCTGTCTGTGATGGGTAATTAGAGACACAGGTAGATTTTCTTAGATCTGTACATCAATATTAAAACTAACAAAAATATACAAAATCAAAATAATTTGAAAAGATCTGGTTGCAACATAAAGAACTTATTTTTTTAGGAAATTAAATGGAAAAGGTTTTCTAAAAATCTTCGATTCTAAGATGATTGTTAATTAAAAACTATAGTTCAATTTATTATTCTCAATACCTATTTCTGATTTTAATGACCCCCCCTACATCGAAGTCTGGATCCGCCCCTGTGAATAAGAGACTTGGAAAATATATTAGTATGAGATTGGGATAGATAAAATAGATTAGATTTCTAGGACGGATTGAGTTTCCACGGAAATGTAAAGGCTAAGACATATTGGATCATCAATGAGGTTATTAACAAGTTATCATGATCGCACTAAACGCCTACGTGGTCGTAATATGACTTTGAAAATAAAAATTATAATCTAGAAAATCCTAATACTTTCTGTAATAAGCTAAGAACCAGACAGAGACAACACCATCTAAAGCAGATGAAGCAGCGCTACTTTATTTCGAAAAAGGAGTACATATTAAGGAAAATTTTGACGCAGTATATAGGAATAGAATATGCTGCCGACGTTATAATTTTTAGTTATGCAATAAATATAATTAAATATCCAATAAATAAAGCAAGGGATATTGAACAGTAATTAAAGTCTGGCAACCACGTAGGGTAGGATAATGAAAAATGAAAACTACCCAATAAAAATAAGTCCGGTGACAAGGTTTTATGAGTCAGAAGGGCGGGTCAATAAAACCCTAATATGTTTAGAATGACAATTATATATTCAAAATGTGCTTTTTTCTGTTGTTTGATTATCATTTACCAAATTGTACAATAGTTATTATTTTTTACTTTATCTGACTAGATCATGAAGAGTATACTCAATTTGCGTATGTGTTACATACAATATTTTTTAGTTCAAGCTGTCCAAATTAATACAGTAGGTACGTAAGAAATTATTGCAAGTAAATACTAAAACAATTATGTACATATTTTGTAGTAGGTAGGCGATGGTGTAAGCATGGAAACCCATTTGTTTATGAACAACAGCATGTCAAAAAAATATACAAATGTAAAAATTAGCAGACGTGTACCTTTGGAAATGTCCAACATTCCAGCAAGAATTAGGGAAAGAGCGAGGGAGATCGAATTAAATTTGCTTCTAGCAAAGTCACCCAAACAATATGAAATTTTTAGAAATTGGATGATGGAAAACGACGTAACTGTAGTCAGGGCCGGATTTACGTACAAGCGGAACAAGCACGTGCTTGGGGCCCCCAACCCAAAAGGGCACCCGGCCAACCCTTTTTTTTAATTGAAAAAAATTTTTTCAATACAATTAATAAATAAATAAAAGGTTAATATTAATTATACTTAATTATTAATACCCCCCCACTACTCCCTTAATAAATTAAATAGAAATTATTGCATAATCATAATAGTAAACTATGAAAGACCTTTTCTTTTCCTTGATACATTTTTTAAAGTAGAGAGTAGAGATAGGGGCCCCATCCCTTCCTCGTGCTTGGGGCCCCGCAAGCTGTAAATCCAGCCCTGACTGTAGCAAATGAAGACGTGATATTGACTTATGAATGAATAAAACTAAATCCGTTGCTAGGTGACCTTTAAAGGACTAGATAGCTAAAACGGCATTTTGCGGCGTGTAAATAGTTCTCAAAGTAACTATTTTGGAGAGCGTGTACTAAAAAAATAATTATTGGCAGAAGCAAGATATTTACATTTTTTTTTACCTTTACTTATATATAATATAATGATCTTGACATAACCCTCGTGCTAAATCATTGAATTGATCAAATTTTATGTATTTATAAAATTTTACTTTTAAAAAGTGTTATTGCACATAATAATTTAAGATAAAAATCCCTTGATCTGCGATCTCCATTTTTTTTTTTTTTAATTATTACGTACCCAAACACTTTTAAGCAAAATTTATTGCATAAACCAGACAAGTCATATTTAATCGATTAAATTCTTAGCCCTCGGTATATAACTATTGAGAATTTACATAGATATAATTTGGATAAATTTATATAAGCCTAGCCATTATGCTGATTAAAGCGGCCAATGAACCTTTTCGAGAACTGCATTCGAGTTTCGAATGCTACATTTGAAGTTTGTCAGTAATCTACTTGAGTGTTTGAAGCTTAATCTTGCAAATTAACAATAATAGATAACTACTCACCATTCATGTGTGGCCAAATCGAACTCTCCGTATAATTGCCCCATTGTGATTGATTTGGGATTGAGTACATAGGTGAACACAGGCTGGAAGGGATATCCGCTGGGCGATGGTTTACCCTTTAGCTTCGTCATAGCGTCCTTTAGAATCTCGTAGCACTGTAACCAACATAAAAATTAAAGTTGGGAAGAATAAAAAAACGGACTAGCACTCAAAAATTTATTTAGAAACTATGCCAACATTTCGATAGCAACGGCTATCATTTTCAGGGCTAAGGTTGAAAAACAATTAGATGAACATGGATACATACATATATAGTAAAAAAAATTCTGAGTCGAGATGTTGAAATAAAACACACAAATGTATTCATATAATAAAATAATAAATAAAGATAATTAAAATGATTTACGTGGAACAAAATCTGAAGCTGAACTTTTCGCATCAGTCTACCATCGCATCCTTTCACAAAAAAAATTTTGATACTGTCATGGCAACAATGATGAAAAACGTAGACGACAAGCAGAAGCCATGCAAGGCAGAAGTGTTCGAGATTCATTTTTAATTTTATGTTATGTTTATTATATTATATTACACTTCAGTTATATTGGTAAATGAATGGAAAACAAAGTTTGTTATATATGGTGTAATATTATACAAATTTACAAATATCTTAATTAACTCTCTAAAATGTTTACACTGGGGTCTATTCTGTAACTTACCTGTTAATTTTTAACAGACGTCACTGAATAATAATTGAAAATTTCATTTGACACATATATTTTGATTAGTTAAAATTTTTAACAGACCATTGGGGCCTATTCTGTTACCTGTTTATTTTTAATGACTTGTTAAAAATTTTAACCAATAAAAATATATGTGTCAAATGACATTTTCAATTTTTATTTAGTGCAGTCTGTTATTATTGATTAATTTTTTTAACAGGCCGTTAAAAATTAACAGGTGAGTTACAGAATAAGCCCAATAATCTGGTATAACGAGCTCTATTTTTAGGTGTTTTATATCAGTTTTACACGAGGCAATTTATTGGTCAATAAATTGTCCAAATTTTCTTGTCAATTTATTGTTGTGTGTAATACGGTACTATTGGTCAATTTTATCTTAACCAATAAATAAATTGGTCAATTTATTGACGCATTAGAACAAGTTCTATTTTTCGACAATTTTTTTGGGAATTCTAGAGGTTTTTAGTGGCCATTGTCAATCAGTCAAACTTTTTGTTCTTAGATTAGTTGTAATTTTTATGCGTATAGCTTGAACCAAAAATATTAGTAGCATAGGTGACAGATAATATCGTTCTGGTATTACTGAAATTGTCGCAATAAATTGACGGAAAACTTGACAAGTGTAAAACGAAAAACAATGTTTTTGTTCTTGGCAATTTATTAAGAGAAATCTATATCCACTATTCGTGTTTTCATTTCTAAGAAACAAAAAATTAATAAAATATTTTCAGTAGTAGTTAGAATAATAATCCATTCATATTTAATTTATAATACTTTTCATCCTTTTATTACATACTTTGCTTACAAAAACGTTAAAATTATCCTCATATTCAATGACTGACTACTCGTAATACAGATGAAAAAATAATTTCCAACAATTTACGTGACGAGATATATCTTTTAACTACTGACATTTTCTATAATTTCTTACAAAAAATATAATTTTTTGCCGATTGACATTAAAGATGACACTGCTAACAGTCTGGAAAGTAAAAGTTTTATGCCAAACTGTAGAAAATATAGCAACCATTCAACAAATGCATTAATTCCAAATCAGCAAATAAATTACATGTTCAACTCGGCACCAAGCACAGATTTACAGCTTCGGCAGCATTAAATGCCTAGGTATTTTGGTGCCTAGTTAAGCTAGTAACTATTAAACCGTTTATTTTAATAAAATGCGAACATCTTTTTTCATTATTTTGTAGCCTGCATAGTGGTGAATCGTGCTACTATCTTCTATCACTCATAAATCGCATTGACGATTCGGGTAATGTATGAATATGAATCGGATGATTTATAGGAGAATCGCAGAGCGGCTAGCCAGATATTCCTGTTAATAAGAAAACTTGGCCAATTTTTCTTTTCTGCTATGTTTATACATTTAAATTGATTATTTTCTGGCGCGACTATAGTTTTTACGACTTTTCCTTTACCGCAGAAAAATTCTAAATTACTTTAACTCGCCAAGTTCCATCGTTCGGTCTATATTTCAGTGTTGTTACTTGTGATGCATTTTAAAAGGTTTTCTTCAATTAATTACCTATCTTATTAATTATTTTTTATATAAATATTTTTTTATTAACTAATTATTGATTATTTGTTTATCTGATTGTTTGAATATTTGACGAATCTATTAATCAGAACATCTGATTAATCAATATATTCTTTATTGAAAATCGTGATCGAACAGCCGTAACAACGACCAATGATTTTCAATGAAGGCTTAAATCGTTCGAATGCAACAAATAGAAAAAAAAACAAAAAAATTCAAAACGCCTGAGGGGTTGAAAACAACTAACAAATTTCCAGTTGATCGGGGAATGATGCTGGTAACTGGTGCGTTCTGGATAGCGACGGTGGCGGAGGCGTCGTTATCAGAGCGCCTGCGTTCGCATCTCTGGAGCTCGACGCTCCTCCTGGAAATATTTCCGCGTCGCGAATATTCAGTCGCGGGTACAACGCGGTTGTGCTTGGTCCTACGGGAATCTCTCCGCGAATATACGTAAAATCGCGAACGAAAATAGTTGGAAACTTTATGATATCACGTGCTGTTTTATTATAGAATTAAATATAGCGGATCGTTCGTTGTGTATACGAACTTGAATAATTATTATAGCGTATTTTTAACTTGGCATAATTCACGTTAATGTGTGTAACTCTTTAGAAATTTCCTACAAAGTTATTGTGTAACGTTGTGCTACTTCTATAAATAAAAGCTCAAATTGTACTTGAACTTTAGATCATTGTTGTTTGTTTAAAAATAAAATAATAATCCTATCATAAGAGAGGGTGATGATGCTACTGATAAAGAAGAGTAATTAATAATGCAATTCTAAAACCCAATATGAATATACCGGAAGAAAGCATGTTTATGGAATCCTTCCAGGAATCCTTAGAAAACATGAACAACACTCTACGCAAATTACTGACAAGTACTGAGGACGGCATAAACCTAACTCTTCCTTACTCCGACTTGTCAGAGTCATTGGGAGTAGAAGTCTCCGAAGGAGGATGTGCGTCTTTCGAATTAGCCCACAAATACTACATCCCTTGCCTGATCACCTTCGGCCTCGTCGGCAACTTCCTGTCCTTTGTGGTGTTCCTAACGACTCACTTGAAGATGCGAAGCTCGAGTTACTATCTGGCAGCTTTGGCGACGGCGGATTTCGGGTTCCTGACGACGTTGCTGCTGGTGTATTTGAGTAATGAAACTAGGATTGAACTGTTCAACAAGCCTGGTTGGTGCCAGTGGTTGATCTATATCAGCTCAGTGTGTAGTATGCTGAGTGCTTGGTTCACGGTTGCATTTACGGTTGAAAGGTTCATTGCTGTGCAGTATCCACTGCAAAGGCCCAGGATGTGTACAGGTTGGTGTAATAGGACCTACACATTTTATTCTCACGAGTCCAGAATCATATCATTTAGGGCCGGTATTTCCAAACTTAGTTACCTAGAGAATAAATTTATCAATGGAATAAACAAAAAATATCGCATTAAAATCATAGCTTAAATGATGATTATTATTGTAGCTGTCATCTTTTGATGCGATATTTTTTGTTTATTCCATTGATAATCTATTCTACAGTTTATCTGTGGTTGGAAATGCGGCCCTTAGTCAAATTAATGGCCGGTATTAAAAAGAAATTTAAACTCTGGTTAAATTTACTTCCAAACTAAATTTACATTAAGTTATCTAAATGAAAATCAAATTTTGGTCGGTTATATTATATAAGTGATTAAATAATAATTAAGTGACAGTTAATAGTATATTATTATATGAGGGATTATGATAGTCATTATTCACGAAGATGAAGTTTGCGTCACGAACTGTAAGCGAGTGATGCAAATCATCATTTTACTCTTGTAAATCACTTTTGAAAATAATCGAAATTCATTGAAAACACACGTTTAAAGACGTCAAAATAAAAATACACAATGACAACTGACTACATGTCAACTGTCAGATGGTCGTTGCTTGGTGAATCACATCACGTCTTTAAAATAACAGTGAATTATGGATTTCGGGCTCTATTATTGGTCGAGAAGAGTGAATTATAAATCATAATTCACGGTAATCGAAAAAATTGAAATAATGGTGATATATTTATATAGGAGTAGTATTTTTTTTTATATAATATCGGAAAAAGACTTAGAATAACAAAAAAAAAAAATGTTCTGATCTTACAAAAGGAAAATTGTTGTATTATTTTATTATTTTAAAGAACATTTTAAAGAAAAAGTAACTAAAATAATAACAAATTAACAAAAATCACTAACATAAAGATTTTATTTGGCGCAAAGATATTGGCTGGCACCACGAACACTATTTTTGAATGTGACAAAATATAGAAAAAGTTTCAAATAAAGATTTAAGTAATATTCTACATCTTTTTGATTCCAATGAAATTAATTCTATCTCATTTGTTTACTAAGGTATGCCTAAAAATCCTGATAGGCCTTCAAATAATCTACGACTTGTGAATTGTTCCCAAAATCTAATTAATTCGTAAAAAACATAATATCTTCCTTACATACCAGGTGTAGGCGATAGTTCCTTCCCTATGAATTTTAGAACAAAAGTGCAAATACAAAAAATGTTCAGAAATAAAAACTGCAGCAAACGAACATAAATTTATTGATGTAATATATTTCTATCATGAGGGAAAGTGCTTAAATAATGTGAAAAATGAACAAAATTAAACAAATCAAAGGTAACTATCATACATTATATTACAATTCAAATAATTTTGAAATACATAAAAACCACCATAAATATTGGGGTCGTGAAAAAATAATACACCGCAGGAGAGAAGTGTACTTTTTCCCTACGGCTTGTGCTTCAATATACACCGCGGGAAAAAGTCATACACTTCTCTCCCTTAATGTATAATTATTAACTATTTACAGAGTGCCATGGTAAACAAAACATACAATTCAAACAAGTGTATTGTTTGAGTTTGACAGACGACATTCCACATAAAGTTTAAATTATTTCTCAGTAATTTTGGACACATTTACAATTGAATACAACATAATATTTAGGTAATTAAAACTGTATGACAAAAACAAATATCATCTGTCAAACTCAATCAATGCTACTATTTGAGCTGTATGTTTTGTTTTCCACAGCACTCTGTAATTAGCTAATAATTATAAATATTATTTTAGTTTCTGCCATGATTTTGGTATAATAGAAATCGAGTTGCTCTCCCGGTGGTGAAATAGTATATTCTACAACAAGTAATGGAATGGCACATATTCCACGCGAGCAAAAAGTTTGTAGCCCGAGCCAAAGGCGAGGGTCTACGGTTTGCGAGCGTGGGATAGGCCATTCCGTTACATGTTGTAGACTATACTTTCTATAAAAAGGTTTTGGAAATTATAAAAAATTCAAATATAAAACTGTTGAAAACGTCAAACTCAAATAAATCAAATTAAAACAAACAGACGTAACCATAGTAACTGAATCAAGATACTTCATATGTCGCGCTAATAAGCGGTTCTGATTCGTCGAAAATATTCCATACGCCGCGTATGGAAAGTTAGTGATTCCATAACAGTTTTTAGTAGTGGAATGCCCAGTTTCCAAAACAGTCTTATAGAAAAATATTATTGTACGTCTATCTCATATCTCATGACAGAAATGCATTACATCAAAAAATTTAGGCTCATTTAGTGAATTTTAGTTTCTGAACATTTCTTGTATTTACATTTTTGTTCTAAAATTCATTGGGAACGAACTAACGCCTAATAAGAATTATAACATTGTATTTCCTATATCCTATAAAAAGTGGACACCTGGTATGTGTATGTACGGGAGATAAAAATGATAGAATGTAAAATATATTTTAATTTTTCCGCCATTCAACTGGAGTGTATCATCTTATCGCGTATTTTAAACATTATGTAACCTTGAAAAAAATTATATTTCATCAAAAATTCAACTAAAAAATGCTGAAACGTCGTATCGTTTTCTTCCGGGCAAATAAAAACAAGTTTTGAACATTTTGGCGG
Organism: Poecilus cupreus; assembly: GCA_963942605.1. Taxonomy (NCBI): domain Eukaryota; kingdom Metazoa; phylum Arthropoda; class Insecta; order Coleoptera; family Carabidae; genus Poecilus; species Poecilus cupreus. The sequence goes on along the minus strand of OZ012714.1, from coordinate 6,392,682 downwards.
GAATCAAAACGAACCGTCGCACGGAATTTTTTTTACGTAAAATCCGAATCTGTAATAAAAAATAGGCGTTCCCATTTAAGATATCAAAGTGACCTCACTCCCTGGGGATCAGATGGCCCCTTTCAAACCATCAAACTTTTATTCGAAACATTTTTTTGTAAGATACATTTGTCCAGATATTCCACTGGATCTCTTAAAATGGGTCACCTTGTATATTTGTTGTAAATTTTATTACATTAAAAAATAAATACTAAATAATGCTTGTGACGAAGATATTTTAAAATTACGACATTACGCATGGTTCCTCTGCAGATGTCCAAATGTCTAAAATAAAAAGTAATCAAAATAATATGTTTGATATCCGATGAAATTTTAGTTAGGTGTATTAAAAAACTGTACAAATATAGTCATGGTAACTTAAATAGATTGTGGTGATTTAGAAGCAAATATTTTCATAGGATTTTGTTCAATAAAATTATCCGCGCTTCTATTTTTTTATTGGATTTGGACATTGAACATTGCACAAACCATATAGACACAACAACAAAAATTGGTGCATTAAAAGACAATTTGTTTTATTTCACACTACGTGTAAGAAAGTAAATATTGAAACAAAAACAAAAGAAATAATACGGTTGACAGTAACTCGTGCGTCAAAATATATAAAAAATATTGGTTTTCCGGGGCATTCAAAAGCAAAATCATCTTAAAAATAACAACATTTAGTTTATAAAAAGTTATGTGAACAAATTCTTTATGTGTAATTACGAGTATTTTAATTAAAATTTAAATCTGCTAAAAATAATTTTGTTCGTTACAAAAAGCATTGTAGAACCTTATGCGCGAAGACGTCATTCACGCATTCGCGCAAAAGAAATCTTCGCTTGTGCTTCAAATAAGCGCTCAAGCGAGACAAAATGATTGTCGCACTTAGTATGAATGTGTAGTTTAAGCTCTGCAATAGTAATTTACGTAACAAGACCTGAAAGTGATACTTTACTGGGTGAGCAAGCATTTTCCAGAGCGAGCCGTAGGCGGTAAAGAAGGAAATTTCTGGGCGATCGCGAAAAAAATTTATTTAAATTCAACGTTTTGAATTACTATGAGTTCTGAAAACTTTTTCAATTTATTCAAATTACATTATTTTTAATTTAAAATTAAATGAATTACAACAAATAAAATATTCCTTACGTGTTGAAAAACAGATGGGTATTATTTGTTTATTTTAATTTTAACAAACATAAACCTTCTATACATAAATATTCATGATTCATGGATTTGCGTGAAAATACACTGTAATTATGAATGAAGAGATAATTTAATTTCGGAAGCTCTACAGTATAATAGGGTTGATTTGATTGCAGAGATAACAGCGTCAGATGAATGGTGATGAAACAAAGAAGAGGCCATTCACTTTTCACTTCTTTGTGTTTCACTTTATTTATGCGTTGGTATAACCAAACGAAAATAATTGAACAATTTCAACCATAAACTGTGAAATTATATTGAATTAGTTTAATTAGTTTAGAAACAGAATATTAGTTGAGAAAAATAAAAGAAATCAAAATTCAAAAGCATAATAATTAAAAGCAAATTTACTATTTATAACGGCTTTTTATACATGAGAATATGTCTTTTTTGCTGATTGTCATTAAAATTGACAGCATACGGACTATAATAGTCTTTAAAGTGGCAATTTTACTACCTAGGCGGTAAAAATATTTTTCTTCAAGCGTATTATAATATTCATATTTTGCTACTGCATATACGGCTTAGAAGTTAATTATAATGGGTGCTATTTACACCTCTCTACTTAAAGGCTACTAACTAGGGCATTTTAAAATTTGGCACTGTTACTTTGCAAAAGTTGTTGATTACCTTGGAGATCAACAATTTTTTCATAGCAACAGTGTTAAATCTTAAAATGCCCTAGTTAGTAGCCCTTAGTATAGACCTGTGAATAGCACCCAATATTACTAATACAATTATATAAATATAATGTTACTGAGTACACTTATGTAAATATAAATGTACGGCGTATAGTTGTTCCATATACCACTGGTGGCAGCACCTACAAGGGCAGCTGTGACGAGTGACAGTTATGTTGCAAGTAGTTCTGTCATATTTTATACACAGGTGCCCCCATGAGTCCCAGGCCCCGACCCAGTGTATTATTAGGCAGAAAGTTTTAAAGACTAAATATTAATTAACATTTTAAAATAAAATCATAATTAAACAGGTTTAACATCTATGTCAAAATAAAGTCATACGCAAAGAACAAATCAAACGTGTTCAGTTGATTTTATATGTATAAGAAAGTAGTGTGGTGCCTACACCAGATTTTATTATTTATTATTATACTACAAAACTTGTCAAATATTCATGGAACTGCAAGGTCGCCAAATAAAATATATTGGATAAAAATAGATTTTTTTTTTAGAAATTTTAAAAGCATTGTTACTGACATACGTATATGCAAAAATTTGTTTACATTTTACGAGTTAAAAATATAAATCTGCTTTCAAATCTATTCCGTGAATCGTGTGGACGATAAAAAATGTTATACTGATATTTTTCTTCAAAGAGAAAATATTTATAATGAGATTGAATTATTAAACTATAGATTAATAAGTTGTGCATGTGATTGAATTTATTTATCCAACACCTCTTAATAAATGCTCTATAACTATGGCGATTTTAAACAAGCAAAGTAAAAGATTATCCACTAGTGGGTATAATTTTGAGGAAAGCCACTAGTGAGTATTTTTTTATTTATAACAATAATAATAACACACAACACCTTGGTAACTACTTCGATTGACATTTTAATTTAAAAATTTAAAGCATATGTCACTATCAAATAATATTTCTTTAATACATTTTTCATTTTTTAAGAAGTGTTGGATAAAACGTTATACTTCACACGTAGGCAAAGTGAAATTAACCACTCGATAAAATTATCTCACTCAGCCTTCGGCTTCGTGAGCTAAAAATTCTCTCGTGGGTAATTCCTTACTTTGCCCACTTGTAAAGTAAATAACTATTATCTACGTAGTAGGTTTAATTACTTAATTTCTAACGATGCGAACAAGGTTTATTATAAACTGGAATATAGCTAAGCTATAACCAACAAGTGTAAATAAATACAAATATAAAATATCTTGTATAAACTGAGGCTCCGTAAGGTAACTAATTAAATATTTGCGTATCTAAACTAATTGTTAAGTTTTCTTTTGGTTTCAAACCTTTATCTCAATACCATACTTCACATTTCTTCATTAAACTAATTGCTAATTAAAATGTTTTCGAAACGTAAAACTTAGAAGTTACCTACAACCTACTGTTTATTATTTCAAGTTTAAGTACAAGTTCAATTAAAATTCCATTACATTCACATTCATGTAATCTAATATCAGGTATGAAATTTTCCACTGTGACATTTTTTTTGCCCTGAAAGGGAGCTATTTCTGATCGCTTTTTAGACCGAAAATTCCTTCTTTACCGAGCTAGCTCGGAAAATTGACTAAAAGGGATCGGAAAGCAATGTTTCCATAGTGATCAGTTCTTTATTTATTTAATTTTCATTCATGTGTCAAATATTGCAAAGTGTCTTCACTGGGCTCGCAAGCTTTCGAAGCTCGTCTACGCCTCGCTCTGGAATATGCTTGCTCACCCAGTAAAGTGTCACTTTCAGGTCTTGTTACGGAAATTACTATTACTTGTTACTCACTTGTAAACATCACTTACTTAAGCCCTCTATTACCTTTTAATCTGAATCTTTACAAGTAACTAATTGACAGCTGCATTGTAAATATTTTACAAGTTAGTAAACAAGGTAAACATTGCACGTTGCCACATTAATACTTACAAGGCTTATACGAAATCATTTCAAATAATTTTTGACAGAACAGTTGTATGTAAGTATTTAACTGACATGATTTGGTTATAATTCTTTAGTTTTTATTTTGATTTACAAATGAGTAACAAATAAAATGTTGTACAATACACGCAAGGTAACTGTTTTTTTCTGCTTCAAGGAGATGACAGGTTCGCCGGTCATTCCCTTCATTCAGTAGTACAAGCTGTTTTAACTTGCTTGTAATGTAAATAACTATAAAATTTACTGCATTACGGCGAATTGACATAATTATCAGTGAGAATGAAAAATTTTAATTTTAATGTAAAGAGAATCATTTTGGTCTGACATTGTTTCATGCGTGATTTTCAATAGACATCACACAGAATTCATTGAGTAATTTATAATTAAAAATATGGAATTTTCCGCATCTTTTAACTCTTATCTTTCATATATTTTCAATAAACTTTTACTATTTTTGATTATGGTGGAACAGCCTATTCATTGGTCACGATAAAATTGTTACACAAAACAATAACCAATTAACCAATATGATGCCATTAAAGTAAACGTCAACTAAAATCTTAAATTTACACATACATCTGTATTTTCGTTGCAGTGTCCCGAGCAAAAACAATCGTCTTCATCATAACTCTAGTCACAATGAGCTCCCAAACCTACGTCTTCGTCACCGCCGGTCTCGTCAAATCCCCTAAACAAAACGCCACCCCTTTAAGCAACAACAGCATCCCTAACTCTACGATCACAGCTTCCAGCAGCAGCCAACGTGAATACTGCGACGTGCGACCCGAGTACTACGAGTTCTTGAGAGTGGTGAGCGTGATCGACACGTTCGTGTCGCTCTTCTGTCCTTTCCTGCTCATCGTTGTGATGAATGCGATGATCGTGAGGAATCTGTTTGCGTTCCGGAATCAGTTTGTGGTCCATGGAACGATGATGGACTGTGTGGTGTACTACACCACGAGTAGTGCTGTTCAGAATGCTACCTCTGCAGATAAGTGTGGAGAAGCCAGCGGAGATGAAATTCAGGTAGATGAAAGATTTCTGTATATATCTATGTATGTCATTTCGAGATTGTGAAACCACAGTATAAGAATTCACACAGAAGCGATACTCGCTGTAGGCACCTCTGATCTTTATGTCGCGTCGACTGATGACCTTGAGCCGAGCGACAAATTTGAATAGCTGTCATTTGCAAATAAGATTAAATCTAAAAATATTATTTTACCTGCACTATAAAAGGTCCTACAATATTTCATAGTACAATAGTTATTTGTCAAACTAGAGAAGAAAGCGCTACTTTTTCCCACCCGAGCTCGAAATTTGCCTAATGAGCGCAGCGAATGAGGCAATTAGAGCAAGAGTGGAAGAAGGGCTTTCCTCTCGTGTTGGACACAACATTTTTTCACGACATGTTTCTAAAAACGATTTACTCCGACTATAAAATACACTTTGACAACACAATTGACACGTTAAAAGTTAGGTTATTAGACACAAGGCGGTGTAGCAGTGTTGCCAATGAACCAATCTTAAATATAAATTAAAGTTGTGAAATTGTGATTTAATTTAGAAAAAACATTTTAAGACATAATTGTAAGACAATTTAAAGTATGTATATCACTAAAATAAGGATTTTCAATAAAATTAGGCATTTATTTATAATTTTCACAATATATTCTTTGTAAATAACATTTATATTGGTAACACTTCTATATTTTCCTCACTAGGGAGGAAAAACACATTTTACTCACTATTTCGGGAGAAGAACGGTAGGGTTTCCTAGCATGTCGTGAAAAAATAAGTTTATCCAACACCTTTCAATAAGTGCTCCATTTATAACGATTTTAAATAATTAAAGTAACAGATTACCCACCGTGGGTATAATTTTGAGAAAAGTCACCAGTGAGTAATTTTCTATTTATAACAATAATAATAACACACAACACCTTGGTAACTACTTCGATTGACATTTTAATTTAAAAAATTTAAAGCGTATGTCACTGTCAAATAATATTTCCTGAATAAATTTCGAATTTATTAAGAGCTGTTGCATAAAACGTTATACTTCACACGTTGGTAATTCCTTGCTTTGCCCATTTGTAAAGCAAATAATTATTACCTCTCTGTTTTCATTCATTTTATTAAATTCTTTGTCCTTTTCTTAATATTGCACTGTTAGATTTTCAAAGTGTCAAATGGTTGGCACCAAATTTAATGATTTTTTTTGTTTGTTTTGAAATCGAACCACATGTTTAGGTCGTCACAACGAAATTAAAGACATGTTTAATGACTAGGCTAGCAAATATTATCAGTGGTAATAAAACATTTGACTAAAATAATATTACAATTTATTTGTTTCTTCCTGGAATAAATGGTATTCATGTACATTTTAATTATTTACCACGATACCGCAAAAATTTATTTGAATTCCATTTAAATAATTTTCTAAACATAACATCTATGTAACTACAATTATTTATAATTTCTACTATTTGAGATCGACAACACACGACAACTTTGACGTCATAACAATTTTATAGAATCAATTCGGCCTAATGAATAGCAATTAAGAATTTTAAAAACTGCAGATAGTCCTCAATTTAGATTGTTTCCTAAAAAAAATGAAGGATCCCATTTTTGCTTTAAATTACTTACTTTACAGATGCCATGTGTGTTGCCCACCAAGTTACAACTACTAGCCAGTGCCCGATAGCTTTGCAGTTGCCAATTAATTTTATCCCAACTTAGAATGTTAATGGGAGTGAGTACCGATCCAAATCAGATCATGGAATTTTTTTCTGACCTGACCCGGATTCGAACCTACGCTATGACCTGTTTTCATAGGCAAGCACTCTACCATAGCGCTATCCCGCCGTTTTCTATTGCTATATTGATTGATTTATTATTTTAGAAATGGAAAACTACAGTTTTACTGGATTAAAACTTGATGTTGATGTTTACCTTTTATTTTACGTTTCATAGTACAGGAGTATTTGTAATATAACAAGAAAGTAAACAAACATTTAGTTATATTTAGAATTTTAAACAATTTACGCAATTAAATAGAAGTGAGCATAGTCTCTATTATTATCTAATGTGCAATTTAAATGGGATACCTTTGCTTGAAACGATTAAACACCACTAAATTACGTTTACAGAAAAACCTTAAATTGTATTTATGAATACACTGTCGGATGCTAAGGGCAGAAAATAGGTAGCCACAAAAAATTAAATATTAAAACTTTTTAACAAAAAATTATACCGACGAAAAACTGAATAGCAACAAATAAAATGAATTAATTTTTCGCTTTTCAGTTTTTCGTCAGTTCATTTTTTTGTTAAAAAGTTTTTTTTTGAAATATCAAGGCTTCAGCGAGGAATAGATTTCAAGATCAAAGGTTTTGTACAACGAAAATATTCAAAATTGTTGAGCCTTTTGTTTTCATTCTCCAGGAATATTTGTGTTCAATAAGATGATCCCCGATATATATTTTTATCAAGAGGTACAATTTCAAGATATACTTAAACCGGATACCGAATCCGTTTAATAAAAAAAATTGAATATATTAAATATGAATTTATAAAGTTTGAAATATAAAAAATTCATTCAAGAATGTCGTATATCATACACATGAGTGAAGTTTCGTTAAACATTTCACTTATGCGTAATGATTTATTTCATTCATATTTTCCATCTTTTTTTAATGAGGATGGCAAGCGGACTAACTGCTATGATCATATGCTGCTTAATGAATATGGATGATTATGTATTTATGTGAGCATTCGAGCCCACGACCTCTGGCGAGCTAGGCTAAGCCACCGAATTCGGTAATTTATATTACTGAATACTTTCTGTTTGATTCATTTGGTTTTAAAATGGAATAAGGATGATTGATAATTCTATTTAGAAACTACTTATTTACTAATAAATCATAAAGGTAACAGCTTTATAAATCTTGCGCATAAATTTAGCTTGACTGAGTTTTATATTTCAACAGACATTGCCTTATGTTAAACTACTACGTCAATTGAGCATAACTATGCGCAGAAGTCGTACAAACAACCAACACAGTAACACAATTTCCATAATTAGCTCCATTCCATTTTCGATTCTCTGTTCAATTTCAAATACTTAAGAGGATGCCTATAAATAAGTATTGGTGTTTGCAAACTGAACTGCATAGTGATTACAGATAGATAATTTACTTCCGTCGGTTTAGAAAATTATTACATTAAGGGCCGGTAATTTCTACCTCAGATGAGCTTTCAAAGCACGCACGAAAAGTTTAAGAGCACAACGCAAAGCGAAATGCTTTTAACGTCGTTTGTGCTTTAATTTTGATAATTACGATATAAGTGGGATAATAGCATTATTAATATACGCATGTGATATTGTACGGGTTGACAACCGAGTTGTGTAATCACAAAATTATATTAATAATGCATTATCACACGTGTATTGTACATTGTACAATATTTTATCAATGCCCGCCGAATGTTAAAAAATTAAAATAATTTGACTCTATTTTTTGACAAGTAGAAAATTAATAGAAATAGTTGTTGTAAAAATGTTTTTAATCCACAATGACCACAATTTGACATTAAACAACTATGTAGTTATTTTTCATAATTTTCTTAAGCATTTTGTGAAAATGAGTGATTTAGAAAACATTTCGTCAGATATAGAAGAACAATCTTCAAAAATTAATAACTAATTAAATATGAATTAATTTATAGAATTGTAAAGATTGTATTCTCAACATTTATAATAAATAGTACGTTAATGAGTGCGGTAATGAATCTCTTAACGCACGCAAAATGAGTGGAATAAGTGACATTTAACTCACGGGCATAGATAAAAGCACGTGTGTCGTACGCTATTTTTTATTATACCTGCATCATAATCTAGAAAAAAATGGAAAGCAACATTATGATTTTGATTTATTTCATAATTTTGCGCGTGTGACGTTTGATTTATATCGTTTACATGAAGATTGGTTAGTATTTATTAATTACGTTACTATGTAGATTCCTTTGTTTTTAGAATTTGTCATGAGAACCTTATTTAATAGTAATTATTTTTGTTGTTGCTTAGCAACTTTACAGCACAGCGTGTTTTAATGTTACGTTTTCGCACGATTTTCAGTTTGTTGAATAAGGATTATGATGCAGGTGTAATAAAAAATAATGTAATGTACTAATAATTACATTTATTTACACAACAACTATTTATTTAAAACGATTTATTTATTTTCTCACATCGAATATTTATCTACACTTATTGACGGTTCACAGTAGGCTCACTGTTTATCACACACTCATGTTTTATAGAGGACTCACGGTCTATCTATAAGACTGACTGACTACCGTTAGCCCGTTTGGCGGGTTCTCGAATGTTCTACGCTTCTCTCCGAGCTACGAGTCACGTTTGGAACATTTATGTATGAACTACTCGTATCTAGTATATTGGGATAGGATAGAATAGAATATAGAGTGAATTAATGAAAGCTTGCATGGAAGCTGAGCACCAGTATATTAATCAAAAGTATCCAATCGTGTTCGTGAAATCTATAAGATTTGTTTAGTTTGAACATTGGTTTGGTTGTGTTCTGTGCAGTCAGCAAGCAGTGCAAACAAACGAAACGGCTCGAACCGATCGCATACCAGTCTGCAAAGTAAACACTCCATTACTACAGGCAATGTGGTCACGCCTACGACAACACGCTCTGGAATTGGACAACCTCGCAAGGGCCCGAACGACAACGAGGAGCCGATATGCATACGTGAGTAATATGCTACATGAGTGATAGGAAAAAATAAAATGTTTTTGATAGACCATTGTGTACTATAAATGTTTTTTTAAATAATATTCTATTTATATACAAGTGTCGAAAAGGTAACATGTTTGAAATTATTTATTTCTTACTTTGCACAACAGGAAATCTAAAGTTTATAGCTAAACTCAAAGCACTCGTACGCAATTGTTATTGGCACAAATATATTTCTCCTTTCACATTTAACTGTATTAAAGCTAAATTGTTCTGTCAGCAACTAATAAATTTCCAATTGATCTTAAGAACTATTTGAGGTACAACCCTGCATGTATATACATATAAAAATTTATATAGGTTACTTTTAAATTTTTTTTATTTATACTACCGTTTGAGAACTACTAGTTGAATTTTCTCTTTGTTATTTCTATTAAATAATGCCCTTTTTCCTGGTCATTTTTTGTATACAATATTTTTCTCTAAAATCACTGGTTAGCCCAAAAAAGCGCTGGTTGTTTTAAAGGAAACAGCCTGTATTATATACAAACACGAGATTATGAGTATATGCGTAGTAGGAAAAATATTATGTTTTTGATAGACTATCGTGTACTATAAATGTTTTTAATAATACAGGATGTTATTTTCAAATGGATCCAGCAAATATCTCGCTTATTGGTCAACAACAATTTATTGCACATCATAACATGATTTATACAACATATAAGCTAATTGATAGCGGATGGAAATTCCTGATAATCATTATATCATTTCTGGTGAACTAGTAATTAACATCAACGTTGTTAAAAGTGGCCTTTTTAACGGTTGCTTAGCAAGTTAAAAGTATCACTTACTGACACTAGTGTTAAAACTAACATAGCAACCTGTTGAAAGTGATTTTATTGTTACTTTTAACACGCTGCTAGCGATTGGTTTTAATAAATACCTATCAAAATATCATTCTCTTTTTTTTAGTATTTACTATTAAACTAGGAAGATCGTAGATAAAATAGGTGTTAATATTTATTTATTCACGAGTTGCATACAATATTTTATCCAACACATGCTTATATTCTTTTTGAATAAAACTAAAGTGACATTTAATTACAAAATTTTACAAATATTTATGTTTCATCTAATTTTGTTACCAACGCTTACTTGTATATTTTATAAATTGCTATGTAATTTTGCTTAAAATATAGAAAATCCACAAATCTACATTCTCTCATTACTATAGCAACGATACTTTATTACTTTATCTATCCTTACTATTATATTAAAATATTATTTTAGTATCGAGAATTCAGTGGATAAATACCACTTTAGAAGTAAGTCTTGCGCGCTATCTATCGGTATTAAGTTCAACTGTGTCGAAATGCACGTGCTCTGAAATATAAACAAATAGCTTTTATGATGACAAATAAACTGCTAGATATTTGTTTGTATTCCATTCGTCTATAAATTCTATATTTTTTTACTTTGACACGTGCCGGTCAACTGTATACGCCTATATTCAAATGAAACACTGAATATGGTAAATGAATTTTCTCGTACAAACATTGTATCCATGGTTAATAGAGAAAAAGCTAAAGTAAACATAGTAGTTTTAATATTTCTCATAATAATATAATACAAATCTATTTTTACTCTATGCACTTGAAAGAAATATTTGGTGGATGCGCCACATATGATAATCAAAATATCTAGTAATTTTAAGCTCCAATTTTTACTCGCGTCGGTTTTTCCACTTACGATACTAAAATGAGCATAACTTATCTATTTTTTCGAGTGATACTTTGATTAGATAAAAATCACTAAACATTATCATGATTCTGAAATGAACCTTTAGCACACAGTGTTTGTAATTTCCCGAACCCGAGAGTAATATAATCTGATTAAATTTTATAAAAATAGAATAACCATTTTCATACTGCAATAAGCTATAATACTCCAAAGATTCAACAAAGCACTAATCACTATCGAACCCATACAGGTTGATTCATAACATACGGAAAAGATTGAAAGGGTAGCTAGGGGGACCCAAAATAATGCATTTTACTTAACAAATTTTTTGACTAATACTTAATGACCAAAAAGTTACAGCAAATTAAAATTCTGGTAAATAACGCCCACCTATTGAATACCGCTGAAAATAATCTTATTTTTTTTTCGTTTCCATAGAAATATATATTTGCTGTCATTTTAATTTTTAATTATGCACCCAACAAAAATTAATGACAAAAGTAGAAATTTTTTTTAATAAATGAACTTATACCATAAACCATAATTATGTCTACAAATTTCTTGTTACTGAAAGTATTAACAATTTTGCACTTTACTATATTTTATTATACTTTGACGTTTAAAGAATTGAGATTTAAATGAATTTCGACGGCAACTAGTTTTCAATTGTGTTTTTGTTTTTAAATGGCTCTCAACCATATGGACAGCAATTTTGGAACAATTAAAGAAAAATTTAAAAGCCGTAACTTTTATAATAATACAATACTATTAATTTTTTTAACAAAACATTGTTCAACTAACTTTAAAGTTTCTATTTAAAACATAATTAACTGCCGTAGTTTGTAACAAGTGCTCATTAATTGATTCAATTTTAATGTGCAGTAACTTTTTTGTTATTAAGTTTTTGCCTAAAGTTTATTAAGGAAATGACATAATTTTGGGCCCTCTTGGCTACACTTTAAATCCTTTCCTTACCTTATGAATCACACTGTACATGAACGAGTTTGTTGTATTTCCTAAAAGCGGAATTACTTTTATTTGCTCAGACATGGTGAACCCTTTGAACTGATTGTAATATTGAAACTGACGTGAACCGTCTATTTGAACATCTACAACCTGTTTTTTTTTTGTGAAGAAGAAAGGAGGTTATATGTATTTCTATTTGTAGTATATTTTTATATCTCTATTGCTTTGTAATTATTCTGTCCTCAAATATTTACCATATTACTTGCATAGTAAAATTCGAATGTATGAAATAAAAAATATATTTTCAATCCTTTCCTGTAGTTTTGCTTGCGGATTGTGGAATGAAATCCACTTCAATATTTTGTAGCATCATAAATGTTTCATGAACTGTTAGAACGTTTAAATTTAGAAGTCGTGATAAACTAAAGTAGTTTGCAACCGTATAAATATTCGTTTCTACTTTTCAACACTTGAAAGAATCTGTTTTCTTTCACAATATAAACATGGTATACATTCAAACAATTCTTTTTATGTTTTTGCAGAGATGAACGCAACTTCTGGTAGGAGTACAACGGCAATATCAGCGAAAAATCAACAAAATATTACTAAACTGCTTCTGCTGATTTCATCAATGTTTATTCTTCTGAACTTGCCCAGGTTAGTAGATTTTTATGAAGGGAGGGTGTGAGCGTGCCTAAAATTTAATGAGTGCTATCCAATTTCCAATGTTTCGAAACTTTACTAATGTTCACTTATCAAATAGTGATCTAAAACTGCTGAATTAGCAGAAATACGAATCAAAATTCTTTTTTAGGTTAACTCGCTTCACTCGCGCTTTTAATGAACAAACCCTAAGCCTGCAGAACTCACGCCCGACAAACTCTAATCAAAGTACGCATTTTTAATGAAATCTTTTTATAAATATTTACTCATTTCAGTTTATACTAAGTCGGCCATTTCAGATCATTGCATATTTGACAGATGAGCATTAGACAAGTTTCAAAAGATTGGAAATTGGATAGCATCATTGAATTTTAGGCAGATGCATACATTGTTCTCAATGAGTTACAAATTAACCAGTTTATTGATTTGTGACAATTTTTAACACACTATATTTAGCCATAGTCGTTGACAGACCAATATACGTTCCCGGTAGGAATGCGCATTAACTCCGCCCACCCAAATACACAACGAACAGCGTTAACGTCCATTTGTACAACTTTAAATTATTCATTTCGAATCAAAAGTGCTGTTAATATTTTAGCAGAATTTGTATTATTATTTCAGTATTTTAATTGGAATAGCCTTTTAAACCCAGAATATACCAGACAAATCCCCCCCCCCCCTCCAAAAAATATTTATTTTTAAAGAAATTACATTCATTTTACAGATTTAGAAACTACATAAAAATGTGCGTCAAACTACATAAAAAGTAAATATATTCTATTTAACCGGAAGTTACCCCAACTTTCTTATTTTAAATGGAACACCTATATATTTTCAAAATTTGGGTTCTTTGTGACATTGTGAATTCAATCATGTATAATAAAAATTGTACAATGTAGTATTCACAACTCACTAACAAAAAATTCAAAAACAGTAAATCAAGCTATTTGTAGCATTACATCAAAAATTTTACAGAATGTTATGCGAGGAACAATAGAAGATTTGATCTTTGTATACAAGAAAATGGAGGACTTTTTAAAAATTTTGTTTAACAGCTTGTATTTAATTCGTTTGTTTTATTTATTTATTTATTTATTTTTTACATTCTTATACAAAGTATAAGGATATATTTCAATCATGAAAAAAATCACTGACTAGATTTTTGAGGAAATACATGTTTTACGTGATATCTGTGTAAAGAAACTTGGTATTTACAAGTTTCTTGAAAATAAGTAGAGCTGAGTTAATTTTGAATGAAATTGAAAAACCAGAAGAGGAAGTTTACTTTACACAAAATACAACAAATTAATTTATATTTCAAAAGTAGAATCATCTATGAAAAATGTTTCAAATAAAAGATGTTGTTGAAAAAATATTTCGAATATAAAATGTTATTTGCACTTGTCATATATTTCTAATTTTGAGAATAAACTAAGAATCTAATATAATTTGTTTGTTTGTTTTTTTTTTTTTCGTGGTTTATAAAGAAAAATGTACTTATTATAAATTGTTGAACAGGATGTTCCATTTAATTCTTAATGTAGTTTCTAGATCTATAAAATGAATGTCTGTTTTAAAAATAAATATTTTTTGGGTGGCGATCCTGTTTATCGAAGATACACTGACCACAGTCCTTAATATTTCGTAAAGTTTATTATCAGTATCACCTTGAACTTTTCAAAATATCTATTTGCAGTTACATAATCCGAATATACATCTTCTTCTTCTTCTCAATATGGAACGAGAACGTGCCAGCACTGCTATGGTGCGTGCAACAGACGTGCATGGTACTCTATTACACCAACTTCAGCGTAAATTTTCTTCTGTACGCCGTTTGTGGTGGGACGTTCCGTCGTTGTCTCAATCAGATGATGCGCAAACATTTCATGAAAATCGTCAACTTTGTGCGCGCTTGGTTCAAAATCAAGCAGAAGCAGCAATATCAGCAAAGGTGAGTCAGAATTTTGTGAATAATTTTACCATTTAAGAATTTAACAAAGAAAATATTGTTACAATTTGCATAGATTTGCGTATAATTGAGATCTCTAAAATGAGATTGCGCTCGGAGCGGAGAAAACTGAAACTACAAGAGTACAGTTACGAAGTATGTATCAAGAACAAATATTTACTTTATTAATGTTTGAAAAATGTCTCCTACTACCATAATTTCAATGGAGCGAAATATCGTTATTATGGCTGGTTTATACTGACTGCATTTAATTTTCAAATTTAAAGATTTAAAATTTACATTTAAAATATCAACATATTTCATATCTAAAGGCTGGTTTATGTGTGCTGTAACATTATGAATGTAACCTAACATTAACATTATGCCGTAACATTAGTATTTAAATCATACGGAAACACATGTTGTGGTACCAGTTGAATGGGTCATCTATCTTTGGTAGAACGCAGGAATATTTCAATTTTTAAGGCATAAGGCTAATGCTAACCAATCAGAACTGTTTATGTTCGCACGTCAATTTTTGACATGTGTCATAATTTGTAAAGTATTTTTTTGAAGGGATGAGCGTTTCTTGATTATGGTGGTTCTTCCTGCAATGTTTGATAACAAATCTAGGGCGGGAGGTATTGCGGTCCCAAAAGTTTATTTTCATCAAGTTTATTGCTAAAGTAGCAAATTATAATTTCTTCTGTGTCACTATCCATTTTCCATGTCTGTATTATTTCAATCAATTTGTATTTATTTTGAAAGTGACGTATCTGTTTAGTAGTTATAGCTATTAACATTTCTAGCGATGTTAAGAGTATCAAAACAGATCTAATGTCTGTTATGATACATAACATCCGTGGTTTGTTAAATAGTTTACCGGTTTCAGAATATGAACAAGTTAATGCCATTAATAATAGTTAGTTACTTTACAAGTGGACAAAGTAAGGAATTACCCACGAGAGAAATTTTAGCACACGAAGCCGAAGGCTGAGTGTGATAATTTTATCGAGTGGGTAATTCCACTTTGCCCACGTGTGAAGTATAACGTTTTATCTAACACCTCTTAATAAATGAAAAATTTATTAAAGAAATCTTATTTGACAGTGACATATGCTTTAAATTTTTAAATTAAAATGTCAATCAAAGTAGTTACCAAGGTGTTGTGTGTTATTATTATTGTTAGAAATAAAAAAATACCCACTAGTGGCTTTCCTCAAAATTATACCTACTAGTGGGTAATCTGTTACTTTGCTTGTTTAAAATCGCCATAGTTATAGAGCATTTATTGAGAGGTGTTGGATAAATATTTTTTTTTTTATTACTTGTATGAATAACGTCTGTCATAATTTTAGAAAGTGATCACGTAAGTCTGTTTTTATTCAATACCATGGAACCGGATTAAGTTTAAAGATAATTATAATATAAGTGCTAATGTAATAAGGTTACATTTTACATAAACCAGCCTTAAATCAAAATTTGTAAATCCAACCAATCAACTTGACTGGTAAACAAAAAGCAATTGTGACAACAGTATAATTTGTCAAGATTGTCAGTTGAACTAATTTATTTGTGATCATCATAAAATATTGTGGATGCAGAGTGTTATTTAATATCTTTGATTGAAGAACATCACGTATGATAAGTTGAGGTTCTTGTTTGTGTTGTTTAATATTTCTGTCAAAAATCTGAAGCCTAATCTATCTTGATTGGTAGATTTCAAATTTAATTCAGTATAAGCTAGGAGGTAAATCGCAAATTTAAAATCTAAATTTTTAAATCTAAATTTGTAAATTAAATTCATTATAAACCAGTCATTTTAATAAGTGTGTTGAAAATTTTTACAACCAAAAAGTTAGTTTTATAATACACCCAATATCAAAAATTTATTATTATAATTTTCAAAATTTATAACTGGTTTACTAAGTTTATTTCTTGGGACTGATTTGTTTTTATTTTATCTCTTAGAAATCCCATAATCTGTGGTGGGAGTTCGCAACTACTACTACTGCAAATGACAATAAACCTCCGCAGCATAAGGCAGATTTCTAAAAGATTTGCACGTGCATTACATTGTCTAAGTGTTAAGTGTTACTTAGTTTGAAATGAATGTTTTGTCCCATTACATATTCATAAGTTGAAGTACCAAGAGCTTTCAACTGTTTTACTCGTGCTGAATTAAATACAAAGTTCAAGTTTCTTGCTACAAATTTCAATTTAATTTAGATCTCTTTAACATGCAATTAAAGTAATGTCATACCTTTCATATACTTATTTCATTTTGCATAATCTTATCTGTTAAAAAGGGAAATTATAACAAAAAAGATTCTTCTATATTTTATGTATAGAATGTAAATCTTGGTAGACAACGTGTGGAAAATATATACATTTCGGGGCAAATTATGAAAATATCAATGTTAAAAGGAAAACATAATAGTTTTATGCACTAAGTTTGTGACTATAAATGTCCGATGCGTAAAGGCTAGTTATTATTTTTTTAATTTTAATTGTAAACTTTATTTTCTGAAACCGGGGCGAAAGTACTACCTTCGCGCCTAAAATGTGGAGCAAAAGTAGTATTTCCCTTACTAGTCACGAAAACGTTTAAACCGTTGTTACCTTAGAAACGTAGTCACGAAAACATGTTTAAATGTTCTGTTACCTTAGAAACGAGAGAAACGCGCTACTAAATACATATAGAGTATCAGATTTAATTTTTAAATCATTTTAGGGAAAAATATTTCAAATAAAAGTTCAAGAGATTTAATATCTGCATCTGAATCAGTGAACAAATTTCATTTTACTAATTTTTATAAAGACTGCAAGGATTTACAAAAATATCAAAATTCGATATTTATGAGTTAACACGCTGTAATCTACCACGTAAGATAATAGTATATTACAGTACAAGTGAAGAAAATAAGAATTTCGCTCACACATTTGTCAGTTTTGAACACAAGGCGCTAGTCAAGTGGATAAAGACAAGTGAGCGAATTCGTTTCTTCGCGAGTGTTGTATAGCGATTTGTTCAACCCTGTTATTGTAAATACACGCCCGCAGTCGAATCAGTTAATTTGGTAATGACAGGTGAGTGGGTGAAAGTAGTGAGCGAAATAACTTTCGCCCACTCACCCGTCATTACCCACCCGTTGCCGTAGGAATGAGTTGAGTGGACAAAACAGAAGGTTTCGAGCTCGAACAATGTTTCAATAGCTGGATTGAATAAATGTATTTTTCCTCGTCGTATTGCAGCTCGCGCCTACGTCTCTTGCTTCAATTTTACTCATCAGGAAAAAAATCATACATTTCTCCCCCTAGTTGCAAAATATACTATTTTTGTCATGATATCATGGGAACATAAAAAAAATTGAAAAGATTATCAGCGTCACATTTTGAAATTAAATTAAATCATCAACAAATTTGATATTTGTAAAAAACTAAAACGTAATTTCGGTTCGTCGTTACATTAAAAAAAAAATGTTCAATACTTGTGACGTCATATATACAAGCAAACTAGGTAAACATATTAGAGATTTAAAATTAACCCGAGTATATAATTTATAGTTCATTAAGCCTAAGTGAATAACGAATGTAACGCATAATATTTTGCATCGATATTTTCTGCAATATTGTTATTTTCAGATCGCCCAATGAAGATCCACGTGCTGAGCGTTTAGCACCAGTACGGGAGTAATTTCGTTAAGAAAACATCAGTGTAAACCTTCCCAAATACCGTACACTCTCACATACACACTCACAAAATGTGATCCCTCAATTTATATGTAAATGTTGTAATATTTTCGAGTCGATATACCTATATATTCAGAGAAAATGTAATGTATATTTTTGAAACGTCTATATGTTTTATGTATAAAATTTATAATTGTTATATCCTTAAGTTAAGAGTAATGCTTGTTTTACATGACACAATTTATTGGTCAATTAATTGCTCAAGATTTCTGGTCAATTAATTGCGCAAGATTTCTTATCAATAAATTATCAAAAATAATTATATTGTCATTCGTTTTAACACACATAAAGTTTTCCGCCAATTTATTGTGACAATTTCAGTAGTACCAACACGATACCAACTGTCTCCTATGATACTTATATATTTTGTTCAAGTTATAATTTTTTATACGGCAATTATAACTTTCGAGAAAAAATTGTGATCTTAAATTGTTTAATATTTTTTTAACATTTTCTTCTGTAATTTTCTGGTCTGTATCCTTCTGCCAGTATTTTTTAAATTCGTTTAACTTTTATATCCTGGTAATATGACATTGTATAACTCAGGAGATTGTTCATATAGAGGTATTAAAATTTTAATGGTTTCTCAAAAATAAAAATTTTCGTTACCGATCTCGGTGGTGTAGTGGCTATGTTACTAACCAGAGGTAGTTGGGTTCGAATCCCACTGAAAAGTATGGTCGTTACATTTATTCACCTTAGAAGTTTGTCTGCTTCTAAACTTCGAATATATATTTTTTTAAATCGTACAAGAATGACACAGTAACCACCACATAAACAAGTTTACATAGTTGGCAATGACTAAAATCCTTCAGATTTACTTAAAAAATTGTCGAAAAAAAAAATATGGTCTATGGGGTCTTATGGGGTATTAATCACTTTTTTGTATAATTTATATCATAATACAATGGGAAAATATAATAAAACTTGCTAAAGTACAAGTTTTCATCCACAATTTTTGTTAGAAAACTGTAATTATAGGCTCCCGTAAACTTTCCTGAAAATTGTGACGTCACAGCGCCTACCGCTCACGCCATGCCAATATGTTTGGCTTGGCGCATATTTTTGTTAATTCAAATATTATTTTTATACATTTTAATATTCTGATTTCTTCAAATACTTGATAATTATTAGACAAAAACTACAAACAAGCAATTAAGACACTGAGGGAAAACGGAATATGTCGGAATCCTAATTTATTGGTGAAGAAAAAGTTGACGCAAAGTTTTGTATTACACACAACTGACAAGAAAACTTGGCCAATTTATTGACCAATAAATTGCGTCAGGTAAATCAAGCACAAGTACCAGATTATTATATTAATGTCACCATATACCTACTACTTATGTAATAGGTATATAAATGTCACACAGTCGATTGTCGATTATTGGAGTAATTGAAAACCCGAATTATTGTAACAATATATGCCGTATAAAATTAAGGTAACATGTTAATTATAATAAACTACAGTGTCAAATAAATGTAATAAACCGGTTGTGGTTACATGTCCCTTGAATGTTAATTGTTCTAATTGTATGTTCAACTACTTTTAAGTAACCTGCATGTGTTAACCCTAATTGCTGTCTTTAATCGAGAATTGGCTGAAAATGTGAATTGTAAATGTGATGTAGTAAATATTGAATAAAATATTTTTGTTTCACATAATTCTTTTTATTTATACTCTATGCGCAGTAATTCTTACAAAATAAATTGTGCTAACCAAGGTTGATAGGGCGTAAAATTTTTGTAAATCTAATGTTAACGCTACAATAGTAATTGTAATTTTTCGCATGACTACGGAAATTAATGCGGCATAAAAATCACGCCAACGTAACATGCCTCATTCTTTATTAACTTAAATTTTATCTGTTCGTTTCAAATAAAAATAAAAATATAGAAACGCAAAAATTAAATTATATAAAATCCTACCTTTGTTTTCCCAGATCCTGTTGGTCCAACCAGCATTAGCCCGTGCCTTACGACGGTTGTCTCGTACAATTGAATTACTTTCTTAACGTAATCTTGAAAAGAAAACATCAAATAATACAAAAAAGAACGTCTCAAGTATATTTTCATACCATCAACATCTTCCAGGCCCATGTATTTGCAAGAAGAGCGAATGGAAAGTTCCAGATCTCCATAGTCCACAGCAAGTTCTTCCATGCGAGGGAACAAGTCCGACACAATACCTGTAAAAAGACAAATTGGTAATTAAAAAATCTGATGTTACCAGCACATAACTTCCCGCCCTATACAACTCTTACACGATACAAAATAGTATGTGATGATACAGAAAAATACCTTCTTATTTGATTTTCTTTCGTATATTTATTTAATTTTTTAACTTCTCTAAAAAGCTTCACAATCACAATGACATGTGTCACATTTCGTAAAAAATGAAAATATTTAAATTAAAAAAAAAACTAATTTGCGCTTGAATGAGAAATTCTTAAAAATCAATAATATTGCTGATTTGTTGAACTCGGCACATTCTCATTCAGTATATCCAAAGGTCACATGTTTTTGTGGGTATTCGTAGAGTTATTCCAAATGAAAACTCATTTATCTACTTTTCTTACCGTTGAACAGCTTGAGATCATCTTTAAGGAACTTGGGAACGTTGACATCCCGTAGCGCTCTGAGAACGATTTGTCGTTCTTCCATGTCGGGTTTCTCTCGTTTTAGATTTCCAGCTACAGCGATTACCGTTTTCACGGCACGCATTCCAAAGTCGTAGTGATCTTGGGAACTTAATTGTTCCGAGCTCAACTTGAACGTTGTTGTGATCTTCTCGGCAAGTTGCTTTGCTCCACTAATAACAAACATTTATTTAATTTTTGATCTATGGTTAATACATAATACAGATAGTGCCATTTATTTAACATACATTTACAATAAATATAAGGTTTGTTCCAACACACCGTCAAACTAGTTTTTGAACTGTTCTGTACTTGCGCAGAGTGCATTCAGTGTTCCAACATAAATTTCGACTAAATCATGTACTAGGGGTCGGTTGTTCCAACACAAAATTGACCGTACATGAACTGGTTCGTGAACGGTCAAATTAGTCAGTGAATTTTTAGGTGTACTGATAGTCCGAGTCATGCGCATTGCGTAAAAACAAATACAAACCTATTTTATTCAAATTACTTTATTAGATATTAGTCATTTATTTTGTACGAAGAGTGATTTAGAGGGATTTTCACAATTTTTTGATTTTGATACGTCAGGAATATATATTTATATGTATTTTGTATTATGGTCTTATAGTTTTTAAATTTTAAACAACCTGAAAAACTCGGAAAATGTCTGAAAATCTAAATTGTTAAAACTTTTAAGAATTGTATCAGAGTATTAAAATGTTTTTCAGCGATTTTATTTCCATAAGGATTATCGAAGTCAAATTAAAATAAAACTGATAAAAAATAATGCCTTGCAGTTATTGATGCCCAGATAAAAAAATGAAAACTATTTAGGTAATGTTGAAGGGACATTTATTATGTAAATAATTATTGCAATTGGGTAAATCATGATAATTTTAAATGAAACCTTAGCAAATTATGATAATCATCTGTTTTTTTAATTTCCGTATTACTCGTGAAGTTTTCCATTTTATAAAGATTTTCTCTATTTTTCAATGGACGTTTGACAGTGTCAAGCAGTACAAATCTCTGTTATGCTCCGTTCCAACATAACGCAATTCTGCAACAGTTCAAAACTAGTACTTCATTGGCGCTTGCGTAGAAAGTAGTTCATGAACCATACTATGAACGATACACAAACTGTATGTTGGAACAAACCTATAATAGAATAAACGGGTCCTAACTAGGGTGCCTTAACTTAAAATAGTTCGATAGACAAGAAAATGAATCGTAACGACATTATGTGTGGCACTCTGTTTTCGCAGACCTCGGTAAGTTACCGGCCATGTTATTCCTTGAAGTTTGAGGTATTTACTAAAAAAATAAAAATTATGGATCACCATACTCATTGCTGAGTAATTGCACTTTCAAAATCAATAAAATTAATATTTTTGACAGCACTACGCATATAAGCACAATAAGAAAATAAATTACTTATTTTTTCCATCCAAAATATGGTATATAATATAAAAAAATGTACATTTGTAAAGAATATCGAAGTACTTAACAACACATTTTTTTATTTTCATTTTGATACCACTGAATTCATACATAGAACTTATAATCAAAAATAAACAAAAAAAAAGTTAAACCTTACATTTGGTTTTGAGCAATTAATACAAAATTATTTCCCCATGTATCAAAAAATAAAAATATATCATAACGCTTTTTACCCATTATTAAGCAGATCTCGGTAAGTGATATATTTTTGCTTATGAAATGCGGTTACCAGCCGCCAAATCATAGCCCCCAAAGATGTTAGTAGAGGGGGAACCACAGGGGTAAATTTAAATTTGTAACTGTCAGCTGTGGGCATCTCACGATCCACAGTCCGACGCGTTACCACGGAGCTATTTTAAAGTAACAATTTAATTTTTAATGAGTTTAAATATAATGACTTACTTAATTAGGGATGTCATTGATGAACTACCTTAAGTGAGATGTGTTTTTTTATTTCATTAAATTTTAAATACTTAAGTGTGGCGTCATAACGCTTACAACTAACTTCAGCATAAACTAGCTCGTGCTCATGGTTGTCAATTATCAACCTGTCAGTGTCTCACTGATTTGTTTAAAGTTTTGTCCAACAATTATCAAGTATTTGAAGAAAATTGCTAACAAAAACACATACTTGGAATACAAATATCAAAACGTTTAAAATTACAAAAATACACGCGAAACCAAACATATAGGCATGATGTGAGCGGTAGGCGTTGTTACGTCACAATTTCCAAAGAGGTTTACAGTAGTCTAAAATTATAAAAGAAAACTTGTTAAGAATGTTTTATTGTATTTTGATACTCCTATAAATTATACAAAAATGTGATTACTTGGAATAAATTCAATTATACCGGAATATCCGATTAGATTAAATCTGAAGTTCACTTAAATAATTAAATTAATTACCTGAAGCCAAATGAAAATAGTGAAATCTCAGCGATGAGCGAATAATTCGGCACCATCATTGCAACAGGGCGGAACAACGCTTTCAAGTTATCGGGCAATTCTGTTCTGCCAGCATATCCAGGATTCATCGTGATGAACACAGCGCATGACTGCTTCAAAACCAACTCAACGCCCTCGAACATAAATCTAATGAAATACATATTGATGATGATAAGGATGTAAATACAGGTTAGTTATAAACGTTTAATTAGATCATTAGGGAAATATATCCTTATTGGACCGGATTAAATGATTAAAATATAGACTGAAGTTAATTGGAAATTGACGAATGTAGAGGTATTCCCATAAGATATCAAAAGGAGCTGGGTTAAATTAGGCGGTTTGTTGGAATCTCCCTAAAATTTAGCTAAAGGTATTTCTACTTTGGAATATACTGGGTGTTGAATTGAAATATGTAACAAGTCAATGCAACTGGCCATTGCTGCTCCATTAATTAAATTAGAGAATTAGACCAACAGTGTAAATACAAAAAAATGTTCAGAATAATTAAAAACTGCATCCAACAAGTATCTATTTGTTGCTAAATTGTTTATTATGCAAGAGTAAGGTGCAAACGAAGAACTGATATAAAAAAAATTACGGATTGAGAAACTTGTGCAAAATAACGCAAGAATAGTTATTTATGTATCAAGGCATTGAAGTTCAATTTTTTATCACGAATATGGAATTTAGTTGCCGAGGCCCGTAGGGCTGAGGAAAATAAACCATGTGAGTGATAAAAAGGAACTTCAGTGCCGAGGTACATATTAAGTTTTATTTGAAATCTAAAATTCGAAAAAACTTTAAAAAAAATTTCAATATAGGTTAAGTTTATACATCTGTCAGTTGTCAATTGAAACTGACAGTCAGTGTTGTGAAGTTATCGTAAATAACACTCAAAATTATGTTTTGTCCTCAATTTCGTCATCGGAATTAATTTATTAATTCTTCTTGCAAATTTTGTTTCATGTTACGTCCAAATTTACTATAGTATGTCAATATATCTACCAAAATTATTCTAATTGTACAATAATTATTTAACGGTTGCCAACACTGGGTTGTTCAAAATCGTCGTATAATGGGTTACTTTAATGACGATTTGAGCTTTTAATGATGATATTTGAGCACTTTAGTGCCGATTTCAAATAAAATATTTTTTACGACCGCGAGAGAAACTCGGTTTCTATAGCGTGCATTATACGATGAAGAACTGTTATAGTCACTTAAAAAGAAAAACTTTATCGTGTAATGCACGCTTAATTCAGTAATATCGCACTAGACCGGGAGGTCTATTGATCTATATTTTTATTTTACTCGATTATTTTAAATAGGTACATATTACCGAAAAAAAATTAATCAAGGTTATTTTAATTAAAAATGCCTACATATCTGCAGTATAGGTTTTTTTACTGTTTGAAACCATATTAATTTTTAATATTGATTATTAATAAAGTTATACTTTATTTTTAGTCATACGTTCGTTAATTAAAATAGTTCCATATAATAAAACGTAAAACAATAAAACTAATTAAAAGTCTAGCGCCAGACAGACGCTAGACTTATACAATTATACATTAGTTTCCTTTTTCTCGCGTTGTAACGAAGGCGCAAAAAGTAACTAAAAGTTTAATAATTTTTCGATTTGCTGTAGTAATGTACCCATAATCAGCTTACCTGTCTGCGCGAGCCTGCTGCGCTTTTTGGATAGTGGTAATTTGCTGCGCCACCACGGATAGTACCTCGATGTCGATACGGTTGAATTCGTCGAAACATGCCCACGCTCCAGAACTGGAAATTACGTCAGCGTAAGTTAACTATATTTTAGAGCAGGCGTTGGCAACCTATAACCCGCGGGTCACCAAGTGACCTATTTGAGTTCCGCAAATGGAAAAAAATCACCTGTAATCTTCCAACATTTAGAAATGAATGCATAAAACTATATCGTCGTAGTAATAGGTCGTATGTTAAAAAAAAATTAGCTTATTGCACCATAGTGAGCATCTCTCATTTATTTATTGCCAAAGTAATTATTTTTTAAAGATTGACAGAGTCAATTCCGAACGCCGGCTCTGACATATGACATACTATCAATTCCAAGGGGTAGTTTTTTGTTGTTCCTTGAAAGTTTGGTATTTTTGACATACGACCAATTGCATTTACCACGACGATATGTTAGATTATATTGACGTGTTTATAAATGTTTAGATTTCGAGATTTAATTTATTTAAAACAGTATCGTATTTCAACTCTTTATTCGACAGAAACATTTGAAATATAAAATTATTTCTTAAATTGTAATTTAATTTGTCCAAAGTGAATAAAAACCTTAAATCAAATTAATGCCGTACCTGAAACAGTGCAATTTTAGAGTTTATATCATTTCTGTTGCATCAAGTGCTTTCGAACGAGTGAACGATCGAACAGGGAGAACCAATCAGGGTCAGGGGAAACGTTCCACTACCCTAGGTAACTAGGCACCGGTAATGATGTTCGTTCAGAAATTTATTGCAATGTGGTATCAGATTTCGTCTATGACGAATTTACAATAAAACAAAAGTCCCTGTAGTCTAGAGTCTAGACTAAACTGATTAAATGAACATACTTCCAATAGAGTGATAAAATATGCAAAATCTTGATAAATGCAGGTATGAAAATTGTATTTTTAAATATATTCTCAAATGAGCATTCCGAGCTTATCATGGGATAAAAAGAACATTTTGGTCATTTGAGTCAAATTTCGAGCAATAAATTCTAAATTTTGAAATTCGTCTGCTGAGGCAACTCGGCCACATACGAGTGGCAGACTGGTGTCTTTTGATTTATATTTTCGTCTAGTATCATGTGATAAAAAAGAAAATTTTCGTCACATTTTTCAAAATTCCATCTTTTACTTTCCTTTTTTAATGGACGCCATTTTTAATTCCACCCAGATCTAAATGGCAGACGTTGCGCTTTTCGATGTACCTAAACGGGTAGATTCCATAGGACATGCTGAAACTTTTGGTCAAATGGGTTGCAGTTTTTGAAGCTGGCTCACGGACTATTATAGGCGTGACCAAAATTAATTTTGAAAATTAATTTTTTTCTACAGCTTGCCATTGTTCAACGATTGTAGAAAAAATATAGTGTGTATCTCGTCGGATAGAGCTTGTTCGGTGCACTTGTACACACAAATAACTATTGTCAAAACACTACAGTCAGCAAAACAAAATTGTTTTTTTTATATAAACAAATATAATTGTCAAATAATCTCGTAATGGAAAACAATGAAAATATGGGATACATCCCTAACGATATTTTGTTGGAGCGGAAAGATAACTTTGAATTTGTTACCAGAAAAATCTAGGCATTCGTAAACACCAGTAAAAAACGATATTAAATAAATCATAATACCTAGTGTTTTGATAAAATAGTTTTACTATTCATGTTTATAGTATATTATTATATGAGGGATTAAGTTTGCGTCACGAGCCGTAGGTGCGTGATGCAAATCATCACGAATATAATATTATACTTTTTCTACTCCTGTAAATTCGGAAATCACTTTTGAAAATGATCGAAATTCGTTGAAAACCCACATTGAAAAACGTCATCATCACAATAACAACTGACTACACGTCAACTGTCAGATGGCTGTTGCTTGGTTATCTTTAAACTAACCGTGAATTATGGATTTCTGGCTCTGTGATTGGTCCAGAAGAGTGAATTATGGGGGGGGGGGATATTTATACGGGAGTAGAAAAAATATATTATCCCCAGAATTTCAATTTTATCGATTAATTATAGTAGTCATAATTCACTCTTCTCGGCCAACCACAGAATCAGAAATCAATTATTCCTTTTTATTTTAAAGCCATGATGTGGATCACCATTATGTAGTTTGATGTTGTCGTTTTGCAACGTGTGTTTTCAACCGATTTTGATCATTTTCAATAGTTATATCCGCATTTATAGGAGTAAATTTCGTGATTGATTACGGATGACTTCATCTTCGTGAATAATGACTATCGCCTCATATAATAATCGACAAAAAACATATATGGAATAAAGTTTAACAAAATAAAATAAAAAACCTCAGACATGTAAAATATAAATCCATAAAATGTTTCATGCTTACAATGTAGAAAAAAATAAGATTGATTGATATGGGGGGAACAGATTAACCTTTGTCAAACGAAGTTTTGTGATTAGCATAAAATAAACGATATAGAAACGATATTCATTATTACTATTTATAATTTTTGTAATACATATAGAATTAAATTCTATGCTCAATTATGTATTATTTCTAAAATCCTCTTAACTATAAATATGTAATCATTAAAATCCATTCATGAAAACACAAGGGTGCTCATATAATGCTAGCTGTAATACTCCTTCATAACTATATTCCAAATTTAATACCACCCACCTGTGTTGTGTTGTTATTGGTAGTACAATAATAGAAGTATTAATTAATCCAGTATCTATATTATTTATAACTGGAAAATAATTCATTTTGCAGTTACTGAATCATAGAATTAAAATTAATTTGCATTATTATTGCAAATGTAATAGCACTAATGAAATATATAAGCTTAAACTGCATATTTACAGAGAGGTACGCATAACTTTTTGTAGGTTTCCTAGATGAACTCAATTTTTGAATTAAAATGAAGTGGAAGTACGATAAATCCATACCTGGCCAGTCCTTTCAAAAACTTGCCCATAGCCATGAAGTCCAGCTGATCAGAACAGTTGAATACGACGCACTGAATAGCGAAAGCTTTTGCCAAGTCCTTGGTGGTTTCTGTTTTACCTGTTCCTGCGGGTCCTGCAGGTGCTCCTCCGAACTTCAGATGCAAAGCGCCCGTCAGTGTCAAGTAACATCTACAAAGGAGAACATGCTCTATGGTAATGCTAACAGACAGAATCTGGTAATGCCGTTAAGGAATAACACTTTGAGAGTGTAGACAATACGATAAGAGAAGAGAAAATAAGTAAATAGATATTTGTATCACTAGTCCAGAAACTGCACTTTTGCGAGTGCGAGCATATTTTGCAAATTATTATACACTAAATTGACAGCCAGTTAATACCAACTCTAATCTTACAAAAGTCCCTAGTTTTTGTCGACCTAACACTGAAATCAAACAGTGTCAGGACGATTTTAAGATATGTAAAATTAATGTTTTAGGACGGGCGCACAAAAATTTGTTACCTATCTGTAAGCGGCGTTATGACTAATCTTCCACTGTTGCCCAAATATTCGTAGCCATATTGAAATTCGGCGTTAACTGCTCTAACCTTCAATTCTTCGGAAATCCAGTAATATCTACAAAAGTATGGATAATTTTTATTAACTCCTTCGAAATAGAAATTTTGGGAATAATATTTTATAACGTAAATATTTGCCAATCATTTCATCACGTAATATAGATAATTTATAAAATATGAATCCCATAAAAATATTTTTAGAATTTTTCGTCAATATTGATGTCTGTTCCTATAAATAGAAATATGTACTTATAAAATTTTGTTCGGAAAAATACCTGAGTTGTTTGATCCATTCAAAGTCGTTAACATTGACAACGTTTTCATCTAAGAGATTTTGTGTTACATCTCGAGCATGGACTTCAATAACTATAAGTGCTGACAGGACTTCCCGTTTTAGATTTGAAAGTGAGCCTTTTACAAGGCTTCGCAGACCGTCCAGCTACACAAGATGAAATAGATTTTTTTTTAATGATAATAAAGAAATTGGAATTGGATATTGTGCGAGTAGATTAAGAACGTCAAGTTTGAGAGGAGAACAAATTTCGAAATTAAGAAAATACAGGCTGATTCATAACGTACGAAAAATATTAAAATTGAAAGTGTAACTAGGGGCACCCAAAGTAATACTCAATAACCAAAATGTTACATCAACTTAATATTGAATAGGTACCGAAGAAAATAATTGGGAAGAATAATTATTTTTTAGTTCATAGGAATATTTCTTTTAAATCTGACATTTTGCTGATATTTTAATTTTAAATTATGCATTCAATAAAAATAATGACAAAAACGGTGAATTGTAGACATATTTTTAATTAGTTAAACTTATTTAATAAACTATAATCATGTCTACATATTCCTTGTTAAAATAAAATATTAAATTATATCTGAAATTATAGGTAATTTAGTTTGTCCAAAGTGAAAAAAAAAAAACGGAATGAATCATTCTATATTATAAGATGTGTGCTAATTCAATAATCAAATTAAAATTGTCTATTAACTCGACATCTTTCATGTCGTTTAAAAATCCGGAAAATTATTTTTTCTACAACCACTTAGAAATCTGCTCATTGTATGTTTGTTGTTGCTAGGTATATGAGGTACATTGCAAGCATCGTGCGAAATGATTTTGTTTTGTGAGTAGTTCAATGCAAGTCATTTAATTTCAGTTCAGGTACAATTTAGAATTGTCAAATATTGGAATGGTGAAGCGACAAATTTATTATTAAAATATTAATTAGGAAATAATATCGTGGTCGTAGAAAAAGTACAGTGAACAACTCGCAAGGAATGTCCATTTCATACTCCTGCAGCAATCGCCTTCGGCTAATGCTACAAACTTTCATACTCGTAGGAAATGAGTACCATTCCATGCTTGTACAATAAACTATTATTTTTTCTCATTTCTTTTTGATGAGAACACTTTTGTAACACATTTAATTTAATTTTTGTTCAAAGCAAAGATAAATCACCTTAGATATAAACTTACCAGTATCAACATGAGGGTGAAAAACTGTTTGAGTTTGTTAGTAAGCAGCGCTTTCTCAACTTCCGCAGTCCAGAATGTTTGGCAGCCGGCGATGACAATTTGTCCCGGCCAAAGTAGGACCCACTGCTTACGATCCTTTTTCGCCATGTCCGCGAAAGAATCGCCAAATGTCAATCGCACTGTATTTAAATAAAGAAGAATCATTAAAATAAAGAGTTTGTAGTATTAATTATCAGAATAATTTGAGTCGCTGCCGTGCCTGGAATACGTTTGTGTATCAATAGACGTGGCCGAGGTGGAAGTGGTACGCCAGGGTGGGAATGTTTGGAGGTTGAATGTGTTTATAGGCTTGTATGTATATCCTTTTGGGATTGTGAAATCTTACGGTTTATATGCCTAGGACGAACGACAACATATGACATCTTAATTTTTACTTAAAATTGCCACTTTATCGTGATGCCATGTGTGTTGCCCATCCGGTGCAAGCCCGTATTACAACTACTAGCCGGTGCCCGACAGCTTTATAGTTGTCAAGTTAATTTTATCTCAACTTGAAATGATACCGGGAGTGAGTACCGATCAAAATCAGATCATGAAATTTTTTTCTTTCCTAACCCGGATTCAATAATTATAGGGTTGTGCTACTCCAATTAGTGGGACACAGCATGAAGTCGTTCAAAAATATTTAAAAAATCAGTTTTTGTAATGAGGAATCATGGAAATGTTTACTTGCTTACTTTGATTATGAATAACCTTAAATATTTGCTTGAATTCTGTTCCATTTCCATGGTTATTGGTTATTAAAATGGAATTTACCAGATTTTTTGTTTACTCATCATAACAATAAGTTTATCTGTAATAATGTTATTTCAATTTTATATAACAGTAATGTCCTTAATTATAAACGACCGATTATACATTTCCTGTGCCCAGAAATTTACATAAATACACAATACTTTGTATGCATTCTAACAATGCGTTTAAACGTAACAATTTTGATTTTATTTCAGCTATATTTATGTTCTTATGTTTCTTGCAAGGTAAGTACAAATTTATTAATATTTAGATATTTTCCTTTCAATATTTAAATCAAGTCCTGGTACAACTTATCTAACTACCTTTAAATAGTATTTGTTATCTCTTTAGGTTTATATTAACATTTGTAACTACTTTTGACACAAGTTGTAAGCACAGTTTTACTATCGTAATTCATTTAACTTCAAGTATTGAAGAATATTTTATGAAATGCATTTTAAATAACATACATTATTTAGTTCTGAAAATTAGTTTATATAGTATATAACTGCAATTTTGGTTTTATTACACGTTGCTATAAGTAGAGTGCATTATTAAAATAATACGAATAATACTAAACAAACCACTCTTTACTGAAAAAGTATACATAATCGGCCCAATCCTCTATCGAAGTTGTTATCGTAGCAACTTGATAAAGGTGAAAAAATCGCATCGGAACTTCATGTTAAGTGGAGAATATTTTATTAGCTGCCAAAAAATGATTCTTTTTTGTCACAATTAGCAAGTTGTTACGTAGCTACTTTTTTAGAGAATACAGTTGTTGCAAAATAGTAGAAAAAATATATTAGTATTAATATTATGTGGGATCAGCGAAGTTAATTTTAGTGATAAAAGAAAAACTTGATAACTGCCCTTTAATTAAAACGATTCTCTTTTTACATTGAAATGATTTCTTTGATATATAGTCCAGAATAGAAGCAAGAATAGATAGATTGGAATCGTGTTACAATGAAAACAATAATACAGCCATCAGGATGGATTACATTGATATAATGTATGACGACGTAATAGGTGGCTACTTTAATGCAAAAGGAGAAATTTTACGACAGTTAAATAGTGATTTATTAATGGTATATGATATTGTATATAGGGTGCAACTCAAAATGCAGGCAGTAGGCGTTTAACATGTTCAACAGTTTTTTCGTGCTCATTGCTTCCCAAATTATTTTAGACTAAAATGCTTCAAATGAATGTTGTGGAGCTTAAAATTCTGCATGTAAGACAGTAAACAAAATTCATTTACTATAGGATGTAAGTGCAGAAATTAAATATGAAATTTTATAAAATAGCTATTTGCTATTGCAAATGTGTAATGTTTTCCTGTCAAATAATTTGACAAACAAATGTAAAAATATTTGAGAGGTAAACATTACATATTTGTTTATCATTGTTTTATTCCATGGCGAACGCTAGTAAATAGTAATATTGTAAATTTTCATATTTAATTTCTGCAGTTACAACCCATAGTATATGAATTGTATCCAACACCTCTCAATAAATGCTCTATAACTATGGCGATTTTAAACAAGGAAAGTAACAGATTACCCACTAGTGGGTATAATTTTGAGGAAAGTCACTAGTGAGTATTTTTTAATTTATTACAATAATAATAACACACAACACCTTGGTAACTATTTCGATTGACACTTAAATTTAGAAAATTTTAGCATATGTCAGTGTCAAATAATATTTCTTTAATAAATTTTGCATTTATTAAGAGATGTTGGATAAAACGTTACACTTAACACGTGGGTAAAGTGGAGTTATCCACTCGATAAAATTATCACACACAGCCTTCGGCTTCGTGTGCTAAAAGTTCTGTCGTGGGTAATTCCTTACTTTGCCCACTTGTAAAGTAAATAACTATTATAGTATAAGTGCACGATCTCAAGCTCTGCCTTTGGTCTTTGTACACAGCGCTCGCCACCACCTCTCTTCAGGTCATACCAATCATCTAACATTCTTCGCTCTCTCTACACCGCGCTCCCTACCAAATCTCTTTAGGTCATACTTATCATCTATCATTTTTAAATATTGAAATATCACAAAATCTCAATTTTGACCATTATGGCGGCGTTCAATTGGGAACGCACAGTAGCGGCTTAAGCCCAATCTAGTGTTATATAGAAATCAATGTGATTTACATGTAGAATTGTGGAGACAACATAGACAAATAATTTGGGAGCCAATGTGTACGAAAAAACTGTTTACCCATATTAAATGCGTATGGCCCGCATTTTGTGTTACATCCTGTATATTTTAATTATATTTGCACTTTCAGATTTCGCTAATCGATTGTAATTTTAGATGAAAATCATCATACATCGTTGTGCAATTAAAGAAGCACTGGACACATGTGAATATTTCATAACGTTAAAGCCACCAAGTTTATGTTCTTTTATAAATTTGAAAGGATCTGCTTGGGAGCCCGTAATGTTAAGTGTTCAGCCGCCTTTGAGATGTCCTATTCAAAAGGTATTAACTCATTATAATCTTAAAAACTTTTACTTTGTACAATTTCGAAGTTCTTAATATTAATGAGTTGTTTTCTTTTACAGACTATTTATATTGCGAAAAAAGCAAGATTTGATGCAAATGTATTTAATTTTTTTCCTTTAGTTGGTATTTACTGGAAGACACGAATAGATTTCTATGAAAGTCAAACAAAATTAGCAGCACTTTGTTTTGAAGGAACCGTCATTACAAAGCATTATTAATAAAATATTTGCAATTAAATTGTACGGTGTTTAACAATAAATAATTACATTATAGTTATGTAGAAATTTATGTACTGGGTTATGTTTAACTCACTACATTTTATGTTACATTTTACACTTGCACATTACATATTAATATTATAATTACATTACCTATACAGGCATCTGGCTTTAAACAAAATATACTCAAGTACACTTTTATTTTAATAGCATCATTATTATAATAAATTAAAACTGATTTATATTCAAAAAGTTACCCGCTTATAACTTTACGAAATTGAACCATTTTCAGTATTATAAAATAATTCTATGCCTGGTTAAATTTTGAACAAATTGAATTTGGCACTTCATATAAAAAATAACATACAAGGAATTTTTTTTAATATATATATATATACAATTGGGTATGTGTCATTAAAATAGTTACAGTTATACTTCAATTGAGAATGAGGAAGAATAATAAATCAAAATTTGCACGAGTAGTACCTATTACATTTTTGTCAGCTATGCAGCAAATAAATCCACCAGAAGAATAAGGTATAACTTTACTAGAAAGCTCATAGAATGCCGTTCGTTTTATACCTAGAAAAACCGCAATAAATGTTCCGATAATCCCTTTTAGGTCGTAACATAGACTTAAGCTTGAATTGCATTTATACTTTTTTTGTCTAGATTTCCGTTCGAGTTTCATTCGAGAAATCCTAGCCATTTCTAGTATAAAGTAAATCAGAAATTTTTGTTCGATTTTCATACTAGATTCTAGTATAGAAATATACGATCTGCCGTATTTTTCTATTGGAGTTGTAATTGCAACTATGATAATGGTACATCATTATGTATAGTGATAAAAAAAAACTTCCGGTATGTACATGTGGATTACTTACATATTAAAAAGCTTATTACGTTTGGAACAATAAATGTTACTAAGCTATATTATTTTGCAAAATTATGTAGCATTTATTTTTAGTTTGATATAAATTATGTAAATTGTATATTATTATATATAATTATTTAAAATATGGCTATGTTTATTTATAGAAATCCGAAATTTTTATCTGTAATCAAGTCATTAACAATAAATATTCGCTTCGAATAAAAAAATATTGTTATTTCCAGAATGAAAATAATACACATCAGTACAATTTTTCTTATTGTTTTCTTCTATGAAAATTGCGCAGCTTGCAAAGTAATTATTTAATTTCATACATGACACAAAATTAAAATAATTTGTTTTATAAAGATTAGAAGAGAAGTGAGATTAGACAGACTGGAATCATGTTTTAATGGAAGTAATTCACCATTGCGAGCCGACTACATAACGATATCGTACAATGATAAAAGTGGAGGTTATTTCAATGCGAAGGGCGAAGTTTTGCGTGATTTGAAAAATAATCAATTAAAGGTAAAGCTGCAAATGACTAATAATAAAATATTAAGCAGGTGAAGATTTATTGATCTGGAAGTAAAGGAAATGATTCTATCTTTAGAAACTGTTTCATGCCTATTTAAAGAAAAATATACGGGCTGTGTCATACATTTTTCTCTCTTCATAATATACGTATACGAGCGAAAAATAATGCTATGACGCAATTTAATGATCAATAAATTAACCAAGAGACAACGACTTAGCAGGTAGCGTTCTCGATAACACAAGTTAAGCAATGCTGCGCACGATTAGTAGTTGGATGGTTGACCGCTTTGCGAAAACCCATACCAGCGAATACTGCGTGCCATTGTCATTGTCACACCACTGAAAACGAGCTTCCGAGGCGGAATATAACCTCAGCAGTAGGGACCGCTTAATAACAATAAAAAATTAAAAAATTGGCCAAGTTTTCTTGTCAATAAATTGCCAAGAACAAAAATATTGTCGTTCGTTTTTACCTCCCGCCACATCTTGTAACGAAGGTATAGGAATAGAAATCATGCTAAAAATTCAGTAGTGAGTTTTCAGTGGATGAGCACGTTTTACCTATGGTTCCTAGAATACGATTTGAATAGTTTCGCGATGATGTCTGTGTGTGTGTGTGTGTGTGTGTGTGTGTGTGTGTCTGTCTGTCTGTCTGTATGTCTGTCCGTCTGTCAGTATGTTCGTCAATCTGTCTGTCTGTGAGTGTGAATCACTGGAGTTACGGTATCTTAAAAACTACTGAACTAAAAATTTTTATATTTTCTTCTCTTGGGAAGATCTGACTAGTTTTTGGTAATAATCCAACAACCGAAAGTGATAGTTCACTTGAAACCCTATAAATTTAATTTAATGATAATATTTGTTTTAGAATAACGTTTGTAATTTTATTATCTACAATTGTTTGAAATATTTTTCTCTTACTGTCGCCATTTATGAATTACAACACGTTAAAGAAAAAATTATATTTTGCTATTTTCGTTTAAATCTGCTAATCTGTGAATTTTGAAAAAAAAAATAACGCTTGAAAATCATTTTTGATATGTATCATAATTGAAAAGTTAATTTTTTTTTTTTTTTTTGATAGTGATGGTCCCTGTTCCTGCATTGTTTGATAAGAAATCTAGATTTTGTAGTCTAATATGACTTATTTGCCATTTTATGACTTTAGTGAAGGACCCCATTTTGCTTTGATAAATATAAATAAATTTTAGATGCAAGCAAAAGTACAGAGGTGCGCAAGTAAGGAAGCACTGGACTCCTGCGAATATTTCGCTAATTTAAAACCACCAAATCTTTGTATATTTCTTAATATGAAGGGGGCAGCTTGGGAGTCTATGTTAGGCAATATAGAGCCACCATTCAAATGTCCCATTAAAAAGGTATTAAACATTAACAAACATTATTCAATAAAATATGTGCCATTTTTATTTTTAGAGCGTCTACGTCGCAAGAAATGCAACGTTCGACGCAAATTTATTTAATGTATTTCCTTTGGAAGGATTTTATTGGAAAACAGAAATAAGACTATTTGAAGACGTCGTCAACATCGGTGCTTTTTGTTTTGAGGGCTCAATTATTGTTAAACATTGTTAATGTGAATAATAAATAAATTGTTCTAACCTGTATTTTTCATGGAATTTTCGACCAAAACTAACCAAGTCTCCACTTGGGCCGTTGGGTACAGTGTGGGGCGTAAATCAACGCTTTCGTCATCCGCGCTGAACATTTTCGTAATTTCCAGATCTTCTTCGAATTGTAACTAAAACAATTAAAACTCATATACATACATACATACATAACATCACGCTAAGTCCCACTAAGTGGGGTAACACGAACTCAGAAACACAGTCAACCAACAATCAATCTCCTCCAAACATTTCTATCCTGACACACCACTTTCGCATCGTCTACATTCATAGTGCGATTAATACATGCTCGTTTATTCTTCACACTCGGAGTCATTCGTTCGCGCAACAAACCATCAATCATACCCAACATTCCTCGGACGCCCACGCAATCATTCACCTTCAATCTCACCCACATATTATATTAGTTTCACCAACCTTTCATTCGATATTCGCTCAACATGTCCAAACCACCTCAACTGACTCACTCCCACTTTCTAAACAACATTCTTCTCAATCTCACACTCATCATACACCAATGTATTCCGTATACGATCACGTCTCGTATACCCACATACTCCTCTCAAATATCTCATTTCTACAGCATTTATACGTTGTTCATGCTTCTTCATCCACACCCAACATTCAGAACCATACATCAATGTAGGCACTAACACCATTATAGACACTCAATCGAGCATCTCCAGATTCATTCACGTTTCGAGTAAATGTACCCAGAGCACCCAATACCTTGCATCCCACGAGAACATACTTCGTATTTTACTTAAAGAAGGTTAAATGCAATGAAAAATAATACTAGAACATTAACTGACGTAGAAAAAGCAGAGAGAGACAGCTAATTGTTAGGCCATCTGTCTTTGTTGTATAATGTTTTTACATAGCAACCGCGTAACAAATGCATAGCAACCGTTCTAAAAACAAGTGGCCTATCATCTCAGGCTGGTTTTTCGCTTTCATAAAAGCCTACAAGTTAGCGTTCCAGTTTTATTATATTTCAGTGATTAAATGTACCTACCCTAGCAATATTTTCAAAGACTTTCCGAAGGTGAGGCTGGACAGCCATGGGATTTCTTGCCTGAGAGAGAATTTCGAGCAATTCGTCGTCACTGAGGAAGTATAATCGTGGGAATGCATTGCGTTTTGTTTCCAAGTATTCAGACAGACCCTTTTGTACAATTTCTAGCAGATGAAGAGCGTCTCGAAGAGATTCCAATAGTTTTTTGTCGGGACAATATGCAATAATCTATCAAAATAAACCAAAAATATTTCAGATTTGTAAAGATATGAAATGCTTTACATACTTTCGGATTCTCCTTGGCATTTCGCATAATTCGTCTCCACGTTCTTTCCATCGAACCATATTTTTTGCTTTCAACTGGGAGTTGTCTGCTAATATCATCGCTAGTAAATATGGGCTCCAAATACATCCACTGCCTGTTAAATAAAATTTTAGTAAGCATTATACGGTGTGATACCAATTTCGATGGGCCACTAGTGCTAACTTTTAAACTATAAGAAATAAAAATTATATATACAGAGTGTTTCATCGATCTGTTCTTTTTCTAACTTTTTTATTTTAAGTAATAGAGTAAAACTCTTCATATAAAATCTATTTCATATATCATTGTCCATCCACTTCCTATACACATTTCTATACAGAATGCTCCATTTGAACAAAACAACGCTTGAAAAATGTAATTTTTTGACATGTGTCAATTGAAAACGAATTTTTATGAAGTGATGAGCGTTCTTGATAATGGTGTTCTGTGTTCCTGCATTGTTTGATAAGAAATCTATGGCAGGAGGTATTGTTATGCCCACAACAGATTTTTTTACTATACATAAAGATCTTTAAAAATTTGAAAAAATATATAGGTTTTCCGAAATAAACTTGCATGTCATTGCGTGAAAATGAAATATTCTGTATTAAAATTTATACTTCAATAATATGTGGACAATATATGTATGAATAAACTTGCGGTAATATTTAAAATAATCGCATAAAATAAAAAATACAGACCGATAGATAACCCAGTATATATTAACATGAATCATACTTTTGCAATTCGATCCACTCTTCAATAACAGCTGTTGTTAATTTGAGCGTATCTTCCCATTCTTCAATCAACGTTTCGAAAGCTCCTTTGAAAGGACTGAAAGACAACTGTTGAGTCATCACAATATGGTCATCGAGTTGCTGAAGAATTTCATCAGCAACCTTCATAATATAAGTACCTGGAAATATTTTCGTTAAAATTCCGAAAGTAATTTATTTTAAGAATGTTACCAGTAGTCTTATAAGGAGTAAGTTCCATTAAATTATTATCCCATTCTGCATACATTTTGTTTAGAAGTAACTCTATTTGGTATTCCTTCGAAGCGTTGTCTGCTATTTTAACAATGTTCTCGGCAAAATCAACAACGCCAAGACTCAAGCAATTGTTAAACGTTAGGACTGGCGACCATACTATGTTAATGCCTGTACAATAATTAAAATTTATATTAAAGTATGGAAATATAATACTTCTGTAGAAATATATTTTTTGTTCTTGCAAAATTTACAAAAGAAAAGTTGATAAATACTGCACAAGTCTGCGCAGTAATACTATCATAAACAACCAATAATGGCTTGAGATGTCATTTCTTGCTTGTAAAAAGTTATTTTTAAGATATTGTACGTGATAAATATTAACATAAAATGGCGAGAAATGCATCTTTAATATCCGGTTTTATAAAGTAATTTAACTGTCACGTAAATTTACTTTTAAAGCAAATTTATTTGTTTTCAATAAGTGCACGTAATTTCAAATTATTTTATGACTTACTTAAAATTACCATCAAAGATTTGATTATCATTTGGATAAATTTTAAATGTAAATTTAGTATAGAAGTAAATATAACTGGAGTTTAATTTTTTCTAAATAACATTTTAATTACACCTTGACAAGTTGTGATTTTGAATGTTTTAGTCGCGGCATGAAGTTAAAACTGTCAAAAGTTCTTCGAATTTAAATACTAACATGTTCAAATAA
This sequence comes from Poecilus cupreus, assembly GCA_963942605.1. NCBI lineage: Eukaryota > Metazoa > Arthropoda > Insecta > Coleoptera > Carabidae > Poecilus > Poecilus cupreus. The sequence goes on along the minus strand of OZ012714.1, from coordinate 6,352,507 downwards.
TTCATAAAATATTACATTTTTCTTTTATTTTAATTTGCCGAAAAAGTTTAGTATGTCACTCGTTTTATAAACTCTTTAGATACACGTTAATAACCAATAAGATAAAGCAAATTAAAGTTCTTTTAAATTAACAACCACCTATTGAATATCGCTGAAAATAATTAGGAAGAATCATTATTTTTTAATTGGGTGCATAATTTAAAGTTAAAATAAAAACCAATTGCCAGATTTAAACGAAACATATTTAAATGGGGTAAATAGCCCCGTGGTACCGCATATGACTGTGGATCATAAGAATCTCGGTTCGAGCCTCACTGCTGATAAATTTTCTGCTTTTAGCAGAGTGTCACACCCAGAAATCAGTAAAGAAAATATTTCAGTTGGACAAAAAGTGTAGTAGTAGAAAAAGTATAGTGTGCAGTACGAAATTATTAATTTCTTGCACGACTTCGTCTCGTGCTATAAATCTCACATCTCACGTATAAAAAGTTATATTTCTAGTAACTTTGGGAAATTTCATGTATGAATGTATAAACAAGCATTTAATTCACTTACCAGTTTCTTCCTTGAACTGCTCCCAGTGTCTCTCGCGCATGCCAGGACTCCTGATGGCCTGGATGAGCGGCACCAGCGGTTTGAACTCCTCGATCTGACGCCGGATTTCCACGGCGACGCTCTGCACGGCCGGCATGTCGGCGAAGGTACGTATGCACTTCACCATCGTCTTGTACATTTCCGTCACGTTGCGGTCGATGCTTTCACCGTCGATGTTGACCAGAGGGTTGTCCATCCAGATGTCGTGCCATCGCAGCCAGTCTAAAAATGAGAAACAATTATAATCATAATAATAAGCTTACGACAGCGAGTATACAGGTTGATTCATAACGTACGGGAAAGATTGAAGGTGTAGCTAGAGCGGGGGAAAAATTCAAGAACAAAAAAGTTACAGCAATTTGATGTTGAATCAATTAATAAACAGTCATTACAACCTACAGCGGTTAATTATGTTTTAAAGTTAGTTGAACAATGTTTAGTTACAAAAAAAAACTAGTAATATATTATGATAAAAGATACGGCTATTTAAATTATTCTTTCATTGCTCAAAAGTTGTTGAGCTCTTAAAAACACAACTACACAGAAAAAATGGATTGTAAATTTAGTTATTTACAATAACAATATTTATATCAAATGGTTAATACTTTCAGTAACGAGGAATATGTAGACATGAATATGGAATAGGTACGTTTCGTTAACTAAAAAGATTTCTACAAGTCACCGCTTTAGCCACTATTTTTTGTTGGATGCATAATTTTAAATTAAGGTCTACCAATAAACTTCCGAATAAATTATTCGTCAAATAAATTTAAAAAAATACGCATCAAAAAACTAAATAAATAAATTCTTTTTTACCAGAAGCTGTAATCCACAAATTCTTGTATGGTTCAAATTCTTTCAATAATTTATTAAGATGATCAAAAGGTACAACCGGAACAAGGAACAATTTCTGTCTTTGATTCAACAAGACCCCTTGTTCCTGAGCTTCTTTCATATTTTTCCACAATCTGCGAATTTCTACCGCGATTTCATGGGTCTACCGTGAAAAATAATCTATTATTAAAAAATACAATACTTTCTTGAATTTAATCATTACCTTTGAAGCATCTTTTTGAGCAGAGAAAAGTTGTACTTGCACAGTGTAGCATTCAATCTTATCTTCTAAGTCTTGTTCATCAGCAAGTTGAATAGTGTAGAACCTCTGAGTCTCTTCATACAAGAATTCATTCGTTGCTTCAATTTGAAGATGTATCTTGTATGGCCATCCGATGGCCTCCCATTTATTTTCAAAATCTTCTTGAGGTAAAGCGTACCAGAAGTAATCCAAAACTTCATATTCCTATGATAACAACAATTCAAAATACGGAAAAGTAATAGATTAACTCATCTAGTACCAGAATGAATCTTCTAGCAACATCTTCAAGAGTTTTTAAAGTCACGGGAATAGTTTCCATCCAGTCTTTTATTTCATAAATATGTTCTATAGAGGTAGGTTTCTCGTTTAGTTTTATCATAATTAATTTGTAGTCTACTAGAACCTATTTAAAAAAATAAAAAATCATTGCATGTTGTTTTTAATGTTTTATGTTACGAACATCTTCAATGGAGATTTTCATCCTAGCGCAGAACATATCAAGCAGTTTTGAAATGATTTCTAGTCGTTTATTAATTAGAAATAATTTTATTGGTTGCACATTGATATAAAATGGTCCAATGATGATATTTGCAGGTAATGTTGATTCTAAATTGCGTTTTTGTCGATAATGAAATGAAACTTCTTCTTTTACTTCACTAGATGGATGGTTCTCCTCTTTATACTGTCTTCAAAGAGTAAATAAAAAATATGATGGTTTAATAATTTGAACAAAAATTAACCAAAATCTACATGAAAACTTAATTCTTACTTGACAAAATCAGTAACCACCATAGCATACAAATCAGCATGGACATCATACTCCTTTGCATAGGCTAGTAAGGGGATGATGGCATGTTCGTAGCCACTAACCATGCGATCGCGTAACTCACAGATGTCTTCATTCAGTAGTCCTACGCTGGATAGAGGTAAGTCTGGTGGAAATTTCAAACCCTTCAATATTACCGGGTGGACTTGTGAAATTGTGTGGAGTTGCAGAAGACCGGTATCGAACAACGAAAGGAGTAGTTTCTGCAGGGAAGATTTTGTAATTTAATTTTATAAACTTTGTTTTATTCTCATTCCTGTAAGTTAATTATTCTGAAAAGTATTGCCTTACAAATTACTTCAACATTATTGCAATACCATTTCAGTAAATTAAATTTTTAGTCTTTAAAGATCAAGAGAAGTTATGTAATAAAAGTTTTAAAAATATTTACAAACATGAAAACATTACATAAAAAAAGAAAAAACAATAAGTTCAGCTTCCTTTATCAGTGTATGAGTCCAGAATCATATCATTTGACCCAAATAAAACTTTTAGAACAACTTCTAAAACATTGTTCTAATCTTACAAATGGATAAAATTGTTGTACTCAATTTATTTGTATGGAACAACTGAAATAATAACAAATAAACAAAAATCACTAACATAAATATTACATTTGGCCCAAAGGTGGTACCAAGAACACTGTTTTTGAATCTAACGACAACAAAATATGGAAATTGTTTAAAATAAAGATTATAAGTAATATTTATTCTACATCTTTTTGATTGCAACGAAATTTTCTATATCTAATTTATTTACTAAGATACATTATTTTTGAACATTTGATATTGATTCCAGGTATTTATTATGACCATTTTTTTAAATACTTGCTAATTATTAAATATCAACTTTAAACGATGAGCACGTGCTATTTTATGCTGAAGTTGGTAGAAAACGTTGTGACGTTACAGCATAGTATTTAAAATTTGATGAATTTTTTTTTTCGAAATCATAACGCTTTGAAAACACCCTAACAACTTGTCATTTTCATATATTTAAAGCAAGCATAGATTTAAAGTATTATTATATAAAAAACTGCTGTTTTAAGATTGATATTGTTTATGCGTAAGACTTTTAGCACATTCACTTATAAAATAATATATTATTATAAGTTAGATTTACATATCTGTCAGTTGACAGTTACATCAAACATTGGAACTTGCACTCAGTGTTGCCAACCTCCGACATTAAAGTTTTCGTAAAGAACCCTCAAAATTATGTTTTGTTCCCACCTTCATCATTGGAAATAATTAGTTCGTTCTAATTGAATATATTGTTTCATAATCTACGTGTAAAATAATTATCGTACGGTTGCCAACACTGCGTTGCTCAAAAGAGCTTTTGATGACGATTTTAGCGTTCTATAATAAAAATTAAACGAAATGTCGGAATACCCCGTAGTAAATAAGTACCAATTAAAATAACATGATTAAATTAACACTCACTCCAAACTTCGTGGGATCCGTAGAATAATATGCCCCTTTATCGTTGAGCATGAGCTGCAAAGAGAAAATCGGCGGCGATGCCGGCTTAAACTTCGATTTAATCAGGTCCTCCCCCCATACATAGTCCGGAGTACACTCGAGTGTGCATTGGCATGGCGTCTCCGTCAGATTTACTAAAATGTTCACCGAGTTGAATACTAGCGTGTGTAAAGCTGATTCCATGAAGTATTTCACCAGCTGCATAATATGCGACAGCTTCGCTATGTCGTAGACGAAAGGATTTTCCATCGAAATGTCATACCAACCTCTACCAGCATGCCGAAGATTCAAACGGACGTTTTGTTCGATTTTGGATGTCCAGGTATTGTTTAAATAGTTCATCAACTGAAAGCAATTTTGTTGTGGAATAAATAATGTAAAAAAAATTGTTTCAGAGGATATTAAATCTGTCGCATATTCGTATATTAAATGAATGTACGACAATAACATAAAAGGGATAAATTAAATTTTTAATATTTACTTTGCAGACATGTAATATTCAAAATGAATTCAAAATTATCCGACAGATATATTAAAAATATACAGGGTGTAACACGAAATGCGGGCCATAGGCGTTTAACATGGGAAAATAGATTTTTCGTTCGCATTGCTTTTCACTTCACGCTTCAAATAAATGTTGTAAAGATTAAAATTAAATATGAAAATTTACATTATAGTAGAATAACAAATCCAGAATAGGCAATTTATAATGATTAATTTACGACTAATACTATAGTAACTTATATACATTTAAAAGAAATATATGTTGCTTTTTTGAAATATAAATTGTTATTTCAAATATTTTATTAAATGAAATTATCCTTATCAATCGACCCGATACCATAAAAAAATATAAAAAAGGGAAACCGAACAATTAGAACGATGTTCCTTTGAAAAATAATTTGTCCGAAATTATTTCGAGTATATCTAATATCTCAAAGAAATTTATTTATTTACATGGAATCTTACTATATATTTATTTATGAATCTAGAACGAAAGGTGAAATTTTAAGGTACTAGCAAGTTGTTTACTTTAGAGAACCTTAAAATCACTTTTCGTTCGAGGTACATACCAAATTTTATTTCATACTGGTTACTAAAGTTGTTATTAACAGAAATAGAAACAAGTACTTGTTTATACATAATAAAAAATAAGTAAAATTTTACTCCTACTACTTTAAAGTTTCACTTTTTGTACGATAAATAATCCGAAATGTGTAACCTAAGTAACCAGTATAAAATAAAATATATTGCACATGCATTTCCTAAACATATAAAAAAAAACTTTATTTCATTTTGTGCTACTGACAACATAATAACTAACATAAAAAACTCGTTTCCTTTCCTAGAGATCCTCTACTTAATACCGAACACGCCAGATTTCTGATGGCTTTTAAAATAACAAAAAAAAAAAAACAATTGACAATCAGTTGGGTGCACATTATTAATGTCTACAAGACATCCTAGAAACTTTCTAGAAACTTGGTTAAATAATTGTCAAACGCAGATTCCTCCCCTTTCCATTTCAACCTTGACATAGACAGGTCATTATTACTTTGCCATCCTTGCGTTCCATACAAAATTCATCATAATTGCAACAAAATTACTTTTTCTACAATCGTTGCACAATATCGACATTGTTATTCCATTTTTGGTTAGGAAATGTTCATAATTGTCGCTCTAGGGCGACAAAGTGACATATTGTCGCACTAGTGCGACAAAACCAAAACAAAAATAAATTAGGTAAAAGAAGTAAATGATGCATTGGATTTTTCTGGTAATAACCTTGCTATTGCAAATATAGTTGGCATATACGTACATACACTTCAACTTAATCACCATAAACGTATTCGCTCTGTAGACTTTATGTCAAATGTACTCCATATGTCAAATGTACTCCATGTGTCAAATTATGATTTCTTTGAAAATGTTTATTTTGTTCATTAACGTTGTCATGATTACGGTGCCATGGGTAACTACAATTTTACTGAATTGTTGTAGGCGTGACCAAAGATAATTTTGAAAATAAATTTTTTTCTACAGCTTGACATTGTTCAACGATTGTAGAAAAAATATTGTGTGTATCTCGTCGGATAAAGCTTGTTCGGTGCACTTGTCGAGTTGTTGATCTCGGCTTCGCCTCGATCAACAATTTCTCGCCGCGTGCAACAAACAATGCTCTATCCGCACTTGATACACAAATAACTATTGTTACATTTTATATAAGCAAACTTGCCATTTTGGAATTTCAAACTTTAATACATATTTATATACCAAGTGAATCTCTCGAGCCCGCAGGCTATGTTAAAATCCGTAAAAACCTACATTTTTCATGCTCTGCCGCTGAACTTTCTCAAACTCATCAATCGTTAACTGCTTCACGTAATTCGCTGTAAACATAGTCAGCCTCTCCACGATGGCATTCTCTTGAACCACTGCCCTAATGGCCCAGTAAACGTCGTGGTGGATGGCAGCGCCGATCCAAAGGCGGAAGTCGCTCTGGGCGTCGTAATCGTAAGGTGGCACAGCGACGCAGCCGCGCTCGGGCGCCAGGCGTCGGTCTACACAACGGGGAGGCACGGACAGGAAGGAGTATAGAGCTGGACGTACGGTGATATTGTGCCGGAATTGCATTTCGCCGAGAGCGCGCCGATGGTTAAGGCGGATTTCTTCTTCCACCTACAAGCAAAAGTAACGAAGGTGAATCGTCATCAGCAATGAAAATTAATGTGGAACATGTCACATTAGACAGACTAGCAGAACGATAACAAGAATTATAGAAATAAATAAATCCACAAACTGTAGTAATCACTTGTTTATGATATTGTTATAAATAAATAATAGTATATTATAGCTTTATTATTAAGCGGTCAATATCTGCTATCATGAATTATGACTACTATAATTAATCGAAAAAAAAATTTGAAATAATGGTGATATATTTATACAGCGATCACGCCATTTACCCATTTCTGGATGTGTTATTCTGTTCAAAGCAGATCTCAGTATTATATATTTTTGCGCGTGAAATGCGGTTACCAACCGTCAAATCACGGCCTCCAAGTATGATAGTGGTAGAGGAGCCACAGGGATAATTTTATGTAGTGAAAATTACCACGGAGCTAATTACCCATAACATTGTTCAATGTCCATAAAATTGCTCTTTATGGACTAGTCCGATAAAATAAAAGCAATAAACAATAAATAACTTGGTAACAAAACAACAGAAAAATAACACACTTCGAAATTATCAAATTAAAAAAAATTGTTTACCTTATCTATAAACTCTTGATCATCAAATTTAATTTTGTCATTTCTTGATGCCAGTTTATATATTTTATCCATTGAATCATCATCAATTTCTGCAGTACCAGTTAAAATCATACAATCCAAGTAAAATTCAAATCTGTAGTAATAAAATTTAATAGAATACAGATTATAGAAACGATGCATATCTAAGTGCTACATTAAAATGAACAGCAAGTGCTAGAAAATAAATGAATAGGAAAACATTATATAAAAGTTACTATATGGGTATTCATGCTAGCTCGTTTTAAGAAAAGTAGGAAATTTTAAATGCCAACCATTCAACTTATAGTGTATCCCACCAAAACTCGATAGATCGCAATAAAACAATTAAATGTAGAAAAGAACATTTCAACACTTAATAATAATAAATAATATGAATTATATAAGTACAAATTAAATAAATAATATTTTATTTATTATCCTTATTACCAAAGTATCTGTATTCAAATGTAAAAAAATGTAACCTGGATTAGATTTCCATTTTAAAATGTCAATTGCAAAAGACCTGTACATACACTAATTAATTTATGTAGGAAATTCGAAATTTATTTTCAGCATAAAATTACTAGCAAACTTAATATTGTTTATAGCATCCTATTAGCATTTTATATCTTACCCATAAAAGTCATGTATTATTAAAATCTTACATTTGTTATTCTACAGTAGTATTGGCAAGATTTAAAAGTTGTAAGTATAAATTTAATATAAATAAAATAGGTTATTTAGCCATTTCTATGTATGGCACTCTGCCCAATGTAGATCTCAGTATTGATATATTATAGCCATCGAATTAGGATCACAAGGGATAGTAGTAGTGGAGAAGCCACAGGGTAAATTTTTTTATCATGGAACAATATAATTACTTGAATTGAATTTAATATTATTACCTATTTATTTCCTATTATTTTTGTTAGAACAGAGTCCAACTGTGCTAAACTTAAGAAACCATCGACATTGTTCACATTTTTATTTATGACAGGTATAATTTAAAGTTTTTTTGTAACCATAATTGAGGCATGTATAATCGTTTTATTACGATCCTTCCTGTTCTGGTGGACTACTCCTATACAAAGCGTGTAGCGTCAATCACAAGACTGTCACGTTAATTAAACTGCCGTAATGCCAGCCAGGTCAAAATGTAGTTTAAAATACTTAAATACCTGATATATTGTTCACATTGTTGTCGATAATCCACGGCATATTTAACTCTCTCAGCAAAAATTTCTGGATCTTCAGCTTTGAACATTAAATAAATTCGCGGTATTTCAAAAGGTCGTTGAAGTCCATCCAAAGTTAAAACCGAATATAACCTAATAAATTATAATTAACAGATATAAAATTCAGCTTTCTTACATATATTACCATATAATACAATTTGTTATAATAAACAATAAAACGGATCGATTAAAAACTAATGCTTGTAATGAACTCAAATAATTACTTACCTACTGTCATGGTCAAACGCCGTGACAGCAACGTCGGTCCAACGATACAAATCTGAAAGCTGTTCAGGATTGCTCTGTATACGTTCGTCCGGAAATGTCCAGTCCTCAGGAATCGGTAGGAATGCTTGACCTGGGATAGGATGACGTACTCCATCGATTAAGCCATGGTCCATCCATCCTTGTGGCGTCCTACCAAACGAATATGAAAGAGACAAGATTACATGCAAATATGAAAATAATTAAAAGCACAGACTTGCACGGAATGAGTCAGTAAAAATATACGAGTTGTGATACATTAAAAGAGTGGGGGGGGGAGGGGGGTTGTATTTCGGGAAAGCTTGCTTGTTGCTTACCGTTAAAAATTGTGAATATAATTTAATAAGAATTAAAAATGGAAAAATGTGAAAAAGAAAGGTTACAGAAGTATAATTTTGTGTAATTATAAGTATACATTTCAAGTTAATTTATTTTCCTGTATTCTTATTTATGAAACGTCTCGTTTGTTGTATTAAGGAATGTATAAATATTAAAGGAACAGTTTAAATTTATATATTAGCTTTTTAATGTGCATTTAATTATCAATACATTTGTTAAACAAAAGTATTTGATTATTTAAATTTCAGTTATAATTTAATTACCTACTAATAGAAATTAATTAAGAAGATATTTAATAGTCCGATTTTTGTGATTAAGAATAATATACGTCTATTGTCTTGATGTAATTTGGGGAACAAAAGGAATGGTAGTTTGGTCCACTATTCCTATGATGCGTTTTGTTAAAAATATGCATTTAAGGTTGGTTTATTGGTTGGTACATTTAAACATAAATTAACTTACTCTAAATAACTTATTATTTCTAAATACACAACCGGCATGTGAAGAAGTAAGAAGAATACCAACAGCATTTAATTGTTCATCCATTTTACTGGTTGTCAATTGTCGAACTGTCATTTTTTTTTAGTACATGCGCATGTCATATTTTCAATACGAGAAAAATTGTCTCGAGTACGATTTAAACATTTTAAAACAATTTCTAACGAATACAATATTCGTATAATAAAATTCACATTGGACATCATACAAGAAACAATATGATATATTCGCATGTGTACTATAGGCTTTATACTTTACAAAATTATGAGACAAAGCATAAATCGAACTATTGTTAGGTACAAAATATGTTCAAACGTCTCACGCTATGCTTGCAATATATGTACCAATATAGCAAGTACCAGTCAAATATTATAGAAATTACCCAAAAACCAATTTCAATCTAACATATTACACCTAATAATTAATTCTTTATTAATTTTGGATCTACTCAGCAACACTTAAAGCACTGGTATGAAAAGTATAGCTGCTTAATAGGCGAAATGTTATTCATTACCTGGTATCGTATTCCTCATTGTCAAATACTTCTAAAGGCAGAATTGACAATTCAATGGCTAATTTAATTAGATCATCGCCAAAGATTTGTTCAATGACATGTCCAGGAATTAGTTTATATGGTGGAACATTTAAATTTTCCAAACATTTAATAATACTTTTCGACAAAAATAGTCTCCTTCTTCTTTCTACTTCAACATTTCTCGGCAGTTGTCTTGGCTCACTATCATGTTGCATTTGTACCCGAGGTTTGAATGTATCGACAGGGAACGCCTGAAAACGACACAAATTAATAAATTTAAAGTACAAATAAATTTATTTGCGATCTTACAATACGTTTTTCTTTTTCGTAGCACATCCATCTTTCTGCTGGAGCTAAGAAGCACTGAGTAATGGGAGGATCGAACTTTTTAATTATTGGACTATAAAGAGCGGTGTTAATTTTCCATTTTAGCTTTGCTTTTTTGTTAGCGCCAAGTTTAGATGTTTCATATTCTTCATAACTATCGTATGTATGTACCGTATTAGTTACAAGTTCAGAATAATAACCTCGTCTACATCTTTCAACCTTATTTTCTGGACATTCTTCCATATTTCATACACATTCAATATCAATAAACTTGATTATGACATGTTCAAATTTATTCAATTGTTTAAGTATATTTAAAATCAAGGAGCGAGCCAATTTAAATTGTTCCTAAAATATTTTCACGCAAAGTGAATTTTAGTAATGCTTTAGTCAAGGGGCTTTAGTATTTTAACTAAATGCGGGAGAGCACGCAGCGTACGAATATTCTTACGTAGACTTATTTGGACAAAATAAACTTACGGAAAAAATATATAGTTCAACAGTAGTGCAGGATATATAATCCCCCAAAAAGAATTACGTCTTTCATTGCATATTTAAACTTATTAGCTGAAATACAGTTTTGTTAGTTATAAGCATAAGTGATGAAAGTTCAAGGTAGGTCGTGAAACAGTGTGAGTAATTCAGAAACGTATAAGAAACGTTCGATTGTTGTAATCACAAAAGTTCATCAAACAAATGAACATGCCAAACTACCTTGAATAATTTTAGGGAAAATTGTTTCAAGCAAAATTTGTATAGAATTATATTTTCTATTTTCTTCGAAGCATTTTTTATTGAGAAACTTTTAAGTAAGCAAATAAAACAAAATAAACATTTAACCTATTAATGAACATAAATCTGTTTTTTTTTTGTAGATTACAATTTTTCAATAACTCCTAAAATTGAACCATTTCTATGGTCGTAATGATAGTGCTAGACCAGTCTGCAATGGCTATCCAGTCCAAACAGTCAAATTTGAAGATGATTCTAAAGCGTCTTCGTACTTCAAAATATTGTAATTTATTTATTCCAAGCTAAATTAATAAATAATTAATATTAATTTTATGTTATATCTATAGATATATTTATAAAATTATTTATTTACATTTGATTTATACTTTTTAGAGTGCAATGATGATAATATTGCACGCTGGATTCCTCAGGATTCTACTGTGGTGATACATCGAACACCATCCGATCGACACGTAGAAATTGTCGGCCCCTGATTTTCATCTGTTGACGACACATCGGCGGGCCCGAGATAAACAGCTGCAGCATCTTCGTCAAGGATCTCTGCATACCTGAAATAATATCCTTAACTGTTTAATTTCTCACAAGCTAATTATCATTTTGATTATTGAAACTATGGATTTCTAGGAAATTAGCGTAAGGAATAGTTCACTTTATTAATATTTTGTAAAAAATACTTGAAAAATTGACGAAATAAAAATGTATGATATGACGTCATACAGATTTAAAAAAAAAACTATTTGTACTAAAACACAAGTTTCAAATTTTCATCTCTGGATTAATTATAATGTTAGGAAATAACTCATTTGTTAAATTATTATTGCTAATTAGGAAGATACAAGCGAAGTAACAATGTTCATCTATCCATCATGACGGATATTCTTATATTTTTTATTCTTGAAATATCAGAAAAGTTTCGAAGGATTGGAAATTGGATAGCACTCATTGAATTTTAGGCACGCTCACACTCTGTCATATTTTTTTTTTTTTTTATTGTATATATTTATTTACAATCTGTTAACAATAACATTAAGTAAATGATTTATATGTATAATTTAACATGTGAGAGGGAGTATCCAGCGATACTTCCTACTTCCTACTTAACTTAATTCTTATTATTTATTGTTGGCACTCTGTCATATATAAATAGTTATTTAAACTATTTTAACTAAAAATTCAACGAAGAATTGTAAAATGAAGAAGAAGAAAATGGAACATCCATAATATTAATATGCTCCGTCCCAAGGCTTTTTACGTGGTAGAACTCTTTCAAATATGTTTTTAAAATTTGCTAAAATTATAAAATTAATTTGTTGTAAATTCACATGCGCACACGCAATGCGCATATGACAGACTTGTGAGACTGCGACAGCAGAGTACGTAAACGAACGTACAAGAAAAGTTTGTATTAATTTTTGCAAAGAAAAGTTTAAACATTTGTAAAGATGTCGTATATGTTAGCACATCTTCATAATGGCTGGCAGGTAGACCAAGCTATATTGTCGGAAGAAGATAGAGTAGTTGTAAGTTGACAGTACAAACCTCACCTAACCTAAAAAAAATTCAATAAAATTTCATATTTTCCAGGTAATACGCTTTGGACACGATTGGGACCCATCATGTATGAAAATGGATGAAGTTTTATACAACATAGCCGAAAAAGTAAAAAATTTTGCCGTAATTTATCTAGTAGACATAACAGAAGTTCCAGACTTTAATAAAATGTATGTAAATATTTATAACATAATACGGGTTTGATATACTAATTTATTTCATATTACAGGTACGAATTGTATGATCCATGTACCGTGATGTTTTTCTTCCGAAATAAGCACATAATGATTGATTTGGGTACTGGTAACAACAATAAAATCAATTGGCCCTTAGAAGATAAACAAGAAATGATTGATATTATTGAAACAGTGTATAGAGGTGCCAGAAAAGGACGTGGTTTAGTTGTATCGCCTAAAGATTACTCTACGAAATATAGATATTGAGTCAGTTATAAATGTGTTGCAGTATTGTATTATGAATGATTCGAATGTTTGCTGTATTGTGATTTTAATATACATTTTTATTTTTATATTCTAAAGATTATTTGTAGTAAAATTATAATTAATTTTAGAATGTCTGTGCAACCCTTGTTAAAAGTAAATTTTATGGATCTTTTTTACTTCAGATTCCGGGAAAAACAAATTCTTTGAAAGTAGAGAACTACTATATTTATATGTCAAATATGTACACAATACTTTTAATTTCCTCATCAGTACAATTTTTAAATTAAAATTTACACATACTGGTAAGTAGAATTGCTGTAATGAATCTTCTACCCACATAATGGAAGAATGTTGATTATATTAATTATATAATTAGTATATAATATATATTTATAATGTATATACACGTAATGTTTTTAGTGTTTCGCTTACACTTAGGCCTACAAAACATGTATACTTGGCATTATACAAACAACACATCTAATTATAACCGACACGCAGTAAACAAAACTATATCCGGTTTCCTTCTTGAACACGTTATTAACAAACAACTGGTTGATAATTCGCACAAGATATAAAAACGTTAACATTACTACACTGTATATAAAACTAGAGAAATAAATACATGTCAATAATAAAAGTTCTGATGTACACCACAAAATTGCTGTAATGTATATTCTTGAATATTTACTTAGTCTGCCTCGAACATTAAAGCAAATTTGTTTTATAATAAGATATAAATTCATACGGATTTTTATTTTCTTGGCGATTAACAAATCTCGTCGGTGCTGTACAATGCTCGAAAATTATCCATTCATACGTCCCAAAGTAGTCACACCTTACGTAAACTAAACATAAACTCTACATGAAATATTGAAATAATTTTATAAAATAACGTCCAAAAAAATAAAGTTTTTCTTTATTATAATAATAGAATATTCCAACAACTATATAATATCTGGTGTGTGGTACGGGTGATGCTTTGCTTTGCTAATGCTGTTATTGCCGTGTGGTTTCAGTGGCCTACAGGCTCCACATAGTTCGCTGGATATAATCCAACTCGGCCATCTTTGCGTCCCTTACACCAGCCCTGCTCGTCCTCATCTTCTAATTTCTCGAACACGTCACCTGTATATTATTAAAATAATCAGTGTGAGAAATTAATGTACGAGCCCTAACATCCTAACATAATGTTCAGCGCTTAATATATTTTTCTGACTTTTCATAAAATATTCATATTTAAAATGAACCAAGATAAAGACAATATTAAATGTAAAACTACAGAGTTCCATCATATTTAGAAACAATGAGTTAGAGTTAATAATTGGGTTTCAAATTGAATTTACCTAAAAAAATGTTTCCACTCAAAGTTCATTAAAATCTATTGCAGCTGCATATTTTAGCATAATTTAATTTACTAACATATATTGTAATTATCTTTCGCTGAAAAAATAGCTTCAAAAATTTTCATTTTTGACATTCGACAAAAAAAAATTGGGATTTTAGGATCCAAAATCTTTCTTCTATGGTACGTCATTGTTTTCTAGGTATTCTTTACCCATTTTGAATATATATAATAACATATAAAACATCCATATATTTCCGAAAACGTAAATCTCTGAAGCTAGTTTTTGAGTGACAATAAAATAAAATTATATAGCAATAAACTAAATTATACTTGAAATATGCTGCTAAACAGATTTGAATAATTTTTTAGTGTAAAAATTTTAACTTACTCTTATGATACGCCACTGTCTATTGCTAAATATGATTAAACTCTATCAAGTAGTTTCACAAAAGGGATTAACGCTAACTCTATTTTTTGATTACTCGTAACTTCATTTTCCATTCTCAGAATATATTTATTTTACCTAAAGTTATACGTAAGATTGGTTAACATAAAATATAACACATTTTGTTAATTTAATTAATTTAAAAGAGAAGTTAAAGATGACGAAAGAAATGGAGTTAGCGTTAATTCCTTTTGTGAATCTGTATGTGAAGTACCGATTCATTTTAAATATGAATATTATATGACAAGTCAGAAAAATATACTGAACAAAAATGAAGTGTTAGGGCTCGTACAATATAGGACCCAGTGAATGCATTATAATCTCATCAACATTACCTTGTTTGAAGGACAGTTCATCGCTTTCCGCTCCTTCGTAATCGTATAAAGCTTTAACCGGTACACCGGGTTCTCCATTATCAACGAGCGCTTCTCCATCGCCTTCGTCCCATTCTTCTTCATCGAAGGGATTAGCGTCTCCTTTCGCCGCGGTGCCGTTCCTGCAAAGTTGCAAACGCAATAATCGCGTCATGTTAAATGTTCAGTAAATACATGTAGGTTAAGTGAACTTACGTTATAGTCGACGTTCGGTTCGAAGGGGCTTCAGATTTGTCCGACTTCGTTGTATTCGTGCCGTCTGTTTTTTCTGGGATGTCTGTGTGTATTACCTTCGCTGATGGTTTGGGCCTCATGTTTTTGTTATTTGTCGGTGGATAATCCTAATAAAATATTCACAAACGTTAAACATAGTACACAGAATTAATTTTATGTGTATATACAGAGACCAGGTATTCATAAAGCATTTAGTTATTCTTACTTCCAATATTTAAATTTTAGTGCTATCTAAAATTATGGCGAACAAAAAAACTGGGACACAATTTTTTTATAATTTTTGTAGTACTTAAATAAAGCGTTTTGTGTTTTAAGAAACAAATTACTATTAATGTGCAGAAAAAACAACATAATGATATTTATCGGTTAATTGAATGAACAGTATAAAAAGAAATTGAAATTTAATTGAATATTAGATGAAATAAGAAAATAAATTCTTAACAAAGATTAAATAGCCTTGAATAAGTTTCAATATTTCGTGTCTAACTATTACAAATCTTTAAATTTAATTTCCGATTATTATTGTTCATTAAATAAACTGATAAGCACAGTAAGCTATCTTTTTACATCTTAATAATCCAATGAATAGTAAAACATTAAAAGTACAACTAAAATCTTATTAAATTAAAAAAAAAGTAGTAGTATCCCGATGTTTTTGCACGGCAATGTATTTTTCTACAAATATTCATTACAATTTTTTCGTTTAATTCTTTAGAAACATGTTCTGCTACTTCATTCCAAAAAGTCATTGCTATACAAATGCAAAAGTAATTATAAAATTGTGTAATCACGTTTGCTTTATGAATCTAAACAATAACACTGAAGTGAAACTCTTGGAGGATAATATTTTAAATTACCGCACATTCTAAACAATGAATTTAAATAATCTATTTTTTATATGATGTATAATGATCTATTTTTGAAAATATTACACCAAGCTATGTGTCCCAGTGAATGGGTAAATGGCATGATGATATATTTGTCCGGTAAAGTATGTAATAATTATTTTATTTTGGCTAGAGTTTCACTTTAGTTGGCAAGGCGAAAATAAAGAGCACGTCAGACAGAAAGCGAACGACAATGCTTGCGATGCCTACATGCAGCTCATCTCCAACGGGGCGCTGGTTGATGAGCGTGATACTCCCTGCCGGCAGCGACTCCTTAGATTTGCCCTTGGAGATGTCGCGGAACTCTTCCGTGTAGTCCTGCACAACAGATAACACAACGCATGCAGTCACACCACACAATGCCTGAACTGTCATCTCGCCGAAAAAAAAAAACTAATTCTATCAAATTAAAATTCACGGGACGGTAAATAATCCGTGCTACACATATCAATACAATACAAACCTTCTTTCACTTTTTGCGAAACCGATGTGCGATCTATGTTAAGAATTGTAATTTCTAATCTAGTTTACTTCACAAATTTCATTCAAATAAATCAAAATAAACACTTTTAATATGTAACAAACGTGCGACATAAAATTACAAGCAACATACCTCGAACTGCGGCCAATTCATTGCCATATTTACACCATGATTGTTTGACCACCATTTTAAATCTTTTTCGTGGTCTGCATTGTTAACAGTGTGGAAGAATTCTTCATATATTTGCGGAAGTCTGCAACAGAACACAATAAAATAATGGGGTTTGCTGGTTTTAATACATGGGAAAGGGTGTAAGTAACATGTTACAAATTAAATTTTGTTATTTTTAAGATGATTTTGCTATAGAAAGCCAGTATGCTATATCAAACATAATTTTTTCTCACGCTGTTTTTGTAGTTATAAAAGTCTAAATTATTACGACGTCTATGTTTTGAACTGTACTCTTAGAAAATGATAATTTTTCGATAGATATTTATAAGATTTATTGTTTTAATGGGGATCGCATTTTGCATTATTTTTTCGTAAGTCCGCACTTCCATGGACCATAATGAAAATATTTTTCAACCATATTCATAATATTGAATGTGTAATTGATTAAAATCCAAATTTAATTAATTGTTGACTGGACTAGAATATTTAATGCACGGTTCAGAAATAATTAAACCTTTACCTAATTATCGTATTTACATTAAAATAGATTTAATTTATTAGCTCACGTAAAACAATTAATATTGTTTTTAATCATTAAACATTTAATATGATTTAAAAATATTTTCATTATAGTTCGTGCAAGAGCGTTAGGTGCTGATTTCCGAAAAAGTATTGTGATCCCATTAAGACAATAAATATCTATCGAAAAATTATCATTTACTTAAGACTACAGTGCAATACATATATGACGTAATAATTAAGATTTACATTCGGGGTTGGGCTCGTCGCACGAGTATGCGAATTGAAAGTGTTTGCTTGTCAACAGCGTGCGTAAAATATTGTTTCCAAGGTTGTGAGTACGTACTCCATGATGAGTACAAAAGATGAAAACATTTTGAAAGCTACTGTAACTTACACAGGGTCCTGTGAAATATTGAGACACTTGTGAATTCCGAAGAGTATGTCCTTGAAGAACTGTAATCGCTGAGCTTCCATTTCTTGGCACTTATCAAACACAACTGTCATATCTTCCATGTATTTTGGATTGTAACTGTTTATTTCTTGGAGAGCTATCTCATATTTTTCTTTTCCTTTTTGAACTTCTTCTTTCGTTTTCTGTACGCGGTCTTGCATTTTTTTAACCTGTGAACAAAATTCATTATTCATTAGAATCAGTACAGAACGTTGAAGTTATTATTCGGTAATAATTAATGAAAATATGTTTTGGTTATTGCAACAAGCTTAATTAAGAAACAACAAGCACTATCATCTGTAATAGCATTTAGAATTTGCATGTTCTCATCTGCATAATAATACTATGAAACTAGCGGCAATTTAATAATCTTCACTTCCGACGATTTTAATTTGAAGTGATGCGATTAGCATACTGTGGAAATGCAGTGTTGCTACTTAAATTATTAGGACCTCACCATCATTGCTCTCTGCAATTATAAAATGAAAAGAAACGTATTAAAACTTTTCTGCATAATTAATGTCCTGTTTTTTACGGTAGTAAATTATGTAGTAGGATGACTAAGAACTTGTGCATATCTTTTAAACAACACAAATAAATTTTATCTGAATGATAATGAAGTAAGAGAACTAAGAAAATGCACTGTCACTAACAAAAGTAGTCTTTACATTATGATAATCTAATTTTATTTTGAAAAACAACCATGTAATAATTAAATTTTATGCCGAATATAGAATAATTTACCTAACTGTATCGTTTCCTTTATTGTATATGTATAACTTTTTTAAATCATATGTATGTTACAGAGTTATTTTAATTATCCAGCATATTATTTTGTGTCCACTGTTTAAGTACCTATAATCTTTAATTTATTTAGATACTTTTACATTGCATAAATAATAAATATTTACTCAATAAATTAAATAAAGTACCTAATAAAATGTAGAAGTGAAACAAATCAAATTGAATGAGTTCTATATATGATTTATTAATTAAAACAATATTTCTAAGTCAGTGCCTTATGAAATATACAAATTTATAAATGACTTACTTTTATATACTGCTGGACAAAAAAAAAAAAAAACAATTACCGTTAAATTTTAATAAAACGAATAATCTGCGAAAAGTTTAAAGACATTAAAATGAAAGTATAATAATCAAGGAACAATAACATTTTAATTAATAAACCTCAACCCAAATTAAAACTGAAATATTAAATCATAGAATCTAAACAAAACGATAAAAAAATATTCTCATATTTTTTGTCCAGCAGCAAAAACCGCGCAACCAAGTACAAGGGCGTTACCATTTATTTAGAATAGTTTAAATGAAATAAAACCAGTAATATTTTTATGCATTCCAAAAATTTTATCTAAAGATCCACGATGCTAGAAATCGACCAGAGTTCCCGATCACATTTCTATATCATAAACAATACACTTATAAGACTACAGATATCAGGTTAGTCGAATATTATAGTATTATACTAATAATAAAATATAACTCAAAAAATTACTTTGAATAAATTTATTTTTTGCCGATTGAGTGTTTTGTAAAGTGTCACTTTCAAGCTTTAAAAACTGTTTGAAAATGCTGAATTTCTGCTTTAATTGTAAATCAGTTTCAAAAATGACGAAGAAGAAACTCAAACCATATTAATTTATTTATTGTCGTGGGTTCGAATCCCACTAAAGAGCATAGTCGTTTATGTTGTTCACATAAATTCATAATCATTCACTCATGAGGCGACATACGACCGAAAGAGTTAGTCCGCTTCTCATCTTCATAAAAAAATATTTATACGTAATTAATCATTGTAATTATCAAAACTGCGTAGGGTTAAATATTTTAATGTTTCATACAACCTCAAAATATTTAAGCTTCTCAAATGTCAAACACCAAAATTTTAAATTGGTAACATTTAAATGAAATTAGTAACTTGTAAGAAATATTGGGACAGGACGCTATTTTATACCTAATTTTGCGGAGTATATCCGAGAACTCGGATCGATTTCTATTTCTAGCATCGTGGACACCCTTAAATCCTATTTGTCTTTTCTGATTCCCGGCCCATTTTCCTCCTTTGCCCAGTTTCCGTTTATAAGTGGAATAAATATAAAAGAAAGCTTGCCTGACTGACCTGATCGGGTGAGAGCGAGCTATCACCCGATGCGTTCCGCTCCTGGTTGCTGGCGGACTTTTCGGTCTTGCATGCCGTGTGATAATCACTCTTGGTCTTGTCGACCTTGGCCAGGAGCTTCGCCCAAGGTTTCTGTGCCTTTTTGAACTGGTCGTCCATTTCTTTGCGCTCCTTGATCTGGATCATTGACTGCACAAACATAAATTACGATTAATCAAGAACTCTCTACATATCAAACACAAATTTAAAAGGAACATATTCGGTTATTTAGTAGCAGTAATTCTAAACTACTCATATGAAATCAAATAGTTAAATATTTTTCTGTATACTGAACTGTAATGGAGGATAATTGAATTTATCCAAAGAAATCGCTTTTTTGTATAATTAATATCACAACACAATGGGAAAATAGAATCAAACTTACTTAATAACAAGTTTTCATTCATAATTTTATGTTATAAAAATGCAAATTTTAGGCTGTTGTAAACTCTCCTGAAAATTGTGATGTCACAACGCCTACCGCTCACTTCATGCCTATAAGTTTGGTTTTGCGCATATTTTTGTTTGATAATTATTAGACCAAAACTACAAACAAACCAGTGAAATACTGACAGTTTGACATTGTCAACATAGTAACCATGATCATGAGCTTGTTTAAGCTGAAGTTCAATGTAGACATTGTGACGTAACGGCCTGATTAAAATAATTTGAAGAAATTTTAGAAAATTTCATATCTCACTTAATAATTATTTTTCTCATTTAAAATATCATATTTGTATTGACCTAAAGTAATTAAAAAATATATTATACATACATTGTAAACAACTATCTACCTTTTTAGCAACAAGTCCAGTAGGTACCATTTTACGGCGTAGGTCGGTAGTACATAGCAACAGACTCGTCCAAAACAAAACGACGCTTTTAATTAAATAATTACTCTAAATTAATTGCTTTTAAAATTGTTGTTGAATATACAGAAAAATTTTATACAATACACGACCGGTAACTGCATTTACTAGCTAGCGCGTAGCCCGTAAATGCTTTGCTACCGGCCTAATGACAAAATAGCTATTATGTTCGATTGTATTATAATGACATGCTTATATTGTTTAGTGTCCATAAAGTGGCACATTATGGACTGGTCCGATAAGTAAAAACAATAAACAATAACAGACTTGGTAACCAAACAACACAAACTTCAAAATTATCAAATTTTCCATTTTAATGTCGTGTCAAATATAATTGTCATTCTAAGCTAAGAAAAATGCAGTCGAATATAAAATATTGTATGTAACACGTACATAAATATCTTATTTAATCTGCTAACCTGTCATAATACTACAATGAGTCATAAAGGTACTCATAAAATAGATCGCATACATGATTAAAGTTCAAGACCAAACATTTTATTTAAAACTTTTCACTAATTTACAACAGATAAAATTTTATATATAACACGTATAGTACCTAATATTTATGGTTATGATCCTAATCATACCGAAAGTGCCAATCCCAAATAAGGTGTGTTAGTACAAATTTCTTATTTTAAAATTAACAGTCAGTTCAGTTCATAAAATATTTACGGTGAAATTTATTACAAATATATAAACATCCAGTTTATTGCATGACTAGTATTTTTTTAATTGCCATAATTAAAACGAATTTCATTAATTTAAAATGGTTATGAACTGACAATAAATAAACGAACCGTTTAAAATTCCCGAAATACATTTACAATTCATTCATAATTAAATTTAGAATAAATCTGCAACGTGTTTCCATTTCGTGGTATATAAGTCGAAACATTTATTGTGGGATTTAAGAGATAACATTACTTAATTAACCAAATAAAAAAAATTCTGATTAAATGAGAATAGCGACAAAAGAACGGGATAAACCAGAAAAATGTTCACACGTAATATTTATTAATAGAAAATTACCTATATAGGGATTTAAATATTAATTTTGAAATATTAAAATATTGGCCCTAAATATGTACTCGTAAAACAGCTAAATAGTTTTTTGAAAAGAAAATAATCTGCTTCTAATAATATCCTAAATCATAATTTTTCGTAATAAGGAACACAAAAAATTAATTATATAAATGTTTAATTTAATTGACAAATGTGCAGCTACTCTTTATATTTGACATTTTGAGCATGTATTTCATTAATATCAACCTTATTTGTTCTGAAATATATACAATAGATGTAGTAAATGGGTATTATGGTAGAATTAAAAAATAAATGAAAATTAGGGAACATTAGATGACTGTAAGTGTAGGTGTAACAATAAAGATCAATACGAAAATGAAAATTAATTTATTGTACTGGCTTCTGTAATAGAAAAACCAAACTTACTCTGTTTGAGTTTCATAAGAGTATTATACAAACTGCAGAAAAATTAATTTCATTCTTATATTAGTGTCACTAAGAACTATTTTAATATGACATGGAAAAGAGAATTGTTAAATGTATTTTTTTTTCGACTGACATTAACTGTGACATATTACGGACTTCTAACAGTCTGTAAAGAGAAACTTTTATGCCTAGGTTGTACAAATATTTTATTTCCCAGGGAAATAAAGTAATTCAAGGCCATTGGCAGTGCCACTTAGGAAGAATGTAATGAATGTAATTTTTAGTATTTTTTATTAATTAATATTCATTAAAAATCACTTCAAAAATTATCAATTATATTTATTTTAGAAGAAAATTGAATTACTTTTTGTAAATATTTTATTTTGGTTAATTACCCTGTCTACATACAAAATAACTCAATTTAAAATTGAAGCTTGTATTTAAAAAATCCAATTCTAAGATTGCCCCATCAAAGTTATTTAATTATACCTAGTAATAAATATAGAGCACAATTTTAATTTCGAAAGAAAATCTGGTTTTTATCCCTTCCAAACATCTATTTTAATTGAAGGATTATTCATCAGGGGTAAAATTTAATTAATTATAAATACACCGTTGTTAGACGAGTTGGCCACAATTACTTTTACAAAACATAAAAAAAATAAAATTGATATTAAAAATAGGGTCTATTATTATCGTAACAACTTGCTAATTGTGATAAAAATTAATCGTTTTTTGACAGCTAATAAGATATGAAATGATGCGAATTTGTCACCATTCAAGTAGTAACGATAATAACATCGTTAGAGAATTAGGCCGAATGTTTCAGTATTAGTACTGATTTTATTGGTGAAGTTGTATTTTTGATAAATACAATTATTATAATATATAAATGCAAGTTTGATTTCTTTATTTACTACATGTCGAGTTGGTTTTCAATTAATACTCCTTTATTCCAATAATCTATTTTGAATTGTCGATAAGACTTTTATTTCAATAAATATCTCTTCTCATTTCAAAATTAAAATCTTGCCAATTTAGGCACATCCAAAATGTAAAACAATGCCGACGTTCCCCTTTCACTATCAACGTAAACAGTTGACGTGTAAGAATCCAATATGATTTTTATGCAGCGCGTCAATGGTTCATTTTCACTAACCACGATCGAAATCTAGAGTGCGGTGGTAAAAACAAAACACTCTCACTTTCACACGGCGACGCTCGCTTGTTCGTTTTGACGCTATGCATCGCAAACAAACAACCGCGATAACAATGAAGCTACGTTGCTAGGAAACGTGTAAAACGTCTTCTGGTTTGTTAATATTGCTCTGGTGTATTTGGGACAGGCGGGCAGACGTGCTAGCTGTGTCGTACTTTCAAATTTCATTGCTGGTATGAAGTATGAATGAACAATGCGATTGTTGTTTTAAGTATGATGAATGATTGGATTAGGGTTTGACAGATTCAATTCATTAGCAAAGGTCATAATTTAAACATATCTTTGTTCTAATGGTAATGTGACATTTAAAATTTGATAACTTTTTCAAATAAATATCTAAACATATTTTCTATTCCATCCATTTTTAAACTAGAAATTTGTATGATTATGTTTTAAAAAACGCAATTAATTTGTCAATAAATTGACCAACTTTTCTTGTCAATTTATTGTTGTGTGTAATACGACACTGCTTCAATTTTTTCTTCACCAACATACTGGTCAAGTTACTCAATTTATTGACGAATTAGAACATGTTCTATTTTTCAACAATTTTTTAAGGATTTTAGGGGATTTTGGCCATTGCCAATCAGTCTAACTTGTTTATGTTTTGTACTTATTTTTCCATTCTTGGTGTACAATTTTACTAGAACTAGAGAAACCATAAAGATTTTAATATCAGTATATGAACAATATCAACAAAACAAAAATATTGTTACAATAAATTGACGGAAAAACTTGATGTATGTTAAACGAACGACAATGTTTTTGTTCCTAGTAATTTATCGACAAGAAAACTTGACCAATACATTGCGTCGTGTAAAACAGGCTTAAAAGTTAATCGTGTCGAGTCAAATGATAAATTTAAATAAATAATGCCATAATAGTGGTTCAATTGCTAGTGAAACCAGTAACGAATGTATTGGTCGATGGAAAGAGCGACACTTCTATTTTTTCATCGATAGAATTTGTTTGATCCATTATGAATAGAATCAAATAGACGTGACATCAGCTTTAGAAGTAATAGCTTTTCAAATATAGATTGTTAATTAGTAATTACAGTAAAATACTATTGGAATATTATCTATAGTAGCTTCACAAAAAACAGAACTATAGACAGCATGTAATTTTAATTTGAATGTTTAATAATTTGAAACGTTTGATGATTATTATATTATCATTTAACATATAATTTAGCTTCACCCAGTTGATTAAACTAAATTGCAAAAATATTTTATTCTATATTTGAAATAATTTTATTCGGTGTACTTATATGACAAAATCAGTGGAAGCACATCGTTAAGGAAATTTATAAGCGCACTGTTTGTAGTGCTTTTTATTTTTTAGTGATGGTTATGAATGCTTTTTAAACTGATAGATGAATAACATATAAACTAGATGGTAAATTGTTGGTTTCGAAATACTACTATTAACTACGAATTTTTTATCTTATCCCTAGGTGATGAAAAGAAAAAAAAATTTATTGGTATTTGTAGTCAACAATTACTTTTCATTTGTGAAGCGTAAACGTACAGAAAACACGACATTAAGAAATATAAGCGTACTGTTGTCATGCTTTTTATTTTCTAGTGATGGTATGAATGCTTTCAAAACTGAGAGATGAATGACATACAGCCTCCAAATTGTAAGAGCTGTTGGTGTTAAAATATTACTTTTAATTATGAATCTTTTTTCCTATCCCTAGGTGATGGAACTAAAAACAAAATAAATTTATTGTTGTGTCAGTCAACAACGAATTTCTGTCTGTGAAGTGACTTTGGCTATGCACGCAGTAATGCACTATTTCCTGAATCCTGACAAAAATAGATTCTTTCCTGGAAGCACTAACAAAACTAAAGCATCCGCTGGGAGTACTCGTACCTTGTGATACGTCTCTTTCTGCCACGTCTTGAGCTGCTGCACCACGTCGTTGCAGAGGTTGTCTCTGACCCGGGTGTGTAGGTCGCACCTTCGGTCAGCCTCTACGAGGACGCCCTTCCACGCTGCTTCCGTCGTGCCGTACTCTGGACCTAAAACACAACAGTCGGAATCAGAAAAAGCACAGAGAACGTTTTTTTATTGTGATATCAATATCAGTGCAGCGCATAAATATATTCATGTTTTATGAAACAAAAAGTTTTATGAAAAAGAAGAAGTAGAAAAGTTTCATCATAATTTAACGGCGTCGTTAATCAGGTTGTCTGTATCGTGTAACTTATGACTAATAAATAACTAGATTCACTCTTGAATGAATAAAATGAGCAAATACATATCTAAAACTGGATTCATAGTTTGCATAGAACACAGGACTAATTTTTTCTCGCTCACTATCGAAAATCGCATTTTCGAAATATCACTGCTCACTCCGAAAATCGATTATTACAAACAACAGAAAAGAGCATGAATGTAAAATGCACGAAAGTGCATGTATGGACGCTTGTAAAATGCACGAAAATGCATGTGTATCTATTCATCTTTGTAGGCTTTGTTTTAGTTACCTAGGCTACCTTGATATCCTGTTTATTTAAATGTCAATTTAAAACTTTTCACTGAAATAAGAATAACAAGATAACAAGAAAATGAGTGATACAGAAGAAATTTTTGAATGTACACCTCCAGAAATTATTGCAGCAGCCAGCAATAGCTGCAATAATTTATTGCCCGAAAAATCCCGCAAAAGGTACGATGACATTTATCGGAAACTCATTGATTGGAAAATTTATAGAAGAACAAAATCATTTTTGGAGAACGTATTTAATACATAATTTAAAAAAATGATCGTAGAAAAAGTATAGTGTGCACCACGTGCGAAAATGCTCTTACATGCTCATGTTTTTCTGCAGCACTCCCCTTCGGGTCGTGCCACAAATAAAACACTCGCATGTAAGATGCTATTTTCGGCACTTGATACACAATATACTATTTTCTACGACCACTACTGAATGTATGTCATTACAGAACAAACTACAATCAATGTAAGTGCGTTGTTACGAATAGTGTTACGTAATGTTCATTCAAGTGTTACGTAATGTTCATTACGTAACACTTGAAAATGAAATTTAAGTTGGCATTACTGACTGTCACATTACCAATATAATTAAAATTTGATGCATCAAATCTTAGATTTAAATGTTATGGATTCAAAGGCTAACTGCTAAAATTTTATAACTAAATTCGTAATGTGCTGGTTTTTTATAAATTATGACACCAATAAATATTTCAATAATATATGTACAGGGGACTATGTTTCGTCATGTATCCCCACGCACAATAATTGTCGCTTATTTTTATAAACACAAACAAAGCTTGTTTGACATTTTTAGGTTATGTGTGTGATTATTACATGTAAACTGGTAATATTTCATAGTCTCCCACATGCATCTATAGTTTATAATCTGTGTTTTATTGTGAGGTAAATATATACTACTTAAATATTATTATCCTTTAGGTACTTATATTTATTAATATTTTAAGTAAGAAATGTCAAGCGACAGTGATATTTCAATTGGAAAACCACTGGAGATACAAGCTAAAGCTAAAAGTGTAACAAATAATCCTTTGGTGACAAAATCTCGAGAACGATACGAATTTGTGTATCAAAAATTCATGGATTAGAGAAAACAAAAAAGCATAATAAATTTCTAACTATTTGAATATTGTTTTTAATTTAGAAATAGTATTGAGTGGTCGTAGAAAAAGTATAATACAAAACTCGAGATGTAAAGCAATTACGCCCTCGTGAAATTACAAACTCGCCGCTACGCGGCTCGTGTGTCAATTTTTTCACTCGTGCGTAAATTGCTTCTTACTTCTCTCGTTATGTAATATACTATTCTGTAACACTGTTTTGGAAACTACACATTCTACAACTATCATTCCATACGCCGCGTATGGAATAAATTCGACGAATCAGAGCCGCATATTAGCGCAATATATGAAGTATCTTGGTTCAATTGCTATGGTTACGTGTGCTTATTTTAATTTAATTTTTTGAGTGTGACGTTTTCAACAGTTTTATATTTATATTTTTTGTATAATTTCCAAAATCTTGTTATGGAAAGTATATTCTACAACATGTAACGGAATGGCATATGCCTTCGGCTCGGACTACAAACTTTTTGTTCGGAATATGTGCCATTCCATTACTTGTTGTATATACTATTCTCTTAAATAATGAATAATTGAATAAATAAACCATTGTAATATGAACATTACAGTGAAGCAGAAAATATTTACAGTACGAGTACATAGTACTAAACTAATTTAGTAATGAAGAATGATTGGAACAATTAGTTTTTATTAGGAAAATAATAAACAGTTTAGACTTTAGCTGTTCAGAATAAATCATGTGATGGTTCAAAGTTTAATCCGAAGTTTATATGACGTCTTAAACTAGCTCAACTTTTCATTTTCACAATAATTTTGGAGTTTATGATGTTTTTTCTGCAAACTTATATAAATTTGCTTGATCATTAAAGATATTAAAAAAAACAGTAACATAGTTTATATCCTCTTGAAAATAATCATTACCCTTTTATCGAAAAACAATCAGACATATGTTGTGTCACGTTATAACATTTAAGTTTCACATGTCAATATTTAATGACGAACTTAAGACATCGATACCGCTTTTCGAACTGTCAGTTAATATTTGATATCTACTCCAGATAATACCGACATAATTATCTAGATTCGAAACAAGAAAATTTATTATTTATTGCCAACTTCGTTCCACTTCGAATCTTCTTACAATTTGTCATTTTTTATTTATTGAAATATACCACCTAAATCAATTTATTTAGGACTCGTATTCTATAGTTCTACTTTATTCAAGTCCATTAATAATTGTTATTGAGCATTTTAAAAACAATAATAATAAATTAAATATATCTACTAATATAATAATAAAATATTCATAAATAATATCAAACATACAAATATGCTATTCAAATATCCCAGTGGTAATATAAAATATGAATATTTACTACTTAATTTTATATGAAAATTCTTAAGCCAGTAATCAGAAAGTATTGATTTCAAAAGATGTATTCTAATTAATTTTGATTACATACGGTTTATTTATTTGTTACCCAAACATTGATTTGAGGAAGACAGTGCATCGAAACAGATTAAATATTTATATATAATTTTCAAACGAAAATTAAGATATTTGAACATTGAAAGGTAATAAATAAATATGTATTTATTTGAAATCGGTACTAAATAACGCCAAAATCGTTATTAAAAGATAATTTCGGCAGGTGTAGCATGTATGATAAAATTGTACGTAAAATGAAGCCAATATGTGTAAGAAGAACGAACTAATTAATTCCGATAAAGAAATTGGGAAAAGACAGTAAACACATAATTTTGAATGTTATTTACAATTACTGTCCGACGTTGGCAACACTGAGTACAAGTTCCAATGTTTGATTAACAGACGGCTGACAGATGTGTAAACACATACATACATAACATCACACTACATCCCACTCAGTGGGGTAGCACGAACCCAGAAAGAAACACAGTCAACCAATAATCAATCTCCTCCAAATATTCCTATCCTGACACACCACTTTCATCTCGTCTACATTCATAATGCAATTCATACATGCTCGTCTATTCTTCATACTCGGATTCATTCAACTTCAATAATTTCTTCAAACTATTTTCTAATTTTATATTTTAAATAAAATTTAATATGTACCGCGGCACTGAAGTTCCTTTTTCTCACCCTCGGAAAATAAATTACATATTCGTGATATAAAATAAACCTTCAGTGTCTTGATATATAAATAACTAGCACTACTTCTTTACTATATTACTGTATATTTATTATTTTAACCATTTTTCTACAAAATAATTTGAAAACCTTGAACAGAGCTAAAGCAATTCTCTTAGTACATCCAAAAACTTTTAGTGCCAACCAAAGTTTGAACAACTGTATAATAAAACACCTAAGTTCAAATCTCAAAGCCCTTGTTTTCGTTGCGTCAAGTGTCGAAGTTTCATTACCGCGGTGCTATCACAGAGAAATCAAATTTCAGTCATGTAACTAACAAACAAAATGACGCAAAACAGTTTGTCGAGGGCCATTGTCAGCCAGGCTGCAACGAAGCGGCGAGCGGGTGAAATGAAATCAAAGGAAATGTTTTCCGTGAGAAGTGCGACTCATTATCATTGTGCTGTTCGTTTGTTTTGCTCGGAACCAGGAACAAATGAATGCTGGATGTTGAATCCCGAGCAGTTTAAATTGATATTCCAACTTTTAATATAAGGATGTCGGTTGTGCACTTGCTTTTTTTA
Source organism: Poecilus cupreus (assembly GCA_963942605.1). Classification (NCBI taxonomy): domain Eukaryota; kingdom Metazoa; phylum Arthropoda; class Insecta; order Coleoptera; family Carabidae; genus Poecilus; species Poecilus cupreus. The sequence continues at coordinate 6,322,336 of OZ012714.1, read as the reverse complement.
TTGTTTTAGGAGTAAAGCGGCTTGTTTGCTAAAAGTTTGGTAGAAAATGATTGATGTTGTTTTGTACTGATAAAGTGTAATTTTCAAATAAATTTTTGACGGCGATGTTCTGTTATATTCTAGGCCAGGGGTGGGCAACCTTTTGTATAACAGGGGCCAGATTAAGATTTACGTTTCGTACGCGGGCCGTAGTTGTTAATTGACACATTTTTGTTACTTATAATTTTTTTCCGAAAATATAAAAAACAACAATAAAACAAAATTAACTAAATACTACATTTATTTCTAATTTATACTAGACGAATTAAATGAAAATTAAACTGTAAATCTCCCCTTTTTCTTTATGTTGGGTACTAACCTAATTTAAAATTTTGTTTTTGAAAATGTTTTTTTTTTATTATTTCTTCTAAAGATCTCGCGGGCCGGATTGGAACTTTACGCGGGCCGGAGTTGGCCCGCGGGCCGGAGGTTGCCCACCCCTGTTCTAGGCTATTGATTTATAAAGTGGTTTGTTTTTTATAGAAGATTTTGATTGAAATACGAGTATCAAAAGATTTGTATCATTGCCATTTAACAAAACTATTTCCATTCATCCAGTATATCTCCTTTTCAATTATACAGAAGGGTTTTTCATTTATTTATTTTTTCTCAGCGTATAATAATATTCATATTTTGCTACTACCTACACGATATAGAAGTTAATCATTTTGTTACTAATGCAGTCATATAAATATTATTTTACGGCGTACAGCAATATGTTAGTTGTTTCATATACCACTGGTAGCAGCCCCTAAAAAATCAGCATTGACAAGTGACAGTTGTAATGCGTGGTTTGGTTATATTTTATTGTGTATTTATTTACAGTGGCAGAAAATAATTACATACTTGCATTACATACTCGTATACAAGTTTACTTCGGAGAGCTTGAAGAAAAAAATAGTATGTAACTTGGAGTTGAATATTCTTTTTGTTTCGTCAAATTTGCATAGTCCTGTTCTACTCCTAGTTACATAATAGTATATTGTGTTATTAGGAGTAAATATGATACTTTAAATGCTGAACATGTAAGTTTGAACGACGAGTGAAGCGAGCCGGGCAATACATGCGAAGTAAAAATATAAATTATTAAAAAATGCTCTAAATATAAAAAAATATATATATCCCATTTCTAGTTGCCATAGAATATGTTGATTTGTTATTTTTGTTTGTTTCATTTCTGTCAAATTATTAAATTACATCCTTACTATTTTTTACAATATTTTACTGTGTCTGCCGCCGGAATAAAAGTGTTATCAAGGAGACACTTTTATTCCGGCAGCGAAAAAGTTCATCTTCTGCTTGTTGAATAAAAATACATAACAACATACTTTTATGAGGTCTATACTATACATATACTAGGAATATGACTTGACTTCAGTGGTCAATGACAATCAAATAAATAAATGTTATATATTACATTAACAAGTTTTTTTTTTCAGGTTGCTTAGTAACGAGCTGTCATTATGGTATTGAAAACCATAATGGATTCATTATAGTTCTTGATCTAGAATGAGTTCCGTTACTGCATTCAAAATGAGGTTTATATCGTTCAAACACGCCAGCGCATAAAATTATTTATAGAAAACCACTAATTTTCTATGTTCATTAGAGCAGGAAACATCCTTACTATTGATTTTTTATTAATAAATTCGTTAAAATATCATGTATAAATTTACTTAATCAATTTTACACTCCTCCTCTTTTAACATAATCACTGTTTTATTTTAAGACGTAATTTTGAAAACTTTGTCAAACGTGAATCGTTTGAATTGTTTACATATTCTGTTTTAAACATGGCGAGAGTATTTGTCATGGCTCAGAGTTGTTGTTTTATAAAGAGAGATAGGTGCCCTTTTTTTTTTAATGCTGCAGCGAGTGAGTGCAGTGTATTGTAAATTCTGTGTTTTGTCTGGAACTGTCATCTGTTGATATAGAAAATAGAAAAATACAAATTATATCTTCGGTACTGAAGGAAATAAAAATTGTTGCAGCAGTGGGAATGTTATTATTGACAGACAGATACGACAAACCAAATGAAAATAGCGACGTTGTATGCCAAGAGCTGTCAGAAAAATTAATTTTGCTCATTCAATTTATGTATTTACTATTGAAATATATATTGTTTTTTTTTTTCGATCGGACGAAAACTGACTCCTTACCGATGAGTTTTCGAACCGCAAAGTGCATTAATCCAGTATTTTAGTATCGTTACTAAGTTACGATAAATAACAGGAATATCTTTTCTATAACACTGTTTTGGAAACTGGGCATTCCACTACTAAAAATTGTTATGGAATCCCTAACATTCCATACGCGGCGTATGGAATATTTTCGACGAATCAGAACCGCTTATTAGCGCGACATCTTAAGTATCTTGATTCAGTTACTATGGTTACGTCTGTTTGTTTTAATATGATTTATTTGAGTTTGACGTTTTCAACAGTTTTATATTTGTATTTTTGTATAATTTCCAAAACCTTTTTATAGAAAGTATAGTCTACAACATGTAACGGAATGGCCTATCCCACGCTCGCAAACCGTAGCCCTCGCCTTTGGCGAGGGCTACAAACTTTTTGCTCGCGTGGAATATGTGCCATTCCATTACTTGTTGTAGAATATACTATTCCGGACACTGGCAAAGTTCCGTACGACTTAGCTTTTCAAATAAATTTGACGCTTGTGAAAATAAATAAGCAAACCATGGAGACGCTATCCTCAGATATTTGTATCAAAACAAACGCAATATTTTTGTCTTGTTAGTTGTCTGACGTTTATAAATAAAATATAAAATAACTAATTATTGACATAAACCGAACGAAGAAAAATTAATATGTGTACCACGTAGTAAAAGTAAACTTTACAGACTTCACCATCACTTTTCCTACTAGATATACGCAATATACTATTTGCTGAGTGCTTCGTCAATGTGGAGTGTAGTCAGTGTAATTAAGTACCTTTCTCAATGAGGTCATTCCACTTCTTGGACCATCCTTTAAGGCTTTTCGCATAGGTTTTCTCAATGTCGGCTCGTTCCTGGATGAGTTGCATGAGGTCGGTACACAAGCGGTAGCCATCCTCAATGCGGCGCGTCGTGCGCTTGTAGTTGCCCGGCTCCCAGAACGAGTCGCTCGTGGCGATCAGCATGTTGTCGTCGCTATGGTGGGACATGCTGGCGGCGCCGACCGGACCTGGACACGGGGCTACGCGGCTGCACCACCTACACAACACACAATCAGTCAGCAAAGACATCAGGCAAACTCACTTCACAGCAAATCATTACGAGGACTGGAGCCATATTCTCTAAGCAACAGTGACTGTTTCTATAATCAGAATAAGAACTAGTTTCTATTCTAGGAATTTTGTAATGTATAAGTTGGTAGTAAATTTAAATCATTTTGTGTTTGTTTATTCTTATTAATTTTAGTTTCTTACAGGTTTATTTATAGTATGTTTGATTTTATGATCTATTATAAGTTTGATTTCAATTTTCTAATACTTGTATATTTAATATTTGTACCAATACAAAACAAAATCTATAAATTAAACCGTAAGATTAATAAAACTAAAAATTTAAGTCAATGGCTGGTACCATGAGCTCTATATTTGGGGGTTTTAAAAGAAGTGTTTTAGCCTCGGTTTTAGCGCTGTACAATGTTCTAATAGTATATTGTACAACGAGCATGGAATCGTACTCATTTCCTACGAGTATGAAAGTTTGTAGCATAAGCCGAAATAACTATTGTATTGTATACCAAGGCCGCGAAATCACCCGTTAGCGTACCGACAGAAAAATTGTGGCCGAGGCAGGACAATCTCAAAGGCGATAAAAGATTTCGTGGCTAAGGTGTACACACCATTTTTTGTGCAACCGTAGAAAATTTTAAATAAAAATTTTAAACAGTTCATCATTAATCATTAATTTTGAAAAAATTATGTCAATTCTCAAGTGGCAAAATGATTGTTTTTTACCCTATTTCGCGATATACACTGCGGCTGCGAAATGCTTATTTCGCGTCCGGTTCTACAAAAAATTATTTTATTAAAAAATGCTTGAAATAGAAGTTACAGAGAAATATATTATCTATTATTTGAAATATTTATTTATAAAATAATTTTAGAACATTGTACAGCGCTAAAACCGAGGCTTAAACACCCAAAATCATAGCTTGTAACAGGTACTAATCTAAATAACTATCAAATCCGTATGTCACGATAAATATAGACAGAAATTTATGGATTGTTGCATTCACAAATTTTTGTCAAAGTTATTTTTCTATTCACAAAATTAGAACATATTCTATATTTCTGGACAGAAAGTATGCAGTGCACTGCAGTGAATTTGTGACATCAGGCAATAAAATTATTGCAGGCTATTCGTAAAAAGTGCGTTAAAGTCAAAGTTTAATTGCTTTTTTTTGGTTAACAATGCTGATTGTTATGAAGAACAAACATGTTTATGTTGTAATATAAGGGACATTTTAATATGCCAATTTTTTACTTTTTTTAGTATTCTTTCATTTCCGTAAAATAGTGGTGGAGCTAATAATTATGCCAGATACCATAGTATACAATTTATTATTTTCCATATTCAAATATCCAATGTTTAACAACTACTAAACGTCAAACTTGAAATTAATGTAACAGAAAATTTGTATAGGTACATAAAATTCTATCCATAAATTGATTCAGAAAAGTTTTATCAAGAATTATAATCGTGACATACCGGCTTAATACAAAAAAACACGTGTTATACCAAATGTCAAAATTCTGTGAAATAGAAAAACACTGGTAGCTCTACAGATAGTATGACGTCATACACCCCTGTTTTCAATCGTGTCCGATAAGCATTACCACTAAATATAGAAACATTTCCGATATAGAGCGAACCCTAAAATTATAGAATAGGCGAGAATAAGGGTCCTGAAGGTTTAACAAATGCATTAACAATACAGATGACCCAAGCACTATGAAGTCTTCAGAAAATAGTATCACTTGTACAATATATTTATTATTTTAGTTTACTTCTATTATTACCGAAGAGTCAAGGCTTTACGAAAGTATTAAATTTATTTGTAAATATTGACTTTAGGCCGTATGATTCATCTTAACATCAACACTATTTTATCAACATTTGAACAGAGTCCCGATTGTTGATGAAAAATCTGAAATAGTAAATATTTACTAATTTCAAATATATTCGTCTTATTCGAGCCAATATACTTCCTAGGGTGTATTTAAATTATGAATAACATTGACTTGATCATTCTTATTACTCGCGTTTTAAATTAAATATTCCTTTCCTGAATGGTGAAAGGAAAAAGAAGTAAGAGATTTTGTAAAATTTTAACAGCATATCAGAAATTTCCTTTTACATTTACAAATGATTCAATTATATTCATAATTAGATTTTCTTTTAAAAAATGATTATAATATTTTACATTTAAATTCTATTAGATTGTTCGAATCGAAACTCTGCTCAATCATTATTAAATTATATAAAACAAACCAACAAACTAAATAAACATTTAATAAGATCGTTTCTAAATTATTAACACTATAATGTTTTAATTATCGAATTCACTATATTTTAAGGCTATTAACATCTACGTTCATCATTACACGAATTATTAATATGTACAACTGTCATTTATTTAATTGGTAATTAAGTTTCTAGGTACTAAACCGTAAATTGTAAAAATTGCCCCAGAATTTTATTTTTCTTGTACTTGAAATATTTGACTTTTAAATAATTTAGTAATTTTTAACAATTCTTCATCGGTTGTTTATACAAAACTAGACAATTGACAACCGTGAGATTTTTGTTTTATACTACTGCTATAACTGTCATGTTTGTATACTATAAAATATTTAAAAATAAAATTCAAGATAAGGTACAGAAAATAATATTATTAGCAAAAATAAATTGTAAAAATCTAAGGCTAACAATAATCTTACCGGCAGATTCATAAAAGGGATTAGCGTTATCTACATATTTTCATCATCTATAACTTTTTTTTTTAAATTAATTATAATATCATACTGTGTTACATTTTATGCTATCCAATCTTGATTACAATCTTAATTAAAATAATTATGATCTGAGAATGTAAAATGAAGTTACGAGTAATAATAAAAATGGAGTTAACGCTAATCCCTTTTATGAATCTGTCTATAATATTAAAACTAACCCCTAGGCTCTAAAATAAAGAAAATATCTACAGGCTATAGGCTGGTAAATCGAAGGGCGCATCATAGGGTTTTCAATGACATTTTTTAAATGATCAATTATTGGCTTTCCTAATTATTTTACATCAAAAAAGTTAGGAAGAATTTCTGCATTTTTTGAGACTGATATATATAATTCTAGTACCTGGAACCGGAAAAATGACTGAAACATTTATTGTTAATTTTCTGAAAATGCCATGAAATAATAAAACAAATGTACCAATTGAAAGTTTAATTTGGAATAATAATTAGATATAGGGAAATTGTTTTATGGTCAAAATAAAGCTCGACAAAAATCTATTAGGTCAATAAAATAAACTCATAATTAATATCACATTTATTTTGTTATTTCATGGCACTCTGTTGATTTTAAGAAAATTACCAAAAAACATTTTCGTCATTTTTCTGGTTAGAGGTAGAGTAAAATTAAAAATATTTAACTTTTTTGATGTAAATTAATTAATGAAGCCAATAATTTAATATTTAAAAAATATCACTGAAAACGCTATGGTGAGTCCTTCGATTCACCACTCTGTATATACTAAGCACTAAGATATCACCAATCTTGTCCACTGGCTTGAGATATAAGTTGTGTAATTCTGATATTATCCTTTTTGCTTCTACTGATGATGACAACTTAGTTATCGAAATAAGTATTTAGATATTTTCTTCAGTAATTTAAGGATTAGGGATTAGATTTATGGTCACTTAATATTTCTACAATTACATAAATGAACAATATCGTATCAAAATGAATTGTCAAATGAGTAGTTTACTATTGCTGTAAAACTTTCGATTAGATATTTTTAATTTAAGCATTCTTTAAAATTTAACGTTTGTTAGTGCAATGGCCATTAATATTTTAGATCTTTTTGACAAGTTTAATAAAAGAACGTAGTTTTTGACACTTGTACAGAACAGTTACAGTGGCAGTAGAATAAAAATAATTAATAAGTTTTAGACTTTTGCTTATTAAGTGACTATATTGTAGCAGAGGTCAATGCAATAGGCATAATAAGGTGCGAAAATTAAAACATGAGGTGTATTAAAAAACAATGAACATACAGCAAAGCCTGCTGTTTAACCATAAACTTTCCGCTACATGTGCCCATGGAGCTCGCTGGTCAATATCCATCAAAGTTAAAACAATCCGCAGTCACACTCTGTCGAAATCGCAATCTCTTCCAGTTTGACACACTGATACAGTTTCACATCGACATAACAAACAACAAGCAAATAACGAGCAAGTTCCACCACAACCATTCACCGCGAAGAATTTTTCTGTCTTGCTCTTACTGACAAAGCGCGCGCATGCGTGGTAGTCGTACTGCGCCACACTAAAACACACGAACATCGTTTCCGCGGTAAATATCGGCTCGATTTCAGGAATAGTGGTAAAAAGTATGTTTTAAATTACTTATTAATAAATGTTAATGTTCTGAAAATTGTAGCTGTTCTTGGAAAGTTTTTTTTATATTGTAGGTACCTTGTTAGGAGTGTTGGAGTATAATTGTAATTTTATGATCGATAATGTAATAAAGTAGATGTACTAAAGAAATTTGATACTAGTTTTTTCTTAATTTATATGCTGTCATTTATTTTGTATTACACCAATTTATGTCTAAACAACGCTATTACCTATTACCATTATACGGGTACTTCATCTTTATTATTTTGTCAATTTCATGTATTTGAATTAATGAACGTTATTATAAATACAATAATTTTTATATTTTTTTATAAAAACAGTTTCATATAAATAGTTATTTGTAACACTAGTAACAGGCCGAGACGAAGGCGAGACTTGCAAATTACGAGCACTCGCAAAACAGTTTCTGAACGTGTGATACACATTACTTTTCGTGTCGATTTTATCATAAATTTATTAAATGAAATTACTGATATAATTGTCAAATAACAAAAAACAAGGAATTTATGTTGGTAACATAAAATCATTCGTAAAGAAGGATTCCAGGAATTTATAACAGTTATTCCTCTAACTCACGTGTGATACACAATTATTTGAAATAATTTGTTTACTCAAAATCAAAGGAGCAGAATAGATCGAATTTGTTTGTTTCTATGACAATTTTAATAACAGTCCGGTAATAGTTCTTCCATGGAGTAAAGTTGAGCGAACGAGTGAGGTAATATACAAAAAAGTATCAAATTACCTCACTGACTGGCGTAAAATGATAATGTGTTTATTATATCAGTGGCGTACATAAATTTATTTGTTTTCTATGAAAAAGTCGGTGATATTTATTTATTAGATGTGCACTGCACTTGAAAATTTAAATATAATTATTTACATTTGAAGTTACAATTAACAATTTAGCAATAATAAAATAGAATGAAATTTTTAACCGCCAAGTACTCAACTCAAATACTACAAAACCAACTTACAAAATTGACAGCCAGTAATGCCAATCCTAATCTCACAAAAGTCCCTAGAAATGACCGGCCTATGCCGGAAACTAAGCAGTTTGTGGACAATTTTGAAATGTGTAAAAGTAGTGTTTTTGGACGGAGGCACGGAAAAATAAGAATATCTCGAAAACGAACTAATAAATCAGTTTGCAATTTATTTTATACTGCGTTCGTTTACATTTTGTTTCATAATTCATGAGCACATCAGACCACTGAATCTTTTGTCTCAGTTAGCTAAATAACTCTTTGTAATCATAAATTCAATTTAGAACGTTTACACAGTTTAATTAAATTTACATTATCTAGATTTCACGTTGTTCAAATACGCAATCTTATCTAAGGAATCGTATTCCTTTAGTTTCAAGTAACGGTGAGCCATACTTTCAAGAATGTAATACTATTTCAATATATGTGATAACAGTTATCAATTTATTTATCAAATTTCCACGAGGAAAATTATTAAAAATAACGTGCTCTTGACATGTTTCCAATAAATTAATTCATATAGAAATAGCAAAGCTATTGAAATAGTGTATTGCACAATCATGGAATAAATTTCATTTCGCATGAATATGAAAGTTGGTATGAGAATTGCTTCTTTTACTACTGTGATACTATTGCCGCAATAATATAAATTGTAATTATAAGTTTGTCTCGATTTATTTAAGCAAGGAAATTATAGAATAGTATCATATTGAAACAAACAACAAACATAATATCCGAATGATCAGCTTTTAAGCGATATAAACGTTGTAGCTAATGTTCTTTTAAATTTTGTTTATTAAAACAAAACTTACTCTAAATATCACTCAACTGAACTCTAAATATTATAGCAGCTGCACACATTTATTTTAGGCAACATATGAATTATTTTACTAAAAAAAACCTTCCATTTTATGGACACATGTTGAAAACGACTCTCATCATTATTAAAAAAAGTATTCGTAGACGACGATAGATAAGAAAGTTATACTTCACGCTGCCTATGGTATGCAGTACGGATGTACTATATTTCCGTAACAACAATAAGGGGATATCTTAGAGGTCGTTATTATCCACATTTCGAAATCACACATCTCTATTGCTATTTGATAATTTAATAATAACGAAATATACAGGGTGGTGAATCGAAGGACGCGCCATAGCATTTTCAATGCTATTTTTGAAATGTTCAATTATTTTCTTCCCTAATCATTTTACATAAAAAAAGTTAAATAGTTTATTGTAGAGGAAACATTTCTGCAATTTTAGACACTAATATTTATCATTTTACTCAACCTGGAACCGGAAAAATGAAGGAAATGTTTATTGGTAATTTTCTTATAATCATCAGTGCCATGAAAAAACAAAACAAATGTATCAATTGAAAGTTATTGGTTCTATCTTCTGTTATCTGCTGTCATTAGAGTTGGATTTCAAGCGCCTTGATTAAAAATGTGAAGGCGAATTGCATATAGAGAAATGGTTTTATGGTCAAAATAATGCTCGATAAAATGTACTAAATAGAATAATCTCTTAATATCATATTTATTTTGTTATTTCAATGCTGGTGATTTTAATGAAATTACTAATAAATATTTCCGCCATATTCTCAGATTCCATGTAGTGTAATATTTATTTGTCAAACTAGAGAGGAAAGCGCTTCTTTTTCCTACTCGAGCCCGAAGTTTGCGAAGGCAATTTGAGCGATAGTAGAAGAAGCATTTTCGTCTCGTGTTAGACACAACATTTTTTTCACGAAATGTTTCTAAAAAAGATTTGCTCGGACTCTAATTACACTTTGACAGCAAAACACACAACTGGCATGTCAAAAGTTAGGTTATCAGACGCCAGGCGGTGTAACAGTGTTGCTAATGAACAAATGTTAAATGTAAATTAAAGTGTCAATTTGTGATTTAATTTAGAAAAAGAAAAATATAAGACTTAATTGTAAGATAATTTAACGTATGTACATCACTAAAACAAGGAATTTCAATATTTTTTTTCTTTTTTACGAAGATGGAAAGCGGACTAACTACTATGGTTATATGCCGCCTCATGAGTAGATGATTTTGAATATTTAAACAACACAGACGGCCATGCTCTTCAGTAGAATTCGAACCCACGACCCCTGGCGTACTAGGCTAGAGACATAGCCATTACGCCACCGAGATCGGCTTCAATAAAATTATGAATTTATTTATAATTTTTACAATATATTTTTTGTAAGTACATTCATATTGGTAACACTTCTATATTTTCTTCTCTAGAGAGGAAAAACACATTTTCCTCACTATTTCGGGAGATAAAAGGTAGGGTTTCCTAGCATGACGCGAAAAAAAAAATTAGAGTAATAAAATGTAAAAATTTTCTCTATACATTAAACTATTTATTCTTTTTTAGGTTAAAATAATTAGGGAAGCCAATAACTGAACATTTCATCATCAGCCTGTGTCTGTTCAAAGGTGTACATAGAAGATTAACATGGGAAATCAGTTTTTAGCGAACAGTTACTCGGTGTTCTACCGGACAATAAAGATTGTGGTATCAATCGAAAGATATCATTTTTCTTAATGAAACGATGTAAAATAAATTACAGTTTAGCTGTAATTTGATTCCGTAAATTAATTTTTAACCTTCAAATAAATAGCTTGAAAGAAATCAAAACAAAACTGTCATAGGTTACTGTATTTATTTTCGATAAAAATTGAATAAATCGGAGAATTTTTTAAACTTTAAAATTAATTTACGGAGCCAAATTACTACTAAATTGTAATATATGTTACATCGTTTGATTCAGAAAAATGATATCTTTCGATTGGTACTAAAATCATTTCTTTCCGGTAGAACACCGAGTAACAGCACGCAAAAAACTGAGTTCCCATGTTAATCTCGTATTTACACCTTTGTTAACGTATCCTAATCAGACACATGTGTTATCACAGAAGATTTCATGGTAGAGTTTCGAGGTGACGAGCGACACGTTATCGACCGCGGTTCGAGGGAACTGCTGGGGGCCCCGGGGCGAAGCGCGTGGGACTGGAATGCGGCCCGCGGACCGGACATCTCCGCAGACCGCCGACCATCCGACCATCAAGACCGCACGAGCCATGAGAGGTGGAACAGGTGAAACGCACACACACGCAACTCTTTCACACATATGGACGATGGATCCAATCCTTCGACTCGCAAAATCAGGTGCTTATAGTAGATAGGGATGAATTCCAGTATTTCTTTTGTTTTTGTTTATATTATTTTGTGTAATCGTCCTATAATTTGGATCTTAAATGCTGTTGGATAGATTTTCGATATAAATTATATGAGAATCTCGTGGAGTCACGGCTGGTCAAGGTTTGCCATGGAACGCGCTACGAGATTCGACGTCGACGCTGAATCATTGAAATCAGTGAACCCAGCATGGATTGAACTAGATTGCCAACAGCTGTGTCGGCAATTTGCAGCACCAACCATCCACTGATAATACGCTAGAATACGAACGTAAATTATTTTTTACTACGAAAAAATTAGACATCGAAAACAGGTTCGCGTATATGGATTATGGCTTAAAGCATTCTCAGTTTCTGCTGGAATGGAGATTTCTTATCGATTTTTTTTCTACGATCACTACTGAAAATTATACTTTCTCCATACTAAACAAAGCTTGAAAATTGTATATTTCGCACAGTCGTGTAAAATAGCGTGCGTAATTATTCCACTCGCAAGTGTGACCAATTTACTAGTAATAATATAATAAAGTTTGATATTAATATGTCAAGTATAATTACATTTATATATCATAAAATAATTAAAAATTATTTCCAGGGTTGTCAAAAACCCGGGTTTTTTCGAGATATGCCCAGCCCACTGGGTTTTTTTTTTTAAACCCAGCCCATTACTGGGTTTTTAAAAAAATATATAGTTTTCATGTATAACATAACATAAAAGATAATGATGCTTAAATACAATAAATATAAAACAAGGTATATATTTAATTTTAAAACCCATTATTTTCTATTCTTACTGTAATTATTATTTTTTCAGGTTCTACTCGCTCCAGTATTTTTTATTTTTTGACAGAAGCAAATTTTTCTTTCTTGTGTATAATAATTGTACACCTTTAAAAAATAAATAGGCCTCTATGAACTTATACTATTCTTAAATCAATTCTTTAACATGTCTTAAATTTTATAATAACTGGGTTTTTTCAAGTGGGTTTTTGCCGAAAAAACCCACTGGGTTTTTTCGGGCTGGGTTTTTCTATTACAACCCTGATTATTTCAGAGTTTTTATAAATCTTCGTTTTCAATATTGAAATTACAAATAAAATGCAATATCAATTTTTTAATAAAATATGTCTTTAGTTTTTATATTACAATCTATAGTGGTAAATTGATGTAAAATAATTAGGGAAGTCAATAATTGAAAATTTCAAAAATAGCATTGAAAACTCTATGATGCGTTCTTCGATTCACAAGCCTGTATATCCATAGAATAGTAAATATTGCATCTTAAAAAAAAATATATTAAAAAACTAATACACAAAACCTTGTTAAGTTTAATGTACCTATAGATAATACATTGTGTGCATACAAAATTCCATTTGCTGCTTAAAGTTCTTCGTGCCTCTCTTCTCAAGCATAAAATCATAATCGTTATCGTTGCATGTAGTGTGTAATTCCTCTGATAGCACGTACAAAATTATGTACGTGACATCTCTGCACAAGAAGAAAAAGTAAAGCTCTCCTTAGGCGATATAAAACCAATACACGAAACCGCATTTTTCGCAATATGAAGCATCTAGTATGAATAGAATGCATGGTAGATGCACACTCCGTTCTTCCTCATACTAATTTGCAACCGAGTTCCGCCGGAGTTTTTGTCTCGAGGACAAAGTGGCTGCGCAATGAACGACGGCGCTTTTATTTCCAAGTGAAAAGACTTTTTTTTTGCAAAAAGTGATGCAGTGACAGTTTTGTATCAGCGTCAGAAAGTTATGAAAAAGTTAGTTGATGTTTCGTATATTTAGTTTGGCAGAATATTTTTTAACTATTTTCCTTTTCGCAGTTAATATTATGCAAGATATTTTTATAGGCGATAATAATAGTTGCTTCATAATATATCGCTCAAACCTATCACGTTTATAGAATGTACAAGGGAATGTAATTTAAATGTTGAAAGTTCTAATAGAAACTTCCGGAGAAACTGAGTGTTTTTCCTGCCTCGATAGTATCATTAATTCGCCATGCAAAATATATTTTCTCTTGTAACAGTATAACAAATATTTTTATTTCATCATTAGTGCATTATTGCGAAAAGAACAATATTTTATATACAATTTTTTTTTAATCTTCTGTAGGCAAAACGACTTTTATATACCTATACAGTATGTTTCAATTTAGAAGATCATCACTGGAAGCTAGAGAACTGTAAGAACTACGATTTAGTGTAGTATCAAATTTAATGTCCGACCGTTATGTTACTGTTATCATAACATCCCTGCTATCAGGGACATACCAAATAACACCCTAGGGGCCTAGAACGTGTTATAAATTTGAAGTTGTTGCTATTGGGCACTTACAAACACTGACTATTGACAGATATAAATATTGAAATAAACAAATCGGTATTATGTAAAATAATAAGAATATCGTGTTACCTAGACTTAATAAAAATCGAAAAAATCTTTAATATAATATAAAATACAAAAATCGGTCGGAAATTAAACGTTGAACACACCACGGGCGTTAAACGGACAATAATGCCTTCGGCCAAAGTACACAACTCGGGCCCGAAAGCCCTCGGAAAGCATACTGTTGACCTTACCACACCCTTAATACGTTAATTAACTTATATGGTACTAGGACTACTAAGTGAACTATTAATCATTTATTTATAAACTTTATTTGTTTATTTAAATGTAACTTATCTTATTTCTGGAACAATAATTCATAAACTTATCGTCAGACGTACAAAAGTTAATATTTATTTTCACGTTATTAGATGTCTACAATGTTATATATCATAAAAATCAGAAAAAAAATAATAATTTGCTACAGTACAGCTTGTGGTGTGGTTCACGTCACTGCCTTCTTTCTCACTTTCTCCCACTATTGCTGGGAGTGCTATAGTGGGAGAAAGTGAGAAAGAAGATAATGACGTGAACCGCACCACAAGAAAGCTGTACTATATTTTACTATGATATTGGTTCCATTAAAAAAAATAGAAACAGTAAAAATATTTTTCTACGCTACTTGTTATGTAGTAAAAATATGTACCATTTTTAATTGAAACATTATTTTCTATTGTATTCGCAATACCTTAGAAATTAGAAATCAACTATTTTTATTGGCGATATTTAGTGACCTGCATATTATTCATAAAAACATCATTAAACTGGCCTACTAGTGTGGTAACTTTTGTCTAATTTAACGGAAATAACATACTGTATATAAATCTAAATTTCATTATTTAATAATAATTAGATTCAATACATATTTGAGATATAGAATCGACATAATTCAGAGAAGTAGTGTCTAAAAGGTAGATTCAATTAAAGTAAATAGTCGTGCTGTGGACCAGGTAGCAGAAAAACTCGTTAAGTTAAGGTTCAAAAGTATACAATTACTAAAAATTTCCATTTAAAAAAATCAAAATACCATACAAATTTGTTACATACCGTTTAGGTTTTCAGAATAATTGGTTAATTTTGTTTTTCTCATAATTGATGCAGCGATAAGAAAATTATAAATAACTATTTAAAGCAAATATTATTGCTCTCATCTTTCATTTGAAACTGTTTTCGCAACTGATTTCATATTTGCAATAAATTTAATATATTATATAGTGTCCAGTAAACTTCCACTTGTTTATTATGACTAAAATCAATTCATTTCTGAGAATTATCAGAAGAAGAATCAGATTTCTATATATGGCTAAAAGAGATAAAATAATGTACCTAACAAGAAATTATTTCCTAAAGAATCTGGACTATGAACCACTTAGATGCAATTGTATTTCAAGAATTTGAAAAACGTGTAGAATTCACGTCATCTTTCTTTGCAATAAATTTTAAGAAAACAATTCACAAACAAATTCCATAAATAAAACAATAACAAATCCTTCAAACTGAAAAGTAGAAGTAAATATTTATGAATGCATGCAAAAATAAATCGCAAGGAAGCACATCGTACACTACTATTATCCTGGACCTAATCCAAATAATCTAATTTCAACGGACAATCACAGCAGCGTTCACCGGCGTCGCGGCGTCGCAACGACCTTACACCACCAACACTGCATGGTCCTGCCAGACGCCGGGGAATCTCGCTGACCTAATTCACGGGCTGATGGATAACGGGAACACGACGAGAAATATTGGGTAGTTTAACATTTGGCTGGCTTGAAATTTAGTTTAGTTTGGCTGTTACGGGAATTGCGAAGTTATCCTTGTTAGTGGTTAGCCAAATTCACAAAGGTTTGGAGCGTATAATTCTATTTGAAATTATTTGCTACAATATACATGGTGTAGAATTGAAATGTGGCGTATAGGGATCAATGCTTTTTTGTATTGTTGTAAAGTATCTATTCACTTTATAGCAAAGGGGAAATACAAAAGATTTGAATTTAAAAATACTTACAATAAGTACAGTTTGATTAAATAAATATTAATATTTATTAGAAAAATTGTAACACTGCCATGGAAAATTTAACAATAGCTAAAAATATTTGACTTTTGATAAAACTGTTCTAGATTTATTTATTTAACAGAAAAGTGTCAATATATCTTTACAATCTTCTACGAAATTACTACAGAAAATAATACAACTCTAATGTCAAATATTTATCGTTTATGATTAATTTTCCATGCATGGTAATATTACAATTTTAATTTGATTGGTATATCGTAAAATACTGTAACGAATATAGACCTATTGAGCCGATCTCGGTGGTGTAGTGGCTATGGCACTAGCCTAGTACGCCAGAGGTCGTGGGTTCGAATCCCACTGAAGAGCATGGTCGTTTCTGATGTTCACATAATTCGCAATTCATCCATTCATGAAGCAGCATAGGACCAAAGCAGTTAGTTCGCTTCCCATAAAAATAGATCTATTGAAACCTGATCAGTACGCGGTACCGTTTCTCGTAACTTCAGGAGAAGCCTAGAACGTTCCAGAACCCGCTATAGTATATAAGAGGCTGCCGGGCTAACGGCGGACAGTCTTCTATAAGCTGTGAATCTGTGATAAACCATGAGGCTGTGATAAATCGTGAGTACATAAAGCATGAGGCTGTGATAAATCTTGAGTGTATGATATATCGTGAGTTTGTGATAAACCATCAGCGTATGTAAATAAATATTTGACATGTGAAGTGAAGTAGAAATAAATAATACGTGTGGAAATAAATAAATCATTTTGGTTGGATATAATTAAAAATTTGCGTTATTATTTCAACTTCACTGAACCCAAGTAATGAATAAAACTTTACAATAAACAATATTAACATTTAGTTAACCAAATGCATGCATAAATAAATATTTATTACATTTTACAGCAAAAGTGTAAATACAAATATTGTTCAGAATTTAAACATGCATGAATTTTTAAAATGAAGAGGTAAATACAAAAAAATAGCATTGAAATTGAAATTCCTGTACGCCACATTTCAATTCTACACCCGGTATAGTAAATGACAAACGATTGAAAAATCACATATAAAATAGAAAGGATATGGAATAAGTTCTTGTAAATTGAATGACCAAAGTTTGTTTGCTGCCATTTCCTCAGCCGGATATTGGAAATGGACATCGAAGAACGGCGACAGAAAGTAAAGCAAATATTTACATTTACATCAATGTGAAAACGATAAACTGGGGTATGTTCATGGTTCGAGTTGTGTACAACATGGTTAGGGAAGCTTATTTCTTAGCGAGAAACTTTAATTTACACATATCTCGTAACCCTGTTTACGATTGTTTCGTATTTACTAACTTAAAAATTTTAAAAATTTATGACAAAATCTTCACAAAAAATAATGACATTACGCGAGTGCTAGTAATTATGTCCAAATATACTTGCACTTACTAAAGTGTAAATGATACAAATATAATTATTTGGTAAGGGTAGGTGGTTAAAATTTAAAATCTAGCAATGTTACTGCATTTTCAACGATGCATGGAAGTACTACAAAAGAAGGCCATTATCCTAAAAGACAAACTTTTCCAAAAAAAATTGTCTGTTCTGTTTTCAATATACTATATCAACAATGTAGTTGTTTTATGACGTATTTATTACAATTCCATAAATAATAGAAAATCCACAGAACTGGTATGTCGAGTCACTTTTGATAATATGTAAAAGTAAATATAAATCACGGTTTTTGCCCATTATGGACTGCGAATAAAGTGCCCCCCAGTTGTTAGTAGCGGAAGAACGACATGAGTAAAGTTCAAATAGCAATAGTCGATGCAAGGATTCCAATTGAGGATCTCAGATTCACAGACCGACGCGTTACCATGGAGCTATTTACTCGATTTATTTCAAGTAATTTTTAATCACGGAATCGGAATGTGATTGGGCAAAGAAAATTAATTTCCTTTTTTTTGCAAATATGAGAAGCGGACTAACTGCTTTGGTCATGAGTGAATGATTGTGAATTTATGTGAACAGAAACGACCATGCTCTTCAGTGGGATTCCTTGCTATGCTAAAGATATAGCTACTACGCCACTGCTATCGGCTAATTCCTTATGCTATTAATAATGGAATTATAAGTGAGATTACCAGCCGTCAAGTTAATGCCCCCAAAGATGTGAGAGAAAGATAATAAAGGAAATTAATTTGCAAGGTTTGTGAATTTGAGTAAATACATATATTTGTTTAATTCATGACTTATTTAATTAATGGGGTCTTTCACCATTTTTTTTTTAATTTTTTTTATGAAACTTTATTTATATTGAAGATTATCTAGACTTTTAAAAATTCTTAATTGTTATTCATTAAGCCACAATGATTTTTTAAATGTTGTGACGTCATTATAGAGATGTTGCTGGATCTAAAACAGTACAGATTTTAAAAAAGTGTAGTCATATATTTTTTTTACTTATTTTATTATTATTACAATAAAATAGAACATTTATGTGACAAAAATTATTTAAATCTCTACTGTTTGAGATCCACCAACACCTCTATTATGACGTCACAACATTTTAAAAAAATCATGTGGCTTAATGAATAACAAATTAAGACTTTTTAAAAGTGTAGATAGTCTTCAATTTAGATAGTTTCATAAAAATAAAAAAAATGGTGAAAGACCCCGTTAACTTCATTGAATGAGCGTGGTGACTATTTGTAGTTTAATATTGCATTGACATTTGACAGTGACATAACGGACTTTCCTACTGATATTTATTGGTATCTCTAAAAGGCTCTTGTACAGTTAATAAAACTCTATGTGTGATACGCGTCATAGGCAATCAATTTCATTCCAAACGCGGTGAGGAATGCCCGGTTCCGTGCTTGCAATTACTTCAATAATTATATCCCTATAAGATGAAGTTGAACCGCATCCAAAACACAAAGCTATCATCGCGAATACAAATTGCCCACTTTCGATGCAATTAAAATGAAACAAGATTACTATGACAAAAGTGGACTGCCGTATTGGAGTTTTTGAATCAAGAAGGCCAGGACAGGGATATAATTTGTTGAGAAAGTGTGAAAATAACAAATTACCGTGAATGAAAACAAACTAATTGAGAATTATTTGAAGCATCACATTCACTTGACATGCCCCAATAAATGTTCTTTGAACAAGAAAATGTCCTGACTTCCATTTATTACATAAATCGAAAAATTCATCAAGACCAATATTTGAAGCCGTATGAGTTGTGTGAGGTATTGTGAAAGGTAAAAATTTATAATAATGAATCGTTTAAACGGCACTCACCACGAGTAATCTAATTCGATAACATTTTGCAAATCAACCTAACATCAGTTAGCAACATGATTACGGGTAAACCAGCGTGAGATCGCTTCTCATCGCATGTGCTATGTGCTGAGCAAACATTTGCTTGGCTCTATCTGCACCAAACACGCACCTAACATCTGAGAATCGCTCTTCAGGAGCGCTGAGCCCAACCAGAGTGGGTGGATCTTGAGATTCTATACGGTATCGTGGCTAGCGGTTCACTTACACACACAATAAGAGGCTTTTTATTACGGTAAAGGCAGACAACTTATACTAAAAATAGTGGTGGAAAAGTGATGCCATTAAAAAAATCTGTAGTGGGCACCACAATACCTCCTGCCATAGATTTCTTATCAAACAATGCAGGGACATGAACCACCAATATCAAGAAACGCTTATCGCTTCAAAAAAATAGTTTTCAATTATGATACATGTTAAAAAGGACATTTTTTCAAACGTTGTTTTTTTTTAAGCACATGCTAAACCATAATTTACTGAGATATTTCAAAATAACTTCAAGTAAACTTCCACTTTCGGTTATAGTATTATCACCAAAAACGAATCAGCTCTTTTCAAGGGGATACAAATATAATGTATAAAATATCAGAATTTTCAGCACAGTATATTTTAGAAACCGTAACTCCAGAGAGCCACACACAAACAGACAGATCGACACACACAGAGACATCATCGCGAAACTATTAAGATTATATTCTAGGGACAATAAAACAAGCTCATCCACTGAAAACCTACTACCGAATTTTTAGAATGATTCTTATACCTCCCTTATAGGAGTTACAAGTCTATGGTGGCAGGTAAAAATGCCTATCATGATTTCGTTTTATATATATTACAACTAACAAGATATGAATAAGAAATCCTTCCAGAACTACAGAAAACATAAGTTTATATTCTCATAAGTCTTCAGTTGCAAGCTCTGGAAATATTTGTGCTAATCCAATAAAAAAAATCAATATAGCATATAGCTCGCAATAGAATGTATCATTACAGCGCACGAACATTTTCTGTACTGACAATTTTATTTCCTCCGACATTTCACACAATTTAGTACAGCAAACATCGATGAGAAATGCAATAAAGTATTGAGCATTGAAGAATATCTGCAATCAATGTCACAACATGTATAGCAAACTTACGTCTTCGATAAATAAAATAATTATTCTCTAATAAAAAGGTGTGTCAATGCTTTCGAATATCTCGATAAGTAATATATTTTTTATACAGTGAGGGTAATCAGCCGTCAATTTAATGCCCCTAAAGGATTGCGTGGTCGTCCGAGGAATAAGTGGTAAGGTATGAACGAATGATTTCGAATGTGAATAATAAAAGAGTATACGTAATGAATCGCACTATGAATGAGAACGAAACGAGAGTGGTATGCCAGGAGAGGAATCTTTGGGAGAGATTGATTGTTGGTTGACTGTGTTTCTGGGTTCGTGCTACCCCACTCAGTGGGATATAGCGTGACGTTACGTATGTTTGTAAAGACATTGACAAGTTATGTTTATGTGGAATATACCTGTAGGTAAACTCGCTTTGCTCGTACTTTTCACAAACAAATCCTAAACCTACACAACTCATGCTCGACATTCCACAAACTTATCTGAATATAAGCTCGTTTCTAAGTTCTATGTTGAACGAATAAAGTGCCCCATTAAACTGTTTTCAAGGCCATTTGTGTCTGACCACTTAATCCTGATTTCCATTTCAGTGGAGCGCCAATAATTATTTTCTCAGGGATACACCACCACTTTTAAATTGGATAATGTAATACAATATAATAATACAAAAACATAAATAGATCACTCTGATAAATCCTATCTACGCCTATGATAAGGTCCAATAGTATATTGTGCAACAAGTGCAGAAAAATATCTATTTAGCACGAGACAAAGTCGAGTGCAGAAATCACACGAGCGTAAAATGGATAATTCTGCACGAGTTGCACACTACTTTTTCTACGATCACACTTTTATTAAGATTTAATAATAGCAATTCTTAGTCTTTAAAAACAAGATATTACATCTCAAACTCAAACTATTTGACGTTTATGATTACAGCATGAAGGCGGAGCAAGCGCAGGTGTACGCAGTGTTACCAACTATATATCTATATATTGTAATATAAAACTAAAGACATATTTTATTTAAAAAATAGATTTTGTATTTTCTTTGTACTCAATATAGAAAACGACCATTTATATAAACTCTGAAATAATTATTAATTATTTTGATATATAAATGTAATTATACTTGACACATAAATATCCTACAGTAGTATATTATTAGTAGTTGGTCACACTTGCGTAATTACCAACGCTATTTCACACGACTGTGCGAAATATACAATTTTCAAGATTTGTTTAGTGTGGAGAAAATGTAAAATTCAGTAGTGATTGTAGAAAAAAGATATTATCGGAACGTTTATAGAAGTGTTTTCTATTATTGGAGAAGTAAGTTTTGTTCTAGGTATAAAGCGAGCGGCATTTTATGAGCATCCAAAAATCCAATACTACTTTTACAAATTTTGATTTATTACTCTCTCGTCCATTCTCAAATGAAGTATAGTACATCGCAAGGTTGGCCAGGTTATTTTTAATTAAGTGAATAGGCATCCTGCTGACATTATTTTGAATAATTTCAATTATTTTTTGTATTTTTACAATTTCACGGATGTCGTCATAGATTAAAGCTGCAGGATTACAGGCATATTTCGCGCGGTTAACTCGCAGTCCTAAACCATCCAAGTCCACTACATTTCGCTTGAAATTATAGGCTAGCTGCCAGCCACAATATTGTGTAGAGTGGCCCGGAGTCTGCCCGGATCGTGTTCCAAACACGCTTGGCATTTGTTGGCTGGGAGCCAAGCCAAGCCAGGGAATATCCGACAAACTCCCGCGACAAAAGAAAATCTGTTGTGTCCTCGTTCGACATCAACGTGCTAGGCGGGCTATGGTGTGCTCGCCAATCCAATTCGTATAAATCATTGTGAGAGAAATGGAGTGGCAAAGAATAATGCACCTGTGTTTTGGAACAATTTATTAAAATGTTCACAATGTTTACTAGAGAACTGTAACAACTTCATCGTTTTGACCTACTTTTGCTTTTTGGGTGAAATATAACTACGCACAGAAATATTGAGTTTGCTAAAATGACACGAAAAATTCAGTAAAAAAAGTTCAGATACTCTTGCTAGTGCTCTAGAATTATGTAGGTATTCTCGTCCGCTATTTTGGCCCTTGGTTTTATAATTACAATAACATGTCATATTTATGGAACCTTGGACCAAAATGGCGGACGAGAATATTTACATATTTTAGTACTTTACTTTTACACTGTTCTTTAATCCATTTAACCGAAAAAAAAATCAATTATATTATATACTATGTGTAACTGAGAAACTTAGTTGTAAATTTTCTGAATATTTCAGATAAAGAGTTAAATTAAGAGTTAAATACACAGAAATTGACATGTCAATCACGTTTTGTGATAAGGTTCCAAAACAAAAAACAATTCGTAAATATTCGGCTTGCACAGATTTTAATATGTACTGAAATATTACATATTATAATTTGTTTCTCTTCGTAAATATAACCTACATATCATTATTTCATAATATGGAGTATGACAAAGAATGATTAAACTACCATATTTAGTAAAAATTGCTCTGAAGTATTCAGTTGATTGTTATTTTTTCTCAGTGTAATGCCGAAGTAAAAATCTACAGCACATTCTACAATGCTATGGAATTTTATTCATATCTAACATAAAATGAGAAACATTTTGATCCATATAAATCTATTAATATTTCGTTCATGTTTAATATTCGAAACATTTCCAAATCTTTGAAACTTGATTAAGGAATCATGCTAAAAATTCGTTAGTAAATTTTCAATGGATAAACAGTATGTGGGTACCTAGAATACGAATCAAATATTTTTGCGATGATGTCTGATTATGTGTGGATGGATGGATGTGTGGATCTCTGCAGTTACGGTTTCTCAAAGATTGCTGAACTGAAAATTTTTATATTTTGTATTTTATATTCTTATATTGAAATATTATTATATTGAAATATCTTAATAAACTATGGTTTTATGGTAAATTTTGTTATTAGAATAGTATTTCAAATTCGTTTATAATTTTGCTGCAAAATGCTTGAGAAAAGCCAGTGTTTTTTTCTTTGTTTTTTTTTACCGCACGAGTGCGCGAATTGAATATTCCTATCTCTGGTTTTCAATAGCACAAGTTATCAATTATAACATCATTAGGTAACCATAAAAATAATTAATATTATAGACAGTTTATTTGTATATTTCGTAGCTTTTATGATGGGCTGTGTGTCATTCATTTATAAAACCATTGGAGAATAAAGGTGTTAATATCTCGGAGTGCTTTGATTCGAGTGGGTGATTGATAACATGCGTCAAATGTTCTTTCCAAGGTTGTGATACAGAAAATGTATTTACACAATTTTCAGTCAATAAATAACACAAAACAGTTCGTCAATTCACGTAACTATACCACGGTTCATACATTCGCGTTAGCGTTTAAAATTAACAATCAAAGCGAAACCAATTAAGTAATCTGTAATCAAACCTGTCAAACTGGAAATACTGCAATACATTCCGAGAAATGTAATTTCCAACATTTCAATACTCAATAATTGTTGTCATTGTTCGCTGGGTATAATAGGTAAATAAAACATAAGTGAACAACAATTCCCACGTATTATATATTCTACAACGTATGTACATACAATTATTAGGTAATAAATTTCATATGAGTGTATCGCACAATACAGAAAACAGAAAACACATTTTAATACATTCAAATTCACATTTATCGATGTCTAATTTTTACCTCCGCACATAAAATATGCACGGCGATTTTTAGACTCGCAAAATTTATTGTGTGTGGCGTGTGGGTGTGTGTGGCAATAAATAAAAATTTAATGAAGCTATTAATGTCATATTTCAAACTTTGATTTTAGATGTTCATATTTATATCCTGATTATATTTTGACGATTCTTAAAACCAATGAAATGTTTCATTGTATGTCACGTATCGTGATTTATAATGGCTGGTTTATACTGAATTTAATTTACAAATTTAAATTTAGAAATTTAATTTTTATTTTATTGGTTTATACTGAATTTACAAATTTATAGATTTATAATTTACATTTAAAATATCACCATATTTTATATTCTAAATAAAAATTTACAAATCCAACCAATCAACTTGACTGGGAAACAAAAAATAATTTTGACGACAGTAAAATATGTCAAGATTGTCAATCAAACTGATTTATTTGTGATCATCATAAAATATTGTTGTAATATAGATGCGGAGAGTGTTAAATATGATATTAATTTAATATCTTTGATTGAAGAACATTACAAATGACAAGTTAAGGTATTTTGTTGTTGTTTAAAGCATATGTCAAAAAGTTGAAGCCTAATCTGGATTGGCAGATTTCAAATTTAATAAATTCAGTATGAACCAGGAGGTAAATCGTAAATTTCAAATCTAAATTTCTAAATCTAAATCTGTAAATTAAATGCAGTATAAACCAGCCGTAACAAAGGTTAAATGTATTACCTAATTTTGTTTAGAATTTGTGGATAAAAAAATAATCTAATTAAATATAACTCGAGAGTTCGTTAAATTAGAAAATAATTCTCCAGTATCTTTCTCAAACTTGTTGCCATTTGACAATAGCCATGCGAGCCCTATGGGCTCTGGTGGGGCTATTGCCTGCCAACAAGTTTTCGAAAGCTCTGTCAAATTACATATTTTCAATTTATTCTCACTCTCTTGTAATATTACTAACTGATTAGATTTTGGGACTAATCCATCAACCGGACGTGGTTATTTATTTGAAGGTTTATCAAGTTTTACTCCTCAGGAAAAATCATACATTTCTCTCCCTAGTTGTATTATTATAAATTTAACTTTGTATTTAAAAAATATCCCATAATTATTAAAACTGGTATATATTTATGTAGTTACATTTGGTTTATTTTATTCATTTTTCACAACAAATGCTTAAATAAAATTGTCTGTTTCTGTAATGATTTTGATATCATAAAAATAGAGTTTCTCCCTCAATGAAATATTTATTTACATACATAAGTCAGGTAAATGGTACATTACTGTACATTTGTGCCGAGTATTTTACAGTTCCGAGACAAGTACAGACATTTTACTCACGAGTTATGTATAATTTTTTTTAAACTATTGATAATAATAAATATTAATTTTAAATCTAGTAGCGCATGTTTCTCGTTTCTAAGGTAACAGAATGTTTAAACGTTTTCGTTACTACGTTTTTAAGGTAACAGAACGTTTAAAGCGGTTTCGTGACTTGTCGGGAAAATACTACTTTCGCTCCGCATTTTAGCCGCGCAAATAGTAGTTTCTCTCCGGTTTCAGAATAATAATTTACTGATTGGTCATAAAAAACGCATCAAAGTTGGAAGCAAATATTAAATGAGTAGTTAACGCAACCAAATTAAAGATCTTCACCTCTTAGCAGTTTTATGTTTGCCACTAACAGGACACGGTTATGTCAGCATCATCACTGAATGCGTATTCCCGCTCCGTTCGCTATAAATAGCAGAGGAAGTGGCCGCCCTCGCTTGGGACAGACAGACACTTCACAGCCAGAACCACACATCACATCAGCTGATGTGTGAGAGTCAGAGAGCTTATCCGGAACACAACACAGTGGAGAGGAGAGGAGACACGGGGCAAGGTCGTGGCGCCTCCGACGCTTCATGTGCACGGCGGAAGATGTGATTGATTGGGATTGAGAGCCTAGTGGTCAGGTGCTTGGAAAATAGAACAGCATGTGACGTGGGTAGGTTGGAAAGTAGGGTTATAACATTTGAGATGTCAATAAATTAAAGATGAAATTGTTACTGGTTCAGCCTAGTCATGGGCGTCCCGAAGGGGGGGCAAGGGGGGGTGAGGAGAGGAGACACGGGGCAAGGTCGTGGCGCCTCCGACGCTTCATGTGCACGGCGGAAGATGTGATTGATTGGGATTGAGAGCCTAGTGGTCAGGTGCTTGGAAAATAGAACAGCATGTGACGTGGGTAGGTTGGAAAGTAGGGTTATAACATTTGAGATGTCAATAAATTAAAGATGAAATTGTTACTGGTTCAGCCTAGTCATGGGCGTCCCGAAGGGGGGGCAAGGGGGGGGGCGCTTGCCCCCCCCCCTGGAATTTGAAATATATTATAAAAAACTTAAATTTAGTATTTATTTTCTTTATTCTGTAATTTTATTTATGTAATTATACTTTGGAATACAGAATATTTAAATTTTATTCATAGCATAGTGGACTCGACGCGCAGGTGCAGTGCGTGTGATCGATTTAAAAAGCCTATATTATTTTTTTATTAACCCCCCCCCCCCCCCTGCAAGAAATCCTGCGGACGCCCATGAGCCTAGTTTAAATGGGGTCTCTAACCAAAATCGAATTGAAAGAAACAATTTATAATAGTAAATTGCGGCATGGGCGGTACATCAGATTACAAACAAGTGTAAACTACAATGTGATAATGTAATTTATTCACAACATGGGAAGAAACCCCATCGTTCTTCTCCCGAAATAGTGAGGAAAATGTGTTGTTTTTCTCTAGAGAGGAAAATAAAAATGTGTTACCAATATGAATGTTATTTACAAAAAATATGTTATAAAAATTATATATAAATTCCAAATTTTATTGAATACCCTTATTTTAGTGATATACATACTTTAAATTATCTTACAATTATGTCTTATATTTTTCTTTTTCTTATTAAATCATAATTTGACAACCTATTAAAGATATTTAAGATTGGTTCATTGGCAACACTGCTACACCGCCTTGTGTCTGATAACCTAACTTTTAACGTGCCAGTCTATCAGATGTGTTCTCAAAGTGTATTTTAGGTCGTTTTTAGAAACATGTCGTGAAAAAAATGTTGTGTCTAACACAAGAGGAAAGCTCTTCTTCCACTCTCGTTCGAAATGCCTCACTCGCTGCGCTCATGAGGCAAACTTCGAACTCGAGGGGGAAAAAGAAGCGCTTTCCTCTCTAATTTGACAAATAACTATTACGCATAGCAACCGTTCTACAAACAAAGCAATAATGAAGAGTGGGCCTGTCTCGACTAGTTTATAGTTTTTCGCTTTCATAAAAGCCTGTAAGTGAGCGTTCCAGTATTATTATATATCAGTACCTGAGCTTAGGTATCGCTTTGTCAACATATTAAAGCAGATTATACTTTTGAGTAAACTCTGTAATAATTGAAACATTAATTAGTGGTTAGGTTACATCGTTATAGAAAACAACTTAAATTAATTAACTAGCGTTGACATTTACTTTGTTATTTACTGTAATATTGTTAACAAGTACTCTCAGATCATTTTAAACATGATTACGAGTTTAATACCTCTACGTAACCAATATGGAGACCTTTTATGGCAAATTATTAACTTTGCATATTCAGTAGACTAAGAGTCCATTAGCTAATTAATGTTATACCTGTAATTAAGAACATTTATCCGATATTGTGGTGTTATTTACTTAACTGACTGCAGTGAAGTCAGAATTTGTAAGTTCAAATTTCGTGCACTTCAACTTACAGCCATAAAATAACAATGATTCTGATTCTGTAGTTTTTTGTTGGATCTGACTTCAAAAGTACAGGAATAATGTATTTTTTTATTTCTAAAGAGAAAAAAGTTAAATTGCTATAAAGCCCGTTGTTTATTCTATACTTTCCAAAGATGCTATATTTAATTATTTCAGCTTGTTTCTATAATTTTCAATATTAAATCTAAATGAGAATTTTTTAATTATATTCAATTAATTGAATATTCGTATTATAAAAAGGATTCCATATAACACGTATCTGTACTCAACTTTACAGTGAAGAAGAGAATTACAGATATTTGATTGAAACTAGCTTCTTATAGGGCTTTAGTGCATTTAATGAAAAAAATAAAGAGTACGGAAGGATTATTTTACAATTTTTTTTATTATTATTTTTAAGTACAAATTTTAAACAGTTTTATTGTAAATATAAAGTGGCTGTGGGATTGACATTTGTTAAACAAAACAATTAGTTTTGAAAAAATAATGTCAAATCTCAAATGTCAAAATGATTGTTTTTACCATATTTTGGATTTCGTGGCCGTTACCATAAGAACAGGCACGAAATTCAATTTTGCGGGCTGTATTGCGGCTGCGAAATGCTTATTTCGTGTACGGTTGCACAAAAATAAATAACCCTAAAACTGTTTTATGAAATATCAAATATTTTTCGTGGTTGTGTAACAATTTTCCTAATAAATTATATTTTATTGATATATCGTAAAATACAAACATTTGTGTAACCAAATGGGCCTTATTACATGAAATTTTAAATTCTGAACAATTTTTGTATTCACACTTTTGCTGTAAAATTAATAGGCAAAATTTACAGCAATATTAATAAAAATAGCATTGAAAACAAATCAGATTGTATATAAAGTTTCTTAACGCAATTTTAGGAATATTTGTGCTCAGCAACAACAATAAATATTATCCGGCTTTAAAATGACAATACAAATACAGCTTATAAAAGATAATCCCAAGGTAACTTGTACATATAAATACACTGTAATGTTACGAATTTGTTACGTAATGCATACAATCGTTCGTCTGGCGATACCGACCTCCAGATCAACCGGAATACAACCCGGAATAAATCCACAATTCACATGCACAGCTGTTTACAACACCATGAAGTTTATAAATTTTACTCTTTGTCTGAATCATCAAATTTATGTTTTTCTCATAAACAAAGGTTATTTCTCTATATCCAATTATTATTTTTAATTGTATGGTAATATATTGCCAGTTTTAACGTTTTAAGTATTTTTTGTAGTTTATTTGATTAACGTTTGTTGGAACAAAGTTTAAAGTAATTTACAATATTCTTATTTGCGTAACAAGTACCTATTTTGTACTGAGATAACAGCGCTAAATTAGATGTTTTAACGACTTCTTTACTAAATTTACTGAAAGTAATAAAGTAAATATCTATATACGCATTTAGATAATTATGTTATCATCAGTAAAAGCAAATGGGAAAAAATCAAGATGACAACTTATAAACCAAATCAGTGGGTTTGATTTAATATTTTAGATTATGGCTGGTTTATACTGTATTTAATTTACAAATTTTGATTTAGAAATTTTTATTTCAAATTTGTGATTTATGATTTGCTCCCTGGTTCATACTGAATTTATTAAATTTGAAATCTGCGAATCCAGATAGGCATCAGATTTTTGACGTATGTATTAAACAACAACAAAAAATAACCTTAACTTGTCATATGTGATGTTCTTCAATCAAATATATTTAATTAATATCATATTTAACACTCTCCGCATCCATGTTACAACAATATTATTTCATAATCACAAATAAATCAATTTAACTGTCAATCTGGGCTCATTTGACTGCTGTACAATTATTTTTTGTTTCCCAGTCAAGTTGATTGGTTGGATTTGGAAATTTAGATTTAGAATATGAAATATGGTGATATTTTAAATGTAAATTATAAATCTGTAAATTTGTAAATCCAACATGAACCAATAAAGGTATTTCTATGTATTTTATATTTTTAAAACTAAATTTCTAAATCTAAATTTGTAAATTAAATCCAGTATAAACCAGCCATAGACTTAGAATTTTACAATTTATATTAGGATAAGAAATTGTTAATAATAGCATCTCAATACATGAGCTCAGAATCATCATTTGATCTAATTATGACTTTTAGAGGAAATTTTAAAATAATTTGTTCTGATCGTACAAAGGGAAAATTGTTTAACTCAATTTATTTGCATCTTAAATTCAGTTATTTTTAAGATTATTTTAAGGAAAATAACAACTGAAATAAAAAGAACTTTACCAAAATCACTAACATAAATATTTCATATGACCCAAAGGTATTGGCTGTCCTTTATTTTAAAAAGTTGACAAATGACATTATAGGTTTGTTCCAAGTGGTTATTTCTGACAAGTTTGTGACAATTTCACTGCGCCTGCGATAAATGTAAACAAGTTAAGTTTTAAACATAAGCTTCATTTCTTTTTTGTAGCGAAAAATGTATGAATTTCTTTATTTATATTTATATTTAAGGTTAGCTGTCAAAACAAAAAATTAGCATGCACATGCACTTCACTCCATTTGCCGTTCCAGTCTTAACTTGTTTACACTTATCCCAGACGCAGTGAAATTGTCACAAACATGTCACAAACTTGTCAGAAATGGAACAAACTTGGAACAAACCTTATATCAACAACAATGATTTCATTACTATTGTCATTGCTATGGCTTCTGGATTAAATTATGAAAATACCTAAACAACTGGTTGATAATTTATGGGGTGATAAATATTCTAAAACAAAATGAGATTTAGAAAAAATATTATAAAGAAATATTGTTGTTCTCTACGCGTTCTATCACTGGTTAAATTTAATGTACTTATTTATGTTACACCCTGTATAATTTTGAATCAATTATTACTTCATGGCAACATAGCTTTCTGAACTAGTGGTACTGATAGGGTCATTTTCAACTTCAAAGTAAATTGTAGCAATTATTAACAAGCGAAATTAATAAAGGAGCTCCAAATAACTGCCAAGGTTGTATGTATCAAACACAACAGTATGAAATTTAATACAACACAATAACTGTTCATTAAGTTACATATTATTGCAGGTTGCAAAGCGCATTCCTAACTAGTAGGTCAAGAATTTAGAAATTTCTTTCAATCTGTTATTGGATGCTGTCTGGTTTGCAGAATAATGTCTTTTAGGTAAATTATTACAATCCACATGTTGCAAGACGAAACGTACAATAACCTACAATTAATACATGTCAAAAGTGACATTCGGGCCTATTCTCTAACAAGTTTCTACCGTATGTATGATTTTTTTCCCGCGGAGTAAACTGAAGCAGGAGCCGTAGGCGAGGGCTACAATACGATAAGGGAAAAATACACTTCTCTCCTGCGGTGTATATATTATTTTTTTCACGACCCCAATATTTATAATGATTTTTATTATTTGTTTACTTTTGCTCATTTTTCACATTATTTGAGCACTGACCCTCACAACGGGAGAGAGAGTTTGACTGTTTTTGTCATGATTTTTGACACTTTGGTATGTTAATAACTATTTCTGCCATTAATGTATTACTATGGATACCAGCTATGTACATTACAGTACTGTTCCAGTTAAAATGGAACATAGCATAGGTATATTTTAATTTATCTTGAACTTAGAAGTAGATGAACATTTTTATTTCAAATATTTTTGTTCAAATCTTTCATTTCACACATTTTTCGCAGCTGATCCTACATTCGAATATATTTGTTTTGTGTCCAGTAAATTGCCATTTCCGGTTTTATAAATGACCTAAATCAATTCAGTTCTGCGAATTGCCGTGAAACTTAATTATCTATTTTCGTTACTCTATCATTTCTTGTTCGCGAGATTCGCATATAAACACATACACAAAGACGTTATTAAGAAATTGTTAAAATGGATTCAGAGCACCTCAAAATGTTTATTTCCACAAAAATCTTATCGATTTTTCATATGATTATTCCATGTATAAGTAAAAACAAATACAAATATCTGTACCCTAAGCGAGACTCAATCCAAAGACTTTTAGCACACGAAAGAGAAACGGCTCTTCTTCACCACCATCAGTGGTAATTTTTGTTCATATTATAAATAAAGAAAATATAAACGACATACGAAGTAAATTAATACTGCGGTGCTGTTATCTATTATTATTATTATTATTACCGTTTATGCTACAATCAGAACCGAGATAATATGTTTTACTTCATGTATAGGCCATTTTTCTTTCTAGTATATTAACTTTAGAAGGAGCATTACTCCCAACAGTATAAAGTTGGTGTTATAAATCCCTAATATGTCAGGTACCATTTCCCAAATCCGCTAGCGCTACAAAAATCTCAACAATCCTTACTTCGCACAACTTGTTCCACAACCATCGAACACCATGCTTTTAATACCTTGGTGAAACGTCGTCATCTTGCTGTGTCTTCAACAACACATAAACACAACAAACAACATTCTTAAACAGCGAAGAAAACAACAACAAACATCTAGTGGAAACTTATCGCACAAACGTGACACTTCACTTGACACTATTGGAAGGTGAGTGACGGTGACTCGGTGATAGCGCTGGTGATGTTATCCACCCGGTGACTCTGGCGAGACTGGCGTGAAGAGTGAAGCAGTGAATGTGCAGAGGATGTGCGATTGTTTGTAAAGCGCAGTTTCGCGGTACAGACAGGTGAATGCGCACGACTTTGTATGATAAGGATGTGTTATGTAATAGTTCGGTGGGCATAGTTAAAATGTTGTATGCTGTCTGGAACATATGTACGTTCATTCAACGTTCAAAATGTTGTATGACAATTATTACCTATGTATATACATATCTGCATCTACGAAAAATATATTATAGAATTTACCTTATTAGTTAATACTATACCATTCTTATAAAATAATACTTGTAGTCATGAACACTTTTCAGAGTGTGGTATTCTACTTACAATAGACTTAAATTTACCGTATATCCCACATAAATGTTGGCATAAGCAATTAACATGTAAAATCAGTTTTTTTGTAAATAAAAAGTGTCCGGCAAAAAATTATGCATCCATCACAATACTGCCAATATCTCTACATCTTATTTAATACAGATTAATTTATTTTGATACCGCAATTTAATGAAATTAATAATAATAATTCCTAATTTTCCCCCTACTCTTTTTATTGCTACTTACGTATAGTGTGTAATTTGTTTTAAATATTTTAATCAGTCACTGTCATTTTCTGGAGATGGAAACTATTCGGCGATCATTCCTGTGAAGTATTCAGATATTTGTCTTGCAGTGCGCCCCCCATAAAACATTCTAATAATATTTACACGGTTCTCGACATTTAATGCATTCATGATGACAGTGACAGATTAAAATATTTAAAACAAATTGCAGATTAATTTTTTTTGATACCGTAATTTAATGAAATTAATAATAATAATTCCTAATTTTCCGCCTACTCTTTTTATTGCTACTGACGTATAGTGTTTACAATTTGTTTTAAATATTTTAATCTGTCACTGTCATCATGAATGCATTAGATGTCGAGAACCGTGTAAATATTATTAGAATGTTTTATGGGGGGCGCACTGCAAGACAAATATCTGAATACTTCACAGGAATGAACGCCGAATAGTTTCCATCTCCAGAAATTGACAGTGACTGATTAAAATATTTAAAACAAATTACACACTATACGTCAGTAGCAATAAAAAGAGTAGGCGGAAAATTAGGAATTATTATTATTAATTTCATTAAATTACGGTATCAAAAAAAATTAATCTGTATTAAATAATATGTAAGGATATTGGCAGTATTGTGATATAAAATTTGGATGCAAAATTTTTTGCCGGACACTTTTTATTAAAAAAAAAACGATTTTCCATGTTAATTGCCTATGCCAACATTTACGTGGGACGCACGGTATATATTTCTTGCGTGAAGTGCGATTACCAGATTTGAAATCCCCTTAAAGATGTTATTGAAGAATATTTAGTCGGATGTCAACAACTATTTACTCTACATAAACATAGATCATAGATAAAATTTAAATATATCATCACGCCTTTTACCCATTATGGGTGTGACACTTTGCTTATGCAGATCTCGGTAAGTGATATATTTTTCCGTATGAAGTGTGGTTACCAGCCATGAAATTCTAGCCCCCAAAGATGTTAGTGGAGGGGGAACCACAGGGGTAAATTTAAATTGGTAACTGCCGGCAGTGGGATTTGAACTGAGGATCTCACGATCCACAGTCCGATACGTTACCAGGGAGCTATTTACCTCATAAAACTTAATAAATCGCTAAGTACATACCAGTAGAAATTTCTATAAAAAAAAACAAGCATTTTAATGAAGTTATTATCGATGTCGTTAAAATCATTGTTTACGAAATATATGCAATCAGTTAAGAATTAAAGTTATTTATAGAAATCGACACATTTTAAATTTTCTCCCGTATCTAATTCATTATTTAGTAGTATATGTGCTCGTATATGTGTATTATTAAAATAGTAACAAAAATTCAAATTACAAAAATTACTACAATTAACTCCTTCCTAGCTATTGTCAATTGTTCCTAATAATTTCAAGATACATAATTTTGAACAATAACCAACAAATTTTTGCATGTCTGCAAGATTATTCTGCTGGTATCATTAACTGAAAGTTAAGAACATAAAATAATTATCATTCTTAATCCATGCAACGGTATGATTTACTTTCGCTGGCATTTAAAGAATTTCCGTTTTCTGCGCACACCGACAATTATACATTTCCTGACTAATCTAAGGTATTTTCCAAATAAGAATACAGTTGCCAGACATTACTGGCTTTGTTCGAAATCCAAAAGAAAAATAAAATGTGCAGCACAAAATCTAGTTTGGTTTAATATAAGATGCATTTTCTGAAAATGTCATAACAACTCAGAAACTATACACCATTATTTACTAAGCAATTATTCACAAAAAAGTCTGGTAAAATTTCAGAAAATTTGTCTTATTCTCTCAGTTTATCGAATAGTAAATTCCGC
The DNA here is from genome assembly GCA_963942605.1 of Poecilus cupreus. Classification (NCBI taxonomy): domain Eukaryota; kingdom Metazoa; phylum Arthropoda; class Insecta; order Coleoptera; family Carabidae; genus Poecilus; species Poecilus cupreus. The sequence goes on along the minus strand of OZ012714.1, from coordinate 6,286,948 downwards.
GGTATCTTTTTTCCGTGCAACTTCATCTTTTCTTTTTAAAACTGCTTAGTCTTTGACAGTCTTGTCTGAACAAAGAATCCCAAATTTTCTACGGTGCTATAAAGTTTCGATTGGGGATAAATCGGGGCTGCTAGAAGGTCATTCCAGCAACGGAATATTATTATTATTATGTACAGCTTTAAAAATATAAGACACAGTGCTTTCTGCTTGTGTTTTGATTTTCATTGTAATTTTTACAAAACATTAAATTAAATATTTGAAACGGACGAACTCATATAAATTTGGGCTCGTTTGGATTATATTTATTATTTAAAATAGGAGTACTATATTTATTATTTAAATTTTGCATTAATTTCTGTTAACCCTCCGAGAACACAGCTTTTTTTTTCGATCACTCTGGGTCAATCTGGCCCAATACTTTTTTTGATCGTCAAGCATTCTGCAACGTCTGGATAGATTGGCATTAAACATTCTGGGGTACACTTTCAGTCCGATAGAAATGATTCATGCAAAATTTTATAATTGTTGAAGTCTCTGACAAAGTTAAAAAAATTGTTTTTTTTAAATAAAATTGTACAAAAAATAACTTTTTTAATATTTTGAGCTAAAATTTTATATGGAGTGTATTTTCCGAGAGTTAATAAATAAATATAAAATATTAGAAAAAAATTCGCCCGGTTCAAAATCACTGACTGCATTACTAATCAACCCATGGAATGGTGTTACTTTATTAATTACGGATAGTGCTGGAATGATGGCGCTTATAAGCCTCCTGTACCGCACTATACCCCTAATGTAGCGCCACTGATTGCTGTGAATATATACGGCTATTGTCCGAACGCAAAGCCCGTGTCCAAAACATGTCTTATATTCAGTAAAGGCGGAATAATGTGGAAACTGTGGGCACCGCATATTACACAAATACCTTTCATTCCGATAGATTCAGTACATTGTATAATAAGGACGCTAGTTCGTTCCCTATGACTTTAGAACAAAAGTGTCAAAACAAAATATGTTCAGAATTAAAAACTGCACCAAATGAACCTAATCTTATTGATGTGATACATTTCTGTTATTTATAATTTTAGCTATTTCCAGAGTTCCATGGTAAACAAAACGCACAAACAGTCGTATTGCTTGAGTTTGACAGATAACATTTGACATAGTTTTAATGATTATTGACTTTGGTCAATTATTTATAAATGGTAAATGTGTCCATGATTACTGAGAAATAATATAAAGAAGTCAATAATCATTAAAACTATGCTAAATATCATCTCTGTCAAACTCAAACAATACGACTGTTTGTATGTTTTGTCTACCATGGCACACTGGAAATAGCTAAAATAATAAATTTTATTTTATGTCTATCTCATGACGGAAATATATCACATCAATAAATTTAGGATCATTTGGTGCAGTTTTTGTTGCTGTCTACACTTTTGCTCTAAAATTTAAAGGGATCGGACTATCGCATAATCAAAATTTTTACATTGTATTTCGTATGTCCTATAAAACAAGTAGACACCCGGTATATTACGAATAATATCATTACAATATTTAAGCAAATACAATAATGGTTCATATTCATAGTTGAGTCTAAATACAACCTACACCAGCAAGGATTTCACACCCACACCCAAAAATAGATAACTGACGCGATGAAATACTTATTTCTGTTATAAGTAGAACGGACCAAAGTATGTTTAAACAAAGGGAAAGGAAAATGTGAAAACAGAATGTTTCATTGACCGTGCTAGTATTTACATTATTACATTTACTCATTTATAAACCTTTTCTTTTTACACGACCTTTAAATAGCTTTACAATTACAATCTCACGTTTGCTCTACAAATATTTAATCAAAGCTATTCATTTATTCTCCTCATGACACTCCACGGTTTCGCAAACAAATGCACTGCTGAAGTTCTCTATTTATTGGATTTTAAAATAATAATACTACACGTACAGAGGTGAAAATATACGACCCAAAATTCACAAGAGTTCTTCCGTTTCATATTTTTTGTTTTAATGATTTACAAGTCGAAAGACAAAATTTTTTAAATTATATTGCTAATATTTAATATTAAATAAAACATAGTTTAGAAACAGGACAGATTGCAAACTTTTATTTGTTGTATAACGTAAGTTTGTTCTAGCTAATACTTAACCATTGTGTAATTCCATCTTTACTTTTTAAATCTGCTTAGTATCTATAAGTCTTATGCCAGGTTGCACCAACGTTAGTTAAATTTTAAACTTGGTTTAAATAAATAAAAGCATATCCAATTTTTGACATCAATGTCAATTACTCCATGTGATATATAACTTCGATTTGCTTTTATTTGTTTAAACCAAGTTTAAAATTTAACTAACCTTGAGGCAACCGGGCATTAAGACAGACATCTCTGAAGAAAGAATCCCAAATTTCCTGCAGTCTGTGTCGCAATTCTTCGATTGTCCCTACAGGATGATTTTGCTTTTTACCTCCCGCCACAGCATGCAAGGGAGGTAAAGGAATCATGTTAAAAATTCGGTAGTGGGTTTTCATTGGATGAACACGTTTTAGGGTCCCTAGAATACGTTTTAATAGTTTCGCGATGATGTCTGTGTGTCTGTCTGTCTGTCTGTCTGTTAGTCAGTCTGTCAATTTATCAGTTTGTTAGTAACGGTTTCTCAAAAACTACTAAATTGAAAATTTTGATATTTTGTACAAATCAACTGTATCCCCTTTGGAAGGGCTGATAAATTTTTAGTGATAATCCAATAACCGGAAGTGGTCTTCTAAATTAGTTTTGACAATCTTTTTTTGTGTGTGTGAATGGATGTGTGATCGTGTGTGAAATATCTCATAAACGATATAAGATATGGTAACGAAACTTGGAATTAATAAGTTTCATGAAAAAATGCAAAGGTGATTTGATTTCCAATGAAATTAAAAAACAGGAAGAGGAAGTTTACTGGACACACAAAACAATAACTTCCATTCCATATTAGCTTTATACAGTTCTTTGAAATATCGTCTACATCTACTTGGACCATATTTCTCTATACGTTACTATTTAAATATAAAAATTAGTTTCAGAAAATCGTCCTAATCCTCGCCACTATTTAGTGACCTATTGTTTTATAAGCCCCATGTTTCTTAAGGACCGAAGAGGATTAAGTAAGTAATTGTTTTATTTAACCGAAGATTAACTACGTGAACATAACAACATAAATTCATTTATCTTTTTCATTTTACTAGAATTGCCAGAACCTAACTATTTTTGTAGTACCAAAATGAATAATAAGCGTATCTGCATATGTTATAAGAAGGGGTCTGAGTGGATGACTGATTATTAAAGAGAAGAATAGACGCACAAAGGCAGTGACCGCTGGACCAGGCCACCGTCTAGTGGCCTATGACTCGCTTGCGGCCGTTACTTGTTTATTAACTTATTAAATGCCCCGTTTTCAAGAACTCTGTCTACACATTCATTTGTTCAGTAATTACGCATACAACATATTTTTCCTCTTATTATATTGTGTGGTTTTATTTTCCTTTCTGTTTACTATATGAATAACGGATGTTTCAACAGCTGTAAGTAATTCACTTTTCGGATGATGGAATAAGAATTAAAATTATTAACCAATTGTAAAATGTAACAGCAAAATTACTTAAATGTTAAAAGGCTCATCTAAGGTTTCTGAAATGACAGAAATATTACTGACGTGTTTAAATAATAAGAAATATTTTTTTCTACGATCACTACTGAAAGTTACACTTTCTCCACACTAAACAATGCTTGAAAATTATATATTTCGCACAGTCGTGTGGAATATCGTAGGCATTTATTCCACACGCAAGTGTGACAACTCAACTTACTAATAATATAATACTGTATGATATTAATATGTCAAGTATAATTACATTTATATATCATAAAATAATTAATAATTATTACATAGTTTATATAAATGTTCGTCTTCAATATTGAGATTACAAAAAAAAATACCATATAAATTTTTTAATAAAGTATGTCTTTTGTTTTATATTACATCCGCAGATTTATAGTTGGTAACACTGCGCACATCTGTACTTACGCCGCCTTCATGCTGTTATAAAGTATAGTATAGATCAGGGGTGGGCAACCTTTTTTATAACAGGGGCCAGAATAAGATTTACGTTTCGTACGCGGGCCGTAGTAGTTACAATTTTTTTGTTGCTGCGTTACGACTTTCGATGTTATGATATGTGTTTAATTTAAACAAGACGAATTATATCCAAAATTAATCTTCGTTTTCTTTATGTTGGGCACTAACCTAATTTAAAATTTTTTTTTTGAAAATATTTATTTCTTCTAAAGATCTCGCGGGCCGGATTGGAACTTTACGCGGGCCGGATTTGGCCCGCGGGCCGGAGGTTGCCCACCGCTGGTATAGATATAGACATAGACATCATCTACCTCTACTTATTATTTAACAAATCGTTTAATTGCGATCCATTGGGTTTAAGTGGATTGCAAAAAAAAAATAACTCACTTTCAACATGACACTATGTTTCTGTAGATTTCGGTAAATGATATATTTTTGAACAAGAAGTACGGTTGCCAATCGTCAATTCAAACACATTCTCTGCATACTGATTTTATAAATTATTGGCGAAATCAACACAAAAAATATACCTACTATAATTAATTTATGATTTTTCTCATTTGCATTTTCTCATTAAAACAAAGTTAAAGTGCGTAATTTGAGAAAAAACAGTTTTATGCCGAAAAGCAAAATACAATTTTCTTCAATTGTGTGAAACAATTTTCCAACGTATACGTTCTTGAATACCAACACAATTAGAAAACACAAAACCAACAAGAACAAGGAGCAAAACCAATAACAAGTCTTACAAACTTGGAAAGATTAGCAAATATACTCGGTCGAGTTAACCCAGTGACATAATTCGATCTTCTTTCTTGTCGCAAGACGTGATTTGTTCAACGTGATTCTCGGATTCTCCCACTACCTTTAAAAGTTTCCTCGTATATCCACCACGATCTTCACTTATTGATTTGGTGCTACTGGGTTGAGTAAATCCGAAGCAGCAGATTTACCAACTCGACGCGAATTTCGCGTCGAACGAGAGGCAATAGGGTGGAGTAATTAGTTTTAGTAATTCGATGCTCCAATTTAATTCAATTAAATTATCGTTTGATATGGAATTATTAAAATAGAGAGAATAGGAGTCCCATATCCATAAATTCATAGTATAATAGGGTCAGTTCACATTTTCAATTTTTTTTTATGAAATAATGCATAAATCTGTTTACCGGATGTAGAATTGAAATGTGGAATACTATTTTTATTGATATTGCTGCAAATTTTTAGCTATTCATTTTACAACAAAAGTCAAAAGTTGTTCAGAAATTAAAAATACATGCAATAAGGCCTATTTGGTCACAGGCAAGATAGAGAAAGATGAGGTAAGAGTTGAGATGGAAGATCACAATACCTTTGAGATGGTGTTTTAACAAGGTTATGTTTTTATTTTTGAAGTATGTGATTTTGATATTGGTCAGATATTCTTTATAGTAATAACGGGAGTCAGTATTGCACAATCCATACACACACTTCATTTTTCATATTTGGCATCATTTTAAGAACAGCGTTTTGTTTATATTTCGCCAATTGACACCCACGTGAATTTCATCGTTGTTCAATGAAAACATCAATAGATGGCAGCACGATTTGCTTCTGTATAACCCCCCATTTCGTATTTATGCAAAAAATATACTTTTTCCGACGACTGCTATATAAAGTTGCCTTTGACGCTTACATTTTTTGTAAACGTAAAGTTGAAGTTTTCGGAGGAATTTTATTTTGTCGCTTGTCTCTAGCAACGAGCGACAAAAGTTTTTTTTTTTTTTGTTACTAATTCATCACCATGGATACGAAGTAAAAGAACAGCTACATCAAACTATGAAATGTCATACACGTGTTTATTTCAATAAAATTAGAACATTATTTTTCTTCTTATAATCATTAATTAATCATCAAAAAATATATCTTTGCGCTCTAAATATACAAATAGCTATTTCCACAATTGTTTATTTTTTATGTTTATTTAATCACTAGTGAAAAAAAAAATATTTTTGCTCACTTTTGTTTTAAAAATTGTTAATAGATGGCGTCAACTATTTTGTTCCGTAATTTGATTTTAAACTACTTTGCAAATATTAAAATAATTGTGTTGTTGAATTTGCGACTTCATAAAATGTATAACTTGTAATGCTACATTTTAATTCAAGAAAAAATTTAAAATTATTTCTTGAAAAGTTAAAAACTATTGGGAAAATACATGCTAATACCGATAATGTGTTGGTACTAAATCAATCACAATATGTCATTCTCTAATGTCAATCATGTTATTTAACCTCTCCGGCTTCGCTTAAAACTGTTGCTGTGTGTTGCTTTTCTTTTGTTGTGCTAATTTGTTACAAATTATTTTTTTGTTGAGTTTAATTGTAATGGAGAATAAATAAATATTTTGTTTGATGCTTCGTATTTTGATTGTGGAAAAAATCAGATTTTATACTCATTTAATCCCGAATATAAAATCAGTTTTTTCCAGAATCACTTAACTTTTGAGTGAGCAAACAACATCAACATTAAATGATTGTGAAAAATAGCAATTTTTTAAATGATCCCATTATAAGATTTTAAACTCCTCTATAAAATTATCAAAATCGCAAATGGGCTATAAAACATTAAAGGTTAAACCATAACCTACACCACGGAAACCCTACAAAATCAAATGAAACCCTATCACCACTCATATCAGTTACCGTGTTAGTGGAGTCGGTTCGACGTGAACCCATAGGTCGTAATTATGCTCATAAGCAACCACGAGCGTGCTGCATTCGCTATAACCTGGTTCATTACGAGGCGTTGCGTCGCGTCACCGCTAACGAACTCGGTTACGAGCGGTTACAGAGGGTTGGCTTTTCGTTAGCCCTGTTAGTGAACATGTCGTTTGTGTTTGTGTGAAGTATGGGCGTTAGGGGAGAATTTAGAGGGAAGGAAATTGGGCACGATTAAGTTAAGGGTAGAGTCTAAGGAATTTAGTTCTTAGGGGTTCTAATTTTAATGTAAGAATTTATAAATATGCTTACTACTGAAATGTATATGAATGAGGTTAAATAAACAAATTATAAAATTATAATGTTATAATAATATTAATAAAAACTACAAACAATTCGCACATTCACGTGACGTAGTTTTGGTAGACCCAATAATGCCAATGGGTGAAATTGAAGTATATCGGATGCCACTTGCCATTTTTTTAAGACTATCTACACTTTTAAAAAGTCTTAATTGTTATTCATTAAACCACAATGATTTTTTAAAAATGTTGTGACGTCATTATAGAGGTGTTGGTGAATCTCAAACAGTAGAGATTTAAATAATATTTGTCACATAAATGCTCTATTTTATTGTAATAATAATAATAAAATAAGTAAAAAAATATATGACAACAATTATTTACAATCTGCACTGTTTAAGATCCAGCAACACCTCTACAATGACGTCATAACATTAAAAAAAATCATTGTGGCTTAATGAATAACAATTAAGACTTTTTAAAAGTGTAGATAGTCTTCAAGTTAGATAAAGTTTCATAAAAAAAATTAAAAAAATGCTGAAAGACCCCATTTGGTCCATCCATGTATGAGTGACGTCATATTAGCGTAATCAGTAACAAATTCAATCCTAGTAATATGATTGGCAGCTACACTCCTTCATAAAACCAATTTTATAATCTTGTGTAAATTTAAAACCGCAACTTATTTAACAAAAATTTAAATATCAAAATATAAGAACAGGAAGTGTGATGAAACCATGCAGTCAACGAGCAGACAAATATGGTTTATGACATGACACATGAAAACATTTATGATTACGAAATGATCAGATATTTAGTCGCTGATGTCACATATGATAATGTAATAATTATACATACGCTTGAATCTTTATTACGCTGCAGTGATATATGCTCATTATTAGTATATTAAAAACAAATCTGTAGTTGTTTACGATTACAGAAATATGAATATTAAAATAAATTTTAAATTTTGAGTATAATTAACATTGACTTTATGACTTATTTGTTGCTTCTGGCTTCAGTAGAAAATCAAAAAACTATTAATTTTTAATTAACGATCACTTGAAATCTAATAACAGCATTCAATATAAAATCAGAGTTTGTTTCAGTTTTTTCTTGCATATAATCCGCTCTCTAATAATGACCTTCCGTATTTGAATCGTGGAATATTAGTACCTACAACTCGTGTCAAAAGTGTCAGGATCAATATTGCTTCAAAATTACATCAATTTTTATTTTAGAAGAATAAAATCTACATGTTATAATTATGTTGTCATTTGAAATATTTCGGCCTATAATTAAAAATTATTAAATAGAGTAAGAAACAGTTTTTCTATTATGCTCGTGTCAGATTTGAAACAGTACCCGCAGCGTGCATTCAAGCTGGAATCTGAATACATAACGTTACGTTTTGCGTTACGTCTATAATACGCGAATGCAGCGATGTGTAACAATTTAAAATGATTGTGAATGAGCTACATTAATAATAATAAAGTGCATGCGAAACGTGTAATCACGAGGTTAAGGCCCGTTTACAAGTTCAGTGTAATGCCCTAAGCAGCCGTAAATCCTACACGATATACGTGGTGAACAAATAAATAATGCATTTTTCTCAATCCGCCGGAAACTGTTAACGCGGTGACACGTCTGTTAAACTAATATTTTTAAACCGTTTCTTATTTCGTTAAAGTGTTACATACATATAATAAACGAGTCGCTGAAAATATATAAATATATACATACATTATTTTTCAAATAATTTAATAAATGTCAATCACCAACTACAATATGTATGTATACTTTGTCCGCGATGTGGTGACTTCTACGTCATTAGTTTCCGAACTAATAATTAACAGTTGTATGTATAGTCTATCTTTGAAGTATTTAAAAGTCATTAATTTTCCCCACCATTCAAGTCTTAATCCATACGAATATTTTTTGATGACGTAGCAGCCACCACATGGCGGACAAAGTGTAGAATTGAAATGTGACTTATAGCTGTTTCAAATCTATTTTTGTTTACCTATTCATTTATCAGAAAAAGTGTAAATACAAAAGTTGTTTGGTTACCTAAATATTAGAATTCATGATAAATTAGTGTTTATTAGAGAAATAGTAATATGACAATGGTAAATAATTAAACAAGAACGAAAAATATTAGATATTTCGGAAAACAGATTTAGATTTATTTATTACAGTATTGAATTATATTCTGTAGAATTTCGTGGAGATGAGAGTTCATTTCTTTCCATTTTTCTTTTTTTGTTAAAGTTTTATAAAATATCTAAAAAAATTTAATTTTGTTTAATTTAATATATAATGTGGAAATTTGAACATCCCAAGATAAGAATAATAAATAAATCTTTACAATTTTGTAGTAAATGAATAGGTAAAAATTTACAGCAATATAAAGAAAAAAAAATACACCAAATTTCAATTGTACATCAGCAATAAATTGCCGTAAATCAACTCGATTTAAATTGTATATAAAAGACAAAATATTTAAAAAATTTGATGTGGCCAACACATAACTTTCCACCTAATCAACTTGATGCAGGTTCATGCATTGTTACCAATTTTTTTTTCAATTTTGACTCGTCTTTATACCTACGGGAAGTAAAAATAGTATAATGCTATATTGGATTCATTTTATCTTTTTTGTTTTTGCATTTGCTATTTAGCGTGGGAAAAAAATGTCTTATAAAAATCGTTTTAATATGCTATTTTGATATGCCCGATTCAATGCACTTTAATCCATACTTCATGAGCATTACTGCAATGTAATCTAAGTAATAAATTTATGACCATACATTGCAATTTTGTATAAGTTCTATACAAAAAAAAAAAGACTCGTATTTACAAGCATCAAGAAAAAGATTGACATGTTCAATTTTATATTAAAATCAATGAATAGAAAACCATTTTCAAAGCATCCAAAGTGTCAAGAGCAGCCGACAGAGGTTAGTAGGAACAGTGGCCGTAGACGTCACATGACGGCGCAACGATCGCTCTGACGGCTAATAATTCATGTGCACGCTTATGGTCGCTATTAACGCTAATCAGTGTTTGAATTAATGAATATTGCTAACGGCCGTTACACGTTACTTGCTCTGTACAGTGTACACGCTTCGCTGATATGAAGAGCACTGAGCATCGTTTCATGTTTGTTTCAAATCAACGTCAACGCCAGCAACGAAAATTTAAAATAGTGTACACGCTTTTGTTTTAAATTATGTTACGAATACATTAAATTAGAATAGTACGTGCTCAGCACCAATAATCTCGGCCCTAACATTTCAATTAATAATTAATAATAAAAAATTAGTCAATAAATGTCAGTATCACCTACCGAGATCTGCGTAAGCAGAGTGCCACACCCTTAATGGGTAAAAGGCGTGATGATATATTTATTTATTTGGAACGCCAATAGAAAATAATGGGTAACAGGACATTGACATAAATAATAGAATAGACAAAACGGCAAGATTTTTTCATGCAATGAAACGCAACTTTATAAGAAAAAATCAGTACAAAAACAAAAGTAACAACATATAACATTATACAGAATGGTGAATAAGGACGCCGCATAATATTTTCAATGATATTTTTCACATGTTCAATTATTTCTTCCCTAAATATTTTAAATCAAAAAAGTTTAATAGTTTACTATAATGGACAAATTTCTTCATTTTCTGATACAAATATTTATAATTTTACTCTACCTGGAACTAGATAAATGACGGAAATGTTTAATATTGTATTTTTTTTTAATAATAATCAGTGTCATAAAATAACAAAATAAATGTGACATTAATTAAGAGCTCTATTTTGACCATAAAATCACAGGGATGCCAGTGACAAAAATGATCAAATTAGATTTTAAAAAAAGTGGCCAAGGTTATTGAAAAAGTGACCATATTTTTTTTATACTTGTATATTAATTATTATAAAGATAAACGTAGATACAAAAATAAAAAAAAACAGTTTCTCATTGTAATTAACATACAAATATATATGAAATTCTATTTATTTAATCACAGAAATATTGTAAACGAATCAGACTTATCAGTTTATTAAATTAAATTTTTATTGCTTTTTTATACTTTTATTTTCATTTTCTTTAGTCAATCAATCACTCAATCAATATATTGTTTATTTTAAGCAATTTAATTTGGATATTATCAACTTCGGCTTTTTGTTGCCTTTATTTCTTTACTAATATTGCTGAAATTCTTAAGTAGTGCTAATGCTACTTTGGCATTTCTTTCTAATGATTTCCTTAATTTATCTGTTTTTTCTTGTTACACAAATGGAAGATTTTTCATTGTAGTTTTCTTTCGCATCTATTTATGATTGTTCTAAATCCAAAACAACAATTATTTCTTAGTTCATTTTAATCTATATTTCATCAATTCGCGCGAATTGCAAACTGCAGAATAATTATACAGGGTGGAGTATAGAAATTTCAATGTTATTTTTAATACTTCTGTATCTCTTTACCCATTAATTTAAATTTTACACTTTGTATTCAAGAAAAATGCGCAAATCTAAATTTAAAAAAAGTGACTAAATGGTTAAAAAAGTTACAAAATAGTGACCAGACCAAAAAAAAGTGACAGTTAAAAAAAGTGACTCACTGGTAGCCCTGAATCATTTCACTATTCCTAATTTTTCTTCCAAATTATATATTTTTAATCAAGACACTTGAAATCAAACACACAGCAGATGACAGATAAAACTAATAATATATGGCACTAATAATTACCACGAAACATTTCCGTCATTTTCCCTGTTCCAGGTAGAGTAATATTATAAATATTAATGTCAAAAAGTGTAGAAATTCTTTCGCTACAATAAACTATTTAACTTTTTTGAAGTATAATAATTAGGGAAGCCAATAATTGAACATTTAAAAATAGCATTGAAAAATAAAGTATGTAAATCGAAAGAAACTCGAATGAAAATCGAACCAGAAATCTAGTATCTACTAACATTTTTGGGGACTGTTATTTGACGGCTGATGAACGCTCTTCATTCGCAAAAATACTTATTCATCATTGTGCAAACTGTAAATAAGTAACTACCTACAATATTTGGCAAAAAGATGATATTCTAGCACACTTTCTATGCGTAATCCACGCAATGAGACATACTTTCTTAATAAGTGTGGAATTAATAAATAACACGAGAATAACCATCAGTTTTTACTATGTTTATATAAAGACTTTCTATAATTAATTAGCTGGTTAATTGTATGTGAAACTACTCCCAATTTTATGTAATTGGTAAAAATTAGTTAATGGCTATTAAGAATTACTTTACAAACACTATTAACATTTATAAAATTTGTTTAGAAATATGTAAGTCTAATATTTACATTCCATATATGTACACCTATGCTCTGTTCTGTCTATTTTTGTTTTTTGTCCGTATTTTGTTTTTAATTCTTTCGTTTTCAAACAGTGGACCTTTTAAATATAAATATATACAGATTGATTCAAAACGTACGGAAAATATTGAAAGTGTAGGTAGGCGAGCCTAAAATAATGCTTTTTTCTTAATAAACTTTAGACAACAACTCAATAACCAAAAAGTTACAGCAAATCAAAATTCTTCACGTATTGAATACCACTGAAAATAATTGAGAAGAAATAGTAAAAGCACTATTTTCTCGTTTCCATGCTCAACAATTCGCAACGTCGCGACGTATTGTAATATGGCTATTAACATTCCTAGCGATGTTATGAATAAGCATAACAGCCGCAGATGTCAGTTAGAAATACGAGCTCGTAGAGCGAGTATTTTAAGACAGCCGTGGTTTGTTCAATAGTTTACCGGTTTCAGAATATGAAGGCGTTAATGTCATTAATAAATATTATTTTTTGAATAACGTCTATCATAATTTTAGAAGGTGATCAAGTAAGTCTGTTTTTATTTAACACCATGGTTACACTTTTTTGTATCATATTAATAATTTTTTTTTACTTAAACGTCAAATGAGTTCATAATGGGTAGATAAAAAGTGGATTTTGGCGATGCTGCATTTGCCTAAAAATATTTGGAACGCAGCAGCTGAAGCTCTGAATAGTTTAATTCCTTTATATTATTATTGTGTTTTATTTTCATTTTCTTGACTGTTTTGACAGGTCAGTATGGTAATATTACTGTACAGCAAAGAGTTATGACGTACTTACCCTGTCTTATTTTGTGCTTGTAAACATAGGTTTAATCTCCTGAAACCGGTAAAAATATTTACTTAATTCCAGTCTTTTATAATTTTACTAAAGCATTCAATTATCTAGTTAATTATTTATAATAAATAACTTTTAATCCCCAATCCCAATATACACTAGTTACTGAAGCAAAATACGTGCATTACTGAACTGTGCTACTGGGAATAATGAAACCTAAAATTGTTCATTTTCTTGACTCGGTCCACTTGAAGCAAGCGTCCTTAAAATCAATGAAAGCTGAAAGCTTATGATATTTATAAATGACGATGTATTCATGTGCATACAAAACGAAATCAATTACTAAGTCTGAAAATAGTTTCAAATCAAAATTCCAGCCTTGAAATCGAGAGAGTAATTCATGTAAATATTTAAAACGGCTGCACGTAGCACGAGTTCCGTGGTTTCCATACAAGATTTCAGCATTCATTTTTGATAGCTTGCAAAATGTTCCACGTAGTGAAAAATGCTCCAGTTTTCCTAAACTGACGGTACAACGAGCTAAAAATAACCGTGACAAAATATTTATAGACGCCTGTAATTAAACGGTGTTAACTGAATTTAGCGGCGAGCACTATCAAGCGGAAATATCACCCTAGGGGTGTAAATCAGATTATGTTCATCCCCTTTAATCCACTTCTGAATTTTTAGCAGCCTTTCAGATTTATGTTCTAAATTTACTTTTTATAAATTGCTGGTATCTCTTATTCATGTTATCGTTTAAATGAGGCCCTTCACTATTTTATACAGGGTGATTCATAACGTACGGAAAAGACTGAAAGTGTAGGGGGCACAAAATAATGACTTTTCCTTAATATTATTTTGACGTAATCTTAGTAACAAACAGGTTACAGAAAATTAAAGTTCATTCAATTAATAACCAGCCTTTATAAACTACAAAAGTTAATTATGCTTGAAATAGAAAAGGGGAATACCTTAATGATTTGTTAAAAAAAATAATAGTATTGTATGAAAAATTACTGTCCACATGGTTAAGATTCATTTAAAAACAAAATAGTATATTCTAAAACAAGTAATGGAATGGCATATATTCCACACGAGCAAAAAGTTACAGACTTTACTTTCTATAAAAAGATTTAGGAAATTATACAAAAAATGTTGCTTATTTAACAGATAACTGTTGAAAACGTCAAACTCAAATAAATAAAATTAAAACAAAGAGACGTAACCATAGCAACCAAACCAAGATACTTCATACCTATATCGCGCTAATATGCCTCTGATTCGTCGTATTTATTCCAAACGCGTATGGAATGATAGTTATTCCAATATAATTCTTAGTTGTGGAATGCGTAGTTTCCAAAACAGTGTTATAGAAACATCATTTCAAAATAATTGTAGTTAAAATTCATTTTAATGTCAATTCATTAAATGTCAAAGTATGTTAAGTTCGAAATGGTTAATACTTTCAGCAACGGGGAATATGTAGACATTATTATAGGTTACGTAATAAGTTTTATTAGTTAAAAATATTTAAACAATTTACCACTCTTGGCATTATTTTTTGTTATATGCATAATTTAAAATTAAAATAACAGCAAATGGTTAAATTTTAAAGAAATATCTTTTTAAGGAAACGAAAAAATTATTCTTCTCAATTATTTTCAGCGGTATTCAATAGGTGGGCGTTAATTTAAAAGCACTTTCAAGTTACTGTAACTTTTTGGTTATTGAGTTTTTGTTAAAAGTTTATTATAGAATAGTATATTGTGTATCTAATAGGAAAAGTTACATATTCCCATACACCTATAACACCAGGAGTCCGGGAAGTTTACTTTTCCTACGTGGTACACATTTTTTTTTTTTGTCGGTTTATATTTAATAATTAGTTATTTTATATTTCATTTATAAACGTCAGACAACCAACAAGACATACAAATTTTGCGTTGTTTATTTATTTTCACAAGCGTCAAATTTATTTGAAAAGCTAAATCGTACGGGAATACTTTGCCAGTGTCCGGAAAAGGTATTCCCGTACTGTTATTTATCGTAACCTAGCAACGACAATAAAATACCGGATTAATGAACTTTGCGGTTCGAAAACACACACGAAAGTAGTCAATTTCGTCCGATCGAAAAAAAAACATTATTTTGAACTCCTGTAACTACACTTTCAGTATTTTCAGTACGTTATGAATCATCCTGTATATAAATAAATAGGAAAATTTGAACAGGATTGGCTGGCGAATTTGCTCTTTTAAATTTTCGTGTAGAAAAGATGCCACCATATGCTAAGTGGAGTAAGATTTTCATCATGGTCACAAATAATCATGACGGACTAACCATTTAGTCACAACTACTCGTTATAGTTAGTAACAATATAATAATTATTCTATTTTTATAAATAGATATAGGTATCTGGAGATAAATACTTTTACAACATGAGTCATGTAAAATATCGTCAAGTATTACTTGCAACGCTAAACCATTTTCTACAATAATTATTTACCTATATTATCAGAGTAACTACCTGCCTATCACGAAGGTACATACAGATAACATATAAATAATTTACGTAGGGAAAATATAATAGATTGTACTATCAGCACGAATAAATTAGATGCAGTTGCCAGTTCAGGCACGTAATAAGTTGGAATTTATCACTGGACTGCCTACACATTTCGCGGTATTCGCGGTGGACTCATGAGTCATGTGACCCAGGATTTGCGAGGTCACAGGTGACTCGACTATGTTTGTTTGTTATCTCTCTAGTCCAGCGACGTACATGATTTTTGTGTATCAGTCATTCGTAAAACAAAATAAAACAGTGTTGAACTGTTCTAAAATTATAATACAATACCCCCCAACAAACAAAATGTATGATATATTGATCACGTAGTAAAATGAAAATTAAATGAGCGTTACATGAAAAACAAATTTTTACTGGATTGAATTTAAATAGGGTTATTGATATCGCATTACATAGATTTAATTAATTATACAACATTAGATACTATAATATTAAAAAGAGACGTGATAATGTCCGGAATACATTGGTGCACGGTGACTGTGAGATTGAGAAGAATGTTGTTCAAAAAGTGGAAGTGAGTCAGCTGAGATGGATACGCCATTTCTGAAGGTTGGTGATACTAATATATGCGGGTGAACGACTGCGTGGACGTCCGAGGAATAAATGGCTAGGTATGATTAATGTTTTGTTGCGTGAATGAATGATTCCGAGTGTGAAGAATAGACGAGCATGTATGAATCGCGCTATGAACGTGGACGAGGCGAAAATGGTGTGTCTGAAGAAAATTCATTGCGTTTCAGGGATCATGCTACTCCACTTTGATATAGCGTGACGTTATATATGTATGTTAAAAAGAACTATACAAATTTAAACAGTAGCATAAAAATGAGTACTGAAGTGCAATAAATTTTGCGCATTCAAAAAAATATATTTTTTTTATCCTTGATCAGTATATCATTATTAATATTAATTTAGTGGTTATTATATATACATATTTTAAAAGTTATCGCTGTCAAAGTACGTTGCCATGCGTTTGTTGGACGGTTGCTATACATTTATAGACGGTTACTATGCGTTTGTTGAGCGGTTGCTATGTAAAATATTTTTACAGCCTAAGCATAAAAGTGACACTTTACAGACTGTTAGCAGTTCGTAAAGTGTCACCTTTAATATCAGTCGGCAAAAAACCTAATATTTCTTGAATTCTTACCGTCAGCAAGTATTGCTAATAAATATTCGATAATTATAAATTTGTTGATAATCTATGCTGTAGGTGCCGCTTCGTTGCAAAAGGGACAGATATTATATTCGACCCTGAAACTTCATCACTAACTTCACACCGGTTTAGAATTCTAACAAATATTATTTTACATTCTGTATATAGGTACAATTTTAGTTTGTAATATGAGAATAAAAGCAGATCGTGATCTAAAACAATTTTTACTTCCGCTAACAAGAACATGAGCAAATTGTGTACATACATGCCGCAATAATAAATTTAAATTTATTTTTATTCTGCTTTTGCTGAAACCGTGCTATTTTTAAATTATATATTTTTTAATTTGCTTACAGTTTTTATATTAATATTCTGGTCTAGTCGTATACATAAATATACCAATAGGTAGAGGATAATTATTTACAAAGTACTGTTACTATTCATACTAAAAAAATACAGTTAAAATATTCAATACCTACTTCACTTATAAATAAATGAATAATGATATTTTTAACCCAATTAATCTTCAATTATATTAACAGATGAGTGTAACGAAGTGCGGCAAAAAAAAATCGAATAAATTTAAAATATTACGGCAAATGAAAATTACGTATATCTACCTTTCCCACATAATCGATTCATTCAAAGGAATGTGGAAAAAACAAGCTGGGCATCATTTTGTTAATGTACGGTACATTCCATATTTAAATTTATGCTAATTGGACAATAAATTTTTAGAAATATTTGAAATGCACACAATTTTTTCGGATTTCATCATAGTTATCAATGGCTCAGGTTTTAAATTCTAGTAAATTGTAAACAAGTAAATAAATAAAATAATCAGAATTTCTTTTCGGTCAGTTTTAAAAAGTTTCGTACACACATAATAACAGATAATTTATATAAATTATTTTCGTATTTAATAATGGTAACGACAGCTCTAAATACATCAATATTAATATACACATCACGTGCACATTATGTTAAATAAATTCTAGGAATTAATTTACTTTTAGTACATAGCGCATAATAAAACAAGTTTACAAACATTTGCATGATTAAATATATAGTAACATAGTTTGAATATAATATTACAAAATTAAAATACATTTAAATAAAATTAATGTTATTAATATTCAATTATATAATATTTGCAAAAATATCAAACAATGTCAATAATTAAATAAAATTACTATTTACAATCGAAATTCCTATGTAATTGTTCACCATGTTTGTCCAGTTTAGTACTTTACAATACTTCAAAACAGTAAAAAAAGTATTTTCTATGAAAGTATTACGAAAGGTGTACATTAGTTATCAGTACAAGGTTTACTGCATGTTTAGTTATCTTATTATTATGAAATAATAGTAGCTAAAGTGCTAAAAAATAAAATTTACAGATACGTACAACCTTCTATAATACACGAACGAATTATTCTAACTTAATACGTTATTTAGAAATTCAACAAATGATATTGAACTCAGTTCCACCCACATTAATTTAAAATATTTTTATACATTTTTCTTGTTAAAATAACATTTTATAATAATGGAAAGGTATTTCTTATTAATTATTTTTTATTGTTATCAATATTAAAAGGCAAAAGTAGACTGCAAGTAGTAAATTACTCCGAGTAAAAATCACTCGCATAATTAAAATTCTTTACCGGAAACTGGCTTATAAATATTTAACGAAGTAAAGCGTTTTTATTTCTGTATAATGGCCAGTCCATCTCTGGTAAAAGCAGATGATTAAATTGACAAATTTTGTACACACCTTAAATGCAAATATACTGTTTAAATTTTGTAAAATAGTAAGGAAAAATTATGAAGCCTACAGGTGTTTCAAAAATTCTTTTAAGATCAAATATGACCTTGATAAATTGAAGGTGTGATCAGGTAGGTTACATTATGCTTTTCTTATTATAAACGCAATACTAAAATTATTTCTTTAATTATTAATAACTTTCTGTAGTAAATAAAGTTTCCTAGAATAGAACTACTACATTATTTATAAAAAAAAACCAAAGTTATAACCTAAATTTAAATAATAACGTCATCTCTTACCTTTAATTAAGAAGAAAATATTCCAAATGTTTCAAGAAACACCACAATATAGTTCAAGAGTCTCACACTTATTAAATATTTACAACTTCATCACAATATTAACACGAAACAAAAATTAAAAACTTAATATTTGTTCACAGACAAACAGCAATACTCATCTTCTGCATTCCAGTTCATGAACTGTCGTTTGTTGTTACATAAACACACACGGAGCGATGTGGTGACGCTAGTGTATGGCTGATAATTGAAACAAAATTTTAATTTTCTCAATTATTTTCTGGTATTTCACATTTCTATTTATTAACAAACGTACAATAGGTTTATGTTTAAAGCATGTATAGTGAATTAATAAAGCTATTATAATTTGCAAAATTTCACGAAATAGCAGAGTGGCAACACTGGATATACATGTCATTTCTCTAAACGTCATTTTATTTGGCAAATGCCAAATACCTATTTTAGGCACGTGTTATTTTCTTTCCCTTATTTAACTAATTTATCTCCATTTATTTAAAACAATGGACAATGATTTACATGTGTATACTGACCAAGCGGATAAAGCGGTAGGAATCTTAATTTTTCAAGATACATACATTTTTTAAATCTTTTACTTTTAGGAAGCAGAAATAATATACTTATTAAAAGAAATACAAAATTTTAAATCTTGTATAGAAAATGGTGAGGGCTTTGTTGATGAGTCGCCCGAAGTTTTGAAACTTGCATCAGAAAATGTAAAACTGAAACACCGTTTATCAATTTTGAACCGGGTAAATATACATAACCTAACATATGGTTACAGATATATGATGAAACTTTTTATTTACAGGCTATTGCAGCTGAAAGTAAAAAATCCGGGAAACCAAAAAATACTTCCGGAATGTTGAGCATCCAAGAAGAATTAAATAACATTTTTAGTCATGCCATTAATGCTGCCTTTCCAGATATTCCTGATGCACCGGTAGTTATAGCATTATCTGGAAATAATCCTAAGTTTGGCGACTATCAGTGCAATTCTGCTATGCCTATTGCTGGCATTTTAAAAGCACAAGGTACTGAAATTAATTCTGATGTAATTATACATACATAACGTCACGCTATATCCCACTCAGTGGAGTAGCACGCACCCAGAAACACAGTCAATCAACAGTCATTCCTACATGCTCGCCTATTCTTCACACTCGTAATCATTCGTTCACGCAACACACCATCTAAACTTAATCATTTATTCCTCATTCATTTTCAATCTCATCCGCATATATTAGTTTCACCAACCTTTCATTTGACATTCGCTCAAGATGTTTAAACCATCTCAACTGACTAACACTTTCTTAACATTCTTCTCAATGCCCACACACTTTTCTCAAATATCTCATTTCTACATCAGTTATACGTCGTTCATGCTTTTTCATTTACACCGACCATTCGGAATCATGCACCAATGTAGGCTCTAACATACATTCATGTTTCGAGCAAATGTACCCAAAGCACCCAATATCTTGCACCCTGCAGACACTCACCTTTCATTCTCCCGGTCAATATGTTCATCCCTCGAAAACATTCTACTCAAATGTACAAATTCATTCACGCTTCCATCACTTTACATTTATTGACATTCAATAACATTTAAACTTTTCGCTAGTTCATTTATGCTCATAAACATTCTCTCAATTGCTGTTCAATTTCACCTAATACAACAGCATCATCCGCATAAGCTAACGCACTCATTATATGTCCACCAATACGTACACCATCCATTCCATTCAATTCCACTGGTAACAAAACATTCATAAACAAATTAAACAACCAAAGACACATTCAACAACCCTGTTTTACACCAACATCTATACGAAGCCAAATATCAATCATCCAGCAACTGATGGAATTGTGAAATTTTAAATGATCTATTTTGATAGGAATAAAAATGTCTCCAAGAGATATTGCAAACAAAATCCTTGAAAAGGTCGAAAAGAGCGAATTAATCGACAAATTGGAAGTAGCAGGTGCTGGTTTCATTAACGTGTTCTTGAGCAGGGGCCCGGGAATTAAAACGCTCTCTAGTTTATTGCTGGAAGGAGTGAAACCTCCTCCTTTGAATGAGAAACATCGAATTTTGGTGGATTTTTCTTCACCGAATATTGCTAAAGAGATGCATGTGGGTCATTTAAGGTCGACAATTATTGGAGAAAGTACGTGTCGTCTTTTAGAATTTTTAGGACATGATGTACTGAGAATAAACCATGTTGGAGATTGGGGTACACAATTTGGAATGCTAATTGCTCATTTGCAAGACAAATTTCCAGACTACAAGTAATACTAATATTTGTAAACAATATTCTATAAATTAATATTATTTAAAACATAGGGATAAGTCACCACCGATTGCTGATTTACAAGGATTTTATAAAGAATCGAAGAAAAGATTCGATGAAGACCCGGAATTCAAAAATAGGGCGTATGCTTGTGTTGTGAAATTGCAAGCTTTTGATCCCGATTACAGCAAAGCGTGGCAGCTCATTTGCGATGTGTCCCGAAAAGGTATGAATATATTATTATACTCCTACATTTTTTCTACTCTCCGTATTAAAATGTTATTTATCTTACAGTAACAATTATTAGTGTACATTATTCATTTGTTTTTAGTAACTAAAATAATTTTTTTGTATTACCAGTCCAGAACCTGCACTTTTGCGAGTGCGAGTATATTTTGACAACCCAAGCCGAAGGCGAGGTTTGCAAATTTTGAGCACTCGCAAAACAGTTTCTGAACGTGTGCTACACATTATTTTTCGTGACGATTTTGTTATAAATGAAATTACTTGAAAAAAATCGGTGGCATTTACTTAGTTGATATATAATTATTGGTTGTGCACTGTAACTGAAAATTTAATTATAATTACATTTGAGCTTACAATTAACTATTTAGCTCTAAAGTTGCTGGAAATCTCTAACCTTCAAGCACTCAAATATTAAATAGAATTAATGTTTTTGGATGGAGGCACGAAAATTTCATTTTTCTGTTGTCTTTATTTGCGGTCGTAGAAAAAGGATAATATGTTACTCGTTTTATAAACTCTTTAGACACTCGCTTGTTATACACTTGCTTTGTTCGTTCCCAAAAAAATTGTGATTAAAGATACATTTACAGAACTTGTACAATAATTCAAACTAAAGATTAAAATTTGTCTCAGAATTTCAAAAAGTGTACGATCGTCTCGATATAACTTTAACTGAACGAGGTGAATCCTTCTACCAAAAACGAATGGAAAGCATTGTAAGCGAGTTAGAATCCCAGGGCTTTTTGATAGAAGAAGAAGGCAGGAAAATCATGTGGAGCAGTGAAGAAAAAGAAGGAATTCCAATGACAATTGTAAAATCGGACGGTGGATTTACTTATGATACGTCTGACATGGCGGCCATCAAACATCGTTTGCATGAGGAAAAGGCTGACTGGCTTGTGTACATCACCGACGCTGGACAGGTTCGATACTTATTTTTTTTTTTCTTTCTTTAATTGATATCGACACTATAGATAACCAAAATCGTCATTAAAAGTTCTGAAATCGGCCTTAGTAATTCATTATACTGCTATTTTGAGCAAAGCAGTGTTGACAACCGTACGGTAATTATTGTACAAGTAGGAAAATTTCGACAGGTTTACAATGTACAATAATAATTTTGTACGTAAAATGAAACAATATATGTAAATAGAACGAACTAATTAATTCCGATAAATAAGTTGGGAACAAAATTCATAATTGTAAGTGTTCTTGACCAAAACTTCAACGTCCAATGTTGGCAACACTGAGTACAATTTCCAATGTTTGACATAACTGACAGCTGTCAAATGTGTAAACTTAACCTATAAAATGTTTTTTAAAGTTGTTTCTAATTTTATATTTCAAATAAAATTTAATACGTATCACGGCACTGAAGTTCCTTTTTATTACTCATATGGTTTATTTGCCGAGGTCCATAGTAATAAAAATTAAAACTTTAGTGACTTGAACTGTAAATAACTATTTCAGGCGACACATTTCCAACTACTTTTCAAATGTGCCGCCAGGGCAGGAATTTTAAACCCGTCTGTGCATCGAGTTGATCATGTTGGCTTCGGAGTAGTTTTAGGAGAAGATAAAAAGAAATTCAAAACTCGATCCGGGGACACTGTTCGGTAAATGTTTACAGTTTATTTTACAAAGGGTAAAAAAATAAATGTATGAATAATTCCGTAGGCTCATAGATCTTTTGGATGAAGGTTTGAAACGATCTCTGGATAAACTGATGGAAAAAGAGCGTGACAAGGTATTGACTGCTGAAGAACTGAAACAAGCACAAGAATCAGTTGCTTATGGTTGTATCAAGTATGCGGATTTGTCGCACAATCGTATGAACGACTACGTCTTCTCTTTCGACAAGGTAAATATACTTCTAAATTTATTTACACTAAAATACGGATCAGATTACCATGATTACAAAACTTAAATTGTGAAAGATGAAATTTATTTGTACACAATTCTTCTTGAATGTAAATAGCAATGATATTCCATATTTAAAAATATATATATTTCGCTTAATTCTAATCGCACAATACTAAAATAACTCGCAAGTGACAGAAGAAATATTTTTTTAAGGCTATAAACAAATTTGAATGTTATGAAGTTATTAGTGAATTTGAACTTCTACTTTTCCAAGACACATTGAAGCCACAAATTAGCGGCGTCTCTATTTGACAGGCGGACACACAGTTCTTCTTCATTGTGCTACTGTAACCTGTGTGTGTGTGGCTTGAATGTGTCCTCTGTGTGTCCATGTCTGAACATGGCTTACATAAAAAAAAAACATTACAAGCAAATTTTAATTCTAATTTTTATATTTTAATTTTACGTTTAGTACAATTATATATTTTTCTTACAGATGTTGGAAGATAAAGGAAATACGGCTGTTTATTTATTATACGCTTACACGCGAATTCGCTCCATTGCACGTACTGCCAACCTAAGTGCCGAACAAATCAAAGAAGCCGCGAAAACTATAAACGTTGCGTTGGATCATGAGAAAGAATGGAAATTAGGAAAAACTCTTCTTCGATTCCCAGATATTCTGCTTAAAATAACAAAAGATTTATGTTTGCATCACCTCTGTGAATATGTTTATGAAATATGTTCCAGCTTCACAGAGTTCTATGATTCTTGTTATTGCATTGAAAAGGATTCAACAGGTAGGTGTAACATTTATTAGGTTATACAAAATCAATATATTATGCATGTTTTTGTTTTGTTTTATTTCAGGAGAAGTGAAAAAGGTGAATATGGGTAGAATATTGTTATGTGAAGCAACAGCTTTAATTATGGCTAAATGTTTTGACATTTTGGGCCTGAAACCCGTTTCACGAATGTAGACATAAGCCATAAAGTGTTAATTAAGTGAAAATTCTTTTAAAATATTTGTTGCTATTGAACTTTTTATAAAATCGTAAGCAATAAAATAGAATTGAGAAATAAGCTTTATTATTATTTTATATACATTAAGGTAAATAATTGTGTATATCTTATATGTGTAAAGTAATTTAAAATTATAATTATATATTCGTTGGGCAAAAATCGTACCTATTTTAAAAAATTGTATTTGGAATCATGAATGCTAATACAGCAAATATTTGTTTGGTAATGTAATGCTTAATACTGACTGGTAATTTTTGTTTGTTTTGGTGTGGATTTTTATTTTTATTTATCCGCCATCAAATTGTCATATAGGTCATGTAAAAAGAAAATAATTGGTCAATTTTAAAAGAAAAATTTATGATTGGTGATCAACAATAGATTATATATCATTGTGTTGATTAGAGTTAAAGTACAATTCATATTTTCACAACATAATTTTTTTGTAGACTTAAGTAATTTCTTATTGTTTTATTGAACTATAATTATATCGTTACTATTAAACATTTTACTAAAATCGTTCTGTTTCTTGCCCAGTTTGCACGAATGTACAAAGATATTAATTTTGTAACTTCTTAATTTAACATCAAAATGTACGCTTATCAGCACGAACCAAACATTTTACGTACTAATATTATTGAATTGTACGTCTACATAATAAATTGATATCCTTTTATGGACTTTTAGTAAATACAAATTTATCTATTCTAAGAAACTCCGTAATTCCAGAATAGAATTAGTTCTTGTAAGACAAAAAATTATGTGGATAAATAGTGATCTGAAATTCAGTCAAAGATTATTTTCTATAATGCCGATGTTTCAGAATGATTCTGTTTTTTGACTTACTCAAGTTACATGCGAATTTTGCTTATGTGTTTAATTTATTTTATCTAACGACTTTTCTGTATTTTGACAGAGTTAAAGCTTTTAGGTGCATTACTAATAGTAGCCATATGTAATATTATCAAATAAACTTTTTCTACTATCCTTGAAGAAGACAGAAGTGGTGTCGAAACGTTGGCATTGTAGAAAAAAGATCTATGACTGTATCTCCGATCATTATTTATCCGCACCACTTCTCCAGTCGAACAATCAACTCTTCACAAAAAATAATGTTATCTTTTGATAGTGAACTTATCGCTTTAAAAAAGGACTCCGAAGACGACATCCGCTAACAAAAGAAGTCTTACAGATCATTGTATTGGTGACTTGAGTATTTAACAGTAGGTAACTAGAATGTTAAAAATGCATTTGGTATAAGACAAATAATTCATGCGCATTAATTTTATTGTTAAATTAAGAATTAAAAAAATGAAATAACATATTTAATTACACTATACATATGCTATAAAATGTTACTTTAATGTATCAGCTATAAAATTATTATTTATTATAACTTTATGTGCTATTGTTAGAATACAGTTTGGTTTCTTTAATATTTATAGTATTCTGAAAATTTAATAGGCTATCTTCAGGTAAAATATTCATCAAATTTAAATTTTATAAACAAGTCGATTATTCACAAACTTTTTTACCTACTGCTTGTGTGTTGAAAGCAATTCTACTCACCGTTTAAATTTCAAACCATTAGATTTGTTTATGGTCTCCAAAAACAAAACAAAACTATATTTTATTGCCTTATCAATCAACATATAGACGACCAAACAATCTTGGTGAATTCGTTTTCGTCTCAACTTCGCAAGTTGCAAGAACTAAAAAATAAATAAATATTTCATACAGTTGCGTTAATAAATTCTTTGGTTCGTGACAACAACTGAGTCACAGGAAATGTATGAGAACTGAAATGGAATGTAACTCTAGGCATATCGGTTCGGCACCTGGCAGTGGACCGTTGTTATTGTTTTATAATTTCATTTCTTAGTTACGTTACAGCGATAACGTTGGTTTTATTATTGTTATTATTAAGAGTTCGTTAAATATCATATGCTGGCTGCTATTTCTAATCAGAATTATTTTATCACAGTGCAGTGTAGTTCGTTCCGTTTGCAGCTGCAGCTTTAACATAGGTATGTACATGAACGTATTATTGTCAGTATATTTTGCTTTTAATTTCTGTAATTCATACAATTTATTTCAGTTACTTGATAGCTTATTTCATACATATTAGGTTATTCTAAATTCTCCCGTTCTATTAATACTTTCAATAAAAAAGTTTATAATGCAATAATCAATTCGGTACAATTATGGATTCATATTAATAATTATGATATTTACAGAAAATGAGTGATAAACGCCAAACTTGTGCAAAGTTAAATGATGTAAAAGATCAACCAATTTATAGTGTTTACAGGTAATTATCATTTTAGTTTTAAATTATTAGTAATATTTCTATGTCATTTACAACGTATAAATCGATTTTAGTTTTTTCATCTTTTATGTTTTCCGCGTCTTGTATGCATCATCCATAACCATCATGTGATGTTTCTCTGGTAACCAATCATTGCTTTGAAATCTATCTTCTTTAAAACTTAGAAATTGGAAAAGGAGAACGATGTATTTTTCATTTACTTATATCTTTCTATAATTGGATAGTCAATATTATAATTATGAATTTCAAAAGTAGTATTATTTTTCCAATAGTTTTACAATTAGATTTCAATACATATTCGTAAAGTAAAAGATAAATTTTGTAGATTTGCGGATCTGGGATTTATTTAGAATAATTTAAATTACACTCCAAATCCAAACCAAGTTTAGTTCATTTTACAATTTAATTAATTGTGAATTCCCACCATCCATTCATTTTGTAACATACCTTACTGCAAATTAATTAAATAATCAACTTAAGTGATTAATTGAACTATAAATAATAATATGGCATAAATTAGTTTGATTTACACCATCGATTATTCCTACTAAAAAATATTAATAGCCTTTCGAATTGTGTTTGATTATTATATGATTGGTACTATTTTTGCCAGAGTTAAAGCCAGCGGCAATCCTTCAATCATCATCCAAGCTCAGGGTAGCTGCATGGTGGATGGCCATGGAGTGCTGAGTAAAGAAGCACTGCTGACGGTGAAGGGTGAGATGGGTGAAAACGTCGCCAGGTCTATTGCCAACGGCCGTTCTATGCATTTCCATGTAAATATGGAGGGCTTGATGAGAAATATAAGCCAGGTACATATTAATAATAGGTTTTTGATAATTATGAACTACCTTCTAAAAAATCTGTTGTGTGCAATACCTCCCGCTACAGATTTCTTATCAAACAACGCAGGAACATGGACTACCACTATCAAGAACCCTCATCCCTTCAAAAAATTTAGTTTTCAATTATGACACATGCCAACAAAAGACATTTTTCAAACTGCTTTTCAAATGCACATATTAGCAGATTTAAAGGAAATTGTCAAAACATATATATTTCCGAAATCGATACTAAAGTACACGATATCACTCCGCGAAGTTAATAGTAGCTTAAGTAAAACTTTATAGACTCTTATGTCAAAATTTAACTTTACGGGCTCAATTGTCAAACTTTTAGCACTACCTAAAATAAAAACATATTATTCTATAATACTATTGGTGAATTCATTTATTATTTACCTTTGATAATAATTTATCGGATTTAATGCAGACCACATCTAAGAACATGTAAATAATAATGAAAATTATATAAAAATATTTGACACTTTAACAGTACTTTTGTTATCACAGCGATCCCCGTCGCAGCAGCTAGTTGACTTTTTATAAATAGATAATGCTATTTACTTATGTTTTTAATTAATAATTTAACGATTTCGGAAAAAATATAATGTATACCTAGGCACTAAAGTATTTTTTTATTACTCATATAGTTTATTCTATTCCATATTCGTAATAAAAAATACTTTATTGCCTTGATACAGAAATAACAATTTTTTAACGTGGTTTAGTTCGTATATGGTGACAGTATGAGAAAAATGTTTCAAACAACAATTGAAGATAATATTTGAAAAAATATTCTGAACCATAATTTACTGAGATAATTCAAAATAACTTCATAGGGCTTCAATTAAAGTACCACTTCCGGTTATTGAATTGTTATCAAAACCTAATCTTCCCAAAAAGATACAGTTTACTAGTTTTTGAGAAACCGAAACTCCAGAGCTCCACAGAGACTGACAGACAGATACACACACAGACATCATAGCGAAACTATTATAGTAGTATTCTATGGACCTTAAAACGTGCTTATCCACTGAAAATTCACTATCGAATTCATGATTCCTAATACCTAACTTACAGGATGTGGCGGGAGGTAAATAAACTAGTAGAAATATTTTTTGGTCAAATATCAGATGCGAAACTGAAAAAAATATAACAATATATTTTTCTAAGAGAATTCTCTGCAACCTCCGGCATATGATACATTTATTTTAAATCATACTGAGGAATTTAGGAGTGACTGCCATTTAGTGTTTTAATTATTATCGTGATTTATTTTATAAGCAAAATAAATTAACATTTTATTTTCATTTCTGACAAGCAAAATAAAATAAATTTTGTATGTATGTTTATATTTTTTATTAATTTATTTGTTACAGTGTAATGGACACGGAAGAAATGTTGTGGAGATTATTGGCCCAAAAAGACCTATTAAAGAATAATTCAGTAAAATGTAACGATTTAATAGTTGTAGTATTAGAGATCATTTATGTAGATGATCCCCAGTAGTATTTTATACCAGTAGTTTGATTTTATGTAACAAATTAGTTTATTCATATAATATTTTCAATAAATTAAATTGTCAAATGTAGCTTACTCATATTTTTTACCTGTACTGTGAATCAATATTTTAAGCAACTATTTATGCAAGTTATAAACCAAATATTCTTACAATTGGCAGATACGTGCGAGACAACTAGCAAACTGGTTGAAACAATACAAAATACTTCTTAATTTCTCATAATATAGCGTTGGTTTGGTACAGTGAGTCGTGAGCATTTGCAGTGTACGTATAATTTTTCCTGTGATTTCTGAATTAGTGTTATAATACTTTAATATAAATGTGACGTTATTGAATTAATTTATGCCGTATACTATTAGTGCGTGTTCTCGTGTTTTGTTTATTAAGTGTATTGGTTATTCTGAAGTAAAGACAGAGCCCGAAATTCCCCACATCTTTGCTAGTAGCTGTTTTCTACCAGTCTTCTCAATGTAAGTACCTACCTATACAGTTTATGATATTAAAATATGTATAAAAATTTTCAAATTCACTGCGTTGTTATAAATAATTATTTATTGAACAAATAAAGATAAATACAAAATACGTACAAAAATAATTTAACGGGTTTCATAAAATTTATATACCACCTAAGCGGGTTCCGAGATCCGTTAAAAATGGCTCAAATGGTTTGGCAATGTTAACGTAATTGTCACTGGGTTTCTGAAAATAAGAAATATTTTAACATCTTGGACATTGTAAAATATTTAACAAAAACTATGATATAAAAGCCAAAAGGCCGCTACACATGTACAGGTTTATCTGTCTGCTATGCCTGAACAGGCATGCCTGCGATTGTATCTGGACGTATTGTTTAGTTTATATAAAAAGTAACAGTCAATTGCAAACAGAGAATTATGTTAATCATTCATACCAGCAAATATTTCACAAAAGTATGCCATATCTAAACATAAAATTATTAAATAAACTTCCACACATGTAAAAAATGTACCATTTAATATGTTTAGTGATGCTGTTCTAATTTGTAATGTCTATTATTACAGTATGATTGAATTTCTAGATGTAAATTAAATCGAAATGTAGTAGTATTTCATTTTTCTTAAAGCCAGAGCTATGACAGAATTTAGAAAAAAACTGCACCGTATGTTCGTATGAATGTAGATTACTGTAAAGTTTGGCCTTGTACAAGCATTGCCGAATTAAATAATTAAAATAGTTATTCTAGGGTCGTCCAGAAAATAAAGAACGATGTGGCGCAACTAAATAAAAACGAATGATATCAATACAAAACTTTATGTACACAGTTATAGTACACTAACCTATTTTTAATGTAATGGCTATAGCTGTCAAGTCATTTATTGTAACGTGATACCAGTTTTTAATGTTGATGTTACACTCTTCTACCTCAAAAAAACTAAGCCAGAATGTCACTGCTTCTTTGATGTCTTCATCGTTTGCGAACTTTTTTCCACCCAAAAATTTCTTTAGTTTTGGAAACAAGTGAAAATCGCTTGGCGCGTGGTCAGAGTTATAAGGAGGATGTCCAGATATTTCCCACTTAAGACGTCGAAGTTGATTTTTACTCGTTTCGGAAACTAAAGGAATTTGTGGGGGAAAACAGTTCGCAACTATGAAGACTTCAAAGATGCAGTGACATCCCGGCTAAGATTTTTAGCATCGGCTTTTAAAAACTAGTACCACATTATAACAAATGAGTAATTTACTGTACCTTTGTAAATATAGTTTTGAGTTGATATTTTTGTTTTATTTAGTTATGCCAAATCGTTCTTTACTTTCTGGGCGATCCTCGTAGAATGTTTAAATCACAACATTTATTTTCTAATAAATATTTATGATTTTGGAATAGATTTCAATTCTTAAAAGTATTAAGTCAACATTCAAGAAAAGCAGAAAGATTCTGACGTTTTTCAGTAATAATAACAATTTGAGTTGATTAAATTCTACAATTAATCGCCAATAGTAATTATATTTCAATTTGATCTTGAGGTAGAAATAGTACCTACTAATATGACATTTAAATAATTAGTTGCAACCACAAATTTAACAAAAAATACTGTGGTTTTTAAATTGTATCAATAATTTAAACCCGAAATAAAAGTTTTACGGAGAAATACATAAAATTGAACAAAGTAGTAAAATCAGTATTGAAACTTACTCCTACAGCATTGCTGAGAGCTGCCGATGTTCCTTCTGAAATACTAATAAATGCTTTGGATGCCGATCGAATTTGTCCACCGTCATTTCCATATTTTTCTTCCTCGCGAATTGTGTCTACTATTGGCTTAATTCCTCGTAATCTAGCCGCTTTCATTTGTTGATGTCCGTACGTGTTGTAACCGGGACCGTATTCTAAATCCGACTAAAAAATATTGTATTCGTTAGCAAAAATAGCAGTCAGTTAAGTCAGCGAAACAAAAGCAGCAGACATTCCAAATTGGGGGCGTGAGATAGTATGTTTGTTACAATTTGTAAGAACCGTAAAATTGTGAAGAAGTTGAAGTGAATCAAAAATAGTAAATTGAATGTCAATAAATGTAAAGTGTTGGTGTTTGAGAAGAATGATTTGGTGACTGATTGTAATGTTTCAGTGAATGGTGTGAGATTGGAACAAGTGCATGAATTTGTATATTTGAGTAGTATGTTTTCGAGGGTTAGATGTATTAATCGGGAGATTGAGAGGCGGGTATCTGTAGGGTGCAAGGTATTGGGTGCTCTGGGTGCATTTGTTCGAAACGTGAATGTATTTAGAGATGCTCGATGGAGTGTTTATAATGGTGTGTTTGTGACTACATTTATGTTTGGTATAACTGATGTAGAAATGAGATATCTGAGAGGTGTGTGAGATTGAGAAGAAAGATGTTAAGAAAGTGGGAATAAGTTAGTTGAGGTAGTTTGGATGTCTTGAGAGAATGTCGAATGAAAGGTTAGTGAAACTAATATATACAGGTGAGATTGAAGGTGAAGGATTGCATGGAGATCCGCGGAATAAGTGGTTGGATATAATTGATGGTTTGTTTACGTGAACGAATGATTCCGAGTATTTATAATAGATGAGCTTGTATAAGTCGCACTATGAAAGTGGTGTGTCGGTATAGGAATGTATGAAGAAGATTGATTGTGCTTTAGGGTTCGTGCTACCCCACTGAGTGGGTTATAGCATGACAGTATGTATGTATGTGTATAATAGATTTTTTGTCATTCTCCGGTTTAGAAATAAATTATGAGGTTATCTAAGCAAGAACTACAAAAATTACATTTTACATAGATTTAAACTCACCATATCATTGACTGGGGCCCCGTACACGATATGTATTAAAGCCAATGTAATAATTACTTGTAATATATTAATTGAAATCATGTTTCTTATATTGAAATATCACTCTGAAATAAAAAACTAAAGTTAATTAATATGTTTGTACACAAATTTGATTATTTATCTACTCATATATTTCTAGATATGATATGATATCTTCTTCAGTTTTAGTTATTCTAAACTGGGATGTGGAAAATGCCAAATTGGTTCTACAAATACTGAAGAAATTTGGAAATATTGAATAGGTACGGTTTTGTCACACTAAAGTGTATACTTGTACTTCTAACATATCGATTAGTAATTAGTTAATAGACAGTTAATGTCATTGTGTAGTAAATTTAGCAATTATTTTCATGTTTCGCTAGAAACAAGTAGGTAGAAGGTATTTTAATGTTATATTAGTTCAAGGTAAATTTTGTCATCTTTCCTAGAATTTCTCAATGCAATGAAAAAGTATGAAGCATTAATTGTATTATGTAACGTTTCTACTAATTATCATTTGAAATTTTTTCAGATTGTGTTAAATCTCGCATTATTTCAAGGTAAACTAGAAAATATTTCTAGTATATTAACAAGTTTTTAGTATATTTAAAACTTAAGGTCTTTAATTTTTTGAAAATACACACATTTTATCTAGTTTTTATACTGTTCATTAAAGTAATACTTAAAACTATTAATAATAAGTAATTAGTTAAAACTAATGATTATACTAATGTTGCATTATTTCGTTTTATTGACAATAAAAATTAAAGAATGAAGTATATAATATTCAACAAATTACAAAATAAATAACAAAACTTGTTAAACAAATGTATTTCAGCGAATAATTAAAATCAATTTGATGTTATATGCAGTAAATAATTATTGGAACTACAACCTTATCTTATTCTTGGAAGGATAGTTTTACTTAGGTATGTTTAAACTGCTTAATAAAATTTACACGTTCTAAGAAACATATAATCAATTTATGAGCTCATATTTTAATAACAAACAAAGCACAATTAATATTATTGTTAAAATATGTATTTATATTTGCGCGAGAATATAATTTTTAATTTGATTTCCGTGAATATATGTTTAAACACAGGAATATTAAATTGAAGCAAAATGTATTTTCTAACTTACCATCAAATCATACAATATTTACACAAATAAGACAACTTTTGACCGTCCAGTTAGGGACTCATTCACAAAATAACTTTCAGTTTTGCTGTTTCTGTTTTGCTCGATGCGCGAAGACGAACATTGGTCGATAACCAGTGGTGGTGCCAATATTTTCATTAAGGACAAATTCAGTGGCGTAGACATATACGTAATTCGCATGCCGCTTTTGTTTATTGAAAATAAGAATAAAAAATGGTGTAACGCCCTTGGTTTGTATACTTTCTCTTGTTGCGATATTGCTTGCCAGTGTTTACTATTAAGTTACTTGGCATGTTGAAATATCATTAAGTAGGAATAATTTGACGTAATACTGTGCACTTATTTTAACTGTAATTACAATGTCAGTACAGTGGCGCGCACCGGTAATTTTTGCAGAATCGACACATCAAATATTTCATGAACCCATTATTTCAGTGGTGCGCTACCGAAAAGATGGCCACTCAGTGTCAGCTGAGTATAGTATGTTAGTGTTAGTGTCCTGTCAGTTGCATCTGTCAAATATCAAGCCACAGTATTTCTTTCATGTTAAGTTCATAAAATGAGTGTAAAATAGAGAGGTAAACTTATTTATACTATGAAAAATTGTAGGAACATTTATAGTGCAGATAAAATAATATTATTAGATTTTATCCGATTTGCAACTGACAGCTATTCAAATTTACCGCCTCATACAGCTACTGCCAATATGGCCGCTCAGCTAAGGTCATCGGTCGATGTCAAATAAAGATCGAAAGTGCCGACAACGAGTATCGTTCCTGTATGAATTCTTATACCGTGATTTTATTGGGGAAATAACATAACTTCTACTTATTCCATCAGACAATCAAACAAAGCCTGTAATAAATTAAATAAACGCAAATAATTATGTTGCATTTTGACTTTCCTCTCTGTTTAGATACTATATGATCATATCTTCGTATGTACGATTTCTAAACAGTATAATAGAAGTTCACGATAAGTGTAAAATCACGAAATTAGTTGTTGCCATTTAATGATAATAATAATGGCTGGTTAATACTGGATTTAATTTACAAATTTAGATTTAGAAATTTTGAATTTAAATTTGCGATTTACCTCCTGATACATACGGAATTTGTAAAACTTGAAATCTGCCAATCAAGATTAGGTTACAGATTTTTGACATGTATATTAAACAACAAAAAATAACCTGATATTGTCATATGTGATGTTCTTCAATCAAAGATATTAAATTAATATCATATTTAACACTCTCTGTATACATATTATAACATTATTTTATAAAGATTATAAATAAATCAATTTGACTAACATTATTGAAACATTTGACAGTTGTCACAGTTAATTTTTGTTTCCCCAGTCAGGTTGATTACTTTGTGGATTGATTGGTTGGATATAGAAATTTAAATTTAGAATATAAAATATGGTGATATTTTAAATGTAAATTACAAATCTTTAAATTTGTAAATCCAGCAAAAACCAATAAAGGTATTTCTATGTATTTTATATATTTAAAAACCAGCACCAGCCATTTAGATTTGAAAATTTGGTAGTGAGTGACATTTTTATTATTCTAACTAATAAGTAAAGTAGAAATTGAGAAAATAATTTTATTGAAAATATTACAAAATATAAAATGTTTATATTTAACATGTATAACATTGGGATAATTGCTTAAAGCTTAAGTTTAATATAAAAGAAAAATAGTTCCGTATTTTCTAATCGAGATACGCCACTGCAAATGAGGAAACAATTATACGACTCAATACTGCAAAATTTCAGTAATTTCGCATCCAAATTAGAGTCATTACAATAGGTACTAATTGTATTTATGTTAGAATATCAAACATGTTTCCTTCCTCGTCCTCATCTGCTGGCACAAACAGTTCCAGCCACCGCGTCCTTCACACTATTTGTCCAGACTCTAAAATTGGTCTGCTCGTAGTTAAGTGTCCCGTATAAGAAGATCGGCATGCTATTTGTCATCATCCAAACGTTGCCCTCCTGGTCAATTTTTACGTCGCTGGGGTAGATCATCTTCTGCGCGTCTTGATGCACCAAGCCCTGATTCTCGGGAGTGAGGGGTTTGTTGACGTTCCAGCAGAAAAGACCGTTTTTACTTACTTCGCCCATGAGCATGATGTCGGATGATTGGTGCAGCTCATGAGTTGATGATTGGCCGTTTTGACCACGTTCGCCGACAGTCTACGGAAAGATGAAATCAGTGATTTATAAAATTTAATGCGATTTCTACTAATTAGAGATCTACAGGCTGCGACGTCATTGTGTTTTTCCCGAGTTCATACTTTTAAATCTCTCCAATTTGAAATATTTGTTTCTGCAAACTACATGCTTATAAAATAGTTGGAAAAGAATATGAAGATATATTTATTTATATAGAAAAATTACTATATGAGTACACGGAATACGTCAAAGTAATTAGTATAAAATAACAATTTTATTTTTAGGTGTACAAATAATTGCCTCTGGCTATTGTACTAGTACCTAATTAACGGGAACCTGCTTTATTCATTTCTAAATATTTCATTTTTACATTATTATTATCGGTTTTAGTACTACGAGCACTGTTCTTGGGTAACTAACGCAGTAGAAAAAAATATTAAATTATCAATTCATGTCAATAATATTTCAAACGAAAGAATATGAAATTTAACTGACTGTTGGGCGTATTCTATAACGTAACTGTTAATTTTTAACGATTCGTTAATAGCTATTTACGTCATTAGGCCGGTAGCTATGCATTTACGGACGAGCTAGTATATCACGGGTCGAGCCCGGCATGGCGATACATATAAACTAACGAGACCTTAAAATTTACATTTAATGTAGCTGCCGGCCATGCGCCGTATAAAATTTTTCTATATTCTCAATAACTATTTTAAAAGTAAATAACTTAGAATAATTATTTAACCGGACGTCGTCAAGGTCCCTGCGATGTACTACCGGCCTAGGCCGTAAAATCATACCTAATGTACTCGTTACTAAGAAGGTATATAGTTATTTACAGTTCAGTATACAGAAAATATTGTAACCTATAAAAAACATATGTCAAATGAAATTTTAAATTTTTGTTTAGTGAAGTTTGTTATCATTGGTTATATTTTTTTTGTATATTGAACTATAAACAACTATCTACCTACTTAGTAACGAGTCCGCTAGGTTTGATTTTACGGCCTAGGCTGGTAGTACATAGCAACGAGTTTGACGAAGTCCTGAAGGTATTTGTACCTTTAACAACGCATCACAACAAACTTATTCAAAACAAACACGACACAATAATTCTAAATTATTTGCTTTTAAAATAGTTATTGGGTATACAGAAAAATTATATACGACACACGCCCGGGAGCTGCATTTACGGTCTGGCCCGTAAATACTTAGCTATCAACCTAATGACGTAAATAGCTATAACAGGCCGTTAAAAATTAACAGGTAAGTTACAAAATACACTCCTGTGTCTATTAAAAATAAAATCAAACCGAGATTATGTAGAAAGAAAATATAAAACAGTGAACAGATTATATTGAGTATATTTTAAATATAATATGAAGTAAGAGAATATATAGTACAGTGAGCCACTAAACTGTGTATAGTGGTGGTTGGTTCGAAACTGAGCCGTGGTTTGCAAATGTGAAAAGATAGGGAAAACACTACACTTATATGAATTATTTAGCTGTTATAATTTTCTATATTGAAATCTGAATATTACTGGACTGGAAAAGTTATAAAGGAATAAATAATTGGGTGAGTATCAACCCTTTTAATTAATTATTATTTACTCAACGTTTCGACCTTACATAGGTCATCCTCAGATATGAAGCGTCAATGTAAAAAACAAAGTAATTAATTAATGATGTAGTTGTCATGTTACATCTTTGTATTTTACATTGCCGCTTCATTCTTGAGGAGGACCCCATGACCTATGTAAGGTCGAAACGTTGACTGAATAATATTGTATTAATAGGATTGATACCCATCAAATTATTTATTCCTTTATAATAACAAATGTTTAAAAAGTTGCATATTAATATTAAAGAACGAGTTTCATCATTATTATTTTAATTTAAGAGAATGGAGTTCCCCTTCGAATAAAACAAAAAAGATCTTTATACTCTTGGTTCTTGGATGATAGATACTCTCTCGATTAGCCAATTCTAAACAGCTGTTTATTATGTAAATATACATTGCTGAAAAAAAATAAATTAATGTGGCACTTCGTTTACGATTGCCGTTAAATTTTAATACAGCGATTAATGTGATCAAGGGACATCCAAATAAACTAGTCAAAAATGAACCTTATACAAAAATGAAAGGAAACCATGAAAAAAGTGTCTTTTTTTTGTTCGACAACATTTTACAGAATAAAGAGTACTTACGCGAAAATCTGTGCCATGGAAAGACCTCGTCGCCAGATCCCTATCCTTCAGGACTCTAGTACTAACACTAAACTCTTTCGTACTAGCCATAGGATGGAAGAACGCCGTTCTGTACCCATCAGCATTAACTTTAGACAAAGTAATACTGAATATCCCATCATTCCACATGAACTGATGTCCTCCGATGTTGAATTCTCCTTGCAGGGGATCTAAGAAGAAGTAGTTGTGTGCTACTCTCCAAGCATCATTCTGCTTCCAACTATATACCATAGTCTTGTAGTTTACAAGATCGGGGATGTATGCGAAAGCATCATCGCAGGTGCTCTTGGTTACATCGACGGTTACGCTGGCTAGAGTGGCTTGGGCGTTAACATCGGAGACGCTGAATGGAAACCGGCGAATTACTTTGTCAGTTTTGAGGTCTACGACGACTAGAGCGAATTGCTGGATTTGTTGACGTCCGGCTGAAAGTTTTTGTGAGGTTAGAAACTATTTCGGACACAAGATTATAAAGCTAGAAAGATTTCATTCCCCATCTTAACCATATGTCAACGAATCGATATCCACTCAAGAACATAACGAAGTATAAATAGTAATCAAATCACCAAAGAAATCATATTTGAGTACATAATAACTCTACAATAGTATATTGTATATCTAGTAGGAAAATGAGACATTCCCGGACGACTGTAGTATTTTATTTTATTCAACTTCAATCTGGATGTTATTGTAAACTAAAATATTATCATTGTAAGTATTAATATCTACATAGTATATCAATCATGATAAATAAGATTAAAAAACTACAAAAATACGATTTCCGAACCGCAATAATTGAGAAATACCGGAAAATCAGAAACCGCTATAAACATTGTAAATAATATCCGGTGGTAAATATTTCACTTCTCAAAATAAGATTAAGAACAAATTTCCAACTTCATAGTCAAACACGTATTTTATAGAATTCATCATTTTTTGGTTCAATCCTTTAATCAAATTTATAACCGCAGTCTGCAAATTAATACATATGTGAATATTTACGGTTAATTAATATGTTACCTGGAAATATCGTTGTATAAGTATACAGGGTGTTCAATTTAAGTGTGCCACCATTGCTATCTCGAGAACTATAAGAGCTACAAGTTTGGTTAAATTAGCACAATTTCTATTTTACAAGACTATTTTAATGAGCTTAAAAAATATTTTTTTTAACCAGTACTCAAAATATGGGGTGCAACTTTCTTATTTTAAATGGCAACCTTTATTTTTTATTTGCTTATTCGATTGAGTATTTTTTCTGAATTCAATGATATTCACATGTAATGACCAAATAATACAAAATATTTGAGAAAAATGCTAAATTAGAAATGTATCATTTTTATTTAAATATGCCCATACAAAGTTTGCCATGGAAGAAAACCAATAAATCAAATGCAGAAATAATTGCAAAAACTGTAATTATGAGAATAATTATTCATTTTGTTGTTACAATACAGTAGTACACTTCAAAAAACTAATATTAACATTGTTTGATTTAATTGTTTTCTTCCATGGCAAACTTTGTATGGGCATATTTAAATAAAAATGATACATTTCTAATTTTGCATTTTTCTCAAATATTTTGTATTATTTGGTCATTACATGTGAATATCATTGAATTCAGAAAAAAATACTGAATCGAATAAGCAAATAAAAAATATAGGTTGCCATTTAAAATAAGAAAGTTGCACCCCGCATTTTGAGAACCACTGGTCTAAAAAAATTCTTGTTTCTCTCATTTTAATTGTCATAATATAGAAATTGTTTACCAATTTAACCGACCTCGTAGCTCTTATAGTTCTCGAGATAGCAATGGTGGCACACTTAAATTGAACAACCTGTATAATAAATGAATACTTTTGAAATGATGTTTTGATTTAAGATATAATATTATAATGATACAGAGGAACAAATAACTATTGTACCGAGAGCGAGGTCAATCTCGAGCGCGATAAAGGATTTCGCGGTCACTATTATGTAAATACAAATTTTATTAATTTTAAACAGTTTTATTGCAAATAGAAAGTTGACTTTCTAAGTGGCTATGGGATTGACATTTGATAAAAAAAACAATAATGTCAATTCTCAAGTGTCAAAATGATTGTTTTTACCCTATTTCGCGGCCGTTGTTAAGGTCAAACATACGCGTCGAAAGAACGAACCCTTTATTTTTTTAAAAAACAGCAAATTCTGTATTCTTTATTTATTTTCATGTTCTTTATGGTCCAACAACCTCCATTCGTCAAAATATCATGGATTTTTTACAGTGACTTGTACATTGCAATGTCAGATGAAGAACATATTTTCCTTGGGTTCGTTCACTCCCATGAATTATGTTTTGCAAATTCAAATTTCAATAAATTATTTCTTACAATTATTCTTATCGAAAAACAAAACAATTATTACTGTGAAGTCTTTGAACATTCTAGTATTTATATATGTGGATGAAAAGGATAACTGAAACATTCAACTATAAAAAACATTCGTTGAAGTCTAGTTGGTCAAAAATTCAGAATTTTGATACTGAATTTCTAATTCCCATGAACGACGACAGTAATGAAAATAATTCGTATATTTATAAATATGATCATTTATAACATACTAAGTTTATTTTCAATTTGAATTTACAGTTTTTGAGAAACAAATAAAAATATACCAAAAAACACACTTTTTGGTATATTTTTATTTGTTTCTCAAAAACTGTAAATTCAAATGTAAAATAATTTTAGTATGTTATAGACGATCATATTTATAAATATACACATTATTTGTATTACTGTAGTCGTTCATGGGAATGTGTGACATATATTTGACTACCTTGAAAATTATGTTCATGTATAATATGTAAACAAAATTGGCATTTTAAAATTTATTACAAAACTTTGGACTTTTATCTACAAACGTAGGTATAAAACATTAAATGTTTCATTTATTATAATAATGATATATTGTTTCAAAAAAGTCATGTTCATCTAGCGCTATCTTCAGACCGTATTTGCCCGGATGGTTCACCTTAATGGCAGAGAACAGAGGCCACGAAATAGGATACAAAAGAATTATTTTGGATTTTGCGGTCGTTACCATAATAACAGCCGCGAAATTCAATTTCGAGGCCTATTTTGCGACTGCGAACTGCTTATTTCGCGTTCGGTTGCACAAAAATAGCTATTATATATGTTTCATTTATTAATTTTTAATTTTGAATAAAATAGTATTCAAATTTCGATGGAAAAAATCATTACAGCCTCAGGTTACAGCTAACCTCAGTGCTTTGAGCCTTGGTTTAGTTTTGTTAACTTTCAGCTGCAATAAAGCATTTTCAACCTCGGCATGCAATACATTAAAATTTTGCACATTTGTGCTATGATTACTGTAGATTTTCTGAAGCCAATTTTTCTTGAATTTTTGTATTAAACATGTTTAATTTTAATTTAATTTAATATTCTACTATAAGCTAGGACACACATTTGTGTTAATAATTCTGTAGCAGAAAAATGAGCATAATTTTAACTAATCAAAGCATTGTGTCAGCAACGGCATTTATGCTTATGCTTATGATAGTAATAGCAATGCCTGCACCACTTACTAGGATATTCCAGCATTCCCATATCCACGAACCATAACCTGTCGCAGGCATCCACTGTGGTCCTGTACACTGACACCAGGGGCGTGTTCACATCTGTAGGGTTGGAAGGCCTGGGCGTGGTTAGCGAATTTAATTCCCAGGACGGGTATGGGGTGAGAGGAACATTGTGCCTTGTAGAGCAGTCCAAGTTCACGTAACTCAACGTGGCAGGGATGCCAACACGACGGCGAGGCACGGTGACGAAGAGGCGGTTCTTGTAGCGAGTTACGCCCATTGGAATGTTGTTTTCTTAAATTAAATTAAAATTAATTATTTCATATGTATGGACAGCGTTCATATCTTCAACGCGTCAGTAGTATATAAGAAGTGGTAAAATTCTAATTCTTCCTACAATTTATCATCAATTAAAATTAAAGAGTACCCATAATATATACAATATTATTTTTTACCACTAACCGCACTTCATACGAACAAAATATATCACTTACAGAGATCTGCGTAAGCAGAGTGCCACACCAACAATGGGTAAAAGGCGTGATGATGATGATATGATTTTTTTACTACTTGTCAGTATTCATCAACAACGTCAAATTTATAACTACCCAGCTAGCTAGAATATCGCGTTACCTATAGTACATAATGAAAATTTTTACGTCCTATATCC
This sequence comes from Poecilus cupreus, assembly GCA_963942605.1. Lineage (NCBI taxonomy): Eukaryota > Metazoa > Arthropoda > Insecta > Coleoptera > Carabidae > Poecilus > Poecilus cupreus. Next base: position 6,244,515 of record OZ012714.1, on the reverse strand, counting down.
TATAAAAGAAAGTAGGCACCGGCATATTAAAATTTAAATGATAGTTACGAAATTATCGATTTGAACGGTCAATGGGGTAAATAGCTCCGTGGTAACGTATCGGACTGTGGATCTTGACATCCTCAGTTCGAATCCCACTACCGACAGTTGCCAATTTAAATTTATCCCTGTGGTTCCTCCTCCACTAACAACTTTGGGTGCTATGACTTGATGGCTGGTAACCGCACTTCATACGCAAAAATATATCACCTGCCGAGATCTGCGTAAGCAGAGTGCCACACCCCACAATGGGTAAAAGGCGTGATGGTATATTTATTTTTATTTTATTTTATTTAAACTTTAAAGAAAGCATTAAAAATAAGTAGATAAATTATTTGCTTTAATGATGCAGCTGACGGAATCATTTTTAATTTTTAATTATTTTTATTAATATTAAAGATCAAGTGCAAGGCAATTATGCCAGTACCATGATAAGTACTCAAATATTAATATCTGTTGGTATCATGCATTAAATGTCAAAGTTGAGTTCTTTTTTGACCTTCCTAGAAATTTTCTTACATATTAATTGAGTGTTGTGTAATAATTAAAATAACATACACGATTCATTTAAATGACTTTTTTGTTTGAAAACAAACATGATGTTATTTATCTTTTAATACTTTCTTAAGTAATAATATTTCGTTTATTTATTATTTTCATACATGAACTTGGGAACGATGTTATTGACTTTAAAACCTGTTTTACATATTTCGTACAGGTTTGAGAAATTCTTTTTAAATTTTGTATGTAACTACAGAATAAATATGTGTATATATGCATTGCGCTAGCAAACTAAAAACAAATGAATTTAGCGTAAAGCTTTGATTAAATATACTTCAAAACTTAAATTAAAAATACATTCAATTAATCCTTCCATGCTACTGATTTAAAATTAAAAATAAATAAATAAAACAATTCAATTAAATTGAGTAGATAAGTAAATAACTCCATGGTATCGCATCGGATTGTAAATCAAGAGATCCTCAGTTCGAATCCCACAACTGAGAGTTATCATTTTAACTTTACTCAAGTGGTTTCACCTACATTAACATCTTTGTTATTTGTATATTTAGAGTGCAAAGTTATGCTTTGTCTCTCGGACGCGAATATTGAAACGTGAGCTGCAGGTGAACGTTTCAATCGTGTGAGTGCGACATACCGTGTGTCCCACGTAAAGGTTGGCATAGGCAAATAACATGTAAAATCAGTTTTTTGTAAATAAAAAGTGTCCGGCAAAAAATTATGCATCCAAATTTTATATCACAATAATTCCAATATCCTTACATCTTATTTAATACAGATTACTTTATTTTGATACTGCAATTTAATGAAATTAATAATAAAAAATCCAAATTTTCCGCCTACTCTTTTTATTGCTACTGACATGTAGTGTTTGCAATTTGTTTTAAATATTTTAATCTGTCACTGTCATCAAGAATACATTAAATGTCGAGAACCGTGTAAATATTATTAGAATGTATTATGGGGGCGCAGTGCAAGACAAATATCTGAATACACCACAGAAATGAACGCTGAATAATTTCCATCGCCGGAAATTGACAGTGACAGATTAAAATATTTAAAACAAATTGCAGGCACTATAAGTCAGTAGCAATAAAAAGAGTAGGCGAAAATTAGGAATTATTATTATTAATTTCATTAAATTGCGGTATCAAAATAAAGTAATCTGTATTAAATAAGATGTTGGGATATTGGCAGTATTGTGATATAAAATTTGGATGCATAATTTTTTGCCGGACACTTTTTATTTACAAAAAACTGATTTTACATGTTATTTGCCTATGCCAACCTTTACGTGGGACACACGGTATATTTTGCACTCGAATTATACACAATATTTTTCCGACGAATGCTTATACAAGTAAAACATTGATATAACTGCATTAAAATAAGCGCATGTATGACATTCCTCTCATATATTGATAGATGTTCTTTTACTTCGAAACCATGGTGATGAATTAATAATAATAAAAAAAAAATTTGTCGCTTATTGCTATTGGAGGCGAGTGACAAAGTAAAATTCCTCAAAAAACATCAACATTGCGTTGACAAATACAAGCATCAAAGGTAACTTTCTATAGCAGACATCGGAAAAATATATTAATTATCGAGATCTGCGAAAGCAGATTGCCACAACCAAAATAGTTAAAAGGCAAGATGATATATTTATTTATATTTAAGTGAAGGAATATTTTATTTAGTAATGATATTCATAGTTACAGTGCAAGAATAAAGATAATATACGTATAGTTAATTTGAAAACTAAAAAAGTTTTTTTGTGTACAAAATTAACTTCAGCTAAATAAAATTATTTCATTATTATTAAATTGTTTGTTGTTTTCGATTTCAATAATAAACTATGAGTAATTTCTGATTTCTTAAGAATAAAATAATGTGGCTTACCCAAGACATATTCAGGCGACTCTTCATCCTCTCCAAATCGATTTCTATAAGAGAAATAACCCCTTTTGGGCGCTTGGTAGGAATTGGGAAACACAAAATCTCCATTTCCATTTCCTCCACTACCTGCGCTATTTTCTGTTTTCCCGGGACAAACAGTTGAATTCTCCGGCCACGCATAGTTGATAAACGACCACGTGAATTCCTCTCTCAGTCCTGCAGACAGAGCACCCGTTGCCAAGCAACACACAAACAACAAACACGCAACTTGCGACATTATGTTTGATGAGACTTCTGACTTCGGCGAACGTTTGCCGAAGACTGATGGAACGCGAAAGATGCAATGTTTGTTTTGTATGTTTTCGTTGACCTTCAACTGAAAGGTTAGAGCAGCGGAATTCCGAGATTTGGATGTTTGCGGGAATGCATTACGCTATGGGAAATTATATCTTTGGGGAACTTTACAACCTTACTAAATAATAGTAACACAAAGGTACCAGAAACTACCATTAAGAGGGGTGTAATTCAATACTATTATTTATGAGAATGACGAATGAATTCAATGTAATTAATTTGCATGTTCGTGTTCACCTGTCAGTATATCTTTGCTAATCAGTATTAGTTGTTATTTTAAAATCTTACGTTTATCGGATGCACGATTTGATGTTGTTTAATTGGTAAAACCAACTATAGTACTTTTCATAGCCGGGTTTTTACCTCTCGCCGAAAGAGAGGTATAGGGGTCGTGAAAAAACTTAATTTCGAGATTTTGGTTTATAAACACATTTTAGTACCTTTATTATTTTCATGAGGATGTGTGTGTGTATGTACGTATGTGTGGATGGATGGATGTAAATGCAGAATTTCATTCATATGCATTTTTTTCAAGTACTACTAAACATAAAATTTAAATTTTGCATTTTATATTTGTTGTGTACCCTATGGAAAATCCCAGCTGATTATGGTAAAAATTTGCCAATCGGAAGTGGTACTTGAATTACTATAACAACTTTTATAAAAATTATATTTTTCATTTAACATTATGGAAAAATACTGGAGATGAGCAGTAATTAATTGCAAGTAATTAAATTACGAAATTAAATTCATTTTTCAGATATGTAATAAATGTTAATTTAATTTTTCAATTATTTCGCTCTATAAAGAAAAGTTCAGTAATTAATTACATTATTTGTGCAAGCAGTTAGTAATTCTAGCTCTTTTTCGTTGTAATTACAATTACATTGATAATTACTTTTTTTCATGAACAAAATGACCTAATCAAATAAAACTGGAGAGCATACGGCCATTTTGTCTTCCTCATTTCCTGTTAAAAGATTATTTTTATTCATTTTAAAACACCAGTTATTACAAACATAATCCACAATATCAGAACGATTTATTTTTAAATTAAATTAAATAATAATAATTTAATGATCCTATATCTTTCCTTTGATTTATATTTTACTTTATAAAGAATAAAATTTTAAAATAAAAAATATGTTAAAAATTAGGTTCTTTTTATTTCCACAAAATATAATTGTAATTTGTAATTATTTAATGTAATTTGACGATTGAAATTTAGTTACCATTGAAACAGTAATTATAAAAAGAATTTTATTATAATTTTTCAGTAATTTGCACATCCCTGAAAAATAGATTACTTTCTATAACACAGTGGTAGTTTACTTGATGGCCTATAAGGTATTTTGAGCACATTTCTATGAATAATTGAGTTATACCTGTTTTACACAATGCAATTTATTGGTCAATACATTGGCTAAGTTTTCTTATCAATTTATTGTTGTGTAATACGATACTTTGCGTAAATTTTTTCTTCGAAAATAAATTTTTCAATTTATTGACGAATTAAAATACAATTTTCAGGGAATTCTAGTCATTACCAATAAGTCAAACTGTCACTTTTGTACTTATATTTTCTATTCTTAGTGTACAATTTTACTAGAGAAACTATAGAAATTTAAATATCTTATCAACAATATTAATAAACAAAACTATTAGTAGCAAAGATGACAGATGACATCATATTGGACCTACTGAAGTTGTCACAATAAATTGACGGAAAAGTTGATGTTTGTAAAACGAACGACAAAAAAAAAAACAAGAAAACGTAACCAATATAAATAAAAGAAATAAATATCTCATCACGCCATTTACCCATTTCCAGGTGTGGCACTCTGCTCGGTATGATGATATATTTCTGCGCGTGAATTTCAGTTACCAGTCGTCAAATCACGGCGTCCAAAAATGTTAGTGGTGGAGGAGCCACAGGAATAATTTTTATATAAGAAAATTTTTGAAAATTTGTCGGTTGTGAGGATCGAAATGAGGATCTATGATTCACAGATCGTTGCGTTACCACGAAGCTACTTACCCCATTAATACATTTATCAATTGAGGAAAAGTAAAAGGAAAAAATGCAAAAAAAAACAATCTTCCTGTCTTGATTTACACTGTTCTAAACATTTATTTATTCAAATGCATTTGAATAAATAAATGTTTCGAATAGTGTAAATCAAGACTGGCAGATTGTTTTTGTATTTTTTCGTTTTACTTTTCCTCAATTTATATCTTCACACTTGGGCGTATCCCGTTCATCAAATTTATTAATCAATAAATTGCATTGTGTAAAACAGGTATTAGAATAAATTTTGTTATAAAAAAAGATTTTAAACAATTTTAACTTTAATTTTTATTTGAAAAATTTATCTATTATGTACGGTTTAAAACTTGTTTATTAATATGAAGGTGTTGATTATTTAATTATAATTTATTGGAACAGAGGTATTTACAATAACAAGTTAGGTTTAGGTATAATTATATTTTGAGGCATGCTTTCATTTTTATTAGAAAATTTAATATAAATTAACTGTATATTTAACATAGCATAGATGTAGAATATATACAACCACATAATATTCTTATATTTAACAATGATACATATATTTTCAACGAAACAAGACAATAAAATATTGCATAGGTATATTTAACCTAAAATCTAGGAACTTAATTAGGTATATGAAAAATTTGATTTAATAACAAATAATAGCTAGATTTATATTTTCACTAAATAAACATAATTAAAAATGAACCAATTGTTATATCTTCGTTTAACTACATAGAATAGACCCTAAAATATAAATATAAGGTTTATCGTCTTTAAGACTCGTAATAAATTACACAGCAACACAGTTCATTACAATAAATCCTTCACGCTGTCTTGATCAAACATCAGATACAAGTCAGTGACGTCATTCTTATTTAAGGTTGTTGAGAATTTTGCTGATGTGTCTCATAGTTGTAGTCGGAACGGCATCCGACATTGCCTTCTGGAACTGGGGGTGGTTGGACAACTCCAGGAACATGTTCTTCGCATGTTTCCTGGAAACATAACACTTAATAAACCATTGGTCAATAAAACCATATTATGTGTGTGTTATATACAATATTTTTTATATTTGACACATGACATTGACACGAAAAAATTTGATAGCCTCGAGGTGTGCTTTTTTCCAATTGTTTGGTTACCAAGTTATTTATTGTTTATTATTATCATGATAATTATTTGTTTTGAAAAAATTGTACAAGCTGTCATTTTACATCTCTATCATTCTGACCAAGGAGCACCAGGAGATTCCACTCACATGTAAAAAAATGGTACCGTCGTTGCTATGGCAATTATAATTGCGGCCACAACCGTTAGATGGCACCACATGTAATATTTATACATTTTTTTTTAATATTTATAATTATTTTATTCAAGACAATAAAAATCAAAGTCACATATGTCAAAAATAAATATATTTTGAAAGAATTATTAAGAAATAAATACAACGTACAAATATCGAATGTATATTCGCTGATCCATTTGCATGATACATTTTATATAAGTGAATTTAACAATCTCATTCTATCCACTATTCATCTAACATTGATATTTTCCATCATACACCCAGACCATGCTAACTTCGCAGAGAAAGGCATATATTTCTTACCACATCTTTGAAAAACATTGAAAATATAATTAATAATTATATTCTATCGGATTGTGCATTTGAAATAGCGACAAATTTACCTATTGTCAAATTTAGTTTAAGTCTAGAATTCCATCACGCAATAATGCTCTATGAATCTTTCAATTTATTATTTAAAGGAAAATGATTGGTGGAAAATAAGATCTTCGTTTCGTACTTAATACATTAATGAAATTCGTATATATGTACTTCCCAGTTGATGGAAATCCACTGAAAATTAATATTCAATGATAATTACATAAATAACAATATTTGTAATTTAAGTACTTACAATATCGTACCATTGTACATCAATGAAATATTTCTTCATATAACGATAAAATTCTAATTTTAAGAACTTTTCAATATAAACTTGTGTTTTTGGAAAAATTGTGACAGATGTGACAGATTTTGATAATTGTTTTAAATAAATCGTAGCCTACGTTAATATTCTATACGCAAATATAAGTGCGGCCAGATCCGGCAGATGGCACGCGCAACGCGAACCTAATTTTCCTATGCAAGTGAAATCTCCTGGTGCTCCTTGATTCTGACCTGTTACTATAGAAGAAATCATTCAAATACCGTTAAAATAACACTTCTAATTGTGTAATTAATATTACCATTACTAAAAAGGATGTTTCTATTTAATTACCCAATAAATTAATGAAAATTTTGTCGTTTACTTTTATTATAAGTTGACGCACCACTTTCGCCTCGTCTACATTCCTAGTGCGATTCATATATGCTCGTTTATTCTTCACACTCGAAATCATGCGTTCACGTAACAAACTATCATTCATACCCAACCACTTATTCCTCGGACGCCACCCAATCGTTTACCATCAATCTCATCCGCATATATTAGTTTCACCAACCTTTCATTCGACATTCGCTTAGTATAGCCAAACCACCTCAACTGACTCACTCCCACTTTCTTAACAACATTCTTCTCAATCTCACACTCACCATACACCAATGTATTCCGTATGCGATCACGTCTCGTGTACCCACATACTCCTCTCAAATATCTCATTTCTACAGCAGTTATACGTCGTTTATGCTTCTTCATCCACACCCAACATTCAGAACCATACATCAATGTAGGCACTAACACACCATTATAAACACTCAATCCAGCATCTCTAGATACATTCAGATTTCGAGCAAATGTACCCAGAACACCCAATAGTATTATAAAGTAATATTTTTGTTATTTTAGGTAGTGCTAAAAAGTTTGATAAATGAGTCGATAAAATTAAATTTTGATAAAAGTTTTACTTTAGCTACTATTTTGGCTAACTTCGCGGAGTGATATCGTGTACTTTGGTATCGATTTCGTAAAAACAATATTTTTTTTTACTATACGTATTTCAGTTTATAAAACCATCATCAGGTAAACAGAAAGAATATTTCTGCATATTGTTGAAACACATCGATTGTTGTTAAAAAGAAAAAAAAACAATAACGATGTTGTTTTGCTAACATATACAAATAAATTTAAACATAAATATGTAAACATCTTTATTACTCGATAGGATGATTTATATTATGTACATGAACTGAACAATCCTCATTAACTAGAATGAAAAAGTAATATTCTTGTTGTTTATAATTACATCAGTGTGAATTCAGTAGGTAGAACAATGTTTCGAATGAATAGACACACATTAAAAGCTTACTGAATATTTATATTTATTTATGATTTATTGATTACGTAATTGATACGGTAAAATAATTATTTGGTCAATAAAAATTAATATTTCTAAGCTATGTTAAAGATTACGTAATAGTGTTTCCTAAAACAATTAAAAAACTTGATATGTTAATCGTGAACTGTGGTTTACTTATTACTGTTACTAATAATAGTAGTTAAAACATTTTTCGCAGATGTCTGCACAAGGACAATAATTATGCGGTAAAACAGAATTGGAAGGTTGTGGAACTAGATTTCAATATGTTTGTGAAGAAAATATGTCGAGCAAAATCGATACAATTAGCATTAGTTGGTTGCATGCGTTCAATTTGCATTCGAGTGTAGGTTTCGTGTTTCAGTGAATCGGGGAAACTGGTCATTTACCCCGTCCTACGTGACTTAGGGTTAATGGTTTTCCGATAAAACAGAATTAATTTATATTATTTTCTTTATAAACTTTCCTACGGTCATTCCCTGTGTAAAGTCTGGGTTGACATTTGACACTGTTTTAATATCAGTATGACATAGATTATAGAATGTTAAACTGTTCAGCCTCAGTTTTTTCACCAAATATTCATGGGTGTTTTGAAAAAACATGTATGTAAATTAAGTTTATGTTACAAAAAATATGTTATGCTATTTAATATTTATTAAAGTGTTCAGTACCTGGGTTTAATTACCCAGAGAGTATTAGTAATTAGTTTGGCAGAAAGATAAGATAAACAAATATTAAATAAATTTGACTAAATTAATTTTATTATTTAACATAATATTGAAGGTTGCTTATTAATACTAGTTTATTAAATTTTTATGAAAGTTTCAGTTAGTCTAATATACCAATTGAGCTATCGAAGGTTTATTTCTTTTTTTAGTTTTTTCAAGGACTCTCGTTTCTTTATTCATGTCCTCGGTTTTTATAAAAGTTTCCTTCGAGCCGGATTTGAACCAGCGACCTATGGATTTCAACAATTCTTTAACACTACAGTCCACCGCTCTACCAACTGAGCTATCGAAGGCACATTTCTCTATTAGAATTTTCAAGGACTCTCGGCTCTTTATTCATGTTTTCAGTTTTTATAAAAGTTTCCTTCGAGCCGGATTTGAACCAGCGACCTATGGATTTCAACAACTCTTTAACACTACAGTCCACCGCTCTACCAACTGAGCTATCGAAGGTACATACATTCTCTTGTAAAAAATTCAAATATTTTCGTTTTTACATCTACGTCTTCAGTTTTTATAAAAATTTCCTTCGAGCCGGATTTGAACCAGCGACCTATGGATTTCAACAACTCTTTAACACTACAGTCCACCGCTCTACCAACTGAGCTATCGAAGGCACATTTCTCTATTAGAATTTTCAAGGACTCTCGGCTCTTTATTCATGTTTTAAGTTTTTATAAAAGTTTCCTTCGAGTCGGATTTGAACCAGCGACCTATGGATTTCAACAACTCTTTAACACTACAGTCCACCGCTCTACCAACTGAGCTATCGAAGGCACATTTCTCTATTAGAATTTTCAAGGACTCTCGGCTCTTTATTCATGTTTTAAGTTTTTATAAAAGTTTCCTTCGAGCCGGATTTGAACCAGCGACCTATGGATTTCAACAACTCTTTAACACTACAGTCCACCGCTCTACCAACTGAGCTATCGAAGGCACATTTCTCTATTAGAATTTTGAAGGACTCTCGGCTCTTTATTCATGTTTTCAGTTTTTATAAAAGTTTCCTTCGAGCCGGATTTGAACCAGCGACCTATGGATTTCAACAATTCTTTGACACTACAGTCCACCGCTCTACCAACTGAGCTATCGAAGGTTCATTTCTCTATTATAATTTTCAAGGACTCTCGTTTCTTTATTCATGTTTTCAGTTTTCATAAAAGTTTCCTTCGAGCCGGATTTGAACCAGCGACCTATGGATTTCAACATTTCATTAACACTACAGTCCACCGCTCTACCAACTGAGCTATCGAAGGCACATTTCTCTATTAGAATTTTCAAGGACTTTCGGCTCTTTATTCATGTTTTCAATTTGTATAAAAGTTTCCTTCGAGCCGGATTTGAACCAGCGACCTATGGATTTCAACATTTGTTTGACACTACAGTCCACCGCTCTACCAACTGAGCTATCGAAGGTACGCACATTCTCTTGTAGAGAATTCAAAGATTTTTATTTCTACATCTACCTCTTCAGTTTTTATAAAAGTTTCCTTCGAGCCGGATTTGAACCAGCGACCTATGGATTTCAACATTTCATTAACACTACAGTCCACCGCTCTACCAACTGAGCTATCGAAGGCACATTTCTCTATTAGAATTTTCAAGGACTCTCGGCTCTTTATTTATGTATTCAGTTTTTATAAAAGTTTCCTTCGAGCCGGATTTGAACCAGCGACCTATGGATTTCAACAATTCTTTGACACTACAGTCCACCGCTCTACCAACTGAGCTATCGAAGGCACATTTCTCTATTAGAATTTTCAAGGACTCTCGGCTCTTTATTTATGTATTCAGTTTTTATAAAAGTTTCCTTCGAGCCGGATTTGAACCAGCGACCTATGGATTTCAACAACTCTTTAACACTACAGTCCACCGCTCTACCAACTGAGCTATCGAAGGTACATACGTTCTCTTGTAAAGAATTCGAAGATTTTCGTTTTTACATCTACGTCTTCAGTTTGTATAAAAGTTTCCTTCGAGCCGGATTTTCAATAAATTAGAAAATAATTCTCCAGTATCTTTCTCTAACTTGTTGCCATTTGGCAATAAGTTTTCGAAAGATCTGTCAATTTTTTTTCAATTTATGCTCACTCTCTTGTTATATTATTTCTGATTATTTCACTCATTACAAATTTGACCAATCAGAATGTCTCATTTTCCATTGTTGTGCATTTTAAATAAGTGAATAAACAGCACCATGTTGTTTTTTGCATAAGTTAGACATGTCAAATTTAATCGATTAAATTCTTAGCACTCGTGATATAACTATTGAAAATTGATTGATTCAAAAATTATAATTATGGAAAAATATTTATCCTCTATCCTCTCAACTAACGAGCCGCCAACGTATTTCAGTTTCGATAATAATATGTATTAAGTGTTCGTTGTAGTGGCATCATCTCTTTTGTGCAAAAATTTCACTCACCGAGTTTCCAGACTTCCCTCCATGAGCATATTTGCCCCGACATAAAGCACTCTATCCCTCACATCCCGGGGCATCTGGAAGACGCGTCCGGCGCCAATGCGTCGCACCACGTCGGCCATGAGACGCGCGGTGGCGCAGCGCACCACGGCGTTGTGGTGCGTGGCGCCGCGTGTCGCCAGTACGGTCACCACGCGCGTCGTGCTCACCGACGCCGACATGGCGTCTAGTGCGGAGTTTGCGTCCGCTCGGAGGAACTTGTTGGTGTCCGCTGTACGTTGGAGGAGAGGTACTGCGAGTTCTTCGAGCTCCTGGAGACATAAAAAGATACATGTTACAGTTTGCGTTAAATAATCAGGAAAATAAGAATTATTGGAAAAATCCAATACGCAGGACTGTGCGTATGGTGCTAAAAACAAAAGTACCGGAATGCTACCCCTTTAACAAAGAAATGATGTCCAATAAATAAATGGCCAAATCAATTTTAAATTATTCGTATTATCATCTTCTTTTGACTGTAACTTGAACAAGATTTTCTATTTTATTCGCGCTGCTTCCCTTATTTAGTTATGATTCTTGTTTAGACTTTTTGTCAAAAGAATACAATTAACAGTACACACAGTATATCAAAACTTTTAATTAAATATAAAATACTGAATCATATTTTTATTTCATTCATTTAATATCGATATTATAATAACTGTATAAAATATAACATAATCTTAACGGAAAGCGTCCTGGTGGTACAAAAAGTACTGGAACGATATTCCGGCGCGTTTACTTATAAAATATAGGGTATTTCAAAATTATCGGTATATATTATTTGATGTAGTTACTGATTACAACACAAAAGTAATTTTGCCGAAATTCACAAAATAATTGTACACAAATTACAGCATACATTTTTTTGTGCCATTGTTGTGATAGGTCATAGTAATGAACAAAAATTAGTAAACATTAAAATTTATTTAATTCAATTAAAGTTGTTTATTAATAATATAAAATATGATTGAAGTGTTACCCAACTTTAATTAAATTAAATAAATACGAAACAGTACCTAAATCATTTGATATCTTGCATTGTTGCTTAGTTGAAAAAATACATTGTAGCAAGATGTAAATAATTTATTAATTCAAAAAACTAATAATGCTTTGAATTAATGGCATTTTAAGTACATATACTTTGTGATGTAGCAATTTATATAGTTAATAAAAATATGTATGTTCTCGAAAGTTATGTAAAACTGGAATTTCCTATTTTTGCTTCGACATAATTATAAAAAAAATCATATACTTTTACAATTACAATGGAATTCGCGAAGATATTAATCCGAAATTATCGTGCTGTTCAGTTGGTAATCAATTTCAATTTAAAAATGATTAATTCCAATACCGAAATTATTGATATTTCAATACCTAAATTTCTAAATGGTGGTATATTTAAATGGAACCAGCAAATATCTCGCTTATTTATCAACTTAATTAATTAAATTAAATGATAACGGAAGTAAATTCATGATATCATTTCCGATTTATTAGTAACTAATATCATCTGTTAAATTTCAAATAGTACCTACACACTATATATTTTTTCGAATTTGAAAAGTACGTCAAATTTGTTTTATAATCATGTAATATAATCCATATGTTATTATTAAAAAATAAAACATCGAGCACATTTATTTTCCTTAATCAGAAAAAGAATAATAAACCATGACACTTGCTTGAAATAATAAAATATTTAATTTTAACAAAACAGTTAAAAAAAGTTGAAATGTTAATTGAGTTTTTTCGGAGTTTAACAAATAAACGTATAGCTGTAGAACATTATCGACAGGAATATACACTCCGTTGACATCGTTTTATTTCGAGGCAGCGTCATGAATTACTCTGATTAGGGATAACTAGAATGCTCGTCATGTAATTTTTTAACAATGTAACATATTAATTATTTCACATAAGCAAATTGAACGCACTTTTTAAAATTGTACAAAAATACAGTGCGGTCCAATTGAAATATCAAAGTTGATATTAATTAATAGTAAACCAGAAATAATATCATGAATATACATCTGCTAACTATTAGCTTATATGTTGGAATGGAATGACAAAATCCCTAGCTGCGATTTTAATCATGTCATTTGTCTCGAAATGTTACCAAGCAACAATATTTGGAAATAAAAACTTTTCGGCAAAATAATGTTCCCTTCATATTGAATACTGAAAATACCTCCATTTCCATAGTACTGTTGAAATGCTAAATATTGGTATTAAAAATAAAATAGAAAAAAGCATAAATAGTTGATGATATCATGAGATCGGATAATAGGGCCAGAATTTATAGCCCCTAATAAATGATATTTTAGTGACATACTTTCCAATGTAATTAGAAGTTAGAACATAGTTATACGAGTAATATGGGGCTAGAAAAATAATGTAGGTAGTTTAAATGGAAATTTTTATCAAGATTAAATTCTAAATAAGTATACAGTATTGATCGTTTCCCCAAGACTGTTATTAAGAACTTGTTTTCTTGTATATTCAATTACTTTTACGTTGTAAAAATTTTAGCGTAAAAACTGAATTAACCTCTCAGTGATTCAAAGTGTAATAAAAGAAAGTTGTGAATCAAAGTTTTCTACGAAGTATTCAAATAAGAACACTCACCGTTTCCAACGTCTTCTTATGAATACCAAACATTTCACTCGCTGCCAGACACGCAGCCCTCGCTACCTGTGATCGCAAATTTTTAATGTGCCTTCCCAGCAACACACAAACTGTATGTAGTTGAGCTTCCACTGTGTCTTGATGATGTCGCGACAATCGAACCAAACTTTGTAGTCCCCGCATACTTTGTTCCCATTCTGGGCTTTCTAGAAGTCCAATCATTTCGGACATTCCCTCTCTGGGTTTCGGGAAACTCCGTAAATTATCGGGATATACAGCTGGTACCTTTGATTGGACATTTGACATACGTCGTTTTAGGTCTGGTTTTTGTTTCGGAAGAGATTTTTTCCTAACAATTTCAGGGTATCGAACAGGCTTTTCTTCTTCTTCTGGTTGAAGATTAGTTAGGCTGTCGTTAAGGCTTTGAAGATCTGTTTGACTTTGGTTCCTTAAATGGTTCATATTTCGAAGATCAAGTTGACTCTGATTTAAGCTCCGTAAATCAGATTGACTTCTCATATCTGAAATGTTACTAATATTTCCTTGACTACTACTGTTAAGACTTCGTAATTCGACTTGACTTTGGTTTAAGCTTTGTAAGTCTAGCTGACTTTGTGCTAGACTTCTAAGTTCCGTTTGACTTTGATTTGGACTTTTTAGCTCAGATATTGAACTATTTAAAGAAGATTTTGATACTTCGTGTAACGTGTTATTATTAATTTTATGTTCGTTAATTATTCCATTTTCAATTCCTCTTAAGTGTTTGACTAAAGGAGCAGAACTTACAGCTTTTCTAGCATGTCGTTTAACTTCAGAAAGATCTGCATGAGATTTGGATAACCGTTTTGCGGAAACCTTTTCTCTAAATGGCTGTTCTCTAACATTCGTTAGCTCTTCTTGCAATTTGTGATAGACTTGAGTTCGCACAAAATCAGTCTCATCATTCGACTCGGCACTATTTTTCTTGTCTTCTTGTTCGTCAAAATCGCTTGTGGAGACTGAATCCTCCAAGTTGATGAATCTCTCCCGCTGCTGCGGTCCAGGGGGTGTGTCAGAGCGATCTGATTGGTCGAAGCTGTCATCCCGGGTGTTGCGATTCGCAGGAGGGGGTTCGGAGGGCTGCAGGGGAAGGTACGGCTCGGCAGGGGGTGTGTAGTAATCGGAAGACTCTGATCCGGATGACGAAGTATGATGATTAATTGTGGAATCTTGGGAGACGTTGTTGGCGTTGAATTTATCTACGCTGTATCGGGTAGGGCTCGGCGATTTAGTCCGCCTGAAAGATAAAAAAATATAATTAGTCATGCTTGCAGATTTTGGTGGAAGATAGCTGAAAGTACGATGGCTGGAAAGGTGAATTACTTAGCAATTTTTTAGGACGGAAATCGAATGATTGATGCATTATAGGGCGTGTTCTGCTCACGTTATTACTTAGACTAGTATCTAATTATTTAAGTAGGTGAGTTATGTTATGCTGGCCTTAATGTGATGAAGTTATTGACGTTTGCCGTTTGGTATTAATTGATTGCTTATATATTCTGAATTATTCGTATAACCCATTAATGCCCAGAACTATTTTGACTTCATATTTCTATATATTGGTAACTTGTAAGTATAATTATGTATGGCATAGTTTGAAATGCCATCGCCTAGCAGAAACATAATGTAAAAGTGAAACATCTGCACGTATGATCCGCCACATTTATTAGCAATAGGTAATAGTTCTATATAGTAAATAAAAAGATTACTCCATTTCTAAAAACAAAATTAATAATATAGTTAAGTATAATTAGGGTTCATTTTAATTAATCTATTCTACGAATACATTCATTTATTTTTGTTTATTATACGTTCGGTACAGTAAAATTTAACCCTGCAAGTAATAGGTATATTCAAGTACAAATGTACCCACAATGTTCTATATTTAACTACCCTCTTGAATAATTTATTTGAGTGTTGGGATAATGACGTAATATTTATTTATTATTTCCATAAAATTTATAAAAAATTACCCAAATTATTCCTGTTCATAGCGTTTGTCTCAAACTAAGTATAGTGTAATACAAACAAACTACAGTCTATAGTTTATTGCATCAAAAATAGTTTCTCAATAGAATGTTTGTATAGAACTTAATCAAAAAGTCTTTTTAATAAATGATATATTTTTCACATGAAGTGTGGTTACTAGCTGTCAAGTCACGACCTCTAAAGGTGTTGTTAGAGTGGAGAACCACAGGAGTAAAGTTAAAGGTGACGACATTATCGATTGTGGGAATTGACCTGATGGTCATATGATCTATATTCCTCTATTTATGGGAATACATTGTTTTAGTTTCAGTACATTCATTTTGGGAAGTTCAAAGCAACGAATTATTCAATATTCTTCAAACAGTGATATACTGTTAATTCTATAATTTTTTTAGAAGTAATTGTACTGCAATTAATATAAAATAAAATAGTTATATACAAGTAGGTACTAGCAGGGAAGAAATCTAACCTATATGTTCTCCCCCATTCCCTATAATTATAATTATAAAACCAATTGACGATTGCTCAAAAGTAATTTTTGATATTTTAGTGCTACTTTCTTCCGTGAGACTTTGTGTAACCCCAAATTTGACAAGATTCAATTAACTTTATAAAAAAAATTGATGATCAATAAGTCTTCTCCCTGAGCCTTTAAATTTGATACCAAACTCTATAGGGTTTAATAAATATTACATGTCATTTTTCAAAATGTATCATTTGATATATAATTAATTTTTCTGAAAATTGGAAGAGAAAGTTATAAATAGAGCAAAAGTAAGCAAATATAGAATAGGATCCTAATATGGAATACCTCCCTTTTTCTTACTGTTATTTAGACTTTTATACAATTATTATACTGTTAATTAATTTTAAAATATGAGACTGTTACTAAGTTAAGCGAAAATGTAAGACTGATTCTGATTACTAATAAACGTTTTTAATTTGTGCAATGTTAAATGGTGGTATTCCATATAAAGATCCAATTCCATAATTTGTTACTTTCCTCTAACATATTTTATTTGAAACTTTCTTCGCAACTGATTTCGTATTCAAAATATATTGAATTTATTATTGTTTTGCGAGTCAAGTAAATTTCGATACGAAAAAAAAAATCCTTATAATTTATTAACTATTCAGTAAACTGAAGCTATAAGTTTCATTTTCTGATATGATTTTATATCTTCAACTTACAGAATAGTTCTACATTCTACGGTACATTTTTCCGTGCATTTTTGGTTTTGCAATTATAACCAAAATAAATACATTTATTCGCATTGTATTTTCCTTATATTGCATATAAGTTCAAGTTTATTATAAGTGACTGTTTTGTGTAAAACTTACACAGCGGTGTCGTCGATGATGGTAACCGCTAGAACAGGCGTCCCCCAAGTATCCGGACTCACAGTGTTCGATTTTCGTGCCTTGAAGACACAAGGACAACACAAGAAATTTGTGCGTGAAATGTATTTGTTCTTCTCGAAAAATCGCCGCGGTAACAACATTTTATTTAAGTATGCGCTCACTAAGTAGCACGATTTAAATATTTAAAGCTTTTAAATTAATTATCATTGTTGGTTTTATTAATGTTCATTATTATACTCCGAAATTGATATCTTTCTGTTGTAACAGAACAGCATGAATAGGAAATCATTATTGATTCAATGTAATTATATATTTTTCAGCTTTCAAAAAGGATAACTACAAATTTAATTTGTAGGTATTTATCTCATAATAATATTAAGGTTATTTCAATTAATTTGTAATAAAGTTATATTGATTATTGTTGTTTATTGAAACATAGAACTATAGAATAGAAATTGCTGTCAATATGATTTATGATATTGTACTGTTGATAATATTGTTGTAATTATACTGGTATCTGGATTTTACAGTTACTCGGACTAAATTAAACAGATTAGTTTTTATTTTAGGAACACTTTTAGTAAATATTTAAACACTTTAAATATTAACAACCCCTAAGGATTAAACAAATTTTCCTTCCTTACTGTTCCATAAAAACACCAATTATATTATTAGAACCACCGTCAATTCATTAAAATGTAACACCATTTTAGGTAATCACGTTAGTCACAAAAATTAAATTTGATTTAACAACTCACGAGTTAAACAAATGATAATCTCATTCACTCCAAAATCACGCACGGACGACATCGAAGGCAGACATGACGATTCTACCGAGTGTTGGCTATTTCTGCCACAGGTATGTGAGCCATTGATTGCTGACCATTGTCCCCTTACGTTTCCATACTTCGTCGCCTGACCAACGCGGAATAATAAAGTAAAACCCCCTTTCAACCCCCTGTGAGGCACAGGATTATCAACTCTAATTCGTGAGAAAATAAGAGTGAATTTCTTGTGAACTATAGCTAGTTAAAGACTTTTTTACTGGGACAAATTTGTATTTCGATTGTGTATTAAGTGCGATTGTTTCCTTTTTTGCATTATTGATATTTTAGTTAAAATGACGAATACTTTTGTGGTATTTATTTTTTTCGTTTGACCTGTGACCTTTAAGGTAGTTGGTCCACCCATGAATTTTGTACTTTCTTCATTCTAACTTTCAAATTAATTTTGAATAAAATGTGATTTTAAAATTAATAAGAAAAAAATATGTAAGAAAACTTATAATTCCAGCGGCACTCAGTATTATAATTTTAGATATAGTGCTGCAACCAGTCGTCAAATCACGAACCCCAAGATGGTAGTTAAAGTGGAGTTACAGGAGTAATTTTATTTAGTTACATAATAATAGATTTATGAACTAGTTTTGTACCTACGACATGTTTTTCTCACGCGTCAAAATTTAGAAAATGAACCTTTAGGATATATTTAACCGGTTTGAAAAACCGGTTAACCATTATTTTTTGGCATAAAGTGAGATTTTTAACCGAAATCGAAACCAATTTTTAGTTTATATCATCCTTCTAAAACAAAAAAAGCGTATCGAAAGAGCCTTCTTTTCGAATAGCGTTTCGTAATGACTTTATTGTGAACAAAAATATTAAAATAAAATAAATAAGTATATCACCACGCCATTTATCCATTTTGGATGTGGCACTTTGTTTCGCAGATCTCACTAAATGATATAGTGTTTACGCGAGAAATACGGTTTACCAGCCGTCAAGTCAAGTCCCTCAAAGAGTAAAATGGCAAGTGTCAGCTGATTATTTAATATATTTTAATATTTGTATTTATTAGACCTTTTTCGTATATCTCGTTATAGATGCGCATGCGGTAACCAGCCATTAGGTCATGGCCCCTAAAAATATTAGGGAAAGGGAACAAGAAGGATAAAATAAAAAATGGCGAATGTTTTTATCGGATATGGAAGGATCTCACGTTTTATAGGGCGATACGTAAACAAAAATATATGAAAGTGGATAAATGACGTAGATTCATGTGTCGAGTGTCGATTTTTATTTTATTGTTCTTTATTGATTATTATTTAACTTTTAGTGAAAAGATGATACTAATATTAATTCAATCAATGAAGGCCCACATTTCATGTATTGTACTTGTATAATTAATAAAATCTGAAACCTTTTCACATTCTATTTTTATATTTTAAATTATGAAACAAAATTCCTATAATTATGCACATTAATATTTCGGCTGCCTAATTTATATATAAATTGATATTATTTATTTTTTATTTACTAATGAAAGGAAATAACTGAGTTAATTAAAATTAAAAATACAAAAGTATAATGGTAGATAATAATTTTCATAAATAATCATTAGTTCTCAGTGCATTTATCTTGATAAATAATTATATTTATATATAATGAGCATCAAAAAGTATTAATCTAGTTTTGCATTTGTAATGTTAAAATGTTCAAAATGTTAAAAATACAAGTTTTTTTCTTAATGTATCTTGTTTCAGTATGTTTTATATCTGCTGATATGTGAATAATATTATTAAAAATTTAATATTTCCAGGCGAAAGTATTGATATTAGACAAATGTGAACCATGCGGCAGTGGTGTAGGCAGACCTATTAAAGTCCATAATCTAACAGTTATCTACAAGCCACATATTGGGCATATTTTTGATGTTACCGCAGAATTTGCTGAAGACTTTAGAAATGATAAACTTCGGGTACAGTTTATTTTTGCATCAATATACTTTACGATATACAGGCTGTCCCAGATTTATGGAATGAAGCATTTACGGACATTTGCTCAAATGAACTTGTCACCTTATTTTTACGTGTTTAATCTATGGATTAAGTTAGGCCGTTTAAATCTGGGACATTCTGTAGTGTATATATTAGAAGTATACGTACAAATCAATTTTTGTTATTTTAATTTATGTATACTTATGTTTAAACACAATAAGGTCCTCCACTATTTTTATTTTAAAAAAAATTATGAAAGTTTATCTAAATTGACGACTATCTGCAGTTTAAAAAAGTCTTAATTGTTATTCATTAAGCCGCAATGATTTTTACTTTGTTATACAATGAATAAGGAAGTATTGGAATCATGAAAAAAAATCGTTTATGAGATTTTTGCGGAAATATTTATTTTGACCAATTTCTCAATCATGTCTGTGTGTGAGGAAGGATTAAAACTTATAAGTTTCATGAAAATATGAAGAGTTGACTTGATTTTAAATGAAATCGAAAAACCGGTAGAGGAAGTTACTGGACACAACAATAAATTCCATTTTTTGCAAAAAAAGAATCAGCTGTGAAAAATAGTTTCAAATGTAAGATAGCAAAAATAATTGGAATAGAAAATGTTACTTGCACTTTTCTTGTAGTTACATGCTTCTAATTTTGGGAAAAACTTAATACTTAATTTCGATAATCAGAAGTTACAATGGGAACAAAAATTAAAACATTTTAAACATCTATGTGTCAAATAATTGTGAAGTGTCAAAAATATGTGTCGTTAGAAATATTAAAAAAGCAATATTTGTATTATTAGTTAGCAATTCTTAAAGACTAGATATTAATTATAATCAATTTGTCGATGGACCTTTCAAACTACAATGTTAATTGAATTTTTATTTTTAAAGGACGCTATTAATAAAATGTGAATTATTTTTCGTCATAATATTTTTAGGCCACAACTCGTTTAGTAAGATGTGCAAATAAAGAAACTCTAGATTCTTGTGAGTACTATGCATCTTTAAACCCACCTTCTGTATGCGGTTTGATAGCTATGGGTGGAGTGGCCTATTCTGGATTTGTTCAACAATTTACTCCACCACTGACCTGCCCTTTTAGAAAAGGGATTTACTATGGTCATAATGTAACATTTAACGTAGCTGTATTTAATACGTTTGATGTACAAGGATATTACTGGAAAGTCAATGGGAGCCTTTTCGAAGGACGAAGATATTTGGGAAGTTTTTGTGTTGAAGGGGCTATTACAAATCGTAGGACCTAACTTTAATTAAAAAAAGCACCACCATTTAACTAGCGTTCCCTATTAAAAACCCACGTAAAAAGCATGGAAATTGAGGAAATACCGGTGTATATCGTCCGAACAATGTAACTTGGCGCACAAAAGGAATGCAGTTTGGTTCTTTGTTCCTATGCTTGTTTCCAACACCTACTTGTAAAGTAGTATTTTATCCACTGAATTCTCGATACTAAAATAATACTTTAATAGTAAGGATGGATAAAAAATAAATTTATCCACTAGTGGATAAACTAACGACTATAGTTATGATAGAATGCTGATGTGGGTATATTCTATATTTTAAGCAAAATTACAACTTATAAAGTATACAAGTAAGCGTTGGTAACAAAATAAGATGAAACATAAATATTCGTCAAATGTTTAATTAAATGTAATTTTAGTTTATTTTCAAAAATAATATTAGCAGGTGTTGGAAAAAATATTGTATGAAATACGTGAATAACTATTACTTAGATACCGCACAGCTTTAAAAGTGAAATAGTGATTTTACAACCTTTTACAATCCTACTAAACCGACGTCTATAATAAGCTTACACTCTTGCACTTCTGTTTGTACATATGCGTGCAAAAAAAATTCCTTTCAAATAATTCTGGTTCTTTAAATATTTGTAACATGTTTTTTGTCTATCTGCATTCGTATCGAATATTATTGTATTTTTGTCGTACATAATAAATAAATGTTTCTGTTCCGTAACGTTTGTACATTTTTTTTTTTGGTGCAACTATGATTTTTATAACTTTTCGCATACCAAATTAATTAGTTTAATTTCTTTAGTTATCTGTTTTAAAATGTTTAATACATTAATAAAAATATGTCAGAATATTTTTGTGGATTATAC
Organism: Poecilus cupreus; assembly: GCA_963942605.1. Lineage (NCBI taxonomy): Eukaryota > Metazoa > Arthropoda > Insecta > Coleoptera > Carabidae > Poecilus > Poecilus cupreus. Next base: position 6,222,196 of record OZ012714.1, on the reverse strand, counting down.
AAGACCCAAAAATAAAGTTCATTTACTAATATGCTACCTGTTAATTTTAATTGGCAATAAATTTTTTTATATTAAATTTCACGCAAATTTCTCGTTAAGTTTGAGGTTTTTCTATATTGCGTGTTCAAGTTACATCTAAGATTTAAATGTGTACTTAATCATGTTAAAAAATATATTAAATGATTTACATTACCTAACATGAACATGAATATTGTATAAGTAGGTATGTTCCATAATGCAATAAATAAAGTATTTTGAAAGATTTTTTTTTTTATCAACTTACCATGCCTACTTCCAAACCGGTAAGTATGTACACAGTACGTAAACAGTAAGTCATTTACTTTCCGTTCGCTCAACTGTAAGTAATTATTAAAAAAAAAAAATTGTTAGATTTTTATGTCGAAATTATTTTTCAGGTATTTTTTTCTAACATCAAATACTCCACGATTCTTCTTTCTCTAATTTCTCACTATCGGAATAGGTAAATAGCGTGATAGTAATAAGTAATATAGCTTAAACACATGTTACAAGCGCGTAAAATTAAAATTATTAATTAATAACAACATATTCGATGCAATATATCTAAGGAAGGTCAAAGCTTTTATTTTTAAATATTCATTTATACTTCAATTTAATAATAATGTTTATCGCATTTTAAATTTCTCAAAGATAAGTTCAAAGATTAAGTTTAATTTATTTACTTCATATCTTATTGATATTTAAAATTGTACATAGGAGCCAAGAATATTAAAATGGCAAAAATACGCAGTATAACTAAAAATGTCAAGTTAGTTCACCACTGGGCCGATGCGGTGCTTGATCGCGCCATATATAAAACACAGCGAAATAGAGCTCTACAATTATGTAGGTAATCTCGTCCACCACTTTGGCCCCAGGTTTTATAAATAAATTAAAATCGAATTACTTTGAAAAATAAACATTTAAAATTTGTATTTGTCAGATTCCATGAAATTTTGTAAAATTCAACTAAGAAATAATCATACGGTAATATATTATTAGAAACTATTTTTACACTAACCTGTAAGATATAATACAATAAATGAATTGATATATCACAATAATATTAATCAATATCAAAATGGTGGACGAGACAACTCATATATTTTAAAACTTTAAGCAAAATGTTCTCATATAAATGTACACAAACCTAAATATATTTAAGAATATTCAAAAGTAATATTACTATGCTTATCCATATATAGACTAAAAATACTAATGCTTCATATTGATATTATTTTAGCATTATCATTATTCCTTTTGTGAAGCAAGTATTGGAATATTTTAGGTCATTAGTTATTCATCAAAAACTAGAACCTATAGTTTTTTTTGTAAAGAAAGTAAAACATAACGTGTCACATAAAATAAGTAGGTACCTAGATTCCATAGAATGCTCCAGTTGTGTAACTCATTTTTTATTACATGTACAACACCCATGAATACACAATTATATGAATTTAGGTCACCAAAATATTTAAGTCGATAACAAAGAATAAGCTCAAAGTTTGTACACAAGTTACTCCAGAATTTTTTCACTTGAATATTTCGTTTATTATTAAGAATATTTAGCAATAACAAATAAAAATATGTAGAGGATTATAACAAGGTATTACAATATACAGGGTGCCGAATCGAAGGACGCACTATAGCGTTTTCAGTGCTACTTTTGAAATGTTCAATTATTGGCTTCCCTAATTAGTTTAAATCAAAAAAGTTAAATAGATTATTATAGAAGAAAAATTTATGCACTATTTTACATTAATATTTATAATTCTACTTTAACTAGAACCGGAAAAAAGATGGAAATATTTATTGGTAATTTTCTAAAAATCATCAGTGCCATGAAATAACAAAATAAATGATAAATGTGATGTGGTTTATTTTATTTAATAAATTTTTGTCGTGCACTATTTTGACCATAAAACCATTTCACTATATCTAATTTGTCCTCCATAATATATATTTTTATGCAAAACGCTTTAAATCAAACACTGATAACAGCAGATGACTTTCATTTGGTATATTTGTTTTGTTATTTCATGGCACTGATGATATCAAATTACCAATAAACATTTCCGTCATATTTTCGGTTCCAGGTAGAGTAAAATTATAAATATTAGTGTCAAAAAATGCAACAATTCTTCCTCTATACCTCTACAATAAAATAATGATGTAAAATAATTAGAGAAGTCAATAATTGAACATTTCAAAAATAGCATTGAAAACGCTCTGGTGCATCCTTTGATTGACCAGCCTGTGTAAATAAAGTTTGAATATTTGTTGCAAAATGACGTAAATTAATTTTTTTATAATTTTATTATTTGGGCATATGTCAAACAAGTTGTATCAATAATTTTTTAAATAGGGGACTTGTAATAAAAATCCGTTTGTCTCTTTTTTTCATCGTCTATTTTCAACATCTTATAACTTCTAGATTATTAATAATGAAATAGATTTTCAATTCAGATAATATTAGTAATAACTTGTATTAAAACTATAATTTATTTTAAAATATGCATACTTATATAACTTTTAGCCTAACTGCCATAACATATAATACAGTCTATCATTAAGTACCATAAGCGATTATTTCAGTATATTCAGCCTAATTAATTGTTATTTACCTAGATAATTATTTCTACATACAAACTGATTAACTAATATGTCAAGGTTAATCATTATATTGTAATGTAATAAAATCTTATTAACTGCATCCCTTGTGGGGATCGAACCCACGACCTTTGGATTAGAAGTCCAACGCGCTATCCGCTGCGCCAAAGGGACAACGAGTGCTATAATAAGATAATGTGTATTAGTAATAGAAATTGTGGTTATGTTTCCCAAACATTATTTAACTTTTTTTTGCAATAAAGTTTAAAACAATCACGGAATATATACTCAATAGTTTATTATTAGTTAGTACAGCATATTAACCAGTCCTAGATGCAACAAGGTTAGGTTCAACAGCCATATGTTAAAAGTCGTTAAGAAAGATGTGATGTGGTAGTGGTATTTAGCAGTGGAGGCGAATGGTTGACTATTTCTAAAATTTTAAGCACCCTTGAAATAATAACTACATTTCTATTTATATATTGGTTGTTAATTTCTTTCTTATACAAAATATAAGGAAGTATTGGAATCATGGAAAAATCGCTGACGAGATTTTTGCGGAAATACATATTTTGACGTCCACTGAATCTGTTAAGATTAAGACCAATATTTCTCAATGATGTCTGTGTGTGAGGATGGATGGACGGATGGATGTCCGTGTGCGCAATATCTCATGAACGAGACAAGATATGCAAACGAAACATGGAATTTAAAATTTTCATGAAAATATGAAGATTTTGAATGAAATTGAAAAACCGCAAAAGGAAGTTTATTGGACACAACACTAAATTTATGTTTTTTTTTGTTAGCAAAAATATTTAGAATATAAAATGTTATTTGCATTTTTCTTGTAAATGCTTCTAATTTTGAGAAAAACTGAATTATATTTTTAATAATATATTTCAATAATCTGAGTTACAATGGGAACTAAAACTAAAACATTTTTAACATCTGTGTCCAATAATTGTGAAGTGTCAAAAATATGTGCCGTTTGAAATATTATAAAAGCAATATTTGTATTATTAATTAGAAAGTTTTAAAAACTAGATTAATTCCTATTTTAAAATAAAATCATAGTTATAATAAAAATAAAAACAGGTTTAATGTGTGTCAAATAATTGTCAAAATAAAGTCTTACGCAAAAGGAACAAGTCATACGTGTTCATTTGGTTATACGTATAAAAAATCTGATGTGGCCAGCACATAACCTCCCGCCCAATACTACTCTTAAACGGTACAAAATAGTATTTGATGATACAGAAACATACCTTGTTATTTGTTTATTTTCTTTATATTTGAGAATTTTAATGTTCTTTCGTATATTTATTTAATTTTATGACATATATTTCACTAAGAAAACAGCTTCACAATCACAATGACATGTGTCACATTTCATAAAAAATTGAAAAATTTTAAATTTTTTCATGGTGTACTAGGAATGCAAGATTTGTAAAATCTAATTCCTTTATATTTTATTATCTCCAAATCTAAAGGAAATTAATAAAATTAGAGTAATCAAAACATATGTAAAATTAAATATTCTTCAACTTTCAAAATAACATAAATTGTTGAAAAAGGAAATTTAACCGTGTTTTTCACGAAAAACTGTTAAGGGCTTCAAGTAAACTGCTACTTCCGGTTGACCAATTTTATCCAAAATCTAATCAGCTCTTCATTTAAATATAAGAAGCAATAATTCACAAAATTGTATTTTTTGGTATTATAGTATTTGAGTTATGCGAGACGAAAAAATTGCCACAGACTACACACATACATACATACATACATACAGACATCATCGCGAAAATAGTAAAATCGTGTTGTAGGGACCCTAAAACGTGCTTATTCATTGAAAACTCACTACCCAATTTTTTGACCAAAAACAATACCTCCCTTACCTAGAGGTAGGCGGGAGGTAAAAAGTAATATGGTGCCCACACCGGTTTTTACCTCCCGCCTACCTCTAGGTAAGGGAGGTATTGTTTTTGGTCAAAAAATTGGATAGTGAATTTTCAATGAATAAGCACGTTTTAGGGTCCCTACAATACGATTTTACTATTTTCGCGATGATGTCTGTATGTATGTATGTATGTATGTATGTATGTATGTATGTATGTATGTATGTATGTATGTGTGTGTGTGTGTAGTCTGTGGCAATTTTTTCGTCTCGCATAACTCAAATACTATAATACCAAAAAATACAATTTTGTGAATTATAGCTTCTTATATTAAAATGAAGAGCTGATTAGATTTTGGATAAAATTGGTCAACCGGAAGTAGCAGTTTACTTGAAGCCCTTAACAGTTTTTCGTGAAAAACACGGTTAAATTTCCTTTTTCAACAATTTATGTTATTTTGAAAAATGAAGAATGTTTAATTTTACATGTGTTTTGATGACACTAATTTTAATAATTTTTATTGGATTTAGAGATAATAAAATATAAAGAAATTAGATTTCTCAAATCTTGCATTTCTAGTACACCATGGAAACATTTAAAAATTTTCAATTTTTTACGAAATGTGACACATGTCATTGTGATTGTGAAGCTGTTTTCTTAGTGAAATATATGTCAAAAAATTAAATAAATATACGTAAGAAAATTAAAATTATCAAATATAAATAGAAAATAAACAAATAAGAAGGTATGTTTCTGTATCATCAAATACTATTTTGTACCGTTCAAAGTAGTATTGGGCGGGAGGTTATGTGCTGCCACATCAGATTTTTTTTTATATATTCAAGTTAATTAGGTTTTCTACATTTTCTATATTACTTATAATAAGTCGGCGTTGAAGACCAATTCATCAAATTAATTTAAACAATACACAATAAAATATGTTATTTATATTTAGTTTACAACTTTGTACACTGTAGTTCGGAAATGGCGAACCCAATGTATTGAAGTATTTTTTTTTATCTTATGTATAATTTATAGAACACTTTCAAAATATGGTAAAAACGTATCACCCGCATCCCTTGTGGGGATCGAACCCACGACCTTTGGATTAGAAGTCCAACGCGCTATCCTCTGCGCCAAAGGGACGATGGAAACCATATTTGGACCAGATTCATATTCCGTGTCACTGAAATATAGTAATACTGGAACGCTAACTTGTAAGCTTTTATGAAAGAAAAAAACGAGCCTGACACAGATTGACGTAAAGCCACCCTTCTTTGTCTAACACTTGTTTGTACAATGATTGCTATGTTTATTGTTTAATTATTTAAAAATTCCTTAAATTCACATACATTATTTAATTTTTATATTAAACATTTTATTTCAAAATCATTTAATGTTAAATTCTTTATTTATCTTTGTATTTAATAATAGCGGACCCATCAAGCAGACGTTGTTCTGCAACAGACTTCGCTAGCAAAATATATTTTTCCGGACTGTAAAATTCCGGTGTTCGTAATTCTCCTATTCCTAAACGGCTTGAAAGATTTTGATGAATTTTTTTCTGTACTTATCTGGTCACCTGGATGATCAAATACCTAAGACATGAAAATAAGTCAGGAAAATTTAAAAAAAATCTGGATCGCAACAATAGCGCCACTCAGGGCCGGCGAAGTAAATATTGCTGAGGTATGGAGTAATAGTGAAAAGTGTCGACCGGGGGGGTGGGGGGTTGCGGGGGGGAGGTGAATTATTGTTCAAACCTAATGACATTGAATAAAATTTGTTTTTACTTTTTGAGGTATGGAATTCCATACCTAGGCTTTTCTGAGGTATGGAGTGCTCCATATCATCCAGACAATGTTCGCCGGCCATGGCGCCACTACCGGATCCAAACTATCCAGCTAAGAACCATCCATGTGGCCTCATAAGTACATAAATTTTTTTTTTCTCAAAATCGGTAAAATAAAATATGGAAATACACAGCAAATCTTATTATATGTTTTTATTAACTTTTTTAACTATCTGTACAACAAAGACAGGTGGCCTAACGAATGACTGTCTCTCTTGGCTCTTTCAACATTAGTTGGCGTTCGAGTATTATTATATTTCAGTGTTCCATGTCATGGCGACCTAATTATAAGATTATTTTCACTTACCCGTTAGCGTAGGCAACTTTCTGCTGCTGTTGGTGATGTTGTTGTTGGTGATGTTGCTGTTGGTGATGTTGTTGTTGGTGATGGTACTGCGGGTGATGCTGTTGATGTTGATGGTACTGATGATGAGCAGCAGGCGCCGAAGCGACCACACCATTGCTGGTAGTGAAGTGACGTGGTGGCAACGCCAGCATGGGCTGGTGTTGGGCAGCAGATGCTGTGCGCTCGTTTTCAGGATCTCTGGTCCGTCGTCGAAACCGAGCGCGACCGGCGTCGCTTGACACTGGCACTGGGATGGCGGATTGGAATTCGCGACGCCAGTTACTGCGAGGCGGAGAACCTAAAATTGTGTAGAGAAAATGTAATTAGAACATCATAATAATAAATGGAATATCTTTCAGAACTCATATTTGTAAAATTATAAAAGACTTTTGGATTGCACTCGTAGATCTGTAATAGATATTTACGATATAAGTGGGATAAAAGCATTATTAAGATACGCATGTGTAATTGTAATCACATAAGTATATTAATAATACATTATTATACGTGTATTCTACAAAATTTTATCTACGTCCGCCTAAAGTTAAAAAATTAAAATAATTTGACTTTATTTTTTTTGTGTTGCTGTAATTTTTTTAAACCTATGATGACCACAATTTGATATTATACAATTATGTTGTTGTTTTTCATAAATTTTTTAACCATTTCGTGAAATGAATGATTTAGAAAGTATTTCCTCGGATATAAAAGAAGAAGCTTCAAAAATGATTAATTAATTAAATATTAATTAATTTAAAGAATTGTAAAGATTGTATTATCAATATTTACAATAAATAGTACGTTAATGCAAACGAGTGCGCTAATAAAGCTCTTAACTCATGCAAAATGAGTGGGAAAAGTAACATTTAACTCACGGGCGTAGAAAAACATATTTATATTCGACTGTATTATAATCACTTGTTTATGATATGTAGCGTCCATAAATTGGCGTTTTATGGACGAGTCCGATAAATTAAAAACAATAAACCAAACAATATAAAAAAGCGCACTTCGTAATTATCAAATTTCTTCACGTCATGTTAAGTTAAGAAAAATAATTTGCAATGCAGTCGAACATAATAATAATTGACGTATCAAGGGTGTTATAACATTAAATGTTGAACAAACGGCCAATAATGCCTTCGGTCAACGTACATAGCATTGAAATCACTATAGGTCTTGGTGTAAATACAAAAGTGACACATTTCGAAGGCTTCGCTCTGCCATCCAATTATAACATCCACCAAAATTGTCACATGATGCAGCGGAAAGTTTGCGGAACGATATTTGTTTATACGTTTATCTGAGTAAATTATTCAACGAGTAACATTAAATTCACAAACGTATTTATAAACACCTCATCTCATGTCAAAATTAATTACTCACCTGAACATTAAAATTACATGTTGAAATGGATGTTTAATTTTGACGCGTAATATACATAGAATAACATATTTGAATTGCCCGCACGGCATGCTAAACTTTGGTTAATGATATTATTGGTTAACATCTTTTTTCCCTTTCCACTGATATTTACAATACTATAATCCAAAAATCTTTTATGATCATAATAATAAACTACAGTCATACTTACTCCTTATCTCATGCGAGTTTGACGACTCGCTGCTCGCGTCCGTGGTGAACCTCCTCTTAGGCAGTTCCTGCGAAGGCCTAACATGTTCTGGAGGCGATGAGGACTGCCCTCGTGGTGGCCGCAGCTGCAGCAGGCGCACCGGCGGTGACGAGGAGCGGCCCCGAGGCGGGGGTGGTGGCGGGTCACTTGGTGGGGCTCCGCCCGCTGTGCTAGTGATAAGTTGGCGCAGTCGCACCCCAGGTGATGGGGGCTGGGCTTGCAGGAGGTATACCGGGCGGAGGGAACCTGAAATCAAAATATTAAGTGATTAAGAAGTGCATTAGCAAAAATATTAAAAACGAGAAATATTATTTAATAAAACTGAGGCATTAAATATACCTCATTTAGGCCCTGACGGTTGTAAATTATTTTGGTTACGAAAGGGTTAAATTCGTCTATGACCACAAAGCCCATTACCTATGTTGAATATAAACTTTGACTTGTGACATTTGAATTATAAGCGACATATTTTTTGTTGTCGCAAAACGTCTATTGATTAATTTTTCCAAGAAAGAAATATAAAATTGGGTGTGTAATCTATTTTTAAAATTAAGTATGTTTGATTTATAGGTACCAAACGGGTAATATTTTTTGAGAAAAGAATTGAGTGCCACGTTTTTAATCCTCATAACGTACAATTCCTGAAAACTTTTCGTAAAAAGCAGGTTACTCTTCTTCCTAACACTAGTTGGACAATGAAGAACAATACCGCAAAAAAATCCTATAGGGGACAAATTAGTTACAGTCTTTTAAATTTTTTCTCCTCCTGTGTAAATTTATCCCCATTAATTCAATTATTTTTTGATTAATTATAGTAGTCATAATTCACACTTCTCGCCAATCACAGAATCAGAAATCAATTATACCTGTTTATTTTAAAGTCGGGCTGTGGATCAAAAAGCTACGGCCGTCTGACAGTTGACAGTGTAGTCAGTTGTCATTTTGTATTTTGATGTTGACGGTTTTCAACGAATTTAGATCATTTTCAAAACTTAATTCCGAATTTACAGGAGTAGAAAAAGTACAGTATTATATTCAGGATTACTGTTATTATTCACTCGGATAATTTTAACTTTATCTTCGTGAATAATGACTATCATAGAGGCCTATTCCGTAACTGTCATGTTAATTTTTAACGGCCGGTTAAAAATTTTAACCAATGATAACAGACGTCACTGAAAAAATATTGAAAATTTCATTGGACACATATAGAGAAACCCTGAAGTCTTTTATAATTATTTAATATATCTATTATCTATTCTTTTCTTCTATTTGTTTCGCTGTATTATTACTGCCCAGTAAAAAATTACTAACTGTCACAACCAATTTATATTTTAATACAATAAGGGGCCTATCCGGTAATTTACCTGTTAATTTTTAATGACCTGTTAATAATTTGAGCCAATGATAATAGACGTCACTGAATAAAAATTGATACCTAATTTAATTTGACACATAAATTTTTATTGGTAAAAATTTTTAACAGGCCGTTAAAAATTATCAGGTAAGTTACAGAATAGGCTGCATTGCTATAAAACAGTATCTGTGATAAATAGGCACATGTTGTCACATATCAAGGTAGCGTGGCCGAGCGGTCTAAGGCGCTGGTTTAAGGCACCAGTCTCTTCGGAGGCGTGGGTTCGAATCCCACCGCTGCCATGTTTTTAATTTTAAACTATCATGTTATAATTTAATTTTCAGCATCGGGATAGTTTTCTTTCTTTCCCCATTACATATTGTAAATCAGATATAAAAATATCGTATATAAATATTAAACCTTTATTACAAACAATAAAAAAAGTTTCCTTCGAGCCGGATTTGAACCAGCGACCTATGGATATCAACTTTAGAACACTACAGTCCACCGCTCTACCAACTGAGCTATCGAAGGTTGTGATAGTAAAAGTAATTTTGATACTAAACTTGAGATCAATTTGATTTTTACTATAATTTTTAACAAAATAAAATAAATTTATTATAATAAAATACACATTTCTATAGATATTAATTTAAAAATAAGTATAATAAAAACTATTGAAAAATAAATTTTCAAATAAGTTTAATTTTGTAGTAAAATCAAAGTTGAATATTTGTTAACCTTGACACAAAAGTATCACTTTTATTAATCTTAGAATATATGCCACGTGGTCCCTTTGGCGCAGAGGATAGCGCGTTGGACTTCTAATCCAAAGGTCGTGGGTTCGATCCCCACAAGGGATGCATTCGTTTTATTATAACAATAATTGTCAATCTTAACATAATATGACGCATTAGTATAAAAAAAAAACATTCGAAGCTGAATTATATTACATATTTCTTATATTTTATATAGAAATTTTAATTTTTATAATGAATAACATTTGTTCTACATACCTGATGTACTATTTAAACGGATATCGACGTTTGCATTATTTTGATCAATTGCCCAGAGCTGGGTGCCTTGATATGATTTATTCTGTGCTTCATCCTGAAAATAAAATATATTAAAATTAATCAATTATTCCCTTCAGCAGATTTTTTTGAAATGATTTTCGGTCAGTACTCTAACGAAGTTGTTACGTAGCAAATGTTTCATTAGCTGTCAAAAACGATTCATTTTGTCACAATTAGCAAGTTTTTACGGTAGCAACTTTTTAGAGAATAAGTCCAATTAAGCATTTAATTCTACAAATTAAACATGCTAATAACTATAATGGTGCCGTTTCAAAATCACAAATCACAATGTACAGATATTTACCACTGTTTGAACATTGCTCAGTAAGAACGGCCTAAGCCCAACGAGCCTACAAAGCAACATATCTACAACTGTCAATTCTAGAACAATGAACAAAATCACATCATTTCACCAAAAAACAAACTTCAAATCGTCAATACACAAAGCGACAGTCACTTGTCCTCCTAACCAATCCACATACTACTAAACCAACTGTCGAAATAATTCGCAAACAATTGGTCAAATCACAGCTTTTCATGTGTTTCATTATGCGCCATGTATCAGTCGTTGAATCAATAGTTTTATATGGCAACCGGCAATTTTCTTCTACGCTGTCGAACCTACGTTGACATTGCATGTCTGTGAGCCATGTGACGTCATTGAGAAAGTCACGATATTAGATTTCCAGGTGCTAAATAGATAGTTGCTATAACAACTAAATAATTCCAAGGCAACCAAAGGGCATTGGTTTTAGAGCGCTATTTGAATTTTAAATATGTAGAACAATTGTATATTTATATCAAATGTTCTATTTTACAATGTTCATATCCTGCTTAAAGAACATTAGAGAAAAATGTTTTACAAACAGGGGTGTGAGATTGTTTTCTAGAATACTGAGAAACATGTAGTGCAGTATTATTGAACTTTTATTAGTGGTAAATATAGCTTGCATTAAATTATTTAATTACTAGATTTATGATTAATTTTAGTACAAGTTAAAATAATTATTATTATGGTATTAATTTAATACAGGTTACAGTGTACCGTTAATTTTTTAATGTCTTATGGCGGGGAAAGAGTTTGATTGCGTATACGTGACAAAATGTATGTCGTTTTAAAATGAATAGTTAGTCTTCATTTTTCAAACAGTACAATAATATTTTGCTTCATGGTATTGTAAATATATACATCAATTAATTTTTAAAATATTTCCATTTGTCCTCACGTGCCTAAACATAAATGTGAAACCAATATACTTATTCTTATTAATATGAGTTTTTGAAACTCTTGTATAATTTAATTTAATTCAGAAATGAAAAAAGAATAACGTAATTATATTTTTTTTTGTAAAATGTTAACGATTTAATTCATCTATTTAATTATAGGTTTCATGCTTATAATTTTATTTTATATCAACTATTATAAAATAATTCATATTCCATTTGAGAATGAGGGAGAGTAATAAATTAGTCTATCAGAGACATTCTAGTGACGCGTCAAAAATAGTTTAAAAGACTGAATAGATAGAAATCTACCGGTAAATTACTTAAACAAAAATATGTGCATCATGTTATTAACGATATGGCAGCGAATCGTGGTATTATAGTACTTTGTTTACCACTCATCGCCACTTTTAAATTAATTTATATAAAATAATATAATTATATAAATACATAAATAGATCATTTGTTTGTAGCTCAGTGTTTCCATTGTTAGAGAAGTAAGTTACTTTCCAGATATAAAGCGAGTGGCATTCTATTAGCATCCTAGTAAAGTTATATCTTATTTTTCTAGTGGATTTAAATCCAATCCAATATTACTCTTGCAAATATTGGTTTATTACTCTTTCACATTCTCAAATGGAGTATAAATTTAGGTCCTAACCTTATTTCCAACGGGTACAAGGGCCCAAGTCGTTTTTTCTGGATGTTGTACTTGTGAACCAAATGGTTCAACAGTATCTTGAAATCTTCTTGCGCTCCACATGTTCCTGTGCGGTACTAACGCAGAATCGGATCTGCAAAAAGAAAAATAGTAATATTTATAAACTGTTACATATTGGGATGATGATAAATTTAACCAAGATAATAAAAAATATAATTTATAATGATTTATTTTATGGGTGGAAATGTGTAAAACATAAATCTTCTATTTAAATCAAAAATAAATTGTTAAATAGAGAAGAAACCATTTGAAAAATTTGTCATAATGAAATATGAGTAATTTTTTTTTCACGAGCGGAAGAGAAACTCGGTTTTTATGATACCATAATCATGAAAGAAACAGCCAATTTAATATCTATGGCAGATTTGTGCACTTTCTCTCCCGTCGTGAGGGAAAGTGTTCAAATAATGCGAAAAATGAACAAAATTCAACAAATTAAAGGAACCTATGATAAATTATATTACAATTCAAATAATTTTGAAATACATATATGTCGTGAAAAAAATAGTATATACACCGCGAGAGAAAAGTGTATTTTTTTCCTTGTCGTATTGTAGCCCTTGTCTAAGGCTCGTGCTTCAATTTACTCCGTGGGAAAAAATCATATACTTCTCTCCCTTAATGTATAATATACTATTACACTGCTTTGTCGCTATTTTCGTCTAAATTATTACATAAGTTATTGTCTAAGTCTATTTATTCTAAATATATTATTTTTTAAAATATTTTGCTTTATAATAATAGGTACTTTATGCACAATATATATCTGTATTGGTTTTTTTTTTAAATGAGACGAACTGGAATTCAATTCATTTATTATTGGTACATATAGTAAATGATTGAAAAATAATTGCGTTATATTCAAGAATGATTTTAAAATGATGACGCGTGCAGATACTACCCAGATAGCATGAATGTTTAACGTGAAACTTAATGCAATGATAGTATTGGTAGGTCGTTCAACTTTATACTGAAGAACAGAATAGATATTATTATGTTGTGATGTTACACTGTTAATGCCCTTTATTTTATTTTAATAGTAGAATTTTACGTTATGTATTGATTTTCCATTACTATTCTCTATTCTGTCTTAGTATGAATCATAGAACGCAATTCTTGTGGTGTCAAATATCAAATATTCATTCTTACATTAAGTATGTTGACGGTTATGTATATTTCTTAAATTTAACTAAATATTAAATACACTATACACTTTTAAATCTCAATTAAATTTGTAATAAACAACTACTTGGGGAGAGAAAGATGTATTAACTTCATGGGATCCTTCACTATAAAAAAAAAAAAATAATTTTTTAAATGAAACTTTATCTAAATTTAGGACTATGAGCAGTTTTAAAGTGCTATTCATTAAGCCGCATGATTTAAAAAAAATGTTGAGACGTCAGAGTTGTCGTGGGTTGTGGATCTCAAACAGTAGAAATTATAATAATTGTATTTACATAAATATTCTATTTTATTGTTGAGAAAATTATTTAAATAACTTTTCTTAGTAAATAATTAAAATATTCATGATTATCATTTATTCGAGGAAGAAACATAAATAAACTGTAAGATTATTATTATTATTACTCAAATGTTTTGGTTAACGCTGATAAATTTTAGTAATCTATGATGTCATTCAACATGTCTCTAATTTCGTTGAGTCGATCTAACCCCGTGCCGTAGTGTCATTAAGGCGAGAATTCTCAAAGTGTGATTTGTATTATTTGGTGATAAATTCAAAACAAAAATCTTCAAATTAGTTGCCAACCATTTGAGACTTTGACAATCTGGCAGCTTAATAATAAAAGAAGTACAAAGAATTTAGAATAGAATAGATGTGTGTGAGAGAAGCTTAAACAGAGAACACAATACTTTGACGCCAGAATTACTCCAATTGCTATCTTTAAAAACTAGGATATCATAATAATCAATAATATTTTTTCAACTTCTATGGTTGATATAAATCTAGTACTATGTTTTGGATCTAGTCATATTTGGCATTTTGTGACTCTAGGGTTTAAAGAAAATCAAAAATATAAAGAAATGCAATATAATTTTCAGTACGGAACTCATTTACAAGTATATAAAATGAAGTAGTTAGAATTCGAACTCAGTTCAATGATTCGCTGGAAGTTGGAGGACATTATTCTTCGCACGAAATATCTGATGTTAATGACATCAATTACTACGATGTTACACTAACTATAATATTACAATCATTCTATAACTATAATGTAAAAAATATATGCAAACCCTGTACATATCATATAATATTATTATTATATAAACTTATCTACTAGCCTTTAAGCAGATAAGTGATGTCGAAACGTCGGCCTTGTTGAAAATAAAGATCTATGACATTAACCCCGATTATTATTTATCCACATCACTTGTCACTATTAATAGAAAAATAAATAACCACGTCATACTAGACAGTTACTGGTCATGGTTAGAAAATTTAAATCTCGCTCTCGATAACAAGTAGTCGAAAATGTTTCCTAATAATAATAAAAAAAAAATATGAACCTTGAATTAGTCGCACTGTTGTTCGCACTACTGGCGACGGGTGTCATAGTCCTGCGACGTGATCTAGCTGAACACGGTGACATGGAACCACTTCCTGCTGCTACCCAGTCTACGTCGGCGCCTTGGCCGACTCCTGGGGATGCGTTGATCACGGTGCCGTCCGCTTCAACGATCGGAAGTTGCCTTCGTGACAATCTAAACATAGTTATTGCAATAAAATTAGGTTCCATAAATAATTCGTTATTTATGCGGCCTTGTGGTTCCACGGTGGAACCATAATTATAAAAAATAGTAACATGTAAATATAAAAAAAAAATTGAAAAGAAAATTTTTGCACGCCTACACAGTAAAATAAATTTGTTTTGAGATTTGATAATTTTGTCTTTGGAGGCGGGGGCGTAAATTTGTAACAGAATCGGATGTCCCCCTTCATAATGCAACGGGCCAGTACGACCCTGGGCAGACAGCGCAGACGATGACTCATCGTTCTAGCGAGTTCTTGAACGCTTCCATGGCAGAAGCGACGAGAACAGTGTAGATGACCTAAGATAAATGCGCTAGCCTACCCAGGGAGGTATTCTACTTCGATACGCAGTTCAGGAAACATCGAATATAGAGGAAATAAATAAACATTTGCAAAGTGAACAGTAAATAAATATTTTTTTCAAATGACTGGCAATCAACTATTTTTTCGTTAAATTCGTATTTTCCTCACCTGGCTCGGACGGCCGCGATGAATAGTTCCTTATCCTGCATGTCGTTGGCAGCGGCGGCGGCGGCCACGGCGTCCAGTACCGGCGTCGGTCTGGCCAGCTGCGCCAAGTTGGCTAGCACGTCCAGAGCGACTTGTCGAACACGGCGCTTGCGGTCCGCCGCAGCTGTGGCCGCGCGTCCTGCCAGCCAGGTCGCCTCGAACTCAGTGCTGGGGAAGGAGCAGGTGGCTGCTACCACTAGCTGAAGAGCGCCTTCACGGCACTGCAAACATACATTGTATTTGTAAATATATTTATTTAAATACAGAGGCTGATACTACGAGCTTTGTTTTTGGGTGTTTCAAGAGAAGTATTTTCATTGCCGGATATAGCGCTTTGCAATGTTCTAAAACTATTTTAAAAATACTATTTTCTAAAATAATTTTAGAAGATTATGCAGCAGGGGTCGGCAACGCCGTGTTGTCCGCTGTAAGATTTTTATGCACCTTCACTATCGCGAATATAGAAAATCTTTCAGAAGAATTTTCTACCCGATTTGGAAATTTTATAAAATTAGAGTCAGTTATAATATTTTTCGTTAATCAGTCTAACGTGACTTTTCAAAATGCAACTGCTGCGATTGGCACGGTTTTAGCGCTGTACAATGTTTTAAAATTATTTTATAAACAAATGCTTGGAATAGTATATAATATCTACCACTTTTATTTGAAGTATTTTATATAAAATAATTCTAGGACTTTGTTCAGCGCTAAAACAGAGGCTAAAACATTTCTCTTAAAACACCCAAAAAAAGAGCACGTGCTATTACTGGTACTAAAAGATAAGTTAGTATGTTAAAAATCAAATATTAGTATGATATGAGTATACTTTGGTGTGGTTAGAAATAGAAACAAATTATAGAAATATGTCAATATTTTTTTAATCGGCAAATTGCCTTTTAATTATGGGGTAGATTTTTTCTACAAATTATGTATTATAATCGATATTTTTCGTACAAGTGCGTAGTAATAATCATGTAACTATGTTTGTGTTTAAATAACTAATTTGCAAATAATAACAATGAATGCGATGTGTATTGGTAGTCAAAATGATAAATTATATAAGTCAGTTTTATTATTAAGAGACAATGGGAGGAGGAAATTAATGAATGTTGAATTAAAGTTTCGTGCATTCTACAATTAATAATTATTTTTCGTGAGTATTACCTTAGCACTGCGAGATGACATAATTGGTTCTTCCATAACGTGATGGACAAATGCTTTTGCTGACGTTTTTTTCATTGTAATTAAGCCAAGTCGCACGCCAGCAGGAGCGCCCATTTTACTGAGACTCATTGCTAATTGTGGCAGGCAAAGTTTCAGACTTTCAGTTGAACTGTTTGACAGGACATTTTTCAGTATTTCCTGAAATAGAGGATAATAATTACAAATGTATGTAGAAGGATGAGAGATAATGCCAAATATTAATGATTAAAGCATTATTTTAAAAGACTTTGTAAAAAATATGTTTTTCTGAAGTAATTTGAAACGATGTATTTAATAACATATTTTGTTATTAGAAGTAAATGTAAATAATGTAATACGTTCGCTTATAATTGCCGGACTCGCTTCGTTCGTCCGAATAACACATGCTATTTTTTCTTCAAACATATAAAATAAAAATATAAATCATTAAAAATTCACATAACTTCAAAAAATATTCTTCTTATCTAGCATATCAAGTTACCCTAGAATATGTTTCGTTATTTTTGTTTCATTCTTAACTGTCAAATTATTGAATTACAACCTCAATATATTTCAGAATATTTTACTTTGTCTGCCGCCGGAGTAAAAGTGTTACCAAGGAGACACTTTCTATGCTGGCGGCAAAAAACTAAAATTCTGTTTGTTGAATACAAATACATAACAGAGTACTTTTATGATGTTTGACGAAAAATATATTTTGCAGAACTTAATCCAAAAGTCTTTTATAATTTTACTCTGAGTTCTGAAAGTTTTTTCAACTTATTAAAACATTATAATTATTTTTTAATATAGTAAGAGTGAAACTACTTTGCTGTTATTAAATGTTAAATACATATTGATAAGACAAGTGTACTGAAAAAAAATGTTCTATTTTAATTTCATTTCTAATTTCAACTAAATAAATAGAAAAAGCTACTGAACTTATTAATTGATAATAATGCTTCTATTCAAAATTAAGTTATGTGAGACTTATTTAACTTACTTCAACAGTAATTTGAAGTCGCGGATGTCTTTCCGCGTTGAATAAAAAATGTAGCAATGAACTTAAGAAGGGTTGAAGCCTCTGTAAAGTTTCAGGATTTCTTAGTTCTTCTTGTAATGTTTCAAATCCTCGTAACCTGGTTCTCCAATCGTCCTAAAAAATAAATACAATTATTATTTATATTGTTGAGTCAAGTAAACTCTCTGCAAGTAAACACATAGTTAAATAAAATTATACATGATTATGTACTATAGTTAGAAAAATGAAAACCAATAAAAATATAAGAATGTAATATTCTGGAAACTTAAAACAATATAGAATACTTAAGTAAGGTGTCAGTTAAAATAGCTTTGGTGAAATATCCTATCGGAGGAAAGAAAAAAAATTATAAAATGGTCCCACTAGCAGAGGTCGATGAGAGGTACCATATATATATATTATAATTTCCAATACTAATTTTTCACTGGAAAAATAATTTAACAAGGTATCTAAAAAAATTTGCTTTTTTTAATTAGTATTTATAAAGTTCAGGGAGCTCCAAACTCCAAATAAAAATGTTCAGATTGCAGCATGTAAGTTTGAACGACAAGTCAAACAATTATTTATATAAATTAAATGCTAAGCACAGTCACATTTACTCCGAATAATACATGCCATTTTTTCTTCAATCATAAAAATAGAATTATAAATTATTACAAAATGGCCATAACTTGCTTTATTACTTGTTATTTTTAACGAGTATATTTGTTAAATTTTATAAATCCAGCAAGTAAATAAAAACATTTTTTCTTGTTTAAAATTCAGAATTGACAAAATTTGAATTTAACAAATTGTCATATTTGTTCAAATTATTAATTTAACACAATATATTTGTCAATATAAAAATAATTAACCGAAAAATTAACAAATCTCAAATCAAATTCTTTACTGTGAAGCTTATGCTCTCTCCTTTATCTTCTTTCCTTTAAGATTTTCAACGTCGACAATACACCCGAATATTATTTGTCGTGTGTTGTATTGCTAACAATGTACAGTTTAAACAAGTAGACGTTAACGCCGTATACGTAGACTTTAATATCGGTTTGTTTACTGCACTACGCTTGATTTTAAGGTTCCAAAATAACTATTATTATTTTAAATTCATTGTTTTGTAATAAAACGTAAAATATAGTTCTAATTTTTGACAGAATATCTTTTTATATTGTTTATAAGGATTACTTTCCAATATTTTTTTTTTTGTTTCTTCAACCTTACTTCCCCAAATTTTGCAATGTTGCGATCCTATTTTGCACTGCATTGACGTTAGCAATAATACAAAAGAAGCTATGACGCAGATGCTTTTTGTGTTGAGGTGGTTAAGGCGTAGTTTGTTGGTGTCAGTCAGTGATGAGGCTCCTTGTTCATTCCCTTTCAGCTTATATCTCACACCCCTACCGCCACCAACGCGAATGTTCAAAATTTAACCTTGATCTATTTACCAAACATAATTTTTAATTCATAGTTTAGACACCTAATTTATGAACTTGAAAGGGTAAAATACAAAGTTTTGTAAATACTAATCAATTCTTTGTTAAAGCGTTGGGACTTGCTATTAATGATACTTTGACAATGAATATTTAAATTGAAAACGAAATTGGTAAATAGCTTAAATTTGGCCCTGATCTTATTAGTAGCAATTGGTGTCAAGATAGAGACACTCATATATTACTAATATCGTCAAATTATTTTACGATTATGATAGTTTTATAAAGCTGAAAAGAAATAAAAATGCTTTTCTAAATAAATGGTACCTACACAGATAAAGATGAGGAAGAGATATGATTTTCTTACAACTGGACAAGTGAAAAAATACTATAAATTTAGTATCTACAATTTGAATTAGAAGTTTTCCTTAATTTAAAATGTATAAGATAATGATTACAAATAAAATTAATGGAAGTTCAAAATATACAATTTTCCTTTTCGCGATTCGTCTTTAAATTGATTACCTAATCAGTTAGTTTCAACAGTGCAAATGTTCGAAATATTTCCATGCGATCAGCCAATCTTCTATTTCATGACTCCCAAATTTCAATAAAGTATGGCGTCATTCTTTACGTGAAAACAGTATAAGCGTCATGCTCAACAAAAGACTTAACAAATATAAGTTCATTAAGATTAGAACTCATTTATATTTTAATTTACCTAAAATAGATTGCTTCGTCTATTTTTAGAAAAAATTAAATCAGTAAATCTAGATACTTAATAGAAAATAAATGAAATGAATAAAAAATAAACCAGGTAAATCCACAGGATATAGGTCAACAATCCGACAGGAATATGCGCTCCTGGCAGGAATGTACATGAAGTCCGCCCACCCAACTATACAACGTTGAATTGAATCCAAAGTTCATGAATGAGCTATTGATATTGCTTACATTTTGTGGAATTTTTATTTTTTTGCAACAAAAAAATATAAATGAATTTATATATTTATTTATAAGTACAAAATTTAGGATTTTTCAAGCGAGCGCAGCGATGTGAAGCACGTAAACGGGCGAGACAATAAAATCCTTTTATATAAGTGCTATACAATACTTTATGTTCGACTGTATTGCAAATTATTTTTTTTTGTTTAAATGACAATTATATTTGTTATTTGACACAGGACATTAACGTGAAAAAAATTTGATAATTTCGAAGGTTTTTTTTACTTTACTTTATCGGACTAGCCCATAAAGAGTTCGCTGGACTAAAATCTTAGTCATATAAATTATGAATTAACTAATACTACTAATAACAGTTACGTTTAGGACATATGGACTTTTCGGCTGTAAATAAGTTTTGAAATTCATCTTTGAAGTATTGCCGGTACGATTTGGAACACCCTGTACGCCAACCAACACTAATTGTTATAAGTTTTCATCTAGCTCCTGATGATGACCCACGTGGGTTTAAAAAGTTGAGGTGAAATAATAAAACAAGAACTGAATAGCAGAAATTTTATTATTTATTATCTAACGTTTGTCTGTATACATTTTGTCAAAAATTTCCACCACTACCGTTGTGTGAGGAATACTAGAGATTAATAAACTGAAACCTGATATCCAAGGTTAAGCTTATCAGATTTTTTATCACATTTTTTAAAAAGGTCAGATTTTCAAAGACTATATAAGTTTCAATTTTTATATTTCCTTTAACAGTTTATAAACGCTTTTTCCACTTATAACTTTACACATATAATTAAGTTAAAATATCGAAATGAACCCTAGAATTTGGACAGCTCTGCATCAGGGTAGGAAATATTATCATTTAATTTTTTATGTTAGTTGATAATTTTGAAATTTTAATTGAAAATTTCAAGAAAAACGCATTAAATTTTATGTGAGTAATTATGTTATATCAATTGATATGAAATGATGTGAAGTGAGCTAAAATTTAAGTTTGTGAAGTGGTACATTGCTAAATGGTTTTGATTTTTAGGAAAATTTAAAATAATGTCTTTGACTTCAAGTACTCTGCAACCAGCTCTGGATATAATGAGTGATTCATTTTTCAAGGATGAGCTAGTTTCTCAATGTTGCGACGTCCACAATAATCCTGAGTCAATTAAGGAACTTGTTAAACTAGCAGAAATATCTGCTAAAGATGGCGTTTCACTAGTTGCCATTGATACAACAAATGGAAGTATTGCCAGTGCTTTATTTAACAAACTTGTGGTAAATACAAATTTACGAGGGTCGTCCAGTAATAAAAAAAAACAAACGATTTAGCATAACTAAATAAAAACGAAATATATCAACACATAACTTTATTTATCAAGTTTATTGTAGTACCAGTAATTTTCACTTGTTTCCAAAACTATAGTTATTTGTCAAACTAGAGGGGAAAGCGCTTCTTTTTCCAACTCGAGCTCGAAGTTTGCCTTATGAGTGCAGCGAATGAGGCAATTCGTGCGAGAGTGGAAAAAGGGCTTTCCTCTCGTGTTAGACATAACATTTTTTCACGACATGTTTCTAAAAACGAGTTTCTCGGACATAAAATACACTTTGACAACACAACTGACACGTTAAAAGTTAGTTTATCAGATGCAAGGCGGGATAGCAGTGTTGCCAATGATCCAATCTTAAAAATTAAAATTGTCAAATTGTGATTTAATCTAGAAAAAGAAAAATCATACATAATTGTAAGACAATTTAAAGTATGTATATCACTAAAATAAGGATTTTCAGTAAAATTAGGCATTAGTTTTTACAATAATTTGTTTGTTAAATAACATTAATATTGGTAACACTTCTATATTTTTCTCACTAAAGTGGAAAAACATATTTTCCTCACTATTTCGGGAGTAGAACGGTGGGGTTTGCTGGCATGTCGTGAAAAAAATGATTTTTTGGGTGCAAAACAGTTCGCAAGCGTTGAATACCTCAAAGAAGCAGTTACATCATGACTCAGATTTTTTGCGGTAGAGGAGATAACATCGGCATTAAAAAACTGCTATCCTCGTTACCATAAATGCCTTAACAGCTATGGCGATTATATTGAAATATAGAGTAATGTACTGTCCCATTGTAAATAAAGTTTTGTGTTGATATATTTCGTTTTAATTTAGTTTTGCCAAATCGTTCGTTACTTCCTGGACGATTCTCGTACTTGTAAGCCTAGTACCGATGCTTTTCTGATTAAATTTCCAGGTAAACAGCAACACTACTGATCAAATAACCTTTGAAAACCATCTTAAAAATTGTAAACACGATTCTAGTAAAGCTGTAGTGCAAGTTATGATCGATGCTGACGAGAAAGTGAATTTATTTGAAAAATATAATACTGACTGTATATTAGAACTTATGTTCTTGGGCACAAAACCGGAATATAGGGAGAAAAGTTTGGGGTTCAATTTATTGAAAACTTCTGTTGATCTTGGAAAGTTATTGTTAAAGGGTGAAAATGTTAAAGTACCCATAGATAATAAACCTTTGCCACTTTATCCTGTACCAAAAATTGTTTCTACTCTATGTACAACCAATCATACTCAAAATGCAGCAAGGAAACTAGGATTTTCAGTTATGGGTGAATTTAAATATGATGAAATGTTTTTTAAAGGGAAAAGTTATGATAGTCAAGTTGGACATATTGTTAAATCATGTATTATGTTTGGTTTAGAATTATAATAAAATTATGTATATTTTTTACATTAAAGAAAAAATATATAGTGTTGTTTCTTGGTTTCATGTTTTCATGGTTTCTTTATAAATAACACTCATTCTATATTGAGAACAAAAATGATATATAGATCGGAAATGACATAACAAATAAACTCTAATACGTATTCATAACTACTAACTCCCCTATTATGGTACCCCTGTCGTATTCAAACCCTTTACCTAACCTCAATCTTAACCGGGACTGTCACGTAATACTAATGTAGGGCAGTGAAAGTAACAAAGCTGTTGTTTCTTACGAAGGCAAGAAAAGGCGAACAGGGCTATTGCAATGCGTGGCAAGTAGATTCCACGAGAGAAGAGGTGATTTATCGCTGAGGACGTGATGTATGTGCTACTTGCTGTGCGAAATGATATGTTGTTGTTGCTCTTTTGGCAGCATAGCTAATGAATGGTTTTGTAGGATGTGGATAAACAAGAACACAAGAGTATGTATGAACATTAGTATAAAATTTAGTATGGAAATAACTATCTCATAAAGAAATATATGTAACATTTTACCAACTACTTTTGTCCTGTTAAATATTAGTGCTATTATACAGGACGAAGAATCGAAGGACGCACTGTAGAGTTTTCAATACTATTTTTAAAATGTTCAATTATGGCTTCTCTAATTATTTTACATAAAAAAAGTTAAATAGTTTATTGTACAAGAAGAATTTCTGCATTTTTGACATGAATATTTATAATTTTACTCTACCTGGAACCGGAAAATTTCCGGAATTTTTATGGTAATTTTCTTAAAATCATCAGTAGGTACCATGAAAAAACAAAATATACCAAATGAAAATTATTGGTTTTATTTGTAAACTGTAGTCATCGGTGTTTGATTTCAAGAGTTTTGATTAAAAATGCGTAATTTTGAAAAAAAAAATGAGAATAGTGAAATAGTTTTCTGGTCAAAATAGGGCAAGACAAAAATGTTTTAAATAAAATAAATTCTGAATTTATATCACATTTATTTTGTTATTTCTTAATGATGATTTTAAGAGAATTACCAATAACATTTCCGTCATTCTTTCGCTTTCAGGTAGAGTATTATTTAATTTCTGATGGCATGGAAAAGCAATTAATTTTTATTTATCAATTTGACGTAATAAGGAGACAAAACATAGTTGCTTAAAATAATTAATTTTAGTAGGTATAAGTACTTCTTTTAATTTCATTAAAATTTAATTAGTTAATCTAATTTCTCTTATAAAACATGATAATAGAAAAAACTACAAGTAAACTAAAACAAACCATTAATATTCATGAGCATGAGATATGAGACACGCCGCTCAAATTTTGGCAAAGGTAATTACAGTTTATTTATAACTTTGTATATAGATAAGGCACGGCATAATACCTACTACTTCTAAAATTAAAATGTTATTTAATATTATAAAATACTTTTAGATTATATTGTAATATATTTAGATTCGAAATATTGAATACAATTTTTATTAAAATAATTCGAAACCTTTTATTTAAATAAAATATTTCTAGAGAACTTAATCTAAATTTCTTTTTAATTACTGTGAGTTCTGAAAATTTGTGTACGTTATTTATTTGTTACCTAATGAAGAATTATGTTCAATAATTCGAACGTTGTGTTTAAATATATATATTACAAAACTATAATTCGAAAGTCTTTATATTTTCCTAACACGAGTTTTTTCAATTTATTAAAAATGTTCTTTAGCTAAATCCCATCGTAATTTACATAACAAATTCGAAGTACTTAAGAAAATAATGTGCCTTCGATAGCTCAGTTGGTAGAGCGGTGGACTGTAGTGTTAATGAAATGTTGAAATCCATAGGTCGCTGGTTCAAATCCGGCTCGAAGGAAACTTTTATACAAACTAAGAACATGAATAAAGAATCGAGAGTCTTTAAAAATGCTAAAAGAGAAATGAACCTTCGATAGCTCAGTTGGTAGAGCGGTGGACTGTAGTGTTAATGAAATGTTGAAATCCATAGGTCGCTGGTTCAAATCCGGCTCGAAGGAAACTTTTATACAAACTGAGAACATGAATAAAGAAATGAGAGTCCTTGAACATTCTAAAAGAGTATAAGCCTTCGATAGCTCAGTTGGTAGAGCGGTGGACTGTAGTGTTAATGAAATGTTGAAATCCATAGGTCGCTGGTTCAAATCCGGCTCGAAGGAAACTTTTATACAAACTGAGAACATAAATAAAGAAATGAGAGTCCTTGAACATTCTAAAAGAGTATAAGCCTTCGATAGCTCAGTTGGTAGAGCGGTGGACTGTAGTGTTAATGAAATGTTGAAATCCATAGGTCGCTGGTTCAAATCCGGCTCGAAGGAAACTTTTATACAAACTGAGAACATGAATAAAGAAATGAGAGTCCTTGAACATTCTAAAAGAGTATAAGCCTTCGATAGCTCAGTTGGTAGAGCGGTGGACTGTAGTGTTAATGAAATGTTGAAATCCATAGGTCGCTGGTTCAAATCCGGCTCGAAGGAAACTTTTATACAAACTGAGAACATAAATAAAGAAATGAGAGTCCTTGAACATTCTAAAAGAGTATAAGCCTTCGATAGCTCAGTTGGTAGAGCGGTGGACTGTAGTGTTAATGAAATGTTGAAATCCATAGGTCGCTGGTTCAAATCCGGCTCGAAGGAAACTTTTATACAAACTGAGAACATGAATAAAGAAATGAGAGTCCTTGAACATTCTAAAAGAGTATAAGCCTTCGATAGCTCAGTTGGTAGAGCGGTGGACTGTAGTGTTAATGAAATGTTGAAATCCATAGGTCGCTGGTTCAAATCCGGCTCGAAGGAAACTTTTATACAAACTGAGAACATGAATAAAGAAATGAGAGTCCTTGAACATTCTAAAAGAGTATAAGCCTTCGATAGCTCAGTTGGTAGAGCGGTGGACTGTAGTGTTAATGAAATGTTGAAATCCATAGGTCGCTGGTTCAAATCCGGCTCGAAGGAAATTTTATAAAAATTGAGAACATGAATAAAGAAATGAGAGTCCTTGAACATTCTAAAAGAGTATAAGCCTTCGATAGCTCAGTTGGTAGAGCGGTGGACTGTAGTGTTAATGAAATGTTGAAATCCATAGGTCGCTGGTTCAAATCCGGCTCGAAGAAAACTTTTATACAAACTGAGAACATGAATAAAGAAATGAGAGTCCTTGAACATTCTAAAAGAGTATAAGCCTTCGATAGCTCAGTTGGTAGAGCGGTGGACTGTAGTGTTAATGAAATGTTGAAATCCATAGGTCGCTGGTTCAAATCCGGCTCGAAGGAAACTTTTATACAAACTGAGAACATAAATAAAGAAATGAGAGTCCTTGAACATTCTAAAAGAGTATAAGCCTTCGATAGCTCAGTTGGTAGAGCGGTGGACTGTAGTGTTAATGAAATGTTGAAATCCATAGGTCGCTGGTTCAAATCCGGCTCGAAGGAAACTTTTATACAAACCGAGAACATGAATAAAGAAATGAGAGTCCTTGAACATTCTAAAAGAGTATAAGCCTTCGATAGCTCAGTTGGTAGAGCGGTGGACTGTAGTGTTAATGAAATGTTGAAATCCATAGGTCGCTGGTTCAAATCCGGCTCGAAGGAAATTTTATACAAACTGAGAACATGAATAAAGAAATGAGAGTCCTTGAACATTCTAAAAGAGTATAAGCCTTCGATAGCTCAGTTGGTAGAGCGGTGGACTGTAGTGTTAATGAAATGTTGAAAGCATAGGTCGCTGGTTCAAATCCGGCTCGAAGGAAACTTTTATACAAACTGAGAACATAAATAAAGAAATGAGAGTCCTTGAACATTCTAAAAGAGTATAAGCCTTCGATAGCTCAGTTGGTAGAGCGGTGGACTGTAGTGTTAATGAAATGTTGAAATCCATAGGTCGCTGGTTCAAATCCGGCTCGAAGGAAACTTTTATACATACTGAGAACATGAATAAAGAAATGAGAGTCCTTGAACATTCTAAAAGAGTATAAGCCTTCGATAGCTCAGTTGGTAGAGCGGTGGACTGTAGTGTTAATGAAATGTTGAAATCCATAGGTCGCTGGTTCAAATCCGGCTCGAAGGAAACTTTTATACAAACTAAGAACATGAATAAAGAATCGAGAGTCTTTAAAAATGCTAAAAGAGAAATGAACCTTCGATAGCTCAGTTGGTAGAGCGGTGGACTGTAGTGTTAATGAAATGTTGAAATCCATAGGTCGCTGGTTCAAATCCGGCTCGAAGGAAACTTTTATACAAACTGAGAACATGAATAAAGAAATGAGAGTCCTTGAACATTCTAAAAGAGTATAAGCCTTCGCTAGCTCAGTTGGTAGAGCGGTGGACTGTAGTGTTAATGAAATGTTGAAATCCATAGGTCGCTGGTTCAAATCCGGCTCGAAGGAAACTTTTATACAAACTAAGAACATGAATAAAGAATCGAGAGTCTTTAAAAATGCTAAAAGAGAAATGAACCTTCGATATCTCAGTTGGTAGAGCGGTGGACTGTAGTGTTGATGAAATGTTGAAATCCATAGGTCGCTGGTTCAAATCCGGCTCGAAGGAAACTTTTATACAAACTGAGAACATGAATAAAGAAATGAGAGTCCTTGAACATTCTAAAAGAGTATAAGCCTTCGATAGCTCAGTTGGTAGAGCGGTGGACTGTAGTGTTAATGAAATGTTGAAATCCATAGGTCGCTGGTTCAAATCCGGCTCGAAGGAAACTTTTATACAAACTGAGAACATAAATAAAGAAATGAGAGTCCTTGAACATTCTAAAAGAGTATAAGCCTTCGATAGCTCAGTTGGTAGAGCGGTGGACTGTAGTGTTAATGAAATGTTGAAATCCATAGGTCGCTGGTTCAAATCCGGCTCGAAGGAAACTTTTATACAAACTGAGAACATGAATAAAGAAATGAGAGTCCTTGAACATTCTAAAAGAGTATAAGCCTTCGATAGCTCAGTTGGTAGAGCGGTGGACTGTAGTGTTAATGAAATGTTGAAATCCATAGGTCGCTGGTTCAAATCCGGCTCGAAGGAAACTTTTATACAAACTGAGAACATGAATAAAGAAATGAGAGTCCTTGAACATTCTAAAAGAGTATAAGCCTTCGCTAGCTCAGTTGGTAGAGCGGTGGACTGTAGTGTTAATGAAATGTTGAAATCCATAGGTCGCTGGTTCAAATCCGGCTCGAAGGAAACTTTTATACAAACTAAGAACATGAATAAAGAATCGAGAGTCTTTAAAAATGCTAAAAGAGTATAAGCCTTCGATAGCTCAGTTGGTAGAGCGGTGGACTGTAGTGTTAATGAAATGTTGAAATCCATAGGTCGCTGGTTCAAATCCGGCTCGAAGGAAACTTTTATACAAACTGAGAACATGAATAAAGAAATGAGAGTCCTTGAACATTCTAAAAGAGTATAAGCCTTCGATAGCTCAGTTGGTAGAGCGGTGGACTGTAGTGTTAATGAAATGTTGAAATCCATAGGTCGCTGGTTCAAATCCGGCTCGAAGGAAACTTTTATACAAACTAAGAACATAAATAAAGAATCGAGAGTCTTTAAAAATGCTAAAAGAGAAATGAACCTTCGATAGCTCAGTTGGTAGAGCGGTGGACTGTAGTGTTAATGAAATGTTGAAATCCATAGGTCGCTGGTTCAAATCCGGCTCGAAGGAAACTTTTATACAAACTGAGAACATAAATAAAGAAATGAGAGTCCTTGAACATTCTAAAAGAGTATAAGCCTTCGATAGCTCAGTTGGTAGAGCGGTGGACTGTAGTGTTAATGAAATGTTGGAATCCATATGTCGCTGGTTCAAATCCGGCTCGAAGGAAACTTTTATACAAACTAAGAACATAAATAAAGAATCGAGAGTCTTTAAAAATGCTAAAAGAGAAATGAACCTTCGATAGCTCAGTTGGTAGAGCGGTGGACTGTAGTGTTAATGAAATGTTGAAATCCATAGGTCGCTGGTTCAAATCCGGCTCGAAGGAAACTTTTATACAAACTGAGAACATAAATAAAGAAATGAGAGTCCTTGAACATTCTAAAAGAGTATAAGCCTTCGATAGCTCAGTTGGTAGAGCGGTGGACTGTAGTGTTAATGAAATGTTGAAATCCATAGGTCGCTGGTTCAAATCCGGCTCGAAGGAAACTTTTATACAAACTGAGAACATAAATAAAGAAATGAGAGTCCTTGAACATTCTAAAAGAGTATAAGCCTTCGATAGCTCAGTTGGTAGAGCGGTGGACTGTAGTGTTAATGAAATGTTGAAATCCATAGGTCGCTGGTTCGAATCCGGCTCGAAGGAAACTTTTATACTAACTGAGAACATGAATAAAGAAATGAGAGTCCTTGAACATTCTAAAAGAGTATAAGCCTTCGATAGCTCAGTTGGTAGAGCGGTGGACTGTAGTGTTAATGAAATGTTGGAATCCATATGTCGCTGGTTCAAATCCGGCTCGAAGGAAACTTTTATACAAACTAAGAACATAAATAAAGAATCGAGAGTCTTTAAAAATGCTAAAAGAGAAATGAACCTTCGATAGCTCAGTTGGTAGAGCGGTGGACTGTAGTGTTAATGAAATGTTGAAATCCATAGGTCGCTGGTTCAAATCCGGCTCGAAGGAAACTTTTATACAAACTGAGAACATAAATAAAGAAATGAGAGTCCTTGAACATTCTAAAAGAGTATAAGCCTTCGATAGCTCAGTTGGTAGAGCGGTGGACTGTAGTGTTAATGAAATGTTGAAATCCATAGGTCGCTGGTTCAAATCCGGCTCGAAGGAAACTTTTATACAAACTGAGAACATGAATAAAGAAATGAGAGTCCTTGAACATTCTAAAAGAGTATAAGCCTTCGATAGCTCAGTTGGTAGAGCGGTGGACTGTAGTGTTAATGAAATGTTGGAATCCATATGTCGCTGGTTCAAATCCGGCTCGAAGGAAACTTTTATACAAACTAAGAACATAAATAAAGAATCGAGAGTCTTTAAAAATGCTAAAAGAGAAATGAACCTTCGATAGCTCAGTTGGTAGAGCGGTGGACTGTAGTGTTAATGAAATGTTGAAATCCATAGGTCGCTGGTTCAAATCCGGCTCGAAGGAAACTTTTATACAAACTGAGAACATAAATAAAGAAATGAGAGTCCTTGAACATTCTAAAAGAGTATAAGCCTTCGATAGCTCAGTTGGTAGAGCGGTGGACTGTAGTGTTAATGAAATGTTGAAATCCATAGGTCGCTGGTTCAAATCCGGCTCGAAGGAAACTTTTATACAAACTGAGAACATGAATAAAGAAATGAGAGTCCTTGAACATTCTAAAAGAGTATAAGCCTTCGATAGCTCAGTTGGTAGAGCGGTGGACTGTAGTGTTAATGAAATGTTGAAATCCATAGGTCGCTGGTTCAAATCCGGCTCGAAGGAAACTTTTATACAAACTGAGAACATAAATAAAGAAATGAGAGTCCTTGAACATTCTAAAAGAGTATAAGCCTTCGATAGCTCAGTTGGTAGAGCGGTGGACTGTAGTGTTAATGAAATGTTGAAATCCATAGGTCGCTGGTTCAAATCCGGCTCGAAGGAAACTTTTATACAAACTGAGAACATGAATAAAGAAATGAGAGTCCTTGAACATTCTAAAAGAGTATAAGCCTTCGATAGCTCAGTTGGTAGAGCGGTGGACTGTAGTGTTAATGAAATGTTGAAATCCATAGGTCGCTGGTTCAAATCCGGCTCGAAGGAAACTTTTATACAAACTAAGAACATAAATAAAGAATCGAGAGTCTTTAAAAATGCTAAAAGAGAAATGAACCTTCGATAGCTCAGTTGGTAGAGCGGTGGACTGTAGTGTTAATGAAATGTTGAAATCCATAGGTCGCTGGTTCAAATCCGGCTCGAAGGAAACTTTTATACAAACTGAGAACATAAATAAAGAAATGAGAGTCCTTGAACATTCTAAAAGAGTATAAGCCTTCGATAGCTCAGTTGGTAGAGCGGTGGACTGTAGTGTTAATGAAATGTTGGAATCCATATGTCGCTGGTTCAAATCCGGCTCGAAGGAAACTTTTATACAAACTAAGAACATAAATAAAGAATCGAGAGTCTTTAAAAATGCTAAAAGAGAAATGGACCTTCGATAGCTCAGTTGGTAGAGCGGTGGACTGTAGTGTTAATGAAATGTTGAAATCCATAGGTCGCTGGTTCAAATCCGGCTCGAAGGAAACTTTTATACAAACTGAGAACATACATAAAGAAATGAGAGTCCTTGAACATTCTAAAAGAGTATAAGCCTTCGATAGCTCAGTTGGTAGAGCGGTGGACTGTAGTGTTAATGAAATGTTGAAATCCATAGGTCGCTGGTTCAAATCCGGCTCGAAGGAAACTTTTATACAAACTGAGAACATAAATAAAGAAATGAGAGTCCTTGAACATTCTAAAAGAGTATAAGCCTTCGATAGCTCAGTTGGTAGAGCGGTGGACTGTAGTGTTAATGAAATGTTGAAATCCATAGGTCGCTGGTTCAAATCCGGCTCGAAGGAAACTTTTATACTAACTGAGAACATGAATAAAGAAATGAGAGTCCTTGAACATTCTAAAAGAGTATAAGCCTTCGATAGCTCAGTTGGTAGAGCGGTGGACTGTAGTGTTAATGAAATGTTGAAATCCATAGGTCGCTGGTTCAAATCCGGCTCGAAGGAAACTTTTATACAAACTAAGAACATAAATAAAGAATCGAGAGTCTTTAAAAATGCTAAAAGAGAAATGAACCTTCGATAGCTCAGTTGGTAGAGCGGTGGACTGTAGTGTTAATGAAATGTTGAAATCCATAGGTCGCTGGTTCAAATCCGGCTCGAAGGAAACTTTTATACAAACTGAGAACATGAATAAAGAAATGAGAGTCCTTGAACATTCTAAAAGAGTATAAGCCTTCGATAGCTCAGTTGGTAGAGCGGTGGACTGTAGTGTTAATGAAATGTTGAAATCCATAGGTCGCTGGTTCAAATCCGGCTCGAAGGAAACTTTTATACAAACTAAGAACATAAATAAAGAATCGAGAGTCTTTAAAAATGCTAAAAGAGAAATGAACCTTCGATAGCTCAGTTGGTAGAGCGGTGGACTGTAGTGTTAATGAAATGTTGAAATCCATAGGTCGCTGGTTCAAATCCGGCTCGAAGGAAACTTTTATACAAACTGAGAACATAAATAAAGAAATGAGAGTCCTTGAACATTCTAAAAGAGTATAAGCCTTCGATAGCTCAGTTGGTAGAGCGGTGGACTGTAGTGTTAATGAAATGTTGAAATCCATAGGTCGCTGGTTCAAATCCGGCTCGAAGGAAACTTTTATACAAACTGAGAACATAAATAAAGAAATGAGAGTCCTTGAACATTCTAAAAGAGTATAAGCCTTCGATAGCTCAGTTGGTAGAGCGGTGGACTGTAGTGTTAATGAAATGTTGAAATCCATAGGTCGCTGGTTCAAATCCGGCTCGAAGGAAACTTTTATACTAACTGAGAACATGAATAAAGAAATGAGAGTCCTTGAACATTCTAAAAGAGTATAAGCCTTCGATAGCTCAGTTGGTAGAGCGGTGGACTGTAGTGTTAATGAAATGTTGAAATCCATAGGTCGCTGGTTCAAATCCGGCTCGAAGGAAACTTTTATACAAACTAAGAACATAAATAAAGAATCGAGAGTCTTTAAAAATGCTAAAAGAGAAATGAACCTTCGATAGCTCAGTTGGTAGAGCGGTGGACTGTAGTGTTAATGAAATGTTGAAATCCATAGGTCGCTGGTTCAAATCCGGCTCGAAGGAAACTTTTATACAAACTGAGAACATGAATAAAGAAATGAGAGTCCTTGAACATTCTAAAAGAGTATAAGCCTTCGATAGCTCAGTTGGTAGAGCGGTGGACTGTAGTGTTAATGAAATGTTGAAATCCATAGGTCGCTGGTTCAAATCCGGCTCGAAGGAAACTTTTATA
Source organism: Poecilus cupreus (assembly GCA_963942605.1). Lineage (NCBI taxonomy): Eukaryota > Metazoa > Arthropoda > Insecta > Coleoptera > Carabidae > Poecilus > Poecilus cupreus. The sequence goes on along the minus strand of OZ012714.1, from coordinate 6,188,834 downwards.
CAAACTAAGAACATAAATAAAGAATCGAGAGTCTTTAAAAATGCTAAAAGAGAAATGAACCTTCGATAGCTCAGTTGGTAGAGCGGTGGACTGTAGTGTTAATGAAATGTTGAAATCCATAGGTCGCTGGTTCAAATCCGGCTCGAAGGAAACTTTTATACAAACTGAGAACATAAATAAAGAAATGAGAGTCCTTGAACATTCTAAAAGAGTATAAGCCTTCGATAGCTCAGTTGGTAGAGCGGTGGACTGTAGTGTTAATGAAATGTTGAAATCCATAGGTCGCTGGTTCAAATCCGGCTCGAAGGAAACTTTTATACAAACTGAGAACATGAATAAAGAAATGAGAGTCCTTGAACATTCTAAAAGAGTATAAGCCTTCGATAGCTCAGTTGGTAGAGCGGTGGACTGTAGTGTTAATGAAATGTTGAAATCCATAGGTCGCTGGTTCAAATCCGGCTCGAAGGAAACTTTTATACAAACTAAGAACATAAATAAAGAATCGAGAGTCTTTAAAAATGCTAAAAGAGAAATGAACCTTCGATAGCTCAGTTGGTAGAGCGGTGGACTGTAGTGTTAATGAAATGTTGAAATCCATAGGTCGCTGGTTCAAATCCGGCTCGAAGGAAACTTTTATACAAACTGAGAACATAAATAAAGAAATGAGAGTCCTTGAACATTCTAAAAGAGTATAAGCCTTCGATAGCTCAGTTGGTAGAGCGGTGGACTGTAGTGTTAATGAAATGTTGAAATCCATAGGTCGCTGGTTCAAATCCGGCTCGAAGGAAACTTTTATACAAACTAAGAACATAAATAAAGAATCGAGAGTCTTTAAAAATGCTAAAAGAGAAATGAACCTTCGATAGCTCAGTTGGTAGAGCGGTGGACTGTAGTGTTAATGAAATGTTGAAATCCATAGGTCGCTGGTTCAAATCCGGCTCGAAGGAAACTTTTATAAAAATTGAAGTAATAAATGTGTTGGTCAATAAATTGTCAATGTTTTCTTGTTAATTTTTTGTTGTTTGTAATACGACTCTTTGCGTCAGGGAAATCTATGGGATTTTACTCATTGCCTATCAGTCAGACTTGTTTATGTTGTTTTATGTCATATTTGTAAGTATATTTTTAATTCTTGGCCGTTATGTATTAAGCGGAAATGGTGTACAATTTTACTGGAGAGACCATATAGAATTTAATAGCTTTATAGGAACAATATCATTAAACAAAAATGTTAGTTGCATAGGTGACATCTGATATCGTGTTAGTACTACTGAAATTGTTACAATGAATTGACAAAGAATTTGATGGATGGAAAACGAACGCCAATATTTTTATTGACAATAAAATTTATCCAATTTATTGACCAATAAATTGTCTGGTATTAAACAGGCATTAATAAGTATCCTTGAATTGAATGCTCGGTAAATTAGATAATTAATTTTCGTTAGATGGGTAGACGGTAGAACAGTTTGTAGAACAATGGGCTGCGAATTGAAATAATAGGCCCAATTCTCTAACGAAGTTTTATTTAATAAAGAATATTTCATTAGCAAGTTGTTAAGGTAGCAACTTTTTTAGAATAAAATAGTCCCAGTTATGTTAGAAATTATTTAATAACTAATATTTATTGCTAATAGTACCTAAACATCGTGAAACATAATCCCCTAGCTAAAAATTTACTTTGTTTATGATACTCTCGCAAATCAATACCTATGTTTGTAAATGTAATGCCGTCTAAAATTTCATCATTTAATGTTGAAGTGGCGAAGAGACCAATGTCGTGACACAATCAATTACACCCCCGTTATCTTCCCCAGTATGCTTTGTGACCATCTGCAATTTGCATACAGTGGCGCCACAAGAAAAACATAAAGTATTTCGTTCAAATTGTTTTTAAAAATGCTTAAAAAATACATATTGAGTAATTTTCATATGCAAAGAGGCACTAAAAATGTATTGCATGTTTAATGAATTATTTGTAACTGTAATTGCATAGCCGTTGTGCGCGTCTGATTTAGTTACCCTTTACGTTCATGTAACATCGTCTTCACGTACAATTTGTTGACCTTTCGTTACTTTCCGCCGACATTTTGACAGCAGCATGGAAAACTACGACGCTAACAAAGAGACGTGAACAAATATTGTTCGATCATAGAGACTAGCATACGTAATTATTTATAGATTTAAATTTGACATATTTAATCGATTTGCGAGAATTGCTAATAATTATAACTCAAATATACATTGTTATTTCGCGAGAATCGCACTGCTTTAGACATGCAATTTAAATTTAGATATTTTTTACTGCAAGTTGATAAAACTAAATTAATTGTTGTTAATGGCTACTTTAAAAAGTTCTACTATTGTAACTAAAAAAGGATTGTAAAAAATAAATCTAAATTTGTTTTCTGAAATGTCAAATATTTTTCGTTTTTATTTTAATTTTCTATGGTTTATTTTAAATATATAATATAATCAATAGAAAATTTATCCGCGTTTTCCAACTATGGCATAAAGATGAATCATAACCTATTTAGTATGTAGGTACTATAATTAAAAAATATTAAATAAATAATAAAATTTAAATACATTAAAATTTTAATTTTAAACTTTGTATTTAATACGATTATAATCGGAGTATCAATTTGTAATGTTTGTTGATAATTAATTATTAAAGCGAGACTTATTAATTTAATTGATTAATAAATTTCCATTCTTAAACATAGATAAAATGAATTAGTTTGATTAAATTATTTCTCCTTTGGAGTGTAGGCGTAACACGTGGATGATTACTTATTAAATATAATGCTAGAAAATAAGCTTTTTGTAATATATTTTTAGACCTATTCAACATAATTTCAACCTTGTGCGACCAATAAAATTTTAATTAGTTGCACAACTAATAAATTTAATTTGTTAGAAAATAAATATTGGTTTGGAACTCTAAAGCCCTTGTCACACGGTCAGTGTTTCCACCGTTTGACATAACTTTTGAATGAGAAACAAAGAAACGTGACGTCACGTCATACATATTGGTCAAATGCTCTAAATAGAAACGTTTCTTATTCTGTCATACATTTTGGTTCGACTTTTGTAGTTTTGACAGATCGAGTGACATTTGATAGCAGTAATGAATAATATAAGTATTTTAATAAGATTTTATTTAAACAAATATTATAATTCGTCAATTAGCCTGGTTTGGTATATATTATTAAATAAATAAATTTAAAAAAATATTTTTTCAACTATTTGTTAATGTTATTGAAAAGAGAAATAAAAATAATTATTTTATAGGAAACAAAATAAATAGTGTTGTTCTCAATAGCATTAGACTGTCTGACACACCTTCTTTTCATCATACATCAACCTGAATGATATGACGTCATCAAACATAGTTTGATAAACAAAAATGAAGTATTCATTGACCGTGTAACAAGGGCTTAATTCTATTCATAGCTTTTATTAGAAGTTCGGGTTTCGTAACCTTCTGTTTTCTTTCAGATTTATTATAGTTAAACCATAATTATGTTAATTTAATTGTCTGAGAAATATAAATTCGCAATAAAACTGGCTGACATTTTATACAATATCACCAAATTTTCACCTTAATAAATCGCAAGGATATGCAAACATCGTCCTTCCCACGAACGATTATCAACCTAATAATAATTCTCGGCGAGCTTTCATGCAACTAATCTATAAAATATATTCATAATAACGAATTTCTATGAAATGTCGAGGTTGCAAAATATAGTAACCTCTTGATCGTTTGACATTTCACACTTTAACCCTTATTATTCATAGGACAAACATACGTATTTACGCGTATATTATAGGTTTAATCTTAATAGTTACTTGCTTCCTCTTATGCATATCGTACAATTAGAATAATTAATACAAATTGATGTTAATTATGAATATATTTAATATTAATTATGCAATTAAACTAAGCTCCTAAACTAAAGTAACTAATTTTGAGTCGACTTTCGCTGATTGTTTGTTTGGAGCCGACTCAAAATTAGTAACATTAGTTTAGGAGCTTACTTATTAAGACTAAAAGGTTTATTTTATTTTTCGCTTTTCAGTTTTTTTATCTGTATAATTTTTTTGTTAAAATTTTCCTGGCACACCACTTTAGCCTCGTTCATTTTCATAGTACGATTCGTACATGATCGAATATTCTATTCATATAAATTCAATTATTTTTTAGTAACAGTACTCTACGATAAATTTAAAGTACTCTGCGATAAAAAAATGCCATGAGAATGGCAGGCAATTGGAAACTGAAACTTGTGCATCTGTTTATGACATATGACAAATGGAATAATTTGCTCTCCTGCTTAAAAATTCACTGTCCCCCCATTACAAGGAAACACGCACTTCTTGTACGGAAATTACGCACACGTGATTTGCGGTCATCGAACTGTCCACTTTGTGTGTATTGTACGCACTACCCAGGACGCACCCCTACAAGAAAAACCGTAATTTGAAAGAATTATTAGGGAAATTACTCTTTATTTTGCTTTTGAATAAAAAACAAAAAACAACTAGGTTTTATTACATTCTGTAAAATTGATAAGCAAAACACGTTTTACTTTTATTACCTATATATTTTGTTTTTTGCAAAATATAAACAAAAATAGAATATTATTCATTAAGGGAGGGAAGTGTACGATTTTTTCCCGCGGAGTAAATTGAAGCACGAGCCGTAGGCGAGAGCTACAAATCGACAAGGGAAAAATTCAATGTTGGGATTTTTAGTCAATAAGTTTTACTGCTATTAATGGGATATTTGAGAGGAGTGTACGGGTATACGAGACGTGATCGTATCCGGAATACATTGCTGTATCGTGAATATGAAATTGTGAACAATATTGCAAAGAAAGTGGGAGTGATTGGTTTGGCCATATTGAGCGAATGTCGAATGAAAAGTTGGTGAAACTAATATATATGAGATCGAAGTTGAACGATTGTGTGGGCGTCCGAGGAATAAGTGGTTAGGCATGATTGATGGTTTGTTCTTTGTTGCGTGAATGAATTAATTCGAGTGTGAAGAATATACGAGCATGTCTAATCGCATTATGAATGTGAACGAGGCGAAAGTGATGTGCCAGGATAGGAATGTTTGGACTGTGTTTCTGGGTTCGTGCTACCCCACTGAGTGGGATATATCATACATTGCTTTCATCTTAGTTTAGATATGGGTTACATAAAACTGTTAAATTTATTTTTCTTCAAACGTCATTAAAGTACGTTGTATAATGTATATATTTATATTCAACAAGCAGACGTTCAATATTGTTGCCGCCGGCGTAAAAGTATCTCCTTGGCAACACTTTCACTTCGGCGGCGGACAAAATAAAATATTATGAGAAATAGTTAGGTTGTACTTCAATAATTTGACAGTTAAAAATGAAACAAAAACTTACAAAACAGCATATTTTATAACAACTAGAAATGCAAGATAATTGTCCGATGCGCTTCGCTCGTCGTTCAAACTTACATGCTCAGCACACAAAGTATCACATTTACTCCTAATAACACAATATACTATTGTTAGTATTAGCATGGTATTAGTAAAATGAATTAAGATTTTATTTCATTGTTATGTTATGATTATTTCAGCTGCTATCATCTGCAGATACTGTTAAAACTCGAGCTTACATTGGACAAATGGCGTGATGATAACTATGCTTTACTATACAAATGATCAATATCTTCAATTAATGCCAACTCTATTAATTCTATTATTACAGGGCGGAAGTGAAACCCAATGAAAAAATAATTGCTCGTATATATTATTGAAGACATGATAGGGTAATTTCCTTCATTATAGCTTCAGGTAGCAAACATTTCATCTAATTGAACAGGTATTATTTACATTCAGTGTACGGGTCACTAACCCAATGTTTTGCATCGATATCCGATAGCAGGCTCTTTATCGGTAATTGTATCACCGACTACTAATGTAACTTGGACTATAGAAATGAATAGAATAGACAGCAAATGTTTGCATTTTAGCATTTAGACAAATGAGGCATGCATTTTTTAATGGGTTCAAAAAAATTAAATATAGAATTTTGCATTTTTTTCGTACTATATAAAACTTAAAACTAGAAAATTGCTTATCTAGTATAATTTTTTCTAATCAATTTAACATAGAGAAACTACAACTTGAAATAAGAGAAACAAATTCAGAATAAATTCAAATAACTCAAAGGAGATAGTGAGTAAATTTTCATCAAGTAAAATATTACACTTTGCATCAATTTTTTCTTCTGCAACAAATGAGTCAATTTATTGTCGAATTAGAGAATTTTTCGACATTTTAATCATTGCCAATCAGTCAAACTTGTCATTGTCATGTCATTTTGATAGGTATGTTATTAATTCTTGGTATCTTGGTGTTGTTCATTTAGCGAAAATGGTGTACAATTTTACCTAGAGAAACCATAAAGATTTTAATATCTTTTTATGAACATCAAAAAACAAAAATATTAGTAGCATAGGTAACAGCTGACATCGTGTTGGTACTACTGAATTTTCGCAATTTAATTTCGTCGCGTAAAATAGGAGTTACTAACTTTAAGTGAGAGCATTAAACTTCACTAATTTTAAATACCTACTAAAAATAATAGTAAATATATAAATAAACCATGATAGGATATTTTAATAAACAGAGAAAAAGCTCATAATATTTTAAGGTTAACTATAATATATATATTGTACAGAATTCCATTATTGTCAAAGTGAAACGCATATAATAATAATAAATCATTAGAAAAATAGATTTGTGTTTTGTTGTGTTCTAAATTTATTAGACACAATTACTCAAAAAGACACATGTCTCAAACTTTTTACATGATAAAAGTTTTCTATTTCTTTTGATTCATGTAGTATAATTCGGGACACACATAATAAATAGATATGTACTCGTGTAGTCTATTTACTTGTAACGTTCGTATAATATTTCATTTGTCACATAGCTTATTGTGACCTCATTAAATACATGCTATATAGGATGGGTCAGTATTGACGATAAATATCATGTTTCTATTATTGTTATTGCGTTTATAGATCATTCATGTATTTATCACCACGAGTAGATTGTCTCATTAAATGTTCAGGACCAAACATTACGGTCATCACAAGTCTCATCCTATAATGCAGAATTTATTTATTATATTTATATGTTTAAATTAATTTAGGTCTTTTGTATTCAGATCTGCACGAAATTTATTAAAATACAACTTTTCGATCTACTAAACGATGTAATTCTTCGTAAGGTTATAGAAAATTAATGAATAAATTTTTTAAAAAGGTTGGAACAAATAATAAAACATTCAATTTTTCAAATAAATTGTTTGAGAACGCTACGAATGCATTATCAGCCTATAGTTTAATAAATTGTTTGCCCTAAAAAGGCGTCCATATTTTGTCGTGTTTCTTATCTAAGTACCTTTATTAGACATAACTCAAAGACACGAATTAGAAACCATTTCAGTAGGTCATGGAATTAACATCAAAATGTCACAAAAGCTTGAGTGCTGCTCACTTTTATAGGGACAATATAGAAACTTGAGTTTGTTTTGGAACTAGCAATATGGAATTTAGTTCACTTTGATAAAAGTTTACAAACATATCCTGGTTTGGTTGTGATTAAATATAGATATATACTACTATATTTTACGAGTTAACCTAAAAACCTTCCTATTCTCATAAAATGAATAAAAAAATAGTGTTCTATATTAATTTTCAAAGAGCTGCTTCATTAATCTCAACATACAGTCAATCACAACTTACGAAAAGGATTGAAAGTGTAGCTATGTGGGCCTAAAGTAATGTCTTTTCCGTAATAAAATTTTGGCACAAATTCAATAACAAGAAAATTAAAGTTGAATCAATTAAGGAACAGTCGTTACAAACTATTGCGGTTTATTATGTTTTAAATAGAAATTGGGAATAATTTCAAGTTAGTTGAACAATATTTAGTAAAAAAATGACAGTAATGTATTATTTATCATAAAAGTTACGTCTATTAAAATTTTTCTTTTATTGCAAAAAAATTGCTGTCCATATAGTTGAAAACCACTTAAAAACAAAAACACAACTAGAAAATGAGTTGCCGTTCAAATTCATTTAAATGTCAATTCATTGAATGTCAAAGTATGGTTAAGTGCAAAATAGTGAATACTTTTACTAACAAGAAATATGTAGACGTGATTATGGTTTATAGAATAAGTTTCATTAATTGAAAGGATTACTAAAATTTACCGCTATTGCCTTTATTTTTTGTTGGGTGAATAAATTTTTTTATCTTTTTTTATTAAATGCTCTATATCTATGGCGATTTTAAACAAGGAAAATAACAGATTACGCATTAGTAGGTATAATTTTGAGGAAAGTCACTAGTGAGTATTTTTTTATTTATAACAATAATAATAACACACAACACCTTGGTAACTACTTCGATTGACATTTCTCTTTTTTCACTTTGACAATTTGATAAATAACATTTTTAAACAAAAGCAACAAATACATAACAACGAAGCGCACTTTGAGATGCAATTAAATGTTTTAAATATAGGTATTGACATAATCATATTTTAAGAGAAAATATTTTCCATTTAGTCGAACATAAAAGGTTGTATGCAATTCGTACATAATCGGACTTTATAGACTCGGCTTATTTATTCGGCTCGTCCAATAAAGACCTAAATTATGTACTTATTACATAAACTACTATTATTATATTAATTAATTCGTCCGTAAAACATTCTTACTAATTTAAACACAGTTCATTTTTTCACGAAATATCAATAAAAATTGGCATATACTTTTATTGTATTTCTATATAATATTAACCCTAAAAAACTCATTGGTGCAGAGCGCATCATCATAACTCTTAAATTTTTCGAGATATGCGATTTTTGATGTTTTTCAAAGTGCAACTTTGAGGAACTGCAACTCAAAAATTACGCAAGCTATCGAAAAATACTCTTCAGTTTTGTGTTATTCGTGCATATTATAGCACAATAGAAATTTTTTTAAAATTGAAAATTTTTAAATTTTTTTTTCAAAATTTCGATCAACGATATCTCAAATAATAAACGAGATACGAACTTTCAGACTAATCCATTGGATTCAGCTCATCGAAATACATAAACCCTAAAAATTTCAGAACATTCGGATTGTGGGTTGAAATTTTAGAGCAAAAAGTCTGAAAAAGGCCTATTTCAGGCCGACCGTCAAGGGGTCCCTTTGGCGTTTATCGCCAAAAACGTCATTTTTACACTTTTTGCTCTAACTCTATAACGCGTAAAGAAATTTTAACGAAATTTTACATACTTATGTATTTTGACGAGCTGAATCGAATGGTTTAGTCCGCGAGTCTGTATCTTTTATATTTTTCGATTTATCGCCTATCGAAATTTGGGGAAAAAATCAAAAAATATTCAAAATTTTCAAAATTTGCTAATTTGTAATAAAATGAAACGAAACGCACAGAACTGTGTCTATTTTTCAATATCTTTAATAGATTTTGAGTTGCAGCCACTCAAAGTAGCATTTCGAAAAACATCGAAAATTGCCATATCTCTATAAATTTAAGAGATATGACGATGCGCTCTACAGCATTAAGTTTCTTAGGGTTTATATTATATAGAAATACAATAAAAATATATGCCAATTTTTAGCGATATTTCGTGAAATCTGAAATTGTGCAGAACTTTCTTAACATGTATTTGTTGTCAATTGTAAATGAACTTGTATTAAATTCTCTTATTTGTACAGATATTATAAACATTTTTCAAATTATAACCACAATCCTCGTTTAAATAATTGGGCCATATTTTGTAGTTCCAGATAATGTAACAATTTACTGATCTACAGATATGTTATCCTCAGAAGTGAAGCATCAATATAAAATACAAAGTAATCTTTAAAATGTCATTAGTTGTCAAAAAAATAATAAAAAGCATGTCAAAATATTTTTTTGATAACTATATGTTAAACTTTACTTTTTATTTTCCATTTACGCTTCACTTCTGAGGATGACCTATGTAATGCATCAGAGCATCAGAGATCATCGAAGAGCTCTTCGATAAAACAACAACGAATACAGCGAATATCTTAGTTAAAATGGGAACAAAAACTAAAACATTTTTAATATCTATGTCAAGATGTGTCAAACGTGTCAAATAATTATGAAGTGTCCAAAATTTGTGTCATGTGAAATATTTTAAAAGTAATATTTGTATTATTAGTTAGAAAGTTTTGAAGACTAGATATTAATTAATTTCTATTTTAAAATAAATTCATAGTTACAATGAGAACAAAAATTAAACATGTTTAACATCTATATATCAAATAAATTTCAAAATAAAGTCATACGCAAGGAACAAGTCATACGCGTTCAGTTGGTTTTATTTGTATAAGAAACTAGTGTGGTGCCCACACCAGATTTTTTATTATTGTGTTTTTGTTAAAAGTTTATTAAGGTAAAAGCATTTTTTTGACGCCCCCTCCCTATATATACTTGCAATATTTTTCGTACATTATGAATCATCCTGTATATAATTTATTTTAGTAAAGATTAGGCGTAAAGAAAACATAACATTAAATAAATATCATTTGAAATATGTGTTTTAATATATTAAATTTCAATATATGGCTACAAAATTATATAAGTCATAAGTATACTCCCATATTGTGTTATGTAGTGATAAACAAATATAGTAAGTTATTATTTACTTTATTCTTCAAAGAAACTTCATATACAAATGACATTGACTAAGTAATATCAATATCATGAAACAATAAAACATTTATGAAGTAAATGGATAAATAATAATGCAACCACAACGCCCTACACCAAAATCAATTGCTGTAATAGATATTATTATTAGGAAATATTCGTTTATTAAAAACGCATTTGTAAATAATTTTAGTTTTTTACAAATAGACACTAATCACTAATCAGACGTACATGTTACTGATATTTATTTTAAGTCTGTCAATTGTGTAATATTTCTAATTAAATAAAACCTCATTTCTGATTATTTGATTTCAGTTTATAATACATTCTTTGCATAATTGTATAATAACTTACAAAAACAAAATATATTTGACATTTCCAGATCAGGTTAAGATTTATTTATTTATTTTTTTTTTTAACAGAAATAAATGAAATGAAGTAAACTCTAAAATACGCTATTATATCATTACAATCTTCTACATTTCCACAGGAAGTAATGCAACAATGTAATAAATAAATCTGAATCTGTTTTCTGAAATGTCAAATATTTTTAGTTTTTGTTTGATTTACCATGGCTGTGTTACAATTTTCCTGATAAATATTGGTATTAATTTGATTGATATATAGCGAAATACTAATATTTAAGATAACCAAATGGGCCTTATTGTATGCATTTTTAATTTCTGAACAACTTTTGTATTTATACTTTTGCTGCAAAGTGAATAGGTAAAGATTTACAGCAATATTTAAAAAATTGCATTGAAATCCCTATGTTCCACTTTTCAATTCTATACGCTGTATGTTGTATACAATTTTTGTGTGATAAAGTGGCATATGATTGTTAGATATGTACGATTTGTTTCTATGAGTCTACAGTTCTAGGAAAATGGAGCAGTAGATATGCATATACATGAATTTAAAGTCGCCCTCATCCACCGTCTGAAAATAGTAGCAAATCCACGAGACGTGACCTTATTCACCCAAAAATTAGTATTAATAAATTCAGCCTAATCGTGCCCTTTATGGCGTAGTTGGTCTACCATGCAACCTATGTGCAGAAGTCAGGAGATCTCGAACTTCGAACCTACATTATTCATAATTCACAATTAATAATTAGGGCTAGTACTGACTTTAAGATTTAAGGTCTTATATTTTCTCACCTCGTAAAAATTGGGCAATATTCTGCATTCGTTGTGTCTTAAAAAAACTAAAATTAACCAATTTTTTTTTAAATTGAAATTTGCAAACGTGTTACAAAAAAAATAATATGTATTATACAATAAACTGAATTCTCAAATGATGTTTTATGTTACTGTGTATCAAGTATTGTACACTAAGTTAAAACTTATTTAAAACTCCATTAAATCAATTAAGTTTTAATTACAACATTTATAATATTGTAAAATTATAACGATAACAAGTTTTTTTGTTATGTTAATAAGAAATTTGTTAATGTATAAAATAATTAATAATTTCCAACGAAATATCACTCACGTACAAAGCCCGATTATTTTTTGACTTTCATTGTGTTGTTTACAAAAATTAAAAGAACCAGAACGTAGGTGTTTGTTTATATTTGTCACTTTTTTACTTATTGAAATGAAAATTTATTACCTATGGAATAATATTATTAAACACAGATAAATTCTCTTTTATCAAAAATATTGAATAATAAACTATTATACTTATTTAACAAAAAATATATTTATGTGTTTACGTACCGCTAATCATAATAATTTGTGAATGAAAGTGCGTAAATAATATATTTATGTGCGACTAATATATAATATGTATCTTAAAAATATGGGATTTTTGCTATATAATGCCATATTAATCCTGCACCCTCTTCTGCGCGAATCAAAAAATTATTATACCTGAATCAATAGCTCTGTGCAAATTACAATTGTAATGTGATAGATGTGAGTGATAGAGAAATATCTTTTTGATATTGTTAGAATAACCGTAAGATCCTGTGAAAATAACCCAGACCAATTGTTAATGAAAATTGTTATCTTTACAATTATTAAATCTCTTTATTTTTAGCTTTTACATGAAAATTATTAATTTTTACATAGCACGCTATTTTATAAATTCTATTATTCAAATTAAATTTTCATGAAAACTCTAATAACTCTGGATATTTACCAAATAGCAAATATGTCAAAATTTTTGCATTTTATTAACCCTGGAACGCCGCACTGGCGTCTAAGGAACCCCACGAATCTCAATACTATCTTCCACATCCACAATCTCTATCTGTTTGTTCTCATAATCCAAGATAAAAAAGTTAAGTATTGACAAAATGCTGCAGAATCAATAAATAGATATATGTATAAATATTATATCTCCACACATTTATGCCCGGTTAACGATAGTTAAATTTTATCCTTGGTTTAAATAAATATAAGCAAATCGAAGTTACATATCATATGAGGTAATTGACATTGCTTTTATTTATTTAAGCCAAGTTAAAATTTAACTAACGTTCGTGAAATTGGGATAATTTGTTTTAAGTCGAAACGTCCTATATAATGATATTATAAGATTTATATATCTATTTATTGATCCTGAGGCCAACCATTCAAATTTCCATCAATAAACAAATATTTCATAGGTAAAATCCCTAGAAATATTACATCCGGTTATAGGAAAGCAGTTTTTCTTTCCTAAGGGTTTCCCAGAACCCAGTGTGACGTTTATATTGTGTGATTGTCCAGGCTTCAAATATTTAAAAAATCTTATCTTATTTTGCTTGCTCGTGTTGTAAACTTTATCATTGGGAATTATATTGTTCATTCGGGCCAATTCTCTAAAAAAATTTTCTACAATGACAACTCCAACTCGCTAAATGTGACAAAAATGTTTCGTTTTTGTGACAACTAATGAAATTTTCTTCATTAAACATGAAGTTTCGATTCGATATTGTCACAATTAGCAAGTTCTACAGAAAATTGGACCGATTATATCGTACTCTGAAATACAAACTAGATATAAAGAAGACGGCGCATCATCGCAAGTTAAACTTTGTTTTTTTAAATTAGATTATAAAAATATAAAAAATTCAGAAGAAGAATTATAAAACCCTATGAACAATTCAAGTCAAACAAAACTGACGCCTCTAGCGCTCTAACAGTAAGGCGATGATTTAAGTGTATTTTTTTCTTGTACCAATTATTAACAATAAGAGTTAACTTGAGTTAAATCAACAGGATTTTTCAAAAAGTTTTGCGTCGAATCTGCCTTGTCAGGCAATGGGGTTCATGACACATATTAGTTTCATTTGAAGTGTTAATTTTTCACTGGGTGTCGTGGCTAGTCCGTCCCTGATCGGCATGCGTATCGTGTCCGCAATCTGTCCAGACGATCGGCCCGCGGCCCGCTGCTCGGCTTCGCGAGTGCGACACCCACTTACTTGCATTTACGTAATATTTTTATTTCATGATAAACGCCATTGATTCAGCGGAGAAATGTTGACGTTGTTGCACGATTTTATTATTACATAGCGGAAGGTTGGTCACCAGTACAGCAACAAACTTTACCCCGGCCATGAAACATGACTTTTTAGCTTGTACTTTAATTATCGAAGTTTGGTTTTTAGGTTAGGAAATAAAATAGTGGACTGCAAAACTGTAGAGTTGTGAATTAATTTATGTACTTTCCTTTTTTTCAGTGATCTCATTTAATATTAATAATTATCTAATCAATTTGTTGTATTTTCTCAAGAACAGAGGCGTTGAAAGTAGAACTATTTTTATTTTTTTATTTTATTGAATATATTAGCGAAAGTAACAAGGGTAAACTACATAAATGACAACTATTGGATGCCTATGAAACTGATTATCCCCGCCATATTACAACGTCACCTGGCTAAATCTTCTTTTTTTTTTTTTGAAGACCGAAATTTACTGTCACTGTTGATCACCATATTTTATTACTTAGATTTTTTTTAAGTGTTATCCATTATATCACCTGTCACCTTAACTAAAAATTTTTTTGGTTCAAACTATACGCTAAAAAATGACAACTACCCTAAGCATAAAAAATCTGATGTGGCCAGTAAATAACCTCCCGCCCAATACAACTCTTAAACGGTACCTACAAAATAGTATTTGATGATACAGGAAAATAACTTTTTATTTGTTTATTTTCTATTTATATTTGAGAAATTGAATTTTCTTTCGTATATTTTTTGACATATATCAGTTATATCACTAATGCCTATGGCACACTGGTCGATGAGCGTCGATGAGCATCGATGCTCATTGATGAAACAATAGAACGAACCCGTCATCGACGAAAAATAGAGGCTCCTCTATTTTTCATCGATGAGCATCGAGGAAACAAACGGGTCTCATTTCAGACGTATCTTTGTGTCTCATTTCATGTTAACATTTTTTTGTCACAGAGAAATTCCCTATATTTGTCATTGAAGACATTAAAAATCTTGAAAGGTGAGTTCGTTCTGTTGTTTCATCAATGAGCTCATTGATGCTCATCGACGCTCATCGACCAGTGTGCCATAGGCATAAGAAATCATTGCTTAAATGATACTTATTGTTCTAGTTGTCATTTTTTATGCATATTTTTTAATTTATTCGACGAATTAATTATTCGGAAGTTTATTTGTAGATAGATATATTGTCCCTAAATCTAATAAAAATTATTAAAATTATTGTAATCAAACAGATGTAAATTTAAATATTCTATAATTTTTAAAATAACATAAATGGTTGGAAAATTAAATTTAACAGTGTTTTTTTCACGGAAAACTGTTAAGGGCTTCTAGTAAACTGCTACTTCCGGTTGACCAATTTTAATCAAAATCTAATCAGCTCTTCATATAAATATAGGAAGCAAAAATACACAAAATTGATACATTTTCACTCTGAACTGTTTTATTTTTGAACAGTTTGAACAGTTGGGATTTTAAATGTGATTATTTTAGCTCTGATTTTATATTTCACAACTTTTTTATGCATTAATATTAGTAGTGAACTGTTGAAACAAATGAACTGATTTGTTTGATTACACTTATAATAGCATTTAGAAATAAAAATTTGGATTCGAATTTGAATAACAATAAATCCAAAAATCCGAATTTGAAATATCGGATTTTCCACATCCGAATTATTATCCGGATTTTTTGAAGTATTTAGATGTTTACATCCCTAGAACAAAGGACGATTTTACTACCATAAATCAGTAAAAATGACTGAAGTATTCAGTATTTTTGACAAAATTAACGTATAGACTGAAAGGTGCAATTTTGTTTCTCAGTGTTGTAACAGTAACACAAGTCCAGAAAACAAATGAATATGTAGAATGACCAACAACCCAAAATGTTTTGTTGATCATACTACCGACGACATATATCGACTTGCAAGCAGTCTTTACCTCAACAAGGATACAGAATTGTCCATTAGGTTTAAAAATAAGTGGAATACTAAAATATTTATAAAATACATACTAACAACTAACTTGATTGATTTTCAATTAAAGTACAATGATCGTCCCGTATTTCCAACGAAACCGTTAAAATAATAACACCTCTAGCTTTAATTACAAAGTAAGGGTAATTACCCTCAATTTAAAACACTCGATAACTCGAGCGTCATAATTGACACCGTCTAGAGATATTTGCCATTCTTTATTTCATATCATATTACTTGAATGTCTACACGAATAATATACAGGTATATAACACCAAAACTATCTATCATAGTCTGTTTGACACACGCGGATCGATTTTACCGGAATTCACCGTTACGAAACCCACATGAGACGGCAAGTGTAAATGCACAGCTCTGCACTATCTTAGCAGCTGAGTGATTAATTCTTCATTTACATGGACTGTCGCAGTTTTATGAAATTTGCATTTGTTTAGGCCAACAGAGGTTTGTAGTGCATAATATTGTGCATAAATTGTTGTAGTTTACGACCAACGTTAAGGAATGCAAAGTTGAATGCTGAAAATCAATGGATATTTGAATATTTATGTGGAGTTATGAAAAATTATAGGTTATGTTGTGAATAAAATGAGCAAGACCGCATCGAGTTGTTATGAATACAAAATGGAGTTGGGTATTACCCTGATCAACAATGTTTAAATAAAAGTTTGTTTTAATTGTTTGGGGGGGTTATGCCTGTACAAATAATGCGCAGTGTTCTTATTACAATATATTCCGTAATTGAACCACAATGGGGTCTTTCACCATTTTATTTTTATTTATTTTTTTATGAAACTTTATCTAAATTGAAGACTATCTACACTTAATTGTTATTCATTAAGCCAAAATGTTGTGACGTCATTATAGAGGTGTTGGTGGATTTCAAACAGTAGAGATTTAAATAATTTTTGTTACATAAATGTTCTATTTTATTGTAATAATAATAATAAAATAAGTAAAAAAATATATGACTACAATTATGTACTGTTTAAAATCCAGCTACACCTCTACGATGACGTCACAACATTTAAAAAAAATCATTGTGGCTTAATGAATAACAATTAAGACTTTTTAAAAGTGTAGATTGTCTTCAATTTAGATAAAGTTTCATATAAAAATTTTTTAAATGGTGAAATACCCCATTATGGTTGTGATTTTGTTGTGGTACGTATGGTCAACCTGTGATTGTGACTGGTTAATTTTTGTCGTTAAAACAGGGATTTCATAATTTTAGCATCGCTCATTTATTTATGAATAATGAATAAAAAGAAACAATAAGTTGAGAAAACTTTCAAAACACATAGTAAAATTATACATGACTTTTGGATAAGTTCTGTAATGGAAAAGTTTTGTAATAGCATATTATACATTAATGGAGATAAGTATATAATTTTTTCCTGCGGAGTAAATTGAAGCACGAGCCGTAGGCGAGGGCTACAATACGACAAGGGAAAAATAATACACTACTCTCCTGCGATGTATATACTATTTTTTTCGCAGCCCCAATATTTATGATTTTTATGTATTTCAAAATTATTTTAAATGTATTATAATGGGCTCATAAACCAATTTTTTTTAAAATTTTTTTATGAAACTTTATTAGAATATATGACGATCAGTGAAAACTCGATGTGAAAATTTCTTGTATTACCCGAGATATGATTTTTCAAAGTTTCTGTGACGTTGTGTGACGTCACAGGTATTACACCAGTGGCACTAAGACTACGATTTTCCATGATAGTAGATATTATATATTTTTTAATATAAAAATAATATTTTTATATTATAAGTCTTAATTTACAACAATTAAACTTAATATAAACTAAGGCAAAATTCCTTTGACAACTTTAAGAGTATTTTACTTGATATTCGAGTAAATAACAACAAAAGTTTGAGGACAGTGGCGCTAGTAGTGATGTAACCTAACCTCAACACATAATTTTAATCAATAGATTTTCAACACAGCACAATAAAACAGTGAAATTATAAAGCAAGTAATAGAAGCCCAACAAATATAATCTTAAATACCAACAAACAAAAATATGAAATGACATTTCGTAGTTCTATTTTAGCCCACAACAGGCGTTGGGCGCAGCGGCAGACGCGCGATTTGCAATTTTCATATTTCTGGCCAATACAAGTACCTGTGACGTCAAAGTATGTTCAATTCGTTATATCGCTTTACTGCAAAATATTAAAAAGAAAAAAAATACTTCACTACAAATTATTCCATAAGTGTTACACGATTTTGATATAAATTGGTCATATTTCGTTTATGGTTTATGAGCCCATTTATGAAAGTTACCTTAGATTTGTTTATTTTTGTTCATTTCTCACATTTCCCTCACGACGTGGGAGAAACTGCATAAATCTCCCGTAGATATGAAATTGGCTGTTTCTGTTATGATTTTGATATCATAGAAACCGAGTTTATCTCCTCGCCGTGCAAAAAATATTTTTAGAACTTAATTCAAAAAACTTTTATAAAAAAGAAACAATTTAGTTATAGAGCATGTACAAGTAGCTCTTGATTATATTTCATTATAAATATAATTTTATATATTATATTATTTTATCAAAAATCAGAAAATGACCACAACAAGCACAATAGTTATTTATTTTACAAGTGGGCAAAGTAAGGAATTCCACTTTGCCCACGTGTGAAGTATAACGTTTTATCCAATACTTCTTAATAAATGAAAAATTTATTAAAGAAATATTATTTGACAGTGACATATGCTTTAAATTTTTAAATTAAAATGTCAATCGAAGTAGTTACCAAGGTGTTGTGTGTTATTACTATTGTTATAAATAAAAAAATACTCACTAGTGGCTTTCCTCAAAATTATACCCACTAGTGGATAATCTGTTACTTTGCTTGTTTAAAATCGCCATAGTAATATAGCATTATTGAGAGGTGTTGGATAAAAAAATGTAGTCGTCGTGCGTGGTGGTCATGATAAAGTAAACAAAAATTAAAAATTTATTTTTTGGTTCCATTACGGAATGCTTAACCAAAATCTTGATCGCCGTGGATAAATTTCGGAATATACGAATATACTATATTATGTTGACTTATTTGGAAGCTAAAACTAAGGCAAAACAAAATAGTAAAATACTGGAATTATTAATTACCTTGTACTAGTTAGAATAAAGTAGTAAACAGATCAATTGCTCGTAGCGATCGAATTTTTTTTTGTTTTATCATAAATATCTATCAACGTTCGTCTAAAACTTTTTTCTACGGACGTTTCAGTAAATGTATTTTCAATACAAAAGTCCCTGAAAACCAGTATAGTTCGCTTTTTGTTTTTACCTCCCACACAGGAAGGTAATAGGACGGGGCAAAATTTTCGTTAGAGTTTTTAACAGATAAGTATGTTTTGAAGTTCCTAGAACACGATTCCACTATCTTAACGATGACGTCTATCTGTGTATATGTGTGATGATTTATTCGTTATTGATAACTCAAAAATTAATGATGCCATGCACATCATATTTCAAATTTAGATTTTATATATTCATATCAAAGCTAATTAGATTTTCGGAGAAACCTATCAACCGGAAGTGCTAGTTTATTTGAAAGCCTCCTATTTCAATAAAAAAATTTTGTTATAATAAAAATATGATGTGTACAACACCTAACCTCCAGCTCAATACAACTCTTAAACGGTACAAAATATTATTTGATGATTCAGAAAAATTACTTCTTATTTGTTTATTTTCTATCTATATTTAGGAAATTTAATTTTCTTTCGTATATTTATTTAATTTTTTGGCGTATATTTCACTAAGAAAACAGCTTCACAATCACAATGATATGTGTCACATTTCGTAAAAAATTAATTTTAATTTTAAGTATTTCCATAATGTACATGGAATACAAGATTTATGAAATTTAATTTTTTTTTTTACTTTATTATCTCTAAATCTAATGAAAATTAATAAAATAAATGTAATAAAAACACGAAAAATTAAATATTCTACAGTTTTCTAAATAATATAAATTGTTGAAATATTTAATTTAACCGTGTTTTTTCACGGAAAACTGTTAAGGGCTTCTAGTGAACTGCTACTTCCGGTCGACCAATTTTATTCAAAACCTACTCAGCTCTTCATATAAACATAAAAAGCAAAAATACACATAATTGGACCTTTTGGTATTTTGAGTTATGCGAGACAAAAAAAATATGTTCAGACACTTACACACATATATACATACAAACATCATGGCGAAAATAGTAGAAGAATGATCGTAGATAAAAGAATATATTCTATTCGTGTTATAAGTGTCAGTTAGTATTGCTCTCGTTGATAAGTGCCATAAGTTTCCACTGGCACTTTTGACACTAGTAGGACAAATAACTGTTATAATTTATTATTTTATTTATTGCTTATTTATTTATTGCAAAAATTATGAACTACTGTTCTCATTAAATTGAAGAAGGATTTTTTTATTCTCGGATTGTTACTGCGGTGGACCAAACATTTACAAAATGCATGCGAAATGTGCAAGTCTATTATTTAATTATCAAAGATATATTGAATAATTAGCCATGTTAATTTACACATAATAGCAGAAAGCATATTGAATGATATTTATAATCCAAAAAACGTATTAAAACCTATAGTACACAGTACTATAATTTATCACAAAAATAATATGCTTATATATGTCTTACCTTATCGTGCATGTCGTCTATAATATTCTTGTCTATAATTCCAATGGCTTCCCAATTATTATCCGGTTGTTTTCCTTCACTTCCGGAACTGGAACATGTGAGACAGTCTCCGGTGTCCACAGTAGGAATGTATGAATCTGATTGGATCCCCTCGCTCCCGGAGTCCTTCAGGATAAAGCTGCTAAAAGTTCGTCCCGGATTTGAGTCATAGTCGGACACATCAGTTGCGAAAGATGACTCTGCATTTGCAGCAGCTTCTTTTTTAACTTCTTCGGAGTTGCTTTGTTTTGCAGCATCTCTTGTGCTCGATTTAACTTCTGACTTTTGCTTTGCTTCTTGTACTACTTTCTCAGATATTGGTATTTTCTTTTCAACTGTAATTTTTCTAGGTGCATCTTTTTCTTGTACATTGATATTTTCAAAAAACGGTTCAGAATTGGTTCTAGTTGGACTTCTAGTTAAATTATGAAACAGTTCAATTTCCCTGTGATATGTTATTGGACTAGTAGCGTTATCCACAAGTTTCCGCGGGTTTTTAGGAATATTAACTCTTAGTTTATTTGATTTAGTTTTCTGTTTTGATGTGAAGAAATGAGCTCTTGTTAAATTCGGATGTGATTGATAAAGAAGTTTAGATTTTGGAGGATCTATTTTTCTGTGAGGACTAGTAGGTAAAGATCTTGCTTTAGGTTTGTGAGCTGCAGGTACTACCGGCACTGGAATCATGCTTCTACTTTGATGTGATCGTTTTAAATCTTTGTTTTCATCAGTTATAAACTTTATTTCTATTACCGGATTATTGGGGTCACCACTAGTCGTAGTAGTGATTGTTATGTCGTTATCAGTATCACTAGGGTGATTAGAATCGCTGTCAGGAGTGCGTAGTTTCACAATTTCTCCGCCAAATCGTACTCTTCGCGGTGTTCTACGGCGCAGTTCAAATGTCTCCTCATTGTCACTATCAGACAATACTTTCACAACACAATCTCTGTTGTCGTCGTCGCTGTCTGAAACGTTCCCGTTTTTGGACTCGCCTTCTTCTAGAATTTTCATTGTAACAGCAGTAGAAGAATTAAACTGAATTTCAGTTTCCAATATAACTTTACCTGATGGAACATTATTCTCAATATCCGCTTTAATATTATCGTTAGACTCTTTAGATTTATTATTTTCGTCTTGGCTTGCTATACCAGCTGAGTCACTATCACTATTCCATCGGTTATCATGGATGACATTAGCGTTCATGTCGTTCCATTTTGATCTTTCTTCACTGTCGTGAGTGTTAAATCCAGTTTTTTGTCCATGTGTATCATATACTTGACAAAGTAATTCAAAATCTCTACGCGTATTTGGTTGGGTTTCTTCTAAAATTTTGTTAAATTCATCTGCTCCGATAATATCTCGAATTCTAGATAATGATCTTAATGAAACTTCTTGAAAAGTTACTTGTACTAACTTTCCAATTAAAATTCTAATTACATATTCAATAGTAGTATCGGATGTTCGTCCTGGAAAAATTAACGATGGTAAAGATAAAATAATTCCAACAACCACATCTGATTGGAGTTGATTTTCCGCATATTTCTCCACTCCTCGATACACGATATTCCTCAAAATATCATCTGCATGTGAACTATGAGTCAAGTAAACTTTCAGGGAATCCAAAGCACCTTTTCTCACTGCCGGTCCTGGATGTCCCAAATTCCCGACAAGATCTCCCAACAATAATTCCATCTTCTGGTCTAGGGTGTCATCCATGACAGGAATGACATCCACCAAGACCCGAAGGGCGTGTTGACGAACCTCCCATTCAGGGTCTCGAAGTCGGTCGTTCAGAGCCATGAAGATGTCGTCTAGGTTAATGTCTTTAGGAACGCTTTGTGTTCGAACGACGTGCTCCCATAGTGGAGTTAGTTGAATAGCGGCACCGCGTTTATCTGGAGCCACCGGGAAACGGTGCTGCTCTATAAGAGGCGATGAGGATTTTGTTGGTGTTCCTGGCGCGCAAAGAGAGGAAGAGTAGGAGGGATCACTATATCCGATCATTTTGTATTTTGGATGTAATCAGTAACACGATTTATTTTGAGTTAATTTTAAGAAAAACTTCAAATATTGTTGCAACATTATGTAAGTTTATGCTAGTTACTACAAAACATCATTGGCTGTTTTCATTTTTATTATTTCAACACTATTTAATTGTATTTACTTGTTTGTTTTATGTGCCCTTGTTTTATACTTGTTGCACATAAACTTTGAGTTTAACTTACATTATGATGATTAAACGACAACAGTTATAGTGTTCACAGCAAGTTTAAAGAGTAGAGTTTTCCTCACAACCCTTCTAATCAACTTTAGCTTAAAGTTTCGCGTTCGCGAATGAATGCAGAGCTTAACGCTCACGCGGTAATGTTGGCGGTCGCCACGTGACTGACCACTGCTGTGAAACAAGCGTCGCGTGACGCTCACGGTGGCTCGATGGACGCACACTGCCGTCCACTGGACTCCGACGCGAGTCCGGTTCTTTCACCGCTATCGACCAGTGTGAATCGATGCATCTTAGCCCCGTTTGGCCTCGTTCCTCGTTATTAACACCTGTACACCTACGTGCAGACGACGCGGTGTGGTCGTTCGCTGGACGCCGGTCGATGGTTGACGATGAGGGTTCAGAGTGGTCCAACCGCAACCCCTGAAATTGTGATGTGATGCAAGATTCGTGGAATTGACGTGACTCACTTGATGTTCTAGAAATATGTAGTTCTTTGCTTATGGATGACTCTTATGTTCCTTTAAGGGTTGTTCCTTGAACTGTGTTTTATATTTTGGATAATTTGATAACACACTCAGGAAAGCAAATTTTATAGTTACTATTTTTACCTCCCGCATATATACAGGGTAGTGGATCGAAACACACACCATAGTTTTTTCAGTGCTACTTTCAAATTTTTTTTTTAAGATGGCAAAGGGACTAACTACTATGGTAATATTCCGCCTCAAAAATTGATGATTATGAATTTATTTGAATATAAACGACCATTCTCGAGAGCGGGTTTCGAACCCACGACCTCTCACGTGCTTGGCTACATGTTCAATTATTAGCTGTTATTGGTTTTCCTAATTATTTTACATCAAAAAAGTTCAGCAGTTTATTGTAGAGAAAAAATTTCTGCATTTTTGACACTAATATTTAAGATTTTATACCACCTGGAACCAAAAAATGTAGAATATGTTTATTTGTAATTTTTTTTAAATCATCAGTACGTAACCTACCATAAAATAATAAAACAAATGTACCATTTGAAAGTTTCTTTTTTTAAGTAATTTGTGGTTTTATCTGTCATCTGCTGTTATCAGTGTTTCGTGTTTGATTTCAACATTTCAAGAGTCTTGATTAAAAATGTATAATTTGGAAGAAAAGTTAGATATATTAAAATGAATTGATGGTCAAAATAACTGAAAAGGAAAATAATGGGTACGCCGGTCACTTAGTATTATTATATGTATAAAGGTCGACGTTTCGGCTCAAATTGAGCCTTCCTCAGAACGAAATGAAATTCACATATTATAATACTTGTTCCAATTGGCCAAGATTGGTCAAGATTCATAAATGGTCAAAAAATTGCTCGTAAAAAATGTATTAATTAAAATAATCCCTCAATTAATATCACATTTATTTTGTTGTTTCATGGCACTGATGAATTTTAGAAAATTACCAATAAATATTTCCGCCATTTTTCCGGTTCCAGATAGAGTAATATTATAAATATTTGTGTCAAAATACGGAAAAATTATTTTCCTAAAATAAACTATTTAACTATTTTAACATGAATAAATCTACAATAAGCTAAAGTATGAAATATAAGTAAGTTCATTGTTATACGCGAACAGCTTAAACTAGAAAATATGCGTAAAGATTTACCAGAATAATGCATTATATAAATTAAATTATGCTAATATAGGATCGCGTCAATGATACTTTAGTAATTCTAGTAATTTCTTTTTGTAGGTTTCTGTATCTAGTTACCACAAATTACATTACAACTAGTTACTTATTCCCCGTTACATAATATATGCATACATTTATTTACCAGAAACTTAGATGATAATAGAAACCCAAGGTATATTACCTATTCGCATATTTAAAATATTATACACTATCTGTATCTACTAAGAATTTAAAAAATACGTATTATTGTTTTTAGCATTTTGTAAATGTTCAAAGATAAATAATACGAATTTATATTTATTTTCATATGAAATCATGTTCAAAAAAATAAATATTTAAATTGAATATAATACTTTTTGTCACATGGTGAAGTCAGATGCGGGGTAATAATAAGGTAGCGTGGCCGAGCGGTCTAAGGCGCTGGTTTAAGGCACCAGTCTCTTCGGAGGCGTGGGTTCGAATCCCACCGCTGCCACAATTTTTTCCTTAGGATAGATACAATTTATTCAGTAATTATTGTAAATATAATCGCAAATGCATAAAGTAAACTACAGGGTGTTTCAAAATCATTGTAAAAAAAATTAAGAGTATACGATTTGAATTACAATCTGTACATCAAATATGTACCCTTGTTTGCAAAAATTTTTATGCATCTTGTGTAGTACTTTTGTCAATTAAGTTGAAATTGTAAAATAAGAATAATTTTATAAAATAATTAATTATTTCTGCGTTAAAATTTTAAGAACTCTTGAATTTATTGTTGTATTTTATGTTCCAGGTCCAGAACTTCAGTATCCATATTCTACTCTAACTTCTGAACTGTAAGTTATTTTTAATTTATGGTGGTAGTAAGTATTAACACAATAGGAATAAATGATTGAAATTATAAGCATTATAAAATAAAATTTATAGAATTTTTTTTCACTAGCACAAAATAATTTTTGTTCATTCTATGAGACCAAAATCATTAGACAAATAATAAATTTTAACCTGTTATATTCAGGAATAAAAATTTTTAGTCCTGGTACTAAGATAAAAGAAAATCAGCCATATTTATCAAAACTTTTGTTCTTCCATTTCTTAAAAATAAAATCAACAAATAAATCGTTATTGTTATCTTGACATTTGTTCAAGTTTATCACAAAAAAATGAAAAGAAAATAAATCACTGACTACATTTTACATTTTAAAATAATAATTTATTTTTAAAAATATTCACTATTTATCTTAGGGTCGTAGAAAAAAAATTCATTGGAATCAAAAAAATTTAGAATAATATTGCAATCAATTTTTATTCGATACATTTTTCTATATTTTTTTGTCATCAGATAGATACGAAAACAGTGTTCATGGTACCAGCCAATACCTTTGGGCCAAATGAAATCTTTATGTTAGTGATTTTTGCTAATTTGTTATTAATTCAGCTGTAATTTTTTTTAAATATTCTTGAAAATAACAGAATATAAGATACAAGTAAATTGAGTACAAATTTTTCTTTGTAGGATCAGAACAAGTTATTCTAAAATTCTTAATTGGGCCAAATGATATGATTCTGGGCTTCGTATACCAATATAAGAGAAGTGTATATTTTTCCTCAATATATAATACAGTAATAATTTTAAATACTTTAATAAAAAGGAATAATAATGCGTAGAAAAAAGAAAGAAACACAAGGGAATAAAGGAATAAGTTTTAATTTTATTTGAGATTCAAATAAAATATATACAATAAATAATTTTCCTAAAATAAATAAAGGAATTAAACACAAAAATAGTAATCGAAAATTTGGTAGTCTCTGATTGGTGTGACAAATATACTATAATTTTTCAGACAAATATCATTTTTAATTCTTTAATATTTAATTTATTCTTTTATTTTTATTTATTGATTATTAAGCTAGATGTATTCATCTAGTTTAATTAGCAAGAATATTAAAATTTTCACGTCGCATTTCAATATAATAATTTAATTCACTTTTTTTTATTTATAATACTTATGAATTAATTGAAATAACATAAAATTACTTTATTAAATATTACTAAATTAAATTTTGTTTATTAAATTATATTCAGTTGTGGTCACATACCCCCAGGTATACCCAATATTTTCTTTCGAAATAATAATGTTACATTTTTCACAAACATAAAAATACACATTAAATAATGTTATAAATAAATTGGAAAATTACAATTCGAGATTTTTTAGCAAAGGCAGACGAAGTTGTTGTACAACAGTAAACCAAGTTCTGCATTTCTGAATTAATGAAAAACATTCTTTTTCAGTGAATTACTTACTAAACATAAAATGCAAATATTAATTGTCATATTAACAGATGCAGGATGGAATGTTTGTCAATATATATTCTTTCGAGATCTTATTGTCTACACTTCGCAGTATATTTTTCCAGTGCCTATATAGGTCAAGATATAAATGTTCTTAATTCAATTTCATTGGGATGATTTTCAATATTTTACAAAATTTAAATTCAAATAAATAAAACTTATTTAAAAATGTAATAACCTTTAAAGTAATTTTTAATACGGAAAGATCACAAGACTTAATAAATTATCTAAAATTTTAATTTAATGTCTTATTTCATTGAAATAAATAATACTGAATTCTAAATTGTTAGTATTCCATAAGTAGAAAATCACAGTTTCCATATCTAATACCGGATAATAAAAGAGATTGATTTCTATCAACCATAAAGTTAAAATTCGAGATAAACTAGATCTTCTATTGGTCAAACTTGATTATGATTCGAGTCTTCTTTTTCTGGTTCTGGCGTTTCTTCTTTCAATGGTTCCATCAGTTGACTCAGCGCCATCGGATAATTGATTGTGTTTTCATTTTTGAATAGAATTTTGGAGAGACGTTTTCGTAATTGCATGTAAAAACACACTAGCACGTGCAGAATCATCGCAAAAACGCACACGAAGAAAATATTTCTTATGGCTTTTAAAGGATAATCCCAATTCATAATGCCGTATATATAATGCTGTTCATATCTGAAAATAAAAACAGTTTAGCATTACAATTTTTACATATAAATTTTGTTTTAGTTTTCCGCGGCGTTGTCAAGTTTGTCCGTTTTTTCTCTAAAAAAGGCCGAATACACGCATAGCTTTGTGAAGGCGTACCGAAGTTATTTTAATAGAAAAATTAAAAATTTTTTTTTTCTGCGCAACTATAACTATACTCTATGTTCTGACATACTTTCTTTTAAATGTAATTATACAGGGTGTTCAATAAAGCGAATCAAACTTACTCCACTTCAAATGATTATAACTCGCAATTTTCAAATGGAACACGCTATATTTTATTATTCTGTTGTGTGCCATTTTGTATTACCTTCAATTATTATTAAGGGTATCCTATGCCTAAAACCAATAATTTCGGAGATTTTTACCATTTTTCACTAAATCAATTTATTGAATTAAAAATTAAATCTAGTATACCATGGATATTGTTTTTTTTTTTTAATTTATTGTTTTGTTTTAATTTACAAAATATTTTCAATATAACCGCAATTCTTACGCAAACATATTTGCAGACGGTTTATAAAAGAGTAATTTACTCTTCGCTTGCGTCGACAATTCCAAATCAGTTACGAATTTGCATCATACTTTTTTGATAATAATACGAGTATTAACGGACAAAATTATTGTTAATTTTTACAAACTGATTCTCTAAACGATTTAGAAAATTTACCTCTCAATATTATCCGGAGATTTTGGTTTCAACACGACGGTGCACAAGCTCACAACTGTATTCAGGTTAGGCATTATTTAAATGAAGAATTTCCTAAAAGATGGATTGGATAAGGTGGTTCAAGTAATTGGCCCGCAAGATTTTCGGATCTTACAAACTTACATTATTTCTTGTTTATCGGTTTATCAGCCAGCACCAACTACACGAGAAGATATGATGGAGCGAATTCGTAACTCTTTTGAAACTGTCAACGCAAATATACTGCGAAGAGTATATTACTCATTTAAAAACTGTGCAAATATGTTTGCATAAGAGTGGCAATTATATTGGAAATAATTTCCATGGTATACTAGATTTAATTTTTAATTCAATAAATTAATTTAGTGAGAAATGGCAAAAAACTCCGAAATTATTGGTTTTAGACATAGGATACCCTTAATAACAAATGAAGGTAATACAAAATGGCATACAACAGAATAATAAAATATAGGGTGTTCCATTTGAAAATGGCGAGTTATAATCATTTGAAGTAGAGTAAGTTTGATTCGCTTTATTGAATACTCTGTATAATTACATTTAAAAGAAAGTATGTCAAAACATAGAGTATAGTTACAGTTGCGCAGAAAAAAAAATTCTTAAATTTTTCTATTAAAATAACTTCAGTACGCCTTCACAAAGCAATGCGTGTATTCGGCCTTTTTTAGAGAAAAAACGAAATAACTTGACAACGCCGCGGAAAACTAAAACAAAATTCATATGTCCGTATAGGTATAAAATTCAAAATATGTAAAAAAATATAGGGTGTTCCATTTAAAAAAAGACAAACAATTCTCGTCTAGCCGTTACGTTACACCCTGTATATGTGAAAATAATTTTACGTTATGCTCCTTTAGTAGTCGAATAAATTTTGTTAATAAATATATGCCGTATTTCT
This sequence comes from Poecilus cupreus, assembly GCA_963942605.1. Classification (NCBI taxonomy): domain Eukaryota; kingdom Metazoa; phylum Arthropoda; class Insecta; order Coleoptera; family Carabidae; genus Poecilus; species Poecilus cupreus. Next base: position 6,159,362 of record OZ012714.1, on the reverse strand, counting down.
AACGACAAGGGAGATATCGAAGACGGGCATTTCGATGACTCACCCTGTATAGTCAGTTCTACTACTTATAACATATGTTATCTTTTCTTTTAATGTATGAAACAGACATTTTCAATCATTTTTATTAAAACAAAAATTATAGAACACAAATGTACACATCAACTATTATCTATAAACGATAGGTAACTTGCTTTTATAATATTTTATTTAATATGGCATTATCTTTTTTTATTTCTGTGCCTGAAAGATCATACATAAAAGAAGCAATAGCATGTGATATTTGGATAGAAGTGACTTTGTGCTTCTCGCATGTACTAAATAAATTTATGCAAAATCTGATTCCTTAATTATGTAGCATTATTGCATATCGATTGTCTTCTTCTCCTAAGACAACATATGAAACATGTGGTTTATGAATCTAGTAGTAAAATACATATAATATACCATGAGTTTCAGCTAGGATGCTTCTCTGATATTCTATTACTATGAATACCAGCTATACTGGGTGAGTTTTTGAAGCAACCAATTAGTTTTGCAGTGGTTAACTAATTACTTTCGAAAAAAATAAATACATATACTTATGCAGCAAGAAGGGGGACGTAATTGTACGGTTGGTAAAATATAATTATTAGGGGAATGTGACGGGGGAAATGCAAGTTATATTTTCTTAAACGTAAACGGTTAATTTTTGTTTTTCATTGGAATGGATATCCTGAAGTATTCCCTTTTCAACGATATAACATATTCCTATACATAAAATTAAGATCACAAAGTTAAAAGAAACATTAACATTTTTAGTATGGAAAAAAGAATTTTAGGTAGCCCGTTGCACAAAACTTATTGTTTTTTTTTATTGATACTCCTGTCAACAATGGCTTTACATCGACAACAACTGTTGACAGTATCAATAATAACGACAAAAACTTGTTTTGTTAAACGGCCTATCTTAAGTTATATTGTCCATTTTAAAAATGTGAATGTTTCTTTGAACTTTATGACCTTAATTTTAATTTTAGGTATAGGAATATGTTATCGTTAAATACGGAATACTTCGGGTTATCCATTCCAATAAAATAGTACCCCTTTTCATTAAAGAAAATATACCTTTCATTTCCCCATCCACATTCCCCTAATAAATTTTATTTTACCAACCAAACAGTTATGTTCCCCTCCTTGCTGTATGTATTTATTTTTTCTCTAAAGTTATTAGCCAGCAATACTGATTTCATTAAAAATCTCATCCTGTATACTTTACTGTAGTATTCATATCATGAACATTTCTCAAATTATAAACATAATTGCATCAAGTAATTATTCAATAGTAAATATCTTCAAAATATTTTACATTGACAAACAATGTTACATCTGGAATAGTACGGCGATTTATAAATAGTATCCATAGTAATACATTAATGACAGAAAAGTAAATGTTGCACCGTAACTGAAACTGACTTAAGAGTTTTTTGTAGTTTGAAGAAAAGCATAGTTTTCTTTCAAAAAAATTATTAATATATAATTAATAAATAAAATTCTTTTGAACATTTATTCACAGAGAAATGTTAATTTGTGAATCTTACGACAGTGATTAATTCAAAGTAATTAGATCTGGACAGTCGCACTACTTTTACAGTTATAAAAACGTCACACTGGGGTCTGGGAAACCCCCAGAAAATAAATACTACTCTTCCATACCAGATGTAATTTTTCTAAGGATTTTACCTATGAATATTTATTTAGGTTTATAGAATGACATTAAACAGTTTAATCATTCTGAACTATATATTTTACTCAAAACACAGCATTTGCCAAAACTTAACTTTATTTTGGATTATGAGAACAAACACAGGGATTTTATATTGAATATTTGATTAGGATTATAGAAATTGTATTTACAACGAGGTAGCATCAAAATTATGCGAATGTGCATGTGGAAAATTAGATGAGAATCTGGGGATTTCTTAGATCCCAGTGTAGCATTCTCGGATTAAGAAAAAAATACAGCTTTCTGCCTCTACAGCCTAAAAAGTGTATCTGTCATATTATAGGATCTTTCAAGAGAAACCACTAGGTGTATGAAAATACAAACATGATACATAACCTTGTTAATTTATTTAAAATAGATCTCCAACAAAAATAGCCCTAAGAAAAGATTAATGGTAAAAATACTTACTTGTTAGTACCACCCAAGCAGTAGTAGATGACCGAGAACACAACGTAGCCCACGTTGAAGAACAGGGGCAAGTAGAAATGCATATATCGAATGGAATGGGCAACAATGAAGCAGTCTATCAATAAAAGGACAGCATTCACGGCGTGAGTGAATATATTTACTACACTCAGAGGATCCACTTTTTCTGGAAAAACAAATAAAACATAGCTATAGTTCATACACGAAAAACAATATAAAATAGCATATGAAATTAACTCTAATACCTTCCACAATTCATGCACAAAAATATATCATTTACCGACCCTGAAATTTAATAATACTGGAACGCTTACTGACGTTGAAAATGTGAGCTATAAATATAAAGAAAATAACTTTCAATGAGTTTAAAATGACATAATAAATTAATAGAAATGAGTTCAATTAACTGAACAATATATTGTTAAATATTATCTATTACTTTTAGACAACACTATGCAACATGTTTTTATATAGCAACTATTTTACAAAGAAAAAGTAGGGTGGCCATCTGTCTCACGCTCGTCAAGTTAGCGTTCCAGCATTATTATACATACAGAAGAATTCCGAAAAGTGATTAAAATGTGTTAACAAATAATTAAATGATGTTATTGAGAATACTAATAAATTTTTATTATGTAGGTAACCGTTTAATTGCTCCAAAAAACATTAATTGTAACTAAATCTATGAGAAAACATCTACATAAATTTTTAATGATACATTACAATTTTATTAGTCATATATTTGAAATTTATTATAAAATTAAATACCTATTAAAAGTAAATAATGAAATACTACGTATTTTATGTTTAATAATTATTTAATATGTGTTACCATATAAAACATATCATGTCCTTCAGTGACAAATACCTGCGAGAAATATATTTCATTGATAAGAAAAAAAAATATAATATGTTGCTACGTAAAATATTTTTTAATGAAATAAATTGTAAACTAAACATCTACAGTATGTCTTTTTGAAAGGTCAAGTTCGTTAAAAAAGAATACATGGAAAGGTGAACAAAAATATCTTTCAGCTGTAATAATCTTGTGCCAAACTTCATATAATACACATACATTACAATAGCATCACCTGTTAAAAGCACAGAATGTTAACTGTTATTGTTAACCATTTTCTAAATTTGAAATACGAGTATGTTTAAGTTTGGCAGCAAATGTTTGAAAATTATATTTCAATATTTAAACATTTACCCCTCTAGACAGAGTGTATAAAAAATATATATGAGACATGAGACGAAAATAAAATAACTGCAATTACAAATGTTGTTAACATAAATTTTAAAATAAAATTAAAATACGAAACAAAACTATATGTTCTAATAAATCTGTTTATTTTTAAATATATTCTAAATTATAAGTGACTTTTTGGCTACTGATTTTTTTTCAAAATTAGAAATTGCTTGTTAAAAGTTGTTATTTTAAAAATAAAACTATTTCAATGAATTTGTTATCTACTTTACTTCGCATTTTATGTATAAGCACAACAAAGTATTTATATTAATATTTTGTTTCTTTAATAGTAGCTACAATGTATATATTAATTTTAAAATACGTACAGTAAAAAATAATTTTTTTATAAGATAATAGTTAACTACCAATAAATAAATAGTAAAACAATTTTACTAATTTCCTTTTTTCGGATTTATAACAAAAATATGATTCAAAGCATTTTTATCTATACATAAGCAACATAAAAGTAAACTTGAAAACATGATAACACTTGAAGTTTTATTGATATGTTTATTACACTTACCATCGTACACCATTGTCCAATAAACCACAGATACGAATAGTGCGCCGTTGATTGCGATGGTATACAAAGCCCAGTATACTGCGCATAGAGTCCGATTCACGCCGCTTAATTTTCTATGTTCTGTCAACAAACAATAATTACTCATTTCACTTTTTTATTAGCATTGTTATTGCGCAACGCTTGCATTTTTATAAATATTAAATATTTGTACATTGATAATGGCGGCAGTTCTGACTCTTTCTAGAATAATTGACGATAAAATTTTGTTCAGACAATTAAGGCAATGTAAGTTAAGAAATAATAAATAGCATTATAATAATATAAAATGGCGATTAAGAATTTCCACTATTAAAATGATAAATGTTTATTAATATCTAAGAGAAATTCGCTACGGCTACGCTTTCTTCAATTTTTTTTCTCCATTCATGCTACGGAAAATAGCGTAATTTTAAATGTAGGTTTAGCTATTAAAAAATATACAAACAGAATATTTAAAGAAATATAGTTGTATTTACACAGCTTACATAAAATGTTTCGCCGAAAATAACAAGGAAATTTTACTCGTTTTTTTTTTTATAATAATACTTCGAATATCGATATTCTCTTCTAACGATATCTCATTCCGCTATTATCAAGATTGTTGAATTATGATATATTATCAAAATAGGTACATTATTTCAAGATATTTTTTTATAATATTCGATATTTCACTTTTTTACTGTTATGAATGTAATAAATTTTTAAATTATTTGAAAGTAAAAATAATTATTACGATTGCCGTTAAATTTTTAAAAAACGGTTAATGAAAGTTTAAAGGCAATAAAATGAAAGTGTATTAATCGAGGAACAATAATATTTCCATTAATAAACATAAACCAAAGTCAAAAATTAAACTTAAACAAAATGATGAAAAAGTATCCTATTTTTTGTCCAGCAGTACACATGATGTACCTACCATAACTTGTGGTGTGTGTCAGTCTGTCAGTCTGTGTAGATCTCTGGAGTTAGGGTTTCTCAAAAACTACTAAACTGCAAATTTTGATAATTTGCATATATCTATTGTATCCCCTTTGGAAGAGCTGATTAGTTTTCGGTTATTATTCAATAACCGGAAGTGGTAGTTTACTTGAAGCTCTATCAAGTTATTTTGAAATATCTGAGTAAATTATGATTTAATGACAATTTTTGTTATGAGAATAATGTTTAAAATATTATTATCTACAATTATTGTTTGAAACATTTTTATCTTACTGTCACCATTTACGAATTACAACACGTTAAAGAAAAATTATATTTTGACATTTTCGTTCAAAAATGCAAACCTATGCTTTTTGATAAAAACGGTTGAAAAATGGAATAAATGGAAAACAATTTTTTGAAGGTAAGAGCGTTTCTTGATAATGGTAGTCCGTGTTTCTGCATTGTTCGATAAGAAATCTACGGCGTGTGTATTGTGGTGCCCACAAGAGATATTTTATTTGTTAAAGCGGTCTTACTGGTATGAATTTTCGCAAAGCGGTCACCCATCCAACTACTGACCGCGACAGTGTTGCTTAACTTGTGTTATAGAGTTAACCGGCATCAACGCACTCTGCCATGGTCGTTGACAAGGATTTTTAAAATTTCACATGTATCATTTGGCACCTAGCCACAGAAAACGTAATTATGATGCAAAATAAATATTGTGCTTACCTCCATTTTTCCTCGCGAAGAGATACATCGACGTTACAAGGTAAGCGGCCACTACAGATTGTAACGTAGCAACAGAAAAATGCCAATTTGTCAAATAGATCATCCACTTCGCTCGTTGAACTGCGGTTTTGTTTATGTTGTCTAAATCGATGACGGCGACAATAAGAGTTACGGAAAAAGTTAATGCTAATATTATCCTATATATGACATAAAGTAAATTTGTACTATTCCCTGTTTGCCACTAAAAATAAGTACACATATTCAGAATTGCAACATTGTAAACATTATTTTGGAACTTACTTCAGACTGGTAGAATTCTAAATAATTTTCATGAGTTAAACTAAGATCTTGCATGGAAATTTCCCTGTTGCATATTTGTCTTCCTGATTTCATCTGAAAGCAAAGAAAATTTGCTTTAATTACGGCGGATATGAATGCATAATTTTTTTTACGACCGGGAGAGAAACTTGGTAATACCAAAATCATGACAGAAACAGACAATTTCATATCTATGGGAAATTTAACACTTTCTCTCCCGTCGTGAGGGAAAGTGCTCATATAATATAAAAATGAACACAAGTAAACAAATCAAGGGTAACTATCACGCATAAATTATATTACAATTCAAATAATTTTGAAAAACATAGAAACCATCATAAATATTGGGGTCGTATAAAACTAGAATATGCACTGCAGGAGAGAAGTGTATTTTTCCCATGTCATATTGTAGCCCTCGCCTACGGCTCGTGCTTCAATTTACTCAGCAGGAAAAATCATACACTTCTCTCCCTTAATGTATAATGTACTATTATAAACAACAAATACATAAAGTTAACTTTATTCTCATCAAAATCATGACTTAACCCGTTTCATTATTTACCGAGGGGAACAAAAATGAAATCATGTTTCAAAGCCATTGGCAGTGCCACCAATTAAGAAGTTTATTTTCTTAGTATTCTTTATTAATTAAAGTTTATTATGAGATATATTATCAATTATATTTATTTTGGAAGAAAATTTAATGATTTTTGTAAAAATAAATCATAGCAGTTATTTTGTTGTCTTTACATTCATTTCAAGTTTGACCTAACATAAAATACTTTCATATTGGTGTACATTTGTTAGTGCATTAAATATTGAGACGTAGTATTCTTACTATATAGGCTATTTTGTTAAATAACGTATTTTTCCGGTTGTCATTATTTGCCTCAAACCATTGCATACAATCTTCACTCTCGACAAATAATGACGAACTTTTCTCCCTTGATATATAAACTATTATTATATTCGTCAGTATTATAATCACTTGTTTTATGACATTGTTTAGAGGCCAGTCCGACAAAGTAAAAACATTAAACAAATTGGTATAAAAGAGAAAAAACAGGAAAAAGAAAACACAATTTTTTGTCAACATCCTGTGTCAAATATAATTGTTATTCTAACTAAAAAAAAAAAAACCTTCAATGCAGTCAAACATAAAACATTATATGTAACAGGTAACAGGTATGTAATATGATTTTATTGACTCGCCCTTTTATGTCTGGCCCATAAAACTCTAAATTATGTACTTGTTACAAAAATATCTATTTTTAAATAAAATATTGCTGCTTCTGTGTTATTATTAATTAGTAATAATTATTATTAAAATAAGTATATTATGTAAATGAATTTACATAATTAGTTTTTCGGATGTTTGTTATTCTGAATGCTCTTTAAGTATCGGATGTCAAGCCATGTCTAGACGTCCCGAATTGTTTACTTGATGGATAAAAAACTAGAAGAACAACCGCATAAAACTGAAAACAATTTTGATTTCTTAAATAATTTTGTATAATCAATTTTCAACATTAATTATGTCTCGCCCATAAAACTCTAAATTATGTACTTGTTACAAAAATATCTATTTTTAAATAAAATATTGCTGCTTCTGTGTTATTATTAATTAGTAATAATTATTATCAAAATAAGTATATTATGTAAATGAATTTACATAATTAGTTTTGCGGATGTTTGTTATTCTGAATGCTCTTTAAGTATCGGATGTCAAGCCATGTCTAGACGTCCCGAATTGTTTACTTGATGGATAAAAAACTAGAAGAACAACCGCATAAAACTAAAAACAATTTTGATTTCTTAAATAATTTTGTATAATCAATTTTCAACATTAATAAGAAATGTTTCGACGAATACATTGTTATCAAAAATTACATATATTTTTCCTTGTACCATACGTTCAATTTGTTTTTTTTTTGTTATCATAATAACTATAATTTTAATATTATAATTGTGATATAGAGCACTTATTACACTTTAAAATGACGCCGATATTGTACTAATTATCACTATACTTAAATTCTCATAAAATATAAAATTTTATGACAGAAACTATCAAATATCTATAAAAAAAATTGTATTAACAAATATAAATTACTTATACATTAAATAATGCGATCTTGTTTTCGGTCGAAAAATTGAGTAGTGAGTTTTCAATGAATAAGCATATTTTAGGATCCCTACAAAACGATTTTACTATTTTCGCCATGTTGTCTGTATGTATGTTTGTATGTGTGTGTGATATGTACCGATTTTTTCGTCTCGCATAACTCAAATACTATAATACCAAAAAATACAACTTTGTGTATTTTTGCTCCTTATATTTATATAAAGAGCTGATTATATTTTTGGATAAAATTGGTAGTAATGCACTATAAGCCCTTCACAGTTTTTCTTCAAAAAACACGGTTAAATTTATTTTTTCAAAAATGTATGTTATTTTGAAAATTGTAGAATATTGAATTTTACATGTGTTTTGATTAAACTAATTTTATTGTAAATGTATATGTTGGACACATTATTTTGAAAGTTCATATTGAAATTACAAGCTGATTAGATTTACGCGGTTGGCCATCAACCGAAAGTGGTAGTTTACTTGAAGACCTTTGAAGTATTTTTATTATATCTCAGTAAAGAACTAAGTTATAATAAATATTGTTGTAATAATGTGAAATAATATTAGCTAAAATTGCCACAAATTTTTTTTTCTTCAAACGTCATAAAAGTACGTTGTTATGTATTTGTATTCAACAAGCAGAAGTTCAACATTGTCGCCGCCGGCGTAAAAGTGTTTCCTTGGCAACACATTTACGCCGGCGGCGGACAAAGTAAAATATCATGCAAAATAGTATGGTTGTAATTCAATAATTTGACAGTTAAGAATAAAACAAATAAACAAAAATAACAAAATAACATATTCTGTAGCAACTAGAAATACTGGATACGGTAGAATATTTGTTGAAGTTCTGAGCATTTTTTAATGTTTTAATGTCTATTTTCTATGTTTGAAGAAAAAATAGCATGTGTTATTCGGAGTAAATGTGACTTTGTATGCTTCGCATGTAATTGTCCGACTCGCTTCGCTCGTCCTTCAAACTTACATGCTCAGCACACAAAGTATCACATTTATTCCTAATAACACAATATACTATTTTACATTTTCAATTTGGATCATTACATTACGATTATATTAAATTTTGTAGCTTTCCATACACCGGATGTAATAATTCATTTGAACATTTATTTATTTTTTCTTACGAGTACATATACATATGACTCAGTAAAAAATTTATTCATAAGAAAAGGAAGTACTGCAACTTTTATTCTGTCTGGTACTGTTTAAAAATATGAAAATATTTTTCCACATATTCCCATATTTTTTTTTTTTCAAAAAGTATTATTTTCGAACCCAATGATAGTGACCTTGTAGATTACAGTAAATATAAGAATAATTAGAACTTGCATATAATTATCAAACCTTGTAATTTTTTCAAATTTCATATCCAATGCATATACAAGTACATAAAATTTTAATTTACAATCTTGTTTCATCAATTTGTATACACATCTGCACAGAAAATTAATTTATAATTATTGTCTCATCGATAAATATTAACATATTGACATAATAAATAACATTGAACAGTTAATATTAATTTCAGTAAATTATTATTATATTTGATATGGGGTAAATAGCTCAGAGGTAACGCATCGGACTGCGGATCGTGAGATCCTCAGTTCGAATCCCACAGTAGACAGTTGCCAATTTAATTTTACCCCTGTGGTTCCTCCTCCACTAATAACTTTGGGGGCTATGACTTGACGGCTGGTAACCGGATAACCTACCGAGATCTACGTAAGCAGAGTGCCACACCCATAATGGGTAAAAGGCGTGATGATATATTTATTTTATTTATTTATTATCATATTTGGAATTTGAAAAATAATCTTTTCCTATTTCATGTTCACAAAGTCGATTTTGTTACACTGTTTTTCTCAATAACAATGTTAAAAATTGAATTTAATACACCTGTTTTTAGGGAATTTATTATTTTTTAAATTGTCAGTCTGTCAAACATGGTGCTGTCATTTCATAAAATGATTGCAATTAGTTTTTTATTGAAATAATAACAAACAAACTGTAAAGCACTTTGTTTTATTAATATTACAGGGAAAGGTACTTATTTATTTTTATTTTTATTGACTTTGTGAATGTGAAAAAGAAAAAGTACTAAGAAAAACACGTGTTACAATGCCTAATTGCAATACTCGTGTTACAAAAAGGTCATTGTAAATCTAGTTCAATATACTATTTCCTTTGTAAATAATCATGTTTTCAAAATATTCCTGATCTCCGGGTAAATACCGTGTTGCGAAGAGTTGTAATTCCATGTACTTATATCTTCGAACAAGCTATAGCGTTTTTGATTACAGCAAGAGGGTGATAGGAGCGTTGTATTTAAAATAATTTGTTTTTATAGTTTATCGCAACACTGTGTATATTGTTTTAAAATATTCAACTTAGCTTTTTAATTAAAATTGAACTAATCTCTTATTTACACAATAAAGCGTTTAATATAAACAGACATTTTTTCTTGGGATGTTTTGTCTATTGCCTTGTTTATACGAATAATATTTACTTATACATTTAAAAATTAACATTCAAGTTTCAATTTGCTCAGTCAAGTGACCACGTTTTTATAGAGCTTCTATTGTAGAGGAAAAAACCTAGCAAAGACAAAAAATAAGGTGAATATCCGCGAATCGTGAAGCGTAGCAGATCTATTTCATATTAAAAATTAATATTATTACTTAATACATTTAATAATATAAATGTTGTGACGTAGTTTGTTTATGGTGAAATTTTACAATAACGTCAAAAACAATATTACAAGTTATATAAATATCAATACGTTTTAAATTTTTTTAAAAAGAAAATAGTAAATAATACAGCTAGCCAAGAAAATTATATTAATGGGCTAAACATTATTACATATGTAAAATGTAAGATTGGTTTGTGTTATTAAATAGTTGAATTTGACATGAGTACTAGTTTAAACAATTGAGTACAAGTGTCAAATTATATTGCAAAATTGCATGCTGCAATTGCTTTAACAACTATTAATAATATATCAGAATGAAACATAATTCTTTAGTACTTGAAATAAATAAATGTTGAAATTATTGGGGGTTATTTTAAACCTCGTCAAAAATTAAGTAACATAGCCATCGTGCTATAAATACATTTACACGAAAATACTCTCCGAAATATTACTTATCCGATATTTATATTCAAAATATCTCATTTATTACAACCCCAAAAGAAAACTTAAGTTAAAACTCACCTTATTAGTTTAAAATATCACTGTTATAAATAAAGCCGGCACAACACGAAGTCTCTCACAGAAGACACGTTTTAAAACTGTCAGTGTAGTGCAGTGTAGCCTGCGAAGTGTGTACAAATTTTATTACCTGCACTACTATCACTGGCGAATTTCAGCCAATGAGATTCTTTGATTTTCGCGTGTTCGTGACGAAGGCAAGAACTAGAGTCGCGAATCGTCTGGTGCGTTTTAACGGCTCGCGCGAAACTACAACATCCTATATATATATTATTTGACCGGTTAAGCAGTTCTGACGTAATTCGTAGGTCAGTTTCCTAGTTTTTACTCTGGGATATTTTGGTATTCGATAACATAAGATTACGTACATGTCTACGTAAAAGTAAAATTGCAATAACATTCTGTTTGGTGTATGCTTTAATATCTGCTGGTAACATCCAGTACCGGTTTCAATATTTTTAGACAACTTGTGACCTAATTTAGAATAAGATGCTTCTAAAAAAAAGAAAACCACATAATAATCATCAAAAATTTTATGATTGAATTCAAACATGATTTTTTAAAATTTTCAACAATATACATTATTAAAAAAAAAACAATAAAATTAATTATTAACGTAATTAAAAAAAAAATGCTGCAAAAAATATTTTCTATTTAAATCAATTTCTTTCATATTTATTTAATTAGGATATCCTGCAAATTTTAATTACCTAAATTACGTTTTTATATTAAAATGATATCCATATCCTGGAAATGACAATATACTTGAACTTATATTAAGTTTTTCTTATATAACACAGTAAATAATTGATTCATAAGAAAAAAATATATTACAACTTATTGTCTTGTATTGTTTAAGATAAAATATATTTTTCCACATATTCACATTCATAGCGGCCTATTCAGTAACTTACCCGTTAGTTTTAAACGGCCTGTTACAAATTTTAACCAATAAAAATATGTGTGCCAAATGAAATTTTCAATTTTTATTCAGTGACGTCTGTTATCATTGGTTAAAATTTTTAACAGACTGTTATATATTAACAGGTAAGTTACAGAATAGGCCCCATATGTACTTAAATATTTATTTATATTATATGCATATACAGGTGTAGAATTAAAATGTGGAATATAGGGATTTCAATGTAATTTATTTGATACTGCTGTAAATTTTTACCTGTTATTCACTTTAAAACAGGAGTGGAAATACAAAAGTTGTTTAGAATTTAAAAATACATGTAATCATGCCCATTTGGTAGGTAGTATTTCACGATATATCTATCAAATTAAAATTAATATTTATTTGAAAGAACTATAATACGTCTTCTTCATAATTAATTTAATTTAAAAAAAAGTAACTCTCATTTGATTTTCATTTTGCTGCCTTCATTTTTAAACTAAAAATATTTTTACATTAAGGCTGAGTTATACCATGGATAAACAATGCATATATACAATTATTTACTCAATAACTCAATATTTATCGCTTAGATATGGGAATAGGAAAGGAAACAATAAATAATAAAATTAATAAATTATTGAAGAAGATTCCTTGAGATCAAAAAAAAGTTGTTTAAATTTCCTTATTCATACACAAAACATAATTTATACAATTTGTGCAAGATTGTTTAAGTATTTTTATATGTATTCTCTGAATAGATAAATTGTTAATTTAGTTTTTGTTTTTCCTCTACATTACTTATTCCCCATTTTCGCAAAATATCTTTAATAGTTTGTTTTATTGTACAATTTAAAGTTGTATTATACTCAACTATTATCTGTTATCCAAATTCCAAAACATTTAATTATTATAATCTAGCATAAATTTCATTTTAAAATCAGTCAAACATAAATTTTTCTTGAAACATAACGGTTTTTAGACCTCAGTTTCTATTCATTAAGCAGAAAAATTATATATTTAAATAGCTATTTTAAACACTAGTGATCAAAGTAGTGCATTTAATCACGAGTCCCTGAAGTTGGGCGCTCGTGTCGTAGATGAGGGCCCCAATTGGGTGACTGATTAAATGCACGTTTGCTCACGAGTGTATACCTGATTTTTTCCATAATAATTTAACTTTGAGCAAAGTAATTTTGTGTGAGAAAAAGACGTTACTTTTTTTCACTAGTGTTGAGAAAGAAAACAAAATTCAATGATTACGAAAAAAATTTTTCGTTTTTTAATAAATATACAGACAAAAGAAGATTAACATCAATGTACATCTTGTCACCAAAAATCACTTGTTTTCATTATATGTTCTGATAAATCCTTAAAAGGTAAAAAAAAAACATCTTTAAGTATAATTTAACATTTTCGTCCATAAACTATATTAACGTATTATTCTATTTATTTTTGCAATTATAAACAACAATGCATTTCTGATGATCATTTTGTAATAGTTTCTATTCATGTTGTGAATTCTGAAGACAAACGACAATTTCTGAATTTCAGTCAATTTTATTATAAAATTTCTCTGTCGACCGGTTTCGGCCCCACTTGACCCACTCGATAGAGAAATTTTATAATAAAATTGACTGAAATCCAGTAATTTTCGTTTGTCTTCATCAACCCTTCTAGTCAAGGAAAATTTTATGTTCGTTGTGAATTCTGTATCAAATTATCAATGTTAGTTCATCTGTTTATACAAACTATCAATCAAACTGGAAAGAGTATTTTACTCTTCAAAATAACAGAACTTTTTGAAAAGTAATTTTAATACAGAAGAACAATTGAATTTACAATATTTTCCAGTAGATATTTAGTTATTTATCCAATGTTGGCAACACTGATTTGGCGCGAATACCTGCGCAATGCACGATCACTTTCAATGACAGATGTCAAAATATTGGATAAATTTTGTCATTTTCATATATGAATTATAATTTTTACACATCGATATTTATATATTTATGCAATAGAAATGGCAAAGAAAGCGAACTCCACATATGATGAATTGAAAAAACAAGCAATGGGATCGAGAAGTTCTATAGACAACGTTAAAGGTGTTTTAAGAAAGGTTAATATTTATAAAACTATTTTTATATTGAATTCTTTATGCTACATACTAGTAGTAACAGTAATGTTTGCAAATTGTAGCAGTTTTATCACCGAATATTTTATAATTAGGTTATATTTTCATTTGTAGCAATTCCGTGATAGACTAAAACAGCTACGAAACGATAATCTGAATAGTGTACGAAATTTAACGAATGGTCTGGAAAGTTTAAAATTATTTAAAGATACTATCCATATTGAAGCCTACGGACTTACATCTGCAGAAATCATGGAAATATTAGATGAAGTAGAAAGAGATTTAGAATTTGAATACTTAAAAAGCCAAAGTGAGGAATATGAACGGGATAATAACACAATTATAGAAGAAATGTTAAAAGATATCAATTTTTGTCCTGTCTGTGACAAAATTTTAGATCAGAATTTACCAAATGCTATTTGTGAACAATGTAGTAATTCTTTTAATGTTGTCTAAAATTTAGTTTATTTTACTTATTTATACAATATTCTTAAGAACTTATATACTAATATATTTATTATATAAAATAATAAAAATTAAGATCGTCTCATAGCAAGCATTGTATTAATTTCCCATATAATTCTTCGTAAATGATCTATCACTTCTTTTAACTGCCTATTTTTAAGAATAACCTGTTCCATAATTTCTTTATTTTCTTCGCATATTGATCTATAAGCTTCAGATGTCTTCTTTTCATCTGATTTTGGATCTGGTTCATCTTTAAACGGAATTAAACTCTCAATATGTGTGTATTCCATTCCCTGCAGCTGGCAATTTTCGTTACACTTTTCATAAATCAATCGTAATCTTTTGAACAGCACTCTGATTGTTCGTAATTGTTCTTGAACTTTAACTTTTTTCTCATTACTTGAATTTGATCCCTGCATGGTTCCATTCGGTGGTTGTATTGCTTTTAAGTTCTGGAATACTTCTTGAGTGCGGCTGACAATATCTTGAACAGTTTCTTGTCCAATGCGACAAAGAGACACAGTGTTAATTTCTTTTGACTGCACTGGTTGAGGTGCTGGAGGAGTAGGAGCAGCATTTTGAACTGTATTTTGCTGCTGTTGAGATTGTTGTTGCTGAGGTATCTGCTGGGCAGCTTGTTGCATTTGTTGTGAGGTTTGTTGCATTTGCATTTGTTGTTGCTGCAATTGTAGCTGGTTTTGTTGTTGTTGTTGTTGCATACTAGGACTCATTCCGTACTGCTGATTAAGTTGTCCCATCATTTGTGTGTTCATTCCAGCGCCCATTGATTGTGATAATTGACTCATTGGTGACACCATTGGATTACCCATTTGAACAGGCATTTGATTTCCTAATTGACCACCCATTTGATTTTGTAGCCCGCCACCCATTTGGTTTTGCATAGATCCTCCTCCAAATGGAGAACGCATATTACCTTGTGGAGAATTTGTAAATCCTGTTGGAAATTGGTGCGGTGGACCTGCCATCTTGACTGTTAACGAAGTTATGAAATTAGTATATTTACTATTATTCTTGTATGGTTACGAGTTTACGAAAACATAATTTTCATTCATAACCATAACCTAATATATAGCGGCTTTCACTAGTCGAAATATTGACAAGCAATGTTGCCAACAGGCCAACACTGAAACAGCAAAAAAGAATAGAAAATTCTGAGCGGGAAAAAATTAAATATTACTTTTTATAATTTAGAGATTTTTTTATGTGGACAGTTAAGCCGTAAACGAGACAAATATAGATATCAATTTTTTTATAGATAATAAAACGAGTAAGTAGAATTAAATTTGTTAACAATATTTTTCATGTCTGTAAATCAACAACATATTTAAGGAGAAAGTAAATAGGTACATCTTTTTAAATAGTTTTATTAAAAAATTATATACATTTATTTTCTGATGCAACATTTTCACAAAAATCAATTTAAAATTAATTGCTACTGTTATTTCATTAATATCTATTACTTATGAATTATGATAATTACACCTATTAATTTTAAGAATAGTTATGTATAAAAGCACATTATAATATTTCACGTCGAATGTTAATATAATACATAAAGTATTCAGTTCATTTATCAATATGTACAAACAAATTCTTCAGCTTTTCTCGTATTCATTTATCTGCGTATTCAAGTTTTAGTTGTCTTCGCATAATTTTTCCAGATGCATTTTTAGGAATGGCGTCTAAAATAGTAATTCCTCCTTCCAGTCTTTTATAACTTGCAACTTTCTTCGCTACATAGTCTTGAACTTTCTCTGTATTAATGGTAGCGTTTGATTTTGGAACAATAAACGCTTTTGGTACTTCACCATAAATCGGATGCGGAATTCCTATAACAGCTGCGTCTGCCACATCAGGATGGTCGCGAACTATTGCTTCCAGCTCAGCCGGAGCCACTTGGAATCCTTTCACCTGATAATAGAGAGTATGAAAAATTAAATTAAAGCTTTTTTGTTTAATTTCTGTAGAAAATGTATTAAATTACGTACGTTTTGAATTACTAAACGTAATGTAATCAATTTTCTACCAAAAGTCTTAATTTTATTTATTATGAGTTCTGAAAGTTTTTTCAACTTTAAAAATAAGATATTTTACTATGGAAAAAACTAGATTTTAACATCCAAATTGATAACTTTAAATGATTATTAATATTTTTAGCAAAGATTCTTCAATATTTCAGCAGGCAATTGTTACACTTTAAGCCAACGTACAGTACTAGGTTTAAGTATAAATAATGTAAATCAAACATAATAAACAAATATTAAATATTAACGAAAAATGCTGAACAAAGAATTTTTCCCGAATATTTTGTTCGTGATAGTTTTTACTAACCTTGATCAATTCCTTCAATCGATCAGTAATCCACAAGATCTTCTTGTTGTCATAATAAGCCATGTCACCCGTTCTTAACCATCCATCTTGGAAGACTTCTTCAGTTGCTTTTGGGTTGTTATGATACTGCCTCATCACTTGAGGTCCTCGAACGCATAATTCTCCTTGTTCATTAGGGCCCAGAGGTACTCCATTATTGTCGTCTGTAGCTATTATTTTAATTTCTGAATTTGGTAACACAGTTCCGATGGATCCCAGACATTCTTTCCAAATATCAGGGGGAGTCATACTTATTACCGGGGACGTTTCAGTCATTCCATATCCTGAAACGTACATTTGTAACGTAAAGATTGTGCAGGTTTTGTAGGTGTATTTTAAATAAATAAATACACTGAGTGGTACCACGAACTCTGCTTTTACTTATTCTAAGAGAAATAGTTTTGCTTTGGTTTTAGTGCTGTACAATATTTATAAAAATACTTCAAATAAAAGTGGCAGATTAATGCAACTTTAATTGGAATTTTTTTTATAAAATACGTTTAAAACATTGTACAGCACTAAAACTGTGGATCAAATATTTCTCTTAAAATACCAAAAAACAAAACTCGTGATATCAACAGTTATTTTCAAGGTTATTTAAATTGAGCCTGATAAATAGTGATACACGTTAAAGTTTAAAGATTAATATAATTATGTAATCTTTGTAGAACTGTGGATAAATATTAGTATGCATTTACCTTGCATCATACAAATATCCCTTTCTGTTTTCTGGAACAGCCTCTCCGCATCAGAAGACCCTAATGGTGCAGCTCCAGACATTATGGACAAAACAGGGTCTAAATGTTCTTTGCGTACAGACGGATGAGCAGCCAAGAAGATAACTATAAACACATATATTAATTTTCATATTTTTTTGCTAATATTTTAATTTGAATTACCGATAGGTGGAACCAAAAACAGGTGCTGCGGTTTATGTTTCTCCAGCATTTCTACGTAGATATCTGGTGTAAATTTGGGTACAGTAACTGATTTACATCCCAAATGTATTACTTTTAATGCATTGACTGTCATTCCGTAGATATGGAACATTGGCAATATTGAGGGTATTATATCCTGGTTGTCTTCTGCAAAGAATAATATTGAATGATGAATAATTATCATAATTAATTTTAAAGAACAATGTTGTTATTTTTCCTTAAAATGTTTTTAAAAATAACAATTTAAGACACAAATAAATTGAATAAAACTATTTTCCCTTTGTAAGATCAGAATAAATTTTTTAAAGTTATTCTCAAATTCTTAATTGGGCCAAATATTATTATGGGCTATTCTAGCCTATTCTCTAAAAAAGTTGAATGAATCATATTTTTCACAGCTAATGTAATATTCTCCTTTAAACAAGAAGTTTCGATTCGATTTTGTCAATATTAGCAAGTTTTTACGATAACAACTTCGTTAGAGAATTGGGCTTATAGTAATTGATTGATTACCTACAACTAAAAATTTTACTTACTCGTGGTTTCCCTGATAATTTTAGGTAGTTCAACGCATTGTAACAAATTGGCATTGATATTTCTGTGTGTGAGCTCAACTCCTTTCGGCAAGCCAGTCGTTCCACTTGAGTATGGCATAATTATAACATCGTCGGGGTGACCGGGCTGCAGATCAAAGAATTCTGTTTCCCTTGTGGAGAATTCGCCAAAGTCGATCGCTCCAGTAGGAGTTGACTCTGCTTGCTGATAAAAAGAGGGTTTAAATCTGTTATTGAATCTCAATAAATGTAAAGTGTTGGTGTTTAAGAAGAATGAATTGGTGACTGTTTTAATGTTTAAGTGAACGGTGTGAGATTGGAACAAGAGAATGAATTTGTATATTTGGATAGTATGTTTTCGAGGGATGGACCTATTGACCGGGAGATTGAAAGGCGAGTGTCTGCATGGTACAAGGTATTGGGTGTTCTGGGTACATTTGCTTGAACCGAAAATGTATTTAGAGATGCTCGATTATATGTTTATAATGATGTGTTAAAGCCTACATTGATGTATGATTCTGTATGTTGGGTGGGGATGAAGAAGAATGAACAACGTAGAAATGCAGATATTTGAGACTTGTGTGTGGGTATTCGAGTTACGAGATCTGATCGTATCCGGAATACATTGGTGTATGGTAAGTGTAAGATTGAGAAGAAAGTTGTTAAGAAAGTGAGAGTGAATCAGTTCAGATGGTTTGGCTTTATTGAACGAATATCAAATGAAAGGTTAGTGAAACTAAAATATGCGAATGAGATTGAGGGTGAACGATTCCATGGGCGTCTGAGGAATAAGTAATTAGGTATTATTGATGATTTGTTGCGTGAACGAATGATTCCGAGTGTAAAGAATAGACGAGCATGTATGAATCGCACCATGAATGCAGACGAGACGAAAGTAGTGGGCCAAGATAAATATTGAGGAGATTTATTGTTGGTTGACTGTGTTTCTGGGTTCATGCTTACCCACTGAATGTGATACAGCGTGAGGTTTTGTATGTATGATAAATAATGTGGATGCTACATATTACTCAATCCCATTTGTGTAACAAAAATTGTAGTATTAATAATAACTAAATTGTACGTACTGTAGTTTTGATCGTTATAATTGGAATAGATCGTTTAGCTTCTTGGGTAGCATCTACCGCTCGCTTGTGATATTCTCCGAGTGTTATTATAGCTTTTGCATTTGAATCTATGAGCTGTCGTGCGATTTCCTCTGTAAAATAAATATATAATTAGTTCATTCAGTTGAAATTAATTTTCATTTTTAAAAGAGTAATTCTATCGGTTTCACTGAAATTTTATTCGAGATTAAATAGAATTGAATGTGGCGTTTAAGGATTTCAATGCTATTGCTTATATTGCTGTAAATTTTTACCTATTCACTTTTTACAGTTTAAGTATACAAGCTGTGCAGATTTTGAAAATGCATGCAATAAGGCCAATTTGATTATCTAAATGTTAGTATTTCACTACATATCAATCAAATTTCAATTTATATTTATTAGAAAAATTATAGTATGGCCACGAAAAGTTAAACCAAAATGAAAAATATTTAACATTTCAGAAAAGAGATTTAGTTTATTTATTGCAGTGTTTATTATTTTCTGAAGAAATTTAGTAAAAGTTTGATATAATGACGAACTTGAGTTAATTTCTTTCTGTTAAATAAATAAGTAACTTTACAACTGTTTTATTTAGATAACCAAATGGGCCTTATTGCATACATTTTTTAATTCGGACCCATTTTTGTAGTGAAATTAATTGGAAAAATTTGCAGCAATATAAAAAAATTGCATTGAAAGCTGTGGGATTCGAACTGACGATCTCATGATTCATAGTTCTGTTCATTACCACGGAAATATTTACCCCCAAATTAAATATAATAGCATATTTTTAATAACAAATTAGTAGGGCCTAATATAGCTAGTACTTATTTACTCGGATAAAGTATTAAGTATATTTAAATCTTATATATAAAATTCCGATGAACGTGTGTTCGTAATTCTTCTCCTCCTAAACGACTTGACCGATTTTAATGAATTTTATTTTTTTTTACTTATGGGGTCACCTGGATGGTTCTTAGCTATAATTTGACCAGATGGATGGCAGATGGCGCTGTTGTCGAGATCCAGATTTTTTTTAATCTTCCTGACATATTCACGACTATTCATTTGACCATCCAGGTGACCTCATAAGTACAGAAAAAAAAAATCATCAAAATCGGTCAAGTCGTTTTGGAAGGGAAGGATTACGAACACCGAAATTTTATATATAAATTAATATATTTTGCTAGCGAGGTCTGTGGCAGGACGTCTGCCTATCCGCTAGACATGTATAAATTAATAATTCAAGCAATTTTAAACAATAAGTTGAATTTGTATTTCATGTATCATAGCTTTGTTAATAGTATTCATTTGTCTTTTACATTAGAACTAAGATTTATACTTGCCTCTAAGAGAAACGAGACTAAGTATATAAATTTTTGTTTGAAACTTACTTATAATAAAAGCTGTTAGTATTTATTAAAAAATCGATACCTATTAACTAATATCTAAAAATTATCAATATTAAACGTTTGTTTATATGGTGATCAATTTTAGTCATTTAATGGTAGTTTCAAGAAAGGCAAAATATTTAATTTAGATATTATATGCAAACAATAAAATACTACTATCAATATTATTATCAATTTTACATTATTATCGCAGTATAATTATTTGTTATATTTCATTTCCGATAATCCTAATCTGTCAGTTGTAAACAGGTTCAATATCTTATTTATAAAATTTAATCAAATATTTCCACTATCTATTGTATTGTTTTTTTTTTCAAAATGAATAATTCAAATTTTATTTATTGTTGAATCAGAGAGAAAATACAATTGTCTTTCTTAAAAATAAACTATCAAAACCAAAACAGTATTGTTGGCCAATGAAGGAACGACAAACTTAACATCATACTTGATTAATTCGTTAGACTTTGGCTTCATGAAACGTCACAGACATATCAATGAATTAAACATGTATTTATCAATATAAAAGTAAATAGAAAGTCATATTTTATAATGTCACACGTACGAATTCGAATTAAGAAGAAATGGTTATAACATATATTGCAAAATTTCAATAATGAATATAAGTGATATAAGTACATTACTACTGTTGCCAGTCATCTTATAAAAATGCAGTTCATACTGCATACATTATAACGGTAGATAGTGCTTGAGTACCGAGTACGTACTCATTTGTGCAAACCTGTGTAACCTGTTCTTTGTTTTCCAATAATAAAAGACTGTAGTACAGAATGAACGTTATACCCAGTGTTTATTATTTTCTCTAGAAATTTTGTAGAAGATTGTAATGGTGTAATGGCGAATTTGAGAATTCATTCCTTTCCATTTCGTTATGATAAATAACCTTAAAACTATTTTATGAATTGTCAAACAAATTACGTTTTGTTCAATTTTCCATGTCCATGTTACATTTTTTCTAATAAATATTGATTTAAATTTGTTTATTTATATAATATTTAGGTAACTAAATTGCATTATTGCATATTTTTTTTAAATTTTGAACCACTTTTGTTTTTACACTTTTGCTGTAAATTGAATAGGTAAAAATTTATAGCAATATTTAATAAATAGCATTGAAATATTTTTATTTTACATTTCAATTCTACATCCGGAATACTTTTCTCGAAGTGTAATTCAAATTGCTTTAGCTTTTCGAGAATAATTATTATACCTGATTTATAAATAGGATTAATTGTAGTAGCAACTAATCCGCCTTCAATAATTCCTAATAATGATATGCAAAATTCTGGAACATTTGGGAGTAGAATAGCAACTGTTTCGCCAGTCTGCAATTTTAGTCTTCCTCTCAGTGCTTTTGCAAGGTTGATGCTTCTTCGTCTGAGCTCTGCAAAGGTGTATGACCTCCCCGTTTCGTGACAAACCTGAAAACGGGAATCAAATATGTTAATTATTATAGCATTTTAAAAATTCAATCTAAATGCAATTATAATGTACTGCGCTATTACTATCCCGCCAAGCAAATAATTAAAATGACCTAGGAACGTGTACTTTGACCGAAATAAGTGAGGCTTTCAAGGATACAAACAATAATATTTTATATGATAGGTATCTGAGAGTTATCAATGTAATATAAATAACATATATTATTATTTGATTCTGCTTTATAAAATGTAAATAGTACAAAATAATGCGGATTGTTGAAAGATTGTACTTTGTACAGAGAACTTTACTCTTTGCTTTTTGATATCACAACTGTTTGCAAAACCAAAATCAACATTTTAAGAGGCCTGCCATGACTAGAAGTATTCAAATTTACGATTACTAAATTTATTTTCATGTTTAAAGGAAAGATTACTGCGAAACTAAATGTATTGACAGAGTAGCAATATCATTTTAATAGTTTAACAACTAAAACATTCAGGTAAACAGCGACAAATTAAGATTTTATTTAAGGAAAACTGAAAACATTAATTTCTTATTTCTTTTAAACTATATTCGGTACAAAAGGCAAGGTATTATGATACTAGTAGGGCTTTTAAATGAATGAAAAAAAATAAACAGTCCATTCTTGCAAACGCACATGTAATGCAAATTCCTTTGACCTGATTATTATGTTTACTTATTGTAACTAAAAAATAATGGTTCTATGTAATCTTAATTAAGATAAGGAAAATATACACGTGCCGCACTATGAACTTTTGCAAAACAAATAGCAATAATACTAGCAATGCACAGGATGATACGGCAATATTGCACTAATTTTTAACATATTTTAACGGAGGTTTAAAGTTTATAAGATATAATTAATTCATGATAACTGAGGAGGATTTTATTATCTCTATCATGACAATTGTGACTTGCCTTTTTCCAAGGACATTCACACGAATTATATCACATTTTCAGAAAAATGCATGTTCACCTTTTAAGAAAACAAAAGCAAAAATTATATTACCAGTAACTAATGCTGCTGTAATTAAAAAATATTTAATATGTGATAGTTTCGCCCACCCAGGTACACAACGAATGGTGTTAAAATTCTACATGAGTCAAATGTTCATTAATGTAAGACTCAAAACATAACAGTTGACGTTTATAACAAAAACAATAATTATCTATTTTGTACAATTAAAATCAAATCTCTAACAAGTTGTTAAAGTTGATGACAATGATGATGTGAATCCAGAAGTCACCGCTAATCATCAGGTCCAAGGTTGAAGTAAATTTATAATACAGGAAATGGTAAAGTTACAATTAGTGGTTTATATTTTTATTCAATTGTATCTTCCTGATGTAATCATTTGTTTTTCATTGCAAATATTATGTTTACAAATATGTGCATATGTTTGTTTGTCTACTTCTACGACATAACTTGGAAATTAACAATCGACCTTTGAAGCATTGATTTAACCAGCCAGTTGTAGACAATTAGGTCGTAGACGTACTAAGATATGATATGAATATGTTTTTGTTGTCATGCACAACAAGAATTTGTAGTTATTTCAAAGTTAATATTAATTAAAATGTGACAGAAGCTGCCATTCATAATTTCCTTCCCGCTTCATGTTTTGTGGTCTTCTAGAAACTAGGATGAACTATAACCGAGCGATGACTTTTCAAAAAAGATTAACGCAAGAATGCAGATTAAATTCTTCCAAAGATTTCCAATTTTTAGATAACAAGGGGCTTGCTAATTATAAAATAATTTAACAAAACTACAGCTCACCACTGATTGAAATGCGTATTTTACTCATTATGGTGTAAATGGCACCGTGGTAATGCATCGGATTGTGGATCGTGAGATCCTCAGTTCGAATCACACAGCCGACGGTTGCCAGTTTAAATTTACCCCTGTGAATCCTTCTTCTCTAACATCTTTGGGGGCTAAAATTTTATTGCTGGTAAACACACTTCTTACGTAAAAATATATCATTTACTGAGATCTGCGTAAGCAGAGAAATAGGCATGATGATACATTTATTTATTTATATATTTTACTCATTCGTTTGCAAGTAATAATTTTATATTGGCTAATACAGATTATTTAAAAATATAATAAATTTAGGATTCATATTTTCATTTTTAAACAACATACATACATAACATCACGCTATGTCCCACTTAGTGGGGTAGCACGAACCCAAAAACACAGTCAACCAACAATCAATCTCCTCCAAACATTCCTATCCTGACACACCATTTTCGCCTCGTTCACATGCATAGTGCGATTCATACATGCTCGTTTATTCATCACACTCGGAATCATTCGTTCACGCAACAAACCATCAATCATACCCAACCAGTTATTCCTCGGACGACCACGCAATCGTTCACCTTTAATCTGACCCACATATTAGGTATAGTTATACCAACAAAAAGTTCTACTAATTATTCATTCGTCAAATATGAGTAAATACTCGTATATATCAAAAAAATTGTTTTTAATTACAAAGAAAATTGACAAAATTAAAAAGGTAACAAAGATAAGGTAATTTATTTTTTATCTACACTACAGTAATTTAGAAAAAATATAAGCAATAATTACTGTATAAGTATAACAATCATTAACAGGTTTTGTTTGTTTGTTTTAACACGAAACTACTGATACAAAAAGCTAATAATATAATATTTATCGCGGATTTTATTACATCGCTTATGTTTAAGAATCAAGATAAATATATGTGAATGTACTTCGAGGGGGCCTGGCTCAGCGTTAAATGAACATGAAGGTCTAAGCGGGTCTAAGCTAAGCGTAGTACTAAAATACTGTCCAAATAAACCAGTGATGGTAAATCATCACCAATATTGTAAATATGAATAATAATCTTTATCTACGAGAGTGTTTAAAATTGATGTTTAGTTGTTGGTTTTGAGTTTGTAAAACGGTTGCTTAGTAACAAGATTTCAATAATCACGGGTTGCAAAGCAACGAGTGACAAAAATATTGAAATACGCTAAATTTGCAAAAATATTGTTATGGCAAACTTCTCATTTAATATTGTGATTCTAATTCATAAATAAAAGTATTTTTTTTTATATTTATTGGAATTTTACATTATTTCGTAGATAAAATATTGACGATACACATACATAAAGCATATTTAGTCACTTTTGACTAAAGACTAGCTTTACGTACTTGTATCGTAAATAACTATACGTGTGATGGAATGTGAAGGAAAAGAACTGGTCTTGATCACACTGTTTTCTAAATATATTTATTTAGTTACCGGTTTCGACCACTTAGTGGTCATCTTCAAACTAACTAACTAAACAATAACTACAAGTACGACAAGCGAAAAGGAAATAAACGGTTTTTGGATATCATTAAAAAATTAAAAAAGGAAAAAACCGTTAACGTAAAAGATTCTGGACTCAACTCTTTCCCTTCACATTCCATCATTTTTATCAAGTCACACTTAGGTTTCCCATCCATTCCAACTATATTTGCATTAGAATTTGCTACAGATAATTTAAACAAAATAATTTTGGAAGATTTTGTTATTAGATTGCCGATATTCTTTTGCTCCTATACTTCAAACTTCATTATTTTTCGGCTAGATTTATCGAAATTTATCAACAACAGGTGCGGTTAAATTATGCTAATTTTAGTCGTTATTTGCTATGGTAAATATTTATGTTTGCGAGCTATTTTAATTTAGTAAACCTCTTACAAAATGGCGTTGCTCAGCAGTTCAGATAAAAATAGTGAATTACATATAAAGAAAGTCAAATAAAATTATATTATGATACAAGTGTTATAAATAAGTAAGCTTTTTTTTCTACTCCTGTATAAATATATCCCCATTATTTCAATTTTTTCGATGAATTATTATTCATAATTCACTCTTCTCAACCAATCGCAGAGCCATTATTCACGTTTATTTTAAAAATTTGATGTGGATCACTAAGCAACGGCCGTCTGACAGTTGACATGTAGTCAGTAGTCATTGTTTTCGTTTTTCAACGTCTGTTTTCAGCCGATGTCGCTAATTTGCTAAACGCTATTTCCGAATCGACAGGGGTAGAAAAAGTATACAGTATTATGGAATATGGTCATTATTCACTCGGGTGATTTGCATCACTCGCCTACGACTCGTGACGCAAACTCGTGAAGAATGACTATCATAATCCCTCATAATAATAAAATACGACGATTTTAAGAGCACTTGGCTAGTACTTTAGAAGCACTTATACACATGTGTTATACGGTATTATTTATTATATCTGCATCATAATCTGAAAAAAAAATGGAAAGCAGCATTTTGATTTTGATTCATTTCATAATTTTGCGCGTGTGACGTTTGACGTATATCGTTTACATAGAGATTGGTTAGCATTTATTGTTTATGTTACTATGTAGATACGTTTTTTAACAATATGTCATGACTGTTTTGACAGATATTAATTGAAATTATTTTTGTTGTTGCTTAGCAACTTAAAAGCGCGGCGTGTTTTAATATTGTTTTCGCACAATTTTTAGTTTGTTGAACAATGATTATTATTATATAGTAAAAGCCAGTCTTATACGTTACCTAGAAAGATACTTGAATTAAGATTAAAAGTAAAAGTTTTATCAACTCTGGACTATGACATACTTGATATTCTATATGCGATACTAAGTGCGGATGTATCTCGAATTACAAATTGTTATTTTTACTCCCACATACTTAATAGCATAATATAAATGGTAATCTTGATTCTGCATTATATAGTTTTTCTATTTTTACTAGGTATTGTATATTGGAAAATATTAATTACAATTCAATTAATGTATAAAAATAGATATTTGAAAACGTCAAAACCGCAGTTTGTTGAGGATAAAATAAATAAAACAAAATGATAACAAAATGCAAGTGTATAAATTTGATATTTTTTATTTACCTTCTCCATAGCAACGCATTGTTTTCAATATTTATTATACGTATAACAATTAATGACGTTCAAATGCTATATACTTTATCTTGAATATTTTTATCGGTATATTTTTATATTATAAATATTCATACTTGGTTTCTTGATGGCAAGTAACCAAGTGTTCATACTCGTATAAATAAAAAAATATGCGACCAAATCAAATCTGGTATTACTATTGAATATTTAAGAATAAAAGAAAACATTTATCGAAATATTGATCTTAAGGATACACTTGTTTGGTTACACAATAAATTATGAATTCATTAGTCATATGACTCCATCCCACACCAAAAATACCGAGAGAGAGGGTTTTCCTAAATTTTACAGTAAAATGTTTGTAAACATTTTATTTCACAAAGTTTCATTTTATAAACAAGTTGTTTATTTACCTCGTGACTCACTCTGATGTCATATGTCAATACTCTAATAAAATTCTAGTTATTTCCTATTAAAAATAGAACATAAAAATTTCCTCATTTTCACTAGAATTATAAATATTTTAATACAGTTATGTCAATAAGTTAATCAATTTTTTATTTACTACTGTTTACAAAATTGAGTAAAATTTAATTTTCACTTAAAAACATTTTTTAATTTAAGATAACACAGAACATAAACATTTTAAAGAGTAATCGAGACATAAATACGCAATAAAAAAAATAATTAGCTATAATTAACACATTTTTTGACATACAAATAAATTATTTTTTAAGTAGATATTAATAAAAGCAAAATTTCTCGTATATAATATCAGTAAAATATAAATAAACAAACATGTTTTCAGTCCAATTTGTAAACTAATTCCTACGATTATACAGGGCATGTTCGGCCCTGTGTCCTTTACCAACCCCGCATAGTTCACAGAAAACATCCCTAGTTTCCACCCCTAAAATAAAGTATAGTTATCCTCACCGCAGCTGTTTTATCCGCCCATCTATCAATATTGCTCCAAACAACTTCAGGAAGCGTCACATCTGGGACGTGAATGTCCTGATCGTGTCTCAGAATGAAGCTGTCCGTTTCATAGGCCGGGTTGACCGTCGTGGACATAGCCCTTTGTCTTTTCAGCCACCGGGAGCCATGTTTACTCCCGGTGACCAGTAGACGCGCAGTTTTGCCTGTAAACATTTCTCTTGGCGGGTTATCTTTCTCTGGCGATTATAGTTCACTCTCACGATCACACTCACAAACACAAGTAACAATAAGCGCAGGGTTTCTGGCTCAGCGGTTATATTGGCGCTGCGCCCCCGCGCCCCACTGTAGGCTCAGTGTTCGACGCAGGGACGTCTTAGCCCGTTTTCAATTTTGCACCGATTTGTTAGCGTCACAATGCCGAAAGTGCCATATTTACACTATTTACAGAATAATTCATCGGTCTGTTAATTTTATTAATTCTTAAAATAATAGTGATTTATGTATCAAGGCACTGAAATTTAACTTTTTATCACGAATATGGAATTTATTTACCGAGGCCTGGAGAGCTGAGGAAAATAAACCATGTGAGTG
Source organism: Poecilus cupreus (assembly GCA_963942605.1). Taxonomy (NCBI): domain Eukaryota; kingdom Metazoa; phylum Arthropoda; class Insecta; order Coleoptera; family Carabidae; genus Poecilus; species Poecilus cupreus. The sequence goes on along the minus strand of OZ012714.1, from coordinate 6,130,199 downwards.
ATAAAAAGGAACTTCAGTGCCGCGATACATATTAAATTTTATTTGATATCCAAAATTAGAAAAAACTGTAAAAAAAAAATGTATAGGTTAAGTTCATACATCTGTCGGTTGTCAATTGGAACTGATATTCAGTGTTACCAGCCTCGAACATTGAAGTTATCGTAAATAACATTCAAAATGATGTGTTTTGTCCTCAATTTATTCATCGGAATTAATTAATTAATTCTTCTTGCACATATTGTTTTATTTAACGTATAAATTTACTACAATACGTCATATATCTCTCAAAATTATCCTACTTGTACAATAATTATTTTACGGTTGCGAACACTGCATTGCTCAAAACCATCGTATAATGGATTACTTTAGGGACGATTTCTGAGATTTTATTGACGATTTTTGAGCACTTTAGAGCCAATTTCAAATAAAATACCATACACTTTTGTATATAGGTAATCCATTTGAGAATAACAACATTTGGTTTAAATTATTAATATTTTTTTTTATTATAAACTACTTATAAATGTGAATATTTTTTAATTTATAATTTTAGACACGTTATCACATTATATTTTTTTAAACCTGTTTACAAATATTTATGGTAAGTAACGTGTTTTTAGAGGTTTGTTTTTCAAATTGGCAACACTTGTTCCAACCATAAATAAACGACTTAAGTCAGAACTACGTATGCAAATTGTGCAAATTTATTTTAAAAATTTAATACAGCTATGAGGCTCTTTTTTATTAAATGGCTGCGTCAATAGACAAAATTGTTGCCCAAGGGGCGAAGAAAATCCGGTAGCCATTACTGAGACGGCTTGGCGTTAAGTAACCAAAAAGTCACAGTTTGGTATGCTTTACAGCTGGAATCATCGGTTCATATTTGTTTCAAAAATGATGCTGGCCAGAACGCCAGGACGTTATAGTCAATGGAGACCACTATAAAGCCAAGATTAATGACTTATTCACTCAGCGCAAGCCTCGATCGATATATTTACCTACATTATTAGGTAAATTATTCTTAAAATGAACTACGTGAGATGTTACGCAAAAATAATGTTTTGCCGCTTGACATTAAAGATGTCACTTCACGGACTGGTAACAGTCTGTAAAGTGTCACTTTTATGCCTAGGCTGTAAAATTATTTTACATAGCAACCGCTCAACAAATGCATAGCAACCGTTCAACAAATGCATAGCAACCGTTCAACACAAGCATGGCAACGTAATTTGACAGCGATAACCTTCAAAATATCTATGTAAAATAATCACAAAATTAATATTAATTCCAAATCGGCAAAAAAATTATGTGTTCAACTCGGCATCAAACACAGATTTATAGCTTCGGCAGCATTCATTGCCTCGGCTTCGCCTCGTCAATGAAACGGCAGCCTCTGCTGTAAATCTGGTATTTTGATGCCTTGTTAAACAAATAACTAATATTATTGTACCAGGACCAGGCGAAAGTCTCATTTACATGTAAATAATGTGAAAAATAATCCATATTCTATGAATGTATTACAAGTTTCAATAGCTTAAACTCGGATTTTAAGAATAGCTCAAACTTAAAAGCGTTCAAAACTAAATTGAAAAATTCTATGTTAAGTAACTTGTAGTTTGTTGCAGCTTGTATTATACTTCTGTTTTTTTATCTTATATTTATGTTTCATTATCAATTTGCTTTTTCTTATATATTTCTATCAATTTTTGGTGAAATTACTCTTAAATGTTATTGTGATTAAATATTATATATTGTTGTTGTTGCATGAAGCTAAATAAATAAACATATTCTATTCTATTTATTACGCTAGAAATTTCATAATAATCGAGGTCCTATTTATTTTAAAACACGAGATTTTAATCAGAAAATAAATAATGTACCTTCTTCTTATACATAGACAATGATAGTTAAATGAGATTTGTCAATACAAGATGTTCGCAAAAGTAGTGATATGCTTCAGTTAGAACGATTTTTGATTCATTCTGAGTCGATAATCCAAATGAAAAAAATTGTACGGCTCTTCGTAAAGCAACACGAAGCCATCAAACTGGTAAATGTGCGTTTAGAATTAAACGAAATTATTGAATTTTTTATGAAATATTGTTGATGTTAACTTTCAAGAAGGATTGTGTAAAATTGCGTTAATGTAATGTAACTAATCGTTTAACATCAATACTTTAAGTTCTTAATTCCTCTTTACCCTGTATAATTCATGAATATAACGAGCATATTTTAACATAAAGGATTTTCCTACACTTTTGAATATAAAAGAGTCTCACGTATACACCTACATAATCATAATTAATATACATACATAGTGGTTCCTGCTTTGTTAGATATGAGTCTCAGGAGCGAATCCAGAAGTTTTTGTGATTATTGGGCATCCAAAATTAAAATACTCTAACTAGTGGTAGAAAGCTGAACTAAACGTAAGGTAATATTAATTATAGTAGTAGTAGTTATTTATTAGGAGTATTCCAATGTAAATATTACATTTGTTTAAGCTGTATTATTTAAATAAGATGTAAAATTAAAAGGTACATTGTATTTATAGATTATAGGTTAAGATTGAATTTTCTACAAACAAACATTTAAAAACAGGAAAATTTGCAGTGCCTATAAAGTTCTGCTGCCAATAAAAACAAATTACAAATACTAAAGCACGCATTCGCCATCATAAGATATCATACAAAATGTATTTGACATGTACCTTTCCAGAATTGTGATCAGCGCCATCTCTTGATAATTTGGAAGCCCAATACCCTTAATAATATAATGATAATAATGTTACATCTTCGTAAAAATTATTTATTTAATTTAATGCATACATTAACATATTATTTTATACTGTGTTTACTAATAATCTAAAATGGACTGGCATTATTTTCCGTCAAATATGAAATGTAATAAAAAAATGTTAATATTGTTTGATCCTCTTACAATCTATAAAAATGTTATTTTGAAAGATGTTAATTATAATATAATAAATTGTGCTTCTCACGAATTATTTTGATGATATTTCAGGGAGTTTAATTCCTCCTATGAAAATAGCCTTACTTCGGACCTGGGTTGCGAAAGCCATGCCTACGGCTGCGTTTGTTTTCAGATAATATTAGGTTCCACCTCCTGCTTTGGTTCAAAGTGCAACAGAACGTCTAGCTTTGCCTCTACATTTACATTCTGTTAATTTAAGCATTACGTACATCAGAAATGATTATGTATTTTTGCAAATGATTCATTTAAAATTAATAATCGCAAGAATTAATGAGAATATGGTATAAATTGATAATTAAAAAACAAAATGATAATTAGGGCTGTGCGTTTATATGTCGATATCATATGGATATATCGATATATCGAATAACGATATTCAGAATAAAAATATCGATATAACGATATTTTTATGTATCGAAACGATATTCAAAACTAGATATCGAACAGCCCTAATGATAATACATAAAAAGATTATAAGCATATTTAGATTTTTTTTATATGAAAGGCATAGTATTTCATATTTCTTTTTTCAAGAGCAAATTAAAAAAAATGTGTATTCAAATATTAGAAATAGAAATGAATTAAAAGAAAATATATAAAAATTGTTTAAAACTTAAATTTACATCTAATGCTTTGTATACTAATATTAAATATTGAATTGTTTTAATGTTTATAAACAATATGCAAACAAAAGAATGAATAAAGATGTACGAGGCGTCTATTTACATTTGTAATGTATATATAAAAAATTGTTTACGCCAATATACTTAATAATCTATAAATCATACAAAATTTTACTTATTTATTTATGACGTCAAACAATAATGGTCAATACATTTTTTGCAATTTCTTTGTTTATAATTATTGTATCTTGTAATGTTTTTCAGAAATATTCGTCAACCATTTGAAAGATTTTTACTTGATTGTATTGTTAAATATAGATAGATAAAAATAGAGTAATTTAGTTAATACATTTCGACCTTGCTTGGGGTTATACTAAAATAATCAAAATGTATGAAATGCTATGTTCAAATATAATTATAAATTAATCCATGTTAAACGGGTATTATACGATGAAGTGATTTTAAAATGACATTTGATAGATAATTCGCCTATTGCAAAACATGTGGATAGATGGTAATGCGGTAAAGCAGCAATGTACATACAAGTGTACGGCCAAATTGCTTAGGAAATTTTTAGAAAAAATACCGCATATTCTATTGCCGATTCATCTATCTTTCTTACACTTATGTCATTGTGCGAAAGAGAAAACCTTTTAATGTCAATGAAAAGAAAAACATTATCGTGTAATGCACGCTTTAGAAAAATAATTGAGAACTAAAAAGTATATAAAGATTAATATTATTAATGATTAAAAAATATATTTTTTCTTCAAACGTCATAAAAGTACGTTGTTATGTATTTGTATTCAAAAAGCAGAAGATCAATATTGTCTCCGCTGGTCGGCGTTAAAGTGTCTCCTTAGCAACACATTTACTCCGGCGGCGGACAAAGTAAAATATTATGCAAAATAGTAAGGTTGTAATTCAATAATTTGACAGTTAAGAATAAAAATAACAAAATAATACATTCTATGTCAACTAGAAATACTGGATACGGCAGAATATTTCCCTCGAAAATTTTCAACCAATCACGTTGCAGAATTTTCTGAATTTCGGCCAATGACAATCGAATACTGTGAATATTTTGCATATCGAGTATTTGCACAATAATTGTAAACACAATGAGGAATAGTTTAATTTCTTCGCTTTATAAGGACAAGAATTACTTTCAAAACGCTGATGACTCATTTTTAATGTAATTTGACAAATAACATTTATCAAAGTTTGATGTTTATGTGACAGATTTAAATAAATATATGTTCAATAATTTAAAATAGTGACTGAAATTTTTCTCGAGAAATATTCGTCTAATTTATCCCTCGTGCACGGCAAATACAATATTTTTTCAAGGTATTTGCCATGCACTTGGGATATAACTACTGAATATTTGTTGAAGTTTTGAACATCTTTTAATGATTTAACGTCTATTTTCTATGTTTGAATAAAAAAATAACATGTGTTATTCGGAGTAAAAGTGACTTTGTATGCTTCACATGTAATTGTCCGAATCGCTTCGCTCGTCGTTCAAACTTACTATCTTATATGCATCAAATTTACTCCTAGTAACACATAACACAACATACTATTATGTTCTAAGTGTAATAAATTTAAATAATACACACATAAACTGTTGTCAGCACCACAATACCTCCCGCCATAGATTTATTATCAAACAATGCATAAACGCGGACCACCACTGTCAAGATTCGCACATCCCTTGAAAAATTTAGTTTTCAAAAGTTTAGTTTTAACGTGTTGTAATTCGTAAATGGTGTTAGTAAGAGAAAAATGATTCAAACATTTGTAGATATTAATATCTCAAACATTATTCTATTAACAAAAATAATTTACTGAAATATTTTAAAATAACTTGATAAGTCTTCAAGTAAACTGCCATTTACGGTTATCGGATTATCATCAAAAACTAATCAGCTTTGCCCAAAAGCATATAAATATATTATATAAAATATCAGAATTTTAAGTTGAGTAGTTATTTAGAAACCGTAACTCCAGAGATCCATAAACACACACACAGACATCATCGCGAAACTATTAAAATCGTATTCCAGGGATCTTAAAATGCGTTCTTTCGCGGATAACAGGAATGTGGCGGGAGGTAAAAACTGTACCAAAAAGAAATCAAATTAACAAGTTTTATATATATTTCAGGCATATTTTATTCATGTCAGCGTTTGGTATATTTCAAAATATTAATTCCTAACAATTTCTTCCGTCTAACATACTAACGTACCAAGGGTCATGCTAATAATAATGTTTATTTACGTCATGATGAATTGAGAATAATAGTTAATTGCTGATAATATTGCGGAATACAAAACTCTCTTAAAATGAACTTTAATCACAATTTTATTGTTAAACAAATGATATTATAATAATATTATGTACTTCAAGAAATATAAATAAAATAGCTATCGATAATTTGTTTTTACAATAAAATTGAAACAAATACAAAAAAAATTAGTTAAAATTGTAATGTATGAGTATGAACTTCTGTTATTTGTTTTGACTATAGCTGATACTCAAGAAATACATTCAAAGTACGTTGATAATTTTTTTTATTTTTTATTTTGCTACCTAAACAACATATTTCGAAATTCAAAATATTAAACATAATATTAAATTAAAATAAGAATATACATGTCTGCAACATAGTACATAGTACAGTAAGTCAAGTAGATGATATTTCAGGGACTTTTCTTTATATTTTCTGTAGTTAGTATATATTATATTATTTATATTCTCTGGAAACTGAAAATTTGCGTACTAATCATTTATACTCGTATTTTGTCTCTATCGTAAAGATAGATAACAATTTCTTAAGTTCAGACTGAAATGATACATAAATATTATTACAAATTATAAATTGCCATGCATATTTGATTTGTCCTACATGCCATATTAATTAAATAAAAAAGACACTTTGAACATTTTGAATTTTTTTGCAGCAGTTTTCAAATTAATAATTAACTAAACAAAATATGATGTAGCAATTTAACAGACTGATTTATGTTGAATAATTTTTCGTGTTTTAAGGATTATTAACAAGGAAACATTACTGAGAACGAAGTAAAATGCACATTATATGAATTTATACATGTGTACAAGAAACTATTCTGCATCCAAAGTTAAAAACGCTAGCTAATGGTAGAAACCTCAACTAGAACTAACCGTAAGGTATACAAAATTTTATTGTATTTTTAAATTATTGGTTATATTTTAAAAATTAATTACAATTATAAGTTAGTTTAAGACTATTCCAATATAAGTATTACATTTGTTTAGCCGTATTATTTAAATAAAGGTACATTGTATTTGTAGATTATATTATTTACACTATTGCTGCAAAGTGAATAAGTAAAAATTTACAGAAATACCAAAAAATAGCATTGAAATCCCTATGACCATATACTTCACATTTCAATTCTACACCCTGTATAATGTACAATACTACATATTTATTTATTATTCATATAATATGCTTCATAATTTTCAGGCCAGTGACATTTTAAATTAATTCATTTGTTACTCATTGGAAAATGTATATAATTGTAAAGAAATATCTGATATAGTAATAATTTAAATTTGTTCACAAGATGATTGTAATATTCTTATTTGAACAATTAATAAAAACAAATATGATTTATGTGGATAAGGATATAATTATTATCTGACCACCAAGTAAAAGGTCGCACATATAATATATTTTGTTTATCTTATAACTTTATCAGAACAAAGGTTCTATGAATTATTTATAATAACTCACATAATTTCTTAGAATTGCTAACATGATTTCACAGTATAATATTTTAGATTTACTGATATTTGATTAATTAAAATATTGCAAGCATCCATTGTTAATATAACATATATTAAATATTGATAAAATATCAAATGATTCATTGTTGCAATAAATCATTTTTAAGTCAGGTTCAATATTATTTTCTTGGTAATTATTGTACATTCATATGTTATTATGATTAATATTTTATGCACGTCATGGTTTGATTATTATAAATAATGTATAAGTATTAATCAATTATTAAGAAATATGGTTCATTTTTGCACTTTGCCACAAGCCAGAACATGAATTTTGTTTTAGAAATTATCTATTTGAAATATTAGTTTTCTTTTGTTGGAGAGCAACATACACACTGATTTCTTTTAAAATTTACTACCGTATTTATACCTCTATTTCCAGCAATATTTTAAAGAAACTAGGTGAGACTATAGCCGTAGTGACTTAAGGTTCAGGATGATTAAAATTGTGAATCAATAAACTCATGAAATATCAAAAAGAAAATTGTGGTAATATTGTTTAGGAAAGAGAAAATAATATCTTAAATAACTATTTATTTATTACAAATATAACAGTACATACAATATGTATATTCATAAGAAAATAAAAGCAGATAAAATGCAATTAAAAAAAATAATAAATGCGTATTTATTTTGTGTCAGTGCTAAACATTTATACATAATATGAAATTTATTATAAACAATAATTTAGCTACCTGTAGTAGTAAAGACCAATTGAAGATTTGTTTTTATTTATAGGTAGTTTTAATTTGAAATAAAAGCTTTTACTATAAATTTCTTTTTTGCCGATTGACATTAAAAGTACGATTTTTTATATAGTTATTAGTCTGTAAAATATCACTTTTATTGCCTAGGCAGTAAAATATTTTTACTGTATATTATTACTATGAAAACTATCTGCAATTTACATCTTTCTAATAATATGTAGGTGTATCATATATCTTACGAATTAAAGAATTTAAAATGGGATAAAATATATTCATCACTTTTCATTTTATGTCATAATTTTGTGGAAATATAGCAATCGTTCAACAAACCTAATTTGATTGCAATAACTTTCACAATATGTATAAAAAATAATCACTAAATTAATGTTATTTCTAAAATCGGAAAAAATAATGTGTTCAAAACAGATTTACAGCTTCGAAAGCATTTATTGCTTGGGATTTTTTTTATCTGTATACATAAGGATGTGTCATTAACATTATCATAGTTACAGTAGTGATTGATAGCAATGTATTATTATTTTTTATGTAAGTAAACATATAGATAAATGAAAAGATTTTTTGATTAAGTTTTGTAAAAAATTTTCATTTATTAGAAAGAGTTGTGAAAGGTTTTCCTACTTATTAAAATATATATTATTTGCTAACATCTTTTATTTGAAACTTTATTCACAGGTGATTACATTTTTCATGAAAATGGAATTTATTGTTTTGCGTGTCCAGTGAACTTCCTATTCCGATTTTTGTAATTCATTCAAAATCAACTTAGCTCTGCTAGTTTCATGAAACTTACAAATTCCAAGTTTCGTTAACATATTTTATTTCATCCTCACACACAAACATCATTAACGGATCCAATACTTTGTATAAGAAAGTAAACGCTTTAATACATTGCTGATAATCAATGTAACTATGGTAATAATTCATGTTTCAAATATACTGAAAAAAAAAACTCTCAGTATTAGGGTAAATATATAAAAATTGTATTAGGTGTTTATTAACATTAATTATACACCGAAACACTGTGTTCCGGATATTTTAATGAATTAAAAAAAATTAAAACTGAACTATTAACGTTTAATTCAATATCGCTGCACTTCACAAATCTTTAAGAAGCCTCCTAAGGATCTTCCCCGTTGGGTTCTTGGGGATGCTCTCCACAAACACAACTCCTCCGGTGAGGTGCTTGTGTTTAGCAGCGCGCTCCTGCACATGTCGTTGAACGTGTTCTGGCTGAAGGTTCGCTCCTTTTCGCGGCACGACGAACGCCTTGGGCGCCTCGCCGTGCTGATCGTGCGGCACGCTGGTTACGGCAGCGTCGTCCACGTCAGGGTGGTCTCGAATTAGGGCCTCTAACTCTGCCGGGGCCACTTGAAGACCTTTTACCTAAGTAAAGAATTATTTAGTGATTACAAAATTGATTTCATAATATTTAACAAGTAACACAAAGTCAATAAGATTAAATTTTATTTCAGTTAAAATTAGTATGAAAAGTGTTTACAAACACTTAAATTTGAAGTTACAGTACGAGCTCCGTCTCATATAAGTTCATGTACACAATTTAATTCTATAAATTATGAAAATTTACTGCGTAAATGTAAAACAATTTATATATTTGCTATTATTTAATTATATTAATCATAAGGAACTAAAATACAACTTACTTATGAAAAAATATAATAATTAATTGGTTTACAAGAAGAAAGATGATTTCCTCTAATTACATAACAACGCAATTAACTTTCTTAAACGTCACCTTTTCTTTTATAACGGCTTTTATACGTTATAGTTGTATGGCATTTATAAGATTTTGGCATTGTTCTGAAGGGATTGTCTGTTTAAAAAATATAACTTAACCCTCTATTGCATGAATTAATATTTTTTTAAATAAAGGCTCAAAAACCTTTTTTTACAAAAGAAATATTCATATATTTAAAATAAGTGTGTTACATAAATTTTTTTCCAAATATAAAAAATTATTTTTTTTTGTAGTTTTGTTCACTATTGGAAACATTAAGAAAAAAGTCTTTGCGTGCTATACAAAATTGTTTGATAAACAACCTCTTCTAGGAAAATATCAGATAAAAAAGTTTTGGAAATTTTGTAAAGGTGTATTTAGTTGTAATATATCAGCAGGTAATAAGCTGCTTTTACATTTTATATCTCAGTTTCTGTAATTATCTTTATCCAGTTCAAACTTTTTTTTTATGTTGGTCAAATTGGGAGGAATGACCTAATTGGCAATTGACAAAGTGTATATAATGTTCTCAAAAATTACAACATGAATGCCATGAATGTAAACTGCATAAGAAAAGAAAAGAAGATTTTTAAATTTTATGTTCCCGATCAGGAACAGTATGCAATAATATGCTTGGCTTGAAGACTTCGAGTTTATGGGCCACATATTCAATGATGAAATTAACTATTTTATTAAAAGAAAATGCAGATATTTTAATAGTATATTATGATACAAGTGTATAAGTAAGCTTTTAAAGCACGTACGACGAGTTTAAGAGCACGACGCGAAGGGCAGTGCTTTTAACGTCGTTAGTGCTTTGAAAGCACTTATACACGTGTGTCATATGCTATTTTTATTATACCTGCATCATACTCTGGAAAAAACTGAAAAGCAACATTATGATTTTGATCATTTTACGCGTGTGACGTTTGACGTATATCGTTTACATGGAGTTTGGTTAATATTTATTGTTTACGTTTACAGTTTTGACAGATATTAACAGTAATTATTTGTGTTGTTGCTTAGCAACATTTAAAGTACGGCGTGTTTTAATCTTGCGTTTATGAACGCTGTAGCGTGTTTTAATGCAGGTATAAAAAATATTTTATGAAATTTGCATTTTTAAAACGCCAAAATACATTACAATAAAAAGTAATATTTTACAGAACAATTAATAACCTCTTTCGGTATTATAAAACAAGTGGAAGAGTGAAGAACGAATTAATGACCCTAAATGAGGTCTATTATCATAGGTTGCTAGATCAACAAAAAATAGTATATTATGATACAAGTGTATAAGTAAGCTTTTAAAGCACGTACGACGAGTTTAAGAGCACGACGCGAAGCGGAGTGCTTTTAACGTCGCTAGTGCTTTAAAAGCACTTATACACGTGTGTCATACGCTATTTTTTATTATACCTGCATCATACTCTGGAAAAAACTGAAAAGCAACATTCATTTCATAATTTTGCGCGTGTGACGTTTGACGTATATCGTTTACATGGAGATTGGTTAGCATTTATTGTTTACGTTTACAGTTTTGACAGATATTAATAGTAAATATTTTTGTTGTTGCTTAGTAACCTTTAAAGCACGGCGTGTTTTAATCTTGCGTTTATGAACGCTGTAGCGTGTTTTAAACACGGATTATGATGCAGGTATAATAAAAAAATAATTTAAAAGTCATACTCTTGTTATGCTATATTATATGAATTATTTCTGAACCGCACATAATATCTTGTTAAATAAAATACGTTTTATGCGTTCTGTGATTGGCCGAGAAGAGTGAATTATTACTACTATGTATAATTATTCGAAAAAATTGAAATAATGATGATATATTTAAACAGGAGTAGAAATATACCTTTATCAATTCCTTAATTCTGTCCGTAATGAAAAACGACCCATCTTCCTTATAATACGCCACATCTCCCGTTTTAAACCAGCCATCCTTGTCAATCGATTCCGCAGTGGCTTTCTTGTTGTTGTGGTAGCCTGGCATGACTTGTGGGCCTCGGATGAGAAGGTGGCCGGTCTCGTTTGGCCCTAGGTTCTTTGTTTCATCCTCCACGGATACGATGCGACTCTCCACACAGGACAGATTCCAGCCGATACTCCCAGCGACCATCTCGCGGTCGGAAGGTTGTGCGTGAGTCACGGGACCAGTTTCTGTTAGTCCGTAATCTGAAAGAGCATAATAATGGGTACTCATACAGATTTTTTAGGCGTCAGCCAAGTGGGCAAAGAAGTACGCGCCCCCATCCCTCAACATTACGAATCAGGCAATTTGGTAAACTAGTGAGCAAAAGTGAACTGTCGTCCACTCACCTGTCATTACCCACCCGTTGCCATAAGAATGAGTTAAGTGGGCAAAACATAAGTTTGAAACAAGAAGTTTCAATAGTGGGATTGAACAAAAATATTTTTCCGACGACCACTACGAAAAGTACATAAATTCACACGCTAAACTATTACTGAAAGTTGGTCATTGCATATCACTAGTAATGCTGAGTGATATGAAAGCTCTTTAGCCAATCAGATGTGATCGCAACTGTGTGACATGATTTTATCTCATGCTGCAATAACTGAGCGAGCTCACCTAAAAATTTGTTTTAAAAAGTTTGACAGTTCAGATAATTTCTGATAGTAATAATATTTTTATGTAATTTTTTTTTTACTTATTTGTGGTCGTCGGAAAAGTATCGTGTACAAAGTACAACATGTGCTGAAAAGATATTTCAGCACTAGTTATACAATACACTATTACATAGACACATACAAATATAGAATGAAATAGAACTATACACAAATATAATCATAGAATAAAAAATAATATACATAGACATAGACAATTATATAGATCTTCTCTAAAACAATTCTGGAGCTAAACTTAGCTCTTAACTTAACCCTAATGCTGACAGCTGTAGCAGTCCAAACGTTGACATAGTTTTTAAATAAATTATTGACTGCTTGATCGTTTTTTTATTCTGATTCTTCCTAAATTAAGATATTTGTTGTAAGTTTGTTATTGGTACGGATGCATAGTTCATTTTCATTTTAACATTATAACGGTAACCATAGACAACGTGATGCATAAATTATTCATATCTAACAGTTCTGTCAAAAACAATAATGCTGCTTCATATACTTTCTGCCAATCCATAAACAATTTATATGCCACGTCACATTTTTTCTCGAAAATTCCGGTAGTAAAATTATAGACGTTACTTTCGCAGTGTCTATGTTAGTAGGTGTTAAATTAGGAAATTCTTCGTAATCACTTTCCATTTTATCTCATAAAATCTGAAAACTTGAAATTTATGAAAAATAAAACAAAAATATTTTTGGATTAAGTTCTGTGCAAATATACAAAATATTTGTACAGAATTTTATCTAAAAATCTTAATATTTTAATATTCCAAATATAAATTAAATAGAAAAAATATAGTGTACTCGTGCAACTCGCTTGGAATGTTCATTTTATAATTTTGCTGTATGTATAAAGATGTTGATATTTCAGATATTAAATATATAACATAGTGTAGGATTGAACGCGGGACATGTAGAGGTCTTAGTAAACCATTATCTTCATGTTCATTGCTTGATTATTTCGAGAATAGTTAGAATAGAAGAACTACTTACATTGTGTAATTTTCATGTGATTTCCAAATTTGTCATTGAATCTTTCAATGTCGTTAGATGCTAATGGAGCTGCTGCTGATATTATATGTCTTGTTCTTTTCATGTGATGTCGTTTAGCATTTTCGTTGTTTATCAACATTATCACTGAAAGAGAATATTTGTATAAATGAAAGCAGTATATTATTTTTCTACTCCTGTGTAAATTTATCCCCATTATTTTAATTTTTTTGATTGATTATAGTAGTTATAATTCATTCTTCTCGGCCAATCACAGAACCAGAATTCAATTATTCCAGTACATTTTAAAGACGTGTTGTGGATCACCAAGCAACGGCCTTCTGACAATTGACAGTCTAGTCAGTTGTCATTCTGTATTTTTATGTTGTCGTTTTTCAACTGATTTCGATCATTTTTAAAAGTGTTATTTCAGGAGTAGCAAAAGGTACAGTATTAAATTCAGGATTTGTGAATAGTTTCTATCATTCCCTCATATAAAAATATACTATAATTTGTTCCAAAACATCATAAATTTTATAATATTTTAATTTAAAATGTTGAATAAGGTCACATACCAATAAAGTAGTATAGAAGACAAAAAATTATATTTTATTGTGGCTTAAAATAAAACAATAAAATGATAATAAAATTATCTATTTCTAGAAGAATTACTTTGATTATCGAGGTAAAGTATTTCCAAATAATTTTAGATAAACTGTCTTATTTTTAAAATGTGTTAATTCTTACCAATAGGCGGAACGATATGAAGTACATGAGGAGGAAATTTTTCCAGCATATCTAAATATAAATTCGGTCTATACTTGGGAAGTAATATAGTCTTGCAGCCTTCAGAAAACATGTTAAAGAATACTGGAATCATTCCGTAACAGTGATATATTGGCGCCATCACTGGCACCACATCTTGATGATCTTTTGTTGTGTCATAATTTATTTTTACTAAATCTTGTTGTAATTGTACTATATCAGCAACGATATTTCTGTGGATGAGTTGTACACCTTTCGGAAGGCCGGAAGTGCCACTCGAATAAGGTAAAAGTGCCAAATCTTCTGCAGATGCCGTCTCTAATTTTATTTCTGGGCCATTGTAGTCGCATAGTTCTTGGAAATTGATTGTACCTTCAGGTGTGGTGTCGCTTTGCTATTTAGAAAACATGAATTAAGAAAAATTATCTACTTACATGTAATAGACAGGGTGGCATCAAAGCGTTTTCAATGCTAATTTTGAAATGTTCAATTATTTTTCTTCAAAAAAGTAAAATAGTTTATTGTAGAGGAAGAATTTCTTCATTTTTTATATTAATATTTATAATTGTACTCTACATGAAACCGAAAAAATGACTGAAATGATTATTGGTAATTTTCTTAAAATTATCAGTGCCATGAAATAAAACAAATTGAATTGAAAGTTATTGGTTTTATCCACTAAAATACAGTGATACTGGAACGCGCACTTGTAGGATTTTATGAAAACGAAAAATGCTCCTAACAGATAGATGTCGTGGGCTACCCTTCTTTGTTTAATACGTGTTTGTAGAACGGTCGCTATTTTACAGAGCGGTTGCTATGCAAAAATATGTTGCACTCTCTTATCCAAAAGTGATAATATAATAATTAACAGTGTATTGTTCAATTTTAAAATTCCTTTAAATACATAATAGTTAATTGAACTCATTTCTATTATGTATTACTTAATATTTATATTAAACTTTTTATTTCAGAATCATTATATGTTAATTTCTTAGCAACTTGCTAAATGGACTGTATGACAAAGATAGATTACGCACATATGGCCTGTCTCTCTCTCTCTCTCGTCAGTAAGCGATCCAGTATTACTATATTTCAGTTCAGTGGCTCTATCTGTCATCAGTGTTTGATTTAAAGTGTCTTGATTAAAAATGTATAATTTATAAAAAAAAAAAAAACGTTAGATATAGTGAAATGGTTTTATGATTAAAATAGTGCTCCACAAAAATATGTTAAATAGAATAAACTCTTCTTAATTAAAATCACATTCATTTTGTTATTTCATGGCACTTATGATTTGAAGAAGAGGGACAAGGGTAAGCAGTTGCACAGCCTAAATTTTGGGCATTCAGAATGAAATCATTCGGGAAGATTATACTACCCAGTTAAAATATTTTTTTACCGAATACTGATTCGTCCGGAATATTTTAAAAATGTTTTAGAAAATGAATGACTAGAAATTTATCGTTTTGAATTTAATAAAGAAATTTCCAGATGGAACCTCATTTTAAAGATTTTCCAAGCTTTGGAATTTTTCAGACATATTCAATTTAATTTTTTCTTTCAGTCGCTATCTTTTTAGCCGAACAACTTTAACCCTTTTATTCACTCTTTTTGTTTTTTAGACATTTTTGTTTGTTTGTGTTTCCCATATCGGCCTGATTCATTTAAATATTTTTTAATAATAAAATAATTTTAGAATTTTTCTATTTAAGAGATTATTTAAAATGTATTTTATAGTTTATAAACCTAAAAAAAACTGTTGTACCTTAAATAACAATTAAATTACTACACCCTCTCCCTCTATCTTGGTCATGAGCCTGGCTTTTAAAATTGATATAAATATTGCTGAAATCCCGCCAATGTTTCGTAGACAAAAATTAATTAGATTTTGTTCAAATTAAATTACAAGTAAATTTATGCATTTCTCGACAATTTTGTTAAATCACCTGCTATCTAATATTTTCATATTTATTATTATATTTAAAAATTAATAGCATACCTCATGTTTGATGGTAATAATAGGAATGTGTACATTTGTACGTAGTTTTTTAACACCTTCTTGTGCAACATTGCTTGTTTGTGCTAATGTAATAATGGCTTTGGCTGAACAATCGGTCATCTGACGCGCTATCTCATCTGAAGATAAAAAAAAATCATCAGTTTACTTGATTCAGATTAAAATTAAAGTACTTTAAAATAAAATGACATTATCAATATATTATAGCATTTTACGACTATGCACTTAGGGTTATAAATAAGAAGATTTAATTAGAATGATATCAAATGCATCTTTTGAAGTTATCCGGTTGTATAAATTTTAATTACTGACGTTTTAAATGCAAAACATGTTTTTCTTATATTGATTGATGCATCTATTTAACAATTGTAAATGAAATATCTCCGCTGTAAATTTAGCTTGAGCATTTAATTACAAGTCATTGAAAAGTCATGGTGTCATTTTAAATATGATAAAATGATTAGATACATATATCAAAAACAATTATAGTCTTCTTAGAAAATGACATAATATTCGCGTGTATGATAAGAAACAAGCGGACATTTCCAGAATTCTGATTGAAGATAAAGAATGTTTACCTGCAGTGTATACTGGATTAATTGTCGTAAGTACAATTCCTGCTTTAAAAGCTGCCATTAAGATAGTTGCAAATTCTGGAACATTCGGCAACAGTACGGCTACAACATCGCCCTTTTTGAAACCTAACTTTGCGCAGAATGCCTGTGCAACTCTTTCGGTCATTTTTTGATATTGACCGAATGTAAATGAACGTCCTGTTTCTGCACATACCTACAAAAAAAATCACAGTTTCATGTAACAAACCATTTAAAAATTGTTTGATTTTTTATGTCCTTGGAGAAATTTTGCTCTCATTTAGATAGATAATAATTCAATGACAGGAACTAAAAAATAATGATAATTAGTAATTATAAATAATGATAAGAAAATTTTTTTTATTCTAGTATTGGCCTGTTCACTAGCTTAAATTACAATATAAATTATTTGTTATATTTAATTATTTTGCAGGTACTTATATGTTCCTTTTTTCAATATTTCCCATTTGGTACCGTGTTGAACAAATTATTTTATTTGCCGATTTGGAATTATTATTATTAATTTAGTGATTATTTTTATCTACGATAGTGTGTAATATTGATGTTTAACTGTTAGTTTCAAGTTTGTAAAACGGTTGTTTAGTAACACGATCCCATTAGTCACGGGCAGTCACGGGTTGCCAAGCAACGAGTGATTAAAATTTTTAACCACGCCAAATTTGCAAAAATTTTGTTATCATGGCAAACTTCTCATTTAATATTGTGATCCTACTTCATAAATAAAAATATTTTTTTATATTTTTTGGGGTTTTTTATTATATCGTAGATAAAATTTTGTACGATACACACACGTAAAGCGCCTTTAGTCACTCAGGGGTCAATTAAAACACGAGCGTAGCGAGTGTTTTAAGACCCCTTGTATCGTAAATAACTATTAATACTTATTTTGAAAGTTATCGCCATAAAAATTTATATTGCTATGGATATGTTGCTATGCGTTTATTGGCCGGTTGCTATGTAAAAATAAAAATATGTTATTACGTGAGAGATTATGATAGTCATTATTCACGAAGATGAAGTTTGCGTCACGAGCCGTAGAAGAATAATGACCATAATCCTGAATATAATACTATACTTTTTCTAGTCCTGTATATTCGGAAATCACTTTTGAAAATTAAAGACTATAATTATAGTCTTTAATCACTAAAATTTACTGAATATCTCTAAAAAGATAGATTGTAAATACTAATGGGATTAGAAAAAAGAACTTGTAAATGATCTAAATTCGTTGAAAACACGTTGAAAAAAGTCAACATAAAAATACACAATAACAACTGACTACATGTCAACTGTCATACGGCCGTTGCTTGGTGATCCACATCACGTCTTTAAAATAACCGTGAATCATGGATTTCAGGCTGTGATTGGTCGTGAATAGTGAATTATGGGTACTGTAATTCATTGAAGAAATTAAAATAATGGGGGTATATTTATACAGGAGTAGAAAAATATGAATTATATTTTCATCAAATTATTGCATGAAATGGAGAGTTATGAACATATTTTAACTCGTGTAAAATTCCTTATTTCACAAGATACACGGATACACGTGTATATTTGGAAAATACAAGTGGCGGTTATGGTGACAAATACAGCAATGTCAAATTTGTTGAGTCATCATAGTAACAATAGCCACTAAAAATTATTATACTGTCTTGGCGAAAAAGTGATATTTTACAGACTGTTAGCTGTCAAAAGAAATTACTCTTTTAGGTGTTGCATACATTAATTTTTTCAACAACTGTTAATATTCCTCTTTAATAAAATTAAAATGACGTTTAATTAAAAAATTTGACATAAATAAGAATGTCCTTTTTTTTTGTTATCAACGCTTATTTGTATACCTACTTTATAAGTTACTATTTAATTTTGCTTAAAATACAGAAATTACACACACCTATTTTTGCCATTAATATAGCAACATTACTTTAGCTTCTAGAGTGCATAAAGTAATACTTTATCCATCCTTAGTATTAAACTCTTATTTTAGTATCGAGAATTCAGTGTACAAAATACAACTTTTCAAGTAGGTGTTGGAAATAGTATATTACGTACCGTGAACTGTAAGTGATAGTTTTTAGGTCGAGAATGTAGTTTGGAATGTCGAGGCCCGTAGGGTCGAGATTTCCTAAACATTCGAGACCTAAAAAATCACTTACAGTTCGAGGTTAGTAAGTTATTTTTTGCAATACCTGCGTAAATATAAGAAAAAGAAAAATAGGTATCAAAATTAACAGCTGACAGATTGAGGTTAGAAATAAAATTTGAATGATATATATTTACTTACCGTCCACCGTGAACGGTAAGTTTCACTTACCATCCACCGTGGACGGTAAGTAAATGCTGTAACCATGAAAACCAATTGTGCAATAAAAGTTCCACTTACTGTGTTTAAATTTTGTTATTAATGGGTAACTTACAGTACAGGTATTGCAAAAAAGATATTTATTATTGCATCTATAAATAATAGAAACTAAAATTGTTGATAACAAATGCGTATATCTTGTAACTGACAACTTGCAACTGCATAATGAATTGCACATGCCACATAGATTAAGATTAATTACATATTTATAAAAGCCTTATGCTGTACCCATAAAATTGTTTAGTTATGTAAATGTATAAATAACAATGATTTATTAATATTATGTTTAGCATTTGACGGCAATGTCAACAAATTTCATATACATAATAAAAATTACAATAATTTAAAATTTCAAAATAGGGCTCCTTCAAACGTTATCAAAATTTAAAATTACGAATTATATATAATTGTGAATGACATATTTATCTGCCTACAAAACTTATCTCTTATTAACCTAATTGTTAAGCACAAAATGAATATTTATCGTTTAAAAATAGTTATATAATTATAATAATGGATAAATAGCTTGGTGGTAACGCATCGGACTGTGGATCATAAGATTTCGAAAATTGTCATCTTATAAAATTAAACCTGTGGCTCCTCTACACTACCATTCTTGGGACCGTGATTTGACGGCTGGTAACCGCATTTAACGCGCAAAATTATATCATAATACCGCGATCTTCTTTAAGCAGAGTGCCACACCCAGAAATCTGTAAATGGCGTGATATATTTTTTTTAAATATATTCTTGAAGCACTTTTTCAATAATATAATACTAAACAAATAATTTTCGCTCTTTACTTACTGACATCAATAAGCAACATTATTAATAAAACAAAAACATGTTTACATATTTACATGTATAGATTGAAGTCACCAAGTTTGAAAAATTAGTTATTTTAATGAATAAGTATTTTAATATTTTGTCTGTTTATTTGAAATGAAACCAAACATTGGCTGATACCGCGAGCTCTGTTTTTGAATGTTTAAACCTCGGTTTTAGCGTTGTTCAATGTTCTAAAATTATTTTATAAAAAATACTTCAATTAAAAGTGGTAGATAATATATTTCTCTGTAACTTCTATTCGAAATATTTTTTTATAAAATAATTTTAGAACATTATTCAGCGCTAAAACCGAGACTTAACACTTCTCTTAAAACTCTCATAAACAGAGCTTAAGATACTAGTCATTATGTTTATTACTACTACTCGTATATCTCATTATCTTATTTAGACTAAATTCATCTGTTCAAATTCAAATAAACAAGAATAAACCACAAAAACAAAAAAGTATCCTTACCACAGCTGTCTTGTCGGCCCATCGGTCAACTCTGTGAAACATATACTCCTCTATATTCACATTTGGTATTGCAATAGGTGGCAAAGGCGACTTAACAATATTATCCTTGGAAATTAAACTTTCTTGCTTATAATTTACTGAAGATGTCTTCAGAGTCCTGTAGGTAGGACGGCTTAGTTTCACGCATCTTTGTACTGCTCTCATCTTTGCAACTTGCACACGACTGAGGTTCAAGATCGTCGCAGTGTATTTATAACAACGTTGTGTGTTAATCCGTCCTTGATTACTGGCGCTTCGTATATGAGTGAATTTTTGCGGTGGTTATAAAGTATGTGTTATCATTTATTATGAGTAATCTTATCGCTTATATCATATAATTTTGAATTTTTCATATTTTGAGCGGGGGAATGTTGCGCAGGCAGTATAATGACATTACGTAGCCAAATTTAAAACTGCAATTTTCGTCGACTGCGGGATTCCATGTTTCACGGTCTGAATTACCTCATTTAAATATAATAAAAATTTTGAAAATATTTATCTTAAAGTTTTGTTCTTTTCCAGTATGTATACAAAGGGTTCATTTATGTGTGCCACCATTGCTATTTCCAGAACTGTAAAAGTTACGAAGTTGGGAAAATTATCAAATATTTTCTATTCCCATACAAAATACGGGTTACAATTCTTTTTATTTATTCACTTATACGATTCAGTATTTTTTTTTTTCTGAACACAACGGTATAAATAGTTCATTTCAGATTCAAAAACAGTGTTCTTAGTACCAGCCAATACCTTTTAGCCAAATGAAATTTTTATGTTAGTAATTTTTGCTAATATGTTATTATTTCAGTTGTTATTTTTACTTAAAAAGAGGTAAAAAATACTCAAGATTGCATTCAAAATGTATTTATTAATCAAAAGCCGACGTATCGCCAACACATTTGGCTTCTTCAGTAAAATCTAGGAAATAAAGATTGGTTCGGTGCTTTTACAGTCAAAATAAAACAGTACTTACTGACTAAAATAGTTAGTAATGTAATAATATAAAAACAAATCAACATAACAAAAATTGTTAGTTTCGTTAGTAAATACAGGATGTTCCATGACTCGACCGACAAACTTATACCATATATTACGGAGGTCATTACGATCAAAAAATGTTGTATGACCTATAGGTGAATTCCTATTTGTTTCGGAGATATCGAAAAAATTAGAAAACAAAATGATAGAAAATTTATTCATCAATTAATTAACACAAAATAACAGCAACTGTTCAAAATGAGAACCGCCATTTTCTAAACATATAGCTATCCTTCGAGTCATAGAATATTGCCAGTTAATCACTGCCAATTCATTCTTTAGAGAACTAGTAGCTTCAACTAGACGGTCAGTCAACTCTTCGCGTGTATCTGGTTTACCATTACTATACACACGAGATTTGAGGCAACCCCACAGAAAAAAATCTAAAGGCGACAAGTCAGGTGACCAAGCTGGCCAATGTACAAGACCACCTCGTCCTATCCATCTTTCCGGAAAATTTTCATTAAGAAACACCGTCACTTGTCTCCCAAAATATGGTGGTGCCCCATTTGGCTGGAACCACATGCCACGACAAGTTTCCAGAGGAATATCTTCCATGTAATTTGGCAATTCTTCTTTCAAAAAATGAAGGTAAGTTTCTGCACTAAAAGGTCCTTCAAAAAAGTGAGGCCCAATAAGATGATTATTCAACAAGCCGCACCACACGTTGACGGAAAAAAGTAAAATGCGGCATAATGGCTTAAATTAATAACACAGCACAAAAATCATTCAGCATTAACTACGATAGTTTTTTATCAAAGCAATTCGTCAAGGCTAACTCAATCATCATTTGTTTTTTAATTTCTTCGATATCTCCGAAACAAGTAGGAATTCACCTATAGGTCATATAACATTTTTTGATCGTAATGACCCCCGTAATATATGGTATAAGTTTGTCGGTCGAGTCATGGAACACCCTGTATATAAAAAAATTTATAACACACGTATCATAGTATAAAAACTTAACAAAGTTTAAAAACAATATAAACTGGCGTTAAAATTTTGACGTGAAAAACATGATTATTTGGTAATTGCATTATCGTAATGTTAAATTAATATTTGGCCCATTTCCTTGACAAAATCGCATAAAACTTCACGTTTAATGGGGAATATAACATTAGCTATCAAAAAAAAAACGATTAATTTTTGTCATAATTAGCAAGTTGTTACGATAGCAACTTTTTAAATAATAGCCCCGATTGTCTAATAACTAAAATATTCACTGATTATTGTATTTCATATTATTTTTACTTACCTGTTACAAACACTGAAAATAACAGGGTACTAAAACTAAACCAATACAAATTAATAAAACAAAACTTAATTTATTAATAATATTTTATTACACAAAAGTACTTATTCGTCTTGTACAACAGTTGTTTTCTCTGATACATAAAGACCGTCCAAGAATTTACGGATATCCTTATTTTTAACTGTTGTGGACTGTTGGATGAGGGCAGCTGACCTGGAAACATCTTCCAGAGAGTTGCCTTCAAGGATCAGCTCGTCCTTCTGCTTGGTGGAGTTAGTGACGGTAACTCCGGGGGCCATCTTCACACGGCGGATGAATTTCTCTCCTAAGAAATTCCTAATTTCGATCATGCTGTTATTTTCGATGGTGACACAGTTGATGGGGAAATGAGCATACACAGCTCTCATTTTGTACTGGTATCCCTTGGTCACACCTTTCAGCATGTTTTCAATGTGAGAGCACACAGTACGCACCGCAGCTAATTCTTTCTTGGTTCCGAACCATTTCTCGACTTTCAGAGTTCTGGGATTGATCATGCGGATGTCGAGGGCCAAGTGTTTGAAAGAACGCTTGAGGACTCCTCTGGGTCCCTTCACGGTGACAATGCGGGATTTTACTGACACCGTCAGATCCTTAGGGATCTTGACGGTTTGATTCGTTACGATTTGTTTCATGTTCTACCTAAAACAGAACAGTATTGTTAGAAGCAAACACATACCTTTGTTTAAGAGTATACTTTCACGATAAGATCAAATTTAATAAAATTAATACAGCTGAATCGTTAAGTTGAACTATTCACTGCTTATTAAAACTTATACTTCTTAAATTTATTAACAATATTTGGAAACTAAAACAACATGACAGATACCATAACCACAAAAATTTACATACGGTATTATTTTAAGATTCTACACAAACTGCACGATAAATATACGAAATATTGCATCAAACATATATCACAGATTTTAAAAATAGAGTTTAATTAAGTAAATATACTGTAATTATACAGATGATCCACGATAAATAAAAATATTATACATGTAACCCACCTAACACGTTTCACACCGCAAACGGAAAAGATGCGCTCAGTTCGCCAAACTACCGACATAAAACCGTAGCAGCACCATACAAACATGCACTGTTGGTGCGTTCAATTTATCCCGATCAGTTTAAATTTAATATACACATATATAGTAATAAAAGAATTGAAAATATATGTTTTACCTAAATTAACAATATTTCATTGATATATTTCTTAGAATAAATTTCATTATAATTTTTGTAACGTAAATTTGAAAATATGTATGATGACAATAAAAGAGCATAAAACTTACCGTAAATGACAGCTCATCGCAAATGTCAGATTATAATAATTTTATATTTTAATTCTACATTAAAATGGAAGTAGAAACGGATCGATTGGTGAAATTATTATTTAAAACTAAAACTATAGGTATGCTAATTTGAGATATATAATACATAATAGTATAATTACTAACCTAAATTTTTAGATGATTGGACACAAACACAAGAATTCAATAAATATTTATCAAAGTTAGGCACATATAATGTCGAAGATTTAATAAAGGAGCCAGGACGATTAAATGATGAAAAAAATCATATATTGGAACAAACCCAGGAGTTAGCTTGTAAAAATTATAAAACTTTCGTTCAAACTGCAGAGTGTTCTCGAGAAATATTTAAACAATTCTCAAATACTGAATCTAGATTAGATTCTCTCTTAGAAAAAATACCTGTGCTTGAAAAGAAATGCGAGGAGTTTGTAAAAACATCAAGAGATATAAATATAAATCGAAGATTAAATTCTTTAACACTAACGAGAAATGCACAATTACTTGAGATATTAGAGCTACCACAGTTGATGGACTCTTTTATTAAAAATGATCAGTACGAAAATGCTTTAGAGTTAACAAATTACGTTCGTAGGTTAGGCATTAAACATCCAGAAGTTCCAATTTTTAAAGTAAGTCTTTTATGAGTGTGTCTTTGCCTTGGAACTAAATATAATTTTATTTACCGTTAGAGCATCGTAGCAGATGTTGAAAAATCATGGCTAATTATGCTACACCAATTAGTTGCTCAACTACGGCAAGATTTGCAATTACCTAGATGCCTTCAAATTGTGGGTTATTTAAGAAGAATGGAGGTCTTTACAGAGGCTGAACTTCGGCTTAAATTTTTACAAGCTCGAGATGTTTGGCTGCAAGAATCATTAGTAGCGTTACCCAACACTGATGGTAATATCTTGAATAAAAGTTTCAATTTATTTATGTTATTGAAAAAGATGCGATGTTCGATCATCAGAGCTAAGTTAGAGTTGGAAAAATTATTTTACATGGACACATAATATATTCATAATTGTTTTAGAGAAGATAAATTTATTTGTCTATATATAATTTTATTATTTTATGAATTTTGTGTTTTTATTTTTAAACATTTTGACTTAGGATTCATGTATTTTTGTAAAATATTTTTTCCAACTCAATCTTAGTCCGATGATGACACCTCGTTACCTGAGAATTATAACATTCAAGGTGCTCTTTTATTAGTTTTGTGTTAAAAGTGTTTTAAATTTTTGTTTGTTTCGGAATTACAAAAACATGAGTTAGGACTCTTTTGAACATGTTTATGTATTAGTTAGGTAAAACTTAATATAAATTTTACCCTCAGTCATTCTTATTTGCCTAAAATATAGAAAATAATAATAAATATTACATAGAACATTTTGATACTTCCAGTATGATTTTTAGTGGCATATTTTACTATGTGGAACGTAATTATAAATTTAATTATTATTTACTTATTTTTCATACGATTATGAATTACTAAAATACAAAACAATACATCTAATGACATTGCCTAGTACCAGGAGCTTTGTTTTTAGGTATTTTAACCTTGGTTTTAGTGTTGTACAATTTTCTAAAATGATTTTATAGAAAAATGCTTCGAATAGAAGTTATAAAGAAATATATAATTTTTTTATAAAATAATTATAGAACATTGTACATTTCTAAAACCGAGGCTAAAATATTTCTCTAAAAACATCCAAAAATAGAGCTCGTGGTAGCAGCCATCATGAATATAAGAAATAAAAATAAGTTTAATGCGTTAATCATTTTTACTGTCGAAAAAGTAATACCATCAGATTAACATAGACAAATCAATTAATAAGTCCTTGCTTTTAATAATGAATAATACTCTAATATAATAATGGGGTAAATAGCTCCGTGGTAACGTGTCGGACTGTGGATCGTGAGATCCTCAGTTCGAATCCCACAGCCGACAGTTGCCAATTTAAATTTACCCCTGTGGTTCCTCCTCCACTAACATCTTTGGGGGCTATGACTTGACGGCTGGTAACCGCATTTCATAAGAAAAAAATATATCACTTACCGAGATCTGCGTAAGCAGAGTGCCACACCCATAACGGGTAAAAGGCGTGATGATATATTTATTTATTTATTTATTTACTCTAATATATCTCTATTATTTTAATTGAATTTTATAATAAAATAAAAACAGATAGAACAAAAATATTCTTATATATTGTAGAGAATTTCATGTTTTAACAAAATACTCATTTCATTGGATGCGGTAGAAAGATTATAATTCCAAAATAGAACAAAAATAATTTGCTTCCAAATAGAAATATATAAAACATTGAATGTATAATGTCTATACAGACAGAACAATATGGTATTTTTTGATCCAGTAAGAATAAAATTTTTTCTAGTGCAAATAGAATATTATAATTCTCAAGTGACGACCTATAGCTGTTGAAACGTCGACATAATTTTTTAATAAATAATTGACTGCAACTCCACTTTTTATTCTTCGCATATTTATATTATTATGGTTTGAATTTGCAGCCAATCATCATATAAATAAAACGATAGAAATAACGAGAATTAATTTATTTAGTATTATAACACAGTATAGAGCAATATTTAACGACGATGAACATAGTCCTATAAATGCCAGTAGAGATAAGGAAGTAAACGAGAATTTGATTTTCTATAGTTGGTTACAAGAGAAGGTAAATATTTTATGTACATATATGAATAACTTAATGAAAATTTGTAGATTTCAGCGTTTTTAAATACATTGAGAACCGATTTAAAACGTGGAGTTTTATCTATAGATTCAATAATGAGCCAATGTATGTACTTCGGCTTATCATTTAGTAGAGTGGGCTGCGATTTCCGTGGTCTAATGGTACCGATTTTCACGCAAACAGTCGTCTCGGTATTCGAAAAATCCGTCACAAATACTACAAGGGAATTTGAAAAAAATATGGAACGATTTACGTTGATAAACAAAAACTGCCCAAGCACCCAATGGAAAACTACAAATACAGATTCACTTCACCCTCCAGAAAATCTATTGGAATTCTATCCTTTGGCGGAATATTGTAATCAAATTTTAACTGCGTTCAACGAATTGAGATTATGCGCACCTTACGCCATCCTTAACGATGTAACTTCATTGCTGCAAAATTCATTATCAAGTGTTTCTAAAACAATATTGGTATTTTATGGACAAGAACAGCAAGCTTTTACGCAGATGGCCAAAGAGGCATTCACGAGATTGTGTGTGTGTTTCACCGATGATTTGATCCCGTATTTACAGCGGTGTTTGCACGTTTTATTTCCGCCCGTGAAGACTGCTTTGCACCTTGGTGTCTCTGTGCAGACTTTACAGAGTGAGGGACTGTCGATATTTGATAGGTCTTCAATTATTCAGCCAATAAGTCACCTTCTACCTGTCAAAATTGATCCGGTTCTACCCTTGGAAGAAGTAAAAGAAGATGTAGATACTTCTCAAGATAGTGATAAAAACGAAGCTACTTTAAGTACAACTTAACAATTACCTCAGCTATTGTTACAAATTGTACTGAAACAATAAATATATTACATTTTATATACAAAAGTGTACGTTTTTGACTAGATATTTTATAAAGCATTTAATAAATCAATAATTGTCATTCGTCTTCAACTTCTGTTTCCGTTAATAGCTGATTACCTTTCACTACTTCGCACGTTGGGCACAAATCAGGGTCGACGTCATCCTAAATTTATAGAAAAAAATTATGTATATCTTGCAACTCAATACAACAAATTTTTATTTTTTGTGACCGTTTTCTTTATGTTCATTTTGCTTTAAAATGAAGTTAGATCAAAGACATAATGTCCTTCATTTGTTTTTACATTCAGGATCTTGATTTTTTTACGACTTTAGGCTTCTTTCCCGTTTTATTTTGCACTAATTTTGTTCCAGATATGATCAATAAAAGTTTAGTCCAGCCTACAGATGTTTGACGGGTATCCCTTATACTAAATAAAAAAATCAGAAATGTCACGGCACGAAAAACTCATTATTATAACCCTATTCTTTTGGAAAAACATTTGACTTTTACGATACAAAAACATATCTTTATGTTTTGGGTGGTAACTTTGTTGTAAACAATGATAAATAAATTTTTTAAACAAAGTTTTAAAGAGTAGAGTTTGTCCTATAATTCCTACGATGGAAATTAGCGAAGTTACGCAACTTTGAAAATAGACAAAATTTTATAAAAAAGTAGTTCCAGTAGTAAAATATATTTCACCTTTACTCTTGCATTTTAATCTAGAGTAAAACCCTGTTTTTGTCGAAAATAATCAAAAAATTACAAAAAAAACTTATATCCAATAAAAGAGGGTTATAAAAATGAGCTTTTTGTGCCGTGACATTTCTACTGAGTTTTATAGTATAAGGGATACCTGTCAAGCATCTGTAGAAGCTGGGCTGATTTCCATTCATTTTAGAGCAAAATGAACCAGTTACATTAGAAAGAGCCGAGTATAGAATATTGTAATTTCCTTACCAATTTTAGTTGTTCCCGAATATTTCTCACAAGAGGCATAAATAATTTTGTCTGAAAAATGTACATTTAGTATTGAAATTTTATATAAACTACTATGTTTACTTACATTAAACATATATATTGCTAGTACGAAAATAGAAGCAGGGTTAAAAAAGAATCTAAATATTGTCCACTTGCATATAATAGAAAACTAGAACAATAAATTTTTTTTTAATTCGTTCTGCATTTTTAATTTCAAAATATAACTCACAAGTGTAGAAATATATTTCACATAAAAACGGATAAAATCAGTAATAAGGTATTCAATACCATTTATTAGTTTTTCAAATGGAAGCTGAAAGAAATCATCAGATTCTTCAAATGCTTCCCAAGTAAAACATTCAGTTGCAGATCGCTAAATCAAATAAAGCAATAATTACAAATGGAATGTGTATTTGTGTATTTTATTATTATACTTACATATCTCTCCCAAAAATCATTTTTGGGTTTTTTATTAGGAATTAGGTACTCCCAAAAATCTGCATTAGGCTATAAATTAAAAATGTTGAGCATTTTCGTAAAAAGCTAATATTAACTAACCAAACGGAACTTACATCATTATTAAAATATTCTGCAGCTTGTCTTCGAGTATTCTTATTCAGTACTGCATCTATAAGAATAAGATTCTAAACAGTTTTAAAACACAAGATCATAATTTTGACTTACATTGACATACTGATTTAGAACTAGTTTCCCTGATGTTATTTATGAAATTAATGAGATATAACAAAAACATGTATTTCATTCGTAACATCATTCATATATTTAACATAAAATAATAATAATTTTATGAAATATCTATACTGACATAAATTTTATTTGACATGCCATTAAATTTTTGAACAGATATCTGGCATTTGTTTTTTTTAACAGTTCCAGATGTACATTTGTTCAATTTGTTAATAAATATCGAGTAAAATGTTTCGTATTTTTATCGAAAACTTACTTCAGATGTTAATAATAAATTGAGTAAACATAAATTATTATTTGAATTGGAAAAAATAAGAATTCACCAGTCACTTCGGTATAATTATATATTATTTCATATATTATGTTATGTCACTTGGAGTTTGTCTTTTTGTGTTTTGCTAAATTTGCATAGCCTCGGCCGCAAATATAATAGCTCAACATAAAAAGATCTACTTAAACTCTCCTCGTAACTATTTTATTACTCATATGGTTTATTCTCCTCTTCTATCGCCTCGGAGAAAATATTCCATATTCGTAATAAAAAATTATACTTTAGTGCCTTGATATACAAATAACTATTTTCCTATTCAAATTCATTTGGTCAGCCAAAATTCATCATATAATAAATTATTATGATTTTGATGTCATTTTGTAATTTCTTATTAAATTTAGTGAATATTTACTATGGGTGTTATACAATAGTACCGATAAAAATAAGTTTTTTCTGCATGTGCATAAGAGTAGAAAAAGTGTACAGAAATACGTGCAATTCGTAGAACATAAAACAAGTAGATGTCCTGTAGGAGTGGATCTCCTGGCAGCAATATATGAATATTTTTACGAATTTTCAGATCCATCAAAAAGGCTTTTGTGATGGAAATCCACCTATTTTACATGTAAAACTCATGTTTATATTTATTGCACTTTCCTACTCAATTTTGATCCCTTTTTGAATAATTTTACAGTAAATGATTTTATAAAATACAAATACCTACCGGATATTGGCAAAAACAAAGTACAAAAAACGGACTGTAACCGTAAATATAAGGTCTGGTTTGGTCTAGCGTATTTCCATAAGAAAGCGCCGGTGCGTTAAAAACTCGGAAAATACGTATCTGAACAACCAAACAGTAATTTTGTATCGAAAGTATTGAAAGTTTTATGGCTAATAAATTGTGACCATATGTGCTTACAGTTTGTAATTGCATTTGTAAATAATAAAGTCTTATATTTCATACCTTTGAAAATATAACCTGAAAATAATTCTAAGAAATCTCAAGTAACTATGAAAGGTATTCAGCTTCTATTGAATTATAATTCGTACTGCCTATTTGCTGCTTTCCCCAATGATTTTAAGCTTTAAGTTTAATTTAAAAATAAAATTGAAGCAACGTTACGTGAAATGGATTAGTAGAACAATTAGATTACTGTCAAATATTATTTTCTTTTTCTTCAAATGAATTATGATATTGTTATTCATATTTTGCAATATAACATATACGATATAGAAATTAATTATTTTGTTACTAACACAATCGTATAATTATTATTTTACAGTGTACAATAATATATTAATTGTTTTATATACCACTGGAGGCAGCATCTACAAGGGCAGCTCTGACGAGTGACAGCTGTATTCCGTGGTTATGTCATATTTTGAATTTTATTGTTTACAATGGCAGAAAAAAATGACATACTCTCCAGTTTACTTCGGAATGCTTGAAGGAAAAATAGCTTATGTGAGCTGAACATTATTTTTGTGTTTCCCTCGGCTAACCCCTCTGCCGCTAATGTATGAAGTATGAGCTTTTTAGTATATATTTATAATATGTGAGCTCAACACAAAGACCTATTACAACTCCTAGTACCATAATATATTATTATTGACAGTTTAAGAGCTAAATTTAATTTCAGGACTCCAAAAGAGATCAGTAATTGCATATTGCTAGGCTAATAGTGAAAAAAAAAATCAGTTTTATTGTAATATTATTGTTTAGTGAAATAAATGTATCTTTTGATAAAATATACATATCAATGCAACATATTTTTTAAAAATGTTTGCAAAATAATAATAACAAACCTGCAGCAAAATTCATTGCATATTTACAATATCTATATATTTTTTTCCTGTTTATTTAGTATTACACGTTTATTTGTATTTTTAATAGCAGGGCATTAACAAAATTGAAACAACGTGAAATATCGTAAAAATAAAACGAAATAAATATAAAAACAAATATCGTACAATATTAGTCCATTAGTCCTATTCATGTATAAATACAGTATATATTATATGTATACGTACAAAATTAAATAAAAAATAATTAGCACAATACAATGGACATAATAAATTTAAAAAGTGTGGAATTGCGGTAAACCAACCATCACCTCTAGCATTCACACGGCATTTGGCTGCGGTGTAAATTTTTCACGGAGCCTCCATCCTCCATTTGATTTCTCGTTCGATCGTGTAAATCATTCCGCTGGATGCAATTCGTTCGCGATTTATGTAAAACCGGTACAAGACGTATGTTCCGATAGCGCAGAACGGTGACGGAACTGCCGGGGCAGTGGAGGAGGTTGGCTGAAACGTTTGATACGCCTTAGGCAGAACACGTGTAACTGATACACGTGTTAACCGCGAGTGGTGGGCACTGCGTGCCAGCAGATACGGCATCCATTAGCAGCATCCGAGGGGGATCGGAGGACCATTATTATTACCACTGCACCACGCAGCTGATTTGCGATTCCACCTGCGGTCCCTGATTGATTACACATTTACATCGACTACTGTAAGTTAGGTTATATTTACATTACACCTATATCGCAACTTGATTACATAATCCTTGTTGATTATTTTATGTCAAAGTCCGTTGATTCCATGATTTCTTAACTAATGCTGGTGTTACACGGTAATAAATAAATTTCTACAACTTCGCATTGAACAGTGCGATTCTCATATTTTACATGATCATATATACTTACTGAATCAAATTGTTCAATGTGAAGATGTAGAAAACCTGCTATTAGAACATGTAAATACCAATGTCATTTGTTTCCAACTTTTGAGATTATTAGGGATTTTATTTTGAAAGGTGTGACAATTGAAGACAGTCAGTGAGCAAGTTATGAGTCAATAGATAGAAAATACGTTAAAATTTTCATTATGCGCTAGTTCGTTCCCTATGAATTTTAGAACAAAAGTGTCAATACAAAATATGTTTAGAATCAAAAACTGCACCAAATGAGCCTAAATTTATTGATGTGATACATTTCAAATAAGCTTTATAGTCGAAGAAAGTAACTCAAAACGCGTCTTTACATGTTATTAAGAACTCGATTTAATCATAACTACACTTTCTACAAATGAAAAAGTAAAAAAAAAGTGCAAAAATGTTCATTTTTGAGGCCTTGGCGCTTGACTACAGTGCATCAAAAATCAAAATTCAAAATGGTCTGACAGGTGCGGAAATCTTATTTTATGAAAATCTACAGTTCTAGCTGCGCGTCGTGACCCAAACAAAATGACAATTATGAAACGCGTTCTTTAATATACCCTTTTCGATGCACCCTAATGTTCATATTCACTTGTTTTTTAATTCATTGAAATAGTTTTGCTGATCTGTTAAGCAAAATCGATTTAAATATATTCCGGTAAGTTGCACAAGTGCAGTTGTTGGTATTTGGTTGACAACAGTAAATCTTGCATATCGTATATTTATAAATTTTAGTTGAAAGTTGTCAGCAAAGAATCATTGCATTGCACCAGTATTTTACACAAGTGCTATAATATAGAGTGGGCTGGGGTGCAATAGTAAGCCTTAGAGCCGAAGGCGAAGGGGCAACGATATTCACCGCAGTCACGTAGGAAATGAAGCTGGAGAAAGACCGACGTATACGGGTATACGCTACGTACAAACAGCACTCCTCGCCGTAATATTCATAAGATTTCTTGCTTTTATTCTCAACCACTTTTCAAAATAAGTAGCGCAAATATGGCAACGAAGCTCACGAATGAAATACTGAGAGCGAGATAGTGGAATCGAATAAACATTTATTGCTATTGCCATCTGTTTTATATTTATATTTTTGTTTGCCGCGGCCAAAGTTATTGATTGATGTTGATTGTATTATTCAAATTAATCGTGAAATTTACCGTAACTTTATTGCAAATTTGCACATGTATTTGATTTTACTTCCCCGAGCTATAAAAGGGAGAGTTCGATTTGTGGTGTTTGGTACGTTTTGATGTAATGCAGAATTTACAATTTATTTTTGTGTTTTAAAATTATACAGAGCGTAAAAATTAATTAAATGAATTATTTTTCAAAATTTACATTTTACAAATTTAAATTGAATAATAATTTTGTACACGAATACATTATATTTTCAAATATGTATAAAATAATCATGTTTAATAATTATGTTTTTTATAATTAGGTACTAAAAATAGCCACTGAAATATAGTAATACTGGAACGCACACTTGTAATCTTTTTACGAAAGCGAAAAATGAGCCCGAGACGTGAGACAGGTAGATGTCGTGGGATACTCTTCTTTGTCTAACACTTGTTTGTAAAAAGCTTTACAGACTCATGTCAAACTTGAATTACAAACCTAAAATAATAAACAAATTATTCTTTAATATTAATGGTGAATTTATTTATTATTTACCTTTTATAATAATTTATTTTCTCGAACTAGTCCATAAAGAGCCATTTCAGTATGCTAAATAATACCATAAACAAGTGATTATAATACAGTAGAACATAATAGATAATTATGTAACAATGCAGCGAAGTGATGCACATAAAAGGACAAGTCAATAAAACCTTATTACAGTTTATTTTTCTTGTGGTGCAGTTCACGTCACTATCTTCTATCTCTATATCTTCTATATCAATAGTGGGAGAAAGTGAGAAAGAAGATAGTGACGTGAACCGCACCACAAGAAAATATACTGTATGTACGTATATGTTCGACTGCATTGCATTTTATTTTTCTTAGCTTAGAAGGACAATTTATATTTGACACTAAACGCTAATATAAAAAAATTAATTTCGAAGTGAGCTTTTTTCTGTTGTTTGGCTACCAAGTTGTTTATTGTTTATTGTGTCCATAAAGAGCCACTTTATGGACGCTAAACAATATCATAAACCAGTAATTGTAATAGAGTCGAACATAAATATATTTGCAGAATTGTTATCCAAAAGTTAATTTAATTTTAAATTTTTGTTTCCGTGACGATAAATTTAAATAAAAATTAGTGTACAAGTAACAAGTACTAACACATGATAACTTTTATAATTTCTCATTTATTTAAATTGGAATTTTCATCAACGAAGCATGCAGTAAGGTGAAACTTTTAATTATAATTCGTCACGCTTCGTAAAAATTCCGTCAGAGGCGCTGAGAGACTTTAGCAGAGTGTCGCACGGGAAATTATGAATAAATTTTCATTGATATTACTGTCATAATAGTGTAGATGAAGCGGTTACGACATAAAGCAGGGGCTCTGGAATGGTGGGGAAATGTAGGGGAAAAGAATGGAGCAGGAGGCAGCGAAACCAGCGCGAAAAATAGGCTTTCATCTCCATACTGAAGGAGAAAACTTTAAATCATATCGAAGCGGAGCCCATGCAGTGTAATGTAATAAACAAGGGGTGTCCAGACTTCATCGCACTGCGCAAGCTACTTCAACATTGATTTAACAATAACGAAGGTTTTCCTTAGGAACATGCCGAACAGATTCAGCATTACCTACTTGGATTTCATTCGAAATAATGAATTCATTATATTTGAACATTTCATTTTCTTCAAAGTATTTGAAGTTGTAGTGCAGTGACTTCATTCAATTCTTAATGTCGTATGGAATGATTCATTTATTAATTTTAAGTTAATAGGATTGCAAGTGGGTTTGTAATATTAAAATGAAATAAGAATATATTTAAATTTATTTATTTTGTACTTAATGTTACAAGTAGGCTCTATGTTTTAATTTTTATTAGATAAAGAAACACTAACGTCAACTGTAGATACTTAATTTATAATACATAAACAAAGTAACAAAAAACAATCATTGCTATCTTATCGCAAAAATTTCTATGATATTTGAAGATATCTGTGAGAAGTTTAGATTTGAATATGGAAATAAATTGTTAATTATTATTTAACTGCTGGTATAAAATAAAATAATAACACGACGATAAAGAGTCTTTATCGAATCTTTTATTTATCGAGAAAGGATCTATTTATCATCTTGTATAATAAGTAACTATATTGGAAATTCAATTAGAAACATAATAATTGTAAAAAAATATTTTTTGCCGATTGACATTAAAGGTCACACTTTACAAACTGCTAACAGTCTGTACAGTGTCAGTTTTACTAGATACCTAACCTGTAACTTTATGAAGGCTAAACAATATCATAAACAAATGATTACAGTACAGCCGAACATAAAAAAATAGTTATTTCAAAATTTAATTTTACATAATTTTTACACAAAATTTATTCCCTGGATTTGCGGGTTTCCATGATCAGTTGAACTAATTATTAATTCTGCAAAAATAGGGTTAAATTTTGAACGGTAATCTACGTGCCTTTGTTTTTATTTGGGGTGAATCTTGTTGATTTTGTACAACCCTGACTTGGATGCCATAAGTAGCATCTGCTAACCGACTGTTCGTAGAAGAGCTACCCAATATATCGGACGTAGAATGCAAAAATATTTTCATATAACTTCACAGAATTAATGCTTCTTGGCATAAATTTTATTTACTGAAGTTAATGTTATTAATTATCTCAATGTAAATTAATTGTACACATTATTGAATTCAAAGTGGTGCTTTGTGAATTGTAGTGAAACGCAAATTGTTTATTTTTAAATATTAAGGCGAAATCCGGTAGGTCTTAAGGTTAAAGCGATCCTTAACAACTAAATTTCTTGCTATTGATTATCTTGAGTTTCTTTCAGAAACAGTTGTGGCTGTTGTGACTGAATACCTAAATTAATATTACAAAATCCAATAATTTCTGAGACGATAACATTATGTGATTTCATAGATTTTTTTATATTGGATAGTAAGGTAATACAAAACAAAAATGTTTTACAATTAATTTTTTATCAATTTTATAATTTAAATAATTCCAGTTCGGTGTTTCTTAATCGAAAAAGTTCTTTAATTACGAGAAACAGTTTTAGAACTTTAATTGAGCCTACGTCATTGCATCGATACGCTCTCTTTACTCTCTTTGCCTCGTATTTTTTAATTCAATTTGAAATTTTAAGTTTCAAGACGTACAATAATTAATTTAAAATTAGAGTTAATTATGTATCGGGCTTAAATGATTTTTAATAACCTTGAATTTTTTGATATTAATGATCAGTTATTGTTAAGGATTATGTTATTATTATGCACAACATTAATGTAAATTGTTGATAAGATTACGATGAATGTTTTGGTGACTGATTGTAATGTTTCAGTGAATGGTGTGAGATTTGTATATTTGGGTACCATGTTTTCGAGGCATGGACGTAGTGCAATGTACTCGTATATTGTGAGCTCTAAACGTAAATGTATCTAGAGATGCTCGATTGAGTGCTTATTATGGTGTGTTAGTAACCTACATTGATGAATGGTTCTGAATGTTGGGTGTTGGGTGAGTAAGAAGAAACATAAACGACGTACAACTGCTGTAGAAATGAGATATTTGAGTGGTGTGTGTGGGTATACGAGACGTGATCGTCTCCGGAATACACTGGTGTATAATAAGTGTGAGATTGAGAAGAATGTTATTAAAAAAGTGGGAGTGAGTCAGTTGATGTGGTTTTTCTATCTTGAACGAATAATGAATGAAAGGGTGGTGAAACTATTATATGCAGATGAGAATGAGGGGAAATGATTGATTGGGCGTCCGAAGATTAAGTGGTTAAGTACGATTGAGTGTGAAGAATAGACGAGCATGAATGAATCGCACAATGAATGTGGACGAGGCGAAAGTGATGTGCCAGAATATGAATGTTTGGAGGAGATTGATTGTTGACTATTTATTTTATATTTGCTACCCCACTGAGTGTGATATATCGTGACGCTTTGTATGTATGTATTTATTTATAATTTTTATCAAACTCATTGAAAAACGGATCGAACAATTTTAATTAAATTAATATTTAAAATTAATGTACCCTTTAGTTTATGATATACAGGATGTAGAATTAAAATATGGAATATAGGGATTTCAGAGTTATGTTTTTTAAATTTTTCGTTTTTGTTTAATTTAATTTTTCTAAAAAATATTGATTAAAATTTTTTTTACGAAGATGGGAGGTGGACTAACTACTATAGTCATATGCCGCCTCATGAGTGGATGATAATGAATTTGTGTGAACACAAACGACCATGATCTTCAGTGGGATTCGAACCCACGACCTCTGGCGTGCTAGGCTACTGACATAGCCACTACGCCACCGAGATCGGCGATTTTAATTTAATTGATATTTTGTGAAACACTAATATTTGGGTAACCAAATTGTTAATTGCATTGTTAAATTCTGAACAATTATTTTATTACACTGTTGCTTTAAAGTGAATAGATAAATATGTACATCAATATCAAAAAAATAGCATTGAAATTCTTATATTCCACATTTCAAATTTACATTCTGTATAATAATTATTAATATGATTTAATTTCTTTGCTCTTTCTAACAAATAAGAAAAGTATACAATGTTTATGATCAATTGGATCGAAATTCATGTAGTCTGAAATACAAATAATTTTCATGATGCTAGTACATCATTAGGAGTTAAACTTATACACAAAATAAAAGGTATTGAAAAAGCAAACGAAACTGATGGCTCTAGCAATATGTCGTCGATTTAATTAAATCAGCAGAAGAGTTATACATATTTTACGACACATACTCAGTACTTCGTCACCTGCAGAATTGAAAATGTTTGCACAGTGCAAGACTGAACAATCTAGCTAAAGATAAATACCAGGTCCTTATACTAACATGAGGAGCAGGAGCATGGAATGGTGCAACTTCAACTTGTAGTGAGGACTGTACCAATTATCCCATATCCTAATTGTGCCCCACTTCGCTGCGACAGTCCGACCGCCCTAATTAAATTACTGCCCTAGAACAATAATAAAGTTAGGACTACGCCCCGCGCCCCACTCTGCTTGTGTGCAACGTGTTGTGGCCGCGTTTGTTGTGGACAAGCTGACGAGAGGTGGGGGGCATGCTCACTCTTCAAAAGGTGAATCTGTCAAACAAATGACTCAGTAATTATTTTGTTGGAATTTGGAACGGGAAATTCTAGATTTGGAATGTAGTGGTAATATTAATACCACATTTAGACTTTAGAGCGAACAGTTTGGTTCAGGATCACTAGAATTTAACCGATTCTCAAAGACTCTAGGCCCGGTAGTTTAGTACAAGGTTAAACCAGGAAAAAATAGTTAACCACTTTTTTTATTGGTTAGGCGTATTTCAGTTTCCAGTTAGATGTTAAACGAGTTTAGTTTAACCGAAATGTTAAACCTGCCTATGTAGATAGTTAACCCAAAATTTCGTGGTCAACTCATGCGCAGTAATGTTTTTAAAGTGTGGTTGTGGGAGTGATCATTATTTGGACATTTGTTGATATTGATAAGTAGCATAAAGTAATAAGTGATTAGAATGCAAAAATCACTATCAAAAATAATTATTTCTATTTGTCAAACTAGAGAGGAAAGCGCTTCTTTTTCCCCTTCGAGTTCGAAGTTTGCCTCACTCGCTGCGCTTATGAGGCATTTCGAACAAGAGTGGAAGAAGAGCTTTCCTCTCGTGTTAGACACATTTTTTTCACGGCATGTCTCTAAAAACGATTTGCTCGGACACTTTGAGAACGCAACTGACATACTGACACGTTAAAAGTTAGGTTATCAGACACAAGGCGGTGTAGCAGTGTTGCCAATGAACCAATCTTAAATATCTTTAATAGGTTGTCAAATTGTGATTTAATAAGAAAAAGAAAAATATAAGACATAATTGTAAGATAATTTAAAGTATGTATATCACTAAAATAAGGGTTATCAATAAAATTAGGATTTTATTTATAATTTTTATAATATATTTTTTGTAAATAACATTCATATTGGTAACACTTCTATATTTTCCTCTCTAGAGAGGAACAACACATTTTCCTCACTATTTCGGGAGAAGAACGAAGGGGTTTCTTACTATGTCGTGAAAAAATTATATTTCAAATAGGACATTGAGGACCGTGGTTCTTTAGAATTTTAGAACGTTGAGCGTTGAGCTGCAGACATTTCTAGAGATAAGAAAACAGACTGCCCCCCCCCCCCCCCTGGCCAAGACTTCCAACGCCCCTGATTAATAGGTGTGACGATATATTTATTTATTTTTTAAAATTTCTTAACGATTAGATGTCTTCCGGTGTCAAAGAACTCTATGTCCGATTCCATGATTTATTAAATAATTAAAATATTTATACGAATACTAAGTATGCATAAAATAGTACCTTTATTTATAAAGTGCTCATAAAAATATTATCATAAAATGTACGACGGTAACATCCCAACATCCCGGAATATTTAGTACAGCCGCAGTGCTTGATGACATTCCAGGGGGCGTATTAACATAAATATTTAACCAACGCCAAAAGCAAACGGGACCTGTGAAAGATTGAATTTTATAAAATTTCAACGCACTGCCTCAAAAATTCACAAGCAGTTATTCAGCGACAAAGGCCCTCCGCACGTGCTAGAGCAAGACAACAACACCCTGTAGGGCGGGGGCGGTTCCTCACCCATGAATTTTTCATAAATTATTAACCGGGAAGTACGGCGCGGCGCGCTTCTGTGTGCAATTCTTCCTTTATACATCTCCGAACACGGATTAATGTTAGTCGTCGGTTCCCGCGGGGTCAATCAGCCGCTGCCCGAATTTCGCGAAGAACGGTCGGCGCAGCGCGTCGTCCTCCCAGGGATCCATCTTTATGGCCCTGCAACTCGCCCGTGCTTTTTAATTTTGGATTTTGCTTCACTTGCAGAATGCTATAAGTCATGCGTGGGTGGAAATCAAATAAACATTTGTGTGGACTTTTTATATCTACAGTCTACAAACATCTTTTTATATATTCCTCAAACTGTGTAGGTAGATTATTTCATTTATTTTATGAAAAGTCACGCTAAAGAAAATTGTATTTTCTCAGAATTATTCTACAGTTTCATAACTTTTTTTACAAGAATTTTATAATACAAGCATTTTTCATCTGAGTCACAATTCTTTGGATACTGGATAGTCCAAAGAATGAAGAATCTAGGTTTTATCATGTGACACAAGAGGTGTGACTTCTAATCGTCTTTCAAATAGGCATTTCAGTAGTGGTGGTTTTAGTGGTGTGGTTTCTTTTCATAAGTTTGCGCTATAATTTAAATTTAAAAATAATCTCACCTTATGTGTATTGTGATCGAGTCTAGAGCAACAACATTGTAAGAATCACTTGAATACTAAAATATGAAGGGTATGCACTGCTGATACTAGCCGAAATCAACAAAATATTTTTTAGTTCTAATTTGATTTTATCAGAAAAATTTTGCGTGAGACATTGGCCGAAAACCATATTATTTTTATTAATTAGCGCAGTTTTAATCATCTCAAATAAATAATATGAAATAAAGGCAACGGCTTGCCAGATAGCGCTAAAGCCGGATCACTCGATAACGCAAGTTAAGCAATGCTGCCCGCGGTCAGTAGTTGATTGGGTGGCCGCTTTGCGAAAGCCCATACCAGCGAATACTGCGTACCATTGTCATACCACCGAAAACGAGGTTGCGAGGCGGCATATAACCTCAGCAGTTGAGATCGCTTAATAATAGATAATAATATGAAATGAAATGTATGGACGACCTATTATTCTGCACATCTGCACACATCCTCATTTATCATATTGTACCTATCCACGACCTACCTTGAACTATAATATTCATTTCATCTAATACGCTTAAATATGCAACAAAAAACGTAAACCTTGGGGTGGTTGAGAGGGGGGGGGGGGTTAATATATCCAGTACTACTGTTGATCTATATTTTTTTCCGTAGGTTTGCTTTTGTCCATGCTCCTACAAGTGAAAATCAATTTTGTTGTTAAAATAATTGTTAAAGAACGTCGTTCAATATTTATTAATCTATTGACTTACAACTAAAATGCACATATTTCGGAACGGAGGGGTAGCTACTTATATCTAACTTAACCTAATTTAAATAGCGATTATATAAATAATCAAATTGTATACTCCTTTCACTTAATAAACAACACCAAGAATGAAAAATATACGTATAAAAATGATATAAAGCCAAAACATAAACAAGTTTGATTGATTGGCAATGTCTAAAATCCCCTAGAATTCTCTAAAAAATCGTCGAATAAATTGTTGATCAATTTATTGGTGAAGATAATATTGACGCAAAGTGTCGTATTACACAACAATAAATTGACAAGAATTTTGAACAATTTATCGACTATGCAATAAATTGCCTTATCTAAAACAGGCATTATAATTTGTTAGCTGACTGTTTTATTACCACCTTCTAAATTAAGAATTGTATTGAATATGTCGTTATCAACCTGATGACTGTCCGACCAGAGACATGTAGATAAAGAATCTAGAAAATTGAAGCGAAGGTAAAGCAGCAGACACAATGGAATGTTTTCAAAAGCTTATTTTTCATTAAGATGCATTTTAAAATATTAACTCCAGGCTACAGGTAGCAGACGGAAATAGGAAATGCGACTGAGAGTGGAATAAAACCAAGATGAAAATCATGTTTTGCAATCTGTGAATTGCGAATAAACCTGTGGCGTTAACTAGTTAGAAATCTTCTACCTTTGAAATATATTATTGTTGATTATAATTAATAAGTAATTGCACAATACCAGCCGGTTAATAATTTGCGTATTTATTTTTAAGTGATTTATGCGCACAACGATTTGTAGCCCACAATACCTCCCGCCATAGATTTTTTTTATTAAACAATGCAAGAACACGTGCCACTATTATAAATAAACGCTCATCTCTTCAAAAAAATTTTTTCAATTATGACACATGTGAAAATTTAAAATTCTCCAACCGTTGCGTTGTTTTGTTTTTTCAAAAAGCACAAAGTAACGAATTTAAACGAAAATGTCAAAATATAATTTTTATTTAACGTGTTCTAATTCGATAATGGTGACATTAATAGTAAATCATC
Organism: Poecilus cupreus; assembly: GCA_963942605.1. Taxonomy (NCBI): domain Eukaryota; kingdom Metazoa; phylum Arthropoda; class Insecta; order Coleoptera; family Carabidae; genus Poecilus; species Poecilus cupreus. The sequence goes on along the minus strand of OZ012714.1, from coordinate 6,087,368 downwards.
CAGTTTCATCTTAAAAATTGTAAGTGCACTTTTACACTTTATACATTGTATTGTAAACGTCGACATACCAATGCGCTGACATAAATTATATTGCTAGAAAATGCTACAAAAATAATAGGGAACAAATTATAAAATTATATATATAGGTAATTTGAACTTGAAATTAATGTAAATGGCGCCTTGTAATGACGTAGTTTTGGTGGAGCTAATGAAGTCATTGAGCAAAAGTAGGTCGAATCGCTGTGAAACTGACCTAAAATGTCATTTGTACCTATCTCTTTTTGTCCACATATGTGTATCTCTCAGCAAAACTACTTCACGTACCCTTCTTCTAAACTTAATAATAAATAAAAGTATTTAATTACTCGCAGTTATAAATCGTTATATATATATATATATATATATATATATATATATATATATATATATATATATATATATATATATATATAAACAACTTTTAAAGGGGACAAAAAAAATTCATTTTTGTGTTATAATAACTCAGTTATTTACTAAGATATAAAACGTCATTGTCTGTTGAAAATTCACTGCCGAATATTTTGACCCATTACAATACCTCCCTTTTAACTTGGCAACTACAAAACTATCGGACACCGGCTAATGGTTGTAACGAGGGCTTGCAGTGGGTGGCATCTACATAACAAAAATACTGGCAATACAAGGAAATGTTATAGATGTCAATGTGTCTGTCCATCCTAGGAATATAACCCATGTGGTTGAAGTTCCGAAAGTACAAATATACGAGTGCCATTAAAATCTTTTGACTTGAAATCAGTAAAAATTAAACTTGTATAAGTGGACATTACAGTCATTCGTTATGTGTTATGTGTTTGTGTAGACATTTCGCAATTTGTGAGTGTATTATCAATTTATAAAACAAAACTTTCCCCTATAAAAGTCTAAGGAAACTCAGTACAGAAGGAAAGAAAATTAAGATCATAAGAAAATCTGAAATCGCTCTCGTGAGCCACATACTCCGCTGCCGTTCGCCATCACCGCGAACTCAGACATGCAGACGACACCAACTATCAGAGCCACTCGCGGGCTAAGCTTGCACTAACTAGCGCTGCAAAAATCCCTAAATAAATAATCAAAGTCTGGAAAGTCAAATATTGCCCGCATTCGCATTGGCGTTCGTGTCTGTCTCAGTTTTCCTTCTCAAACATAAATAAAACATTTTTCTTTCGTACAAATTAATTGAACGGAGTCTGAAATTCATATAGAGTCATCGCTGTGCGAATTATAATAATGATTTATACACTGCTCAAAAAAAAAATCGAGCCACTTGGCCGAACCAAGAAAATGACTGTTTTTAAAATGTGGGGCATTTCTTTCAGGGACATGTTAACCAAAATCTGGAAATTCCCTCTGGAGATACATTCCTCCTCTACGTTCTCCAAAAATCCCGAAGAGATTCGCTCCCCCCGACCCCCTGAAAAATCGCTTTATGTGATGTCATGTCTGAGCAATGAAAAATTTCAAAGTTTGAAGGCTTGCAGCTCCAAAAAATCCTGTCTTAAGGGGGTTGTTCGACTAGATTGTCACAAAGCCCTGTCAATTTGCTTTTCAGAACAGAAAATTTCGTCCTCATCGGTGAAGAATTGGTTCGGCCAAGTGCCTCGATTTTTTTTTTTTGAGCAGTGTATATATTTTTTCATCCTTTATTTGAAACATTTTGAACACTTTTATTATATGAAAATTCAATTTTATATAGGCACTAGAATTTCACGAGAATCTTTCAATTTAAATTATGTCGGATCTCAAATATTATACGCTGAAGTAGTCCATATCTACTTTTTACCTCCCGCCCATAATGGAGGTATAGTGTATAGGAATCATGTTAAAAATTCGGTAGTGAGCTTTCAGTTGATGAGCATTTCTTAGGGTCCCTAGAATACGATTTTACTAGTTTGAATTTGGTATATTAGAAACTGAGTTTCTCTCTTGGTCGTGAAAAATTATATTTTGACATTTTCGTTTAAATCTGCCAACCTGTGTTCTTTGGAAAAACAAAACAACGCTTAAACAATGTAATTTTTTGAACTGAAAAAACTATATTTTTGAAGGGATGAGCGTTTTTGGATAGTGGTGGCCCGTGTTCCTGCATTGCTTGATAAGAAATCTATTGCGAGAGGTATTATTATGCCCACAACAATTTATTTCCTCGTTGGTTCGCATTATGTAACATAAAAAAATTATTTACCATTTAACAACCAAAACTAAATAAGCAAATAATTAAATCCTTTTAAAAAGAAAACGCTAACAGGATAAAATTCTTTTGTTAGTACCGAAATGCTTTCTCGCTGTTTTAAAATTAAAATGTGAATTTATTGTTTCGCATTAATATTTTCCAGTTATACATACTTTGGCTTTTTGCCTATTTACATAAACAGGTAAATCTTACACATCGGTTATTTCCTGCTTCAAAGAAGTTTGTTTTTAATTAAACCGACGCACGGGCGCTGAAAAATCAGAGATGAAGTTTCTAAGGAAAACTTCGTAAAATTTTCCTCGAGAATTAAAATGCTGCAACAGGCAACGTTGCCACAACAAAAGTATTCTTTCTTTCTTGCTATATCAAAACGTAAATAACGATCCTTAGATAAAAGTATAGAATTGAAATAGTGACGTATAGGGGTTTCAGTGCTTTTTATATTGCTCTATCTTTTAAAATACAAAAGTTGTCAGAATTTATAAACACGTGGAATAACATTCTGCAGAAAATAATACAACACTACAATCATTGATTAATAAATAAATCTAAAACTGTTTTTTGTATTTTGTTTCTATAAAAAGCTGTTACGACACCCAATAGAGTTTCGTAACAGCTCAATCGAATGTTATAATAGAGCAGTACAATTTATATTTTCAAGGTTGGTAATTCTACTGAAATGTCATATGCCAACAAATATCAAATGTCACATTTCGCTAAATAATTAAATACGAATTGTAAGAATGTTATTTTTGTATAATTTTCAATTTAAAAGCAGAAGTTAAGAAGAGTAAGAAGAAGCTCTTAGGAAAGAGAGAGAAATATCACAAATGTTTGCATGTTTGCTTACTAAAGTAAGGTTAGGTGTTGAATTTTCAAACGTCACATCAGTGTCACCAACTAACACAAAATTCCCTGAATTTTGAAACATGGATTTGTTTGATTGAAAAATAGCATAAAAGGTACAGGATGGTGCCTCGGACGACGCATCATAGGGATTTCAATGGTAAATTTTGAGTGTGCAATTATTTGCTACCCTAATTATTTTAGAGCAAAAGTTTATTTAGATTTTACCTAGAGAAAAAAAAATCTGTATACAGGGTGTTTCAGGACTAGTGTAACAAACTTTAACAGCTTATTCTTGAGGTCATTTTGAGCCAAAAATGTTATATGAATATAGGTCCTATTCCTTCTAGTTACCAAAATACAAGAGGTTGAAGTTCTATAAAAAACACGAAATTTTCTAATTTTTGTAATCAAGGTATTTTCGGAAAACAAGAGTTTTATTGAAATAAGAGTTTAGAATTTATTTATTTGTCTATTTAATTGTGTCATTGTGTGTTTTGTTCTCTAAATTGTATTCGTTAATATTAATAAATAAAATAATTAAGACAAATAAGGTATGACTTTTCAATAAAACTCTTGTTTTCCGAAAGTACCTTGATTACAAAAATTAGAAAATTTCGTGTTATTTGTAGAACTTTAACCTCTTGTATTTTGGTAACTAGAACGAATAGGACATTATGTTCATATGACATTTTTGGCTTAAAATGACCTTAGGAATAAGCCGTTAAAGTTTGTTACACTAGTCCTGAAACACCCTGTATATTGATACCATTGTTCATAAATTTCCATTGTCCGAAAATGGAGAAATTGTTTAAACTTCATTAAATAGCTCCGTGGCAACGTATCGGACAGTGGATCGTGAGATCCTCAGTTCGAATCCCACTACCGACAGTCAGCAATTTAAATTTATCCCTGTGGTTCCCCCTCCACTAACAACTTTAGGGGCTATAACTTGACGGCTGTTAACCGCATTTCATACGCAAAAATATATCACTTACCGAGATCTGCGTAAGCAGAGTGCCACACCCATAATGGGTAAAAGGCGTAATGATATATTTTTTAATATTTTATTATTTAAATACCGTCGTTATAATTTTGTACAAGAAAAAGCAGAATAAATTAAATTGTTTTATGCTGGAAATTAAAACAAACCAATAGCCGATTACAAAAATGACATTTGGCAAATGGGGTAATAGGACAAACGTTAGCGCGCTTGTTTCTTATTTATTGTTTTAATTGTTCCATGGCATCATTGATTTTTGTAAAAATATTAAATTTAATTTCTTCGATTTCTCCTCTTCCGGACAATGGAAATGTATGAACAATGGTATCAATAGATGCAGAATTTTTTTCTCTAGATAAAATCTAAATAAACTTTTGTTCTAAAATAATTAGGGGAGCAAATAATTGCACACTAAAAATTTACCATTTTGTATATATCATCCTGTAAAACAGTTTAAAAATCTGCTATTTGAAATGAGAGTACAATAAAATTACTTTTACAATATTTGTCATTCTCGTCTGTTGTTTTATTAGTAAAATATAACTGATCTAATTTTCTTTAGCTGAATGAATGATTTATAAAATAAATTTGTCGATTTACGTGTAAAAAAAATTTAAAATAAATTTCTGTCTGGGTGAAATATACGTGAGATTCACATTCAGACATGGTTCGGCTAAAAAATGTTGGAAAATTACAGATTTGAATTCACAGACCAAAGACATACGAGCGTTGTCATCTTCCATTCTATCCCGTAACAAATAGTGAACGCAAATGCGAAGATCTAGTAGGCCATTTGACGTCTGTCACATCCTCACCTTTTTTCCCATTTTCATTTTAATAAAATCAAGTGGTCTGGGAGTGGAGAAATCGTGCGCTATCGACACGCGTGCCTGCGTCTGACAAAACACGCGCGTTGATTTACACAGCCGCCTGCCTAATGGACGAGGCGACGCATCAGCGTCAGCGGCGACGATTCGCGGCTGTCGAGGACAGTTGTCGCGCGGATTTATGGAAAACTAGCACCGTTGGCGTTGGCGTTGCTATCCGTGCACCTCGCCATCCAGGCTGTGGCGTCATGACTGGTGGCTATAGTTACGGAACGTGAATTCACAATGGTGTCTGTTTGTTGTTGTCTAGACGGATTCTCATACTCCTCAAACATTTTCGCTTATTACTTTTATGTTCACTGTACCATCTTAAGATAGAAGACCGCATGAATTAACTTTATAATTTGTTTATTTAGTCAGCTTCCTTGCTTTCAACTACTGGGAAAATCTTTACTGCTATGTATTTCACGGTATTTTCTTAGTTGATGTTTTATTTCTAAACTTAAATAAATAACAAAATAACATACTATACTGGGTGGATTCGGGTACAGTTTTCCCAATCATTTTTCACGTATATTTTTAAAAACTTTTTTCCCAAATAAAAAAACAAAACATATTTGTAGTTGATTGAGCACAATATTAAATTTTGAACTGTATTCCAATCTGCATCTAAAATTAATGAATAAATTTAGGAATTCATTTCTCTGGGAATAAGTTATTTGGGAACGTATTATAGTTGGGCAATAATATTCTGGGAAAAATATTCTTGGACAAAACTGGTTTGAGAAAAGTGGGTTCCTACCTACCCACTGAAATGTAGTAATACTGGAACGCGCACTGTCATGCTCTCCTAGTATTAAAAAAGCGAGATGAGAGAGATAGTTTGCATCAGGTATCTCCATCATTACCTAACACTTTTGCGTTTGCGTAACTATAATTACGTCATTTAGACTGATACAAAAGTTACTCGCTGTGTTTAAAGATACTGTGCTTTTGACATTTCTATAAATGGAAAAATAAATATGTGTTGTTTTGAACAAAAAAATGGTGCGACATTGTAGCGCAAAGCTGTATGGCAACCAAATATGCAATTATCCTCTTTTAGGTACGTAATAAATAATTTAACCTAAAACTTTTGACATTTGTTCAATCATTTCATGTAAAATTGTAGTGTATTTTACATTATAGTAATTAAAGTGTAGATAAATACATCAGTTTGCCAATGAGAACCCATGCCATTATTTCTTTCTCTTATATGAATTTCAGTTTTCGTATAAATAATACGGTATAAGTTTTTCTACTGAGTGTTCTATTTTTGCAGAGTGATAAGCAACTATATACATTACATTATGTGTGCATTAAGTTTATTGTACATCGCTCGTATTATGTAAATAACTATTTTCTACGACCACTTAGAAATCTGCTCAATGCATGTTTGTTGATGCTATGGAAGAGGTACATTGCAAGCATCGTGCGAAGTGCGGAATTAGAATTGCCAAATATAGAAATGGTGAAAGTGGGACAAATTTATTATTAAAATATAAATTAATTAAGAAATAATATCGTGAAAAGATAGTATATAGCATGGAATGTGCATTTTATACTCGTATGATTTGCATCATTTGCCTTCGGCTTATGTTACACACTTTTCATACTCGTAGGAAATGAGTACCATTCCATACTTGTACAATATACTAGTAACAGTAACTGAACTACTTATGGGGGTTGCTTGAATGGTTCTTAGCTACAGTTGGACCCACTAGGCTGCACTGTTGTCGAGATCTAAAATTATTTTTAATTTACCTCTGTTATATTCATGACTTAAGCATTTGACCATCCAGTTGACCCTATAAGTACAAAAAATATCTTCTTATACGGTCAAGCTTACTTAGGTTAGATTTCAGAGATCAACAACATTCATTATTTAGATTTAAGAGATCCACTTTTCATAAATTTGTTCTTCGTTATCTAATTACATTAATATATTTGAGACATTTCAGTTATACTGAATAAAAGATTTTATTTGAAGAAATATATTTTGCTAGCGAGGTCTGTGGCAATACAACGTCTGCCTACCGGGTCCGCTAGTTATAAATAAAAAATTACTCACTAGTGACTATATGATGCTCAAAATTATACCCACTAGTAGGTAATCTATTAATTTCCTTGTTTACAGAGTATTTACTGAGAGGTGTTGGATAAAATCTTTGAATCACATAAAAATTATTAGAAGTTTAAAAACTTTTATTATTTTTCGTAATTATATCGACGGTAATTGCCATATACCCATTAAACTTAAAGTTTAACGTGTACATGGTAATTGTACTTGAGCGAGTAAAAATATATCACTTATCGAAATCTACGACACCCAAATTGGGAAATGTGATATTTTTATTGATATTTAACAATGCAATTAGTTGATAAACCATTATGCAATCAAAGTTAAATGCTTTAAATCAGACATAAATTTCTGCAAATGCATCATGAAAATATCTCGTAATAAAAATGATCGTAGGAATAATATCCTCAATAGCATTTGGAGTCGTCAATGGTAGCATGAACGTGATGCAGTACTGCGAACGGAAATTGAAGCAGCCACCTTAAAACGACGCTCTTCCTTCCACCGGCAAATATTCCAAGTACATTAAGACATTAAATTTCGAAGGCATCCGGGTAAATTTTCACATCGACCGTCGTATATTTGGTTAACCGGCCTCTAGTATTTGCATTCTAAATTGAGAGTAGAGTAGCGTAGCGCTAGCGTGGATGCCGCCACCAGGCATCGATCCCACGGTCGCCGGATCGGTTCGTATCGGTTGCGGCGTATTACACCTCCGGCAATGATAAATATTTGTCGGAAGTAATGGAACATTTAACACCGAGGATTTTATGCTACATTATTTATTATATGAAGTGTTATTATTATAACGGAGAACGGACCCGTTCACTCAACGATTTCATCATTTTTTTATACTTTTAGGAAATTTTACTTTAATAATTAATCAAGTGGGACAGGGTAATTAGTTATTCGTTAATGATTTTTTTAGAGTTTCATTTTTTTATAATTATTAACTGTCAAATATAATACATCAATCAAAAATTAAGTAAAACTTTATTTTCTAAAGTGTCTTATACAAGTGAATTTTAAAAAATTGAATTTGTTTCTTGTACGTTTGTACCTAATTATATTCCAAACAATAAGAACAATTAAATTTAGTCACTGCGTTGAAATTTTGTTCAATTTGCAAAGTAAAAGTCGTTTTGCAGTTAAAATTATAAATATTTTATTATTACATTGCTGTATGGTGAGTGTGAGATTGAGAGGAATGAGAAAATAATAAAATCCTGGATTGCATACTACGGTATAAGTATAAGCACAAGAAAATATTTTATTAAACAAAAGCACTTCCTGAAGAATTGAAATGTGTTGCCGAGACCGGTAGAGGCCGAGGACTTTGATTATTCCCAAACATCTATCCAGACAAGAAGTTTCAAACTCATTGAAAAGAATGTTATTAAGAAAGTGGGAGACAGTTGAGGTGGTGTCGAAATCTTGAGCGAATGTCGAATGAAAGGTTGCTGAAACTAACATATGCGGGTGAGAGTCAGAAAGTGGGAGTGAGTCAGTTGAGGTGGTTTGGACATTTTGAGCGAATGTTGTATGAAAGTTCGGTGAAACTAATATACGTATATGGGTGAGATTGAAAGTGAACGATTACGTGGGCGTCCGAGGAATACGTGGTTGATTGATGGTTTGTTGCGTGAACGAATGATTCCGAGTGTAAGAATCGCACTATGAATGTAGACGAGGCGAAAGCGGTGTGCCAGGAGAAGAATGTTTGCATAAGATTGATTGTCGATTGATTGAGTTTCTGGGTTCGTGCTACCCCACTGAGTGGGATATAGCGTCACGTTATGTACGTATATATCAGCACGTTTCTTATACTCATTATAATATATTTGTGCGCATGAAGTTTGTTACCAGCTTTCAAATCATGACTCCCAAATCTGTTATTGGAGGAGGAAGTACAGGGGTAAATTAAAAATGTCGACTATAGGCGGTAGGATTCGAACTGAGGATATAACGGTCCTCAGTTCGATGCGTTTCCACGCAGAATTTGAATGAATAGCTTCGTGGACTGTGAATCGTGAGACTCTCAGTTCAAATCCTACAGCAGACAGTTGCCATTTTAAATTTAAATTTACTACTGTGGTTCTCTCACCACTAACAACTATGGGGGTCATGACTTGACGGCTAGTAAGCGCACTGCATGCGTGATGATATATTTATTATAATGAATTTATAATTTGTTAGCAAATAGCAGTTACAGTTATTACTTATTACTAATAGAGGAATTGTTGAATATAATGGTATTTCTATAATATTTTATGAAATGCTTATGTACATACTAAAAGAAATCTTTTGTAGAGTGTTCAGCTAAAATCGGGAAATCCTAGAAATCAGACTGACTTTCCATTAGTTATATTTCCCTTATGTATCCATTTTATCATCTCCAGAGCTGGTGGAGACATCTAGTAGCTTTATAGCACAAAATATGACACGTCTTCAACTAAAAAATGTTCTGCGGCTGACCGGCCGCAAACATAACTCTGGACATCCATATATGTTCCTTTAGTTCGGAAAATATCAAACTTTAATAAATACACGTCGTATAATCATGGACGGTAATACGACAAATTCAATAGAGATTTGTATAATACGTTTAAACAACACAGGATTAAATCGTTTAACTCTTGAGATTATTTTTTGTTGAAATGAAATTGAATTTTTTGATTTTGTTTTGTTCCTGACGTTTGCCACATCACTCTGACAGTTGTATTATGGTAAGGAAAATTTTAGAGATTATATTTTGATATTAAATTATTGACTAAAAGGATAAGTGCGTTGTTTAGTTGTTTCAAATATTTTAATTATTTTACTTTACTTTTTAATATACATATTTTTATGATACATACGACTTTAACATGTAAAATCATACTTTCGTAATTACCTGCTTAACAAATTATATTAGACAAAAAAGGTTCAAATAAAGTTAAGAGATCATAAAATTCTACATCAGAATCAATAAACGGAATTAAATTTACATGCCCTGTAACGGCAGAAATTAAATATGAAAATATAAAAAATTAGCTCAAAAATCGAGTTAGCCTTGGAAATGAAATCAGTTCTTCCCAGGGGGCACAAATATAATATATAAAATTTTCAGTTCAGTAATTTTTTAGATCCACACATACAGACATCGTTGCGAAACTATTCAAATTGTATTGTAGGGACCCTAAAACGTGCTCATTCACTGAAAATTTACAGATATGTGGCGGGAGATAAGAAAGCAATACAATACATTTCTGTCAATCATTTTGTATGTAACTATGTATATTAATAAAACAAACTCCCGGTGTATTACCTACTTATTTTGCACTAAATTAGTAAGTTTGAATTGATTCAATGTATTTCTTCTTGTATTAGCTATTTCCAAATATGAGAAGAATTGCAACTAAGCGATTATGTTCTTAAGTGGGTTAGGTTTGTTGTGTTGGTTGTTTTTGTTGACACCGCTGTCTGCAGAAACAAGAACAGTTTGAACAACATAATGTTACAATAAAAGAACAAGTAAGCATCAGCCGTGTGCAATACAAGTGTAGTGTGATGTTTGCAGAAGATAAGAGTGTGCGTATCAACGTTGGCACTTAATCCATTAGTTCCGCGGCTGAAGACGAGGACTCGCGACGTCGGCGTCTGGCACGCCGGGAGGTCCGCTCCAACCATTAAGTTTTTAACGCCAAGATACGGCTCCTTTGTTATAAATCTTTTTCATTTATTTTAGCACGAGTTTTTCCTTGATATCGTCGGACCGGTCCGCTTTTCTTTTTGGCTGGTTATCAAGAAAACGCCGATCATTTTTCACCGGAAACAATGCAACAATGGACGACGCGACAGCCGTGTCAATAATTAAGTGGCCGCGGTGCTGACAGTTGGATCGCGAGATTGCGAAACCTCACCCCGTGGAATGTGAATGTATGCGACTCTACACAACTTATGGGACATTAAATTTTCATTTTTTGAAACGATTTCAATGAGGAAAAGCGATCATTTAGAGAATAACTCGGTCAACCTTGCGATGTGCTTTTTCACATTTGGGAAATATACAAATAAGTGGTAGTTGAATTCGGATTATTTTAAAAACGGAATTTAGATAAATAAAACTCGTAATAGTTATTTGTATCACTAGTCCAGAAACTGGCTTGAAAATTACGATCACTCGCAAAACAGTGAATAAAATGAATGATTTATTTGTGAAATATGAAATACTAGGAATTGTTTATGTTGGTAACATCAGATCATTTGTAAACAAATATATGAGGGATTTATAAATATAAACAATTCATTCAAAATATTCGCTGACATGTATTTAGTTGATATTTATTTATTAGTTATGTACTGCAACTGAAAATTTAATGATAATTATTTACATTTGAGTTTACAATTTAGCTATAAAATTTTGGAAATCTCTTATCCTTCAAGCACTCAAACATTGAACAAATCTAACGCACAAAATTGACAGCCAATTGATGCCAATACTAATCTTACAAAACTCCCTAGTTTTTGTCGGCCTAGGCCTGAAACCAATCAATTTCAGGACGATTGTCAGATATGTATAACTAGTGTTTTTAGACGGTGGCACAAAAAGCTACATTAACGTGTTTGTAAATATATTACTATCTTCAGAACTACAGAATTAATTGTTATTGGTAATCTTAATTTCAAAATTAGGATTATAGATTAATATTATAAATACATATTATTTTCTTTCCAAGTCGCTTATGTGTATCAGGTCTGATTTATTTTATATTTGACTTTAGGAAGAAAAGCAGTTAGTCGATAGCGTTTACATAAAAGCAAAAGTCGCCTTTTCAAAGTCAAAGTCAAGTCAAAGTATATATATTTTTTCCCTGGGTGTAAATGTTGTCGTTGTTTTAGTACCGCTGAAAAAAACATTCTTATTTCCATTTTACAAATTTTGTTTGTATGGAATTTACCTGTAGGTAAGCTCGCTTCGCCCTCACTTTTCACAAAAAATCCTAAGCCTACACAACCCATACTCAAAAATCTCGAATCACAGTACTCAGTTTTACTGTAACTTATCTGAAGATAAACTCGCTTCTACGTTCCACGTTAAACGAATAATTTTAATTAATTTGGAGTAAAATAGGACACAAATAAAAAAAATCATCCAAATCTGAGGTTAATTAGTACATTGCAAGGTTGACCAATATCTTTAATAAACATGAATACTCCATGTGTTAGTAGTCTTTTATTTAAAAATAAATCAATCGTTAACGACTGTCATCCAGAAGTGGAAAAGACAAGAACTAGTTCAAAATCTGCCGACAACTCCAGTGTGTAGATTTAATTTGGTCCAAAAGAGAAAGACGTCTTCAGCAATATCTAAGTTAGCGGTGGAGCGCGTGCCCACTTTTTTATTATTGTGTTATTTTTCTTTTGTTCTTGTGCGTTCCAGCGCGCTGAGATTTCTTCATGTCCCTATGTCTTGTCTGTCGCCTAAGGAAAATGTGGACGCAAGTTTGGCTAGGGAAGGGCTTTTATGTGGGCCCGTCACTTTTTATTTCGTTACCGGGACTACCTCTTTGAAGTGTCGCTTTCGCTTTACATCGCGAGAACGTAGTACATACCTAGTCTTGCCGCTAATGGCCTCTGATTATTGGCTGTTTTGCGAAGTACATACGTACACTAAAGTGAATAGATGTTCTAGTTGAATTGTAATAAAAAAAACTGTTTTATAATTATTGTTTGACATATAGAATATATGTTTCAGTTGTTTACTGTGATTGTTGAAATATATTATTATTTATTATCCAACACCTCTCAATAAATGCTCTATAACTATGGCGATTTTAAACAAGTAAAGTAACAGATTATCCACTAGTGGGTATAATTTTGAGGAAAGCCACTAGTGAGTATTTTTTTATTTATAACATTAATAATAACACACAGCACCTTGGTAACTACTTCGATTGACATTTTTATTTAAAAATTTAAAGCATGTCACTGTCAAATAATATATCTTTAATAAATTTTTCATTTATTAAGAAGTGTTGGATAAAACGTTATACTTCACACGTGGGCAAAGTGGAATTACCTACTCGATAAAATTATCTCACTCAGCCTTCGGCTTCGTGTGCTAAAATTTCTCTCGTGGGTAATTCCTTACTTTGCACACTTGTAAAGTAAATTACTATTATTTAAAACAACAAAAGAAAAAATAGGAATTTAAATAGGGGGTAAACCACTGACGAACTTTCCATATAATATTAATCATTGCAATAGGCAATTACTCATATTTTATTAAATGTTATCAAAAACCACTGAAATGTAATAAGTGTGACGCTAACTGAGGCCCAAAAGAAGTTAAGAGAATATAAAGAACTTAACATTCAATGATTAATGTAAAAATTAAATAACACATTTATAGAAAGAAGTTTAATTAACTATTACCTATGTGAATTTAAAGGAATTTTCATATTATTGAACATTACACTGTTAAATATTGTTTATAAGTGTTAGACAAAGAGGGTGCCATTACAACATTTATCTGTTTCAGACTTTTTAGCTCTCATACAAGTTAACGTTCCAGTATTACTATATTTCAGTGGGGTAAACAGATTAGACATATATTTGTTAAAATTTTATAGTTCATAGAATTTTAGATGTAATTTTATAATTCTGTTGGAATTCGGCTATAACGAGATATGGAGTGTCATCTTCATAAATATATTTTCTAATAAAATGTTTAAAAGAACTCTCATTCAGTGCATTTCTCAGACGAGCTACATATGATTCCAGGCCAATTAGTGCTAATCAATGGTGTTTGGTTATAAAATATATTTTAATTTTTTGGCTTCTCCACACTACATGTATTTTAATGTCATAATTGCTGAAAATGGCAAATGGCGGAACATTAAATTGTAGATTTTTATGAAAACGAGCCTAAGCGATTTAATATCTGAATCAGTGAACAAAATTCATTTTACTTATATAATAAAGGCAAAAAAGACATTCAAATATATCAAAAATTCAATTTTTATAATGAGTAACCATGGAAAAAGAGCCCCGAATCTATAAATATGCACAGATATTTTTACGAAAGAGTTTTACTTCGTGAAAAATGGAAATATATGTTTGAGAACGTAATCTAGACTAGATTTATTTTTTTTGTTCCTTATAATTGAATTTTGTTATTAAAAATTTTTTATTTTGACACTAAAATTAAATAAATAAATAATTTACTTGCTTACTTGTTTATGAATAATGTTAAATATCACTGAAATATAGTAATACTGGAACGCGCACTGCCATGCTTTCCCTGTATGGAAAAAGCGAGCCGAGAGAGATATAGTTTGCGTCAGGTATCTCTATCATTATCTAACATATACGCTTGCGTAACTATAGTTACGTCACGTATACACTGATACAAAAGTTGAATCAGCAATGAATATGTAAACTATATAAACTGAAATTATATGCAAGCCTATTGTTCTAGTTTTTACGGTTTGATTGAAATAAAAAGTAGATAAAACTTGGCGTCTATCAGATACATAAAACGGTGTGTGAAGTTCGTAGCACTTGTCAAGGTACCTGGCGAAAATTGCGGGTGACGGTAAAGGGCTCAAGAGGAGTTGTGTGCAGGATTAACGCGCGCGCACACTTTTCCCGAGAAATAATCACTTTCCTGCTCGGGCCGAGTCCGGAGTCCATTCACGCTGACCTGTTTACGTCCGGTTACCATTCCTTTATTTTGTAGCCAGGATGTTTTTTGAAATGCCCGTAACAAGTTCTGTTTGACCGGATGAAAAAGCTACGAGGATTAAAAGATTTCATTTCCACTCTTAGTTAGCGTCGCGCTGTTCTGCGCCACTATTCAATTGTTGAAAACAAAACGGGTTTATTGGAACTGAAATTGATTTTTTATTACTTTGTTTTCACTATTAAACTATAAACTTGCAATTATTGACTTATTTTTTTTATTGAAAAGTTGCTTGGTAACGGATAATAATGGTTTATAATTTACAAGGTTGCACCGATGCTTACAATCTTTAAGCGCTGTCATTTATTAAAATCGCTTATGCCTCTAAATAAGTAGGGAAACTTTACAAAAGGTTTATAAAACCACACATCCTGTTTTTCTTCGTTTTAAAAATTACCAAATTTTTTTAAAGTTTATTTTAAATTAAAATGACCACATACCTGCAATATTTATTTTTGGGTAATATTAAAGTCCTTTTGTTTCTCTTTTTAAAACAGTTCTTATTTATTTTAGTCCTTAAATGATCGATAGAAAAGCTATTCATATATACAGAACGTTACGCTATATCCCACCCAGTGGGGTAGCACGAATCAAGAAGCACAGTCTCCTTCATTTCTATTCTGGCACACCACAAGCTCGTTTATTCTTCATACTCGGAATCATTCGTTCGCGCAAAAAACCATCAATCATACCTAACCATTTATTCCTCCGATGCCCACGCATTCGTTCACATCTACATCAACCTTTTATTCGACTCACTCACTACCACTTTCTTAACAACGTTCTTCTCAATCGCACACTCACCATCATCATACACCAATGTATTCCGAGACGTGATGTGTCTCATATACCCACACACTTCTCTAAATTACCTCATAATAACATACACTAACGTAGGCACTAGTACACCATTATAAACACTCAATCGTGCAACTCTAGATACATTCATGCTTCGAGCAAATGTACATCACTCTTAATACGTCCATCCCTCGAAAACATACTACCCAAATATACATATTCATTCACTTGTTCCAATCTCACCTTACAATCAGAAATTAAATTGAATTTATTAATAGCTCTTCAATTAATTTAAATTTATAATTTATTTCTTCTGTTTAGGAAAGAAACGGAAGCAACTTGTTACAAGATTGCAACTACTGAGATATCTTTTCAACACCCATGGAGATGACCCACCAGGTCTTGATGGGGTAAATAGCTCCGTGGTAACGTGTCGGACTGTGGATCGTGAGATCCTCAGTTCGAATCCCACTGCCGACAGTTACAAATTTAAATTTACCCCTGTGGTTCCCCCTCCACTAACATCCTTGGGGGCTATGATTTGACGGCTGGTAACCGCACTTCATACGAAAAAAATATATCACTTACCGAGATCTGCGTAAGCAGAGTGCCACACCCGTAATGGGTAAAAGGCGTGATGATATATTTATTTTATTTTATTTGTCTTGATGCAGAAAATTGAATGAAGAATGGAAACTGTATACACAAAGTAAGACTGAAATTTATATTTTGAAATTGACTTAATGTTAACAAATATATATTTTTCATACAAACATGATGTGTAAATATTAACAAAAGTCTATTTTATTTTTGTTTAAAACCAAATATAAGGTACATTTGTAGGTAAATATTATACGTTCGAAAAAGTTGTGATAGGCTTCAGGTAGAAGAATTAATTGATTAATTCCAAATCGATAATCGTAAAAAATTTGTACGGTTCTTATTAAAAACAGACGAGCTACCTAAAAGAAATATAAATTTGACAACACCAACAAATCAAACAATTATACATCAGGTAACTAGGTAAATCAGCCCAAATTTAAATGTCAAAATTTTAAAAATTATTTTTATTTTTCATACAAAAAATTTTTATTGAGAAAGGTTGCTATATTGGTATAATACAAATTTAGAAATATGTTAGCTTAAGTTAGCAGCAATAATGTTTCATAAAAAATTAAAATATTACCTTTAATTCTAATCGCAGCTTTACAAGTTTGATGTCTGCATGTGGCTCTACGAAGGGCCGTACAATTTTTTTGCATAAGGGTTGTCGACTCAGAATTTATCATAGAATTGTTTTACCACTTTCTCGAACACCGTGTATTTATATCAACAATGATAAAATACAGCATTTATCTACGTTAGTGCGTAAAATTGATGTTTAATTGTTAGTTTTAAGTTTGTAAAAAATATTTCTTTAACATTTATTGGGTTTTTTTCATTATATCGTAGATAAAATCTTGTACGATATACATACGTAAAGCATCTTTAATCACTCAGGGGTCTTAAAACACTTGCTACACTCGTGATATAATTGACCTATTCGTGACTAGCTTTACGTACTTGTATCGTAAATAACTATTAAATTACTGTCATTAATGTATTACTAACAGCACCTATTTTTAAAAATATTTCCTAACCATAATATGTATGATTTTTTTTACTTTCACAGTTATTCTTTTATTTAATACATTGTTTTTATGTTTATAGCGACACGTGGACAACGTCACCGAAGCCCTAGATCACCTTCAACAGTGTCTTCGGAGCCGATATCAGCTTTGAAGGAAATTATTTACAACTAAATCGTAAGTAAATTAATTTTACAGTAATACAATTATATTAATACATGATTTGTATGTTTATATAGGACTTCCATGTACTTTGAACCATCTTCTGCTGCTGCTTCATCAGCGAGGAGCTGCTGGACAACTTTACCAGAGCGCTCTCGACCGACGACCGCTGCCAGCAACATCAATGCAGTAGTTTTTATTTTACATAAATGTTTTTTGACTAGATCTAAATAACAAATTAATATCTTGTGATAATAAACGTAATATAATAACATGTATTTATGTATAGAAATAATAATGAAATTATAACAGAAATGATTTGCGTTTTATTTACTTTAAAATATGCAATGAACTAGTTTAAAGTTAATATTGTCATTTATTAAAACGAAATTCATAATTTTAATTTATTCTTTTCAATTTTAATCTTAGTGCTGCCATCTATTATTTTATATTAGAGGTATCGGTTCCTATATTACAAAAAAATATAGTAATTTAAAAATATTGTTGCCCTGTAATCACAACAATCGTATCGAATTTGTAAATTATTATGTAGGAAAGTATTCATGGACCGCATTTGAAATCTGTCACTGCTCTGTTTAATTTTATAAGGGCTGTATCTATGAAAGGGTAAGAGATATCGCGGATCTGAGAAAAACCGTCGGGAGATGCAGCCCTGCTCTATCTGACCAGCGGGAAAAAACAGCCAAAAAGTTGAAAATAGGGTAGTTTTTAAGGGTTGCTTTGCTCTACATAATTTTCAAAGGGCTGTATCTCTGAAACGGTAAGAGATATCGCGGATCTGAAAAACCCGTTCCGAGACACAACCCTACTCTATCTGATCAGCGAGAAAAAACACAAAAAAAGTTGAAAATAGGGTTGTTTTAAGGGTTGCTTTTAAAAACTTTAAACCCTCATATCTCGAAAACGGTAAGAGATATCGCAAAAATAACGAAATTTTATCCGCCTTCGTGCATCCTGTCTTAAATAACCCCCTCTACAACATATTAGTAGGACAAGGGTGTAGGGCATACCCTTATCAATTAAATTTTTCATTTTCAGATGTGAACAAATCGACAAATTTTAGCGCATTCACACCCGTCAGTTCTGCCATCTCTTATCAAATTTGTAAACTATTATGTAGGAAAGTATTCATGGACCGCATTTGAAATCTGTCACTGCTCTGTTTAATTTTATAAGGGCTGTATCTATGAAAGGGTAAGAGATAACGCGGATCTGAGAAAAACTGTCGCGAGATGCAGCCCTGCTCTATATGATCAGCGAGAAAAAACACCCAAAAAGTTGAAAATAGGGTAGTTTTTAAGGGTTGCTTTGCTCTACATAATTTTCAAAGGGCTGTATCTCTGAAACAGTAAGAGATATCGCGGATCTGAAAAACCCGTTCCGAGACACAACCCTACTCTATCTGATCAGCGAGAAAAAACACAAAAAAAGTAGAAAATAGGGTTGTTTTAAGGGTTGCTTTTAAAAACTTTAAACCCTCATATCTCGAAAACGGTAAGAGATATCGCAAAAATAACGAAATTTTATCCGCCTTCGTGCATCCTGTCTTAAAGAACCCCCTCTACAACATATTAGTAGGACAAGGGTGTAGGGCATACCCTTATCAATTAAATTTTTCATTTTCAGATGTAAACAAATCGACAAATTTTAGCGCATTCACATCCGACAGTTCTGCCATCTCTTATCAAATTTGTGAACTATTAAGTAGGAAAGTATTCATGGACCGCATTTGAAATCTGTCACTGCTCTGTTTAATTTTATAAGGGTTGTATCTATGAAAGGGTAAGAGATATCGCGGATCTGAGAAAAACTGTCGCGAGATGCAGCCCTGCTCTATCTGATCAGCAAGAAAAAACACCCGAAAAGTTGAAAATAGGGTAGTTTTTAAGGGTTGCTTTGCTCTACATAATTTTCAAAGGTCTGTATTTCTGAAACGGTAAGAGATATCGCGAATCTGAAAAACCCTTTTTGAGACACATCCCTACTCTATCTGATCAGCGAGAAAAAATACCAAAAAAGTTGAAAATGGGGTTTTTTTAAGGGTTGCTTTTAAAAACTTTGAACCCTCATATCTCGAAAACGGTAAGAGATATCGCAAAAATAACGAAATTTTATCCGCCTTCGTGCATCCTGTCTTAAATAACCCCCTCTACAACATATAAGTAGGACAAGGGCGTAGGGCATACCCTTATCAATTAAATTTTTTATTTTCAGATGTGAACAAATCAACAAATTTTAGCGCATTCACATCCGACAGTTCTGCCATCTCTTATCAAATTTGTGAACTATTATCAATTAAATATTTAATTTTTACTGGTGAACAAATCGAGCGCATTCACATCCGATAGTACTGCCATCTTTTAGTAAAGTTGTGAACTATTATGAAGGGAAGTATGCAATGGAAGTCTCTAAAATTGGCACTCATCCTTAACATAAGGGTTAATTGCAGTTCATTATTATCACAATTTATAGCGCGTCACAACGTATAATAGATCATCAGCCTGCTAAGAGATGGCAGCACTAATATCAAAATTGTGAAATCAAGAATTAAATACTGAAATATAATAAAACTAGTTCTAAGTACTTTACGAAGACGGATTAGAGATATTTTAATTTTAATGCAATAAATAGGCATTTCTCGACTATACGCTTAGAAAGAAAATGAGTTACATTTTAATATTTTAGGGACAGGAATAAAATCAAACAAACTTTATTTCATTGAAATAAATTTATTTTACAAAAGAAAATAAATGGTTTGCATGTTCACTGTTGACATGATACAATTTGAATATAGGTGTAATGGGTAATAATAGTAACATCATATAATCGTAATTCAGTTTATAGTACTATCATATAGTATTAAGTTACGTCCATGTTACAGCGATTGCTAACTTATTACGGTTTCTCTAGATTTCGTCAGGCAAGAGAGAAAGAGAGAAACGCAATGAGAGAGCATAAGAGAGGCTTTCACTTGATAAACGTCTCTCCTGGCTTCAAGTTATTGGAGCAAACAACGAAAGAAAAAATTCACCCGCACTGTAACCGTATACGTGGTATAACAGTGCCGGTAATTTCATTAAAAGTGTATGAAAGAAACGGAGAGCCGTTCTCAGGGAAAACACAGTTCCAACGCATTGATATAATAAAGAAGACAATGTAGTTTAGTGTTATTCGAACGCTGCAACATACAACTTTAAAGTTAAACATTTAAAAAGGTTTCGTTTCCTCTTTACATTGAGTGCGGGTCGCCCGCAGCTTTGGCAACACTGCACATGCATGCGCGGGACGAAATGGCAAGGAGCGGGAGAGTCCATCCAACGCCTCAGGCTTCCGGGGGTGCGTAGTACAAATTTACGTATTTACGTTTTAGTTCAAGAGGAAAACCGTGGCGTTACTAAAACCCAAAAGAATACAGAATGTATTTCCTTCCTTCGGTTAAATTAGACTAGATATATTGTTAGTAGTAAGTATATATCTATAATTATAATATACAATTGGAATTTAAACATCACATTGGTTTTTAAAAATACATTTTTTGCGCAGATGTTTTCTCATAAAGTTTACATACCACCAACAAATGGAACAAAATGCTGATGCTAGTTCGTTCAGAAAGCTGGCTTATTCACACCGTTTTAATGGTAGACTTACAGTTAACCTTGATAATTAACGACTAGAATATACATTAATTTTAAACAGTTAATTTTTTTTATAAATCGTACTCTTATATAATTTTTGTTTAAGTCAATAGAAACATTCATATACTCACAGCTAGGTTAATTTGACTTCATATTTATTTTCAATTTTCTAAAAATAACAATAACTATGCGAGGAAAATAAGAACTAACGCAAAAAAGAAAAACTAGAAACATTTTTACAAACTTATACACTCCAAATTTAGGTATCTAAAAAATACCTTTTAATATAATTATTTAAATATCGACTTAGTTTTTTAAATGTTTTCTTATATAAAAATATTATTTTCAATTGTTTTACTAATGTGTATAATAAGTTTAAAACTTTAAGTCAGAAGTCAAAGCTTAGTTTGACAACGCGAAAAATAAATATTTACATGGAAAAACAAAAACTTGATCGGATTGTTCATAAGAAAATAACGCGATAAAACGAAACATACATTTTTTAAATGCTTAATTTGAGCTTAAATTGTACACTGTTTTAGTCATTAGGACCTTACGAGTATATAATAGGTAACAAAATTAAAGAAAATATTAGTCAAATTTTTTTACAAAGATATGCAGTTAGGGATACATTCTAAAATGAACCATGAAAATAACCACCATTAAGAGATTTCTGACACAGACATGCGTATTTTAAAGGGCGTGTTAAATAATTTAAATATTTCTTGGACTCTTCACACATTGTAATACATACACAAATTCAACGTAACTTAAAAGAGGTAAAATAATATTAACCAAGATCAAAATGATGAATAATGAGGATAGTAAATATCCTGCTTATTACCTTACATTTCATCATAAAATTAAAAGTTTGCGAATTGGAGTTACTTAAGAGTTTTTTAAATTGTATTATAATGAACATTATTGTACAGAATAGAGGGTATACATGCTAAATAATACTTATGCAATTTCCTGCTTCCCTAATCATTTTAGGATAAAATATTTCAAATAAAAGTTGAAGAAATTTAATATCTGCATCTAAATCAGTGAACAAATTTCATTTTACATTTTACCTCAAAACCTAAATGATGTTCAAAAATATCAAAAATTCAATATTTGTAAATGAGTAATCATAGAAATGGAATAGTATTCTTATTCATAAGCAAGTGAACAATAATTTATTCATTTACTTTAAGCGATTTCGAGTGGCACCGGTGAGTACTTGGTGAGTACTTGGTCACAGGAATGGTTAGTAAGTAAAGTAACCAATTGATTTCGACTGAAACTTATATGATGTCAGATATAACCGGCGACATTTTTGGTATGTCAAATCAGTAACATACTCGAGAGCTCGGTTCGTCCAACGGTTAGTATTACTATCAAGTGTGGTCAATCAACATGGCCGGCACTGATAACATCGTTGACAGTGTACCTGATATAAATAAAAAAATCTGCAGCATCTGTAAGCGTAATGCAGTAAATAATGTAGTAAAGTGTGTTCTGTGTGACAAGGTTTTTCACAATAACTGTTGTGTAAAGAAAAACCTAAATGTAAGTGATAATATGACAAAGTGTTGTGCCACCGAAGAAGATTTTGTAGAAGCTAGTGACTCACTCGACCTTGTGGGTACAATCGCTAATTTGCAAATAGAAATAAGTTATTTAAAAAAATTAATTAAAGAAAAGGACACAATAATTAAAGACAAGTGTACTATCATACATGATAAAGAAACTATAATTAGTATTTTAAGAAAAAATATAAAAATTAGTTCTGACTTTGTGACAGGTAATAATGAAGTGACATCTATTTCTAAAAATATTAAACCCAGAGACATAAAATCTAGGGAAATAAAACAACTTAAACCTAAAACTAACATCGAACAAGTACCAACATTATCAACTGTCAATAAACAAGGTGTAAATAATCTTGACAGCGAAGTTAACAACGACCTTGTCGCTTTAAATAATAAAAGTGAAGAGAAGTCCGATATAGTTCTTACGGACACAAATTCAGAATGGTCTAAAATTGTCAAGAAGAAAGTATTTAAGCGAAGAAATAGTGGTGTCTACGGCACTGCCAAAAATATGAATATTGAAGTTGCACCCAAGAAAGCATTTATTTATGTTTCTCGCTTAAAACCGGGAACTAAACAAGAAGTTTTGTCAGCTCATGTCAAAAGCCAGTTTCCGGAAGCTCAGGTAGAAGAGTTATCTTCAAAATTTCCTGAACACTTTTCATCATTTAAAATTACGGTCAACCTGATGAATTTTGAAGCGGCAACAAATCCTGACTTATGGCCAAGCGGTGCCTACGTATCACGGTTTTTTCATCCTCGACACCAGAAAATTTCAAGGAAATAACAGCAAATGTCCCAAATAATATAGATGTTATGTATCTAAACTGTCAGTCATTAAACACAGACACAATAAACTTAATTAATAGTGAGTATCTAATAAATTCAAAATATAAATTCAAATTTTTATGTTTCTCAGAAACGTGGTGCACTCCTACATCTGTAAATAACTTAAATTTTGGAAATTTTATTTGTGCTGCAAACTACAGTCGTACAAACAGTGTAGGAGGCGGTGTCGGAATCTGGTGTGAAAATAATTTGAATGTTCAAGAAATAAATCTTAATGAATTCTGTATTGAAAAAGACTTTGAGATATGTTGTGTTAAATGGCAACCTAATTCCATAACCACCTTTATAATTTTATGCTTTTATAGATCACCACGTATGTTAAATTTGCAGGAAAGCAAAATTTTTATTAATAAATTTAATATTATTTTAGATAAAGTCTTAAAAAATAATTACAAATTAATTTTAGGTGGAGATTTTAATGTTGATCCTGAGAGGGACAATTCAGTCTTCAATTTATTAAGTGCTTTGTTATTAAGCTACAACTGTAGTAGTCTGGTTCGTAGCTCAACAAGAGGTATTTACACTTTAGATCATGTTTTTAGTAATGTAAGTAGTTTTTGTATAGCACATGATAATTTTATATCGGATCATAAAACTCTTTTAACAAGTACCACTCAAAATCTTACTATAAATTCGAAATGCAAAGTTTCTCGCAGATTTTACCAAGAAAGTGACATAGATTACTTTATTGGTGAAATTCAATCAGAATCTTGGAGCTCCGTTTATGATACAGAAGACTTAAATTCTGCTTTCAATACATTTTATGATATATTTCTATTTTATTTTAATAAGAATTTTCCTACTAAAATATATTCAACTAATACTAGTAATAAAAAATCTTGGTATAATGAAACTATACATAAATCTAGTGAGTACTTATTTAGTTTATTTCAACTACAAAAAGTACACATTGAATATAAACCACTCTATATAAAAGCGAAACGCACTCATGCAAAATTAATCTCGATGTCGAAAAAAAATTATTACCAAAATAAAATCTTTAATAATGATAACATTACAAAAAGTACGTGGAACGTGATAAACGAAATTACAGATAATAAATCTAAGACTAGAAATATTTCTATAAACTTAGAGAATACTGTTGTAACTAATCCCGAAGATATATCTAATGAGTTTAATTATTTTTTTAGAGATGCGCCTCAAAAGGTAATAAACCAGTTATCAAAAAATAACCTTTCTTTGTCGCAGGATGTCGTGGCGACACAGCCGAACAGTTTGTTTTTGTGTCCATTCGAGGAAACTGAACTTTTAGAGTTAATCAAAAATAAAATTAAAAATAAAAAGTCGTCAGGGCCAGACAGTGTACCTAACTTTCTGATTAAAATAGCAGCTCCTTTTGTTATCAAACCTCTTCTATATTTGGTAAATTTATCATTTAAATTAGGTATTTTTCCAAATAACCTGAAGGTAAATAAAATAAATCCTATTTATAAACAGGGCGATGTGCGAAATCTAAATAACTATAGACCAGTAGCTCTTTCTTCAACTTTTTCAAAAATTTTTGAGTACGCTTTCTTAAGCAGACTTGAAAATTTCTTATTTAAATTTAATATTATTTTGCCAAATCAGTTTGGTTTTCGTGCTAATAGTACTACAGTTGACGCCATCCAATTTTCACTCGAAAATATCTTGAAATATTTAGAAAAAGGTGAAAAACCAATAGGAATTTTCTGTGACCTTACTAAGGCGTTCGACTGTGTAAACCATGACATTCTGCGACACAAACTGAGTAATTACGGAGTAAGAGGAACACCACTAAACTGGATTTCTTCATATCTTCTGGATAGGGAACAGTATGTAACAATTAAACATAATAATAAAAATATAATTCAGGACTTTAACTCAGAGCGAATAATAATAAATGTGGGTGTTCCACAAGGTGGAGTCCTTTCGCCTACCCTATTTTTATTATATATTAACGATCTAAGTTCTATTTTTAGCGGTGAATGTACCATAACGATGTATGCAGACGACACCTCTATGATAATATCAGATCCAGATACTGATGAACTTATAGTTAAATGCCAAAATTGCTTAAATCGCTTATCGGATTGGTTTTGTAGAAATGATTTATTTTTCAATAAATCTAAAACTCATTATTTGCGTTTTCACAACCAGCAATATAAAAATGATCTCGATGTAGATATTTTTATAGATGATCATAAAGTGTCTCGCAATTACAAAACTAAATTTTTAGGGGCGTTAATTGACGAAAATCTTATTTGGAAAGCCCAAGTGGAGCACATAGCTGCAAAACTTAGTTCGATATGTTTCCAATTTAGGCATTTAAATAATATTCTCACCGAACATCAACTAATTTTGTTTTATCATGCTAAAGCGGAGCCACTTCTTCGGTATGGGATCTGTTTTTGGGGTGCTTCGTCTGCAGTTAATGATGTATTTATTTGCCAAAAAAGAATTATTAGAACTATTGCTAAATGTACACGTACTTTTTCATGTAAATCACTTTATAGAAAATACAATATTTTTACAGTAACAAGTTTATACATATTTGAAGTGTGTAAATTTATTTATAAAAATAAATCCTCGTTTGTTCTAAACTCAACTTATCACAGCTTCAATACGAGGCAAAAAGATAATTTTTGCATCCCTTTAACTAAATATAATGTTATTAAAAATGCGCCACATATTCAAGGCCTCCGTATTTTTAACAATTTACCAAGTGAAATTAAGTCTTGCAGTAACATAAAACAATTTTTAGGTGGTTTAAAAATTTTCTTGTTAAACCACTGTTTTTATAATTTACAAGAGTTTTACGATCTAAAACTTTGATTATTACGTCTTTTCGTTTCTTAGTTTTTGACCTGAATTGTCTCTCTAATTTTGATCTCCTTATGTTTCGAGATATTATATTATATATTTTATATTTATCTGATTATGACGATTTCGATATATGTATTCTCATATCAACGAAATAAAATTATTATTATTATTATTATTATTATTATTATTATCGAATTCTATTGCTTGATTTGATTTCAAACTTGTTTGCTGTCATATTTTTTTAGGATATTGTTATCATAACAAGTATCAAAGATTACTAAACATGAACACATTTATTTTAATTTAAATAATATATTTATATCTGTATGTGAAAGTAATGAAATATATAATTTGCTAAGAAGAGGTAAAAATATAATTCGCTTATCACATTTCAACCATTTTTGAAAAACTCGAACATCATTCCAAATGATGCCTTACGTTTTTTGGAATATATGTTTTTTGTAAAAATTTATTAATGTCAAAATCTACCCCGAAAATGTTAAAGTTATATTTTGGCGCGCATTCAGTAAACGTTCGGACAATGTGACGTTTGAAACCAACCAAACTTGTAACTGGTAAGTAACCAGTGCCAGTGGAAATCGCTTGAGTATTAGAATAAAAATTTGTTTACAACAACATTCATTTATAAGACACACAAAATATAAAACTTGTCTAGATATATGCCCAAACACAAGTCTTTCTTCGCACATTTTACAGATCGGGATGTAATATTTCCATGATTATTATAAAAACGGAATTGTTTATCATTTTGAACGTCTTTTTATCACGTATTAAATAAGTAAAATATAATTTGTTCACTGATTCAGATGCGGATATTAAATCTCGTCAACTATTATTTGAAACATTTTTCTCTAAAATGATTAAGGAACCAGTAATTTGCACAAGTATTATTTAGCATGTATACCAGCCTGAATAAAGTTGTTCTTACTGTGTATTTTGATTCTAATACAGTTGCTAATAATTAAATAAGACACATTTCAACAGTCCCTTTAAAATAAACAAATCGCGTATTCAGCATAACCCTAGGCAGTTGTTTTCACGTGACAGTAATTTTACAATCTGATTTATGAAAAGGGCTGAAGGAATATTAGAAGAAATATGTACAATGAAACACTAAGTTACACTCGCATTCAGGGTCATCTCGTGTCGTGGGTCAGTCACTCGCTCAGATACAACACAGAGTTCAGTCCGCGCGGGGCTTTGGCGACGACGTCATGCGTTGAGGTGCGGCGGGGGCCGCGTGGTTACCTCAGGAAGGCGGCGTGCGCCTCGGCGGGCGTCGACATCTGCAGCAGGGTGATGATGCCGCACACGGCTACTAGGCACACGCACGGGCAGAAGGTGGACGCGCAGCCTCCGCCAGCAGCTGAAACAGACAATTTCATCAAATATGCTGTGAAATTCTATGGCCGTGTTCGAAGTAGCCTTTTGACATTTAGGGTTTAGGAATTATAGAAAAAATTAGGAATTCAGATAAATACAACTTCGAATAGTGCTTTACTAACGACATCTTTAGTCTGTAGGTAGAATCGTTTGAGAAACAAAGTGTAGATCTTAACCTATGTTTATATAATAAATATGAATAGTTATGGAAGGAGTTATAATAAAGAAAAAGCCTCTAAACTTCAAATAAACACCAAAAATTATTCTTGTTTGTGTGTAACGCGCATGATCGTTAATTTAGTGTTTACGAACTTCAAGGCGTAGTGTGCTCTTGCAATTCCTAAAATCTAATAGCTGAAACCCTAAATTATGACGTCATTTAGGGCATATAAATTTAGGATTTGGTATTTAGGGTAATCAAAGTGACACTTCGAACACGGCCTATGACAAGCACAAATATTAAATCTAACTTAGAAGAATTGTATCTCGACTGGATGTTTCATAAAAGGCAAATTATTGGCAAAGCAGCGAAATTAATTAATTTAACGTTTCCACTACAATTCAGCCTTCATCAGGGTGGTAACTGGTTATTAAAAAATATCGTTTTTTTTTTATTTGACACAAATCTGTTAAAATACACATGTGACTTGACAGTCATCAACTGATGATGACGACAGATTTCTGTAAAATAATTTTTACCTCTCGCTACGTTCTGTAATATAGGAATCATGCTAAAATTCGGTAGTGAGTTTT
Organism: Poecilus cupreus; assembly: GCA_963942605.1. NCBI lineage: Eukaryota > Metazoa > Arthropoda > Insecta > Coleoptera > Carabidae > Poecilus > Poecilus cupreus. Next base: position 6,058,985 of record OZ012714.1, on the reverse strand, counting down.
AAGTGGATGGACGATGATGTCGGTGTGTGTGTAAGTCTGTGTGGATCTCTGGAGTTACGGTTTCTCAAAAACTACTAAACTGAAAATTTTGATATTTTGTAAATATGAATTGTATCCTCTTTGGAAGAGCTGATTAGTTTTTGATGATAATGACCGGAAGTAGTGGCAGTTTACTTGAGGCCCTATCAAGTTATTTCGAAATATCTCAGTAAATTCTGGTTAAATAACAATTTTTGTTATTAGAATAATATTTCAAATATTATTATCTACAATTGTTGTTTGAAATACAATACGTTAAAGAAAATTATATTTTGAGAACAACGCTTGAAAAATGTCTATTTTTGACATAGGTAAAACTAAAAAATTTTGAAGGGAAGAACATTTGAAAGTGGTGGTCCGTGATCCTGCATCATTTAATAAGAAATCTATGGCGGGAGATATTGTGGTTTCCACAACAGATTTTTACATTATACATACACTTTACTTTTTAATAATCATTTATAACCCTGATGAAGGCTGAATTGCATTCGAAATATTAGTGTTTTTATTGGATTTTTTAAATTGACTGCTTCTCCTAAATTTGCCTTTTATTAAATCTAACCCCTAAGCCTGAAAGTACGAGATTAAAGAAAAATCTAAATATGTAGGGTTGTGTGTTCACATTTTTGAATTCTGAACCACTTTTGTATTTACACGTTTGCTGTAAAGTGAATAGGTTAAAATATACAGCAATACAGGCTGTTCTGAAAAGTGGTAATAAGCAATAAGCTTCAGGTAAAACAATTCTTTGATAAATACTGAGTAGACAATTATAATGCAAAAGATTTGTACGGCCCTTATCAAACAATTGTTACAGTAGTCATCATAATTATGTTTCATTTATTATGCAATAAAATTTAAAAAATACGTCTGATGAAGAGTTAAAAACTTACAGTATTGGTATTAAACGATTTGTTACATCAACGCAATTTTACACAATCCTTCTTGAAAGTAAACAGCAATAATATTTCAAAAAAAAAGTTTAAAAATTTCGTTTTGATTCTAATGGCATATTTACAAGTTTGATGGCTTCGTATGGCGTACAAAATTTTTGCATTAAGATTGTCGATTCAGAATTAATCAAAGAATCATTCTATCTAAAGCGTATCACCACTTTTTCGAACAGTCTGTATAATAAAAAATAGCACTGAAACCCCTATATTTTATCGATGTACCAGTAACTGTATTGGTAATGGTAGTCTAGTACAGCGCTGTTCAACTTTTAGCCCGCGGGCTATTTTTTCTTTAGCAAACCTTTCGGGGACAAATAAGAAAAGGTTAATGAAATGTTTCGATTGAAGTAAATAACCAAATAAATATATTAGTTGGAATACAGATATTTATTAAAAAAAAATTGTAAAACAACTCACGGGCCGCCAATTGAACAGCGCTGATCTAGTAGTTTTATTAATTATGAATGAAAGCTTTGTGAAAATAAATTGATATTTTAGAGAATATACGTATTTATAGCAGTATCAGAATTATGTATATTTTAAAAACATTGCAGCTATATATTTTTTGTAATATAATAAATTTATTACCCGCACAAATAATGAACATATATTTCACTTTGAAAAAAAATTGTACAACAAAAAATGTTTCAGTAAATTGCAGTATTGCACTGTTACAAAAGTGAAAATATTGAAATGAATAATAAAGCATATTTCCAACACCCAACGGTATCCGCTAACATTTAAATAAACTTTTTACAAATGTATAACTACATTCATATATACATTTAGCGGTGATAATGAACGCGATTCTCTCGGTGCGTGTTTTTATTTTGTAAAAGGAAGACTACAAAAATAAACGAGTCCCAAGTAAAGTTGGCTCGTTTAAATTTTAAACGAAGCAGTTAGTTTCAGGACAGATAAATATCTGTAATATGTGCTCGCCCGACGTGTATCAGATAAGAATTAATGGACTCTCTGAATTACTAAAACGCAGTAAAATGTAAAATGTTTATTCCAAATACATATATTGTGCACTTACGTACGACAATGACGTTATTAAAATTGTAGATATTTCAAGAAAACATTATGTATTTTCTGTTCCTCACTACATATTATTGATATTATAAATGTAAATAGAATTTTAATACTTTGAGAAAACTGATAAATTCAGTTGTTTTAAAATAGTTGAAATATGCAGTACATACAACTGATGTTCTCAATTATACCTAGTATAACTGAAATTCTCAGTTAAATTGATTGAATAATTTACTACTACTACCTTTTTTACTAAAATTTTAACTAATTCGATTTCTCTGTGTGCATTTACATTAATGTATTTGAAATGAAACTATACACTCTCAAATACATTACAATCTTCTAAGAAACTTACAAACAAATAATACAATACTGCAATAAATAATTCTAAAGTTGTTTTCTGAAATGTAAAATATTAATTTTATTTGATTGACATATTGTAAAATACTAATATTTAGGTAACGAAATTGCAAGCATTTATAATTTTGAATAACTTTTATATTAACATTTTTGCTGTAAAGGGAATAGATAAAAAGGTACAGCAATATAAAAAAAAATAGTAATAGCATTGAAATCCCTATACGCTACATTTAAATTCTTCACCCGGTATATTCCGATCGATGTAACTTGGCGAATTGAAGTAATTTAGAATTTCTCTGCGGTAATATTATAAAAAAGAAAAATTTATTTCTTATGCAAAAAAAAGAGTAAGAAATGCAGATCAAAAAAATACTAGTGACGTAGGTAAAATAAATAAATGACCGGTCAATTTACGTGAATTATTATTTAAATACAACCTTCAAAACTAAGATTGACATAACGTTCGTAAAATTATTATTGAATTATTTAATTATTGTTAATAATTTAGTGTCAGTGTGTCCTCTTAAGACCAATATGGGAAAATGAAAATGTTAATATGGAAGAATTATAAAAAGATCAAGATTGAAATCAAATAAAAGCCGAATGCATATTTTATATAAAAAAAAATATCACATTTAATTTATATCATAATAGTTATATATGTATCTAAAACGAAAAGTAAAACTTAAGGTACTAGCAAGTTGTCGGAATTACTTCTTTGATCTCAAGCTATATTGCACTTAATTTTGACAAAACTGCATTCCTTTTACTCGTCAAATTACTTTATCCGAACCAAACAAACTATACTCTTTGAAAAACTTTTCAAGTTATCAGAAAAATCCCGTATAAATTAAAATTTATAGTATGAAAAAAATATGGTTGGATGTTATTAGCAGAAGCTGGCAGAACACTTTATGAAATGAAAGCAATTAAGAGTATCATGAATTTGTGAACAGTGTTAAAACAGTCCTCGTTCCGGTCCACTCTGAAATTACTTGCAGGGAAATAATTAAACTGGACCCCCGAATTACCCGCACGAACATCTAATAGATTTTTGTCCAAATGACCATGAAAGGTGTTATCAAAATGTCATTACTCAGATGATCGATACAATTACACAAATAGGACGAGGAGAATTTGTAATCCATAGGCTTAGGAGGCGGAAGTTAATAGCGGGGACACGAACTTAATGAAAATAAATGAGGTTTTGTGCTTCCAGTGTTGCCAACACGCGCGGGCGTCACTTCCGCTCTAACATCGAGTGGGCAACGATAATACTGTCATTTGTCAATTTGTCCAATGATTTGCACCCCTATTGACTCGCATTATTTATTATCATTATTTGGTTTTTAGCAATGCAGAGTGCAACCACGGTCACGTGATGTGATTTACTAAAATGCGGATATTAATGAGTTTTATAACCGACATCAAGCACAACTGGATGCAATATAATATAATGCCCTTTTTCATATTATGTATTGCTACCCAAATATATACATAGTTAGGCATTAAATCATTTACTTGGTTATTGCGTCATTGGTTTAAATATAAAATATATTGTTGATGTGACATCACATCTATGATTCCATTCCATGTTCATGTTCACTTTAGTGACTAGTGCATAGTACTGTATCGTTCGAAAGATATAACGCGCATAATTTTATACGCCGTTGAACTTGGTCGTTATTCATTTGCCAAGTGGATTCGCGTTTCGCCGCCGCGTCTTAGTTACACACGAACGTCAGGGAAGCTGCGTGCGGAACAAAAACGACACGACACGACGGAATGTTAAAACAATTCATATTTACAGACGGACTGACGATCCAACACTGGTCTGAAATGAAATTCTTTGCAGCGAGTCACAGTACGTATTTTTTCAACCTGTGTTTTGATGTTGAATTTTATCATCGTTTTTAACGCTGGTTGAAGAATGCTTTTATTCAAATACCGATGTGACCGTTTGATGTTGAATTTTGCTGCTCTTTACTTCATATTACAAAAGTAGTAGATATTTGCAAATATCTACATCGATTATTTGATTTAATCGTTTATCCGAACATATTTCGAATAGCGATTTAAATGTTTTATTTAGACTTAATTGGAATAAACATTTGTTCAAGTAATCAAATAGTTATTTACTTTACTAGTGGCCAAAGTAAGGAATTGCCAGTGCCCGTTCCACTATTACTATATTTCGGTGGTATAGTATGAATCATTAGACTTACAGTTAAAGTGAAAGTGATTGTCAGTAATTTATTAAAGGGAAAATTTACATTGTGGGAATTTTCCCTTCGTCTGTGCGGCTAAAGAACTCACACTTTTACTTCTGTCATGGCTCACTCCCACATTAATAATAATCAATTATAATAAAAGAAACATTTCAATTTCAAACAAATATCAAATTTATTTTAATTACTTTAGTACTTCAAAAATTTCATTTAATTATTATTTTTAATTATTGCAAATTAATCCTATGTTTCAATAAGTTAAAAAAGATTTCAGAACTCATAATTATGATTGAAAATTTGCCAAAATTTATGCCAAAAATCTTTTAATTTTTCCCCATTATTAAATGGAAGTATTCGTACCAATAGCTCAATAAACACTTTTATCCAACACCTCTCAATAAATGCTCTATAACTATGGCGATTTTAAACAAGCAAAGTAACAGATTATCCACTAGTGGGTATAATTTTGAGGAAAGCCACTAGTGAGTATTTTTTTATTTATAACAATAATAATAACACACAACACCTTGGCAACTACTTCGATTGACATTTTAATTTAAAAATTTAAAGCATATGTCACTGTCAAATAATATTTCTTTAATAAATATTTCATTTATTAAGAAGTGTTGGATAAAACGTTATACTTCACACGTGGGCAAAGTGGAATTACCCACTCGATAAAATTATCTCACTCAGCCTTCGGCTTCGTGAGCTAAAATTTCTCTCGTGGGTAATTCCTTACTTTGCCCACTTGTAAAGTAAATAACTATAATACATTGCTGTCAATCACTATAACTGTTTCTATGGTTCCTATGTTTGCTGATTTAAAAAAATCTCGATATATAATAAAAATAACCAATGCAGGTTAACGTTATTGTTGGTGACGAAAAAGACTGTTATGGTTCTAGTATTACGTTTGAAGTGAGATTATTTAACTAGAAATTCTGCCTGTACTAAATAATAAAATAAAGTTTAGAGTTTTGTTCTTAAAAATAAAAAACTGTATCAAAGGTTTTTTTTTAAATAATGTATTTATGAAGTTCTATAATGAAGACAAATAATCTATGAACACTTGCAAATTTACATTCTTGAATTATTGTTAAACTGATTCAATAAGAATAAATAGTTCACAAACAATGAACATCCTATAAATATATTGGTTTATTACATTCATCTACAACTTCAATTTATTGATCCTGTTCATTGAACGACAATAGAAATAAAAGAAAATATGTCTGCCTCAACACATTTTACTGCCTATTTTATATGGTTGCGTTTATATCCAGCACGCTTCAGTGTGATATATTGTCACAAGTCATTCCATTTTATGATGTTTAAATACAAATATGTTGAAATCATATACTGCTGTTAGGTACGAATGCTATTTATATTTTATTGGACTATTATTCCCATTGAATATTATTGTTTATCATATGTTCGCTTATACATCACTCAGGGAATGTATAAATTATGATGAAATGAAAATTAGTAATAAATCATTTTAACTTTTGAAAACATTTTATACTTACCCACTATAAATGCTATGCCAAGTTTTCATATTCTATATTTGTAAACCTTTACTAGTATTTTTCCATTATGTCTGTGTTTGTTTGTCCTTTTCGTTTGTTCCATGACATACATCTGCTATTTAAGGTCCGTTTCCTTGTGTCGTGTCTGTGATTGTCTAGTCCAGTGCTATTGTTTTTGGGATGATATATCATGTAAATTAAAATACTCTTTAAGTGCGGTTACCAGCCGTTAAGTCACGGCTCCCAATGATGTTAGTGGATGGGAAAATACAAGAAGAAAATTCAAATACCAACTGTGTGTTGTGGGTTTAAAACTGAGGATATCATGACCACAGTCCGATGCGGTCACTAAAATATAATAATACTGGAACGCTAACATTAAAAAGTGAGCCGAAATAAATATTCAGTTGTTGGGCTACCTGTCTTTTTTTATAGTCCGTTTAGAATATTTAAAAGAAAATAACATTCAATTATTTTGAAATACAATGTTTTATATAAAAATTAAATAATTAAAAAGTAGGAATGAGTTCAAATCAAATAGCTATTATGTATGAGAATTTAAAGGAATTTGCATTTACTTTTTTTTTATTGGTACGGCTTCAACTGCTTTGCCAGGGTCTTAGGGTGATATGAAGATGGAAGTGTTTGCGCTGTACTCAGCAGCAGACACTGTTTAGTGCCAGTCCAGTTCTGGAATCGAACCCGAGACCTTTGGGTCCGTAGCATTTACAATAATTGAACAATGCACTGTTAAATATTATTATTTATCACGTTTGAACAAGAGTGTGGAACATTTGAGAATAAGAGAGAGTAATAAATCAGTCTGTCAAAGATATTTCAGTGGAGCGCCACAAGTTTACTCAGGGATACTCGAAAAGACTAAATTCGATAGACGATAGAGGTTATTTAAACATGAATATGTTCATCATGTTATTGACGAAATGGCAGCGAATCGCAGTATTATGGTACTTTGTTTACCGCCCTGTCACTGTGACCTTAATCCAACTGAAAAAGTATAGGCTCAAGTGAAGGGTGAAGTAGCGCGTAACACCTACACTTTTAAATTAAATAATGCTGTAGAAAATAATAACAGTTGACTGTATCCCCGACTATTATAAAAAAAACTTTAATATAATATTATAAATACATAAACAGATCACTCTGAAAAATTATACCAACGTGTATATTTCGGTCCAAAAGGAATTATCAGAACATTTATAGCGGTGTTTCTATTGTTCGAGAAGTTTCGTCACAAATATAGGGAGAGCGTTATTCTATGAGTTATACCTTATTTTTCTGTTGGAATTTTTTACCGCATAGCTGACAAAAAAAAACCATTTTTACTCTGGCAAATTTTGATTTATTGCTCTCTCATTATTAAATGGAAGTATTCGTACCAATCGCTCAACAAACACATGGTAACCGTTCTACAAACTAGTGTTAGACAAAGAGGATGGTTCTAAAAAATCTATCTGTCTAAGCGGGCATTTCACGATGAAGTTTTTCTTTTCAAGTGATTTTAAAATGACATTTGATAGCTAATTCGCCTCTTGCAAAATATGCGGATAGATGGTAATGCGATAAAGCAGCAATGTGCAAGTATACTACTAAATTTTTTAGGAAATTTCAAGAAAAATTACCGCCTATTCTTTTTATCGATTTATCTTACACTTACGGCATTGTGCGAGAGAGAAAACTTTTTAATGTCACTTGAAAAGAAACACTTCATCGTGTAATGCACGCTTTAGGCTCGTTTTCACTTCCATAAAAACCTACAAGTTAGCGTTCCAGTATTAGTATATTTAAGTGAGAACAATGGCCATACTATTAAAAAAAAAACACACAGCTATTTTGAGAAAATGTAACATATGGTGTGATCAACACCATCTCTTTATTAAATAGTTATTTGTATTAGGTACTAGTGCAGAAACTGCACTTTTACGAGTGCAAGTTTATTTCGACAGGCGTGCCGAAGGCAAGGCTAGCAAATTACGAGCACTCGAAAAATAGTTTCTGGAAGTGTGATACACATTATTTTTGTGTCGATTTTGTAATAAATTTATTAAATAAAATTATTAATTTATTTGTTAAATGCAAAATATTATAAATTTTTTATGTTGGTAATATCAGATCATTCGCAAATAAGGATACGAAGGATTTATAACTATAAACAATAATTTGTATTCTTTGACAAATTCGGTCGTTGATATTTATTTATTGATTGTGTACTGTAACTGAAAATATAATTATAATTACTTACATTAGAGCTTACAATTAACAATTTAGCCCTAAAATTGATGGAAATCTCTAACCTCCAAGTACTCAAACCTGAACAAAACCAACGAACAAAATTGATAGCCAGTTGACACCAACCCTAATCTTACAAAGTTCCTAGTTTTGCTGACCTAGTTCTGAAACCAAGCAATTTATGGACGATTTTGAGATGTGTAAAACTTGTGTTTTGTACGGAGGTACAAAAATATGAAACATACCTTGCACACGATCAGCTCTCGAGTTGCTAGGTGGCACCGTCTCACGAGACTCCAACACAGGAGCCTTCTGCGGCCGGTCGCCCTCCACGCTCTCCTCGTTGCTGCGCCAGTACACGGTGGCGATGGTGGCCAGACACTTGAGCTTCATGTCGCCGCGCTTGAAATGCTTGGGTCGAACACGGAACTCCAGCCCCAGGATAGCAGTCTCCAGGCCTTCACGCCCTGTGATGATGGTTTCCGGGCCACGCAGGAAGCTTGGGTCCGCCTGGTGGAAAGGAAGATAATGTTAACACTAAGTATAAATTTATGAGAACCTGACTTATCGAATTTGAAAGAAAAGTAGTCTTGCTTCACGATTATTTTTTAAATAATACGACCGGTTTCGAACCTTTAAAAGTTATTCATCGGGTTTTATGTATTTTACTGAGCTCATACAATTTGATAAAAATATGTAGAGGAACTTACATTAAACGAAAGTACAGGATCTTAAATTTTCAGTTACTACCACAATGGCTGGTACTACAGTTCTGTTTTTGGGTATTTTAAGAGAAGTGTTTTAGCCTTGTACAATGTTTTAAATTTACTTCATAAAATAAATGCTTCGAATAGAAGTTACAGAAAAATATATTATCTACCACTTATATGATGTATTTTTTAATAAAACACCCAAAAACAGAGCTCGTATGGTACCAGCTAAGATATATTATCTCAAAACTGAAACAATGCTTCTTCAATTAAATTTTTAAAAACATATTTTAGGCTGCACTGATAGACAAAATGGAACAGAAACTTAAGAATAACTTCTCTGGTATACTATACAAAATTAATATTACTTATCGACGTTAGTACGTTAGTGAATTTGAGGTTATATTGAATTGAATGATACTTATCCGAACAGATGTAATTAATAAAAGTTGTTAGAAATTAGGATTGATTGGAAGGACTGTCCATGGTGGTAATAGTGACAATAGTTCTTCTAAATTAAATGTTATGACTGAAATAAAATAAATAATACCTAAGCAACGTAAGCTGAAGTTGTGACGTGCTGATCATAAAGGTTACTGCCACAAGCTAGGATTTTGGTATTTTACCTGCACTGCATCTGAATTATATCAACGACCAACCTACTTATATACAACATATTGACGGCCTGATACATTTCTCGTTGTAATGTCAATGCGAATGCAAGATGGTTTAGCCTATGCCTATGGCAGGATCAATATATTTATTAGAATTATCAGTAGCTCAAAAGAAAACAGCTAGTTGACAACGCACATTTTAGGTTAGAAACAGCACTGCCTTTCCGAAAAATGCAAATCAAAATGAACCATTATCAAGTACGAAACACAAATTACACCGCTAACAAATTGAACTACTGATTAATAAAATATGATATGGACATTAAGTAATGATAATTTATAAACAATATTGTTCCAGTTTTTCTTCAAGAGTAAATATGTTTAGTTGAATTATTGGAGATATACGAGTAATCTAGGTTACCGCTGTCTGTATCAAGATCGAATTCACGCCGCAGGGAATAAATTATTGTGATGTCAAACTGATTGATTTATCGTAATAAATTGACGACTGAGAGTTTATGATGAATATGTTATGGATAATTTTACGTTCAACGTATTAACTCGATTGTACGTATAATGGATCTATTTTAGTTCCGTGTCCATTCGATTATATAATTTACTATGATTACATTGTATTCAATATTAACCAATCCTTCATATGAACTAAACTGAATATGAATAAAAATATAGACAGTATATAAATATAAAGTTTGTATATGTGGCAATATCCATTTGTTGTGACATTAATTTTTTAAATATACATATCGAGAGTATATTTCAGCATGAAACAGGATTTTTTTATAACCATGACTGGTACCACGATCTATGTTTTTGGGTATTTTAAGAGAAACATTTTAGCCTCGGTTTTAGCGCTGTACAATGTTCTCAAATTATTTTATAAAAAAACAGCTTCGAATAAATTCTAGAGAAATATATAATCTATCACTTTATTTGAAGTATTTTTTGTAAATAATTTTAGATTGTAGCCTTTTTGAACTTTACCGCTCTACTTACATCTTACGAGGTTGTTACTTGACGGCTGGTAACCGCAATTCGAGCGTTAAATATCACTCCGAATTATGCGATGGCAGAGTATTACTCAAAATGGCGCTATGATATATTTATTTATTAAACTTAACAACATTTACAAAGATCGTCATGATATTAAAATTAATAAGCATAATACTTAAATATAAATATTGAGTTTTGTAGATTTCATCTTAGATATGGGGCTATTCACCCTAATTAATGAAAGTAGCAAAGAAAATTAAATACACTCGTGTACAGTTTTCGTTTGTACTTATCGTATTTTGATTTACTAACTGTATAATTACTATTAAAAGTTTGCGAGCAAATTTAAGTGGTAGTAACGGAAACGAATCGCGTTTGTCAAAATATCTAAAATTAAGCACAAGGCTGCGATAGCATCAGCTACAAGATCTAGATGTAGATGCCGGAACGCTATATTACAATTCACTGACGTCACAAGTACGGAAATGTCACAGAAAGGTCAATCTGACCTCCGAAACAATGTCGACTGGAACTATGGAAGTCATGGAACCGCTCGTGCATTCATAATAAATATACTACCGTTGTTCACGATACTTCTTGTTAAATAACCATGTTAAATTGTAGCAGTTGGAGTTTGAAAACTTACAGGTTCGCCATTGATGAACCAGTTCAACTGGGCTGCAGGCTTGGATCTCCCGGACGTGCAGTTCACTCGGACGGTGTCTCCGATTTGGTAGCGAGGCTTTCCACCGCTTATTGTTGGGCCGGATTCAGGGAGAGCTAGAAAATAAACACGTTTACATTAGTTGTTATACTAATTATTTGTTTTGGAATAGAAATAAAAATAAACTCAGTTTGTTTGTGTTTATAGTTATGTAATCATTGCAATATTTAGGAACATATACAAGGTTGCTAAAACCATCAAAATTCCCTAAAGTAATGAATAGAGAAACAAATTTCGAGGAAGAAAACTTTCGAATAAGAATATATTTGTCATACACACAAGTGAACAACAAATTGTTTGTGATATACGAGGGTTGTCCGTAAAATAAGGTCTCCAATTTTTTTTTACAAAGAAAAACAGGTTTATTTGCAATGAGTTATACATTGTTGAAAAGCCTGGGCTTTGTACTATTTCTCTACATAATCTATACTAAAAATGATAAATCGATCGCAACGGGGATTATGTAGATGTCAATTGTAATTAAATAAATGTAAGTAAAGTACTAGCACTGAGCAGTTACTTTCCTATGTCATATAATCTTCTATCACTAAAATTTATTGAATATCTTTGTACAGATAGATTGCAAAAATGAATGGGATTAAAAAAAAACAAAACTAGAACAGAGCAAATGAACAAAGAAGATAACTCGAAAGATAACATTCTATGACTGTTAAAAAGTTTGTTAGATATTTTTAATCTACACAAAAGAAAATTGAATTCTAAAACCTATAGCTGAGAACTAATTATTAGATAAAATCAACCACTTAAGTATTAAAATATGTATATACAAAAATCAATATACGTATTTTTCTTTTTTGAATTAAGATTCAATCTTTTTCACTGGCTTCGTTGAAAAAAGTTATGTAACTGGTCCCGTGGTTTTCGATATACATATATGAATTTTTTTTATTAATTATATTTTATGACTAAAAGTTTTGATTTTATTTTATTAAATTCCTACAGCAAAAATTTAATATGAAGAACTATTCTTTTTTAATGTTCGCAAATAATTTTTGACGAAATACATTGAAAATATAATGCGGGAGTAATAAATAATTTGCAATTTTGCATTTCAGTTAAATATCATACATTACTTCACGATTATGTATTAATATATTTGATGCATTCTATAATGTTAAAGCGTATTATTTATTAAGAGATTCAATTATGTCTACAAATTCCGTATTACTGAAATATTGGGCAAGCTGAGGATATAAGCTGCATTATCTGAAAATGTCAACAATTAAGAAACTAAACACGATTATATGCTCAGCAATTATTTACAAGACATTTTGGTATTTTTTCCGAAAATACATCTTATAAACTGGGGAGTTTACCGAATAGTGAACTACATAATTTAATATATGTATCTTCATAATTTCTGATTGTGGAAGGTCTGGTTACCAGCTTCCCAGCAGTCATCAAATAACGTCTCCAAAGATTACCTCCGTGTGAAATTCTACTGCTACAATCTTCTTACAACTGATTAGTGTTAGTGATTGAGTTAGAAACGCCTGTTTTCGTGAATAGCCTAAAGCAGATCGATAGAATCGGTGAAGATAACAAAGCGCTGGCGTGAAAAACTTATTAAGCCAACACATCTCGTCAGTGTTAGGGAAGAAATAGAAATAGAAGCGCGAGATGCGACTAGAAGAGCAATAGCCGTCCTTCTCCCGCCGACAGGCTGACGTAAATGAATGCGACGCTGGTCCAGCGTCGGTACAATCGCAATAAATTGCAAGTACTGAACCGGAAACAGGCGAACAAAACACTCGCGGCCCGCAACGCCAACAAAAACACAACAGCGTTCTCTATGGACATCGTCACGGAACGGGACCGCGCAGAAGGGGGAGGACGAGGAGGAAGCCATGCGGTGGCTTGGCCATGGCCATATTCGCCGGACGAAATCCACCAGCCACGACACCGATCCGGATCCAAATGAAAAACATCGGCGAGCAAAAAACGAGAAACTTGATCAGCGACCAGCCAGCAAACCTTCGGCTAATACGCTTCGCCGGTAATTCAGTTAGCGGGGAAGAAAAGACGCGGAACACGGAATGGGCAGAGTGAGCCGCGGAAACAAATGATTTACAAACAACGGCGGAAACTCTTCGAGCGCCCGCCGGCGGATAAACAAATGAAATTGAAATGAGAAAATGCTGCTCGAACTACAAACCAAGCTAGCACGAGCACCAACAGCTACAGCGAAACAACGCCCAACGCCCTGCGCTCGGTCAACGCTACTGCTGCCTTCACTTTATTCCAAATTCTAATACAACTTGCGCCCTAATTTTTTGCTACACATCATCCTACCTTTAATATCTTACTTATAATTTAAACGTATTTTCTTAGTAACTATTATTAGGTATTCATTGTAATGAAAAGGATGCGATGATCGATTGAGGAAATTTGGGAAGAATGAAAGGCGGGCTTGAAGTCAATTATTTATTTATATGTTTTAGCCCTTCCTTTGATGTAGTTCCTTTGTTAAGCTCCAGAATTGTTTTAGAGAAGATCTATTTATTTGTCTATTCCGTGTGTCCCACGTAAATATTGGCATAGGCAGTTAACATGTAAAATCAGTTTTTTGTAAATAAAAAGTGTCCGGCAAAAAATAATGCATTCAGATTTTATATCACAATCTTATTAAATACATCTAATAATAAAAATGGAGTTAGCGCTAATCCCTTTTGTGAAGCTGCTTGTAAGGAACTTTCATGTAAGAAATAATTACAAAATTATATAAATGTAGATTTACAATTACAACTATGCCATCAGTGACTACTAATTGCAATCTACGATATTACAGTATTATTTTAGGTTGTCAATAGATACGTTAACTAATTCGCAAATATATTCTACTGGTATCTAAATTTTAAATACAATAAAATACAATTCGACAAAACAACATGTTGCTGTGATGGCAGCACAATCTAGTGAAATATGCAACAGGGGCGAACCGGTAACTGGTAACGCGGTAACGATATAACGATAACCGGGTTACTGGTGGTGACACGAGAAATGCGGAGCCCGACTGCAACGAGAAATCGTATTCGCGTTCAGTGGCATCCGTAAAGAACATTAAACGAGTCGGACAAATAGAGAAGTCAAAAGCGTAGATTTAAACGTAGTAACTCGGAAGCATTGCGGAATTATGCGAAAAACAAAAGCCGGGGAGGAAATATGATTGCGTTGTACTTGTCACGATGCATGCACAAATAATTGCATTAGAATTTTTTGTAGTTATATCGACGAGAACATATTTTCCATTAATCAACATTGAGAAACTCCTTAGCTATATGTCTATCACTATCACAGCGATGATAGAAACAAATGAAATTAACACCTTGTTTTGGTCCGTTACTAAGGATTTTTTTAATTGACAGCTAGTTGTAATTTTGTAATTTAAACTATCGTATTTGTAGTTATAAATGTCCATTTTAATACATCAAAACTTAGATTAGTACACCCGATGTGTTGCGTTCAGTAAAATTAGGATGCGTTCTCGTTCTAAATCCGTTTCACGACAAATAATTATTCATTACATTCTCTGATTAAATATAAGCTCGAGATATGATTAATTATCGAAGACATTGCTCGTAAAATCGAAGCAGCACTCAAAAATATCATCGATGATAATCATTTCACTTTACCTACTTCTGAAAATACTTTCAGATCATTTTAGTTAAAAGAAAACTTTCTTAGGGCAGTTTCGAATTTTGGTGTTTATTTTAATCTTTTTTTTTTAAATCACAAATGCTTGCGGAAAAATTTGTTTGCCATATTTATCAAGAAACTCAATATTGCCATTGCGCTTAAAGATGAAATCAAATATAAATTATATTCATCAATTACATTCCAAAAAATGTGAAACTTCCTAAAATACGTCTGACAGGTAAAATTGATTTCCCTGTTCTAAAAATAGCACAAGATCATAGAAAAAATAAAAATAATGAATGTCAAGTAATTATAATACAAATAATAGAAAAGGTATTCAGTCATCGTAAGTGCTTTTCAAATTCTAAATATACTTATACATAAACTGTTTGATATGCTATTATTTGTGTTGTACATTTGGTGGTGAAAATAAACAGAATTTATCGTTTCATTTTGTTCGATATGGTAAACCAAAATAATAGAAAACAAAAGACTTGAATCAATGAATTGAAACATTTCAAAAGATATTTCCGGAATCTAATTTTAAAGATAAATAAATAAAACAATTACACAAATTACTAACGAAAACAAACATTTGAAATATTCTTAAAATACACAATTTTTTTTAATCTAAATATTATTGCTACTAACCCAAAATATTTTTGCAGTTGATTCTATATTTGAAATAATTTATTGTAAAGCCTGTTTTATATTATAAGTTTCGTCAAAATCGGTCAAACCGTTCAAGAGAAAAAGAATTACAAACACACGCACCCTGGAATTTTATACATAAAGATGTAGATCCGGATCCAATTTTGATTCAAGTTTCATGCTAAACCTGCGCACTTAACTCATATTCCGTGTTTACCAACCTAACCGCAATCTTATCTGCTATTCGATTTTGTTTGACGTTTATATTTTAATGATATTTAATTATTTTTCATTTTATGTATTGTTCTATTCATTTTAAAAACACAACACTCAAAACGTCACATCCTTGATTAAAACTGTTTTTTGTTGTTGGATTGGCAGCATTACTTGACGAATAACCTTGTAAGTTCTACAAAAGATAGTTGTTATTCTAAACAAAGAAGTTTCTAACATCTAGTTCAAGTTTCTAGCCAAAAAAAAAAAATAATGTAAAACAGGCTTTACGTTATTGTAAATTTTTTGTTCGAGAGTTATTGTACAAACATTAATCTATCCACAAACACATACCCGTTGTTGAAAAAATAGTTGAAATGGATTCAGTGTGTGGTGCCCTAATAAATAAACACAGAATTTTTCCTAATCTGAGTCAACAATAATTAAAAAAGATATAAATTTACAAAACAATAAGTTCTAAAAAAAGAAAAATATTTCACCAGCACTTTCATCTGTTGCCAACCAAAAAAATCGAAACGAAGTTAATCAAGTTCCACATCTTCGTCTCGGTCTCTCTCTGACCTATCGGGGAGGCACAGGCCACGGCACTCCGAGGGTTTGAGTTGAGGGTTTAAGTGACCTTTCCGCCGTGAGGGTCAACCCTGCTATGAGTGATGTCCTTTTAAAGTGGCCACTGTGCTCAATAAGCGCTGAGCACTCAATATCGAAGTAGCGGCGGCGGCGACCGAAGCAGGTAATACTGTCAGCACTTTTTTTAAAACATTGCCTCAGATGTCTGTGAGATAAATACGACTTGGGAAAACTAAAGGATTTCGGGAAACGTGTGAAGTTTTATTGGATAACGTGTTGATGAATTATTGTCTGCAAATGCATTCTTGACAGTAGTTTGATGTCATCGCATATTCATTACATATTCCGTGTAGTCCATCGGTCTGTATTTTTTATTTTACTCGAAAATTGCTCGAACAAGATTTATTTTAAATTAAAATATGTATCTGCAGTATAATTTTTTTACCGGTTGTTCCACTTTCGATTAGTGATATGACTTTAATTTTTTTTAATGGAACAACCTTTATATTTTTGCAAACTTTTCAAGATGTTTTATTTCTCTTTAAAACAGATATTTTTCACTACAGTCATAAAACGAGCACTTCACTACAAAAACTATTCATGTTTCTATTGTAACGTTTTGCTCGTCACACGGGTTCGATGCAGTTGAAAGAATAAGAATATACCTACAAAAGTTTTATTATAACTAACAAAAATGATTTATTTATTTCCACTTATTTAATTTATACTAAAACACTAAAAATTATATTTATTTTCAAAGGTATTATTTATTTCTACTCAGTATTCACATGTCGAATATTTATTTACACATACTAACGGTTTATCACAGACTGACGGTTTATAGAAGACTGTCCGTCGTTAGCCCGGCAACCCCTTATATACTTCTATATGGCGGGTTCCGTAATGTTATAGGCTTCTCCCGAAGCTACGAGAAACGGTACCTCGTACTGATCGGGCGTGAAGTCATTCCGATAGGTTTCAACAATTTTTTTTTAATTAATTTAATTATTACCATTGTGTATTTTGATGTTGTCGTTTTTCAATTGTGTTTTCAACCGATTTCAATCATTTTACAAATAATAATATCTAATTTCACTCACTTATAAAATAATATACTATTTTTCACTACCTATAGGTTCCCCCTCCACTAACAATTTTGGGGGCTATGACTTGACGGCTTGTAACCGCATTTCATACGCAAAAATATATCACCTACCGAGATCTGCGCAAGCAGAGTGCCACACCCTTAATGGGTAAAAGGCGTGATGATATATTTTTATATATATATATATATATATATATATATATATATATATATATATAATAATAATAATAAAAAATTTATGAAATAATGGAGGAAGGCATTTCACATTTGTGGGAAAAATTATTATTTGTAAAAGAAAAGTTGAAATATATAAAAGAATACATTTTTATCACGGCTTGATGAAAATAGCTCTGATTACAATAAACAACATTTGAAATTTTAAATTAATGTCAATGCTGAATTTGAACCCCAGTGAAATTGGGAATTTTAGAGCCAATTGTTTTAATATCTCATCAATTAAATGGCGCTAGTGATATCTGAAATCACAAAATGATTTTATACAATGGATAAAACTAGATAAGCCTCGTATTTATGATTAGACCAGGAGTAATCCCATTTTGAAAAGTTCAAAAACCGAAAATCGGTTTTACCAATTTATCAGCTATCATCACACATTAACTGGTTCCACATGTGTCGATATATCTCTCGTGTCTGATTGTAATTGCCGTTGAAACAAATGTAATCCAAAGCCGTGAAATGATACAAATATAATTGAAGCAGTCACGTTTTGCAGTGGCTTCGACACCGAGTCGAACATCGCTGAGCAGAAACACAATTCCGCTAACGAAATTATCTCAGCGCCAGCGACAAAAAACGTAGACGTTAATTCGTGTTAATGCCTATTTCCACTGCGAATATTCTCCGCGTCGAATACTGCTGGATATTCAATCTACTCTGGTACATTTATGATACTCCGCTTTTTTTTTTGTCGGCAGCAGAGAAACAGAGCCAAACAAATCAAATTACTAAATGCAGTTTCGATGTGCTTCAAATTATTTGTAATGAAAAATGAACCGGGAAGAATAAAATTACATGGAAATTGGGTCATTCAAAATAAGATAAGTAAAGCAGAAACAACTGCAAATGCATTCGCGACAGTCGACAGTCGTACGATGTCACGCAAATTATTACATTTATACTAAATGTGTATGCATTTTGTGTTGTTACTAAATAATAAATAAATAAAAATAAATATACTATCACGCCATTACCCATTTCTTGGTGTGGCACTCTGCTCAAAGAAAATCTCGATATTATGATATACTATTTTATAAGACAATGTTACAATTTTCATTATGTGATAGTTCGTTCACTATGAATTTTAGAACAAAAGTGCAAATACAAATAATGTTTAGAATCTAAAACTGCACCAAATGAGCCTAAATTTATTGATATAATACATTTCTGTCTTGAGATAGACGTAAAATAAAATGTACAATTTTTAGCTGTTTTTGAGTTAACAGATGACATTTGGCATAGTTTTAATGATTATTGACTTGTTATAGTTATTTACATTACAAGCAAAGTAAAACAGTTTCTACTGCTGAATGGAGGAAATGACCGGCGAGCCTGTCACCTCCTAGAAGCAGTGAAACAGTTACCTTGCTTGTATTATACAACATTTTACTTGTTACTCATTTGTAAAAAAAAAATTATAACCAAGTCCTGTCAGTTACACAAAATTGTTCTGTCAAAAATTATTTTGAATGATTTCGCATAAGCCTTGTAAGCATTACTGTGACAACGTGCATTGTTTACCTTGTTTATTAACTTGTAAAATTTTTACAATGCAGCTGTCAATTAGCAACTTATAAATAAAGATTAATTTTCAAAGGCAATAGAGCGCTTGGGTAAATGGTGTTTACAAGTGAGTAATAAGTAAAATTATTTCTCTCTGTAAAATGCCATAATGTAACACATCAATAAATTTAGACTCATTTGGTGCAGATTTTAATTCTGAACATTTTACTTATTTACACTTTTGCTAGAAAATTAATAGGTAAAAATTTAGAAGTCAGTAAAAATAAATAATCGGTTGAAATAAACAGTTGTTGTGCAAATAATAATTATTTGTTTAACTAGGCACAAAAATACCATATTTACAGCAGAGGCTGCCGTTTCATGGCCTCGGCTGCTAGCAGTTCGTAAAGTGTCACCATTAATGTCAATTGGCAAAAAATTTAATTATTAGTGTTTTTTATGTGTTGAATAAATAAATTAATTTTGATTGTTATAATTAAACTTTTATATTTTTTTTCAACTTCACCGAACTCGAGTAACGAGTAAAAGAATAGATACTTTGTTGTTGAGCCGAAACATACACTAAAAACTAGCTTTATATGTGATTAAATAACTTAATTTATCAAATAAATGATTGTACATTAATAACCATTAATTTAATTATTTAATAATTTATCACATTCACATTGTGTTGTGACTGTCAATACAAAATATGTAATTATTCTAATGGATTTCATTAGTGATAATTCATTTGAAAAAATATTATCTTACAGGTATAGCATTGCAGATAACAATGCAATAAGTTTTAAGTTTAAAATTGTTGAAGTAATTAGCAAAGCACTTAAAAATATTACTCCTATTTTATAAATGTTACCTAGCTTCATGTCATGCAAATGAGTTCAGGAAAAAAACATTACTATTGATTATTAATTGATTAATATTTTGTCGTACTAAAGAAAAGAAAGAATTGTGTTTATTCATTTTATATATATGAGGTTCTAATTTCGAATCCCACAGCTGACAGTTGTTATTTTAGCTTTACCCCTGTGGTTTCTTTCCGCTACAATAAAGCTGTATTAAAAGCGAGTATTTTATTAATTACAATTACCACTTCTAAAAAGCAATTGATTGAACCATTTTAAGACTGCCGATTAATAATATAACTTATACCTACTTAGAATTACCTCATAGTGGAAGTGACATTTATTGAAATGTTTTTGAAGTAATCCAACAATTTAGATAATTTGATTATATTGTGATAAATAAAGTAGTATTTGTTGTATACTATAAACTATACAATTTTGTATAAAACTTATATAAAAAATTCCGTCTCATGTAATTTTCTATTTTTATAATTGTATATATATATATATATATATATATATATATATATATATATATATATATATATATATATATCCTACATAAATGTTTGACATTTTATTACTGAAAGACACAGAGAGAGAAGATATCTTTATCCCACTAATTGTAAATAGAATGTTTGGATTTTCATACACAAAAATAAATCAATTTACGAGATCTGCGTAAGCAGAGTGCCAGACCCATAATGGGTAAAAGGCGTGATTATATATAACATTGTAACGAATTGTAGACCTGTTGAAAGCTGTTGGAGTGATGTGTCGCCTGCTCAGTACGCGGTACCGTTTCTTGAAGTTTCGCGAAGGCGCCTGGAATGTTCGAGAGGCCACCATATAGGAGTATATAAGCAGCTGCTAGGCTAACGGTAGCTAGTCTAGTCTACTCTAGTCAATCAGTCTAGTCTAGTTTAGTCAGTCTGTGATAGACCGTGAAGCTGTGATAAACTGTGAGTCTTCTATAAAGCATAAGTGTGTGATAAACAGTGAGTCATTTATAAATCGCCAGTTTGTGATAAATCATGATGGTGTGATAAATAGTGGGTCTGCAATAAACAGTCAGCGTGTGTTTAGATTGGACATGAGATGTGAAGCCTCAGTAAAAATAAACAATACGGTTGAAAATAAATGTAATTAATTTTTAGCGATAAATAATTAAGTGGAAATAAATAAATCATTTTTGTTAGTTAAAATTAAACATTTATGTATTATATGAAATTCACCGAACTCGAGTAACGAGTAAAAACGTTACAATATGATGATGATGATTATATATTTCCCAATTATTTTTGTGCTAAACTTCAGAAATGAACGACAGTGTAAGGCAGAAATAATAATGTCACTTACCGAAGTCTGAGAATACAGAGAACTACTATCATATTGGATACATGGCGTGATGAAGTATTTATATTATTGTCTTATAAAATCCATACACAATTAAATATGCGTAGAGCAAATTGAACCACTGCCTATAAATAATTTCACCGGCGCATAATCACAAACAGTGGTCCGTGTATTACGGACGCCCCTGGCATCAACAAATCTCGAGGGAAGCTTTCCTAGGCCCCAGGCCCAATAAACACGCAACACGCTCATTGCGCCAAACGATATACTTGTTAAACGGAAAAACGTTGTGTCCCACGCGGAAAATTAAAATTCATTCGATGTCGGGTGACTCCATGTGACCCCTGAGCCAGCCCTGCGCGCGGAAATTCAATCGCACACGTGTTACAGCAACCGGAGTTATGTAATTGTAAATGAATCACTGTTTGCCGTCACTATGCGATGCGCGCCGGAGAGCTACAATACTTTTTCCCTGCTCTCTTGTTCGATGGTTTGAAATAATACGATTTTTATTGGTTTTGTATACGTTTGCATTTATTGATCTATGTGTGTAATTCAATTAAAATACTACACCTTGGCTGTGAATTAATTTAGATATTTATATAGCCTTGTCAAGTCCTTTTGGAATATTAATATAAATTTCAACGTAGGTTAGGTAGTGACAAAATTAATTATTTAGGTCATCTCAAACACTGAAATATAATAATACTGGAACGCTGACGTTAAAGACAGTCAGTTTGCGAGCTACATGTCTTCATTGTACAGACGGCATAGAAAGTTGATAAAAAAATATAAAGAAATATAAAAATAAAATAATACATGAGTTCAGTTAATTAGTATGTATGCGAAATTATAGTAATTAACGTATCAAGAGGGCAATAATGCGTTAGGTCTACTGTGAGCTGCCGAGGGCCTCTAGCCCGAGATGTATACGTTGACCGAAAGCATTATTGTCCGTTTAAGGCCCGTGGTGCATTCAACGTTTAATGTCCGACCAATATATTATTTTATAAAAGATTTGTATCCTATCATTTTAATTTGTTAGAGAGATTAATCTATTTCCTTGCAAATACAGCGATGTTCTTATTTGTTTACAATACCGATTTGTTTATTTCAATATTTGTATCTACCAATAGAAACCAGTGTTTGTGTATTCTGTGTCCATAGCAACAACGTCAAATTTATAACGCCCTAGGGCGTTATTTGGTATATAACTACCCGGTTAACCGGTCAGTTATGATAACAATAACGTAACGGTTGGGGAACTTTAAGATATTTGAACAATAGACTGTTAAATATTATTTTTCCAACGACCAGGGAAAAGTATATAAATTCACACGCACAACTGAAAGTTAAACATTGCATATCAGTAGCAATACTGTGTGATATGAAAGCTCGTAACCCAATCAGATGTGTCCGCAACTGTGTGATATGAATTTATCACACGCTGCGATAACTGAGAGAACTAACCTAAAAATTGTATTTAAAAGTTTTACAGTTGCATATAATTTACTGAATTTACACGGATTACGAAGGTTGGACCCTGATTTATCAGATTATAACACAATTATTGGTGAGTTCTGATAGCAATGATATTAACATAATCTGTTTTAATATTTTTATGTAAATTTTATACCTAATTTTTTTACTTAATTGTGGTCGTCGAAAAAGTATCGTGTACAACACGTGCTGAAAGGGTATTTCACACTCGTGTGAAATATGTACTTTCGGCACTAGTTATACAATATACTATTGTATCATTTAAGAGTTGTATTGGGCAGGAGGTAGTGTTGTCCACATTTTTCAAAAAACACAGGTTAGCAGATTTAGACGAAAATGTCAAATTATAATTTTCCATTAACGTGTTGTAATTCGTACATGGTGACAGAAAGAGAAAAATGTTTCAAACATCAATTGTATTTGAAACATTATTCTAATAACAAAAATTATCATTAAACCAAGATCTACTGAGATATAACAAAATAACTAGGCTTCAAGTAAACTACCACTTGCGGTTATTTTTTAATAAAATAGAGTTGTTATTACTTACAAATAAAGGTAATATTTCAAGTTCTCAAACTATGACGTAACGTAATGCATATAATATTTCAAATCATAAAAGTAAATGAGTAATATCTTTTCAGAGACATCGTCTTCAGATTACAAATTGTTCCTCCATGGATCATAAATTTCTGTTCTCGCTTTTCCGTTGTTTTTATTTTTCAGTCTCTTTATTCAGAGTGACGGTACGACGGTGGCACTATCTGCCATGGAGCACAAATTGCCGAAGAAAACACAGAGCATTAAAAGATCGTTGTTCCGACGCGATGGATTCAATTTTTACCGAAATTGATAGCGTCTATGCTAGTATGCTTCCTCTGTTGTTGTTGCTGCGTTTTTACTCCTCTTGTTGTTTTCCTTCCGCGGTTATGTTGTTAGCTTGTTGATGTATGCATGCAGTTTGTGTCGCTGCTAAAGCCACAGAGGAAAATGCCAACGCGCAGAGGCTTACCAGCGAAAAATATACAACTACTTAATTTATGCCTTCGCCCGCATAAACTCCGGAAAAATATCGTCGCTAAATACTTTTCTCTAATAAAGCTTTGAATACCACACTTTTAAATAATAGTTATTATTTGAAATCGGCACTAAAGTGCTCAAAAATCGTCATTAAAAGCTCAGAAATCGTCACTAAAGTAACCCATTATACGACGATTTTGAGACCCAGTGTTGACAACCGTTAAATAATTATTGTACAATTAGGATAATTTTGGCAGATTATTGACGTATTATAGTAAATTTGTACGTAACATGAAACAAAATTTGCAAGAAGAATTAACTAATTAATTCCGATGATGAAATTGAGGACAAAAACATAATTTTGAGTGTAATTTACGATAACTTCACTTCTCGAGGTTGGCAACACTGACTGTCAGTTTCAATTGACAACTGACAGATGTATAAACTTAACCTATATTGTAATTTTTTTTACAGTTTTTTCGAATTTTAGATTTCAAATAAAACTTAATATGTACCTAGGCACTGAAGTTCCTTTTTATCACTCACATGGTTTATTTTTCTCGGCCCTATGGGCCTCGGCAACTAAATTCCATATTCGTGATAAAAAATTGAACTTTAGTGCCTTGATACATAAATAACTATTATGTACCACGGTATTGAAGTTTTACTTTTTATTACGAACACGTAATACCGAATCCCGTAGGGTCGAGGAAAATAAACCATGTGAGTGAAAAAAAGGAACTTCATTGCCGCGGTACATATTAAATTTTATTTGAAATATGAAATTAGAAATAACTTGAAAAAAAAATTTTATAGAGCAAACTGTCTATGAAACAAGTAATATGTAAAAAATATAAAGACAATAAATTGTCAATGTTTCATAAAATTAAGTCTCTGAATAATAACTAAGTTATTAAGTCTCAGAGACCGGCCAGTCCAACCAACCGGTAACTGAACTGCGAACGCGTTTCTTTCTTATGGGTACTCATCAGCGTAGTGTAACCCACCAACGGCTTTAGAGGCAGAAGAGTTCCAATAAGAACGAAACGCGTGCGTAGTGAGACTTAATATTGACAATTTATTGTCTTTATATTTATTATATATTTATAAATTAAGTTTACACATCTATCAGTTGTCAGTTAGTCAAACATTGGAACTTTTTACAGTAATCTATCAACTAATTAATTCTTGTCTTCCATTTCTGTTTATTCGAATAACCATGTGACAACAGAAAAGCGCTAGAAATATTTGCATTGTAAACAAAATATAATGTGAAATATCAGAAAGTCATAATTACGTGTAATATTTCTTCCATTAGGTATTGGAAGAAACTGGAGAAATAAAATATTCCTTCTTGTCTGAAATACCTTTTGTATTGTTTTATTATTCTCCGAGCAACATGGTGCTCCTGTGTTGTTATGTTATGAATTTTTTTCATGTTTCTGCGTAAACATAGTAATTTCAGAAAACTTTTTCAAAAGTTTTGTAAATATATTATTAAATTACGCCATGGTTATTATCCTGGCATTTTTCTTTTTGCGCTATAAAAACAGTGAACTTTTATACATATACTGAATCAATGGTAACTTCTCTTGTTTTAAAAGTTTTAGTACAGCTATGTAAAATACTCGCATAGTGATAACAAGTTTGTGAAAGAATGGGAGGAATTCGTAATGCCCGTTTTAGGTGCTTCGTATATTTCCCGAGTTCCTGCGATCCTAAACCTTACGAGCTGTAAATTTAACTTTGTATCAAACTGTAAAGCTGTAATCACACTGAAGCTAGACGCTGGATACACGCGTACTTGATATACCACCATTTATCTACATCTGGGGACTACAAGCAGTCAATGGAATATTTTAAAACTATTGAAGATGAAGGAAGAGGAAGGTTATTCCTATTTACATGCAAACAGAAAAGATAAAGTCTGGACGATGTAACTTGGCGTTGAAATAATTTAGAATTTATCTGAGGTAAGGACAAAAAATTCAATTTAATAAATCGTAAAAAAATAATCGTTCGGATTATAACTTACTGTTCTATTTAACCTAATAACAAATAAACGGTAAAAGCAACAACAGGCATGGTAAGTTGAAAAAAACGACAAATCATGCAAAAATAAGTATTATGAATAAAAATGAAAGATATGAAACATGTCTCAATGTTTGTGGCGGAATGTGTCTCAATATTTCCGATTTCTAAACGCGTTGGATAAACTAACACACATGTATCTCTCATCCAGATATTTCGTAATTAATTTGCAAAGGTAAATATGTTGGTTTGTTGGTGTTTACTTACACTTTGCCAACAACAACTCAAATTAGTTTAGATGTTTGTAATTCGAACGCTGTTTAATGTCTTTGATTCAAATGTATCAAGGTAAATTAATTAGAGACAGACAGTTTTGGTATCGTTCCACAGCTGGGCTTTCAATATGAAGAAATATGCCCCAGTAACACTTCAGTAAAGTATGTCACAATGCGGATATAATACTGTAATTAGAATAATTAAAGTTGCACTATAAATACCTACAGGATGATTCATTATGTACGGTAACGTAACTATAAAGTTAGTAGAACAATGTTCAATTAAAAATAGTGTTGTATTATTATAAAAGTTACAGCTATTTAAATTTTTCTTTTATTGTTCATAAATTGCTGTCCACATGGTAGAGAGCCATTTAAAAACAAAAATACAATTGGAACACTAGTTGCCGTTGTGATTTATATAAATGTCAATTCTTGAAACATCAAAGTATAATAAAATATATGCCTCGATTCTGTACAAATAAAATGTAGTAATATAAATCTGTATATGATCTGTTGCTTAGATATCTGTAAATATTACTGTAATGTGCGATTCTGTATGTATCTCTGTAACCATCAAATCTGTTTTTTGAAAGTTACAGTGAAGCTAAATTCACAACTATTATTTTTGACAGGGTATACAATTAATACTTTTAGTAATAAGGAATATGTAAACATAATTAATAATTATGGTTTATGGAATAAGTTCATTAATTAAAAAGATTTCTACAATTCATTGCTTTTGCCATTATTTTTCGTTAAGTGCATAATTTAAAATTAAATTGACAGCAAATTGTTAGATTTGAAAGAAACACATTTCTATAACACTGCTTTGAAAACTACACATTCTACAACTGAAAACTGTGTTGAAACAACTATTAGTATCTTGATTCGTTTACTATGGTTAAGTCTGTTTGTTTTAATTTTATTTATTTGAGTTTGACGTTTTCAACAGTTTTATGTTTGTATTTTTGTATAATTTCCAAAATCTTCTTATAGAAAGTATAATCTACAACTCTACGACATGTAACGGAATGACATATCCCACACTCGCAAACCGTAGCCATCGCCTTCGGCTCGGACTACAAACTTTTTACTCGTGTGGAATATGTGCCATTCCATTACTTGTTGTAGAACATACTATTCTGTAGAAAAGAAAAAATAATGAACTCATCTAATTCTCTGCTGTATGATCTAAGGTTATGTGCAACATAATGCTGCCAACCGTATATCACTAAAAAGCTCCGTTAGTGCGTAATTCAAAATTATTTTCTGAACATAATTATTTTAATTATTTAATTATTTCCAATTTCTTTTATGGAATTAAATATATATTGTTCTCATAGGCATTAAAAAAAGTATATAATATTTTTTTTAAATCTATTTATCATATATTTGAGAAAACCTGATGACACAGTAATATGTTGTGTTGAAATTAGAGGGCTGTAAAATAATTTAGCGAGGAAAAGCAGTAACAGCGCACGTCGTGCAATATTTTTCAATTACCTGCAAATAATTTTAAGTTTCCTCGAAGCATAAAACACTTGTCGTGGGTCGTAAATTACCATAATGAAATAGTTCAGTGGCTCAGCAGCGAAGGCTGCCATACATCCTTGCTTGTATTTAACAATAATAAAATTGGCGCGAGTGTGTTCAGGTGATATATACGTCAGGAGGCGCCACCAATATTGCCAGTGCTAGCAACTGCTCGTACGCGTTCCCCCATTTTTTGCGTTATTAGAGAATCCATTTTTTCCATATTTATCACCCCGCCCTGCCTGGGCAATTTAACAGTGACACCATAGCGTTGCCGTTAGTAACGAGATAGTTTCGACGAACAAATTTCGGGTATTTTTCACAGGAGCCAATTTTTGCTTAAGCCGGCTGCAGGTTGCGCGGGATTCCCACCCGGGCGTGCTCTGTGCCGTCGCTCATAAACTACCGCGGATATTCGACGTAAATGGCGCAGCGACGCTCCAAAAGATTGAGACGTGCGCGCCTGAATGCCCGCCTGCTACGACTTTGTTTTTCCATTCATAAATAATTTTGTTTTTCATGGAAAGTTTTTGTTTTCCCTGCGTGGATTATACTGACATCAGTAAATAACGACTTTACTGCCTCCGTCTCTAACCAAAAAGATAAAGCAATGGCCTCATTAACCATATTAAATATGGGAACCGTTTTTCAATTAAAAATCTAAACAGAGACATTATTTTTTACTCCCGCCACCACTAAACTAAACTAAACTAAAAAACTAAAAATTATGTACAATTATATAAGCTACTATTTTTATTTGAAACTTTTTACTCTGTTTTTTGTTGTTCAATAATTATAGATATTATTTTATGTGTTGAATATAATTATAACATTTAAAAGTGATTATTACCAAATAAATTATCTGTAATATATGACAGCGTTTGTCAAATTTTTAAAGAAATGTTTTAAAAGTATAATATAATTGTAAACACAACCTTTGCATTAATTTAATATTAATTTACCTATATAATATGGAAAGGAATAAAAATGATAATAATTATAATTAAAACGTAGTATTTGATTTGTCAAAAGTGATTTATAATAATAATAATACTATTAATCTAATAAAATTTAATTGTACAATTAATTGGAAATTAAATTAATATAAAATACGTATGAGTAAATAAACTAGTATTAAAGTTAATTTAATTTAATTCTAATTTATATCCGCACAATAATTAGAAATCTACTAAATATTTCAATTATAAACCATTAATTTACATCAAGCATCATTTAATCATAAATCAATAATAATTATGCTTTCAATGAAATAGAGCGTAAATTTAATGAATACAAAACTAATATTTATTTTTTATTAGTTATAAAATTAGCACATTTAATCATTTTATATTTTCAAAATAAGGGGGGGAATTTCCAAATCATAAGCCAGCAAATATAAACCAATGAGTATTTATAGTTGTACATTTATAGTAAACATAAAGACATAAACATAACAGGAACAACATCGACATAACATAAGAAATGGATGGAATTCATTTCCTAATGTTTTGTTCCTGGTTCGTGTTATTTCGAATGTTTTCGCGTAGTTTCGTCCTGAACAGCAGAACTGTCACTCAAACATTATTTAAAATCATAGTTTAGAAATGTCGAAAATAAACTATTATCAATTAATATTAGTAGTTGAAAAAATAATATTTTGTTCAAAATAAAGGACGATTTAAATACTGAAAATTACTGATGTATTCAGTTGTTTTGACTGAATTATTCGGTTGCAAGTAAATTTACTCAGTTAAATTGTACAGTACAAAATTTTTTCTTAGTGTAATTAGTTAGCATCATATGGGCATCAGCATTCTCGTTGTTTAATTTCAGTGGAAGAAATCTCAGATGTTTTGGTTTGCTCTCTTCATATTGCTTTAAGTTTTCTATTCTAGACGCTAGAAGTTAGTGGCTGAGAGCCACTCGACTTGAAGGCAAGAGAGGTTTAAGTTTAAGTAAATAAGTATAGAATTGAATTCACAACTAGTCACGAATCTCACTTCTTTTGTGTACATAACAAACTTTTTTCCTTGATTGCCTTTAGTTTGTGGTTACTAATAAATAATGTTCATTAGATGAAAAGACAAAACAGTACCGTCGCTTAATTGCAATGTTAGTAAAATTTAATTTTGTGCAGTGTAGAGAGCGGTTGTACAGACGATAATTGTGATAAAGTACATGGGAAAAGTGTTTGTATAGTTTCAGTTTGTGGACGCTAGTGTTTCGATTATAATATTAATACACAGAATGGACAAAAAAGAGTTCCTATTTTATTTGATATGTATTGTTGACAAACGCTATGGTAAAGAAACTAACGAAATCTTCTTACAACATTTACCCATTAAAATAAAACTAATAAGGCTGTATAAAAAAAAAGAACTAAATCGAGCAATAATTTTTGTGTCCACTGTCATCTAAAGTTTTCAGAAACTTGTTGTGTTTGACATGTAATGAAATGTTTAAAGAGATATATTATAAAGACTAATTGTATTTTGCTGTCAAGTCACGCCCTTAAAGATGTTTTAGTGGATGGGAATAATTGCCAGCTATTTATTATCCAAAGTCATCACGAACCTAGCATGTTTGATGGCAAAAGAAATGGTTTAGTGAAAGGAAGTGAATTTTGATGTATGTGGTCTTTAATTTGACATCCAATTGTTTTTTTTAACATAAATATTAGTTTGAACCATCAAATTATTTCAGGGCAACACAGCTAGATATAAATCTTATTTCTAAATATAATATATCAGATTGAAGTACGATTACTAGCTGTTAAGCCACGCCCCTTATAAACAATAGAGAAAAGGAAAACACAAGAGTACCTAATTTTTATGTAGTTAAAACTTATTTATTTGAAATCGGCACTAACGTGCTCAAAAATCGTCATTAAAAGCTCAGAAATCGTCACTAAAGTGACCCATTATACAACGATATTGTGCAACCCAGTGTTGGCAACCGTTAAATAATTATTGTACAATTAGGGTAATTGACGTACTATAGTAAATTTGGATGTAACAAGAAACAAAATTTGCAAGAAGAATTAACTAATTAATTCCGATGACGAAATTGAGGTCAAAACACATAATTTTGATTGTTATTTACGATAACTTCACTTCTCGAAGTTGGCAACACTGACTGTCAGTTTCAATTGACAACTGACAGATGTATAAACTTAACCTATATTGTAATTTTTTTAGATTTCAAATAAAACTTAATATGTACCTTGGCCTTGGCAACTAAATTCCATATTCGTGCCTTTGATACATAAATAACTATTATTCTCATTCGGTTAATAATAATATTATTTATTATTATAATAATTTCGAATGTTTTAAAAAGTTGCAAAGTTTATTATTCCTAGCTTTTACTGGCAAATAAAATAGTGTATATATTTGCTTACAAACTGATAATATTGGCTTTTCTGTGGAATTAAATTTTCTGCTACTTATCGTAGTTCGGGTGAAGTACAACTCATTAGTTTATTTTCAGAGTCAGTCATTGCGATGTCCCCTAAAAATCTAAATATCGATATATAACTCCGAAATTCATCACCTACTAAATACAAATATTTCATCTGTAAAAGTAAACATTACAAATTATTATAATTTTTTTTATATATTTCATTTATTAATGTTCGACCTACTGGCGTAGGTGATAATAAACGATGTTAGTTGGTTCAAAATCAAGGAGTATTTTATTAATTAATTTGTGAATTAAAAACATTATTCGAAACTTTCAACATATGCCTTTAATTTTAATGAAAATGAACGGCCCGTTTACAATACGTTTAGAGCCACTCGTAACGTTGAAAAAGTCTAAATCTGTAACTTGTAGTAACATTTCACATAAAACAATAAAACGCCCACACATAATCCAAGTAGCATTTAAGCATACATCCGGCCAGTAAAAAGTGAACATTTCATATAATATAAATCAGGCTTTTCATCAGGTCAGAAAGGGGTAGAATAGCTTGTTAGCATCCCCATCAGTCAGGCACGCGTAGCCGCATCTTCCCGGTGCGACGCGACGCGATGCGCTGATATTATCGCGCTCATTAATCCGCGCTGTCGCATTACCCGCCCGAAGAAATGAAGTTCAAACACCGCGACGCCCGGTGATATTTCAAAAAGTCAGCGCCGCGGCGCAAAAACACAACAGTGTATAATTGCCCGCGAGGGATCGGGCGCCAGTCGCCGACCTGCGACCAGTGTCTTACGCTAATCCGCTGGGCTTAATTCGGATTTGTTGCTAACTCGTATTTTTCACTTTCCTGCCTCCATGCCACGGGAACTCTTTCTTTTTTCTCCTGGATTTGTTTAATTTTTGTTCTGACTTCTGGTTTATGTGCTGCTTCATTTTGATTAATTGAATTGCGGTTCTAATACTTTGTAGCTGTTACTTTAATGTATCATCACCAACATCAACAGATTCATTAAGATGATTTAATTAATACATTTTTATTTCACTACTGGAATGCAGCAATGCGCAAAACAAAATGGTTGGTAAGAGTTCTGCATCCTGGAACTTTTAGCACTGTACAATGTGCTAATATTATTTAATAAAAATAAAAACAAATTCAAATAAAAGTGACAGATAATATATTTCTCTATATCTTTTATTGCAAGTATTTTTACTTCTAGCCACATATCTAGAAAGGAGGTATAGGATAATTAATAATTTCGCAATGATGTCTGCTTGTGTGTCTGACTGTCTGTCTATCTGGTGAACAAAAACTACTAAACTGATTATTTTTTGACGTTTCTTTAAACCAATGAAATGCTTTATTGTATGTCACGCGTCTGCGTTTTAACCAATCCTGTCATTATTATACTGGGAATAATGCTCTTGTGATTATTCCCGGCAATATTATCTGTAGCTTTTTGGTTTTTGTTGACAGATGTCAAATGTCAGATAGGTATCATCAACACAAGTAAAAATGAGCAAAAAAGATAGATTTAGTGCTGTGCCTGATAATGAAATAAAAAAATAATCTAATTAAATATAACTCGAGATTTCGATAAATTAGAAAATAATTCTCCAGTATCTTTCTTAAATTCGTCGCCATTCGGCATGAGAAATCGCTAAAACACTTTTCTAAAACTCCCAAAAACAGAGTTGGTAGTAATCAGGTAGTCGTCCAAAATGTTTTAAAGTAAAAACAGTTATCAAAGAGTTTAATTTTCCATTTAAAAATCTAATGTGTCCAGCGACTTATCTATAGAAAATACAATTTGTAAAAAAAATGGAAAATTAACTAAAAATATCGAAAATTTTAACCTGTCACAATACCTCTCTTACATATAAATGCAGGAGGTAAAAATAATGGTTATAATAAACGCAAAAATAAAAAAGAAGTGCTGACAAGAATTTGTTGTAAAAGTGTTCTCAGGAGAAAAAAAACTAATAATAAGAGAACCAACTTGTCGGGGTCGTAAATTTTTAATACACTTTTTTATTTCAACAGCTGCTTGATTACGATGTTACATCCAGTCATCCTACTTTCAAGTATAAGTTCATCAATACTTATTAAAATTTTATAAGAATTATAAAAAGCTGTTAGTTCGTTAGTATAATTATAAATCATTTTCACTATAATTAGACTAATTTTGTAATAATATTCGTGTAATAAATAATGCACAGAAGGAATTGATTTGAAACGGTGTAAGCTTTACAGGCCTTCAGAACATCATAAAATTTTAATATACCCTATCTATATTAATTATTCGGCCTTATAAAATGAAGTGCTATTTTCTTAATAATGAATTGATATTTAATGGTCCATTGAAGCACGGTAACATGATTTATTCAGTGAATATTGTTCGATAATATTAAATGGCAAAAGGATAATGTACAAAATAATTTTACCCATCCCCGTGTTTGATTAACAAATTTATATTGCAATCAATGCGGTATTTTTAACCAAGTATTACTTTGACAGTTTGTTGTGCTTTAACAAACTGAAATAAATATTTCCTGTTTATCTTTCTGTTATAATTCAAAATAAACTCTGTTGTAGTTTGTAGTGTTTATGGTTTAAATGCATTCTGTAATTCTCATCAATCAGCATACATAATATACAATAATTTGTTAAACATACATTATTAAACCAACATACATCATTGCAACTACAGAAACTGACAGAAAATTTAACACCAGCGCTGCTAAAATTAACGTTGCTAATTAAATTAAATCTGCAAATACTCATAGGCACATAAATAGGGTGGCCCATCGGGTACGCCGGATTTAAATTTCCCTCCATTATTTTTGTATTTGAGTTGGTAACTCTAACGTTTAAGGTCAAACATACATGTCGAAGAACGAATCCTTTATTTTTTTAAAAAAACAGCATATTCTGTATTCTTCATTTATTTTCATGTTCTTTATGGCCCAACAACCTACATCAATCAAAATTTCATGGATTTTTTACAGTGACTTGTACATTGCAATGTCAGATGCTATACATTTCACAGGCTGGATTCGTTCAATCCCAAGAATTTTATTTTATAAATTCAAATTAGAATAAATTATTTCTTACAATTATTCGTATCGAAAAACAAATAATTATTACTGTGAAGTCTTTGAACATTCTAGTATTTATATATGTGGATGAAAAGGATAGCTATAACATTAAACTATAAGAAAATGTTAGTTGAAGTCTAGTTAGTGAAAAATACAGAACTTTGATACTGTAT
Organism: Poecilus cupreus; assembly: GCA_963942605.1. Lineage (NCBI taxonomy): Eukaryota > Metazoa > Arthropoda > Insecta > Coleoptera > Carabidae > Poecilus > Poecilus cupreus. The sequence goes on along the minus strand of OZ012714.1, from coordinate 6,024,305 downwards.
TTTTCATTCCCATGAACGACTACAGTAATGAAAATAATTCGTATATTTGTAAATATGGTCATCTATAACATACTAAGTTTATTTTCAATTTGAATTTACAGTTTTTGAGAAACAAATAAAAATATACCAAAAAATACACTTTTCAGGAAAATAAAAACAAAATTCTGGATCAGCGCAACCTACCGGGCCCCCATATGTACAAAAAAAATTCATCAAAATCGGTCAAACTGTTTAGAACGAAATTACCAACACACGCACATCGGAATTTTATATATGAAGATAAATAAATATATCATCACACCATTTACCCATTTCTAGGTGTCGCACTCTGCACAAAGCAGTGGTCATATTACGGCTTCCTAAGATGGTAATGGTGGAGGAGCCACAGAGGTAATTTTATGTGTTGAAAAAAAAAATTATCCGATCAAAAAGATATCCTGAACATACAATCTTACATGAATTTTTTTTATAAGCGATTTGTCTATAAATTCAAGGATGTTTATTTTTCCAGGTTTTCTACGAACTCCAGGTCGGCAGAAACCTTGTAATATATTCTAATCCACACTAGATACACAGGATCACATTGCAAATTGACCACCTAAAAAAAAAACACTAGCTATATCTATCGAAATCGTAGACAGAATGTTCACACGTATTTGTCATGTTTTTGTGAGCTTCGGAACGCATGTTTATAACGCAGCAACATTCTCCGGTTCTCCGCGGGGTGTCTCAGGCAAACTAGCGCAGGTTTGGAGCGGCTTAAGGATGCTCTTCGATCGGAAACCACATCTCCGGGGACGGCGACGCCGGGCAGCGGTTACCGGCGCCGGGCACACCGCGGCCGCTTCGAGGGCGCGATATATTAAAAGATTACAGGCTGAAGGGGATTACGGCGGCCAGTCAACTGAAACTTCCATTTTCTGTCCGACTTGTGGCGGACGGAAGGGCCGCTTAGCCCCACCTAACGCCGCCAACGTGGATACAGACGTGATTGTCGGAGGACGCAGCTAGAGGGCCGGACTTCAAGGATTTTACCAAGATTCGTGGCAAGCTCGTTCATTATAACCACACCAATTTAATTACTCGTTATGCTATGCAATCTAACAGAAATACATACTCGTACAGCGTATGGTGACTGACTCAACCGGTCATAGCCGTTTTACATGCTAAATAATGGATCATGTTAAATAATACTTATGCAATTTCTTGCTTCCCTAATAAATTTAGAGAAAATTATTTCAAATAAAAGTTGAGGAGATTATTATATTCAGCTGAACTGAGATCAAATTACATTTTACTGATTTAATAAAGGCTAAAAGAGATTAAAAATAAAAAAAAAAACAGTTTTTATTATACATAATCATGGAAATATTACTACCCGGCATCTATCAAATATGTGGAGAAATTTTTAAGAAAGATTTGGGTTTTGATTGGGGAACAATGGAGAAGAGCATAAATTCTGTTATTAAAAATGGCTCCGTTGTATTGCATATGTCTTGTAACCGCATTTTATACACATACATATATCACTTACCGAGACCTAAGTAAGTAGAGTGCCACACCAATAATGGGTAAAAGGCGTGATGATATATTATTATTATAAGTAATCATAAATTTTTATTGATACTAAAATTACATAATAAATTGTTTACTTGCGTACTTGATTATGAATAACGCTAAATACTTCCAATTCTATTTTTATGGTTACTCATTATAAAAACTGATTTTTTGTATTTTTACATCTATTTAGTCTTTATTTAATAGTAAATAGTTATTTGTCAAACTAGAGAGGAAAACGCTGCTTTTTCCCACTCGAGCTCATGAGGCAATTCGAGCGAGAGTGGCAGAAGAGAGCTATCTTCTCATCTTAGACCCAACAATTTTCTTGACATGTTTCTAAAAAAGATTTACTCGGACCTTAAAAACACTTTGACAACACAACACACAACTGACACGTCAAAAATTAGATTATCAGACGTTGTCAAATTGTGATTTAATCTAGAAAAACAAAAATATAAGACATAATTGTAAGATAATATAAAGTATGTATATCACTAAAATAATAATAATAATAAAACTAGGAATTTATTTATAATTTTTACAATATATATATTTTTGTAAATAACATACATATTGGTAACATGTCGTAAAAAAATGATATTTGTTCAATGATTCACATGCAAATATTAAATCCCTTCAACTTTTATTTGAAACATTTTTCTATAAAATGGTTAGGGAACAGGAAATTGTATTTGTATTATTTCACAAGTCAGTCACTAAAGCACCCCACAGGATTTTGAATCGAAATAAGAAAAAAAAATGACACCTGCAACAATTTTCTAATTAAATATTCCAGAACAGTAATTTTATCACGATAAGCAAGATACATAAAATGAAAATTTCATTATATTGTTATAGAATTTACAGATCAAATATGATATTCCATTTCAATATTTGCACGCATTATGTTAAGCTTATATTCCGAAATCATAGATCAATTTTTAACAAGGAAATTATTAAATTTAAGTATAGACTTTTAACTGTTTAATTGCGAAAATATCGGCAGTATGAAGATTCATAAAAATTATTTAAGGAAAAGTTTAAAAATGTGGGTGAACAAAGAAATAAATTCAGTTACGCTAACTTGAAGGAAGTAGCTATATATGTTGCACTGACTGCATTTCACACTAAAATATGTATGAATCTACATAAATGTTAAATATATAATATTTATTTTTAGCTCAGCAGGAAATGGAAACGCTGTTCATTGTTTGTACGAACAATGAATATTTACTGATAATTCTATTTTACTGAAGCTGGGCATGGGTTGTTTGATTGCACGTATAAAATTTTCATGTTTACATTTCGATAAATTTAATGAAATTTCACTATAGAAACGAAAATAATTTTGTGTGTTGTATAACTGACAAGTACAGCGGTATGCAAAGGTAATTTTTGCTTAAAAAACGGCATTATAAATTCAAATATCAACGGGATACACTCATAATTAAAGTTGAATTTTGAACACAAAATTTCATTATAACTGTATACACGCGTATACATTAGGGATTAGAATATGAAACCTTGTGAAACATATTGACAAAATTAATTAACTCAAAATTTTCTTTTCAAATTATTTTTCATTTTAAATCCTCTATTATATATTCATTCTCAATTCAAGTTGAAAGATATACCGGGAAATAAGGATTCCGCTGCATCATTTCTTTTCGTGCACGCGAAATTGAACTTTGAGAATGTTTTACAATCCTCGCATTCCAATAACTTTGTTTCGAAAGTTGTGTACACCATTTTAATTAAATTCTCCCGACAATTATGCGCACCTATTTCTCATTACCTACTTAATATTGATTACTGTGCTACAAAATTAAACTAGTTAAACAACAAACAGAAAATGATAATGTTAAAATTTGCATTATGCGATATAAATTTAGAACAAAAATGTTAATACAAAATATGTTCAAAATAAAAAACTGCACCAAATGAGCCAAAATTTACTGAAGTATGTACTACATTTCTGTCATGAGATAGATGTATAATAAAAAGTATTATTTTTAGCTGTTTCCAGAGTGCCATGGTAAACAAAACATACAAACAGTCGAATTGTTTAATTTGACAGATGGAATTTGGCATAGTTTTAATGTTTACTGATTTGTAAAAATTATTTCTAAATGGTAAATGTGTCCATGATTACTTAGAAATAATTGAAACAAGTCAATAATCATTAAAACTATGCCAAATTCCATCTGTCAAATTAAACAATGCAACTGTTTGTGTTTTGTTTACCATGGCACTCGGGAAATAGCTTAAAATTATAAATTTTATTTTACGTCTATCTCATGACAAAAATTTATTACATTAATAAATTGGGGCTAATTTAGTACAGTTTTTATTGCTGACCATTTTTTATTTACATTTTTGTTCTAAAATTCATAGGGAACGAACTATTGCATAATTAAAATTAAAACAGTAGACAATCGATGTAATAAATAAAAACTATATATATTTCTAAGATAAAGTTAAATAGCTCCGTTGTAACGCATCGAATTGTGGATCATAAGATCCTCAGTTCGAATCCCAAAACCGACAGTTACCATTTTAGCATTACCCCGGTTCTATACTAATTCCATGTGAAAAAATACATCACATACCGAGATTTGTGAAAATAGAGTGCCACACCCAAAATGGGTAAAAAGTGTTATGATATATTTATTTATTAAATATATTCTATAAACATCTACGCAAGTAGGCTAACTAGCAATATTTAAAACATGATACTCTATTTAATACATAAATAAATAAAATATACCTTCACGCTATTTACCCATTTTGAAAGTGACACTTTGCTTTCGCAGATCATGTTTAGAAGATGAAAAACTAGAGTAAAAAATTAAAATTGCAATTATTGCAAAAATTAAAATGTGTAATACGATATTGTTAAAGGTTTTCAATATTATATTAATTGTGTGCCAAAAAAATTGTGAGTTATTATTTAAGATTGTTGAGTATATTCTACAACAAGTATGGAATGGCACATATTCCACACGAGCAAAAGGTTTGTAGTCCGAGCCGAAAGCGAGGGCTACGGTTTGCGAGTTTGGGATATGTCATTCCGTTATCTGTTGTAGACTATACTTTCTATAACACGATTTTGTAAATTATACAAAAAATGTAAAATATAAAATTGTTGAAAACGTCAAACTCAAATAAATAAAATTAAAACAAAGAGACGTAACCATAGCAACTGAACTAAGATACTTCATATATCACGCTAATATGTGGCTCTGATTTTTTGTAACATGCTCGTTTAATAAGGAAAAATTAGTTGACACGGTAGGCAGACGTTGTCCTTCCACAAACCTCGCTAGCAAAATATTTCTCCGGACTATAAAATTCTGGTGTTCGTAATGGGCGCATAAACCATAAACGAAATATATGAAAATCGTGTAATAATTACGGAATAATTACTAGTAAAGTATTTTTTTTTTCTTTGAAATATTTTGCAGTAATGCGATATAACGAATTGAACATATTTTAACGTCACAGGTACTTGCAATGATGCTATTGGCCAGAAATATGAAAATTGCAAATCGCGCGTCTGCCGTTGCGCCCAGCGCCTATTATGGGCTAAAATAGAACTACGAAATGTCATTTTATTTGTTTTGTTTGTTGGTATTTAAGATTATATTTATTGGGCTTCTATTACTTGTATTATAATTTCACTGTTTTATTGTACTGTGTTGAAAATCTATTGAATAAAATTCATCTACCGGGTCCAACTGTAGCTAAGAAACATCCAGGTGACCCCATAAGAACAAATAAAATTTCATCACAGTCGGTTAAGCCGTTTAGGAGGAGAAGATATTTTATCAACTAATAGGTAGTGTTTACTTGAAATGATAGATACAAATGAATGATTAACAAATGTAAGTACGGCGTCGATGAATAATAAATTTGGGCAGTCCGGTTCTGTTGGTACAATAGCACTCAGACACGAGCGGCGGTGGAGACGACGGTGGAGGCGGTATGGGGATCAATGTGTCCACACGCACGAACGACTCGTCGCTCGCTGGGTCTTTAACCGAGCAAAGTTGGCAACACTTGCGGAACGCACGGATTTAGTGTTAGCCTTGCAATCCCCGGAATCCACCCGGCATCAAAGCGATGACTTTATAATTCACAGAGACCGGCTTTTTTGTCTTGCTAGAAATTACCAGCCGCAAAGGCAGGACAACTCCCAAAGGGAGAACTGTAATCCTGTATTTGCGATAATAGTTCCTTTAGTTTTGTTCCTCCGTTTCACCCAGTTTTAAACACACCGACACGCCTATATGCAAAGCATTTATCAGCAACTGTAACCACTTCAAAACCACTCCTTTCAACATCATAAAACGTACTTACAATTCATTCAACTTAACTCCATTTGTATTTTAATGACCTAACGGAAATGTTACTATTTCCATCATTATACATCTTATTGGTTTTGGTTAAATATGTTTCTATAACACTGTTTTGGAAACTGGGCATTCCACTACTAAAAACTGTTATGGAATCACTAACATTCCATACGCGGCGTATGGAATATTTTCGACGAATCAGAACCGCTTATTAGCGCGACATATGAAGTATCTTGATTCAGTTACTATGGTTACGTCTGTTTGTTTTAATTTGATTTATTTGAGTTTGACGTTTTCAACAGATTTATATTTGTATTTTTGTATAATTTCCAAAACCTTTTTATAGAAAGTATAGTCTACAACATGTAACGGAATGGCCTATCCCACGCTCGCAAAACGTAGCCCTCGCCTTCGGCTCGGACTACAAACTTTTTGCTCGCGTGGAATATGTGCCATTCCATTACTTGTTGTAGAATATACTATTACCGTATTGGCTACGCTTTCCGGATACAATATTCGCGCTGTTTCAAGTAATGATCTTCTCAACTGTGGTTTATACTTTATATACTGTTTTTTTTTTTCACTACTAGCTTTTAAATCCTTTCTAACGAATTACGTATTAATAATAACACAATCATTTTGACATGAAGCTTGTTACTATCTACAAAAACTGAGGATGCAGATATTAAATTCTTTTGTTTTTAGCATTGTTTTGATTTGTTATTTCCATAGATGTTTATATATAATATAGATATCTAAGTTATCTAACTCGATGCGCAAAAGTGAAGCCTAGACGGCCATTTGCTAAAAAGGCAGAAAGTGACATTTATGTCAATTTAAAGGTATTTATTAAAACATATAATTCAGTTTTGATTATAAAGTATATCAAAATGGTCAAAGCAAAAACAAAATGTGAGTACAAGACAGAAATTAAATTTATTTGAGTTTTATTTCCTATTTACTACTATACATCACATTCAAATTTTGCCTTTTTCACAAATGGTTTGTTTTTATTGAGTTCGGTATCTAGATTATATATAAACATGTATACATGGACATTCCATTTTGGTAATTTTCAATATTTGAAGAGAATTAAACAATTTCTACTGTAAATAAATAATAAACACTATTCATGTTATGCGTTTTTTACATAAGAATTAAAATTTGTACAATGTAAGATAATTAAATAATATTGTAATAAACATTTACATTTTCTAGAATTTAACACTGAATATTGCAATAAATTAATGCATGAATGCATTTTTGACAATACGTAAAGCATACTAAGATAAAATTTAATTGAAAAATAGGTAGATATTCTATAATCTGAATTGCCAACTTTGTATTAGGAGGCAATTTTAAATTCATAACTAATACTTTTTTGCCATTTTAAATTCATTATTCATTCATTTACTTACATTTCATACTTAAATATTATTTTTTTTAAAGTGAATGTTCTAATTATTAACCTAGGTCAATAATCATTATTAACCGCTATTAAGGAAGCTTATTAGTTATTGACCGTTACTAATGAAGCGGTAGAAGACTGTCCACCGTTATCCTGGCAGCCCCATATACACGTGTATGGCGGGTTCTGGAATGTTCTAGGCTTCTCTCGAAGCTATAACAAACGGTACCGCGTACTGATCGGCCGTGACGTCACTACGACAGGTTTCAAAATGTCTGTATTTGTTACAATATTTATCGTCATCCTTCGTGCTTCCCGTAGTGTAACATCCTCTTCTTTAGAGTTTTGTTGATAATGGTATCCCAGGTGTCTTTTGGTCTTCCACGATTCCTCTTTTTGGAATTCTTTACTGCACCGGTCTCGATTCATTCATTCTCTTATCATATGATCTCACCTAATTGTCTTGTTTAAATGAAGCCTAGTATTAGCTTGTAATGCTTGCATTGATCTAACCTTGTTACTCGTTGAACAAAGAAGAAGAGTATCTAATTACCTGTAGAACCAGCTTATTGGAAACTAATTAGAGACAATAGAAGTGTTTAAATGTAAAGAGTGAATATGGGCCAAGGGCATATACGAAAATGTAATGATGTATGTAATCAGTGATTAGTGTGAATTTTATGGAAACTCTTGGCGATAATGTAAGAAGTTAAAAGTGCTTCACAGCCATAAAACAGTGAAACAACTAAGTCCATTATGAGGGTAAAATCAGTATAAATCCGGTCCTCGTGTGTTGAACCTCTGCCCCTCAAACTTTTTGAAGCACATAACTTTGCACATTCCGGCGCAAGACTGCGCGGCTCCGAGGCGGGATTAGCGCAGATGCCTGCGTGTCCGGGACTTGTCTTAACGCATTCGCGACCCAGAACTATGCCGGATCCGCGGTCCATTGTTCTTGGCGGATGTGACGTCATGGCGCAGACACGCGTGAAGGTTCCTCCGGAGGCCGGAGGCCGGAGGCGACCGCTCCGGGCATAGTTGCGTGCGCCATGATTGAAGGGTTCGCCCACTGCTGGAGAATGTTTCACTAACTGGTAATGTTAGTTACGCGCGTGCGGCGAGTTAACTGTTTGAATTACGAACGCACTTCATTACTACGTACAAGGCCTGAAGGGCCGAGCGCCAAGCATTGCAATTATAATTAATCCACTTATTGGAAACTGGTTACACAGAATTATAAAGCACACACTTAATTAAACATTCTTTTAAACCTCAAGCTTATACAACACCGCAACTACTCCTGTAAAATTTTCTTCTAAAATTATAAAAAACATCAGTGTTTCAATATCAAGGCTTTACTAGTAAACCAATTTAATGAAGTATTTGTTTCCCAAAAAAAGTAGATATGGGCAACTGCTGAGATTTTACACCTCGGTTCCTCGTTTTCGGTGGAGTGATAACGACACGCAATATTCCCTGGTACGGGTTTTCACAAAGCGGTCACCAGCTCAACTACTGACTGCGAGCAGTGCTGATTAACTTGCGTTATGCAGTGAACCGGCTGCAACGCTACCTGTCATAGCCGTTGCCCATACATTTATAAATAATTTCTAAATTATCGCATTTTGAAAAAATGTTTCAAATGAAAAAGGTACATGTTTTTATTGTCTAACCAGTAGCACAAACTTTTTTACATGGCACCAATAGTAAAAAATATTTGTTCAATCTTGCTATTCAAACTTGTTGTTTCTTACTTGGATACAGAGTTTGAAACCTTCTATTTTGTCCACTCAACTCATTCATATGACAACGGGATGGGTAATGACACATGAGTGGGCGTAAGTTCTTTCGCTCACTACTTTCACCCACTCACCTGTCATTACCAAATTGACTGATTCGTAACATTGAGAATGTGGACCACAAGGAGGGGGGCGCGTACTTACAATTGCAGGATTGAACAAAATGCTCACTTATGTGTCTTTGCACACTCGACTAACGCCTAATGTTCAAAATTGACACATGCGTGAGCGAAATTCTTCACTCGTGTTGTAATATATTATTACCTTGCGTCTATTGCACATTTTATTTCTTACAAAAACATAACCAAATCCTGTCAGTTACTGCTATTGATCTCTGTATATACTAGTGCAACAAATTTTATTAACTTCTTCATGAGGTAAAAAAAAAAAACATGTCGTATGAACATATGAACGTCCTCGATCGTCTAAAGGTTTTGAAAATAAAAATTTGAAAATTTTATGTTATTTACAGAATTTTGTACTATTCAAATTCTTACAGATTAACGGTGGCTTGTAAAGATTAATTTTCAGAGTAAATGTATGCAATGAGTAACAATAAGAACTTGTATTCCAAGTAAACGAAGGTTTGTCCATTTCAAAATAAAATATAAAATTTCGATAATAGTTTCTGAACCGTACAAAACACCGAAATACAATTTTTCCAAGCAACATACTTGCTCAAAATATAATTCCTTTCAAACAAAAATTTGAAAAATAAATTTGTAGCTGGCTGTAAGGTATATTTATAAATGGGTTCAATTCCGGCGAGCCAAGTCATTGTTGTATGAATGGAGAAAGAGTGGAGGCGAGCTTACGGCAGTCGGAACCGTGGCCGACTTCTCTGCAATAACACCCGTTCTTCATTTTCCCGTACAACGGAACATGAAAAATTCGCGAAACACCGGAATTAAATACATGGTAGGCGGCGCGTGCATTATACCGCATACACATGCGCGAAGGCGGCGAGGCGGTGATATTGCACTAGTGCACTCCGCCGCTTCCTGTTGCCAACCCAATAAAAATAAAACTGCATCTACGAAGCTCGCTGCAACGCAAACAAATTATAAGGAATTTAACCGAGTAATAAGGGATACTTTCCGCAGAAGCACACAGCAGTTCCACTGAAGATATTAAATTTAATAAGGGTCATTCGAATCATAGTACTATTAATATTTTTACGTTACTCTCATTAAACTCACTAATAAAACGAATTTGTAAATTTTCATTTACGTAGATTACTGAGCCAACCTTTTCGTTTATTGCTTCACATTTACGATTTATAATACTGGAACGCTAACTGACGTTGAAATTGTGAACTTAGAGAGACAGATAGTTATTAGGCCATCTGTCTTTGTTGTATACTCCGCTTAGAAAGTTGATAATAAATTTTAAAGTAATTTCCTTTAATCAATTTAACAAAATCGTCACTAAAATAATGTGTATTATAGTATCAATAGTCCAGAAGCAGTTTCTGAACTATATTGATACAAAAAAATCTGATGTGTCCAGCACATAATCTCCCGCCCAATACAACTCTTAAACGGTTCCAAATAGTATTTGACGATACAGAAACATATCTTCTTATTTGTTTATTTTCTATTTATATTTGAGAAAGTTAATTTTCTTTCGTATATTTTTTGACATATATTTCACTAAGAAAACAGCTTCACAATCAAAATGACATGTGTCACATTTCGTAAAAAAATTAAAAAATTTTCCATGGTGTACAAAGACTCCCAAGATTTATAAAATCTAATTTCCTTATATTTTATTATCTCTAAATCTAATGAAAATTAATAAAATTAGTGTAATTAAAACACATGTAAAATTAAATATTCTACAACTTTCAAATAACATAAATTGTAGAAAAGGGAAATTAAACCGTGTTTTTCACGAAAAACTGTTAAGGGCTTCAAGTAAACTGCTACTTCCGGTTGACCAATTTCATCCAAAATCTAATCTGCTCTTCAATTAAATATAAGAAGCAAAAATTCACAAAATTGTATTTTTTGGTATTATTGTATTTGAGTTATGCGAGACGAAAAAATTGCCACAGACTACACACATACATACAGACATCATGGCGAAAATAGTAAAATAGTATTGTAGGGACCCTAAAACGTGCTTATTCATTGAATACTCACTACCCAATTTTTTGGCCAAAAACAATACTTCCCTTACCTAGAGGTAGGCGGGAGGTAAGAAGGATGGCTTTACAACATCTATCAGACTCAGGTTCGTTTTTTACTTTCATAAAGGTCTACAAGTTATCGTTCTAGTATTACTTGATTTCATAATGAAAAAAAATTTGGTTCGTTTCATAAAAATTAATTAGGTTAGCTAGCCCATAACTCGTACATTATTGATTACATTACTTTGGAGTTTCCATACATTAATCTCTTCAAACAGAATACGTAATAAATGATCTATGTATGTCTTACATACCTATCGATCCAATTTGCTAAAACGCTGTAGATAACTAAACTACAATATCATTAGTTTTTGTTGTTATTACAGCAGTCACAAAAAATATATTTGTTGGAAAACAAATTATTATTATTTTCAAGGTAGTTAACGTTTAACGGTTTCGGAAAGTTTTGAATACTAAATGAATGGTTACAAACTTTTGTTTTACTATAATAATTATGTGTAACACGGACGCCCCTAAAATCAAACACAAAGTTGAAACTAGAGTGGTTGTGGTCAGAATAGCTGTGTTTTACTTGAATAAGTAATTCGTTTCTTACTCCTTTAAAATACTTTCTAGAACTCTTATCCCAGCAAAATAAACTTGACTACCTTTATATGTACGCTTAAAAATATAACGAAATACTTTAATTTCAGTTATTAAATGGACCTATTTGCATGCATTTTACAATTCTGAACAACATTTGTATTTAAATTTTTGCTATAAAATAATAACAAAAAAATAGTGGAAGAACCCATTCTAAGTATACTCGGTAGAAAGGTAGAATGATGCATCTAGTCCAGACGTGGGAAACCTTTTTTGGCTGCGGGTCAAAAACAATTAAAAGGTGAATATTAAGAATACTTTTCGGGTCAGTGAAAAAAAAAAATCAAATTCAATTTCAAATTATTACAAAAACAATGTTTTAGTTAGTATAATTTTAGATATTTGCACACCGACAGTAGCAGTACACTAGAAACCCTTAACAATTTTCTGTGAAAAAACACGGTTAAATTTAATTTTTCAACAATTTATGTTATTTTGAAAATTGTAGAATATTTAATTTTCCATTTGTTTCGATTCCACTAATTTAATTTTTTTTACGAAATGTGACACATGTCATTGTGATTGTGAAGCTGTTTTCTTAGTGAAATATACGTCAAAAATTAAATAAATATACGAAAGAAAATAAAATTTCTCAAATATAAATAGAAAAGGAAGGTATTTTTCTGTACCAAAAATACTATTTTGTATCGTTTAATAGTTGTATTGAGCGAGAGGTTATGTGCTGGACACATCAAATTTTTTTGATCTTATTTCCGGAACTCAAATTGTTCATTCGAAATAATGCAATGGGTCACCTGGTGACTCGCGGTTCATAGATTTCCTAGTCCTAGTCTGTCGGTAGGTGCAGTTCAAAAACTCGCATCCACCTCGGCGTCACCGTAACGTATTCGCGCTCTCGTTAACTCATTACCAGCGCAATTATAAAGATTAATGAATATAAACGACTTAATAATTAATTTCTATGGTGTCATTTTGGAAGTGTGTACAAGAACGGCCCCGACTGACGTTTTTGCGTGCGTGGCGGTGGCCCATGTTTCGCGGCACCCAACCCGAACATATTTTCGTGTTTGTTGCGGCCATGTTGTTTGGTAGTGCTCAGCGGTACTTGAAAATGATATTAATGTCAAAGGACGAGCAGCAAAAAACGACGCGTTGATGAATAGCGCTGCAGCACACCGGTACGGGCAGCGGGTACATACTTTCGGCATCAACTTCGCTGGTGTGCAAACCAAACGAACGGCCGACTGTTGCATAGCAAAACTACTAGTCTTTGCGCAGGAATTTGTGTAATGTTATTCATTGCGTTTGCTGTAATTTAAAATAAAATGTTAGTAGACGGTGCAAAGCGTTTATTTTCCCGCTTTTTGCATATTTGTGCCGACGCTAGCTTTAATACTTTCATTTAATTCAGCTATGGAATCTACAAACCATGTTAATTACGTCTGCGCAAACAAATATAGATAACGATGTCAGGAGCAAATAAAAATCGATACTAAAGTACACGATAGAGGATAGACGATATCATTCCGCGAAGTTAGCCAAAACAGTAAATAAAGTAAAATTTAAAGACATATGTCAAATCTTTCAAACTTGAATTACAAACCTAAAATAACAAACATTTTTCTGTAGTACTATTGGTGAATTTATTTATTATTTACCTTTATTATTGTTTAATACGGATCACATGCAGACCACGTCCAAGAACATGTAAATAATAATGAAAATTATACATAAATATTTCACAACCGTCCCCGTCGTAACAGCTAGCGTTTTACAAATACAGAATGTTTTTTAATTAATAATTTAATTATTTCGGAAAAACATAATGCATACATCGACACTAAAGTATTTTTTTATTATTCATATGATTAATTCCATATTCGTAAAAAAGATTGTACTTTAGTGTCTTGATATACAATAGTATATTATGTTATTAGGAGTAAATGTGATACTTATGCCGATACGTATGCTGAGCATGAGAGCATGTAAGTTTGAACGAGCGAAGCGAGTCGACAATTATATGTGAAGCACCAAAAGTCACATTTACTCCGAAAAGCACATGCTATTTTTTTTTTCATACATAGAAAATAGAATTATAAATAATTAAAAATTGCTGAAGACTTCAAAAAATATTCTGTCTTATCCAGCATTTCTAGTTGCCATAGAATATGCTGCTTTGTTATTTTTGTTTATATGTTTCATTTTAACTGTTAAATTATTGAATTACAACCTCACTATTTTTCATAATATTTTACTTTGTCCGCCGCCGGAGTAGAAGTGTTGCCAGGGAGAAACTTTACGCCGGCGGCGACAATATTGAACTTCTGCTTGTTGAATACAAATACATAACAACGTACTTTCATGACGTTTCAAGAAAATAGTTATTTGTATATCAAGGCACTAAAGAATAATTTTTGTATTACGAATAAACCATATGGATACATAATATTTTTTTCCGAAATAGTTAAACTATTAATTAATGACACAAATAAATAGAATTATTAAAATGGACGCTCTTATATATTGCTGTCAAATTCGTAATCGTGGATATGAAAATCCTATGTTTCAAGTGCTCATAGTATTGGAATTTCTATTTTGTTTCAATCTCCAAAATAATTTCGTAACGTTCACCAGCTCCGAATAGTTAATCTACTACTAGTCAATCACTCACAGGTTTAACTAAGTGTAAATAATAAGTCGTATACGTCTCTTGTCTGGAGATCAATTCGTGCGTGAAATTTAGTAAACAAAGAAGTAACAGGTATAAAAATTCAATTTAACGCTTTTCGTGACACAATAAAAGTGAAAGTAAAGCTTGTGTTCGACTTTAACGAAATATAAATTGAATAACGTGTGTAAGTTTGAAACAATGTAACAGCTTTACCGTTATTAAATAAGCGACTGATAAATTTTCACAAATACTAAATTATATTTCGTCACGTACGAGCCCTGATCCAAAATTCGAATGATTGCTTGGTATAAATTCTGGTTATAGTTTGAGAAATGTTTGTGATATGTTTGCTAATTGGTTTCCTGAATATCCTAGACCATATTTCGGTTTATAGAATATTGAAAAGAGGTAGATATTTAGATATGAATTATAAGAAAAAGACTAGATTAAAATCCGTTACAACATTGAGAATCTATGTTGCATTATATCTGGAACAGTACTGTTATATATTTTACTTGTTACTCACTTGTAAACACCATTTACCCAAATCCTCTATTGCCTTTGAAAATGAATCTTTACAAGTTACAAATTAACAGCTACATTGTAAATATTTTACAAGTTAGTAAACAAGGTAAACAATGCAGGTTGTCACAGTAATGCTTACAAGGCTTATGCGAAATCATTTAAAATAATTTTTGACAGAAAAGTTGTGTGTAACTGACAGGACTTGATTATAATTTTAATTTGATTTACAAATGAGTAACAAGTAAAATGTAGTACAATACATGCAAGGTAACTGTTTTACTGCTTCAAGGAGGTGATAGGCTCGCCTGATCGGCTCGCCGGTCATTTCCTCCATTCAGCAATAAAAACTGTTTTACCTTGCTTGTAATGTAAATAACTATATCTAGTATCCAATGTAATACATTAATGAATATTGCATCTATACTGATGAAACATATTTATTTTTGTTATTATTTGCAATGAAATGTATCAGAGATAAGGTTTTAGCGAGCATTGTAACTGTACTTACATTATCTTCATATATCTACGAGCTGAACGGATAAGGAATCTATAGAAAGTTGGTTTATTTGTACAATTTTTGTATGAACATATTGATCCATATGATTCTTTTTGAAATCGGTAGTGATTCACTTAACAGTGTGCGGTAAGCGAATATCCATCTTCCTCGTATCGTTACTGTAATCTAACGTGTCTGCATGTAACCTGGAACCTGAGTCGTGTCGTGGAACATTGAAAGACCTCGCACCGCTTGCTTCGATCCCCGTAATCAATCACAGCGTGATTTCACCGCGTTGCGCTCGCTTCACACTTTCAAAAACATTCTATTATTCTTTCGTCGTGTATTATTAGCTTTTGCTGCAAATATTCTGCCGGACACCGACCATGCCTTCATAACTTTCTCATGTATTTGTTAACCGTTTGACATTTCACCTAAGCAGCAGTTATTGTATTTATTTGCGCCTCCGTCAAAAAACAATAGTTTTACACATCACAAAATCATCCAGAAACTACTTGGTTCCAGGCGTAGCCTGGGAAAAACTAGAGACTTTTGTAAATTAAACTGGCTCTCAGTATTGTGGGTTTGTATTGTTCAGTGTTTGGGTATTGGAGGTTAGAAATTTGTATCAATTTTAGAGCTAAATTATTATTATTATTGTAAGCTCTAATGTAAGTAATTATATTTTATTGATAAAATGCTTCATTTCAGTCTGCATATTTAAAATATTATACCGTTCCCATCTGACTCTATAACATCATAGTTACACTGTCAAACTTTCAACATTTAATTTAAATTACATAGATCCATGTTTCAACGGTGTTTATAATTTTGACGCTGTGACCTGATGATTACCAAATAAAAGTCGAAATCTATAGTCAGAAAGTATAGTTAAATAATTTATTCAATTTATTACAATCAGCCTGCTCATTCCACTCATCATTATAAAGTAAGTAATTATAATTAAATTTTCAGTTGCAATGCACAACCAATAAATAAATAACAACTAAATAAATGCATATTCAATAAGTTTTTCAAGTAATCTCGTGCTTACAACAAGTCAACGTAAACAGTTCAAGCTGTCAAGTATATTAATAATGAGGACAAAATAGAACTTTAAACTATGTACAAAGCTTGGGTAACTTTAAATAATTTACAGGGAACTGGCACTCTTGATAATTATAAGCAGGTGAATGAAAATATTGTTACATCGCAGTTTTCGCTGATTAGAATGAAACACAAGATGGTTGTCAGCCATCATCGAATGATTTGGAAAAAATAATGAATTTATAATTTATTTAAATAAAATTGAAACATTTTTAAAAATAAATCTGAACAGGTAAACATTAGTCACAAAGTATTAAATATTGTAGGCCATAATGAAATGTTTGTACTTAATGTAATTATATGTAGATACATGGACTAATATAAATATGTATAATATATGTTTTACGTATAATATAATGTTATGCTTCTCTTAGAAGTATGCAGTTTCATTTAGCTAAATTAATACTGTATGTACATACATAATTTTATACAAATTTTTAATTTCCCTTGACAAATACAACCTTTTTTGTACCAAGTCATATTTCGAGTTATCGAAGTTCGACTGTAGTTTTATTCTTAGCATTTGGAATAGGTACATACATTTTTATGAATAATTTAAAAAGTGTGAAGCAATATTAATAATTGTAAAAAAAGCATTCAGCTAATTTAATACACATCTTTCTTTCAGAAATTACAAATCGCACTAATTAACTGTCCCCAAGAACGAAGTACCAGCAAAAAAGACCAATTAATAAATTCCTGGACCAGTTCTTATTGTTAGAAGTCATCTTGATTCGCCATTGTGTGAAATTAACAGTGGAATAAAGGCCTCGGGCTAACCGGCAGACAAAGCAAAGGGAGGTTGGCGTCGCCGTCGCCGTCGCCGTCGCTTTAGCTGTGATATGGCGACACTATGTGACCGGATGATACAGGCTGCCAGAAACAGTTTAACAATGGATCAAGCTACATTTGTCCCGGACGAGAAAAAGGAAATAATATTGTGATCTTCTGCTCAACACACGCGCACAATCGAAGCAACAGCTTTTAGAAAATACACAATATGTTTCAGCTGTTCGTGTGAAAATCCAGATTTTAAGATTGAAGTAACATGCTTATTACAGAAATGTTTATTGTCACTTTCAAAAATAAATAAAATTTTGTTTATTATTATTTGTTATATGTATACAGGCTGTTTCATAACTTCGAGTACATACGTTAATGGTATATGTTGTTTGATATACTGATTACGAATCTAAAAGAATTTTTTTTTAATTCGAAAAATTAAGGGTTATTTACCTAAAACATTTTTTGTAGTACTGCACTGGATTCGCTTTCCTATTAAACAGAAACAATGAAGTAGGTAATCAACAATTTAAATTACATAATATTAGTAAAATAAACAAAAAAAATTTAATTATTTTTCATGAAACGATAATTATTAGCATAATCATCCACCCAGTGGCAGTGGCAACAAAAAAATTTGAACTGGGAAAAATGGAAAATAGTTTTGCGATTTAAAAAAAAATTCTTTTTGATTCGTAATCAGCATATCAAATAACATATACAATTAACGTATGTACCTGAAGTTATGAAACACCCTGTATAAAATTGGAAATTATATTTAAAGATTTGCAATAGTCAGAGCTAGGAGAGTCAACACGAAATATTGAAACTTATTTAAGGCTATTTTAGTCCATTTTAATCTTTGTTAAGTTCATTTGGGAAGAATTCTTTTATATATCTGGATGTTTATTTGACTGTGTTTATTGTAACCTGGTCATATAAGAAGATTAAATGCTGTATGACTGAGATTTCCAGTATTTTTTACACTTAAGATGTATGTTATCATATATTCAATTTCTGAATTTTAATTTTTTTTTGAGTACTAGACCCTGGTTAAACCTTGGCATTTTCTAAAACATCCTCTTCTATATTCACTGTGATCTAAGCGTGTTCAACTCCGATCTTGAACTGCAGGTTTAAAGATAGCTGAATTCGTAGATACTCATAAATTTATACACAAAATGTGCGACCATTTTTAAGATGACGATTTGGAAAACGATTCAAGTAAATTTGATTGGATTGGGCATTTTTACAGATTATAACTTTTGTAACAATAATAATTATTCATCAATTATTTCATTGCTATTTTTCTGGATCAAATTATTATGGAAATATACCTAAACGACTCGTTAATTTATGGAGTATTAAAAATGCTTAAAATGCGAAAACGTTATTAATTAATTTTACCGATTTCAGGAGATTAAACCTATGTTTACATGCACAAAAGTAGGCAGGGTAAGTATGTCATAACTCTATTCTGTAGGGTAATATTACCTTACTGACCTGTCAAAACAGTCAAGAAAATGAAAATAATACACATTGATAATATAACGCTATTTATTAATACACACGGAATTAAGCTGTTCAGAGATTCACCTGCTGCGTTCCAAATATTTTCAGGCAATTCAACATCGCCAAAATCCACTTTTTATCTAGCCATGAAGAACACATTTGACGTTTAAGTAAAAAAATAATTTTAAATATGATACAAAAGAAGTGTAACCATGGTTTTATATAAAAACAAACAGACTTACTTGATCACCTTCTAAAATTATGACAGACGTTTTTCATAAAAGAATTTCAATAAATAATATTTATTAATGACATTAACGTCTTCATATTCTGAAACCGGTAAACTATTGAACAAACCACGGATGTTATGAGTCATAACAGGCCTTAGATGTCTTAAAATCCTCGCTCTACGAGCTCTGATTTCAAACTGACATCTGCGGCAGTTACGATACTCATAACATCACTAGGAATGTTAATAGCTATAATGTAATTATTTCTGTTACAGAGTGTATATTATTTTTGGGTGTTCTACTAATTCGGGATCACATTCTAATGAAAATGACGCCTCAGGTTCCATTCCAATTTAGTTTTAAAGTTCCACTTGATCTTACAGAAAATTTATAGTACTTCTAATAAATGCATATTCTCAATTTCTTACATTTGAAGTATAAAAACAACATGCATTAATTCGTTCCATAAATCTGGCTGCATTTACCCCGAGCAGTAAAAGAAGAAAAAGAAATCTCTTGAAGAGAATCGCTCAAGTCCAACAGCGTTTATTTTTCCACACAATTTGCTAAACCTTAAATTTTCCTTGGAAACCCGCTCTCCAATAAAATTATCTGCAAGCTAGGAGGAACGTGTCGGACACATATCCAGCCGCGGGCGAGAGCCGAGGCGTCGAGCGGTCAGCTTCATTCTTATTCCGCGGTGCGCGGTAAATTCACCCCGACAAACAAAATGCTCATCAGGTTAACGTGGTTTGCACCGCCGCCGCTTTAATGAGACGATCGTAAGGCGGATGCTTGCGGGAAAGTGTTTGTAAATGCTAAGTGAAATTGTGGCTCCGCACTTCACTCGGATTCCGGATTTACTTTATTTAATATAGTTACCTTCAAACTGTCACGTTACTTCCGAATAAATGAACTCACTCTATAATTTTACTTTAAAGATGGTCTGTTTTGAGTAATCACATTTTTCGCTAGAGTTACTTACAGTAACGTAACGACACTTCAAATATTTTATGTCCCCACACAGTAAAAATTTGATTTGCGATTTGTTAATTTTACGGATGTTAAGTATTTTTAGTTAATATTGACAAATATATTGCGATAAATTAACTATTTGAACAAATATGACAATTTGTAAAATTACATTTTGTCAATTCCGAATTTTAGATAAGAAAAATTGTTGTTTTTATTTATTTGCTATATTCATAAAATTTAACAAATAGACTCGTCAAAAATAACAAATAAATTTAGCTAACTTATCAATTTGAAATTGTTAAAGAAAGTTGGTATCCTTTGTAACAACTTAATTTGTTATAATAACTATGATTTATTGTTCTGCTTCAATATAATTATTAAAGTATTTAGTCAAAAACACATAAAATTAAATGTTAATAATTAGTATATTCACAAATATATTTAGTTACGAAATAAACAAAAATAATTTATTACTTGCTAACAAATTAGAAACTTGTTAAATTAACAAAAATTAACGATGGATCGTCTGGAACTAAAAATTTTATTAACATTTTAACAATCAATTTTTTACTGTGCAATATTTCAGTGGTGCGCTGCCGAAAAAATGGCCATTCAGTGTCCACTGATTTTAAGTTCAAAAAATGAGCACAAAACAGAGAGGAAAGCTTATTTATACTATGAAAAATTGTAGGAACTTTTAAAGTGATATAAGTTTCCTGATGCGACATGAAGATCAAAAGTGAGAAATGTCAGTTGCGCGCTGCTCAACTACTAATAAATTCAGTGGATTTACGAATACCTGAAATATTCAGTAAATACAACACAGGTTTTCAATTATACATAGTATACGTATAACTGAATTTTTCCGACGACCACTACGAAAAGTACATAAATCCACACGCTAAATTATTATTGAAAATTGGTCATTGCATATCACCAGCAATATTGCTAGTATGATATGAAAGCTCATTAGCCAATCAGATGCGTTAGCAACTATGTGATATGATTTAATAATTTTAAAACACGCTGCGATAACTGAGCGAACCAACCTAAAAATTTGTATTTACAAGTTTGACAGTTGCAGACAATTTACTGAATTTACACGGATTAAGAAAGTTGTACCTTGATTTATCAGATTTTAACATAAATTTTGATGATTTCTGATAGCAATGATATTAACATAATCTGTTTTAATATTTGTATGTAAATTTTATATTGTTTTTTTTTTACTTAATTGTAGTCGTCGGTGAAGTATCGTGTACTGAAAGAGTATTTCACACGAGTGTGAAATAATCAACTTTCAGCACTAGTTTAGTTATACAATATAATATTATTTCAGCTAAATTGATTGAATAATACAGTAAGAGTAACTGACCTAGATGTTTTACATAATTTTTCGAGTCATTTGAAGTAACTTGAACTCAATTTATTTGTGTGTATTATAATATGAGATCTCTTTTTTTTGTTTCAAATGAAAATTACCTCTGTAGCTTCCCCTCCAGTAATGCAGAATTCATCTGTATTTTTAAATTTTACACATATTCCAATAACTTTTTTTAGTCCCAGTTTCAGCAACATCTTTGACAGTTTGTATTCACATTTAACTGCATCATATATTCATAATTAAGCTCATATATTCATAATTAAGCAGAGTGGCATATTCGGATATGGACCAATGCTGTGCTTATTTTATATTCAAGAAATATTACTTGATGTCTACTGTATCTATTTTAACTTATACGGGTATAACAATTAAAGTGGTCAGAAGACAACTTCGTGTATCGCAACATTGAATATTTATCTACATCTTTAATCTTCCAAGCCAAGGCTTGTCATTCCACCACCATCGCAGCATCCTCTTGTACAGTGCTGACATCTGAACGATACGAACTGGCATGTTGACACTGTTGACATGCTAGCAGTGCTCAGAGCTCTTGCAAAATGCGACGAGCAAACTGGCTGTTGGGTGTGCCCTGTTATATTGCTCTATTTTAGAAGCAGATGTATAAAATATGGCTGCATTATACGGTAAGTAGCAGCAAACGTTAGAGACCTCCAACACTCGGGAACTTTCGTGTGCTCTCGTTGCATGTCGGTTCACTTTGTATTGTACATACATGCCTGCCAACTGTCTCGAACTCTGTAATTTAGTTTCTGTTTCAGACGTCGTGACGCTAAGATTTCCAAGCTATGTTTGACAACGCGTTGCATTTTATACATCAACTGAGAATATTGTTGCGACGAATTAGATGTTTGCTTGTAGAATGAAATAAACCTAGCAACTAGCTTCCTACTTTCATTGCATTCGGCGGAAACACTCACATTTCTTGTCTTAAATTACACTTCAGGCGAACAAGTGAATTGTGTAAAGTTTAAATGTTGGAAGAAAACGTTTTCGTATCGTTTGACTTTTTCTATTCATGACTTCTAGTGTCACCAAAGTTCACTTACGAAGGAAAAAACCTAGATAGCTTGAACATTCTCACATGTTCAGAATTTAAAAGAGACGAAATCGGATATTTCTAACTTGTATCTACTTTAAATTGTACTAAGTAAAAAAATATTAGCTACATGAAGATTAGCGGTACAGTACGTATTAATGATTTCTTCTATATTTTTAATTAATTTGACAAATATATTATATAAAATCTTAGAACATTATATAACATTATGAAATCTAGAAAACCTAAAAAACAAAATTCACCAATAGTGGAATATGGAATAATTTTTTTATTATTTTAGGTTTGTAATTCAAGTTTGACAAAAGGGGCTGTGAAGAAAAATTTTGACATAAGAATCTGTAAAGTTTAACTTTAACTAATATTTTGGCTAACTTTACGTAATAATATAATGCACTTTAGTAACGATTTCGAAAAAAAAAAATGATTTATTTATTTCCACAAACACTAATAACTACATTTTTCACATTTCACATATTATTTATTTTGATTTGGATTTCTACAGATTATTATTCATTTCCCCACATATCAAATATTCATTTACAAACGCTAGCGGTTTATCACAGACTCAAGGATTATCGCAGACTTACAGATTATGGAAGACTGTCCACCGTTAGCCTGGCATCTCACTATATACTGTTGTGGGTTCTGGAAGGTTCTAGGCTTTTCCGGAAGCTACAAGAAAAGTTGACATCACTCCAACAGGTTTAAATAAATTCAGCCATTTTGATCTGTTTCGTTTTCTTTCTCCTACTCGATGTGTACTACTATTGCTGTATTAGGAGTTTGAAATATCTGCTCTGAACGAATTAGCCAAAGGAAAAAAGGTAACAAATTTAGACTTTGATTAAGAAAAGAAATACAACAATACAGGGGGTAGTACTCCAGTTTAAATGTATCGCTTCTTGTACAGTTATCGACGATACTCCTTGAAATTAATAGACATTGTTGGATACAATCCGATAAAAAGTTAATTACGCTAGCGGTGCGCTCCGCGGCTGAACGTTGAACCGATCGCAAAGTTGGCGGCAGAGGCAGCGGAGTCGGAGGAGGTAATTACATTTAAGAAAATTGGAATGAGTACTGCGGAAATGGGGTAGCGGGCCGCGGGTCGTGACGTCGTGAGCCGTGGCCAAGCGAAGAATGGCAGAGCGGAAATAACCTCGCGAGCAGGATTTGAGTCTGAGTCCCCGAGGCTCGCAGCGCTGTTAATATCTGACGCGTGTGAGTGAAGACTGAGGAGATGCCCCAGTAAAAGTGATTTATGAGCCTGCTTAATCAACTGTGCACCAGCTATTGAACAATCAACATACTCGTAAATTCATTTTTCTTGAACCCGACCGGGACGCGGTATCGACGTTTTAAAATGCCTGTGTGCTTATGACATCTAGACCTCACACATTCATTATTACATACTCTTCGTTGGAGGGTTATACATGCTTGGGACTTTCACGAAAATTAAAATGGCGCATGCATGGAAATATGAAAATGAAGCAAACAGCATTAAGCTAGATTTATAGTTTGCATAGAACACAGGAACAATTTAACACAGAATAACCTAAAATTTTGATCATAGAACACAGGAATAATTTAGCACAGCACACGAATTGAGCAATGTTCAATTTTCTGTGTCTATGCTGTGCCTTCTATGTTTTCCGTGTACTTTCGTTATATTTCGTGTTAGTTCGACTAAGTGCTTCCAACATTTGCCGCAATATCTGCATAGCCAATGACAGGTTTTTTTCTTGTGTCACTTCGTTTGTCATTCTGCATTATGTACAATTTATATTAACCCCAACGAAATTCTATGTTAAATTATTCAGTGTTAATTATTTCTGTGTTCTATATAAACCATAAATCCGGCTTAACAACACAACAATAAGTACATTAAATTTAACCATTGATAGAACTCGCCAAGCAACAATATTCCTTAAATTTTTTTTTCTTAAAACTTCTTTAAAGATTTGTTACAAATATGATTACCTGTCAATATTAAATTGACTTCAACTGTTATAGTTCATTCCAGTTAAGAAAAAAGTAGATGGCCCTGCGAACAAAGCCTGCTTTACACTCACACATTATATTAGTTCAAACTTTGGCATGAACTGTAAGAAGATGTTTCTGTGAATGTAAGCTGGCGTCTATAGAATGATAATAAACGAATACAAACTGTCAAAATAAATGAAAGGAACACACGTGGTTTTAATATTTTCAGGTTATTAACATTTGAAAGAGCAAACGGAAATGAAAACGCGAGTCTCTCCAATGTTCGTAGGTGTTAATCCATTTCTACTTTCGGCCAGTCAGATTCAAGGATATCGGCGCCCTATTTTAGCCAACACTGTTTTCTAAACTAGAATGATCCATAGTACGTAAAATTATAACCTGTAAAAATTTTTGCCTAATCGAATCGTAAATTTATTGAATGGTAAAAATGCTACAAAAAAAGATGATTTATAAGAAAATATTATTAAGGCGAGTTCTATCAGTGATTAATTTATATAGTTTATCCCAGAATGCATTTGATTCAAGCTCGTTTCGTGTAGACGTACAAAATAATTTTCAAGCAGAAAAACTGAAAGTTTCCGTTGTGCGACAAACGAACAGTTGGTAGTACTGGCGCAGGCGCAGTGGAGACGCGTAATTACTGCGAGAATCAAGTGTGCGCCTAAACTCATGCACTGAATGTAGGTTAACAAACTAAAAGGGCAACAAAGGCCTTGCAACATAAAGGTACAAATTTGCGCGTACTAAATGCACAACGGCAAAAAGGAACCGTCGCGCGCGCACTTACATTTGAATTAATACGGCTTTGTTATAGCCAGCCCCGGAAAAAGAGCGGAATTTATCACATACAGCGCGACAGAATTTCAAGCAGGCCGTTATCTAATCTCCGATCTGGCGTTCGTGTGCCTGCCTAGCACCTGCTGGCGATAACGCGCGACACCGCCACAGCGGCAGCGCTCGGATATGTGTCCAACGATTTCGAATGTCGTTTGTCGCCTTCTGATAACATTGTGTCGAACGCAAGTACTGTTGGGATATGCGCATACTGATCTGCGCAGGGTCGAACTGCGAACCCTAAACCTTGATGTCTTCCTTGCTGCAGGAATCAATTCTGTGTCGTAAGTCGTAACGGTTTCTTTCACTGATCGTAAGATCCATATACATATTTCTTCATGTTCAACTTTCCAAAAGAACAACGCACGATACAAGTTGAATTCCTGTATTTGAAGTTTCAAACGATATTGTCAGCTACATAATTGCTCTACGTGACTTATCCGACATTTTACTTTTTCCACCAACTTTTAAATTCATTAGCTCTGATCTTTAACAAGAACTAAGAACTAGGATACTCTATTATTCACTTTTAAATCACGATGTTTTAGTTACCTGAGTCTGAGGTACCTCGATACTGTCCCTTGGTTATCTATAATTTTTTTTCATGACCGGGAGAGAAACTCGGTTTCTGTGATTCCAAAATCATGATACAAACAGTCAATTTCATATATACGGGAAATCTGTGCACTTTCTCTCCTGACGTGGGGAAAAGTGCTCAAACAATGTGGAAAATGAACAAAATTAAACAAATCAAAGGTAACAATCATAAATTATATGACATTTCAAATAGTTTTGAAATGCATAAAAACCATACATAAATTTTGGGATCCTGAAAAAATAGTATATACACCGCAGGAGAGAAGTATATTTTTCTCTTGTCGTATTGTAGCGCTCGCCTACGGCTCATGCTTTAATTTACTCCGGCAAAAAAAAAACTTCTCTCCCTTAATTTATAATATACTATTCCTATTTTATTTTCTCTATCGTGTTTTCAAAGAGGCAATTCTTTTGGAGGAGTAAATATCTTATGTGACCAGCACATTACCTACCACCGTAGAACTTTTATTAAATTATACATCAAGAAGAACATATCTCTGAGTATTTTCCACAAATAAAATAAACCAATCATTTGGACTTGACGGCTGGTAACCGCACTTCATACGCAAAAATATACCACTTACCGAGATCTGCGTAAGCAGAGTGCCACACCCATAATGGGTAAAAGGTGTGATGATATATTTATTTTTTTTTTATTTTTATCATTAGGATAAATTTCGGCCCATTATATTATATCCATGACTACCGTGTGTAACAAAATATTAATTCCTTAGTGTTTTTGTTTACAATTTGTCAAAAATTATTATTTTTTGTGTAAGCTTATTTGGGAAATAGTCTAATAAAATATATTTTGAGTCCAATACGATGCAGGTAAAATATGTTCTCAAGATTGTTTCTTTTAGGTAACATTCCTCAACAAATGGAATGACAAAATCCTTCGCCTTCGGCTGGTGATTTTGATCTTGTCATTTGTTTCGCAATGTCATGAAGCAACAATATTTCGTCATAGAAATTTTCGGGGCAAAATAATGTTGTCTTAATATATTACTACTTAAAAGCAATTTTCAATTATGACACATGTCAAAAATGACATTTATCATATATTGTTGTGATTTATTTCAAAAGTAGGCCACCGGTTTTACACGAATATGTAAAAATTCAATATTTATTTAACGTATTGCAATTCCTAAATGGTGCTAGTAAGATAAATTGTAGAACAAAAATTTTCAAAAAAATATAATTTACTAAGATATTTCAAAATTGCTTAATTGGGCTACAAGTAAACTAGCACTTAAGGTCATTGGGATATCATCAAAAACAAACCAGCTCTTCCTAATGAAATGCAAATGCAAAATACAAAATATGAAATTTTTCTGTTCAGCACGAAAATATTGAAATCGTATTCTAGGGTCCCTAAAACATGCTTATCCATTGTAAACTAACTACAAAATTTTTAGGATTATTCCTCTAGCTCCCTTAAAAGATATGGCTGAAGATTAAATTTAAAACTAATATAAATTATAAATTTTGTTTTTACTTTTAGTTGAAGAAAACAATTTAAATCCATTTTTTCAATATAGTTTTTATTATTGACAGTTCTTATTTGCATTCTATTGTTCTTTGAAACCGATGCACTATAATGCGCGCTATTTTTACGTGAACTACATGTGCATTTTTCATCGAACAGAACTGTTATTTATTCCAGTAACCTTTTAAATTCACTGCTGCAAAAATTTACTAGTATGTCACTAGGGAATATAACAATTACAGTAGTGAACTTTTGAAATGTCCATGCATCGATATTTGTTTCATGAAAGTTCATTGTTCATTTCTACTTGCTATGTTTTAGTAATGAATTTAATAATATAACACATTCGTATTAAATTTTCAGGATATTATTGAAGGAAATAAATTGAACAGCTTTGTAATTTAACATATACATGACAAAGAAGTGCACTGAATAAATGAATTAATAAAACTATCAATAAATATCTGCAGCTGTCAATATATTACATTACAAATATAAATAAATAAAGAGTAATATGAAAACAGACACATACATAAAATATTACAGGGGATATTTATTATTAACGCGTCTCTCGTATAACATCCGTCAGTTGAATTTTCTCAACTAATGTATTTTTAAACAAATTCAATCTTCTATTCCTTTCGATCTTGCACAACGCTCAAATATTGCTCGGGAATATTTTAAAACTGTAGTTCCGCTGAAGCACGTGACGGCTACAGCCAGTCTTGCTTCGCATGCATGAATTTAAATGGCCGCCCGTTTCATTCCTCTGGAACTGCATATTCTTGATATATTGCAGCACACACACACACTTACACAGCGCTGCGCTACGAATTACGTGTTACGTGCGCAGCCGGTCGTGCGTGATTTATGGCTGAACCGGTAAGTGAATATTTGGCCCTCCGTGGCGCCGTGCTCCACAGAGCACACAGAATTCAATATTATAGACAGCCTTTTAATTATTCAATCAGAATCAGTTTACATCCTATTCCAAAAAAAATTATTATTCTTGATGCGCAGAAATAAATAATAAAAAAAGTAGTACCGTTCAGTCAATTTAATTGAATAATCAGTTAATTTGCGCGCAACTGAATAATTTAGTTAGAACCTCTGAATACTTCAGCAATTTTTTAAATGTTAAATCGTCCTATAATTTATTAATTATGACATAAAATGATATCAAGGTTATGTTTTTGAAGTGCAATAAATTTTAATATTTTAATAGATATTTATATAACAAGTGTATAATTTAGAATATTATGGACGAGGCACATAAACATAAAACCCTATTACATACAATATTTGTGTTCGACTACACTGTAGATTTTTTTTAGCTTAGCACCGATATTTCCAAGCTTAAATAAATTAGAGAATAAATTTATAATTAGAATAAACCAAAAATATTGCATCAAAAGATGACAGCTAAAATAATCAACATTTAATAAGCTATGATTTTGATGCGATATTTTTTGTTTATTTTATAGTTTATTAGGTTGGAAATACCGGCCCTTATAGAGTCTCAATTATATTTGATACATGACGTTGACATGCAAAAGATTGATAATTTCGAAGTGTGCTTTTTTCTGTTATTTGGTTATCAAGATGTTTATTGTTTGTTATTTTTACTATATCGGACTAGTCTATAGAGAGTCACTTTATGGACGCCAAACAATATCATAAACAAGTGATTATAATACAGTTGAATATTCACGAATAGTTTTAAGTTACAGAACCTTGTTGCAAAACGTGATTGACATGTGAATTCCGTCGTAACTGTTAGTTGATTGGACTGAATTCGCCAGTCAATTCTACTGAATTTTCAGTTTATTAAAATTTTCTCGAATAATTTAAATATTCAGTAAATACAACTGAGATCCTTAGTTATAGTATATAACTGAATTTTTCTGTTCAATTTATTGAATAATACAGTAAGAGTATTTGAACTTCATTTTTTACTGAATTTTTTGTTATACTTTAAGTAACCCGATTTCTTTATGCGTACATATTTTTTCCCTTTGATTACACAAAACTCTATTTTTAAACTAGAAAAAGTATTTACACACTATATTCTAGAATAACAACAGAAGAGTTACTAGAATTTTTTCGCCAAAATTATGAACTTAAATATTACAAGTAGATGCAGAATTTTTTTCTCTATTTATCTGGTTTTCTGAGATATAATTAGGGTAGCTAATATTTGAATATTTAAAAAATTAGTATTGAAATCTATATGGTGCGGTCTTGGAGCGTAACATAGACGTAGATAGGATTTTTCAAAGTGATCTGTGTTTATGTACTTATTTTATTACCCATATTATTTTATATTAATTATTTAATTTGAAAAGGGTTGTGTTTCGCGCTACTGCACCCTTCACTTGAGCCTACACGCATTCAGTTAAATTAAGTTATCAGTAACAGGGCGGTAAATAAAGTACAGTCGATTCGCTACCGTATCGTTAATAACATGATGAACCTATTTATATTTAAGTAATTTAGCGGTAATACTCTAACGAATTCAGTCTTTTCGACTATCCCTGAGCAAACAATTATTGTTGCGCCACTGCAATGTCTCTGACAGACTGATTTATTACTCTCTTTTATTCTGAAATGGAACATATTTGATATGCATACCTAATTTCAGTCAAATTAGATACGATATACATATGGACATATAAATTACAAGTTATCGAATCAGACCCAAGTTAACGAATGACGTTACCGTCTACCACTAAGTTTATATTATACCTTTCAATACAAATAGAATATCTATATCTTCATTGATATTTTTGTGTATGTGACAATATTTTATGTGTAGAAATGAATTTTTCTTTTGATACTCTCGTAACACTCAGTCCACGGTAAATTGCGCGCGTCTGTATTCTGTATAACCGTTTTTATTAAACTATCTATTGAAGTATAAACGGTTAAAAAAATATCGATAAAATAAAATGAAACATAAGCGATATTGTAAACTCACCAACGACGATCATGTCTCCATGCTGGGTGACGGTTTGAAAGGACGGCGCTTCGCCCGAAACCTCACAGCGGTATCGGCCGCTGCTGGACAGGTTGACCGACGACAGCACCACTTGGCTCTCCGTTGAATTGTGGATCTGTGAACACATACAACATACATACTTGATGAATTATTGACATCGAATACACCAAAGTTACAAGACAAATTAACGAAAAGGATTCTATTATGTATAACCCTAAGGTTTAAATGGATGTACAAAGCAGTTCAAAGAGAAAAATAAGACTGCAACAAACTCGATAAAACATCTCATGTATACAAATTTCCTATAGATGCTTAATTTCTTTTCAATTTGACATCGGATACACGGAAAAAAATTTGTTGTGGGGACCACAATACCTTCCGCCATAGATTTATTATCAAACAATGCAGGAACACGGACTGCACCTATCAAGAAACGCTCATCCGTCTAAAATAGTATATTCTACAACAAGTAATGGAATGGCACGGTTTGCGAGCTTGGGATAGGCCATTCCGTTACATGTTGTAGATGTAGACTATACTTTCTATAAAAAGGTTTTGGAAATTATATAAAAATACAAATAAAATTGTTGAAAACGTCAAACTCAAATAAATCAAATTAAAACAAACAGACGTAACTATGGTAACTGAATCAAGATACTTCATATGTCGCGCTAATAAGCGGTTTTGATTCGTCGAAAATATTCCATACGCCGCGTGTGGAATGTTAGTAATTCCATAACAATTTTTAGTAGTGGAATGCCCAGTTTCCAAAACAGTGTTATAGAAAAATAGGACACATTTCAAAAAGTGACGTTTTTCAACTGTTGTTTTTTTTAAACACAGGTTAGCAGATTTAAACAAAAATATCAAAATACAATTTTTTTTTATCCAACACCTCTCAATAAATGTTCTATAACTATGGCGATTTTAGACAAGGAAAGTAACAGATTACCCACTAGTGGGTATAATTTTGAGAAAATCACTAGTGAGTATTTTTTAAATTTAACAATAATAATAGACAACACCTTTGTAACCACTTCGATTGAGATTTTAATTTAAAAATTTAAAGCATATGTCACTGTCAAATAATATTTCTTTCATAAATTTTGCATTTATTAAGAGATGTTGGATAAAACGTTATACTTCACACGTGGACAAAGTGGAATTATCATACTCAGCCTTCGCTTCGTGTGCTAAAATTTCTCTCGTGGATAATTCCTTACTTTGCCCACTTGTAAAGTAAATTGCTATTAATGTGTTGTAATTCGTAAATGGTGAAAGTAAGAGGATAATGTATCAAAAAATAATATTTGATACATTACTCTAATAACAAAATTTTAATTAAATCTACTATAGATATTTCAAAATAACTTGATAGGGCTTCAAGCAAACTACCACTTCAGGTTATTGGATATCACCAAAAACTAATCAGCTCTTCCAAAGGGGATACAAATTGATATATACAACATATCCAAATTTTCAGTATAGTAGTTTTTGAGAAACCGTAACTCCAGAGATCCACACAGACTGACAGACATTTTTTGACATGTGTCATAATTTTTTGAAGGGATGAGCGTTTCTTGATAGTGGTGGTCCGTGTTCCTGCATTGTTTAATAAGAAATCTATGCTGCCCACAACAATTTTTTTTTTCAGATTTTCCATAAATATTCTGCGTGGTCCCGCGATCCTAAACATACTCTCATAATTGAATTAATGGTTGTTGGAAATGTCATTTATTTATTTAGTGGTATTGTGATCTGAAATGTTTGGGTTGAGTTGATGTCGTTTGGACGGTGTATTCATAAATATTTTAAATATTTGGGTCCAGGCCCATTCCACATCACATGAGAGAATGAGGGCAAGAGAAAAAGAAGAATCCCACTCGGAGCTATTTGAAAGTTATATAAGGAAAACAAATCATTGAGGTAATAAAATAATTAATTCGTAGTTGGTGTTGCTGAGCTAAAACAACGCGCTCGCCTCGTTGTTTTATTCGCGTCGCGCGCGGAGCAAATGGCGCAAGTTCTGATTTACGTCTGCACGGCTCCGGCGGCCCGTGCGACGATATATCGGCGCCACTTCATGAAAAAGCGGCGCGAAACGCGAAACAACGCCAGCGAACGTTAAACACCGGCCGGAACTCGCCGGTCGCTGCTCCGATTGATTTCGGATTTGTATCGCCGGTGTAATATCTCTGCGGAGACGCATAAATCCGAAGCGGAAACCTACACTCAGCCGGCGAGGCGAGGGACTTGTTTCTTGTTCTTTCGACACCACCACCACCTACAGCTTCAGACTCAACGGTTTTATTTTTCATAAATAAATTAGTTACACGAATTCTCTCTCGGATTTGACTTACACTGCACCACAGTGAACACGGAACTCACAAGTGTTACCATTTTCATACTAAACCGTATCTACTAGAAATAATTTCATGACAAAATGTCTGCAGGTAAAATTGTAAGTCGTTGGATGAGATACCTTGTACTTGCCTCAAGACTTGATTTCACATCTTTCATAACATAAGGTAATTTTCAAGACAATTTCTAAGTATCATTGTTGCTTTAATTGTTAACAAATTACAGCAATTTTATTATTAAGAAACTTACATTAGAGTAATCTCTACAATGAACCACAACACATGACATTTTACTTTACATTGATGCCATGTGTGTTGCCCACCCCAATTTACAACTACTACTAAAAAGGACTATTTTAAAGAGAAACAAAAGATCTTTAAAATATTGTAGAAATATATAAGATGTTCCATTAGCAAATATAAAGTTGCAGATCATTGCGTAAAAATGGAACAACCGATAGAAACATGTATATTGCAGATAGGTATGTGAGCATTTTCATTTAATATAAACTTAATTTAACTAAATGTCGATAATATTTAAAATAATCTAGTAAAATAAAAATACAGACCGATGAACCAATATAGGAAAAAATTACTAACCAACGCTTTAAAGAA
Organism: Poecilus cupreus; assembly: GCA_963942605.1. Classification (NCBI taxonomy): domain Eukaryota; kingdom Metazoa; phylum Arthropoda; class Insecta; order Coleoptera; family Carabidae; genus Poecilus; species Poecilus cupreus. The sequence continues at coordinate 5,990,770 of OZ012714.1, read as the reverse complement.
TACGCAAAACCTAAGAGCAATTCGTATTAAAAGTCTTAAATTTCAAATATCTTTTAATGTCAAAATAATATTGTTTTTTTTGTCGATGGACATTAAAGGTGGCTTTTTACGGATTGCTAACAGTTTGTAAAGTGCCTAGGCTGTAAAATGATTTTACATAGCAACCGCTCTACAAACGCATAGTAACCGTCAACAAATGCATAGCAACCATTCAACAAATATAAGGCAACGTAATTTGACAGCGACAACTTCCAAAATATGTAGTATATAAAATAATAACTAAATTAATATTAAATCGGCAAAAAATTGTGTTCAACTCGGCAGCAACCTCTGCTGTAAATCTGGTATTTTGATGCCTAGTTAAACAAATAACTCTTAATTGCAACATCAACCAAAAAAAAAAATAAGAAAATATAAATAAATGATATCTTACTGCAGACGACGTTAACATCCTGTTAAGGTGCTCTTCAATAGACATTTAGTTATAAGGTTTACAATATTGTTTAAATTTACTCCATATTGAATTTATATACTAAATGAAAGCGCTCACTTTCCAATTTCATTCTACACGTAAAACTGGAGTTTGCATACTTGAAACTTTACGTTTAATGGTAGGTTATATACGAGAATCAACCAATAGCAAAACACGTAAAACTAAATGTTGCCATATTGTTTACTCTTTTTGAACAGATGACATAATTCTTGAAAATTGGTCCAACAATACTAGATTCGTATTTCTTATTTATAAAACTTATGATGTACTTCATATATCTTTGATAAATAAATGTAAGTAACTTGAAGTATATCACGAGAAAGAAAATGTATGAATCATTGAAATTATTCAGCGGTGGTACAGATACCAATCCAATGCAATAAAAAGACAACTCGCAACTCGATATTTTTGTGGAAGTAAGTACTCTGGCTTACGGAGAACGCTCGCAGTGCATTTCAATAATTTAATATGTATTGGAAGAAGATGGTTCCGGGGTCGTATATCACAGCAGTGCGTTTAGTGCTGGTGTATTATTCCGATTTTAAAATTTATGAATTTGCAGTTTGGACCGTGAGTTACGACGGGCTTGTTTTACGAGAATTTTGCATGAAAAATAATGTGTAATGGATGCAGCAAAAACAATTAAGATATGATTAAGAGATATCGACAACAGATATTTTTGTAACAAGTATATAATTTAAGGTTTTATGGACGAGAAGGGCGACAAGCGCTATTCAACCAAATCCTAGAAGTATGTACGTGTTACATACAATATGTTATGTTTCACTGCATTGCAGATTATTTTTCTTTAGCTTAGAATGTCATTTGTATTTGACACGGCGGCCATTTGTTAGAAAGGCAATATTTGAATATAATGTACGTATAGTAAATAGGAAATAAAACGCACATAAATTGTTATTAAATTAATTTTAAATGCTAAAATATGAAATGTATTATAGATATTACATTTTATTACTTTAATTATTGTTTTATTTAATTTATATCTTTTACTCACATTTTGCTTTTGATTTGCCCATTTTGCTATACAGTTTAACTTTACAATCAAAACTGAAGTATATATTTCTTTCTGCCTTTTTAGTTAGGTATCTAGATTATGTACCTATAAACATTTATGATTTGACACACGAAGTGTGAAATTTTCCCATAAGTTAACATAAGTTGTTTATTGTATATTATTATTTGTTTTGAAAAATTCTACAAAGCTGTCACTTCACATCTCGATCCTTCTAACTTATTTGGGAAAAAATCATTCAAATAGCAAATATAATTCTTCGGATTGTGAAATGAGGTACATTGCAAGCATCATGAGAAATTAATTTGTTTTCGAGTATTTCAAAACAGGTGCACACCTTGGCACACTTTCAATTTTTATCTTATAAAATCTTGAAACGTACTATTTATGAAAAATAGTATTGTTTAATTTTTGTTTTGTAACAAGTTGCTAGGATACTCATAGTCATACTTCAGTAGTTAAATGAAAACAGCTTTATTAATAAAATATAAATTAATTAGAAAATAAAGCCGATCTCGGTGGCGTAGTGGCTATGTCACTAGCCTAGCACGCCAGAGGTCGTGGGTTCGAATCCCACTGAAGAGCATGGTCGTTTGTGATGTTTACATAAATTCACAATCATCCTCTCATGAGGCGGCATATGACCATAGTAGTTAGTTCGCCTCCCATCTTCGTAAAAAAAAAAAAAATTAGAAAATAATATCGTGGTCGTAGAAAAGGTAAAGGGTACAGCGTACAGCTTGCATGGAATGTCCTTTTCATACTCGTAGTACCATTCCATGCTTGTTGTACAATATACTATTACGTATTCTTTAATAATTGAATAAATACTGTTTTAAATTATTGAGGGACTGGACGAATGATTTCGTTAATCAGTTCATTTCTTGTCTCAATCTTTAGATCTCAATTATTGCCTAATATTATTATTATATTTCATTCTCGTTATGTACTGGTACAAATTTCATGTTTAGAATATGGATGTGCAAATAATGGTCTAATTAGATTGTGAATTCACTATAGAACCTACAATTCTCTGTGGATTTTCGATTGCTCATTAACTGAACACACCCATCTGCAGAGTAAACACTGCCGTACTGACGGTGAAGCTTACACAGCCTGAACTAGATTTGTATCAGTAAATAATTGATTTTTTACACATTTTGTTGTAATAAAAAAATGTTAAATTATATTAGATTACCCATTCGATTAAATTATCTCTTTGCCCGCTAGTAAAGTAAATAACTATTACTGCCAAGAGCTGTCATACTGGGCAGCAATTATTTCAAACATTGATAATCAAATGCACTGAATTTAATATTTTAAAATTAAATTTCTTTCATATTCCACCATTTTTAAAATTAATATGTAATGGGATGTTTGAAATACTCGTATAGTATTTTTTTTTTTATTATAAATGTTTCCGTTGAAATTTCCCGTACGCTTATCTGGTGGAAACCTGGGTATTGGAACATTGTAAACGTAGCTTAAGCGATGAAAAATAAAATTATTTTGCGGTTTTTGTACCCAAAATTTTATTAAGCATAATTTTTATTTCACCTTATCTCAATCACATTTCACAGCACCCAAAAAAACTCTTGTATAAATTTGTCATCTATAATTTAAAACGACAAACATTCGTCAAGAATGTAAGTTGCGAGTGTCGAGCAATTGTCGCCTCAACGAAATCATAACAAAGCCTCAAATGCAGAACTTGTATCCAACAGGTTCACGAATCGCTATACTCGTGTCGCGTTATAAGAAGTCGATATCCAATCTATTTTCAATTTCTGACGGGTATGGATATCTCCCGGATCCGTCGGGCAATTCTCTGACATCTCCGGGTAAGAAACGATGTAAGAACAGCTTATCTCTTCGCTAAGCGTGCAAGGAGTGCAAGTACAGTCGACTGCTCGACAGCGGGTTGCGATGTGTCGCCATTGTTCCTCAATTCGCTGGCAGCGCTAACGATACTTTGCATTGAGCATTGAGTGTGACAGATGCAGGAATGATTTGCGCTAACGATTTGCTGATAGTTTCTTCACGGGGTTTTTAGCGATTTCAAATAGAGTGGGAATAGTGGCTTACTCGCTTTGTGCTTTTTAACCTTACAGAGGAAATATTCCAGTGGATGTTTGTACTGATGCATGCATTGATATCTTTAGATGGACTAAAATCTACGCGGTTACATTAACCCTTTGGCAGCCGAATTAATTACTTTTTTATTTTTCTGAAATTCTGTTAATATTATTTTTAAGAAGACATAGCAGAACATAAAAATAAATTGAAAAAAAAACTTAATATACTTAATATGTTCAGAGAAGAATAATTTTCATATTATTAATAAAAATGGTCAAAACATTTTATGAATTACTAGATTAAAGTATTGTTAATACTACAGTTAAAGAAATATTTGACGTATTTAATGACTGATTTTTAATTGTTCGATCTTTTTTACTCAATTGTAAACCTACTTCACATAAAAATAACTTCTTGTTTCAAGAAAATTTTCAGTTTTCTTTTCGTAGGTATGCATTCGTTGAAGATAATATTTTTTCTTACAAAATGATTAAGTTCAATTCAAAGAAAATATTAATTTTCAATATAAATTTTTTTATCTTCTTTTTTTGCATTGAAAGAAAATGAAAGAAAATTAAATTTTGTTTTAAAAAATAATGAAAAAGAAGTTTTATTTAAAACGATAATATTCTGAATTTTTAAAACTACTCCTTTTCAAACTACTTCGTTCCATAATGAGTCTCAGTAGAATACTTAGATATGTTCCTTCAAAACTGAATTAATATTCATACAAGTATATTTAATAATCCTACAAAAGTTTTCAATGAAAACGAATTCGGATTGGCACCATTCAAATCAATTTTTCTCTTCAGATAAGAGGAATCTGTTTGTACCAAGAAAACATTTTAATTAGTGTATTATTCAACAATGTTTCTTGTGATAAAGAATCCTGTTACGGGTGGAGCCCGTAATAATTAATTTAATACACCTAATAAGACCGGTAAGTAAGTTTTGTTTTTACGGTACGAATAAGATATTTCGAAATGAGTGCTTTTCTTCTTCCTCTCTTTCTTTCTTAAAAACAAATAGGTCTATACTCGGTATTATAAAATAATTTTAAATGATGTGCACTTATTAAAAACAAATAAATATACTTTAAAAGTAAAGTTAAGTGACAGTTAAATTTCTTTATAATACTGGGCATTTGTCTTAATTAAAACAAAATAATAATGATAACAACAAAATTTGTTTTTGTTGACATTTTTTTTAGTGAATGCGAAAAACGGTATTGTAGATCAAATCTTATTAAAATATTGCTTAGCAACGATACAGTACCGTAAAAAATAATAGTATTGTACATACATCGCCATTTACCGGACTGAAATCTGTAATCACGCGTTTTATTTTTAACCATTATGAATGTGGTACTCTGCTTACGCAAATCTCGAGAGGTGATACATTATGCGCATGAAGTGCGGTTACCAGCCGTCAAATCCTGTCCCCTCAAGATGTTATGAACACGAGAGCAACAGAGGTAAAGCTAAAATGGTATCTGTAAGCGGTGGGATTCGAACTGAGGATCTCACAATCCACAATCCAATGCGTTGCAATGATAAAATGATATATTTTTGAGAACAGGGTGTATCAGTGGCACTCATGATTTGATAAGCTATTCGTGCACGAATATTCAAAATCACGCTTCCCGTCTATTTAGCTAAGAGTTTACAGTTAGTTCAGCTAATGAATATTTGCTTGGAACATTTACTATTATTATGGAAAATACCATTAAAACATGTTGTTTTATCAGGGAATAGTATCATGACATAATAGTAAATAGTTTACAAAACATATACTGCATGAACAGATGGGGCATCATTAACACAAATACAAGGAATGTGTTTTGTTCCTATATGTACAAACATTTCAACTTTCGTGTAATTTTCATTTAAATATTCATAATACCATTAACAGCAACATTACAGTACCACTAATTTGACTTATTTGCTCACAAAAACTGTTTGAATTATGTAATTCTATTAGCAAATATTTACACCATTAGGTAATAAAAAATATACAAATAATAAACAACATATGAAATTCCAGTCGTTTTGTGTTGCTTCTGTATGTATACGAGTATAATAAATAATAGGGCGTAGCCGAGTGACCTGAAGCAGAGTCAGCTCACCTCAATAAAAGCGCATAAAAATTACTCTATAACTCTATTACTCTCCTAACCCTTAAAATCAACATTATTAATTAATAAGCCTGTTCGAATCTGTAAGTTAGTCTAACAAATGCGCGAATATTTGTTTGCCGCACCAGTTACTCAAAGAAGCAAAAAAGAATTACGTATACAATTTTTTTTTTTATTTCGATTTAATGATAAATTATTATTTCTAGGCTCGTTTTTAAAATGTCATTTAACGTACTGGTCTTCAGTCTGTTACTAGTTATCCCGGGTACTTTTTAAAAATTTATTTGGACATCATACGATGTTGGCAGAGAAAAAATATTAGGCTCAATACGTGCAAACTAAATTGCATCAACAAGTAAACACATTTAGGTCAGCTCATTATTTATGCGTATTCAAAATTAAATAGTAATGAAATAAAATTATTTCTTGGTCAGCATGATTGATTGATTGATCAGCAACAAAATTATATCCGTAAGCTATAAAATAATGTTTTTTTTCTTAGTAATCTTTTAACAAAAACTCAATAACCAAAAAGTTACTGTAAATTAAAGTTCTTTTAAATTAACTCCCACCTATTGTATACCGCTGAGAATAATCATTATTTTTTTCGTTTCCATAGAAATATGTTTCGTTCAAATCTAACAATTTGCCGTCATTTTAATTTTAAATTATGCACCCAACAAAAAATATTGGCAAAAGCAGTGAATTATAAAAATGTTTTTCATTAATGAAGATATTCCATAAACCATAATCATGTCTACATATTTCTCGTTACTGAAAGTTTTAATAATTTTGCACTTTTATTATACTTTGACGTTTAAAGAATTGACATTTACATGAATTTCGACGGCAAATTGTTTTTTGGTTGTGTTTTTGTTTTAAGTGATTCTCAACCATGTGGACAGCAATTTTTGAACAATAAAAGAAAAATTTAAATAGCCGTCACTTTTGTTATAACAATTAATTTTTTAACTAAACATTGTTGAACTACCTAAATGTAAACTATTTAAAACATAATTAACTGCCGTAGTTTGTAACGACTACTCTTTAATTGATTCAATTTTAATGTGCTGTAATTTTTTTGTTATTAAGTTTTTGCCAAAAGTTTGTTATTTCGGGCCCCAGTAGCTACACTTTAAATATTTTCCGTGCGTTATGAATCACCCTGTATAAACTCTTTAGATTACTCGCTTCGCTCACTCTTAATAAACTCGTAACTAAAAATATATTATTTTGTTGCATAAGAAGAAACTAAAGTATGTTTTTAAAATGATGACAATTTCAATGTTCCGTTGTAGAATTCGTATTTGCAATGAATTATTTACTCCATAAAATGTATTTCCAAATGTAAAATATATGATTGAGTTTTGATGGTGTAGTAGTAGTTGTTGAATGTTTTTGCAGGGTTCGTAGGCAGGGCGATCATCTTTTATCAGTGACACGTCGCATTCGCGATCTCTGTCTAGCTGTTAGTGGGACGGGCGTCAATTCTGCAAGTGGACGGATATCCAAAGAGCTCTCTGCGGCGACCGTCACTGTCTCCACGTTGACAAATTGCGATGCAAGCGCCGTGGTCCGTCGTTGCGGTTTCGGTTCACGTTCGCTCATCATCTGGCCAAATCCTGGGTGGCCGAGCCCAGCGATATAAAAACGTCACGACGTGTCAAAAAACGATGCCAGTGAAAAACCGATGCCTCAAGGTCGGGCCGCAGCGCCGGCGACGCGACGCTGCCGACAATAACATTATGTATGTTTAGCAAGGCGGCGTCCCGTGGGACATGCCCTGGGAATAACGGCCAACAGCACTTCTAAAACTTTTTTTTTTTTGGTGCTCACTTGCGATTACGTAATGCTAGAAAAACTCTTGACATTTATGTGCGATACTAACCTAATTTCACATCCCTGACTGTCTGACTTCTGATTCTATAATAATAATAATAGTTACTTCTTTTATTAGGCATCAAAGTACTAGATTTATAACAAATGCTGCTCTTTCAGCTCTATTTGGTGCAGCTTTGTTGAATAGATTATTTTTATTAATTTTTTTAATTTATCAAAATGGGAAGCGGACTAACTACTTCGGTCATATGCTGCTTCATGAGTGGTTGATTGTACATTTTGCAACCATGCTCTTCAGTGGGATTCGAACCCACGACCTCTACTATGCTGTGCTAATGACATAGCCATTGCACCACCGAGATCGGCAAAAGATTAAGATTAATTTAGTTGCTATGCGCTTGTTCAAATTTAATTGTTGTATTGTGAAAATTCTTAACCAATTTTTTAGATAAAATGAAGAGTGGTAAATATGTTTTAATTAGTTTTAAATTCTTTAATTTGTAAGATGCAAATTGCGGTTACGTTAATATAATATATAATTATAAAATTTGTTGTTTCATCATAGCAACAATAGGTAGTAAAAATATTTGTGAAGCAATAGTTAGTTAAGTTAAAAGTGATATTTTATGAGTAAATGGGAAATTTTGTGAAACGAGGCGTAGCCGAGTGAAACAACCTCACGAACGAAATAAATCACTTTTAACACGTATATCATACAAAATTTTATCTACGACCTTCCTAGTGTATTATAGTAAATACTACAAAATGTAGAATGATATTTTGACAGGTATGGTTATATTTGTTGATTTATTTACTTTCGTTAGCAACGTGTTAAAAGTAACAATAAAATCACTTTTAACACGTTGCTATGTTACTTTGAACACTAGTGTCAGAAAGTGAGACTTTCAACTTGCTAAGCAAATTTTAAAAGGTCCACTTTTAAGAACGTCCATGAAATTTGATCGAAGTAAGTATGTATTTGAAAATATACACAATAAATACATATATATGATGTTGCTATGGTTTTCAAGGCAACAGCCCGGTAATAGCAACGTACCGGGGTGGAAAGAGTTCCATTGCAACTTGTAGCAAAGCACCGAAGGTTAGCTATAGCTTGAGGATGTAATAAAATTTGTATCGAGATTTATATGCTATTTTATTAAAAATAAAAAATTTAAATGAAACATACATATTAAAAAAAATTTTATCCAACAAATCTCAATAAATGCTCTATAGCTATGACGATATTAAACAAGGAAAGTAACATATTATCCACTAGTGGGTATAATTTTTAGAAAAGTCACTAGTGAGTAATTTTTTATTTATAACAATAATAAAAACACGCAAAACCTTGCAAGCAAATGTCACTGTAAATAATATTTCTTTAATAAATTTTGCATTTATTAAGAGATGTTGGATAAAACGTTATACTTCACAAGTAGGCAAAGTGGAATTACCCACGAGAGAAATTTTAGCACACGAAGCCGAAGGTTGAGTGTGATAATTTTATCCATTATTTTTGCTCACTTGTAAAGTAAATAACTATGTTAACGTTTGTTTTTTTTTTAAGGAAATATTTTTGTCGAGTCCAGTCATTTAGTCTGTGATATGCCGTGAAGCTGTGATAAACTGTGAGTTTGTGATATTACTGATTTTGTTGTATAAAGTGTGTAAATAAATAAATATTGAACATGTGAAAAATCAGGCGAATAAATAATTATTAGAAATAAATAAATGGTGCGAAAATGAATATAGTAATAGCGTTTTGCAGTTTTAAACAAATAGTTTTTAATGTAAATAAATAAATACCTAAGGTCATTCTCAGTTATAATTAATTTTTTGTGTATTCCTTCAACATCACCGAACCAGAGAAACGACGTTACAATACCGTATTGACTGTCGCGTACGAGTCATTAGATTAGCAGATTTGTAGGATGCGTGTAAGTAAACAGTTATTGGGTTATGTGTTTACCAGTGCTCTTTGTTATAATATTTACTCTGTCCGTGGCTTTTTTATCATTAGGTAGAAACAAAACTATGTTCATGAAAAAACTGTTTACGTATTATGAAATCAAACAATTCGCTATAGAGGCCAAATAGCTATTTATCTTTCATGAGAAATAAAAGCAAAATATTGGCGTTCTACATTTCAGTAAACTTTATCAGAAAACATCAAAGTGAGATCAAATCAAAATCTTCCTTTAGTTCTTTGGAAAGTTTGTAAACTCCACTGTTGATTGGGTACCGCTGATCAGTGGCGAGCGGGAGCAGGAGTCGTCTGACTTGAAATTCACGGAGCATACACGGGCCACAATCACCCGGGTAACCCGCAACGTTGATGTGGACTTGTTCACAGAACCAGAAAATCAAAGCCACGAAAATAAAACTCGCACAGTGACATACGGACGATGTGCGCATGCGGGGTGCGCATACGTCATATCTGGCCGGAAGGGACTGCGTCTTCAGGAGATGATCTTAATTGGGTGCGACTGGCCGCCGTCTTTGCCGAGCGCTCGTCCGTTCAACAGCAGGAGATGCTTATTTGATTGGTGAGAAAGAAGACCGGATGCGGAAGATGAAGATGTCAGACGCAGTTTTAACCGAGTACCTCTGGGAATTTTTGCCCACATATTTCGCTTTATACATATTTACAGTTCTGTTCTCATGGCAAAGAATTTCAAATACCCGTTTTCATAGGTGTTTTAGTACATCATCCTTTTGTAGTAATGCAACGAAATATAATATGTATTACAATGGAAAGTATAAATAATATATCACGGAATTTGACAGGACTATTTGTCTGTAGAAAAGACTCTAGTCGTCTAGTTTTTAAAGCACTATAACTAGGCGAATAATCAGAATACGATTAATTGTTTTACTGTATAAATGTATGTATAATATCGGCTTAAGATACCATCTGGGGTTGACAGATTTTTAGATAGGCATGGTCGAATCCTAGATTGAGTGTATAGTTTTTTTTTTAGGTAATCGAAATTAATGTTAGTTTTATGTTATATGTTTTATTAAATTGTAAAGTACCATTCACAAATGACGTTTTATTTAGTAGCGACATATAATGACAAATATAATAAATAAATTTAACAAGATCGATAACTCAGTTATCTGCAATGGATCACATTAAACTAAACTGTCAGAAAATTACACATGTATTTTGTTGATATGAACTACAGTGCTTTAATGTTAAATACATTATAAAATTCAAAACGATTCGTTTTATTATACAAATTATCGTAGATGAATGCCGAAGAAGCGTTTACTTCTATGGCACAAAATATTTGGTTATATATGCATTTTGAATTACAGTTAATAGAAAGAGATAACTGTATATCGCTACATCATTTTACGCACCTTCCTATTGGTCGATTTCTATGTCTAAAACGTAAAACCAAAACATAAGTTTGGGGTTTGCAAACTTTTGTGTTAAAACAAAAACCAAACACAGTTCTGTGAACGCCTACATAATGAAAGACATACTATTGTTGTTAAAACCAAAACGAAAAACATAAACCAAGAACTAATTTCGATTTGTGAATGAGGCTTCAAGAGAGAGTTGTTTTAGATTTCAAACTTAATATAAATTCGTTGTAAAAACCACATAATTATAAAAATATTTTTAATCTTGCTAATATAAAAAAGTATAAGCACTAATGAAAAATTCTAATAATATACCACTTTTATATATGGAGAAAATAAGAAATGCTAAATTAATTTTGCTAGTAATTTTATGCTTATAATGAATTTCTAATTCGTTAAATAATAAGTACAGGTAGATATTGTGTTGAAAATGCGAGACGAGAAGAAGAGTTACAACATTTATCTGTCTTAGGCTTGTTTCTCGCCTTCATAAAAGCCTACAAGTGAGCATTTCAATTTTCAATGTTACTATATTTCATTATTGGTGAATGGTGACAGTAATATAAAATGGGAAATTTCTGTTCGTTTGTTCTAATATATATTTAATCACACGAAATTCAGTGATACTAGACAGCGTTGGAAAATTTTATATGAATGGAAATTAATCGTAAAATTATCCGAAGCAGCTGGCTTTATCGCTGTTCCTTTGTAATATATTTCATGTAAATTTAGAAATCATTTCGCTGTAAGTGGCAACGAAAAAAAGGAGAATTTCCCGAGGATGTAGCTGGCAGTAGCAGTAGCAGTAGGCACAACGTCGACAGACGCGAGAGAAAGAGTGTAGCAAGACCGCAAATCTTTTAAATAGGCCCATCGTATCGCAAACTGTTCCTGGGGCGGTGTGGGCGGCGGCGGCGGCGCGCGGCACAGCAACGGGGTTTTGTTAAACATTACGATAACATGACATCGTTATGGGAGAGTTACGGCCCTAATATCTTTAAGTTGTTGCCGCGGCGGCGGTCGTTGTTGGTGCTGTTGTTACCGCTTTTCTCTTTTATGCCGTCGCGTCAGCCGCTCATAACAAAACAGCAACATAATGCAACGGCGAACGGCGGCGGCCGCGGCCAATTGATACGCCGCGCGCCCGTTTCCATTCTCCTTGCTTAATGTTTGACATTAGCTCCGCCGCCAACTTGACATTAAGGCTCCGCTGGTGGTGGTGGTAGTGGCGGCGGCGGCGCGCTGCTGTTGGGATTATTTCAGGCATTGTGAGCTGTACGAGTGATAAATGTCATTATCCTGTACGGATAAACCAGCCGACACACGATTGGACGATGGACAGATGTGTTTTGTTTCGTCCTGATGTGTGGACCGGGACGGGGATATTATTCATGCAGGACCGGACTCAAAACCAGACAACTTTTCCCATATCCAAAACCATGAACTAGGTGTTCTATCGCAATTTATACATAAGCCCAAAGATAAAGAAATTATTGCCGATCTCGGCGGAGTAGTTGTTTTGCCACTAGCATAGCACGCAAGAGGTCGGGGGTTCGAATCCCAACTGAAGAGCATGGTCGTTTGTGTTGTTTACATAAATTCACAATCATCCACTCATTAACCGACATGTGACCAATAATAGTTAGTACGTTTACCATCTTTAAAACAAAGAAACTATTGCATTTAAAATGTTCAATTTTCAATTGATGGTCCTCATAGTACTGAAACGTGTTGGGTGTTATTACCCTACTGATTTTGAGTTGTGACATTTTTGCACGTGAAATACGGTTACCAGCCGTCAAATCACACGATCAAAGATGTTAGTCAATTACTTTAATACTACATAGATAAATTACATTAAATTGATGGGAGTTATTATTTTTAATTATTGCAAATTATCCCTATGTTTTAAACGGTACAGAAAAAAAATGTTTCGAATAATAATTGCAGCTAATATTATTTTTTCTACGACCACTTAGAAATCTGCTCATTATATGTTTGTTGTTGCTAGGGAGGTACATTGCAAGCACCGTGAGAAATGAATTTGTTTTGTTAGTATTTCAATATAGGTCACTTCATTTCAGTACAGGTGCCATTGCTAGGATACTTATTTAGAATTGTCAAATATTGAAATGGTGAAAGCGGGACAAATTTATTATTAAAATATAAATTAATTAATGAATAATATCATGGTCGCAGAAAAGTATAGTGTACAACTCGCATGGAATGCCCATTTTATTCGTATGATTTTCAGCATTCGCCTTCGGTTCATTCTACAAACTTTCATACTCGTAGGAAATGAGTACCATTCCATGCTTGTTGTATGATATACTATTATATATTTTTATTATATTAAAATTTATTTACTGAGATATACTCAAAGTACTTAATTGGCCCGCATAATCTAATGTGTTCGTAATTTGAACATCTCTAAATATGAAATTTGAAAATGATATGGCCATTATAGTTTGATGTTGCCACCACATAAGTTACCGAAAATTTTTCATTTTTCAGTAATACAAAAAAGTTTTAAATAAAAATTATAGCTAATAATTTATTCCACATCTCTTTGATTTCAATGAAATTTACTCTTAATTCAGATATGTCCAACAAACCTGATAAATAAACTACCACTTCCGATTGATGGATTGCTCCCCTAATCAGCGCGTAACATAAACATGTAAAATCTTAATTTGAAATTGATTGATTGATTTAAATTATCGTGGACAAAAAAATCGTCACACAAGCGCGCGTACACACACAGAGAGAGGTTAGGTTAAAATAGTATTTTTTTTCATGGACCCTAAAAGATGCCATGTGTTTAAAACTCGGTACTGAAAATTTGCATCCGTCATAATAGGACATATACAATGTAAAAAATTTTCAGTTTACGATAATTCGTTACCTATGAATTATAGAACAAAAGTGTTAATACGAAAATGTTCAGAATTCAAACAATACGACTGTATGTTTTATTTACCATGGCACTCTGGGAAAAGCTAAAAATTAGTTTTTTTTATTGCAGTAATAACACAAACAGCAAAACTGAAAAGCACTTAATTTTATTAATATTACAGGAAAAGATACTTATTTATTTACTTTTTAATTGATTTCGTGAATGTGAAATATGAAAAACTCGTGTTACAATGCCTAATTGTAATGCTTGTATTTTGCGTAACTCGCCTCCGGCTCGTTTATACAAACTATACTCGTATTACAAAAAAGGTCATTACCTATTTATGTCTATATCAAGACATTTTTTGTTTCTGAATATTTTTTGTATTTACACTACTAAAATTCAAGGGGAAAAAAGACACCCGGTATGTGCGGGAGGTAAAAATAATAGTTTCGTAGCAATTTAATGAAAGGTAATAATAAGAGATGTACACTCATAAAAATAACTTTTTGGGTTAAGAAAATTTTCAGTTTTGCTTTTATATGCATAAAATTTTATTTATCTTCTTTCTTCTACATTGAAAAACATGAATATATTTTAAATTTTGTTTCTAAAAATAATGAAAAAGAAGTAGTTTTAATTTTAAACAAAACGTTTTAATTAAAACTATGTGCTTTTGAATTAAAACTACTCCTATTTACACTATTTCGTCCCCATTAAGAATCTCAGTTGAATACTTTGATATGTTCCTTCAAAACTAAATTAATTTTCATACAAGAATATCTATTAAACCTACAAAAGTTTTCAATGAAAACGAAATCAGATTGGCACTATTCAAATCAATTTTTGTTTCATTTAAGAGGAAACTGTTTTGTTTCAAGAAAACATTTTTATCAGTGTATTTAAATATTTGTGGAGTAAGAATATTTTCTAAACAAAGCACTATTTTAGCTTAGTATTTAGTATTTAGAATCCGTGAGTGAGTCCGGGCCTGCGCGGGGCACGTAATATGCATGTCGGATGTAATGAGAGCCAGCGTTATAGTTCGCCGATGAACTTTATCTGCGCTGTGACGCGCTGAAAGCCGCGATGGCAACTCGGGCGCCCGGGGCTGCCGCTGGTTTCAGTTTCCAACTTTTACTCGCGGTGTTGGCGGGTTTAATAAACACACAAAACACTGTGATTGCCGCCACAGTTCCATCGTAAATTCGTAATCTTACTCAGCTCGATGCTACACAGCACACAGCCACTCTTAATTTTTCTTTATTTCTTCCCTTGGGTAATAATACAGAATTATTCATTATTCTGGTTGGTGCTATTCTGTACTTTTATTTCGCCGTGAACAATGTCTTCTGTTAATTTAAAATTGAAACTAGTTCGTTTTATGCTTTGCTTCCGAAATGAAATTGAATTTCTTTATGCTACAACTTTTAAATTACAAAGATTTAATTTAAATGTTTAAATCTCTTGCATACAGTCTGCATCTTTTATTACCACCATGCTTACACAAACTCTTAGTCTATTATTACCATGCTTGGACTATCCTTACAGCCATTGGCAGTCATGACGCTCAATTCTGACGGCCGGGGTTCGCGCCCCGCACGATGCATTTAGAATTATATAATTATACCTACATAATTCAATGAGCGTGTAAGATAGCTGTTACTCATTAGGGTGAAATTTACAACACAAGCCGAAAGCGTAAAAACCATTACATGCAAATAGAATAACTGTATTTTTTCTATAATTATTCAACCAAAAGTTCCACTTATTCATGTATAATTAAAAATATATTTAAGATCCATTTAAATTACTAAAAGTTCAAATGGTAGAAAATTATTTAAATGGAATTAAATTAACTTTTCGAGGTAAAGAATTAAAATACTAGTACGATGTATTTTGGTCTACTTAATAGTAGTATACAAGACTTATTTACCATTTTATGATTTTAGTGAAGGACCCCATTCCCAATTCGCACACAAAAATATATTATTTTCTAAGCAGAGTACCACATCTAGAAATGAGTAAATGGCAGGATTATATATTTATTTTATACAAAGTAATTTTTAAAGCTACCGGTTAAAGATGAGGAGAAAACTTTCTGTTCGTTTGTGTAATAAGACTGTAAGATTATTAAAGTGAAATCTATCAGTGAAATAGGAAACTGGCGGGAAGTTAACAGGAGTGCAATCTAGCCAGAAGCAAGGTAATATTTGCAGTTATACCGCTGTCTACAAGTTAAATTAAACTCTAGAAAGTTGTTGCGGCGGCGTCGCAGTTGTGCCACTTAAAAGGTTAAGTTGGGGACAAAAAGGTAAACGTGAGAAAAACGACGAGTCCACGAGGAAGTCGCAAAAGACCACTTCGCATTCATGAACGTGCAGGAAGTCTCCAGGTTGTTGCTAACGAATTTTCTTGCCAACGGTTCGCTCGTTACACGCGCCAGTTTTCAATTTCCGGGACTCGGGACGCGGATGCCTGCAAAGCTGCCAGACACTAAAGGTGGCGCTGGTGACGACATCATTGTCCTCTGGCCGCCTCCGCCATTATGCTACGTGCCCATCGCACAGAGCAGGACGGGACGGGACACTCCACTCAAGCCACGAAACGGACTACATTTTCTCTATTTTACAGTTCAGTACAACACTTCCAAAATGAACAATATGCCTTGATTTTTAAAGATGATCATAGAAGCTGAGTTAACGTATGCAGTATTATAGTATATGATTATAAATATAGAATAATAATCGGTAGATGTTGTCTGACACAGTTACTCAACTTATAGGGATATATTAATCTAATTTTATTTGATTGTGGCACTATGGGGATCTCGGAAACTATAGGGGTAACGAATTCTGTTAAATGGATTATTTTTTGAGATAGATTTAGTGACGTTCCTGATGATGAAATCAAAAAATAATCTAATTAAATATAACTCGAGAGTTCGATAAATTAGAAAATAATTCTCCAGTATCTTTCTCAAACTTGTCGCCATTTAGCAATAGCTACTCAAGCCCTACGGGCTTTCATGGCTATTGCCTGGCAACAAGTTTTCGAAAGATCTGTCAAATTATTTTCAATTTATTCTCACTCTCTTGTTATATTATTACTGATAATTTTTCCTGCATTCGTTGAGATACATTTAAAATTCCGAAAAATTAAAAACACGATTTTAAAAAGATAAATTACTTCGTAATTGTAAAAGATATAAAATTGTTTAATATAAAAATCACATAATTTGATGAGGGACACTTAAAAATATTATTAGATTAAAATTCAATATGGTGATTTCGGTTTCTTCATTGTAAAATGGCCATATTGGACTTTTACTAAGTTGAAAAGATTTTTTCTTCTCTTTTGAGCGACGTTTTGCAAGGAATGTTTAAATTAAGATTTATTAAAGATATTAATTATTTTACCGAGATTTACCACACCTAAAGTAGATAAATAGCATGAAGATACACAGAGAATAAAAGTTAGTTAAAGTAAAACGACAAATTCAATAAAAACAGTATTTACTGAATATTTTAGTAGTAGTATAGTAGATACAAATATATTTATCGGTTTAGTAGTGCGCACCTGATATTACTTAGTTGAAATAACTAAAAATTTAGTAGAATTGATTGACGGTATCAGTTCAATCAACTAAAAGTTAATGACAAGATTCCCTAACATAAAATTATTCTTAAATATTCGGCTTCTATAGATTTTTTATTGTTGACATATTTTTTAATTCAATTTTCAAAATGTTTTAACATGTATTACAATATTAAATATTATATTTTTTTTCAAAACAACCTACCATATTCAGTAAAATTACTGTAGTATACAGCTGTTTTGACTAAATTCTTCAGTTGCGCACAATTTTTTTAACTGATTACTCAGTTAAATTGACTCATTGGTGCTATTTTATTACTCAGAGAATGTTTATTTTACAAAAATTTTAAATCAAGCACCTCCGCCAATTTGGTGATAAAACATTATAGGTTGACAAACTAATTTGTATCCTTGGGAAATGTGGCTTACCATTTATCCAAAGTAGAACAATCATTATTAATGTAATGTTCTAGAAAATTATTATTTAAAATTTAAATTAATATTATTACTACTGCATATTCCTGCAAGACCGGCAAGGTGAAGGAAATTTTTTTTTTTATATCTGTACTCGAATTATACCAATTGCTAAATAAAGTAATATGCGGAGATTGCTTAACCAACAGTTCTGGATACGTAACTATTATGTATTTTAATAGTTTTAATTTACTTTCATGTTTACTTAAAGAAACTATGTTTGCGTGAAAACGAAAATGGGTTTAATTTTAAATAAATATTTTCGTACGGCCCTGGCACCTGTCCGTCGCACAATTTCCGAGAGCCATCCTCAAGTGAAAATATTAAAATGTTCTACCAGCGCCCTCTGCGCGGTGTTTGAAAGGCCGCGCGACAATCGCGCCTCGTGCGTACTGGCGCACGTAAGTACCTCACGACCAGCCACGTATAATAAGAGGTAGTTTTCCAGAATAGCAAATTTAATGGATATAATAAATTTCTGAAATATTGAAATGGAGGCGGAAGTAATTTAAAATGAAGAGTAAACGGAGAAAATGATCTTTTTGGAAAATATGATTGCCGCTCAGAAGAAATCGATTTACAGTTAAATGGACCAATGTATTTTCAATCATTTTTATGGAGATGATAAAAATAATTTGAACAAATTATTTATACATAATCATAAAAATTGAAGATGCATAAAACAAACTTTTATTTGTAAACTAAAAATCTTAATTTGAGAAAGCTTTCAGAACTTATAGCAATAAATGAAAAGATGCCGCTGAATTTTTACACAAAAAAAATATATCAAGAGAATTAAGATATACAAATCTATAATGTTGTGTTAGTTCTTACATTGATTTTTGGTTATTCGTTCTGAATGTTGGGTGTGGATACAAAAAAATGAAAGAAATATAATTGCTGGAAACTCTTTTACGCCGGCGGAGGACAAAGTAAAATATTATGAAAAATAGTAAAGTTGTAATTGAATGTATGGTTTTGAATGTTGGGTGTGGATGAAGAAGCTTGAACGACGTATAACTGCTGCCGAAATGAGATATTTGAAGGGAGTGTGTGAGTATACGAAATGTGATCGGGTCCGGAACACATTGGTGTATGGTGAGTGTGAGATTAAGAAGAATGTTATTAGGAAAGTGGGAGTGAGTCATTTGAGGTGGTTTGGTCATCTTGAACGAATGTCGAACGACAGGTTGGTGAAACGATTGTGTGGACGTCCGCGGAATAAATGGTTAGGTATGATTGATGGTTTGTTGCGTGAACGAATAGACGAGCATTTATGAATGTAGACGAGACGAGAGTGGTGTGCCAGGATAGGAATGTTTGGAGAAGGTTGATTGTTGGTTGACTGTGTTTCTGTGTTCGTGCTACTCCAATGATTGGAATATAGCATGAACATGAAAAAAAAAAAAATAATAAATGGATTGCTACAATACCAATATTTATCTTACATATAATGAGAACAATTTAGATATTTACAGTAACAATATTTTTATTTATGTTAGTAATGTGATAATATTTTCAATTGCTGTTTCAACAATCTAAATATTTATGTTTCTAATATTGTTGAAGTATATATCTACATCTTGTTATGTCTTAAATATACTATATTGTTAAGAATATAATATATATTCAAATCAACAACTAATGTTACTATTTCAAGCAAGATATTTAATTATGAAAAATATGTATTATTGCTACAGTAAGAATAAATAAATTGCTGTCACTATATGTAAGATAAATATTGCTATTGTGGCAATCTATTTTTTTCCATGTACGTAAAAAGTCTAAAAATATAGCATCACGCCTTTTACCCATTATGAGTGTGGCACTTTGCTCTCGGTAAGTGATATATTTTTGCATATGAAGTACGGTTACCAGCCGTCAAATCATAGCCCCCAAAGATGTTAGTGGAGGGGGAACCACAGGGGTAAATTTATATTGGCAACTGTCAGCCGTGGGATTCGAACTGAGGATCTCACGATCCACGGTCCGACACGTTACCATAGTGCTATTTACCCCATATAAAAAAATTTAAATTTTCATTTCGACTTATTGTTTGGGCGTTATAACTTGACGGTTGGAAATCGTTCTTCATGTGCAATAATATATAACTTACCGAGATCTGCAAAAGCAAGTTGTCGCATTCAAAATTGATTATGTGGCATGATGATATATTTATTCGGGTGAATTTTAAATAAAGAGCACACTGAAAGGAAAATTTGTGAAGCTTGTGATTTCATTGAAACTTTCAATTCGCTCAACCTTGACCGAATCGGCGTATCCACCTACGCATTGAAATATAAACATTTGAGTTGTACATACATCGCGAAGTGTACGAGTACACACGCTACAAACACGAGGCAGGTAATTTACTTATCCACACGAACATCTACATTCGCCGTGGCACGTGCAAACAGCCGCGCAAACAAACAAATCCAGCGTTAAGTGAAACGTATGCTTCCTGACCCGATAGTACTTCCTCGGTACGAATCCGAAGACTTTGCATTCTTTGCTGAAGCCTGAAGCTACTATGCCAACATTGTGTTTTGCGCGATTTTAAATAATGCAATTGTATGTTCTCGGAATATATTCCGAACCAAAGAAATCTGAACATTTAATTTCCAGATAATCCAGTACGAATGACGATAGTATAAGAAATCTAATGGGTCAGTAGTGTAAGGCGTCATTAAATAGATAAATAAGATAAGATGGTGGCTTCTATACTCTACTTTATAATTGTAGGATTATTTATAAATATGATACAAAATAAGTGTAACCATGGTGTTAAATAAAAACAGACTGACTTGATCACCTTCTAAAATTATTACAAACGTTATTCATAAAAGAATTTAAAAAAATAATATTTATTAATTACATTAACGTCTTCATTTTCTGAAACCGGTAAACTATTGAACAAACCACGGATGTTATGACTTATGAGTCATAACAGGCTTTAGATGTCTTAAAATCCTCGCTCTACGATCTCGGATTTCAAACTGACATTTGCGGCTGTTATGATACTCATAACATAACTAGAGATGTTAATAGCAATTACCCGCCATTGTTAACGTTAAATGAGGTAATAAATTTGTTAACTGTAATTACTTAAGAGCTTTTTATTTTTTCGGATAAATTTCTGTTAGTCACGAAACCTTGTTACCTAGCAATTTGACAAGAAAACTGTTTTAATAAAATCACGACACCGTAGGTGGAGTCATTTTGTTTTTTAAACAGTTTTCGAGTCAAATTACTTTCAGGTAACAAGGTGGAGTTGTCGAACTGAAATTTATCCGAAGAAAATAAAATGCTCGAGTGTAATTCAGCGAGATAATTTTACGATATTATTTATGAAAAGGTTTATTTAAAAGTGCAATTGGTGAAAATATAATTATTATATAACACATTTTTGACATATAATGCAAATGACATCAATGTAGTTAATATTTTGATCTGGTTGCTAGGAGAAAGGTAAATAACGTATTATCATTTACAAAAAGTTACCTTCCTATTTATCCGCTGTCAAAACGATAAAATTGTTTTTTTTTATGGCTTACTTTACATTAGAGTTAAATTATGAATTATATAGTATGGACACAGTATAAGAATTCACACAGTAGCGACACTCGCTGTCGGTCCCTTTGATCTTTGTGTCGCATCGACCGATGACCTTGAGCCGGGCGGCCATATTGGCAGCTGCGGCATACGGCGGTAAATTTGAATAACTGTCAGTTGTAAAGGCGATAAAATCTAAAAATATTATTTCACCTGCACTATAAAAGTTCCTACAATTTTTCATCATACAAATAAGTTTACCTCTCAGTTTTGCACTCATTTTATGAACTTAA
The DNA here is from genome assembly GCA_963942605.1 of Poecilus cupreus. Taxonomy (NCBI): domain Eukaryota; kingdom Metazoa; phylum Arthropoda; class Insecta; order Coleoptera; family Carabidae; genus Poecilus; species Poecilus cupreus. Next base: position 5,969,008 of record OZ012714.1, on the reverse strand, counting down.
CATGACAGAAATTCTGTAGCTTGATATTTGACAGATACAACTGACACTGACATATTATGTTTTCTTTTCTATGGTTACTAAGATAGCCTATCAGCGAACACTAAGCGGCCATCTTCCCGGCACCACTGAAATATTGGGATCATGAAAATGTTTGAAGTGTCGCTACTGTGTGAATTCTTAAACTGTGGTATGGATGTGAAAAAATATATAATTTAAGTATTAAAAAAAAGTATTTGGACAATTTCGTTGGAACCTTAATCTATGAATGAAATAAATAAATATATTTACACAGTAAACATTATTTTGAGTGTGGCACTCTGCTTTCGTATATCGCGGTAAGTGATAAATGTTCTACCAAAATGTTCAAATGCTCAATACCCGTTCAAGCTTACATTTAAATTATGTCTTGTTATTATTCAAATTATTCAAACTCCATACCCCAAGTAACTAAGCAAGAACGTTTCTGACTCAAGGACAGTAAATTATGTTTGCAGCATTATGCAGAATTTATAATTTTCTGCAGCGTGTTGAAATTTTGTTGTTTGTTCATAATTTCTTTTATATGTATTTTATTATGTTCCATAAAATAAATTTTACTGATTATGATCTATAATTATAGAGTGCAGCACATGTAGCGTGCATAGGTGTTCACTGCAATATGTAATACATACTTTAAATGATCAGAACGTGCAAAGATTTATTTATTTAAATGTTGAACAAGAACGTTTTATTGCATGTTTTACTGACTAAAATATTTCAGGGGGAAACTTTTGTAATACGATGACACAAAAAGTCAATTCAACTTTAGAGTTCATTCCCCTTAAAAGTCCTGATGTCAATTTACTTAATACAAATTATATTCCGAGATTACGGAAATGTAAAGTGATGCTACAGTTTCCTGTTTTGAGAGTTAAGCTCATTTGAAAATATCTCTAAAAAGATCAAATTGCATATTTACAAAAGCAAAGAAAATTAATAGTCAACATAAATATAAACAAAACAGAAGCACATTGTTGGTAGTAGATGTCTTACAACGGACATTAGGCATACTTTAAACCGCACCTTGGCGATAAGCGGGTTCCCAGCCCAAGATGGGGGCAGGCGGTTCTCACGAATTATACGAGATTATTTTTAATGCTTGAAAGAATCTGGCCGCGATGAGCTCGCATCTCCGGCAAAGGCGGATAATGGTCAAAAGGAGCAGGAACGTGAAAGCAGACCTGTAGAGCACCCCTTCTTTTAAACGAAATCTTAATCCGTGCGGCTAACGAGAGCCCGCCGTTCCTGGGGCTGTAATCATCTGGAGCCCGTTTTCAATCACAATTTGCTCTTATAAATGTTCATGAGATTGTACCTTAACGGGTTGGTCGACCTGCTACGTCCTTAATTTATTTTTAAAAGAAATTTGGTTTCGAGAGTTTATAATTAAACAGATGTCTGATGAAGGCAGCTTTACTTTGCTTGCACTGAGCTGATGGATGACGTCAGTAATTTTTAGACAAGACTTGAAGTTTGTAAAGGGATTTGTGAATTATCACGCCGAATAAATCTTCAAGTATTTTGGGAAATTTTGTTTTGTGCCTCCAGATACCTTTTTATTCAACTCTTTGAAACTTTCTCTTCATATCAAAACGAGCATTGCCTTGAATCATGTCCGAAAGTTTGAAACAAATTATTGTTACTATACTAATTACAAAGTATTCACTTTCAAGTACTCAAACTCATTCTTATATTGAAAGACAGTTCTAATTTGTATAGCTGCTTAGACTAAATTATATAAATCTAACGATAAAAAAATTTTGAACAAAAAATTGAACCGATGAAAAAGTGAAAACAAAGCGACAAATAAAATAAACTAATTTTGAGTCAAAATTAGTATATTTTATTTTATTTTTTATTGCTACTGACGTATAGTGCTTGCAATTTGTTTGAAATATTTTAATCTGTCACTGTCAATTTCTGGCGATGGAAACAATTCAGCGTTCATTCCTGTGATATATTCAGATATTTGTCTTGCACTGCGCCCCCATAATACATTCTAATAATATTTACATGTTTATCGACATTTCATATATTCATGATGACAGTGACAGATTAAAATATTTAAAACAAATTGCAAGCACTATACGTCAGTAACAATGAAAAGAGTAGACGGAAAATTAGGAATTCATTATTATTAATTACATTTAATTGCGGTATCAAAATAAAATAATCTGCGTAATCTGAGTAATTTTAAGTACCACTATTCCATCTCTCAAGTAAGAAATAGTCCAAACCTTGGGCAGTAAGCAACTACTTCCATTTTTGCATTCTTTGTGAAATGCTCAAGGAATTAATACATAGTTTAAGGGGTCTTTTCTCGATTGTATGTATAGTTTTTGTAAAGTTTATTTTGAGAGTAGTTTGAGTTCTATGTATGATTAATGCCAATAGCGAATGTTACATCTCGAAGTTATTGTAAAATGCTAAGCGATACTTTGAATTATATTGTGCCAATATATTTTTAGTTGAAAGCGCGTGAGAATTTGTCTGTCCATCCAACATATTGAAGTAGAATAACAGTCATGGGTAACCTCCCATTAAAATAGGTGGAGTGGAATGATATTATTGGCTTCTGCCTGGGAGTATATAAAGTATCAACTTACATCGACCGTGACTCCAGGCAGCGGGAACACTTGCGCAGGCGGCATATCCCGCGGAATGAAGCGGTAGAACTCGTTGCCATCCTTGTACCATTTGACGGAGTACAGCGCCTCGCCGTCCAGATCGAAATGGCACTCCAGCCGCGCGGTCTGGTCCCGCACCGTGTGGTTGGGGATCCTCACCTCGATCAACGTCAGCCCTCGAACATCTGCAATGAGGATAAATGTTACATGACGGACCGATCGCCAGTGCTACTTCTAATTGGAAAGAAAGGTTTTATAGGCAATATTCTACGTATAAAAACTGTCTACCTTTGTCATATAAACTATTTAAAACCGAGACAACAAGGTTAGGAAATTCGATTTACTGCTAGCAGAGGTAATAGTATCCGTCAAATTTAATTTTAGTCCTTTTTGCCCGAAACATGACATTCAGTGCTTGATTATAAACCGAGATATAATGTATGAAATCTAGTTCGTATATATTAATGGATTGAATCAAATCCTCTAAATAACTAACCCTACAATCTCTTTACCACCATGTGCAATGATCTGTCTCTTCATTTCTAAATAATTCACAGACATGCTGTGTCTGCGGTAGGAATGTACTTTATTAACTGCAACTACGTAATGAATAGCTTGAGTTTAAACAGCACATTCCAATTAAAGCATTGTATTGGTTATGCACCTCTTGAAATAGAATTTATGTGTCAAGTATATTGAATACACGTTGTTCATATTTCGATGGACATTCTTCTGGTTCACTCGGAATGATAACCACTGTATGTTGTGATCACTGAGATATATAACAAGATGACTTTTTAAGTGCCTTGATTTAACAGCTCCCAATTTAACAACGACTGAATTTCCCCTTTTCCTTTATTAAAATTCCTCTCATTTTGTTACAAATATATTTGAGATATATATGGCTGCCAATGGAAGAGGCTTTACTTTTTCATACGATAAGGCCTATCCAAGTGATATATTTTTCATCTTAAATGTAGTTTTGGCCGTACAAGAACATCTCGGATGGCACTTTGGTTATACTAGTAACCAAAGGCCAACGCACAGATTGAGGTTCTGACTACATCAGGACGAATCTCGGGACGAATTGGTCGTGAATTAAGTACCAAGATACTCTAACGACACTCAAGATAATACCGAAAAACTAAATATGATTGATTTCTTCTTCCTCGCAATTAGTTTTAAGATTTATAATAACGTTTACGTTTAAGAAATATTGTTACCATTACCATACTAGACCATTCATACTACCCAATTGCAGTGTAAAGTTAAAACTAAAGTTTGCAAACTTCAAAGTTTAGGTTTACGTTTATGTTTAGGAATGAACAATAACACACATAGAATGAAATAGAACTATCTAGTTATCTCTCTGTATGAAATGTCAACAATATTCATAACTATAATGTTTTTTTACCTCCCGCCTACCTCTAGGTATGGGAGGTATTGTTTTTGGTCAAAAAATTGGGTAGTGAGTTTTCAATGAATAAGCACGTTTTAGGGTCCCTACAATACGATTTTACTATTTTCGCGATGATGTCTGTATGTATGTATGTATGTATGTGTGTAGTCTGTGGCAATTTTTTCGTCTCGCATAACTCAAATACTATAATACCAAAAAATACAATTTTGTGAATTATTGCTTCTTATATTTAAATGAAGAGCTGATTAGATTTTGGATAAAATTGGTCACCCGAAGTAGCAGTTTACTTGAAGCCCTTAACAGTTTTTCGTGAAAAACACGGTTAAATTTTCTGTTTCAACAATTTATGTTATTTTGAAAGTTGAAGAATATTTAATTTTACATGTGTTTTGATTACACCAATTTTATTAATTTTCATTAGATTTAGAGATAATTAAAAATAAAGAAATTAGATTTCACAAATCTTGCATTCCTAGTACACCATGGAAACATTTAAAAATTTTCAATTTATTTACGAAATGTGACACATGTCATTGTGATTGTGAAGTTGTATTCTTTTAGTGAAATATATGTCAAAAAATTAAATAAATATACGAAAGAAAATAAAAATTCTCAAATATAATTAGAAAATAAACAAATAAGAAGGTATGTTTCTGCATCATCAAATACTATTTTGTACCGTTTAAGAGTAGTATTGGGCGGGAGGTTATGTGCTGGCCACATCAGATTTTTTTGTATTATTATAAATCGTTAAAAGAGAATAATTTTCGCAAGTACTTTGATTAAAAGTCACTAAAACTATTTAAAATCTTATGTGTGAATGCGTGTGTTGTGTTAATCTAAAACTTAAAACCGAAACGTAAAACTAATCTTTATGTGAATGAACCTTTATACTTAAAAAAAAAACATGACATATATTGGTAGCAATAAAGTATGGTGAGCTTATTTACACAAGTTGTTTCAAAATTATTGCAAAAAAAATTAATAGTTTATATCTATTATTTGATGTACTTATATTACAATTAAAGAAGAAGATTTCGGAAATTCCCTATAATAATTGCACATTACTTGGAGCAAACATTTTATGTGCCACTGGTCCAATAGGTTACAGTAACGAAATAAAATTTATTTAAATCAAATGTACCTACTTAATCAGGTGTACTGTTTACTAATTTCTATGCATTACTGTAAGTAATGTGTAACTCTTTTTACGATGTAATCACTAATCAGTACATTAATAGTTATTTACGATACAAGTACGTAAAGCTAGTCTTTAGTCACGAATGGGTCGCTACGCTCGTGTTTTAAGACCCCTGAGTGACTAAAGATGCTTTACGTATGTGTATCGTACAATATTTTATCTACGATATAATGAAAAACCCCAAAAAATATTTAAAAAATATTTTTATTTATGAAGTAGGATCACAATATTAAATGAGAAGTTTGCCATGATAACAAAATTTTTGCAAATTGGCGTGTTTTAAAAATTTTAATCACTCGTTGCTTGGCAACCCGTGACTGCCCGTGACTTATGGGATCGTGTTACTAAACAACCGTTTAACAAACTTGAAACTAACAGTTAAACATCAATTTTACACACTATCGTAGATAAATAATATATACCCTTAATTTTTCGTGCAATAATTTCGAAACATGCTGTTTATTCTAGAATATATTCAAAAGTCTTTAGTGGCATACAACCAAGAGAAATTGTTCGATTACTGTTTTCATCGCATCTAGAGGTAAATTTTAAATATATATTATTGTACATTTAAGTTGAAAGAGTATATACGAATTATATTATATAAAAGGATGTAGTAACTTTTCCTTTAATACTTCAAAGTAAGAAAATTTTCATTCGTAACAAGCCTGAAACAGGAAACATCTCTAGAAAATTTCTATCTTCCTTATATAGCCCCAGGCAGCAGAACATTCCAACACGAACTTTACTGCGGTGGTAAAAACTTTGAAGCACGCAATAACTGATTTGAACACCAGTCCAAGAATACGTTAAACTGAAAAAATAATACTCAGCTGTTATCAGCCGCAAAGTCTACAAACTAGGGGCTCGAACACGGCAAGATCCCAACTCGGAACAATTAAAGTTCTGCCCTAGTATCAACAGTATCCAGGCTGTAATAACACGGGTATTGTTACAAATGAAACTGTAAAAGTCCGTCGTTCCTGCGCTAAAGCCCGGTTAAGTCGGCGCCAGCAGTTCATAATTTAATACACACGCATCCACACACCGATGTCGGGTTCAAATGTGCGGTGGAAGTGCTCAGCGGCGGACTGGCTCATTAATCACTCTATCCGCATACATTGCTTTCTTAATTATTTCAGAGAAAACGCTTCAAATACAGGCTCATTCCTAACGTATGGAAAAGATTGGAAGTGTAGCTAGGCGGGCCCAAAATAACGCTTTTTTCCTAATCAACTTTTGACAAACACTCAATAAATTAATATTAGGTTTGTTCCAAGTGGTCATTTCTGACATGTTTGTAACATGTTTGTGACAAATTTCACTGCGCCTGCGAAAAATGTAAACAAGTTAACTTTGAAACATAAACTTCATTTCTTTTTTGTGGTGAAAAATGTATGAATTTCTTTATTTATATTTATATTTAAGGTTAGCTGTCAAATCAAAAAATGAGCATGCACATGGGCTTCATTCCATTCGCCGTTCCAGTCTATGTTTCAAACTTAACTTGTTTACATTTTTCGCAGGCGCACTGAAATTTGTCACAAACATGTCAGAAATGACCACTTGGAACAAACCTAATATTATTATATAATCATTATTTTTTCGTTTTCATAGAAACATGTTTCTTTCAAGTCTAACAAATTGCTGTCATCATAATTTTAAATTATGCAACCAATAAAAATAATAACAAAAGCAGTGAATTGTAGACATTTATTCCATAAACCATAATTATGTTTACTTATTCCTCGTTAATGAAATTATTAACAATTTACACGTAACTATATTTTATTATACTTTGACGTTTAAAAAATTGACATTTAAATGAATTTCAACGGCAACTAGTATTTAAGTTGGGTTTTTGTTTTTAAGTGGCTCTCAACCATGTGGACAGCAATTTTTGAACAAAAAAAAATTTAAATAGACGTAATAATACAATGCTATTAATTTTTTTAACTAAACATTGTTCAACTAACTTTAAAGTATTCCCAGTTTCACTTTAAATCATCAATAAATCATAATTCACTATCATGAATTATGGGTACTATAATTAATCGAAAAAATTTAAATAATGGGGATATATTTTAAAGTTAAAAGATGCAATAACAGTAGGCTATTTCAGTAATGTTTATGTATCTAATGCATAAATCACTAGATATAGTAAAAATAAAAATTAACGTATTTCTTTAAATAATTGTTTGCTGTGTTGCTAACTTGCGTTATCGAGTAAACCGACAGCAACACTCCCTGACATTACCGTTGCCATTTAGTAGTTGCAAACAAATGAAAAATAACTGGTTCGATTAGTAGTGGTAGATTTTAAAATAGTTTCATTTATTTATTTATTTATTAGATTCACAGTTACGACCTTTTGACACACACTTTATATTTTTTTATGCATATCTAGTGACATTTGCATTATTATGCACAAACAAAAATATTATACATTGTAATTTTACCAAAATCGTAGTTGTTATTTTATGACAATATTCTGGAAATGTCAACAATTAAGAAACTAATAGTATGTTAAAGAACGCGTTTCATAATTGACATTTTATTTTGTGAGAAGGAAGTTTGGGTCGCGACGGGTAGCACATCGAACAAAATAAACGCCAATTACGAAACGAGTTCTTTATACTATTTTTTATATTTTGTACCTTTTATGCTCTTTTTTATTAAAAAAAATCCAAGTTTCAATAATCATGTTTGTGTTAGTCAGTGAAACTTACGTGACGTTTGAAACTTGTACACCTATTCTTGCCTTTCCTATCTCTTTTTCTTATTATTATTCTAACTTTTAAATGAAAAATTATACAAAAATAAAATTACAATTTGCTTTTTATTAATTTAGCGAAGTGAGCCATTTGATATTTTTGACAAATGACATTTCAGTAAGTTACCAACCTTAAAATTGTATTGCTCTATTATAACAATCGATTGAGTTGTTACGAAACTCCTTTGGGTGTCGTAACAACTTTGTTATAGACACAAAATATAAAAATCCAATTATTTACTAAGCAATTAAAATTATTTTCAAAAATTCTGGTTAATTTTTCAGAAAATGCATCTTATATCCACACTTTACCGAATAGTTCGGTAAATTCTAAAGAACTTTTTTTTCGTATACAATTCGAAGAGATCAAAATGTATGTTTGTGTGTGTTTCTAATTCTTTTGAATAATTCAATATATGTCATTAAATACATCGTTGGGTATTTTATTCTGTAGGTGCACTATACCTATGTCATCTAGATCATCTAGGTAGCTGCCCCGACTATTTAAGATTTCACCAGCCTAAATTATCTATGACACCCAGATAGACTCAGCACTCCACATGCAAAAATATTTCATACATCGAGATTTGTTCTATAGCTAAATGCTATCAACTATCCGGGATTATTGGTGGAAGGATAATTATCCCGATTTCCAGAAGGGCTAGTCCGGTCCAGTTCACTGCAGCGCTGAGTGAAAGGAGCCGTGTGGATGTGTGAGGGCGTGAAATGCGTATTTCATTTGTATAATGAGTTGGAGACGACTTTCCCATTTGCGCTGTGTTGCTGCGAGTGCGGGTTGATGTTGGTAGCCCTGCTGCAGCATGTGTGCTGCTATGCTGCTTAATTACGCTGCTTTTACATCAACTTTAGAATAGGCTCATTATCTGATAATTAACAAAAGCTAGTTATGAGTTTATCATTTTTGTCAATTATTACATAGTTTATTCTCATCATGTAAAATATGTATGATTTCGTCCTGTATTTCAAATTCTGCAAATAATTTTGAATATGACAGAACAATATTGAATAACAATGTAATTATGTTTGTTTCAAAGTTTGTAACTAAACCGATATGGAACGAAAATGGAATAAGTAATTCTGCAAAATTATATTATTGAAGAGCTAGAACTACAATGGGATAAGCAATGAAACTAATCTATATCTCAAACATTTACCTGCATCGCATAAAGATTAATATAGGTTAACAATATTCCGAACAACATGGCTCTAGGTATATATTTAGTTAGCATTTATTCTTTAAGATGTACGCCGATATTAATGGCTGATACTATTTCTACTACCTATTGTTATTATTTTATCTCACGATCTTAGTACCCTTATACCAGAAAATTTTTGAAAAAAATTTAAATGAACAAAAACAAAATAAAACAAATGAACGAAATTAGAAATAAAATGGTTTTCATGGTAATAAGTGTTCGAAACGTTCGCCATTAACTGCAAGGCAGTGGCCCAACCTATCACGAAAAGCTTGAAAAGAATTTCTGAGCGATCTAGGAGAAATTGCTACAGCTTCAGCTCGTATTCGTTGCTCTAATTCAGCCAGATTCTGAGGTCGGTCGGAAAAAAATCTCTATCAAATGAGCATAATGAAAGGGTACTTTGCTATTTAAAAAAAATAAAGTGTTATTCGTTACTCATTTGTTTTCTGAAATACAAAAAATTGAATGCTGTCTTGTTATGGAAAATAAAATGTTAAACAACTTTTATATACAGTTTTTTTTTTTATAAAGTCGATATTTACCGAGATATATACTATATTCCATACATAGTGTGCATTCTTTATATATTATGATCTAATTTGATTTTGGGAGCAATCTATCAACAGTAAGAGGTAGTTTTTCAAAGGCCAGGAATATTAGTGGATATATCTCAGTTAATAATTGAGACTATAATTGTACTAAAAAAAAGTTGAACAATAATATAATATTTACCTCCCGCCACAAAAAAGGCAGCTACAGGAATTATCCTAAAAATTCGGTAGTGAGTTTTCAGTAGATGAGCATGTTTTAGGGTCCCTAGAATACGATTTTAATAGTTTCGCGATGATATCTGTGTGTGTATCGTCTGTCCGTTTGTCGGTATGTGTGGATCTCTGGAATTACGGTTTCTCATAAACTACTAAACAGTAAATTTTAATATTTTGTTATAACAAATTTTAATATTTTGTGATAACAAATATCTCCTTATGGGAAGAGCTGATTAGTTTATGGTTATAATCCAATAACCGGAAGTGGTAGTTTTAAAGCTTTGCTAGTATGTATGTAGAAGTTAAAGCAGCGGAGATATATGATTGGAGATGTGAATATGGGTAAAAACTTAAAACAAGAATCAGAGTCCATCAGCAGTGTGACAGTAGCCCGCAATCCAATTTCTAGTTTGGAAATGTCTGCAAGTGAAAAAGTAGTGGTTGACACGATCAGATAGTTCGGCACCGCGATTCCGTGACAGGGAGCTTCCACTCTCGGTTCACGCTCGCGTAAGTCCACTTTATTTCTCAGGCAGTGCACGCATCTCATTCCGTCGAGGCGATCGCACATGTTCCTCTGCAGAAGCCGACGCCGCCAAGTGCCGCACATTTTCAATCTGAGTATCGAACGCCAAACGCGCCCATCAGGAAGCGGAACACGACAAAAAGTAAAGAAAAACGAAACAAAAACACAGCGTAAATCTTTTGTTTCGACGGTGGAATTCGTCGCACGTTCACGTTTTCCATTGTTTTAGTACGTAATCACAACGGTAGTTTGTTTTCTTTTTCAGAGGTGAAGGATCCGGTCACGTGACCACTGCGGGGCTAAATTAGGATAAACAAGATTACAGCTCTGCATAGACATACTAGCGTTATAAATAATCGCACAGATTTAACTTTGTAAAAGTTTAGACATCAGAAGTATCTTGCTCACCGACCAGACCCTCAAGAATCACTAGTTCCTTTAAAAATTTATAGTTTTGAATTAGTTATCAGTTCAGTCAAGCACGCTACAGAGATTTTTGTGTAAAATTTACTACTTTTACAGCTTTAACATTGATACACTAGCAGATAATTTCATAACTAAAGCGGGCATTACACGATGAAGTTGTTCTTCTCAAGTGATTTTAAAAGTGTCTTTGTAAGTAACCTTATCTGTCTATTTACATGATCACGTTTTAAGTGAATTAAAATATTCAAGTGTCAATAGTTCGAGTTACACCAAAATAAATTGTATAAATTTTTTTAGATACACTTATTTTCAATTACTTCTCCACTCTATTGTGCCACTTTTCAGTAAAATATGAATCAAATACTTGTATCCACCAAAAAGATTTTAGCAATAATATTAGTTTCTCCTCTAATTAACAAACATATTCAAAATGTAATGTAATATTATAACAATTACCTTTTCGTTAATATTTCACTGTTTGTAAAAAAGAAAGAAAGATTGTCGATAAGTTTGCAATGCAATGTTTTTTTGTTAGCAACACAGCTTTATTTTATTTCTGGCATTTGTTTCGTTGGCAAACCTTGCAATGCCCAATTAGATAGCTGGGATTATTGTACGCGGCTCCAGCATTACCTCCTTTTGTTTATTTTGTAAACGGAGCGAAAAAACAAATGACATTAAGGATTTGCATTGATCTCCGCGGAGCCGTTAGTTCGCGACACGCGCGGTCAAGAGACCATGGCGGCTGGCGTCGTCGCCGCCTGCGACCTGCGACCCGGGAAATTGCATCCCACGCAGAAAGACATTGCCGCTCACAAGAACTACCACCGCTACGAACGCGGAGAGGAAATGAATCTTCTTGGAAATTGATTCAACTCTTTTATATCTTACACAATTAAAATATTTTAATCGTTAATTTTCAAGAATTAGGGAGACTGGAAACTTGTAGACTTTATGGATACTAAAAATATTTGATACCAGGTTGGGTCAGTCGTTCTCGTACATCAAGGTTTATTTTTTATTTTGTTTTGGCCATGTGGTACCAAAGATTTAGTTCCCAAAATATAATGTATTGTTATCTCAACACTGACTATATTATGTGATTTCATTTGGTCTTTGAAGAAGGCTCAAATAGGGCCGAAACGTCGACCTTTCTGAACGAATACACATACACATAATGATAAAATTCCTTTGGTAACTTTAGAGTATTTTACTTGATATTCGAGTAAATAATATACGAAAGTTTGAGAACAGTTGCGCTGGTAGTAATGTAATATTTCTGACCAATAGCATCAATGCGAGGACCCGTAACGTCAAAATATATTTAATTCGTTATATCGCCTTACTCCAGAATATTTAAAACAAAGAAAATCTTTACTATTAATAATTCCATAAGTGCTACACGATTTTGATATAAATTTGTCATATTTCGTTTATAGTTTATGCGCCCATTACAACGTAACAAGGCTATTGTACCAATTATTTATCATTTACAAAATAAAAATCTATGCCCAAAAGTGTAGATATAAAATGTACAAATAATAAAACTAAAGTTCAACTTAACTTTTTATATACAAGTATCTTTGATTGCCAAGTTTCTTTATAAGTGATGAAAATGTTTAAGCTCTCAGATTACTGAAAGTAAACAGTCTGCAACTTGCGACAGAAAGAGGATAAAAATAAAGTTAATTAATAAGAACTTTGTTAGATAAAAACGTGTCAAGAAGCCATAATAACAGACGGTTTTATTGCCACAGTATTTTCTACCACTTTAAAAATGATTAAGTACCTGAATGTTTTAAATACGAAAAACACATGAACATTAGTATTGACCATTTGTTTTTCATTATTATGATTATCAGAATCATTGGAATATTGAGTGTTGTTGAAAAAGCACGGAGGAATGCTGTGGAAATGAAGTATTTGAGAGGAGTGTGTGAGTATACGAAAAATTATCGTGTCGGGAATACATTGGTGTACGACTAGTGGTGGTTTGGTCATGTCAAACGAATGGTGAATATAACATTGGTGAAACTAATACATGTGGATGAGATTAACGATGATGGATTGAATGGGCACCCGAGGAATAAATAGTCAGGTTTTATTAACATATTGTTCCAGGCATAAAAGATTAGGAGTGTGAAGAATAGACGTTCTTGTATGAATCGAAATATGAATGTAGACAGGTAAAAGTACCAGAATAGGAATATTTGGAGGAGATTGATTGTGTTGTAGGGATCGTGTTACCCCACTGTGTGGGATATGGTGTGATGTTATTATCAAACAACAGTTTTGTTATTGAAGATAGTAAATTTTAAGTAATTTTATTTTTCAAGAATATGGGAAAGAGGACTAACTACTTAGGTCATATGCTGCCTCATGAGTGGATGATTATGAAATAATGTGAACAACAAAAACAACCATGTTCTTCAGTGGGATTCAAACCCACGACCTCTGGTGTGTTAGGCTAGTAACATAGCCACTACACCATTAATTTATTTATTTATATATTAAGTACGCCTTTGTTATTAAAAATTAATACCCTCCCAACTTTAGAGGTGTTAACAACAGCTATTTAAATAAGAAAAAAATATAAATAATAATTTTCTCCAGTAGATTTAGAAGCTAGCTTCCATGGAATGATCTCATGACTGATAGTTTTTGTTCAAACTTCTTCGTTTGGGGAACTAGATAGCAGTTCCGTAAAAATCCCTAAGTTGTTTTTGGGCGAATGTTCAGAACGAAATAATTTTCAATACTATACAGCACAGTTGAAGTACACATAAAGATTTCATTAAGTTTGTACTACTACAAAATTAACAATTTAAAGGGGAAGAAATATGTGCCACATTTATGGTATCCCAGCAAAGGTATAACAGCTTTAATAACAAACATTCCATTTTACAGGAAAATGAATAATAGCTTTTATCGTTGTAAGATAAACAAGCAAAACATTTCAAACACCGCAATTAATCTATAATTCAATCCCGAAGTACCGTACGCCAGACATTTTTACGATATCAATTTAAATGGTAATTTACTATATACGTCTCCGCTCAGGAACATTACTCGGATATAGAATATGCTTCCATCTATTTTCAAGTAAAATAAAGGATCAGCTAGTTTTACGCGGATGATTGATAAACAACTTTCCAATTACTCAAATGGACCTCATAAAGTTTCCTTTTTTACCTCTCGCACATATACAAGAGAGGTACTGCGACAGGTCAAAATTCAGTATAGTCTACTAGAAAGCTTGTAAGATCATATTTCAGTAAAGTACGAAAAAAAAAATTATTAGCTACAATTTTATTTGAATTTATTTTGTACAGTTTAAAAGTTGTTTAGACGCGAGGTCATGTGTTGGCCACATTATTAATTAAGAGGAGAGGGAACCACAAGAGTAAAGTAAAAAATGGAAATTGTCGGTTGTGAGGTTTGAACTGGGATCTCATGATCCACAGTACGATGTATTATTATGTCAAATATAAATAAATAAATATAGCATCACGCCTTTTACCCATTGTGGATGTGGCACTCTGCTTACGCACATCTCGGTAAGTGATATATTTGTACGTATGAAGTGCGGTTACCAGCCGTTAAATCACAGGGGTAAATTTAAATTAGCAACTGTCAGTTGTGGGATTCTAACTGAGGATCTCACGATCCACAGTCCAATGCGTTGCCACGGAGCTATTTACCCCATTTTGTATTATTGTGTCATTACAAATTATGTAATTAGTAATCATTCTTAGCTACCAGGCTTACCCAAGCAACTTTCGTCTCGTCCATATGTAAAGCATTTTTTTTTATGGGTTTGTTTTTCGAATTAGCAACACTTTCCAGCGCCAGCCAATTTGACAGCTGACAGCTGTTTTATGTTCAGTGTGGTTTGCCATTTGATCATAAAAAGATTTAAGCCAGAACCATTGTACAAATAGGTTTCGAAAATATTATTCAGCGATGAGACTCATTATTCTTAAATGGCTACACCAAGAAGCAAAACTGTTACATTTGAAGTGAAGAAATTCCACAATCATTACATAAACAAATAGTCACTATATGGCGTGCTTTACCCTCTAACGACACCAGCGCCCTGCATGGGAAAGTGAAGAACTAACGACACAAGAAATCCCCTTATTGGAGAGTCGACACACCTCTCTTCTTACACCGCGATTATACCAAACCATTTATTCCTCTTGCCCTCGAATTTAGTCCGTCTATATCAGTTTCACCAATCCTTTGTTCAATACATTATATTGTTAGTAAATTATCTACAGCATGCTTTCATAAACTGTTGGTAAACTAGTAGAGATTGTAATTTACAAAGGCCATGATTCTCAAAGGAAAACAAATAACATTTTCACTTTATTTAAAAACTACAAAGTCTTTGTGAGTTCCATTGTATTTAATTGGATATAGTTTTCTATTTTTATATTATGAAAAATAGAAAAGAATGAAACAGAAAGTATTATTAATTCAGTCAAAACAATGATTTAGCAAGAAATTCATGTTATAGGTTTTTCTCAAATTAATTGATAACTAAAGGAAACTTTTAAAGAGCGGCTATCAAAGAGGCGCACGACTGTAGGGGTTGCATTTAAATAAATATTTTAAATAAGTTGAACAGATAAAATAATTAATAATAACCTCGTATATCTAGAACAGGGGTGGGCAACCTTTTTTTATAACAGGTGCCAGAATAAGATTTACGTTCCGTACGCGGGCCGAGTAGTTATAATTTTTTTTTTATAAGTTGCTGCGTTACGACTTTCTCTGTTATGATATGTGTTTAATTTAAACAAGACGAATTATATCGAAAATTAATCTTCTTTTTCTTTATGTTGGGTACTAAACTAATTTAAAATTTTTGTTTTTGAAATTATTTATTTCTTCTAAAGATCTCGCGGGCCGGATTGGAACTTTTCGCGGGCCGGAGGTTGCCCACCGCTGATCTAGAAGTTAAACTTCTAAGCCTGAAAGTAATAAAGAAAATATCGAACTCAGTATTTCGATAACTGAGTTATCATTATTAGAAAAAGCAAAAGGGATAACATCAAAACTACACAACTTATAAACCAACTTAATAGCCAAGATTGAATGATAGTAAATCTAATTTTGACCTGTTGAAATCTGTTGGAAGCTTCCTTGAAGCTTCCCGAAAAAGCCTAAAATATTCGAGAAGTCGCAATACAGAATTATATAAGGGGTTGCCGAACGAAAGGCGGACAGTACGTGATAAAACGTGTGTAAATAAATATTCGATTTACGAAGACTCAATAGAAATTAATAATCAAATAAATATAATTAAGCTTTCGTGTTATTCTCTCAACTTCACCCAACTAAAGTAACGAGAAGAACATACAATAGCTTAGTTATAAAATCGTATACATGTAGATATTTTTTTTAGAGGAATGTTACCAAATATGGAATAGAATTTTAATATGGAATACAGCCATTAAAAATTAACAAATTAAAGACGTTTATTAGTAATCATAATCAGTAATACATTTTCGGTTTACTTAGTAACAATCTTATGTTTCAAAAATTAATTGAAAGTATAATAATTGTATAAAAATCTAAATAACAATAAGATAAACGGCGGTATTCCCTCTTAGGATCATATTCCATATTTGGTTACTTTCTATTATTTTCAAGCGTAAAGGCTTTTTAAATATTTTAAACTGTTTTTAACCTTAGAATTTCACAATTTATTTTAACATTGTATATATCGAATTATATTTTTTTAAACAAAAAATAGTAAACTGCTAGGATATTCCTTGGTAATAAGTTCATTGCAATATATAGGAAACAAATTATTTATACATTTGAGACTTTCATTTTAATTCACGAGCTCATTAAAGTACAAACTGAATGCAATTGACAGAAAAAATAAAATTAAGAGTAAATGGAGACGGAGTGAAATTCTGCAGTACTTAGTTTGTTCTTGGTGACAGTTTACTCCTCCGCGACATGCAGAGAGCAATGCGAATAGTGCACGTCATCACGGCATGATAATTTATCTTGAGAAAAGTGCAGCGGCTCTGCGCCTCTCCAAATCTGTCGCTCGCGACGTCGGCTACTGCAGCAGTGCCGCGTCATCCCCGCAGAATGAGTAAAGTACTCGCACGGAAACTTTCCCGACAAAATTGCGAAAATACTCACTGATTATTTATCAAGATGTGACTCACGTACCTTTATTTTTAACCTATTTTAATCTTGAGAAAATTATAGTATACCCAAAGGTGCAGGTACAAATGATTATTTAATTTAATAAAATGTAATCAAAAGTGTGTTAAATTAAAATATATTCATAATATCTAAATACGTATTTTCAGGGCTGAGTTTCCATCGTCAAGAAAAATAAGATTACACAACTAAAGCAGTTTATTTATTTAACAGAAAGAAATGGAGAGAAATGAACTCTCAAATTCACTATTATATTATTACAACCTTGTACGAAATTTCTGCCCAAAATAACATACGGCAATAAACAAATAATCAAAAATCCGTTATATGAAATGTTAAATAATTTTTCGAGTTTGTTCAATTTTCCGGGTTACAATTTTCCTCATAAATATTAACCTTTTGGTATTCAAATGGGCTCTACAATCTACATTTTCAAATTTTAAAACTAGTATATTTACACTATATTACAAATATAAAAAAATAGCATTAAAATCTCTATACGCAACATTTCAGTTTTACAAGCCTGTACACAGGCTGGTTTAGAAGTTAATGTCATAAATTTAAGGGTAAGTAGTATGACATGTGTAGATTACGAAACAGAAAGTTTTTTTTTTAATTTGAAGAAAGAAAATTTGACTTTTCTTAGAATTTTTTTACTACTGTTTTAATTAATATTTCATTAAAATATGGTTATCAAAAATATATTCAAAATTAGTTTTGTAAGAATTTGTGAAGAATGAAGATTTGATTACCCACAAACATTACGTAAATTAATTTAAAATATTAAAGTTATTTCAGAATAATGCAAATGCGTTGCCAGTGGTAAAAAATATTATTTTCCTGAAAACTACCCATATTATGCGAATTAAAAAAAAAATCTTTTTGTTTCGTAATCTACGTATGTCATACTACTTAGTCTTAAATTTATGAAATTAACTTCTAAACCATTCTGTATAGTGGGGTAACGCAGCTTCTTATAAAGATCTCAAGATCCTTTTTAGAGTGAATTAATCTTCGTTTCTTTCCTTCAAGTCCTTGTAGTTCGATACCTCTACGTCTTACTATCTTTTGGTTTACTTTGCCGTTTGTCAGTATGTAATTCCTGCTGGTTTTAAATAATATTCTATTACCTGTATCCATGTTTCATGTTTTTCATTTGCTCTCCATATATGTCCAAACAATCTGACTCTCTGTTTCTTGATCTGTTTCACTGTCTTCTTTTCCCAACTATTTCATAGTTCAATCTTATTCTGTATTCGTTTTCTGATATGTTTATTGATCCAAATACTGTTCTTATTATTTTTTAATTTTCTCCATTTTTTATTATTATTAGTCTCAGCAGTTCATATTGTTAAAACAAATGATGGGGGATACGAAATATACAAAAAAATTATATGTATGTGTCTGTAAAAGTGTTCAGATATTCAAGAATTCGTTGAATATTCGCTGCGATCTTCCAGAAAATATCGTAAATTTAAAAACGAAGATAAAATTTTATTTGAGCGAAGGAACGGCAGTGAGAATAGGTTGACTTTATGGCGGATAATAATAAAAAAGTATTTACATGTTGTGTATATAATAGATGAAAGGAATTATGTTTACGATAAGAAACTATTTACCACATAAAGTATTGGCGTAAAATGAAGCTTCATGCAACGTTTGAAGTTCCCCCTGCAACATCTTTCAAAATTTTAAAATTAAATTCTTGTTTATCAAAAACGAAAATAAATTGAAAGGAATTTTTATGTTTACTCTAGGGATTATAGTTGAATCTATTAAAGAACGAAAACAAAGTCAAAAACGAAAAATGGGGAACTTCTGGCGTAGCACGTAAGAAGCGATAATAAAAAAGACTATTACTTTCAGCCGCAATTTTATTAAAGCGATTATTCATCTTTTAACATGGCGCTCTTCTGCTGCACTTTGTAATAAAATTTTAATTTCAAATTGATAGATAATTCCCCGGGATGAGTGGTTATCATGCTCCAAGAACTTATTTTCTAAAATTAGGACGAGAAAGGATAAGAAACCAATTTGTTATGCTTGTCGGTTATCCGATGCTGCTCTATTCCGTTGCTAGCAGCTACAAATATTATTGGAAAATTTGTTGGAATAATCATATCCAGATATTTCATATTCATCACTTATAATAATAATTTGTTCCTGTTTCTCACTGAAATATAGTAATACTGGAACGGTAATGGCTGGTTTATGGTGGATTCAATTTATAAATTTAGATTTAGAAATTTAGAATTTGAATTTGCGATTCACCTCTTGGTTCATACTGAATTTATAAAAGATTAAATCTGCGAATCAACACTAGGCTTCAGATTTATTAAACAACAAAATAACCTTAACTTTCCACATCATCCATGTTATAACAATATTTTGTAATCACAAATAAATCAGTTCAACTTCAATCTTGACACATTACTGTTGTCACAGTTATTTTTTGTTTCCTAGTCTAGTTAATTTGTAGGATTTGAAATTTAGATTTAGAATATGAAATATTGTGATAACATGTAAATTATAAATATTTAAATTTGTAAATTCGGCATAAACTAATAATGGTATTTCTATGTATTTTATATATTTTTTTTAAATTTCTAAGGGCCGATTGTACATTGCGAGTTTAAGCCTGGTTTAATCTTAAACCGCAAATGAACTTCAGTTTTTCAAAAACATGAGTTGTACAATACGAGTTTAGTACTGCAAGGAAGTTTAAGCTTGGTTCAATTTGAGCCGCCAAATTTGAGGGCTTAAGCTTTATTTAACGGTATCGAACCTCAGTTTTGTTTTAGTTTTAATGAATATTCCTTTTTATTCTCTAACTTCGTAGTTTTATTGTTACTATATAAAATATGGAAAGATTCCATGGTACAGATGAAGACATATTAGAGCTGGTAAATATTATGTATCGACACCGACCTCAAGTATTTTGTCTTCCTGAAAACTTCATAATTTAGAAAATGGAATGAGTTCAGAGATTTAGTTTTTCAAAAAAAATTGAGAATGTTTTATTTTAGAGAATACGAGCTCAGAATCATATCGCTCCTATGTGTAAGGGAGGTATTATGTTATCAATTGATTAGATTTTTGGGAACAATTCATCAACAGTAAATGCTAGAGTATTTGAAGGCCTATCAAGGTTTTTGGCATATCTTAGTAAATAACTAAAACCTACAAATTTTATTTGAAACATTTTTCTATATTTATTATGTCATCAGATTCACATACCTTTGGGCAAAATGAAATCTTTATGTTATGTCATTTTTGTTAATTTGTTATTAGTTCAGTTACAAATAAATTGAGTACAACAGTACAAATATATGATTCTGGTGAGGATTCTGGGTAGTATGTCAAGAAATAACACACCCTACAGAACGGTATAATGTCAAACCTGACATTCTAAAATACTTTTGTATATTTTGACCAAGTTCATCAACAAAGTTTCTTCTTTTGAGATAAACTTGGCTGCCATTTTTAACACTCATAATTTATCCAGGTTCTTGGCGAACAGCACTTCCATAAATATTGATATCTGTGCTACACGATAATCTCTACAGAAAGTAATGTATTCCAATCTAAAATTATCTTTATTACTATTATTTAGTAATATAAATTACCCTTTTTTGTATTTATTGAGGTTAATTCAACATTTGACATCTGTCAGCACTCTACTTTATTCTCAAAAATCTGAAAAACGCGCATGCGTGGCATCTACTAACCACATAAAAACATTGGTCTCTGTAGTTTAGCTAAGCTCGATGTAAACACGATTTGTACAACAGATCAAAATGTTAAACTTAAGTTCAGTTAAACTTCAGTTTAGCTAAGCTTCAGCTGAACTCGCATTTGTACAATCTGGCCTAAATCTTAATTTGGAAATTAAATCCAGTATAAACCAGTCATAAGTTGTAGGCTTTTATGAAAACAAAAACCGAACCTGAGACAGATAGATGTTGTAAGGCCACTCTTCTTTTTTTAACACTTGTTTCTAGAGCGGTTGCTAACAACATATTTATTTATATTATGTATACTCGTATTGATAAATATATTTTGTTATAAGTTATAAATATTTTATGATATTTACAATATATTATTATTATTAGAGATCAAGAAGTTTTGATGCGTCATCGAATTTGTGTACAGCATCCAACATTCACTTGCATTTTACAAAATATTGTAAGATCAGAAGAGAGAAATTTTATAATCTCTATGAGGTGTTTATCTTTCTCATGTAAACGATGATTATACATCTGTTCATTTCGTATCGTTTATCTTTCTCATTCGACCAGCGAGAACGTATTTCGATTTTTCATTCGGTTCTGGTACCTGTGAAGGGGTTATGGGGTATAACTTCTGAATAATACTGTACAACAAAGCCATAAATGGCTCAACAACTAGCTGCCTCTTTCGGCTCACACTTTCAACGTCCTTCCACTCAGACAACAGTTTTCCATACAAAAATTCCTTTAGATTTGGAAACAAGTGAAAATCATTTGGTGAGAGGTCAGAGCTATAAGGAAGATTTTCACTTGTTTCCCAAATTAAAGTAATTTGTGAGTGCAAAAGAGTTCGCAAACGATGAAGACCTCAAAGAAGCAGTGACATCCTGGCTCAGATTTTTGGCGGTATAAGAGTATAACATCAGCATTGAAAATCTGGTACCACGTTACAATAAGTACTTTGACAGTTATGGCAATTACATTGAAAAATAGAGTAATATATTGTAACTATGTAAATAAAGTTTTGTGTTGATATCTTTCTTATTTATTTATGTAAAATCGTTCTTTATTGTCTGGCCGACCCTCGTATAAACTTTCATAAGTAAACGAAAACGCCGTTCGTTATGTATTTTATGTAATATAGGTACTGTAACATTGTAATAGTATATTACATAACGAGAGATGTAAGTAGCATTTTACGCACGAGTGAAAAAATTGACACACGAGCCGCGTAGCGGCGAGTTTGTAATTTCACGAGGGCGTAATTGCTTTACATCTCGAGTTTTGTACTATACTTTTTCTACGACCACTCAATACTATTTCTAAATTAAAAACAATATTCAAATAGTTAGAAATTTATTATGCTTTTTTGTTTTCTCTAATCCATGAATTTCGAACCAAAAGATTATTTGTTGCACTTTTAGCTTTAGCTTGTATCTCCAGTGGTGTTCCAATTGAAATATCACTGTCGCTTGACATTTCTTACTTAAAATATTAATAAATATAAATAAAGGATAATAATATTTAGTGGTATATATTTACCTCACAATAAAACACAGATTATATACTATAGATGCAGATGGGAGACTTTAAAATATTACCAGTTTACATGTAATAATCACGCACATAACCTAAATGTCAAACAAGCTTTGTTTGTGTTTATAAAAATAAACGACAATTATTGAGCGTAGGGATACATGACGAAACATAGTCCCCTCTACATATTTTATTGAAATATTTATTGGTGTCATAATTTATAATAAACTTAGTAAAATATGAATTTAATTATAAAATTTTATCATAATATTTAAATCTAAGATTTGATGCATCAAATTTTAATTATATTGGTAATGTGACAGTCAGTAATGCCAACTTAAATTTCATTTTCAAGTGTTACGTAATGAACATTACGTAACACATGAATGAACATTACGTAACACTATTCGTAACAACGCACTTACATTGATTGTAGTTTGTTCTGTAATGACATACTTTCAGTAGTGGTCGTAGAAAAATATGTTTACTTGTTACTCACTTGTAAACATCATTTATCCAAGCCCTCTATTTCCTTTGAAAATGAATCTTTAAAAGTTACTAATTGATAGCTGCATTGTAAAAATTTTACAAGTTAGTAAACAAGGTAAACAATGCACGTTGCCACTGTAATGCCTACAAGGCTTATGCGAAATAATTTCAAATAATTTTTGACAGAACAGTTGTGTGTCACTGACAGGACTTGGTTATAATTTTAATTTAATTTACAAATGAGTAACAAGTAAAATGTTATATAATGTACGCAAAGTAACTGTTGTACTGCTTCAAGGAGGTGACAGGCTTGCCTAAACGGCTCGCCAGTCATTTTCTCCATTCAGCAGTAAAAACTGTTTTACCTTGCTTGTAATGTAAATAACTATTCGTTATTGTTTAATTATCCCAAATCGTTCTTTACTTTCTTGACGACCCTCGTATAAACAAATTAAGAAATAATAATCATTTTCCATTCTTCGCAATCCCTTCTCATGGCTGGCAACAAGAACAGTCGGAGGTAGAGGAACCCAAACGCAAAGTTCATGCAGCTTCGACACCGCCGCGTTGTCTTTGCTGCGACAACGCTTCGGGCGCCTGCAGCGAACAGCGACACGACGCGGGACATGATGTATGGAGACACGCCCCACATTCGCTGCCTCACCGCCGCCGGAAGTCGGCCTTCCTGGCCCGGCCCTGGCTCACACTTCACTTCCTGTCCGAAACGTGTGCTTCGTGTGCTCCAACACTTACACACCAGGCACCCAAGACGCTGCACTTGTTCCTGCTAGTTTCAATTGTTAAGCAGATTGATTTTACCTTGAATTGAGCAGTCGTCATTAGAATTTACACTACTAGATAAATCTATCTACACGTGGAATTACTTCGACTGTGATAATACAATAAAATATAAAACCACTGGATAGGCCTTAGCGTATGAAAAAGTAAACAATCACACTCCAGATTTTCCTAATGTATCATATCAATAATACATAAAGAAATTAAAAAATTAAACGGTTATTTGTTAAGAGCAGTTACACAAAAAAAATGGATTATCTGTATCTTACAGTGACAGCAATTTTATATACATATTTATTTTTCAGCAATAATACATATTTATCGTAAATAGATATCTTGAAGTGTAATAGCACTATTAATTGTTAATTTGAATAGCATATTTAGGATAATATATCTAGATATATACTGCAACAATATTAGATTATTGAAAAAACATAATTATTTATATTGTTATTGGGCTTCCAAATTATCAAGAGATGGCGTTGATCACAATTCGCATAAGGAACACGTCAAATTTATTTTGTATGATATCTTATGATAGCGAATGCGTGCTTTAGTATTGGTAGTATGTTTTTATTGACAGCAGAACTGTTGCCATACACACTGCAAATTTTTCTATTTTAATAGGTTTCTTTGGAGGAAATTCATTCTTAACCTATAATCCACAAATACAATGTACCTTTAATTTTTACATCTTATTTAAATAATATGGTTTAAACAAATGTAATACTTACATTGGAGTACTCTTAAAATGACTATTATTGTTATTAATTTTTAAAAAACAACAATTAATTTCAAAATATAATGAAATTTATGTACTGTATGGTTAGTTTAGCTTTCTACCACTAGTTAGCGTATTTTAATTTTGGATTCCCAATAGCAGCAGTCGAAAATAATATCATATTACTGATATAAAAAAAAAATATTGCTGAAAAAAAGATATTTACAATAAGTATTTTTATTTATATTAACAATATGCTATCTATTTTTTTGCTGTTATAAAAATCTAAATATTTCTGTTTTTTAATAATCCAATTTTGCTGCAGTATGTATCCAGATTTGTGTATATTACAATAATATCATGTCTTAAATATGCTATATTGTTAGCTACTTCACTGCAATTTTATGATAAATATCTATTATTGATGAGAAATAAATATATAAAATTGCTGTCACTATACGTAAGCTACAGATTGCTGTAGTATAATCCATTTATTTCCGTGTATGTACATTAATTGCCATGACAACACTGTGAATATTAAAACAGATTATTCTGTCACAGTATAAGAATTCACACAATAGTGACACTCGCTATCGGCACCTTTGATCTTTATGTCGTATCGACCGATGACCTTGAGTGGAGCGGCCATATTGGCAGTTGCGATATATGGCGGTAAATTTGAATAATTGTCAGTTGCAAATAAGAGGAAATCAAAAAATATTATTTCACCTGCACCATAAAAGTTTCTACAATTAATATGAATGGATGATATTAAAAATCGTAGTCCATAAATTGTCTCATGCATATTTTTTATTATTTATTGATTCATATTTGAAATATAATATTAAAAAGCTAGCATAAATTTTAAATAAGTAATTACTTGTACTGGCACAATTTGAAAGGTAAACAGCATTCCAGAATATAATACATAATAAAGTACCTGTAACAACTACTCGTTTGCGTACAACCGTCAGAATAAATTTTGTTTACAGAAAGAAGAAATAAATTTGTTATTTTATGAACGTACGCTTCCGAGAACCCATACAAACTGTTCGACAAAAATTATTTACCTAACACAACAACAATTCTAAATAAAAGTTGGCAAGTTTTACAGGGTCGTTCCGCAGCCCTCAACGGGGCAAGAAATCAATGCATGTACGAAGTTCGGCGCAAGTGTTTCTCTTAATGAATTTAGGAACGAATGGAGCAAGTTTTCCAGTATTTTGCTATCTCCCGAGTCGGGGTGCGTCGATCGATCAGACTTCACACACACACGCGCGCTAACACATTCTGGTGGCGACGAGGTTAACTAAACCTCGTTACTGTCAGTCAAGTGTTTCTCAAGACGGACGGATTGGCGGAAAACGTATTTTTTTCTCAAGAAAGAAAAAGTTAGGAATGTTTTGAAAGAAAACAACCGTTGTAGAACCAAGCGAGAAATGTCTTAAAGCAAAATGATTAGCTATAATTAGATACAGAACAAGAGTTTGATTTCGGAAAGGGAAAGTGCTAAAGCTACTTCTTTTGTGTACTCTACCAAAGTTTCGAATATTTCACTATTACATTTTAATTCATAAAATACTGCATTCCACACATTTGAATGCTATTGCCACTACTTATTCGCGAATTTTTTTGCCTTTAATCTTATCACCTTTATACGTCACTGGACAAAAAAGGAAACCCTTTTACGAATGCAGTTAAATTTTAATAAAACGGCTGATGATAGTCTGTAAAAGTTTAAATATAATAATAATCAAGGAATAATAAAATTTTTAATAAATTCAAAAGTTATAATGAAACTTTAAATTTAATTAAAATGAAAACAAGTGCCTCTTTTTTGTTCAGCAGTATAATACATATTTCATTGGCGCCAAAAATACACTTAAATAATTAGACCAACAGCAGGGGATATGAAAAACGATTTTACATTTTACAAGTAAAATTTAATAAATATAATGAACATATAAATATATCATCACGCCATTTACCCACTTATAGATCACTCGTTTTAGAGTAGATCTGGATACCTATATGATATACAGGATGATTTTCAAGTTAATGTCATAAATTTAAGGACACGTGACATGTGTAGATTTCAAAACAAAAAGAATTTTTAAAAAATTCACATATTTAAGGGTAGTTTTCATGAACGGTGCCAATGGACCACCGGCAACTCATTTGCATTATTTTGTAAATAAAAAATATCTTTAATACTTAATATTAATTTACTTAATGTGTGTGGGTAATTAAATCTTCAAATTCGTTAAAAATGCTATATAATTTACTTATTTAGAATAATATCGTATACAATTAATTTTGAATGTATTTTTGATAATCATATTTTTAATGAAATTTTAATTAAAAGAGTAAGTAGTAAAAAAATTTCCTTAAAAAAGTCGGATTTCCCGTTTTCGAAATTTTTTGTAGTCTACACGTCATTTTGCGTGTAAAGTGCGGTCACTACTCGTTAAAATATGATCCCTAAATATCTTAGTGACAGAGAAAACCACAGGGGTGATATTTTCACGTGTTCGGTATTTTACATATTTTAGCTTAATTCTCTTTGTGTTACAATCCGCAAATACATAAAACAATTCTTTTTAGAACTATTATTGGTTCTAATTTAACAATTAACTGCATTTTTGAAGTATTATTGGTAAATTAAAACAAAAGAATCTATATATTACAACTGTCAATCCGTACAACCTCCAACTGACAAAAGTTGAAATTTAAATTTGCCACAAAAAATTCTAGTTATTTTTTTGGTGCTTTTCTACAGTGAATACATGGCTTCAGGTTTTACTCCTAGTTTTTAAATAAACTATAGTAGCGAAATCTGCTATAAAGAACTAAAACATTTTAGATTTTTAGAATGTTAAAAATTTTCTACGCAATGCTCGTATTTGCTGAGCTTGTAGGCACTTTAAATTGGCGGGCATGAATGAATGTATTGACCAAGAGAGAATGTTAAATAAGAAATGAGCTTTCTCCTAGCGATCTGCTATAAGACAGAGATAAAAACAAATGACTTGAATTATCTAGTAACAAGAAGGTAACGACGTGTTAGTGTGTTCATAAATTTTTCACCTGGGTCGCATGTAACACGAATGAATGTTCTTTCTCTTCGCGAAAACTTTTCCCTAAAGTTGAATAAATTTTAATGTTTCTTTCTCGCACGAATAAATCTTCTAAGTCGCCCCCTCAATCCGTGAATATTATTGACTGCCTATGGTCGTGAATGCGAAGATAGCAGTGGAAGGGGTGAGGTTGTGCAGGATTTGAATCGACTCACAAATGCCCTTTTTTGTCATCCATATATTTTCGATTTATTACTTCTTAGAATTCCGCGCTTTGCTTCGAAATATTTTGTTGACACTGCAGGGAAATATTTTCTCGTTTTTCATCGTTTTCACAAGTTTAATTCGATATTTCTGCACTTGTTCTGACACAGGGCGCGAGAGGAATAGATTCACACAGCCAAGTGACTCTAAAGGACTCGCGTTTATTTCCTAATGTTGAATAAAACTTGAAAATTGTTGTTAACAAAAAGTATATTTTTAGCAGGGCGCCAACAAGTTTGGGCTGTCATGTTTCGCTTGGCAACAGCAGGACTCAGCAGGAACTAGGCAGGAGCTCGCAACTGTTCTCGTGGCTGTAATCAGGCCACGGCAGGCAGCTCGCGATGCCGCCTAAGCAGGGATAGGACGGGGCAGGAATGAAATATAATCAACCCTGAAACTTACAACAAAAGAGGGGTCGCATGATTTACCAGCCCCGCCCTGCTCCACCGCATATATTATTAAACTATTCTGAAATTATTTACAGGCCTGTAGCGCACATATTTCTCATTTTTACCTTGTAATTATTATTTTATTAACGCTCTACTCTTCTTACTTAGTGAACTATAATGCCTCTAATGATCTTATATGCATGCTGTAGAATGGGGTCTTTCACCATTTTGTTTTTTTTTTATGAAACTTTATCTAAATTGAAGACTATCTACACTTTTAAAAAGCCTTAATTGTTATTCATTAAGCCACAATGATTTTTTGAAAATGTGACGTCATTGTAGAAATGTTGCTGGTTCTTAAACAGTACAGATTGTAAATAATTGTAGTTATAAATTTTTTTAATTCTTTTATTATTATTATTACAATAAAATAGAACATTTATGTGACAAAAATTATTTAAATCTCTACTGTTTGAGATCTACCAACACCTCTACAATGACGTCACAACATTTAAAAAAAAATCATTGTGGCTTAATGAATAACAATTAAGACTTTTTAAAAGTGTAGATAGTCTTAAATTTAGATATAGTTTAATAAAAAAAATAAATAAAAAAATGGTGAAAGGCCCCATTGTATTGGGGCGCATAAGGATTTCAATGTTATTTTTACCTCCCGCCTACCTCTAGGTAAGGGAGGTATTGTTTTTGGTCATAAAATTGGGTAGTGAGTTTTCAATGAATAAGCATGTTTTAGAGCCCCTACAATACGATTTTACTATTTTCGCCATGATGTCTGTATGTAGGTATGTATGTATGTGTGTGCGTGGCCTGTATCGAACGTTTCGTTTTGCATAAATCAAATAATATAATACAAATAAATACAATGTTGCGTATTTTTCTTTCTAATATTTATATGAAGAGGAAGCAGTTCACTAGAAGCTCTTAACAGTTTTCCGGAAAAAACACGGTTTAATTTAATTTTTCAACAATTTATGTTATTTTGAAAATTGAAGAATATTTAATTTTACATTTGTTTTGATTACACTAATTTCATTAGAGAACTTTTGCGTGGGCGTCCGAAGAATAAGTGGTTGGGTATAATTGATGGTTTGTTGCGTGAACGAATGATTCCGAGACGATCATGTGTGAATCGCACTATGAATGTGGACGAGGCGAAAATGATGTGTCAGGATAGGAATGTTTGGAGGAAATTAATTGTTGGTTGGCTGTGTTTGTGGGTTCGTGCTACCCCACTAAGTGGGGTATAGCGTGATGTTATGTATGTATGTTTTTACATATTCATTTTAGAGCAAAATGTAAATAGAAAAGTTGTTCAAATTAAAAATAATATTTATATAATGTAATACGATCATGAAAAATAACCAAAAACGAAAATTATTTGATATTTCAGAAAACAGATTTTAATTTCTAGGATGAGCTATATGCCTAATTTCATGTGGTGATTTATTACGATTAATAAAGGTTTATTAAGAATATTCTTCCAAAAATGCGTTAGTGGGAAATCAATAAAGAATTAGTTAAAAAGCTATATAGATTGAGATGATAATAATATACATTAATACAGCTGGAAGAAAAAATTATATAATATTTACGAGCAATTTATTGAATTACCTAAACCTATAATTCCGGGTAAAAAGCAATGATTATATAAATTGAGCAGATATACATTTCGTGGGAATCTTCTTCAATTACATTAAAATGATAATGTACAAATCAATAAACACGATATGCTATTGAGCGAACCCTGGGAGCCGTGTACTGACACCCAGCAGTCCGTAATGAAATTTTATTACGAGCGGGTTGCACATTAAGTCCCCTATTTTAATTATTGAACTCGTGTAACGGTTTCACATCATCCCTCGTTTTATTTTGAATTCTGAACAGAAATGCTGCGAGCAGCGTTACTCTCTGCAATACCAATGAAAACGAGAAAAATAATTATTACCTACTGGTTTTCACATAAAGCTAGGAGGCTATTAAATGGATTACCTACTGATAATTATTTTTTATGAAAATGGAATATTGTTTTTTTATGACTCATATAACAGTTATTAAAGGATATGCTTTCAAATTGGTCACTGATAATTGCATAGCTGCATGAAAATTAAAAACATATTAAAAGAGATTAATTTCTCGTATTGTTTTTATCACCCGCCACATCCTGTAAGGGAGGTATAGGAATCATGCTAAAAATTCGCTAGTGAGTTTTCAGTGGATAAGCACTTTTTAGTTTGGCGAAGATGTCTGTGTGTCTCTGCCAGCCTGTCTGTCTGTTTGTTTGTCTGTCTGCCTGTCTGCCTGTCTGCCTGTCTGCCTGTGTCTGTACGTCTGTTTGTCTGTCTGTCTGTCTGTCTGTTTGTCAATCTGTCAGTCTGTGTGGATCTCTGGAGTATATACCAATTGTATCCGCTTTGGAAGAGCTGATTAGTTTTTGGTGATAATCCAATAATCGTAAGTGGTTGTTTACTTGAAGCCTTATCAAGTTATTTTGAAATATCACAGTAAATTATGGTTTAATGACAATTTTTGTTATTAGAATAATGTTTTAAACATTATTATCTACAATTGTTGTTTAAAACATTTCTCTTACTGTCTCCATTTACACAAAGAACAATTAAATTTTGACATTTGCGTGTATTTTTGACATTTGTCATAATTTAAAACTAATTATTTTGAAGGGATAAGCGTTTCTTGATAGTAGTGGTCCGTATTCCTATATTGTTTGATAAGAAATTTAAAGTGGGAGGTAATGTGGTGCACACAACACATTTTTTATTTATTAATATTTTAATGTACAGAACTACAAAGGCTATTGTGCCTAATAGATTGACAAAGACAATTATAAACATTTTAATTCCGGTCGGAGTTTGAACCCGGGACTTTGGTCCGAAACAATATCGGTAACTACGAAGATATGGATTACTAAATTTTTCTATCAGTCTAGAGCAGCAGTGACCAAAATTAAAATTTATCTTATATTGTATAAAGTAAATTGTAAAATTCTATGTCTTAAAAGGTTCCAAAATATTAAATCTAACCAGTAACCACAAAGCCTTAAAGTAATAAAAAAAATTATATACCTACATAAAAATATGACTCAATAATATGTCTTGTGTTTCTACTGATAATAAAACCATATTTATAGAAATACGAACATATATTTTACTAACAAAAAATCTGATGAGGGCAACACATATACTTCCGAAACAAATTTTTATCTACGACTATTGTTAAAAAAGGCCTTTTTAACTGTTGCTTAGCAAGTTAGAAGTGTCACTTTCTGACAGTAGTGATAAAAGTAATATAGCAACGGGTTAAAATAGATTTTATTATTACTTTTAACACGTTGCTAATGATTTGTATTAGTAAATCAACAAACATAGCCCTACCTCTCAAAACATCATTCTACATTTTTTAATATTTACTAATACACTAGAAAAATCATAGAAATAAAAATATGCCACTTGCTTATAAAATATCACTTTTAACACATATCATAAATAATTATTATCGCTACAAAATATAAAAAAAAGATTGCAGTAAAAATAACTACGTAATATTTTTTTATATATGAATAAATGGCGTACACATAGTAGTTAGAGCTAACACATGTATTAATTCTAAAACATGAACATTTACTCATAACTTTGTCATTTATCTTCATACTTTCCCCCTAAATGGAGGAGTAATAAAGCTGAAATTTTGACATATGATATGCGATAATGACGCATCATGATACACGATGATGGACATTTAGTGAGAGGTAATTACAGGTGATGTATGAACACAGATCATTCAGCCGACTGTTAAAAACAAAATTTTTGATTTATAGTACGCGTATATTCTACGGACTTTAAACTCCAAAATAATATCACTATACATTAAATATCTCTTAGTATATTAATATTAAAATTACCAATTTAATTAAATGTTTAAACAATGAATAAAAACAACGACGTTTTAACAATATACAGTAGATATTATTTCATATAATGAAGAATGTATAATATTCAAATACAAATGATAATATTAAATAATTATATTAAAACGAGCATACATATTTAGCGTGAATTACATGTTTACCAAATACGCCCGTTATTATTAAATGACTATAAGAGTAAATAATTGAATTAAAATCCTCAATTAAATCAACTAAACAATTTTTGATGTGCCATATATTATTTCAAAATAACTATCCATTGGTTCTAGAAATACTAATTAGTTTGACTGTTATAATGAAATGGATATTGAGTTTATAAAATCATTAAATTAAATTTATTTTTCAGAAGAGAAAATTGAAAAATATCACTTCTAACTAAAATTGTCATAACGTTATAAATTAATATTTAACAAATTTCATTTTGATTTTGATGAATTTAATTTTAATAGCGATTAAAATTTCAGTAAAATATTTAAATTTAGTTAATAAGGAAACATTTAGACCTGATAACCTGTTAACAAACTATACAGTACAGGATTAGGATTCCAAAGTTATTACAAAATATTAAGGGTAGAGAATCATTTTATATAGCTACCGATTATAAAGAAATTACTCTTTTACACATTACACATTCTACAACTAAAAACTATATTAGAACAACTATTATTCCATGCGAATGGAATAATTTCGACGAATCAGAGACGCATATTAGCGCGATATATGAAGTATCTTGATTCAGTTCCTGGTTACGTTTGTTTTAATTTAATTTTGTGAGTTTGACGTTGTCAACAGTTTCAAATTTATATTTTTTGTATAATTTCTAAAATCTTGTTATAGAAAGTATAATCTACAACATGCAACTGAATGGCATATCCCACACTTGCAAATCGTAGCCATCGCCTTCGGCTCGGACTACAAACTTTTTCTCGCGTGGAATATGTGCCATTCCATTACTATATTAGTGGAATAAACAAAAAACATAGCATCAAAATCATATCATAAATAAATAACAATAACTGGGTTTAAGTTCTGTATAAATTTTATTAACACAACGTTTCGGCAGCAAAGATTGAAAGAACATGAAAGACATATGAGATTAAATCAACCAGATAAATCTGCAGTCGCTGAGCATGCCATTCAAGAACTACATGGTATTGATTTTAAAAAAACAAGGATTATAGTAAGAGAAAATAACTGGTTGAGAAGACTTATTAGAGAAGCTATTGAAATCAAGAGATCTTCAAATAATCTGAACTTGAATACAGGCTTTGAGATCAATAAGTCATGGTTAACTGTTATTCTTCGTTAATTTTCTGTTTATAAATTGTTTACTTTGATCCATGTTACCCTGATTTATTTTGTCAACTTGTATCCTTGACTACATATTTATTTGTTTACAATTATATTTCACCTGAAGAAGGCAGCACTTTGCTGCCGAAACGTTGTGTTAATAAAATTTATACAGAACTTAAACCCAGTTATTGTTATTTACTTATACCATGAGTTCTGAAAGCTTTTTTCAATATTCATATCATAAATATTGATTATTATTAATCTTTTGATGCGATATTTTTTGTTTATTCCATAGATTAATTTATTCTCTAGTGATCTCTAGGGTGGAAATACCGGCCCTAAAACTGTTTTATGATATGTCAAATATATTTCGTTTTTGTTTGATTTTCCATGGTCGTATTACAATTTTCTGAATAAATATTAATTTAAATTTGATTGATATATCGTGAATTAACACTTGGTATTTAAACTTTTGCTGTAAACTGAATAGGCACAAATTTACAGCAATATCAAAATATTTGCAATGAAATCCCAATATTCCACATTCTGTACACGGTATATTTCGCTCGTCGTATTCAGCCTTCGCCCACTTTTCGTGCTTCAATTTAACTCCTCAGGAAAAACCATACATTTCTGTCCCTTGTTATATACTATTGTCACATATTTGAGTTGAATTAACTTTCATTTTCCAACCAGGTGCATATTATTATTATATTTATTGCATGATTGATGCATGTACATAAAAAATGTTATCAAGCCATGAGAGGGCATCG
The DNA here is from genome assembly GCA_963942605.1 of Poecilus cupreus. Lineage (NCBI taxonomy): Eukaryota > Metazoa > Arthropoda > Insecta > Coleoptera > Carabidae > Poecilus > Poecilus cupreus. The sequence goes on along the minus strand of OZ012714.1, from coordinate 5,934,791 downwards.
CAGTTCCCGATCGCATACAATACAAAGCGTTCGCAATTCGTCATATTTAAATGAGAGCCGCAGGCCGGCTCGCATTCTGTGACACGGCCATCCAGCAGCGAGTGTAGCTGCTACTTGGCCCGCGTGACCTGCATTCGCCCACGCGGATTTAACGCGTGCGAAAGATACATATCTTAATGTTCTTTGTAGCGAAACACGCGCCCCGAATTCGAACGACTTGCTCGTGCTCCCTGATTTGTCCCAACCGAGTTTTTATTTGTTCTTTTAATAAAAGTTTGCGAAAGTAAAGTTGGCTGTAACAAGAGTTGTAAAAGAAAATGTTTCAGTGTGATTGAAACGTACATATTTTTATGACTTTTTTGTTAAAACTGGAAATCATTTCTCTGAGATATGACATACCTAAGACGGTTAGATTCACTGTTGCAACTTGGAGAATATTCTCATTAATTTTTTAAATATTGTGGTCGGTAAATTTAAAAGTTTTCAACTTATTTGTAATGGGAAAGTTCCACAGTTGGAATATAATCTTATTAGACGTGGAAGGTATAAGGCTACATACATTATGGACTTCTTCAACGAAATTACTAAGAACTTTTGTACATACTTATAATCTTTTTGCCGTTTTCGTCTACAGGCTAGTTTTACCTAAGGTACTGTGTCTCATAACTAAATGAAGAATATTATGGTACCAATAAATGATGTTCGAAAAGCTTTTGTTTTAAATATTTTAATCTGTCACAGTCAATTTCTGGCGATGGAAACCATTCAGCGTTCTTTCCTGTGATGTATTCAGATATTTGTCTTGCACTGCGCCCCCATAATACATTTTAATAATATTTACATTTAATTACTTTAAATTGCGGTATCAAAATAAACTAATCTGCATTAAATAAGATGTAGGGGGTATTGGCAGCATTGTGATATAAAATTTGGATGCATAATATTTTGCCGGCCACTTTTTACTTACAAAAAACTGATTTTACATGTTAATTGTCTATGCCAACATTTACGTGGGAGACGGTATACAGGTATTAAAAAAAATTTTAACTTTTTGACTCAGATTTTTTCTTTGTGTTTTTTAATATATGTTTGTATGTGTCCATGTTATTTAATTTTTTTTTTGACCACAACTTGTAAGTAATTGTGTTATATTTGTATGTTTTATATTATGTTCACTATGTCACAATTACAGAGCCCTGAAGATGACAGCCGTTGCTGTCGAAACGTCGGCATAGTTTTCGAATAAATTATTTGACTGCTAGTCCGTTCTTTGATTTACTAAAAAAAATTAGAACCGAAAATGTAAAAAATCCCATGAATACCAATTTAAATTAAAATAATGTTGAAAGTAAGTAAAATGGTCCGTCTTAAGCATATCCAGACACATGGCAACAATGTACGTTAACTTGCGGTTAAATTCAAAGCAATTCAAGTTCATAATTTACGAAGGAGCTACGGTTGTACAGTTACCGGTTAATCCAGGATACCACCGGAAAGTAATTGGATACATTTAACGATTAAGGCTGCGCCGCTAACCGAGACAAATTGTCGCGCTCGCTGTTATAACCGAGGACCACTTCATCCGAGCAGCACAGCGTTCGCTGCGCCTCCGCCACAATGCGCCGACTAATCCGAGCGCAGTTTGCCACGAATCTCGCCATTCTATGTCTTCAGATGTTTTATCATTTGTTATTGCACTACTTCTCTACTCATTGTTGCGGTATGTTAACCAATAATGCTACAGGATTCTAAAATGCTTATAAAACAACCAGCGTCAGAACACTTTGAATTCGAGTTGCACACATTATTTTTCCATGACAGGGCTACACTTTTCAATAAATATGAAAGATCATTTTGCAAATGACAGATAAATAATGTGTATATTGTGGAACCTAGTAACTAACAGTTATTTTTGGCCTTTTTGCACGTTACTAAGCGTGCAACTTTTATTGCACCCTATTTCAGTAAAAATAAATATATTATTACGGCTTTTACCAATTATGGGGGTGGCACTCTGCTTACGTAGAACTTGCTGATATATTTTTGCGTATGAAGTGCGGTTACCACAGGGGTAAATTTAAAATGATAACTATCGGCTGTGGGATTTGAACTGAGGACTTCACGATCCACTTTCAGTAATCTACAACTTTTATTAATGAAAATAATGCTGATATAAAAATAGATATTTATGTAACAAGTATGCAAGTTTGGGGTTTTATGGACGAGACAGTTTAGGGGTGGAGGCACATAAAATGGCGAGTCCATAAAACCCTGTTGAGTTGCATACAATACCTATTTTATGTTCGAAATTATTAGAAATATGATATAATTTATGATACGAAGTTACCTTTAATTTAAATTATTTTGTTCAAAAATGTTAAAATTTGAAATCTCCCGCTGATATAAAATTGGTTGTTTCTGTTACGGCTTCAGTATCATAGAAACTGAATTTATCTCCTGGTCGTGCAAAAAAAATGGCTATCAGCAACTTGTGGACGCTGTTAGAATGAATTTAACTACTATCTAATACTGCAGGTTTAAATAGTACATTCCAAATCATAATTTCATTATTAAAACACACAAGAAAAGAATCTATTAATACATAATCTTCCGTCTAAACAACTTTTAAACTACATATAATATAACTATAAGTTTTAAATTTATTTTTTATATCTTAATAATTTACTTACTTCGTATATACCCAAAACACTTGAGTAAGTAAGTAATAGTTATTTACTTGACAAGTGGGTAATTTCACTTTGCTCACATATGCAGTGTAACGTTTTATCCAACATCTCTTAAGAAATGCAAAATTTATTAAAAAAATATTATTTGACAGTTACATATGTTTTAAATTTGCTAAATTAAAATGCCAATCGAAGTAGTTACCAAGGTGTTGTATGTTATTATTATTGTTATAAATAGAAAATTACTCACTGTTGACTTTTCTCAAAATTTTACCCAATAGTGGGTAAACTGTTACTTATTTACAATCGCCATAGTTTCAGAGCATTTATTGAAAGGTTTTGGGTATACAATTTTACGACGTAGAAATAAAATTTTTAAATTGTTTTATTTTGCATAATATGGACTGTGTATTGAATATTGTATGTTAAATTAAATTGCTCCTAAAACAATAATCCTTTTTGTTTTTGGTTTAAAACAGTCGGCAGCAAAAAACCAATTAATTAAGAAATAAAAGTTATTGTATTTACTTAGCATGAGTAAATTCTAGGTCATGTGTAACTTTTATGGAAACAAGAAATATGGTATTTAAATACCATTGCAATATTACTTATACTGATAAAGAACTTTTCGATTAAGAAAGCTTCCATTAAATTCATATTACCACTAATCGTTTTATTTCAAATTGAATTTTATGGACCATTATACATTGCATGTTTTCCGAATTTAGTAGAAGTTATATCTCCCTAGATAATCTAGTAGGCAGTGTAGTTAGTTGTTGGGTAAATTTGGGTTAAATACGAATAATTGGTATAACAAAATGCTTTTCATTTACATGTTGTAGTACTTGATTACATGAGTAAAAGTAAATTAATTACGTACGTTACGGCATCAATGTACTAAGCGAGGATAATATTATTTTTAAATGGGCCACAATGGATGAATGCTCTGATGATGTTTTTATTTATTTAAGTACTACATATTATAATTTTAAATTGATGATTAAGTCAGACTTGTATTGAAAAATTTACAGTTTTTTGTGTTACGAGAAAGATAAAGCAAAATAACGAAGTACGCTTTCTTTATTTTATAATTCTTTATTTTGTAATAGAAATAAATAGTTATTCATGATATAAAATTTACATTTTATGAGTGAAACAATTCCACGAACGAAATAAAGTACCTTTAATAAGTATATCATTCAAAATTTCCTAATATATTAGTAAATACTAAAAAATATAGAATAGGGTTATATTTATTTATTTATTGATACAAATTGTTAGCAACGTGTTAGTAGTAACAAAAAAATCACGTTTGACAGGTTGCTATGTTACTTTCAACACTAATGTCAGAAAATGACATTCATTATTTTCCTATTCAAATTATAAAATAAAGACTATGATTATGACAAAAGCCTGTAGTTTGTAATCTTGTGTATACTTTATAATGTTTATGATTGCGCCTAAAAACTAAGATTACTACAAGCACTGGAATTGGTTATACATACATAATTCGGTATTTTACACTGTGCTAGACTATAATAATTAAAATAAATTATTATATGATAACTACTAGGAATGAGCCTTTTCTTGACTCAAAAAATTGGTGAGTTTTAAATATTAAATATACCGATTTGTAAGAAATTTTTTTAAATGAAACACCCAGTACCTATACGTGAAAGGCGTTGGCCCTGAAAATTCGTGTGCGTTCATGGTGGCGAGAAGGTTCACAAGCGCCCAATAACTTTAATCAGTTTTATTCCCCTGGACAAAAACTTTATATAAAACAAAATTTAAACTCATTAATTAAAACAGTGAATAACGCAAAAAGCTTTTAACCAATGCGTGAAAAAGTAGTTTAGTTCGACCAATTGAACAAAACATTTAAATCTAGGGCCAGAGAGTAAATAAGCCTTATCACATTTATCGCTAGCAAATTCAACGGCCCACAAAATCGGCCCAATGACATTAATGACAGCGATCAAATAACGATAGGGGTTATCCAGCCATTTTAATTAACTATACATTATCAAACATATCACTTTCACTGCCAATAAGATACACAAGCAACAGTCAACAGCCAGCAGCCATGGGATCCGTTTGCGTCAATGTAAAACAAGAACTAATCACTAATCACGTCCTCTGCTGTCAAGCGACCGTGCGTCGGTAAATATGCGGCTAACCGGACACCGGCGTTTGTTTACCACGTGACATAAATCACGGCCAGAGCTGATCACTCTTCATACATGTGCTCGCATATTAATCACTTGTTTAAATTTGACACGCGGCCGCTGCTGCTGCCGCTGCGCGCTGCTCGCGATCCGCGATCCGAACGGGTGTGTTTTGTTTCGAATTGGACACGTATGCCAATTTGTTGCCGATATTATTGTTATTGTAGTCTTTATTGCCTCTGCACGCGTCGACAAATGTTTATACATTGGAATTATGCGTCGATGGCCCTTTTCAATGAGAATGTGATATATTTGTTTACTGGTTGACGTTATTTCTGCATAATGAACTACCATTTATTTGTACTTAAAAATGTTTTCGGAAACTCGTAACGCTATTTATATGTTGCTGTATAGTAAATTATTTAAATATAATAGTATTAGCATTAGACAACAGTTCAATGTAATTTATTCCAGGTGACCACCAAACGTTGGAAGAGATTACGTCTGCGACTGTTTGTGTGACGTAACAATTAATAAGATGAGTGGAACAAAAATTTAGTAAAATAAACAGGTTCAATTTTTTTTATGATCCCATTCTTATATGCAATTTATCTATACAAAGATAATTAGTAGAAAGCGGATTATATACAAAGTGCATATATTTTAATTTTTGTAATTTTGAATAATTTGATATTGTAATTATGTAAGTATGTCATAATCTTATAATATCAAGTTTCTAGACTTAGTATATTAGTAGTATATTTGTTAATTGTGAATCAGGATTAAAACTGTATTGTGCAATAAAATTCATAATGCATTAATTTATACTTCTTATCTAATAATTTAAGATTTTTTTCCCTCTCATTTTCATTTCTCAAGGGAAGTGGCCCTCAATGAAATTGGCTAATGGCATTGATATATGTCATATAAACATCAAGCTATTTGCCCATTTAGAGCGTGGTTATCAGCCAAAAGGCAAATTACAAATGGCGACAATATGAGGACCTTATGTTTAACACAACGAATCTATTTAGCCCACTCATTTTCTATGCACCAGTGGGTAATTGCCCATGACTAAATAACAAATTTTACTCAGATAGTTCAAATTTCATTGATGTTGTAATCAGAAAGAAATGTGTAAAAATTGGTAAACTTAATTAGTTTGAGCAATGTGATTGGCAGAAATAAATTCAATTTACGAGTTTATCCCTCCGTATTAAATTATAAAATAAAGACTTCTTTTTGTGTCGTAAGCTTCTTTGTTAGATTTACAAAAATTCTTTTCATAAGATTTTAATTAATTACGATATGATTTATATCAAGCTTTCAAGGCATAAACTTTTCCTAAGCAAATTAACTTTTCGCTTCATCGAGTTTTTACTTTTCGTTTGTTCGACCTAAGGTATTTGATCAGTTGTTTTACTTTTCAATGCTTACGTTATACGTACACGTTTAGATTTTTTAATATACATTTTTCAGCATTTGTTTTTTAACAGAAAACGTTACATGCAATGCAGATCACGTGACAGAAAGAATACAGTTAACTATATTTTAAGAATCAACGTAATTTTGTTATGAATGCTCTGAAAATAATACAGGCAGACTTTCTATTTGTAGTTTTATAAAGTAAATTGCACGTCAAAACATCATGCCTTAGGACTTTTTTTTGTACTCTCTTGATTAAAATTTCATACTTCCATTATAATTTTTATTAAACAACATAAAGACATGGAATGAGTAAAAATGTGTTAAAATATGCATATTTTAGAAAATAAACGCTTTTTAAAAACATGATATTAATGAGATTATTAATTTCATTCAGCGATTATAATTTTGTACCTCCCGCTGCATACCGGTAAGGGAGGTATAGGAATCATGCTAAAAATCCGGTAGTGAGTTTTTAGTGGATGAGCACGCTTTCAAGTATAAAACATGATTTTAATAGTTTCGCGAAGATGTCTGTGTGTGCGTTTGTATGTCTGTCTGTCTATCTGTGTGTGTATATGTGCATCTCTCGAATTACAGTTTCTAAAAAAACTACTAAATTGAAAATTGTAATATTTCATATATTATATTTATATCCCCTTGAGATCAGCTGATTAGTTTTTGATGTTAATTCGATAACCGGAAGTGGCAGTTTACTTGAAGCCCTATCAAGTTATTTTGAAACATTTCAGTAAATTATGGTTTAATGGCAATTGTTGTTTGAAATATTTTTTTTAAGTCACCGTTCACGAATTAAACAAAAAAATTTCAAAATTATATTTGTTTACCTCTAGGCACCAATATACTAGATTTACAGGAGAAGCTGCCATTTCTTTGACGAAGCGAATGTATTTGGTGCTGTGTTGAACATATTCTTTTTTGCCGATTTGGAATTAATATAAATTTTGTGGATTATTTTTAATAAATATTTTGAGGATTATCAAAATCAAATTACGTTACATTTGTTGAACGGTTGCTATGCATTTGTTGACAGTTACTATGGCGTTTCTTGATCGGTTGTTATGTGAAATATTTTTTACATTGTCAATTTTAATATCAATCAGCGAAAATAACTATTTGCCAACCTGTGCTTTTTGAAGAAACAAATGAACGCTTGAAAAAAATTTTTTTTTCAATATGTTACGATTGAAAACTAGTTTTTTTGAAGGAATGAGTGTCTGTTGATAGAGGTGGTCCGTGTTCATGCATTGATTGATAAGAAATCTATGGCAGGAGGTATTGTGGTGTCCACAATAATTTATTAAAAATAAAATAGACACGGAATGGGCAAAAAGGTGTTGCAATATGTATATTTATTACATTTAGTGCCGATAGGGTCGATTAGATTATAAATTTAATTTATCCATTATATTTTTGTTTAATAATTTAAAAACACGGCGTGGGTTAAAAGGTGTTATAATATGCATATTTATTCCACTTAGAAATTGAACAGGCATATTTTAGAACAGCCGCGCTTTTAAAATACTTGATGTCGATGGGATTATTAATTTAAACCAGCAATAAAAAATTCTCTCCTGGCAAAGAGTATCAGTAACACAGAGGCGTGGAAGAGGGGCGGCAGAGTGCGATATCCCCCCGGGGCGGTTATTAAAACAGAGGCACGTGTAATCTGCAATTCGATCCGCTGGAAACTTACTCCGCTCGCAAAATTTTTCATGCCGGAAACCGAGTAAGAATAATAGCGTGTCAATTTAACTTGCTGTTTATCGAATTTATGGTAGATTGATCAGGCCCGGGCGAGGGATTGGGCCTGGGTGGGTAAGCTCCTCGGCGGTGCGCAGATTTAAAACTGCACACAGGTGTCCGCGCCGCCGGCCAAGCAATCCATCTTCCACCGCGTCTAACTTGGCGACTTGGTGCGCTGTTCACCGGATTCAGGGATTCAGGGTAACTTATCGTGCGACTTGCACGGATACCTAGTTTGCCAGGATAGGTTATGGGCAGCTACAAAGTTTGGGGAATTTGTGGCTATATTCTTATTTTGATGGTTCATCAATATTATATTAACTACGCTACGGTAGATGACAGTCTCTAAACTTCTTCAATATATGATTTCTATTGTGTTGTGTCAAAAAATCGCCGAGCTTTTAGAGGTTATTTTTTAGAATGTCAAATTTCAGGAAGAGAATATTTGGTATTTAAGAGTAGCATTGTCGGAAGTTAAAGCGATTTGGCTTAAGTTGACTGACTGACGTTCTTTCTTCCTCTTTCTCTTGTTTTCGCGGCCAGCGCGACAGCTGATGGTTCCGAACAGAGGAGAAGTTTTTTCTTCACATTTCTTATCCCGCAAAAATAAAGGCGGAAGTTGTAAAATGAATAACGGAGGCGAATTTAGGGGTGGTAAATGTAGTGGAATATAATCCGGTAGGTGTTTTGCAGTTACCAAACTTTGCGGCTTACACAAGAAAGAAAAAACTTAAGGAATTATGGATTCCCCTTGATTGTTTTTTAATCGATAATTTTTTCTCGTCTAAAAACTGCCCCCAGTAATTTTTGAAGCATACATAATTATTTAATAAGCGTATTAAAATGAAATTTAAAAATTAAACTCTTATTACAATACCATTATTTAAAGCATATTTCGGCGTAATATTCTGTTCAAACATGGACACATACAGGACACAGAAATACAATGAAGAAGAAGTACCGTCGTGGGTGCCGCCTGTCATATAGAGACGCCGCCTGTCATATAGAGACGCCGCTAATGTGTGGCTTCAATGTGTCTTTTGGAAAAGTTGAGCTTCAAATTCACTGATAACTTCAAATCAATGAAATGTTTTATTTGTAACCTTATAAATTGAATTGTACTGTAACTTGCAAGTTGTTTTTTTATCGTTGATTATTGTCGATTGTGATTTTGTTTTGGTTTTATTGATTTGGCTCTGTTTCTTAGCATATTATTATGTTTATTTCCATAAAGAAAAATGGAGGAGAGACAAACTAATTGTGAGTGCTTGTCTTGCTTTAAATTTGAGGCAACATGTGTGTATTTTGGTAGAGAAAAGTAACCAAATATAGAATAGGATCCTAATGTGGAATACCTCCTATTATATTATTGTTATTTAGACTTTTATACAATTATTATAATGTTAATTATTTTTAAAACATAAGAGTGTTACTAAGTTAAGCAAAACTAATAATACAAATTAACGTATCAAGAGCGGTATAAGAACAATAATGTCCCGCGAGGTGTGTACTCTAACCGAAGGCATTATTGGCCAGTTAACGCCCGTGGTGTATTCAACGTTTAATATACGACCGATATATTATTTTATAAAAGATTTGTATCGATTTTTGTCCTATCATTGTGTTTTGTTTGAGAGATCAGTCTATTTGCTTGCAAACACTGTACCGATTTGTTTATATAATATTTCTATCTGTCAATAGTAAAGTTGAATATTCTGTACCCAATAGCAAACGTCAAACTTATAACGCCCTATGGTGTTATTTCCTATATAATTGTCGGACATTAACGTCTTTAAATTGCACATTGTTAAAAGGCGGTATTCCATATTAAGAAAGATCTTATTCCATATTTGGTTACTTTCCTCTGCTATGGATTGGAGAGGGGTCATGTTTTGACAGCTTGTGAATGTATTGTAACATTTTTTTTAGATTGTTTATATTAATTTCGGGTGTAGAATGTTGCGTGATGTCTGGCAACAATACATTCGAAAATATCAATAGCTAATAATACAGCAATAAAATGCATAGCAGAGCGAATGCATCAAAAAGATAGCAGCGATGCACACATGTGCATAATGCTAGCGGAAATGCGGCCATTTTAATGCAATGCGCACGGCACGTACACGCATTCAAACACAATCCAATTGGTATTGTTTTTTCATGTCCGTTCGTCATTTGATTTTATATGTTGGCAAACATACGATAATGGGAAAACATGAATTTTCACAACAGATATTAATTTTCCTACAAACACAAAACTGTTGTTTATGTTCGCAAATATTTAATAATGTCCGGTATCAGTTTTCAAAACTAGAGTGCATAAAAATTAGTACTGCAAATGTAAATACTCCACATGCGCAGTCAGTCGGTCTGTAAATGGCAGTTCTGCAAACACCAATATTAGCTGCCTACCTTTCAACGCAATATTTAGTTTGCTGTCGTTCATTTTGTGCAAACGAGAAATAAATTGCAAACATTGCAAAATTCACCGGGCTTCATTAATGCTGTATTTTATTTACCACCACTTGGAAAAAAAAGCTATGATAAATTAACTCATAATATTTAAAATAGGTACTGAAAAAAGAAACAATTAAGAAAAATTAAACAAATAGTTTAAATTCTGCTACTAAACAAATAACTATTTTATATATACTTAAATATAAACAAGCAATAATAATTTTTTGATAAACAAAATTTGCCAATTTCTCACTAGTGTTCAATATAGGATGAGTTTTTTAAAGCAACCAATAAGTTTTACTGGCTAACTAATAACTTCAGAGAAAAAATAAATACACAGGCTTATACAGCACAGAGGGGGACATAATGGGGTCTTTCACCATTGAAAAATTATTTTTTTTTTGAAACTATTAAATTGAAGACTATCTATACTTTTAAAAATTCTTAATTGTTATTCATTAAGCCACAATGATTTTTTAAAAATGTTGTGACGTCATTGTAGTGGTGTTGCTGGAACTAAAATAATGCAGATTGTAAATAATTGTAGCCAAATAATTTTTTTACTTATTTTATTATCATTGTTACAATAAAATAGAACATTTATGTGACAAAAATTATTAAAATCTCTACTGTTTGAGATCCACTAACACCATACCACAACAATGACGTCACAACATTTTTAAAAAATTATTGTGGCTTATTGAATAACAATTAAGACTATTTAAAAATGTAGATAGTCTTAAATTTAGATCAAGTTTCATAAAAAAAAAAAAAAAAAAAAAAATGGTGAACGACCCCATTGCACGGGGGGTAAAATAAAATTGTTAGAGGAATATGGCGGGGGAGAATGAAAGTTATTTTTTTTTTTTATTGAAATGGATAGCTCGAAGTATTCCCTTTTCAACGATATAACTTGTTCCTATACTTAAAATTAAAATTAGGGTAACAAAGTTCAAAGAAACATTAACATTTGTAATATGGAAAATATCGCATCAAAAATGACAGCTAGAATAATATTCATCATTTAAGCTATGATTTTGATGCGATATTTTTTGTTTATTAGATTGATAAATGATTTCTCTAATTTATCTGAAGTTGGATACAAAATTGTTTCAATTCATTATCATAACCTTAATCATTCTAGAGGGATTGCAGTGGCTAAATATATATTCAATAAATAAATATTCGTAAATAGAATTTACAATAAAATATAACTTGAACATTCGAATTAGTTTGAAAATAAGGCTCATGGAAAGAAAGACTCTTCGTTTTATTGTGGCAAACTGTACCGATTATAAAGGTACAATACAAATCAGCGTATAAAAAGAGTTTGAAATATGTACAATTTAAAAAAAAGAATTGTAAAACAATGCAATGCCATCAGCAGAAATATTGCATAAGCATAAAAACCTTGAATAAAAATTCTGATTGTAAATACTTGTGTAAAGTATACAAAAACAATAGTGAATCTCTTTTTCTAATTATAAAAGGATAACGAGGTATTAATCACAATTTCGAGCAAATTGAATAGGGATACATCGTTTTACAATTTAAACCAACAGATAATTTTTCAGTGTAATGATTTATGTTTAATTAGTAAACGAATCTATGGGATAAAGATACTAAAATGAATTTTCAGTGTTAATTAAACTGGAAACTAATTTTAAGCTAAAAAAACTAGACTAAAATTTATTCACTGATATTTGGTTAGTATGCACGTTTATTAGTTTAAAAAAATAAAAGGGTAATGCAATTTTATTGCCTAACAATTTGAATATTGATTTATGCGTTAGAAAATATACCTGTTTAATATTCATTAAAATTGATGAATACGATATTTTTTTGTTATTGCATCATTGTATCACAAAACATGAACTTTTCAATTATTCATAAAACATATTTATGGTTCGTATTTACACAAACATTAAAAAGGATATTATTTATTTTGAATTCGTCAGTTTTTAAAAAAAATTAACAAAATACTATTTAGGGCAAAAATAAAATATCGCAACACACAAAATTAAATATTTGTATATTTGCAAATTAATTCAAATTCACCTTTTGAACATTTCGTCCATTATCAGTATTTGGAAACATAACATAACAGGTTTTAGTTTACTTATAGTTAACAAAAAATATATTATTGCTGTGCTTCATGCAGTCAATTTTGTCATGTACTACTTCACCTACAAAATAGATTAATTCATTTGATTGTTGTTCTATTTCACTCCTAATTATAGGGAAATAATAGTATTAAGTGACGTTCGGACACAGATGAAATTCAAACCCGGTTAATGGATCACATAATTCGTTCAACGTGGGATGCGGAAACGAGTTTATCTTAAGATAAGTTCCTTTAAAAATAAGTAATGTAATTCGAGTTTATTGAGCGCGTGATTTGTAGGCTTAGGGTTTGTTTATGAAAAGTGCGAAAGAAGCGAATTTACCTACATGTAAATTCTACATACACTATAGTATAGTATTTTAGGATGGTTCACAAAAAAAATTATGCACCCCTTAAAAAGAAACTTCATTAAAAAAGAAATGTTTTGAGTTATTTATGTATCAAGGCACTAAAATTTAACTTTTTGTCACGAATATGCAATTTAGTTGCCGTTGTTGAGGCCTGTAAGGCCGAGGAAAAAACCATGTAAGTGATAAAAAAGAACTTCTGTGTCACAGTACATATTAAATTTTATTTGAAATCTAAAATTTAAAAAACTATAAAAAAATATATTATATAGGTTAAGTTTATACATCTGTTATTTGTCAATTGAAACTGACACTCAGTGTTGCCAACCTCAAACAGTGAAGTTATCGTAAATAACACTCAATATTATGTGTTTTGTTCTCAATTTCGTCATCGAAATTAATTTGTTAATTCTTCTTGCCCATTTTGTTTCATGTTACATATAAATTTACTATAGTACGTCAATATATTGGCCAAAATTACCCTACTTGTACAATAATTATTTAACGGTTGCCAATACTGGGTTACTCAAAATCGTCGTATAGTGGGTTACTTTAGTGATGATTTCTGAGTACTTTATTTAAATTTTAATGGAGACTTTTGGATATGACTCGTTATAATGATTCTCGATAGTTTTGCTGTGATCAACGATTTTTATATTCTATTAGGATCACGGAATTTGAGTGCTTATCTCTAACACCTATCAGCTGTCAAATATGGTGCTTTTTCTAAAAAATATAAAAACATGCAAAAATATAACGTTTTTGAAAGCGATTTTGACAACTGCAACAGCTTAGATGGTTCTTAGTTTCATAAATAGTCAAAAAATCAGCAACCAAGGTTAACCATAAACCGGTTTCGGTTACCAACTAACATAAAATGTCCTTTCATTCAGTAATGAATGAAAGATCTGGTAAATCGTGATGACGATATATATATTTATTTACGTGTTATAAATGAAGCCATACAATATGAAATTTCCCCAATAAATTCACAACACGCACCGAATAATCTGATCGGGATCAGACAAGACGAATCACGCTTACACCCGTGATCAGGAAGTAACCGGAAGAGTCGGAATCTATTTCACGGCAGCTGGCGAACGCTGCGCGCCCTACGTCCTGCAGGGTCCACTCTCTGCCACGGTAAATTGAACCTTATCCTAACAAGTCAGGACTGAGGCCCGGGCCCAGAGGTTGTCAGCCGGAAAATGTGTCATTTGTCAAAACAACGTCGAGTCGGGCCTGGCCTGCTGCCGACCACATGACAAGTAGCGTCTGCATTCGATACTCCGCGGAACTTGATACTTCAAGATATGTTCTACGAAACTTCTTATAACAGTGACACGGATATTTAATATAGCATTGTTGGTGTCGTTTATTATTATTATTTTTAACATAATAAATAAATTTTCACATCTTGACATTTTTCGTTTGGACTTCAAGCAACTGTTAATAAAAGCTTAAATATTTCCCTTTCTTTGTGTTCTCGCTTATATCATTTTGTTTACTTGATTTATAGTACCCATAATTCCCTCATCTCGACCAATCACAATAATTCGCGTTTATTTTAAAGACGTGATGTGGATCACACAGCAACGGCCGTCTGAGCGTCTGACAGTTGACATGTAGTCAGTTAATGTGTATTTTGATGTTGTCGTTTTTCAAAGTATGTTTTCCACTGATTACAATAATTTTTTAGATAATATTTCTGAATTTACAAGAGTAGAAAAAGTATATTATTATATTCGGGATTATTATGATCATTATTCATTCGGATGATTTCCATCACTCGCCTACGGCTGTTGACGCAAACTTCATCTTCGTGAGTAATGACTATAATAATCCCTCATATAACAACATACTATTATTTTATAGAAAAAAATGATAGGAAATGATATCTCAAATTCACCATTGTAACATTACAATCTGCTGTGAAATTTCTACATAAAATAATACTGAAATAAATAAATAAATATATCACCCATTGTGGGTGTGGCACTCTGCTTACGCAGATCTCGGTAAGTGATATATTTTTTCGTATGAAGTGCGGTTACCAGCCGTCAAATCATAGCCCCCAAAGATGTCTGTAGAGGGGGAACCACAGGGGTAAATTTAAATTTGTAACTGTTGGCAGTGGGATTCAAACTGAGGATCTCACAATCCACAGTCCGACACGTTACCACGGAACTATTTACCCCATTTTGAAATGTCAAATATTTTTGGTTTTTGTTTAATTTTCCATAGTCGTGTTACGACTTTTTTAAATACATATTAATTTTAGTTAACCGCTGAAGTTTAATACAGGGTTTTATACAGTGAATGTTTAAGAATATATTTCAAAATTATTTTTAAATATTTTATTTAGCAAATAGAAAATAATGTGTGACACTGACGATTCGGATTTCAAGTATGAAAATTTAATGGAAATTTCGTAAAAAAAGGCATGAATTTGAAAAAAATTTTTGGTGCATTTAATTGAAAAAAATTTGATCCTTAAGGGGTTAATTAATATATCGCCAAATACTAACAATTAAGTAATTAGGACTGACTACATACATTTTAAAATTCTCAACAACTTTTGAATTTACAGTTTTGCTGTAACGTGAATAGGTAAAATTTTACAGCAATATAAAAAATAGAAGTGAAATCACTATACGCCACATTTCAATTCTACACCCAGTATATAAAGTATTAGATTATACTTTGGGCACATAATTTATTACATTTTACGCATACAACTTGACGATAAAAGTATGAAAAAAAAAACAAAATGTTTCCTAGGCAATGTTCCATACAAAGTTTTTAATTGGCAAACACAGAAATGAATTCCAAACGAAACATATAAAATTTGTGATTTACGATGGGTGAAATGAAGCAAATAATTAGTTTAAAGTGATTAACAACTTGAAGTTCTCGAACATTACGACGGTCCTAAAGTCCGGGAGTAAAAAAGGAAATAGGAAAGAAATAAGAACAAAAAGTGGAGCACGTCAGTGAAATCGAGATTTGTGTGTAACAAGATAGTGCAGAAACAACGGAACAGAACATTCGGCGAATGAATGTAGGAAGGCTGACACCTGGGTCCAGGGCCGGCAATAGGGGGCCATATTGCCCGTCACACACTCATATTTTCTCCTTATTACGGGACATTATGGTTTACTGTATCGGGCATATTTATTTCACACTCAAAAACATTCAAAAAATAATGATTTTTCTTAAGAAACTTAATCTAAATTGAAAACTATCTACACTTTTAAAAAGTCTTAACTGTTTTTCATTAAACCACAATGATTTTTCTTAAATGTTATGACGTCATTGTAATGGTGTTGTGGATCTCAAACAGTAGGTATTGTAAATAATTGTAGTCACATAAATGTTCTATTTAGAAAATTATTTAAATGGAATTAAAATAACTTTTCGCGGTAAAAGTAATTAAAATATACATGAATTCAATTTATTTCAGGAAGGAACATGAATAAACTGTAAGACTGTTTTAATAAAATATTTGGTTACCACTGATAAATTTTGCTAACCTATGTCATGCAAAAAGTCTTCATTGAGTCAACTTAAAGTAATATTTATTAGTTAGAAATAAATAGTATATAGTGTATGTATTTAAAATATACTTACGAATTAAAAGCAAACAAAAAGTCTTCAAAATAGTTGCTAACCTTTTTGACACACAATAATAAGCGTACAAAGAATTAAGAACAGAACAGATATATGAGGCATAAGACACAGAAAAAACATTATAGTCAAAATTGACATAATTAATTATTAATCTCAGACGATCAACCGTTAGTTTTTGTTAATTTAATAAGTTTCAAATTTATTCGCAAGTAACAAATTATTTCGTAACTTAATAAATTTGTGAATATAGTTTAGTACTTTTAACTAAATATTTTAGTAATTATATTAAAGCAGAACAATAATCCATAGTTATTCTAATAAATTAGCTAAATTTACTTTTTATTATTGACGAGTCTATTTGTTAAATTTTATTAATCCAGCAAAAAAGAAAACAACAATTTATCGAAAGTTGTTAATTTATTTGTCAATATTAACTAAAAATATTTAACAACCGCGAAAATAACAAATCGCAAAACAATTTTTTACTTTTGTGTACTTTGACGTCATTATCAAGGATTTTAAAATTCAAATATCTTAATATTTAATAATATTTTTTAAACTTTTAATATAATTAGTACGATGTTTTTGGGTCTAGTCATAATATAAAAGACTTATTTGCCATTTTGTGACTAAAGGATTCCATGAACTACCAGTATGTGAATTTAAAGGAATTTTCAAATAATTGAACAATACACTGTTAATATTATTTATCACTTTAAGACAAGACTGTGCAGCATGTTTTATATAGCAACCGTTCTACAAATAAATGTTAGATAAATAAGGGGGGCTTTATGACATCTATCTCTCTCAGGCTCGTTTTTCGCTTTCATAAAACCTAAAAGTTACCGTTCCAGTATTACTATATTTCAGTGGTTGGGATTAAATATAAGACTATTAAAATTGAAGTTGCAGATGAGTTTTCAAATACGATTAAATTTACGCCAAAATATATTTCCATTCTGTACACATTTATAAGTTAATACTTTGAGAACATTATAAGATGAAAAAACTTTCAGAACTCATATTTGTAAAATTATAACAGAATTTTGGATTAAGTTATATAAGAATATTTCTTTAAATACAACTTTTCGAATTATTCATTATTATTAATCCCAAAATATTTTATAATTATAAAATTTAATAAATGTATGTGCCAGAATATAGAATATTTCATATAAGTACTTTATGATTGTATTTTACAATTAATATAGGAGCTTAGGAACGCTCTTACTTATCAGTACTTCGAAATCTGTTCGTTGCACTTTATAGAATATTTAATGCCACTTTACAAGCTACCTACTGCACTCCATAGTTTTATTAGAATATTCTGTAAGTAGGTACTTGATACATGGAAGCGTATATAATTAAGTAACTTAGCAAACATTAACTTATCTCTAAGAACTTAACGTAGTTGATAATTAAAGTCAAAATTAAGACAGCGGAAAATTTGTTACCGTCATATTATTACAATTATGATAATGTACTGAAACACCTATACTAGACTTATAGCGACTTAGTTATAAACATAAGAAAGAAATTATCCTTAGTAATTTGCTGCTAGGATCATTTTCCGCCTTGTAATTTCAGTAGTTATTTATGTAGTGGATTGAAGGAATTTCGGTGCTTTAACTATTAATCATGTAATAATTTAACAGAATACTAAATTAATATAATTACTTGAACAAAATTATATTCATTAAAAATATCAGTAAAAATAATTCAGATTTTTATAGAGGTAGGTAAAAATTTTTTTCTCGACATGGTAGGAAACCCCACCGTTCTTCTCCCGAAATAGTGAGGAAAATGTGTTGTTCCTCTCTAGAGAGGAAAATATAGAAGTGTTACCAATATGAATGTTATTTTCAAAAAATATATAACAAAAATTATAAATAAATTCCTAATTTGATTGAAATCCTTATTTTAGTGATATACATAATTTAAATTATCTTACAAAAATGTTTTATATTTTTCTTTTTCTTATTAGATCACAATTTGACAACTTATTAAAGATATTTAAGATTGGTTCATTGGCAACACTGCTACACCGTCTTCTGTCTGATAACCTAACTTTTAACGTGTCAGTTTGTCAGTTGTGTTCTCAAAGTGTATTTTAGGTCCGAGCAAATCGTTTTTAGAAACATGTCGTGAAAAAAATGTTGTGTCCAACACGAAAGGAAAGCTTCTTCCACTCTCGCTGCGCTCATGAGGCAAACTTCGAACTCGAGGTGGAAAAAGAAGCGCTTTCCTCTCTAGTTTGACAAATAACTATAGATCAACGGCCTCCTATTTATTGACATCAAACGTCATTCTATTTTAAGTTTCAACTTGACCGATATGTCAAGTCTTTATTTTTAATGAGACATCACAGAATCAATAATACATAGACACATAAAAAGACAGAGTAACCATTTGAATAACACTAGGCGGAAGGGATATAATGAAAAGATCTCTTATTTCCTGTATTATCCAAATATTGCAAAATCAAATGAAAATAATTTTACTGGGCACATTACCTTAAACCACGAAATGTAATGGTCCCAGTTCATCGGAAGATTCAAGATTGAAATCACGTACCTGCAACAAAACAATCAAATATTAATAATATTATTGATAAAATATTTAAAGAAAAAGAAAACAATGAAGTGGGTAATAATTAATGGTAAATATAGAGTAGGTAACCGTTTATTTTTATCTTGGTAATGGTTACTAAATTATTTAGTTTGGACCCCAATATTTGGTAGAATATGTAATTTAATTTAGTTCAGAAATTATCTACGGTTTTCAAAAAAAAAAAAAGAGGCCAATGAATACACTAAAGAAAAAAAAATTGTTGTGAGCATTACACTACCTCCCGTCATAGATTTTTTATCAAACGATGCAGGAACACGAACCACCACTATCAAGAAACGCTCATCCCTTCAAGAAATTTAGTTTTCAATTATGACACAAGTCAAAAAAAATCATATTTTCCAAACGTTATTTTGGATTTTTTCAAATGGCACGGTTAGCAGATTTAAACGAAAATATCATAACATATTTTTTAACGTGTTGTAATTCGTAAATGATGACCGTAAGAGACAAATGTTTCATACAACAATTGAAGATAGTAATATTTGAAACATTATTCTAATAAAAAAAAATAAAAATAGTCAATAAACCATAATTTACACTGAGATATTTCAAAATAACTGGATAGGGCTTCAAGTTAACTGCTGCTTCCCAAGAGGAACAAATATAAAATATTAAAAATTTAAGATCAGTAGTTTTTTAGATACACACACACACACAGACATCATTGCGATACTACTCAAATTATATTGTAGGATCCTAAAACGTGCTCATCCACTGAAAACTCATTACCGAATTTTTAGTATGATTCCTATACCTCCTTATCCTTACAGGTATATTGCGGGAGGTAAAAATCAATACAATACATATTCTGATTGCAGTTATAAATAAATATATTCTCAAGTCATTTACAAATATTGGGTGTGACACTCTGCTTTCGCAGATCTCGGTAAATAATATACTTTTATGCATGAAGTACAGCTACCAGCTGTCAACTCAAGGTCCCCAAGATGTTAGTGGATAGGAAACTACAGGAGTAAATTTCTCAAATGATTATATAGCCACCATATTGCATAGTGAAACTATACATTAAAATGAGATTTGTAAAAATATGTTTTTCTGAAACAAGCACTCCGGTCCTGGTTGACAAAGCGGCAGCAAGAGAGACAGCTTTCGTGAGATTGAGAACGGCATCTGAGGATTGAAACTTGGGGATATTGTGGCCTCGTGTAGTGGTAGCTTAGTGATTTCCCAGGGCCCTGGTTCCCAACCATACAATCACTTTCATTAATCTTAGAGGCGGGGCGCGGTGCGGCGCGACGTGGGCGTCGGTGGGCGGCGAGGGCAGCGCAAAGCACAGCAAGTGAACAACCGTCCTGTGAGGTGTTAAAAATGATCTATCACTTCTGTTTTCAATTAAGTGGGATTGCGGACCAACCAATCAGGTGGTAACCGGAAGTTAGTTAACTGATGAGTCGGAAGTGAGTTACCGGAGGAATTAGCCCCAAATCAACTACCAACTAACGGGAACAACCACATGCCTTGTACTACTTACGCCTGTCGAATTACTAAACACTCCACCAATTTAAGTGTGCCCTTTTCACATCATTTACAATTTGCACAAATTTAAATTGAATTACTCTATTTGATATAATAGACACGGAAATCTCAATTTGAAACTTTCGCAATTACAATTGACACTTATGATTTTTTTTTTCTTTATCACTATACAAAAAGTATGAAACATTTTTACGGTTAAAATAATTGACAGCAATGTATTAAGCGTTTTTGTACTCCTGTATAAATATTATATATATATATATATATATATATATATATATATATATATATATATATATATATATATATATATATATAGTCAAATACCCCTTTACCGTTAGGTGTAGGGTTGTATAAATATAATCACATTATTTGAATTTTTTCGATGAATTATAGTACCCATAAGTCAAGATAGTGAATTATGATTTCTTAATTCACTCTTCTCGGCTATTCACAGAGCCAGAATTCCATAATTCACTGTTATTTCAGAGACGTGATGTGGATCACCTAGCAACGGCCGTCAGGCAGTTGACATATCATTGAGTATTTTTATGTTGACGTTTTTCATATATATTTTATATCTAACCTAATATACGAGTAGGTATACATTTTTTCAGTAATAATATAACAAGAGAGTAAGAATAAATTGAAAATAATTTGACAGATCTTTCGAAAACTTGTTGCCAGGCAATAGCCACGAAAGCCCGTAGGGCTTGAGTGGTTATTACCAAATGGCGACAAGTTTGAGAAAGATACTGGAGAATTATTTTCTAATTTATCGAACTCTCGAGTTATATTTAATTAGATTATTTTTTGATTTCATCATCAGGCACATCACTAAATCCATCTTTTTTGCTCATTTTTACGTGTGTTGATGATACCTATCTGACATCTGACATCTGTCAACAAAAACAAAAAAGCTACAGAGAAAATTGCCGGGAATAATCACAAGAGCATTATTCTCAGTATAATAATGACAGGATTGGTTAAAACGCAGACACGTGACATACAATAAAGCATTTGATTGGTTTAAATAAACGTCAAAAAATAATCGAGAAAACAAAACCATCATTAAATTGGTTTACTAGTGTGGTAGAGTTTGTCTAATTTAATCGAAGTCGTAGGGTCATCCCAATGGTTCGCCTCGAAATTGAAACATCTATCTAATTAGGTATATTTTAATTTTCAAAATTGATGATAGTAATATTAATGTTATATTGAAACATCTGTTTGATGATGTTACTATTAATCAGAAGGTGGTCACGCATGCAGGTATACACCCTTTAGCCGTATCCTATTCCCTTTGATTCATATTAGATTGAACTATTGCCGTCTCTCTCACACTTGAGCAAATCTCTGTGTTTGGCAATTATTTCACCATTTCCTCATTATTAATCGCACTCAGATGCCTGTCTGCATTCGCGTCTGATTTCTATTAGTAGGTAATGAATAATGTAGACGGAATTTAATTTTTTCATCGATCATCAATGTCATACAGATGGTTTAGTTGCCTAACAGGTGAAATTTAAACATTAATATTTACAAGTACCAATTCCATATGTAACAATCCCAATGCAAAAGGCAAAAATTACAATCGCGCTATTTTATTATTATACTACTTGTTAATAATAGTGCTAAAGCTATTTGTCAAACTAGAGAGGAAAGCGCTTCTTTTTCTCCCTCGAGTTCGAACGAGAGTGGAAGAAGAGCTTTCCTCTCGTGTCAGACACATTTTTTTCACGACATGTTTCTAAAAACGATTTGCTCGGACCTAAAATACACTTTGAGAAAAAAACTGACAGACTGACACATTAAAAGTTAGGTTATCAGACACAAGGCGGTGTAGCAGTGTTGCCAATGAATCAATCTTAAATAAATTGTCAAATTGTGATTTAATAAGAAAAAGAAAAATATAAGACATAATTGTATGATAATTTAAAGTATGTATATCACTAAAATAAGGATTTTCAATAAAATAAAATTTTTATAATTAATTTTTTGTAAACAACATTCATACTTGGTAACACTTCTATATTTTCCTCTCTAGAGCGGAACAACCCCTTTTTCCTCACTATTTCGGAAGAAGAACGGTGGGGTTTCCTATCAAGACGTTAATTTGTTGTTTATTGCTAGAGCTGTTGAAGAAGTGAGTTGGTATACAATTCGTGACCTTGTCCGGAATACATTGATGTTTGATGAGTGTGAGATTTAGAAGAATGTTAAAAGAGTGGAAGGGAATCAGCTAATGAAGGTTGATAAAGCTGATATACGAGGATGAGATTGTGGGTGAGCTAGTACGTATGCGACCGAAGAATAAATGGGTAGGTCGTAGGTAAAATTCATGATTGCAAATGCAACAAAAAGACATGACTGTATGAATGTGGATAGAAATGTTTGAAAATAAAATACTGATTGTTGTGTATAGTATGGTACCTGCTATGTGTATAACGAGTACTTTGTTCCCAAATTGAATTTATGCACGAGCAAGAAACAAAAAAAATATTTTCTACAGGAAATAACTGTGTTGTGGAAAGCAAAAACACAAAAGTTCTATGAATGTTGAATATGCGTTTTTCGGTAACTAATGATATACTTTACGTTAAAATAAATTATTTAACTTGTTCCATATAAAATAATTAGGGAAGCCAAAAATAATTGAACATTTCAAATACAACATGAAAACGTCCTTCGATTCACCACTCTGTAGTATATGAACTTCAATAGCGTATCGTATCCAAATAAATGTGAGATGAGATTGTAGAGTGGACAGGTAACATGATTTTGTCATTAAGTTTAACAATAATTTAAAATTTATAGCAGATGTTGTCGGGATCAACATTAGCCTTGTGGCTTGTCAAAGGAGAGAACCTAACAGACAGTAAACACAGACTCACAGTGTCAGTTAATTTATTTATATACATATTTGGTATTTTGCAATGGAATGTAATTCAAAGTACAGTACAGGCGACCTAATCTAATTCAGAATGCAAGCATAAATAATGTTTGCCTTAATATTAACAATATATCATCATTTACCCATTACTAGGTATAGCACAATACTACAATTCTAAAAGTAGATCTTTCTACGCGAAAGACTAATGTTTGTTAATTAATTGAACAAAAGGTTTGGTCGTAAGTATACAGAATAGATATTGTGTGATAACCAAATACCAACTATTCTGTTATCCTATACAGTTTAATGTATTTAATATGCACTTAAAGTGCTCAATAATCAAGCAAACTTACATTTTGATAATTTTTAAATATTCCATTGGAATACACAATACACAGCACAAATCACTACGAGGGTCCACGCACTACTGACTTTAAACAGAATTTTTCCTGATTTTGCTGTGACGTTGCTAATTAACAGGTTTGTAACAAGTCTATAGATTGCAAAAGTGCACGAGTATTGAAGGAAAACATAATTTTTTTAGTCATTATTCCAGAGGTTCTCAAAATTTTTATCTATTATAATAATTTTTCTTCAACTATGAAAGATTAAATATTCAAAACTACAAATCAAAAATGTTAGTGATATCGTCCGAAATGGAAGATACTTTAACTGATATCAACAAAATGGAAACCAATGCAACATTAAATATTAATATTATTTAAAATCAAATGAGACAAGTAAATATCTGCTGACGATATATTGTGTACAACTTTCATATTTGAAATTTATATTCCAAAAGTTCATTCCTTTAATAATTTAGTATGTATAAAATACTTTTTTACTTCTCGTACATATATGTAAGGGTGGTATTGTATGGGGCAATATTTTCGAGACTCATACTTATCAAATAAGCACTTTTAAGGTCCCTGAATACGATTTCACTAAGTGGAAAGAACTTTCAGAATTCATAACATAGAAATAATAAGACTATTGTGCGATAGTTCTGTAGATGAAAATTTATTTAAATATATTTGTATTTACGGAACTATATCTAAAATTTTTATTATTTTCACGATTTCTTTATTTTCATAATGACGATTGTCTGTGTGTGATGACTTTTTCAACCACTTTGTTAAAAATATATAAAGTAATATTGGGTACAATTTTTATTATGAACTTTTTTCAATTTTACGCAATTTTAATAATATATTATTATTTGAGCGATTATCATAGTCGTTATTCACGAAGATGAAGTTTGCGTCACGAGTCGCATGCGAGTGAATAATGACCATAATCCCGAATATAATACTATACTTTTTCTACTCCTGTAAATTCGGAAATCACTTTTGAAAATGATCTAAATTCGTTGAAAATCGTCAACATAAAAATACACAATAATAACTGACTACATGTGAACTGTCAGACGGCTGTTGCTTGGTGATCCACATCACGGCTCTGTAATCGAGAAAAGTGAATTATGAGTCATAATTCTCTGTCGTGAATTATGGGTACAATAATTAATCGAAAAATTTTAAGTAATAGGGATATATTTATACAGAAAAATGTGATTATGTGTTGCTCTAGTATATAATATTATTTTCTAGATACAAATATGTAACAATATGTTATACATAAATCAAATTTAACAAACAAGTACTCTTCTGCAGACTTACCTCATTTCATTCTCATTGTAGCTCTTGTTTCGATTAATTTTTAAAACGCCCATTAGCAATTAAGTTTATGGCGCTATTTAAAGCAGTACCCTCACATATCCCAAAATAACCCATATTAAACAAGTTTAATTACATACCAACTTAAAACAAAACCATTTATAATTAGTAATAATTAAATAATTACACTTTCCCACATGAAAACAATCTCAAGGTTATTCCATTCCATCCCACACCTCACATATGGCCCGATCCGAATCTTCCCCTACTCCAACCCTTACAAACGCGTTACATATGCTTCGATGCGGGCTGAACCAACCCTACGATATGAACCCGCGATTACTCAGGACTAACACACACCACCGCCGTATTAATCGCGCTTTTTAATTCTCGACAAAGGCAAAGCTATTAGGATAGGTGTAAGACTGACAGAGATGTAAGCAGCGTTGATTGCGTGCTGATGCCGCGGATATTATCGCTGCGTATAATGTGCGATGGACGTTTATGGGCTTTTTACATTGCTGGAATATTTTCCTGGGACAGATTTTAATGGCTACATGTGTTTTCTGGATGGTTGGATGTTGCTTGTTTTGTTTACGTTGTAATTAAATTAAGCGAATTGTTAGATATGCGATACGAAAACTTTTAATTTGGGTTTTGTTAAGTGTTTCATGTGATTAAAGAAAATTCATTACGCTGAGCACTTTATTCTACATTTCAGATAGTTAAAGAGTCATAAAATTACAAATTTAATTGTTATTACCTTCAGGAGGATAGGAAACTTGCTGTTGAAAAATTATTTAGCAGATAGATATGCTTTAAAAATAAATAAATATAAAACATTTTAACGAAAAAAGAAACGGAAAAGCGCAAAATAAAATAATTCCCTTTAGTCTTAATAACTAAGATCGCTAGTAAGAACGCTGATTAAGGGCGACTAACTAGCAGTTGACTATCTGTGTTTTTCAGCTGTCAAACCTTCTTACATGAATATTGAGAAAAATATTTGAAATAGAAGTGGTAGAATATTTAATTCTGTATGTCTTTTATTTGAAGCTTATATCTCTAAAATAATTTAGGAACGCTTAACAGCGTAAAATAAAGTTAGTCAACTGCTTGTTAATCACTCTTAATCGGTTGTTCTTACTAGCAGTCTATGTTTCTAAACTAATGTGACTAATTTTAAGTCAGTGTTTGTTGATTTTTAGGCGCCGACTCAAAATTAGTTACTGTGCCTCAGTCAGATGCTATTTGCTATTTAAGCTGGATTTATAGTTTGCATAGAATACAGAATAGTTTAATATAGAAAAATATAGAACTTCATTTGTGGGTTTTATAAATTGCACAGAATGACAAAAAAGTGACAGAAGAAAACTTATACCAGTCTTTGTCTATGTCAGATATTTTCACGGCGGTGGTTATTAGGAAACACTTACCCGAACTGATACGAAATATTACGAAAGTACACTGAAACCATAGAAGGCAAAGGACTGACACAGTAAATTGTTCAATACGTGTGCTGTGCTAAATTATTCCGGTGTACTATGGAAGCTAAAATTTCCAGAATTTTAGGTTATTTTATTTTAAATTATTCCTGTGTTCTATGCAAACTATAAATCCAGCATTATTTGGGATAAAAATAATTCGTATTTTTATATATTCTTCAGGGTGATGTCTACGCTGAAATATGTCAATAAATTTCAAATATAAAGGAATTACAATATTTATCATTAATCCTTTCTTATGGAGGAGGAAGAATATTAAAAAGGACGAATATTAAATGAATCTTTCCCATAAGTATATTTTGTTCCACCGTCCAAAAACACTAGTTTTACATATGTCAAAATCGACTTTTGTAAGATATGGGTTGGTATCAACTTGTTGACAATTGTATGCGTTGGTTTTGTTCAGTGTTTGAGTGCTTTGAGGTTAGAGTTTTCCATCAATTTTAATTTGTTAATTGTAAACTCAAAATAATTATAATAAAATTTTCAGTTGCAGAGTGCAATCAATAAATAAATATCAACTATATAAATGTAATAGAAATTTTTAAATAAAACAAATGCATTGTTTATATTTATAAATTTCTCATATCCTTGTTTACAAGTGATCAGATTTGCCAACATAAAAATTCCTAGTGTTTCATATTTGATAAATAAATCAGTTGTTTCATTTAATAAATTTATGACAACATCGGCACGAAAAATTATTTGTATTACATGTTCTGGAACTTTTTTGCCACATCTTGTAATTTGCAAGCATCGCCTTCGGCTCGACCTGTCAAAATATACTCGTTCTTGCAAAAGTGCAGTTTCTGGACTAGTGATATAAATAATAATCTTATTTATTTTTTAACAAAACAAATATATTGGAAACTAATTGTAAATTAATTTTAATTTGATAAATACATAGTACGTAAATAAAATTTAAAAAGAGTTTATAATATTTTGGAGGGGTAGGCTATTGCCGGCCATGTGGTGGGACGAATGACTTTTCAGACGAATATCAAATAAAAATTTCAACAAAAATACAGGACGAATATTGGCGTAGTCGAATATTACTTGATAAGTGACAATAAATTGATAATTTTAAATACCTACAATGAATTGAATTTTCAAATGTTACATCTGTATCAATTAACACAAAATTTCACATATTTTTTTAAAATTTAAATAATAGTACAAAAGGCAAAAATATAGGAAAAACAATACGTAGAACTCATTTCATAATAGTTGATTATTTTGTCCGAACTCCCTTTGTACAAAATAAAATGGAAATTATTATATGAAACTCGTTCTATAATATGCTGTTTTTTTTTATATTCTGAATAATTGGACATTATGAGTTTCGAAATTAAAGGAAATTATTTGTATCTAGTTCAGCTGAATATACTGAGTGTTCAAAAGTTCCGGGACTGTGAAATAACTCGAGAAATATAAATCGAATCTAAAAACAAAAAACACGGGTATCTTATGTCATCAAACACGATACCCCACCGCCACCTCCCGGGGGTGGGGCGGAGGCCACTTCGAAATCGTAAATGGGATCGTGCTTGGTGACATAAGATAGGTTTTTGAAAAATATTAAACACGTGTTTTTTTGTTTTAAGATTCGATGTGTATTTCTCGAGATATTTCATCGTCCCGGAACTTTTTAAATACCCAATATGTATAAGTACAAGAACTATACTGAACAAGCCTAAAATTTATCGTGAAGCCAAATTACATAGGACATAATGTACATTAAAGCGTTAGCGGCAATTAATGCAGCCGACCGCATTTTGATTTTACCGTTGCTATTATGACGTAGTACGTTTAAAGCTCATTATAATAGTAATATTATATTACGGCAACGCCAGTCATAGCAATAAAATGAAATTACACAGTACGAGGGGCGAGGCGAGGCCGGGGGTTAGGAGCTTTGAACTGCGGACGACAGCAGAAACAAACGCGCGGTATGCACACCAGATCTTTTCCTTTTTTAAAACCAACAAAATACAGTCACATCAGCGTCTTTAGTGGTTACGTAACAGGCACAATTAGGGCGGATACGGGCTTACTGCAACCCCGCTAACGTTACCGTTTAACAGTAAAGAGTAGCGCTGGCCCGATTGCGGTAGCAATTGTTTTTCCGCTGGCAGTCTTAATGTTTACGGTCCAGCCGGTATTTGCCGCTTGCAGGCGCGCGGAAGACCCAATAACATTCGCAATGAAGTCTCAAAAGCGGGACAATTGTGTTGTCCGGGTCGGGACACTCGGGAGACAAACAGATGATGACTGATACACTCAACGTCGGACACTAAAGCCGATGTGCCAATAAGAGACGGAAAAAGTAATCTGACGCGCTGCGACCGCCCCCACCAACCCAACATTTAATACTGTCATCTCGTTTTTCCTACATTCTTCAAGTTCTGTTTTCTATACTAAGCTTTACTGCATTATGCTTCTCTCATTCTTTTAAGAATAAATTTATATTGATTTTCAATGTACGATAAATTATACCTAATTATTGAAATTAGAGGTATGTTATTTTACTTCATACATATTATGCACTCATAAAAATAATCTCTTGTTTCAAGAAAATTTTCAGTTTCCCTTTTGTATGCATTCGTTGAAGAAAATTTTACTTCTTATTATATATTAATTTTGAATATAAATTTTATTTATCTTCAATTTCTGCTTTGAAAGAAAATGAATATATTTAAAATTTTGTTTTTAAAAATAATGACAAAGAATACGTTTTAAATTTAAACAAAGCTATTATATATAAATCCTAACTAATTCCAGTAAAACCTAAGATTTAACAACTTAATGGTAACAGTCCAACAGTTCATATCAAATTTTTACCATCATTCCCTTACTAAGGCCCAGTATTTCAGTACGCGATTAAAAACTTGGTTACATAATCTCGGTTAACTTTTAACCGACATTTTAACTCCGCATCTGTATATCAGTATCTAAATCCAGGTTACCTAAACCAGGATTTTGTAACCAATAATTTCGTTGTGTTGGTAGTAATTTGGAAGTGTCATTCATGTATGACATGCTTAAAACCAAGTAACCTGGTAGTATAATTTCTGCGTTTTAATATTATGGACGGTTTCACATCGAATTCAAGTGAATCTTCATCTGATTCGGATGATGAACAAATTAATTATTTTATTAATCGTTTGGGACTGCAAATTCGAAATGATAGACGATGGTGAATTTTGTTGCCTTTTTCGGTTATCCAAGTCTGTGAATGAATTGTTGGACGAAATTAATGAAAGCAAATACATCCCACTAATTGGTAAAGCAAAATAAATTCAATTTCGTATCACATATTAATAATATTTATTTATATTATATTTTTTCGGTCTGTGGCACACGACTAGAAAGCACAATAAATTATTTTAGTCTGTTTCTGACTTAGAACCCCTCATCTCTCACATTCTATTATTAATTTGTTCATTAACCACTTCCACCAACAAATTTATTTCGTCGTCACAACAATTTTTTGATCGTGAGTTTTGCATTATAATTACTGATTCACGCTCTTATTACTTTATGCTACTTATCAATATCAACAAATGTCAAAATAATAAACACTGTCATAACGGAACTTTAAAAATCTTTCTGCGCATGAGTTGACTACGAAATTTTGGGTTAACCCGCCTACACATGCAGGTTTAACTTTTCGGTTAAACTAAACTCGTTTAACAGCTAACTGGAAACTGAAATACGCCTAACCAATAAAAAAAGTGATTACCTATTTTGTTTTGGTTTAACCTTGTACTGAACTACCGGGCCTAAATGTTAGGATTTACCTCAAAGACACGGTAAATAACCTAACCTAACCTGTCAAAGCCCATAAATTGGTTAATCTGAAGTTTTTACCAGTAAATCATTACATTTACCAACTCATGTTGGTTAATCCTAAGATTTACTGGGAAAACCTAAGATTAACCAATATACGTGCTTTTACAGTAACATATATACATATAGCACTATGCTCTTGTAATACGGTTACTAGCCGTCAAATAGTAGTGGAATAGGAACCACGCTAAAGGCTGTGGGATTCGTACTGAGGATTTCATGATCCCAAATGCAAATGAATAGAAATACTTTTTTTCTACCCCTGTTTCCATCATTTATTTTTTTTTTCGATTAATTATAGTAGCTATAATTAGTGAATTATGATTTAATTCACTCTTCTCGGCCAATCACAGAACCAGAAATCAATTATCCTCGTTTATTTTGAAGCCCTTCCTACAACCGTCTGATAGTTGACAGTTTAGTCAGTTGTCATTGTGTATTTATGGTGTCGTTTTTCAACGTGTATTTCAACAGATTTCGATCATTTTCAAAAGTGTTAAACGTTATTTGCGAATTTACAAAAGTAGAATTTTTTAAAATGTATTATTGCTTAATGCATATTAATTATTATATCATAAATTTGCTAATGGCAAATGCATTAAAAAGACATAAAAGTAAGTTCGCTAGAAATAAAAATGTACAACAGTAATAATCTTAACGTCTGTATCACCTAACTCTAAAGGGAGCCTCAAGTTGACATTTCATTTTCTTTTAGTTTAATGGAGTTTACTACTTTTATGGCAAATTTAATAGCTCTATAACAATAACAGTTTAATTGTTTCCGTCTAATAAATATAAACATTTAATCTGTTACAGCAAAATTGAAAAATTAAGGCTTTACCTAAAAATTTCAATAGGTTAGATGAAGGAAAACGACAAAGAAAAAATTTCCAATAAATATATCTGGCATATTCAAACCTCACTCATAATAATTACTCGACCCTTAGTCCACAACCACGGAGTTAATAAACTTTTCCGCGTAATTCCCAAGGGTTCAAAATCAGCATTACAATAATTCGTAGCTCGAAAAACGCAAGATGAAAGGGTGGAACGAAGGCAGAGAAATGAAATTCCCAGCGCAGAGGCACTATGAAATTCATTCTCGGTGTAAAAGTTCTTAAAGTTCTATTCTATGCAGTGGACGGCCGCGCCAAACCAACCAGCAACGAGATGAAAATTGAAATCAAGCTCCCGTGGCAGCAGGAGCAATTGACTTAGCTTATATTACACGGTGTACGGTGGGAGAGCTATGGTGGCGCTGGCGCCTCCAGGATTACCGCGTAAGCAGCTTACAGTTACAGGCTGGCCGCCAGGCTGCACTGCCGTCGCTTACAATGTCCGACTCGCCACCGGAAAACTGATTGTGTACTTGACTGAATGAATAACAACGGATGACGAGTTTCCTGCCTCTTACACGGATATTTACTACAAATATTTCATGACTGGATTTGTGTTTCATTTTTTACCTGTTTTGTATAATTTTATTAATCCTTTTTCCAGACCACACTCTTCAAGCTACATAGGTTATTCTCAAATTAAATAGTAGTTTATATATCAAGGTAGTAAAGTTCGTTATCATTTGTCAAGAGTAATCGCTCGTGCCAAGTTGATTTTGAATGAAATTGAAAAACCGGAAGAGGAAGTTTACTAGACACACAAAACAATAAATTACATTTATTTCAAATATAAAATCCGCATTGAGAAAAAGTTTCAAATGAAAGATGTTAGCAAAAATATTTGGAATATAAAATTTATTTGCACTTTTCTTGTACATGCTTCTAATTTTGAGAAAAATTTAATTACTTGTTTAAGAATATCTTTCTATAATCTTAGTTACAATGGGAACAAAAACTAAATATCTATGTGTCAAACGTGTCAAATAATTTTGAAATATCAAAAATATATGTCGTGTGAAATATTATAATAGTATATTATGATACTAGTGTATAAGTAAGCTTTTAAAGCACGTACGTCGAGTTTAAGAGCACGACGCGAAGCGGAGTGCTTTTAACGTCGCTAGACGTGTGTCATACGCTATTTTTTATTATACCTGCATCATACTTTGGAAAAACTGGAAAGCAACATTTTGATTTTGATTCATTTCATTATTTTACGCGTGTGACGTTTGACGTATATCGTTTACATGGAGACTGGTTAGCATTTGTTGTTTACGTTTACAGTTTTGACAGATATTAATAGTAATTATTCTTGCGGTTGCTTAGCAACCTTTAAAGCACGGCGTGTTTTAATCTTGCGTTTACGAACGCTGCAGCGTGTTTTAAACACAGATTATGATGCAGGTATAATAAAAAATTAATATTTGTATTATTACTTAGAAAGTGTTGACGACTAAATATTAATTAATGTCTATTTTACAATAAATTCATAGTTACAATGAGAACAAAAAATTAAACAGGTTTATATATCAATTATCAAATATTTGTCAAAATAAAGTTATACGCAAGGAACAAGTCATACATGTTCAGTTCGTTTTATTTGTATAAGATAGTAATGTGGTGCCCACACCAGATATTTTTGGATTAGTATTGTCGATTCAGAACTAATCAAGAAATCGATTTACCTGAAGGTTATCGCCATTTTTCCGAATACCCTGTATTGAATTGCATTTTTTATGGAACATGTAATTTTTTATTGAAGTAGCAATAAAAAGTACAAGCGTGTAATTTTGAAATTATGTTCATTCAGCATCATGAGTCATAAATGTTTTTCTACCAATTCACGAATGTTGCACTCCAAACTTGGTAAAAGAAACGCAGACAATGTTCTTTAATTAAACCGTGGCGGTCAGCTAACAACATAATGACCGGGTATCTCGGCAGACAATCGAAACGAACAGACGACAGTTCTGAAACAGTGGAATGTCTGACTGTGACCCGACCTTCGACTGTCGCCGCAAATTGACACTCGGTTGTGATGAACAAAGTGTGGCTGACCGCGACGTTTCTCTGACTTTAAGAACAAAAGAAAACAATGGTTGAAAAGCTGTAGCCATAGAGTAGTGCACTTACAATTAATATTTGTCATAATAGCTAAAATAAATATGCGGAATTTAATTTCAGTATTGATCCCAACTGTTTTCAATAGTGGAAACCGAATCCCTCGGGCGCCGTTGTCATTTTGGTTACAATATTGAGTAGAAATCGGTAATATAATAATTAGTTTAAAAAACATTGTTACAAATAATAATACGGTTTAGTTGTTTATTTTTATTAAAATGGTTTAGTGAAACAAAGAGATAATGAATTATTTTACAAAAAGAACAAGAACTAGACAACTATAACAATTCGTACGTCTGTTTGGAATTATGTATAATTGGAATTTATGGTATTGTTATTGGGCTAAATTACTTCTGAAAGAGATTTTAATCAAAAGTTATGAATTGTATTTAAAGTTGAAAAAAAAAAATGACTTGGTGCATTACAATAAAATTTGCTACGCATTTTTAGTATAAAAACTGACGGAGTAACAAATAATAATTTACAGAATAAAAAAAATATACCATCACCCCTTTTACCCTTTATGGGTGTGGCACTCTGCTTATGCAGATCTCGGTATATTTTTACGTATGAAATGCGGTTACCAGCCGTCAAATCATAGCCCCCTAAGATGTTAATGGAGGAGAAATCACAGGGTGAATTTAAAATGGCAACTGTCAGCTGTGGGATTCGAACTGAGGATCTCACGATCCACAGTCTGACGCGTTACCACGGAGCTATTTACCCCATAATAATTTACAGGATATTTGAAAAATAAAATATAATTAGTATATTATACATTAAGGGAGAGAAGTGCATGATTTTTTCCCGCAGAGTAAATTGAAGCACGAGCCGTAGGCGAGTACTGCAATACGACGATGTGTGAGGAACTTTTTAATTTTCAAAAATAATCATTCGCGGCAAATATTTTGAAGTATCGGCTTGAGATGCCATCTGGGGTTGACAGATTTACAGATAGGCCTGGTCGAACCCTAGATTACGTTTTTAGTTTTTATGCAATTTTTGTGTTGACCCTGCCAGAGGTTCGCTGCCTCGCACCTACCCGCGCATTTGTTGTTGAAAGTTAATTTTTAAGATTTGAAACGAACAGACTTATCACGTCTGCAGTGCTCTACAAAATCTAGAATTTTGTGTAATTATTGTTTGTAAGTGGTTTTGGTAACTGCAACTATTCAACATATTCGTACGTTGTCGTCATCAATTGTATTATTTGTATTTGTTGTGTGTCATTCATTTAATACATAATTCATGTAATTTAGTATTTTTAAAGTTATTAAATATTCACCTTATTTTCAGCTTGGCTACAATATAATCTCGCCATTCGCACATTTCTATGTGTCGCAACGCATATCTCGGTATTTTGATATATTTTGCGCGTGAAGTGCAGTTACCATCCTTCAAATCTCGTTGTCCAATGATGGTAGTGGTGGAGGAGCCACTGTAGCATTTATATGTGACGAAAATTTATTTTAAAAAATTTGTCGGCTGTGTGGATTAAACTCAAGATCTTATGATTCCCAGACTGATGCATTACCACGTAGCTATTTTATACCTAGATTATTTTAAAGAGAAAATGGTCTTTCATGTTTGTTAATATACTCACTATTGCAGAAAAAATATTGCACCAATGAAAATGTAAAATATTTTTAACAAGGCTCACTTCTCTAGTAATTTTAGCAAGCCTAAAAACCCACTGAACTAATTTTATATAAAGTATATAGAAATTCTAATGACGAACTAAATAAAATGTTATAATAATCAGCCATATTCCTGGAACATATTGGTAGATATTCTACATCTCCTAAGTTGCAAATTGCAATATAGATATACGTATAATGAATAATCCGCTTAGCGCTGGATGATAGAGGATTAGTATTAGTCTGAAATTACAATTAATTGATGCAAAGCCGAAGATTCAGAGCTGATATTGATTTGCTTTCTTTGTTTAATCTCTGCTTCTCCTACTGCGTCGGTTCTAATTTCCCAATAGTGACCTCTCTTATACCCACGCTTAATATTGTTAGTTGACTCGTCCACTTGGAACCACTTTAAAGAATAGCTTCACAAAATGGAGTCTGGGGTATTACCTTTAAAATTCATTTAGGTAACATATTTTTTGAGACCTTGCTAAATTTTGCAATCAGAAAGACTGATATACTTTTCGTATTACGGCTTAACTCTATTATTATAATATACCATCTAACAATTAATTTTATCTGGAAACGGAATAAGGACGGAAATAATTATTGATAATTTTCTTTAGATCGTCAGTGCCATGATATAACAAAATAAATGTTATATTTATTATCTATATCTATTTTTCTATATATTTTTCTTCGAAATTATAAATTTTTAGCCCAGACACTTGAAATTAAATACTGTTGAAAGCAGATTGCAGATAAAACCTATAACTTTTAATTGGTTTATTTGTTTTTTTCTTCCATGGCACTAATAATTTTAAGAAACTTACCAATAAACATTTCCGTAATTTTTTTGGTTTAAGGTACTATTAAATTATAAATACTAGTGTCAAAAAATTAGATATTCTTCCTCTACAATAAACTCTAACTTTTTTGATATAAAATAATTAGGGTAGGCAATAATGATCGGGGATACAGTCAAAACAAAAGATTTATATGATAATATTACATATGCATATCATATAAACTTTTTCTTATAGTTTTGAAGAAGACACAACTGGTGTCGAAACGTCGGCCTTGTAGAAAATAAAGATCTGTGACTATATCCTCGATCGTTATTTATCTACATCACTTCTCCAGTCGAACAATCATCTTCTTCTTAATATGTTAAATCAGTTCTTTCAAATTTCATGAAATTAAAAAAAAAAAAATTACGTCATCAATAATGCACTCCAATATTATTTCCTGTGTGTTATAATCCTGAAATTTACCTCGGAATGTATAAGTTACATTTCCACAATACCGTTCGTTATCTATTTGAGAACATTCACATACATTCCTGCTGTGGACGCGTAACGGTTTGTCTACCTAAACCTAAACAAATGGACATTATTTATCGTTGCTACACAACGTATTCGATTCTCATTATGATACTTCAAGTTTAAATTTCCGCTTCCTTTAAATCAAATACAGCTGCTCGGAAAATATTTTCGCAAAAAATAAAAGTTTTATTTGCCCCTATGTAACGAACCCGCACTGGTAGTCGAACAGAGTCGCAGTACCAGGAGCTGGTTTGTTTTTCCGCGCGGACGGACACCACTCCTAGATAGGTCTGTGTTGAATCGGAAATAATTTCAGGATTTCAAGAGCTCTGGCAATGGCAATTGCCATGGCCGGCGGGGGTGGGGCAGTGGGGTCCGTGCGGCTGATTGCGGTGGCGTCGATACCAGCGCCACTGTTTATTCCAACGGAACTCGTCCGGAGCTCAAACTTTACTTTTGACGAACCCGACGTTGATGTCTTTTTGCGTGTTTTTGTGCCAATATCCGATAAATGATATTCATTTCGGTGCTCGTTCATGAATATTCTCATTCGTTTTGTAGGCGACTCAGAGGGTGTTATGAAAATAATGAAAATTTTAACTCAATTGTATAAATATACATATGAGTAAAGGCAATATACATTCTGTATAGTTCTACCACAGTATAAGAATTTACACAGTAGTGACACTCGCTGTCGGCACTTTTGATCATTATGTCGCATCGACCGATGATCTTGAACCATAGAACTAATAAAATGAATGGAAGGAGTATAGACAAAGATAGTATGTAACTAACACAGCATGATAGAGACAGAGAGATGAAAGTCCACCCGTCACGTGACTTTCATCTCAAGATGACAAGAATTTGGTTTTACGTTTACAGTGTGAGTAGAATACTGTTTTGATAGACTTTTGTGCCCCTAATTTATAATTTTGTCAATTATTTTTGTCATATTTAAATATATCAAATATGGCAAAATCCTGTTGTGCATTTAATTGTAAAAAAGAGGGCTATAAAAGACATTTGACAGTTAAATATATCACGTTTAGGCTAGAACCTACATAATATAGTTTTCCGAAAAATGTGGATTTAAGCAAGAAATGGATATTTTGAGTAATAATATAACAAGAGAGTGAAAATAAATTGAAAATAATTTGACAGATCTTTCGAAAACTTGTTACCCTACGGGCTTTCGTGGCTATTGCCAAATGGCGACAAGTTTGAGAGAGATAGATACTGGAGAAATATTTTCTAATTTATCGAACTCTCGAGTTATATTTAATTAGATTATTTTTTGATTTCATCATCAGGCACGCCACTAAATTTATATTTTTTGCTCATTTTTACTTGTGTTGATGATAACTATCTGACATCTGTCAACAAACATAAAAAAGCTACAGAGAATATTCCCGGGAATAATCACAAGAGCATTATTATCAGTATAATAATGACAGGATTGGATAAAACACAGACACGTGACATACAATAAAGTATTTCATTGGTATAAAGAAACGTCAAAAACTAATTAACCTGATGAAACTACATGAATTTGTGGGAAACAATTTCTTGATTTTTACATACAGCAGTTTAATGCCAATATAAGAGAGAGATAGTCATCATTTCTAAAATTACGGAGTAGGAGAAGAACAGCACATTTATACCACGTGACTGGTGGCATGAAAATGTGCTGTTCTTCTCCCACTGTGTAATTTTAGATATGACTATCTCTATCAGAATCCAGAGATCCATACAGACACACACAGACATCATACTCTTTTCCGTTTAATTGAAGTAGTACATCGCAAAGTTGGCCAAACAAAAAATTAAAATAAGCAAAGTTGGATTCAAACCCTTGTATATATAACAGATTTCCGTAATAATAATTGGAGCATTTCTGGTGACAATTTCTGCATTGTTTATTGAGTTCAGGTTAAATTCAATAGAAGAATAAATAAGCCGGATAAATGAACATAACATATCTAGGAATTTCCAGTGACCGCACCGCGTTGCGATTAATTAAAATCCAATAAACCGAATTCTGCACCTTCAGAGGTATTCCATACCGCAGATATTTCCGCACTAAATCGCGTGCAAGCGGATGAAATATCAATTCACTGATTGGTCGTAATTTATCGGTGTTACGTGGCAAAGCCGCATAAACTCGGTTCAATTTTCTTGGGACGTTATTAACCGGCAAATATTCCGTAATGTCTCTATAACGCCGAGTGCCGTGTGGCTCTAGGTGCGGCGGTGGAGATGGGGGCGGCGGCGGCCGAGACAACTTGCGTACGCGGCGCCGGCAGCCAGCCTGCGGGCTTGTAATTTCAACTTGGGGAACACTTTTTGGGAATTAATTGTGGTTGTTAGCGAACACGCCAAGTTCTAATTGCATGATTTGATAGTGGGTTTATACTATATTAGATGTTAAAAATAAATCAAACTAAATAAAGGCACGTGTTTACTTCTCTATACACATATGGGCGAATTTCAATCAGATAATATTCAATAACGAGTTTTTCCCTGAATTCGATTTGATTATTTTTCTGATGATTTCTGACACCGGTAAATATGTTGTATATCGGTAATGAATAACAAACGTAAACACAAAATATTTATTAACCAGCTGTGAGTACAAGCATAAAACTTCTCTGGCAAAACGCCCGGACTAAACTGATTTAAATCTAAATTCAACCTAAAAAAAGTCGTCTATTTTCAATGGTATGAATACAGGCAACTCCTTTAAAACTTCATTAAAAACTTAATTAATGAAATTAACAAATATTGGAGAAATAACTACAATCAGAACAAAATATATTTTAAATTTTTATTTCTAAATAATGAAAATGGAGTCGTTTTAATTTTCAATAAAATGTTTTTATTTAAAATAATATCATTTTGAATAAAAACTGCTCCTATTCAAACTACTTCATTCCCATAATGAGTCTTAGTTGAATATTTCGATATGTTTCTTCAAAACTAAATTAATTTTCATACAAGATTATTTATTAAACTTAAAAAAATTTTTAATGAAAACGATATCAGATTGGCAGTATTCAAATCAATTTTTCTCTTCATTTAAAAGGAATCTGTTTGTTCCAAGAGAATATTTTTATCAGTGTGTCTACAATTACATTAGTGATTTTTTTAATTTCGGAATATTGGTAAATAACGAAGTTATATTTAATGATATTCATCAGGTAATTGTATGCCTTAATGAAATCTACAAACTCAAATGAATTTATAATATTATATTGAAATTGGGAAATAAGATTATTTTACTTGTTACTCCCTTGTAAATACTATTTACCCAAGGCTTCTATTGCCTTTGAAAATTAATATATACAAGTTACTAATTGACAAATACATTGTAAAAATTTTACAAGTAAACAATGCACGTTGCCAAAGTAATCCTTCCAAGGTTTGTGCGAAATCATTTCAAATATTTTTGACAGAACAGTTGTGCGTAGACAAGATTTGGTTATAATTTTTAACTTATATTTTTATTTACAAATGAGTAACAAGTAAAATGTTGTACAACACACGCAAAGTTTTTACTGTTTCAAGTAAGTGACAGGCTAGCCTAATCGGCTCGCCGGTCATTTCCTCCATTCAGCAGTAAAAACTGCTTTACCTTGCTTGTAATACTATACAACTATAAAACGTTAGAAATAAGCTTTGTTTTATTAATAGTACAGGGAAATGTACTTATTTATTTTTATTGACTTTGTGAACATGAAATAGGATAAGTTGTATGAAAAATACGCGTTAAAATGTCTAATTGTAACACTAGTATTACAATATACTATTGCTGAAACATAAGAAAGAGAATTAATACTGGAAACTATTGGTTTCAAAGGAATCGTGGAGGTTTATGTGTTTTCGGTAACCCATAAATTTTAGGAGCAACAATGTATTCTTAAATTATGGTAGAGTTTTTCATTATAAATTTTTTTTGGAAGCTAGTATATAATGGAGAAGTTTCAAACAGAAGGGGCTGTGGCATAGATGAGCACGTATGAATCACAGTATAAACATAGACGAGGCGAGAGTAGTGCGCCAGGATAGGATGGTTTGGAAGAGATTGATTGTTGGATGATTGTTTCGGGGTTCGTTCTACCCCACTTATACATCAAGTATAAGTATACATCAAGTATAGCAGAAATAAAATTAATAAAGAAATGACTACGTTCAGTTTCCCGTAACTGTTTGTTTCTTTGGTTTTAAGTTAAATGATCTATACATAACAATTAGCTATTGGTCTAAATTAATTTAATTTAAATAACCATAAAAGTTATTAATATTTCCCTTGAACTAATTTATTTCTTGTACGTAATTAATTAGAATGAAGAACGTGACGCCGTTAGAATAATTCGTGTCTTGTTAAATTTGAATTCCTTTTCCCCTTTTCAATTCTAGTCTCGGCGATTAAAATACACAAAATTAAATAGAGAGGCATGAAATTCAAATTATTTCTTGGAGACTATTAGAATATTAAGTATTTTCCTAATTCCATAGTAGGTTAAAATTATTTTAACAGTTGTTTTCATTTTAATTCACCAATAAATAGCACATTTTATATTAAAATCGAAATGGCTATTGCCATCAATTTTATGTGCAAAGAACTTTATGTGAAGAGATTTTATCTGATCCGTAACTTTAAACAAGTATGAAATAAAATATAACTACATTACATTTTGTAAACTTGTTAAGTTGGGATATGTCAAATATGGTTACAAAAAAGCTATATTGATAGCAAAGAATATGTTCAATAAGCTAGATCGAAAAAAGGTTATTTTTCCAAATCGATGGTCCGTCCTGAAACTTTATATAATTCGGTACCAGTCACACCATTCTGATGCGTTGTATACAAGCGCCGAGGCCTCAAAAATGATCAGTTTTTCAGTTTTTTTATATTTTCATTTGTACAAAGTGTAGATATGCTTAAATCATGTTTTTAATGACATGTGTAGACGCGTTTGAGTTATTCTTATCGACTATCAAGGTTATTTGCATATACCATTGCGATTGCTCAACGTATAGAGCTCCGAAAATGGCTGAAAATTCACGTTTATGCGATTTAGTGTTAAATAAATAAATAATTTTTTATTAGTTATACTAAAACTTGTATGTATTCTTGTGAAGCGTTACAATAAGTAAAAGGCGTGACAACAATGGATTAAACATAAAATAAATAATTTAATTACAACTGTTTTCGAAGGAACTTAGAGTTAGAATCCTGATAATAAAGGTAAAACTAACTAAGTTTAACGTTATTATGTTCATTAATTCGAATGATATTAGCACCTACTGCATCGTGAATGGGAAATCAAATCCTTTGTTCTTTGAAGTTGGCAACAATTGGAACAAAAAGCAACGCAGATGCGAGAGCAATACAAGTTTGTTGCCTCTCCTTTGCCTTGTCTTAATTTAATGAAATGCAACATCCGAAACAGTAAAATAAATAAGGTATTTGCACAAGTTGCACTGCAGTGAAAAGTTCGTCGTCAACACTGTTACAAGCTGCACGTTGTCTACCTTTATCTTTGTGTAATATCAAGCTCCTTGGAGCATTACATTTAGTTATAATTTCAAATACAATGTGACTACAAAATGAAATACATTTTACCTCTTACAGTTTGATGTTGACACATTTAATAAATAATGAAATAAATCATGTCAATAATTACTTATGTTTGGTATAGCACTCAACTTTTTTAGATCTCGGTGAGTGATCTATTTCCAAGGATGGCAGTGGAGGGAAATTAAAAATGAGGATTTTAAAAGTTACTTTTAACAAGTCGTGATTTTTTTTATTTTCTTTAACCCAAAAGACAAAAGGTCGTCAAAACGATATGTGTTCCGGGATAAAATACCTATATAACAAACAGCGTTATCCAGAAAGTAAAGAACGATTCGATATAACTCAAAAGTAAATAAAAATGAAAGATATCAA
Source organism: Poecilus cupreus (assembly GCA_963942605.1). NCBI lineage: Eukaryota > Metazoa > Arthropoda > Insecta > Coleoptera > Carabidae > Poecilus > Poecilus cupreus. The sequence goes on along the minus strand of OZ012714.1, from coordinate 5,892,205 downwards.
CATAAAACTTTATTTACAAAGTTTCCGTACTTTACTCTATTTTTCATTGTAATCGCATACATACATAATATCAGGCTAAGTCCCACTGAGTGGAGTAGCACGAACCCAGAAACACAGTCAACCAACAATCAATCTCCTCCAAACATTCCTATCCTGACACACCACTTTCGCCTCGTCCACATTCATAGTGCGATTCATACATGCTCGTTTATTCTTCACACTCGGAATCATTCGTTCACGCAACAAACCATCAATCATACACAACCAGTTATTCCTCGGACGCCCGCGCAATCGTTCACCTTCAATCTCACCCACATATATTAGTTTCACCAACCTTTCATTCGACATTCGCTCAACATGTCCAAACCACCTCAACTGACTCACTCCCACTTTCTTAACAACATTCTTCTCAATCTCACACTCACCATACACCAATGTATTCCGTTTACGATCACGTCTCGTACTCCTCTCAAATATCTCATTTCTACAGCAGTTATACGTCGTTCATGCTTCTTCATCCACACCCAACATTCAGAATAGCTCTTAAGGCATTTATTGTAACGTACTATCAGTTTTTCTCTGCCGATGTTATACTCTTCTACCGCAAAAAATCTGAGCCAGGATGACGCTGCTTCTCTGAGGTCTTCATCTTTTGCGTACTGTTTTCCATCCAAAAATTCCTTTAATTTTGGAAACAAGTGAATATCAATTTCAAAGTCCTAAGTGGGAAATTTTTGGACATCCTCCTTATAACCCTGCCTTGCCACTAAGCAACTTGTTTCCAAAACTAAAGGAATTTGGGTGGAAAACAGTTCGCAACCGATGAAGACCTCAAAGAAGCAGTGGCATCCTGGCTATCTATATCAAATGAAGTTCTCATCATCTTTAAAGATTATTATTATTTTACCTTCAAAAATTCTCCAATCCAATAACATTCAAATATCAAATCTTTAAATATGTTTGCAAATGAAGAAAAATTCGAATGGTTACTTGGTATAATACTGGTTATAGGTTAAAAAATATTTGTGATTGTTTTTAGTTTATATAATTAACGTCCTGGACCAAATTTTTCCACAGTTTTGAGCAAATTTAAAATATTTATTAAGTGACGTATGTTTAAAAATGAATCATTAGAAAAAATCTGTTGTGGGAACCAAAGTAACTCCCGCCATATATTTTTTTATCAAACAACACGGGCCACTACTATCAAGAAACGCTCATCCCTTTCAAAAAATTACTTTTCATGTATGACCCATTTCAAAAAATGACATACTCCAAACGTTGTTTTTTTTTCAAAAAGGACAGATTAGTTGATTTTACTTGTTGTAATTCATTAATGGTGACAGTAAGAGTAAAATGTTACAATCAACAATTGTAGATATTAATACATAAAACCATAATTTACTGAGATGCATTTCGTTGAACTTGTACAGGTTTAAAAGTTGAAAAGCCAAATTTTGAGATTTATTTTAACGTTGTTTATTAATCCGGTTCTACTGTTGTCCGTGATACGCTTTATGCAACAGGGCACATAACTTCGGGCAATACATGCGGCCGTCAAAACAGTTCAAATTATTGACGTACTGGAATTTTTTTATTGAGTGTACTTTACTGTAATTGTTTTACTTTATTGTTTTTTATGTAATACAATAAAATGATACGTTTTACATTGCTGTAGGTAGATATAATAAAAAAAAATGCTTTGTGTTTTGATTTAATTTGTTGCGCATTTTTATACATTGTGTAATATTTTTACCATATTATTTTTAGTTTCACGATGGATTGCATTGAAAAATAGTAAAACATTCTATAAACCCGTTGACGTAACACTGAACAAAATTTACAAAATGGCATAAAAAGCGGGACTACATAACTTTTACTTGTTTAACAATGCCAGTAGAATTTTATCGGGAATAATTTGCTGTTACATAACAAACAGAATCAAGTGATAAAAAACAATCGATAGTGGTCCAGCAGGCTGTGGAACAAGCAAAACAAGTGAGTCACGGCAAGCGCAGGGCGCACGCGCCCTCGTAAATCCACGAGGATCAACGCTGCTCTGATGTATGGGACCCACGGCTCCCCTATACGCAATTTATTAAATCTATGGCGCAATTATTGACAGCGAATTAATAAAGCTTTTACTAGATTATAATCATCGAACATTTGATTTCTGTTTATCAGTTTATAGATACAGTATTGTTTGTTTAAAATGATGTTATTCATTTACACGTTCATTCGGAACAATACAAACAGGCGCAACGGCGCAATTTATTGTTACTGTTGACTTCACATAATAGATCTGTTCGATAAAATTTTTAAAAGTGCAGTGTAGTGCAGTGCAGATTAGTGTAAGTTATTGCAGTGTACACTAATTGACACTAGTTCCACCTTTCCAAAAAACACGAAAGTGCAACAGCGAACATTCATTAGTACAGGAAGGAATAAAGTTAAATCGATTAAAACAACATTCAAAACTGACATTTACGTTACCTCCACTCCAGCTGGCACTAACTACACAACTCCCCGAGAGTCAGTTCAGAAAAGTGAGCACTAGTTCTGAAATTTTTCTCAATGAACAAGCTGCACTAATTGCACTTTCGTCATCGAACACCTCAGTTAAAAATTTATTTTCCGTTAATATTGTACATACATACTATCTAATATAGATACCCATATTCGAAAGCGGATAGAAGAATGGAGGGTAATAAAAATAAATATATCATCACGCCTTTTACCCATTATGGGTGTGGCACTCTGCTTACGCAGATCTCGGTATGTGATATATTTATAAAATGCCATCAATTCATAGCCCCTAAAGATCTTAGTGGAGGGGGAACAACAGGGGTAAATTTAAATTGGCAATTGTTAGCTGTGGGATTCGAACTGAGGATCTCACGATCCACAGTCCACGGAGCTATTTACCCCATTAAGAATGGAAGATAAGATTCTATTTGGTTTTATTCAATTTGATCGCCCATTAATTTATGTTATATTATTTTAGACTGGTACAGACGCATCCACAAAAAAACTTCGAATTTTTCCAGACGAATTGAGTGTACCAAAATAATTCACCATTGATGATCAATGTTGATTCCAATGTGTTGTCACAGTATAAGGATATCACACAGTAGCGACACTTCAAATATTTCATAATCCCAATATTTCAGTGGTGCGCAGCCGGGAAGATGGCCGCTTAGTGTTAGTTGATAGGCTGATATTTTAATAACCATAGAAAAGAGAATATAGTATGCCAATGTCAGTGTCAATTGTATCTGTAAATTATAAAGCCACAGTATTTCTCTCATGTTAAGTTCATAAAATGAGTGCCAAATAGAGAGGTAAACTTATTTGTACCATGAAAAATTGTAGGAACTTTTATAGTGCAGGTGAAATAATATTTTTAGATTTTATCCCCTTTGCAATTGACAGCGAGTGTGAATTCTTATACTGTGGTGTTGCTCTTGAAATACCTATTATTAATCTCTTCTTTATTGTATTTTTTTGTCTTCCAAAATTTTATTTAATTTTTTTTTAAACAGTGTGCAATTTCCTATAATAAAGATATGATTGCACTAACCTAGTGCAAGTTATCGAAAAGTCTTATGTCATTGCAATTTGTATGCTATGCATAAGTATATCTTAATATAGAATACCTAACTGATCATGTTTGAAATACATTGGTGTATGGTGAGCGTGAGATTGAGAAGAATGCTGTTAAGAAAGTGAGAGTTAGTTGAGGTGGTTGGCCATCTCGAAAGGCTGATGAAACTAATATATGTGGGTGAGATTGAGGGTGAACGATTGTATGGACGTTCAAGGAATAAGTGGTTAGGTATGATTGATGGTTTATTGCGCACTTGGATAATTTTCATCGACTTTAACTCGATGCTATCACCGATGATAATCATAGCACTAGTTATATAACCCCCGAATACATCATATTGCAGAGTAAAGTTTTGTACTCCAAACCATAGAATAGATACAAAAACATTTATTACTGTTCGTTAGTATTTTAATGAAGAAACACAATGGCACTCATAATAAAACAAACGAGCGTGTAAACGGCGCTCAGTACACTTGACCAACTTAAGAAAAACCAGCTCCAACAACTGTTGCTATTTCGCATTAAACTTGCACAGGTTCGGTTTTCTGTTTCTGGACTCCGCAAATGTGATCGGTTCGTCGCTAGATCCCTTTGTCTTATTCAAAAGACACGCTGTGTTAAAGTATCTGTCAGTTTTCATGAAGCTAGCACAGCGGAACCTCATAAAGTTCCGGTCGTTTTCGATAATACGAGTGTTTTGAATTTTATATGCTTCGCAGATATATGTTCTATAATTTAGTGCGAAACTCCGGAATACATTTATAGTAGCTAGGTTGACTGACAATATAATTAAATTTAAATTTATTTACAGGGTATAAACCAGAAACATTTAAAATTTAACTGCTGCTTTTGTATACTGTGGAAATTTAAACCGTAAACAGGAAATTTATAGAGCTCAGGGAGACCTATATTGAATAAAAATAATGTTATTCATGTTTTATAGATATGTACCTTCGTGTGCTTAATTATAAAATAATAAATATTTTAAAATGAAAATATCCGCAAACGTTTCGCTGATTTTTTCCCGCACTAAAAACATGTAACGAAAATATTGAAACGGGTCAAATGGCCAAAGTTCAAGCTCAAAACATAAACTAATTTGTATATGGATGTATGTTTATAGATTTTTATCTACGGTCGTTGTTAAAAGTGCCCCTTTTAACAGTTGATTTGCAAGTTACAAGTGTCACTTTCTGATACTAGTGTTAAAAGTAACATAGCCAGGTGTTAAAAGTGATTGTATTGTTAATTTTAACAGGTTGCTAATGATTTGTATCAATAAATTAACAAATAAACCCAACTTGTCAAAATGTTATTCTACATTTTTTAAGTATTTACTAATACACTAAGGAAGATCGTAGATAACATTTTGTATGATATACCTGTTATTTTGTTAGTGGAGTTGTTTCACTCGGCTTTGCCTCGTTTCACAAACTTCCCCACTTGCTCATAAAATGTCACTTTTAACACTTATATCATAAATAATTATTGTCCACCATTAAGCAAATATCTTTTTTTTTCATGCGTATTATAATATTCATATTTTATTACTACACATACGATAAAGAAGTTAAATCATTTAGTTACTAATAGAATAATATATTAGTTGTACAAATACTTTTTGTTATTTTGTCTTGGTTTTTGCTTATAATAATTAGACAAGATTTTATTGGAAAACGGATTTTCTCACTTTATAATAAAAATATTGTTCGCCTTTTATTATTCAAATAAATATGCTGCTGGGCTTCTGAAAACAACTGGAATTTTTTTCTAAAGCCATTTAAGAAAAAATGACAATAAAAAACATATCGTTTACTTTGAAGACCTAATAATGATTACTACGAGTAAATTTGTTCATGAATGTTGGAAATTAATATTCTAAAGCGAAGAATGTGATGTATGAAAACATATAAAAATCTTCTTTCTTATTTATGGTAAAGTAGTGGCCGTAATATGAACATAATTAATAGCTGGGAAAAACAGCGAAACCATGTTGTGACGGGAGGTTGCATGGAACAAATATTTTCGGAAATTTATAGTGCGGTTACCCTACGTTAAGGGATGGAGCAGAGGTGAAAATGAGCGCATAAATATTTTAGGGTATTCAAACCTGCGGTCCCTTACATACTAACATTCTAAAGGAGGCCATGAAAATTGCAAATAGTGCATGCATCCTTTACTACCCTAAAGGTCTAATGTTTGTAAATTATACTTTGTTAAATTATTCGTAATTAATATTTGTACACATTCTAATTTTCATACATCTTTTTATTACCCTAAATAGACTCTACGGGTATTTAGGTTTTAGTAAGTCTAGTACATACAGTTCAACTAGAGAATGAATTTTGATGTTTTAATTATTTTATGTTCTATGGGTTATTTTTTTTAGGTTCGCGATATTTTAACAGGCCGTTAAATATTAACAGGTAAGTTACAGAATAGACCCCAAAGAATGCTAAATGCAAAATGGTTAATACTTTTTGCCATTATTTGGCAAAATTTGACAAATTGTCGGATTTGATAGAAATATATTTCTAGTGCAACGAAAGAATACTGATTCCTCGCAATTATTTCCAACAGTATCCAATTTAATTTAAAAGAACTTTAATTTATTGTATCTTTGTTGTTATTGAATTTTTGTCAAAATTTGTTAAGGAAAAAGTAATATTTTGGACCCTCCTAGCTACCCTTTTCCGTACGTTACGAATCTCTCTGTATACAGCCCTGTAACCTGTGTTATTGTTAGAAGATTAGACACAGAAAAAAGTATTCGGTCATGTGAGGATATATTTTCTGAAAATGTAATTTCATTTAAGAAACTAAACACATTATTTACTAAGCAACTAGAAGTATTTACAGTAACGAATTGTAAATTTTCAGGAAATATATCTTATATCTTCAGTTTACAATAAATTTCGATAAACTCTTACAGGCAGATTCATAAAAGGGATTAGCGGTAACTCCATTTTTATTATTACTCGTAACTTCATTTTCCATTCTCAGAACGTAATTATTTTAACTAAGGTTATAATCAAGATTGGTTAACATAAAATTTGACATATTTTATTAATATAATTAATTTAGAAACGAAGTTACAGATGATGAAAAAAATGGAGTTAACGTTAATCCCTTTTATGAATCTGCCTGTAAGTAACTTATTTTTATGTAAATAACTTTATTGCAATGATCCATTTATTTGAAGCCAAATACACAGATATTTTTAAAATCCAATACTTGACTGAAAAAGAAACAGAAACTAATATAAGCGCCAACATTCATTACTCTAGTTAAACTATACATCCAAATCTAGATTTTTTGCAAATTCAAAAGATTTGAATAGATATATATTTCTAATTTTATGTTCTCCTTGTTGGCCACTATTTTATTATTGGTTGCATTGTTTCGAATCTGTTTGGACCAAGTTAAATAATGGCATTTTGTTTAATATTAGAAGAAACAGGAATATTTCCACGTAGTCACATCCCAATTTTCCCGCTTCTGGAATTCTGGTATGACGTAGGTTTCTCCCCTCGTTCGCATCTCGGCAGTCTCCTGCAGAGCTGCTAGTCGTTCGTAAAACAAAAGATAATCTCACAAATTAAACAAATGGTGCTCATTCATCATTCGTAACATTGGAAAGACGGGCAACGCAAACTTGATTTTGCGCTAGGAAAACGCACCACGCATATATTACAATATTTAATTTAGTCTGTGCCGCATTGCCACGTTGCTGGCGACTGCCGAGCTCCTGCGCCGGAGTCCCGGACTTACTCCGGAGTTGCGGTTTTTGGTAACCTTGTACGTATAGTCCGCACGATGCTTGGAATAATTCACATACACTGATTAAATTCGGAGAAAAATAGCTCCACCGAAATTAGTTACGAAGAAATTACACAATATTATAATAATTAAATAATAAATAAGCTATGAATTGATTAAAATGATACCAGTAACATAGAAATTAATTTTTAATTATTGAAAACCCTGTTTGATAATTTACCGCGTGGTTCATCGGTCTATATTTTTTATTTTATGCGATTACTTTAAATGTAACCAAATTTATTTTAAATTAAAATATTTGCAGTATAATTTTTTCTACTAGGTGTTCCATTTTGACTTTATGTTTTTGAATGGAACGCTCTATACGTTTGATCAAAATAATAAAATCTTTTGTTTTTAAAAAGCATTACGCGAAAATTGAACACAAAATTTAAAATAAGTTTACTTAAAAAAATTAAGGGTAATATTTAAAATAATAGAGAAACAAAATCAGAAACTTTAACTTAAAGTAAAATATTTTCCTATATGTTGAAACATTTTTCAAATTCTCAGGAATAATATAACAAGACAGTGAAAATAAATAATAAATTGAAATTTTTCTAAAACTTACTGCTAAGTGGAGACAAGTTTGAGAAATAAATTGGAGAATTATTTTTTAACATATCGGTCTCTCGTATTAAATTTTATTAGAATATTTTTTTTATCCAACAAAATTAGGTACGCACATAATATGTGATTTAAGCTACTCTCATGCTAAGCTAATTTTATCTCACTATCTGACATTTGTCAAGAAAAACAAAAGCTACAGAGGTTATTCCCGGAAATAATCTCTAGAGCTTTATTCTCACTATGTATTAATGACAGAATTGATTAAAACGTAGACACGTAACAAACACTGATACATTTTATTCGTTTTAAGAAATGTCAATAAATAATAAAAATAAAAAGTTTGTTTCTATAACAAGAAAATAGGGGCAGAAACGTCACATATTTTCTTTAAGGAAATATTGTGGATATTATGATATTCCCGTAAGGAGTTTACTTCATAGAATTATACTTGTAGTTTACCCCTTACAACATTTTTGAAACGATTGTTTACTACATCGAAAAATTTTCTTGGTTTTTTTGTACTAGCGTCATTAGTTATTTCTTGGAATTTATATGCTATCTCGAATAACTTTCTAACATTTTTAATAAAATTTCATTTATCTGTTCCTATTAAAACATACACTTCAGGAGAGAATGCTAGTTTTTGATTGGTGCTATACACCTCATGCAAAATCTTGCATTTTTACCCTTGAAAGATAATATACTATTTGAGAAATATCAAAAAATAATCTGTTTAAATAAATGAAAAAAAAAATTATTTTATTAATGTAAAATTGTTTAATATTTGCATATAATACGAATCATAATAAAAGTTGATTCGTTTATTTGACAAATATTCAATTAAAAATTTAATTAAACAGACAATGCATTTTAAATGAAATATTTAAATATTTACAACACAAAAAGGTAATCGTAAAAATGTCATATGGCGAATGAAATTTTCCACAAGAAAGGAAATATACGAGAAAAGTTCTAAAGTATCATAACTACATAATCTAGTTTCAGTGGTAACGACGTAGTGATGAGGTATATACGGGTATTAAGTTTTTATACGGGTAGAACAAGTACGTATGTACATACATATCGCAAGATAACATCGCAGAAAGACGGAGTCGGGGCCTCCATGAGAAATAGGAGAGATACGTCGCGGAGGACAATGTCGGCGGGACGGTCATAAAGTTTCATTACGGCGACGTCTGCAAAAAGCCCACACTGAAGCATGCACGTTTATGGAAGACGACAAAGAAAGGACTTGGCGAACGTCTCAACGTCCTACGACACAAAACACGTACAAATGATCAAACCATTGAGTGTCGTTCGATCATCGAGTTTTTCCGGTCATTTTGGTGTCGCGACGCGTCGGGGAAAACGGACGTCGGAACGTCCACCATTTTCACTTGACCATCTGTCACGATGACCAAGGGTATTATTCACGTTCATTGTTTTTAAAATCGTCTACCATACATTTCCATACTTTCAGAACTTTTTCGTCGAATCTACAATAATGACTAAGCTGGTGAATTTTTGAAGTATTATGCAAGATTTAAGACACGGAGCTATAGGTCGACAAACTGACACGCAACTCTGGTAGGATACGCGTTAACTTCGCCAAACCAAGAGCAAAACAACTGGTGCTCCCATCAATAAGAGCAAATATTTTGAAAGCATTCCAGAATATTTGAATGAAATTATTTATTTCTTATTTATGTTTTATGTACAGACGACACTTTTAGCTTCCGAAGACATACATAATGGTTTGTCGACTTTACCTAAAGCTATTCTTAAAATAAAGCTAAGAAATATGTTGCTCAATATTTAATAATTTATTTATCGTTACAAATATTACTTTTTTGTACTTATTATTATTATTATTATACAATTTGTTTAATGATTATGTATTAGCTTAATGCTAAATAAAACTATTATTATTATTATTCTATCCAATAAATGGTAATGGCAATTTGGGTAATTACGTAAAATCTTATATTTTTATGGTATTTTCAATTTGAAATTTAAATAATGCGAGTCATGCCTGAACGTGACATTATGACGGAGCCAATGAAGTAGTCAATGATGTTATTTGGGCAAATAAAACTATTGTTATTATTATTATTCTATCCAATGAAATGGTAAAGGGAATTTGGGCAATTATAATATAGAACCTATATAAAATCTTGTATTTTAAAGTTGAAATTCAAATAATGCGAGTCGAGCTTGAACGTGACCTAAATTTGGTGGAGCCAATGAAGTAGCCAATGATGTTAATTGGGCGGAGCATACATATTCAGGTACATTAATACGCTTTGAAACTGATGTACGTATTTCAAGTGCTAATGTACGATTAGTATCTATCTGTTTCTAAACAAATAAGTATATCTCTCTTTCCCAAAACAACCTTATGTATCCCTTCTCATTATTTTTAACCATTAATTTGCCGTAAAGTATAAATAATTTTTCGATTGAATCTACGAATAAACTCTGAATAAACTATTTGTTGAATAAATAAAAAATTGCCGATCTCGGTAGCGTAGTGGCTATGTCACTTGCCTAGCACGCTAGAGGTCGTGGGTTCGAATCCCACTGAAGAGCATGGTCGTTTGTGTTGTTCTCATAAACTCATAATCATCCACACATGAGGCGGCATATGACCAAAGTAGTTAGTCCGCTTCTCATCTTCGTAAAAAAAAAAAAAATAAAAAATTTCGCGTCGAAATCATAGCTCAAATGATATCATTTGATCTAACTGTAATATCTTGATGCGATATTTTTTTTATATTTAAATAGCTATACATGCAAAAATGATATACTAACCAAAATATACCTAATTGAATGGTTGGCAATGACTAAAATCCTCCAGAATTCCTTAAAAAGTTGTAGAAAAATAGAACATGTTCTAATTCGTTAATAAATTGTCTAATAATGTTTTAATAATAAATTTGTTAGTAAAAAAAAATTACACGCAACTATAAATTGACAAGAAAACTTCACGAATAAATTGCGTTGCATAAAACAGGTATATGATATGTGCTACTTTGTAAATATTTCAATTATTATCATACCGCTACAGTTAAAAATAAAAAAGAAAATGTTGTTTAGTAAAATGAAGAAATAAAAACGTAAGGAAATGTTGAGTAGATACAATATGAAACAAATTATAAAAACAAACTCGCATATGAATATATTACATATCTGTCTGGTTGTTGAACACATGCAACCAAAAATAATAGAAAAGTACACGATAAAAATGAAAACAAAGATAAATAAATGATGAGCCGAGCCCTCGCGCCGAGTTGCGTGCTTCAACCTGAATGTTTATTTTGTTCGCGTTATTTCGCAGCCACTGAAAATATTTTGGCGAGAGGTTATCGTGTCTTTCGTTGTTATTCTTTTACTTCTCGTCAAATTGATTTTCATTGTTCAATTTTACTTTATCTCCATTATCCGCCGTGCCGACTATGAAGAAATAACAATAATAATGTATTTATAACGCTGGGTTTTCCGACCCTTTTAGACATTTTCTCCTCATATTTTTCAATTTTCAATTTTGGTTACATTAAACTTTGTGGAGAAATAATAAATTAAATGCGACGTTGGTAATCTCTTTTTTAATTTACCGACAGAGCGTGCTTAAATTTTTTTATTTATATGTTAAAGGGGTATATAGCTCCGTTGTACGGTGACGTCACAGTTATCAGTACTAATGTAACAAGAGAGTGAGAATAAATAGTAAATAATTTGACAGATTTAAAGGTCTTAAAAATATTGAAATATGCAATTATGTGCAACTTTTGTAAAAATATGCATAAGAATGCCTAAATATGCATTATATACAATGGGCACATAAACCATAAACGAAATATGACAAATTTATATCAAAATCGTGTAACACTTATGGAATAATTAGTAGTAAAGTATTTTTTTCTTTTAAATATTTTGCAGTAAAGCGATACAACGAATAGAATATATTTTGACGTCACAGGTATTTGCATTGTGCTATTGGTCAGATATATGAAAATTGCAAATCGCGCGTCTGCCGCTGCGCCCAACGCCTATTGTGGGCTAAAAATAGAACTACGAAATGTCATTTCATATTTTTGTTTGTTGGTATTTAAGATTATATTTGTTGGGCTTTTATTACTTGTTTCATAATTTTACTGTTTTATTGAGCTGCGTTGAAAATCTATTGATTAAAATTGTGTGTTGAGGTTAGGTTATATCACTATTAGCGCCACTGTTCTCAAACTTTTGTTATTATTTACTCGAATATCAAGTAAAATACTCTTAAAGTTGTCAACGGAATTTTGTCTTAGTTTATATTAAGTTTAAATGTAAATTAAGACTTATAATATGAAAATATTATTTTTATATTAAAAAATATATAATATCTACAATCATAGAAAAACGTTGATTTAGTGCCACTGGAGTAGTACCTGTGACGTCACACTAACGTCACACAAACTTTGAAAAATCATATCTCGGGTAATATATGAAATTTTCACATCGGGTTTTCACTGATCGTCATATATTCTAATAAAGTTTCATAAAAAAATTTAAAAATAATTGGTTTAACTTTAATCAATGTAATTCGTCCAGAAAATAGATTTTATTTAAAGATATGCAAAAATTAAAATATATGCACTTTGCATATAATCCGCTCTCTAGTAATAATAATAAAAATAGTTTTCCAGTGCAAGCGCATTTGGACTGTAGAGAGTACAGCAATGGCGTCAGCAGATTATCCCGAATATCGACGTCGGCGTTGTGTTCCGATTCGCTTTTGTTTAAAACCGTCGCGACATTATTTTGTTTTATGCCGGTCGACAATCTCTGTGCGAAGCCCAGCTTCCGATGCGATAACTCTCTGGATATTGCCGATACTATTTTTGTTCAAATATCTGTTGTGTAAATGTATGTGTGTGGTGTAGGTTGGGTGCATGAACGCACCAATGAAGCCAAAGTGCGGCTGTTAGATATGCAACAGCCATTGTTTTGCTGAAAAGTTTTATTTTGTTCTACATGGTTTCACAAATAACGCAGCAAATACTAAACCGTATTTAATTCAAGAAAGTATAATAGATTGTTACAGGCAATGAAATATTATAATACTGAAACGCGAACTAACGTTCAAAATGCAACCCAAGAGAGTAAAGTTCGCTTAGAAAGTTCATAAGGAAATATGAAAAAATTAACAATCAATGATTTTTAAATAAGATGTTTAATATACTGTAACGTTCGTGGGTTTTAAAACGTTTAAACGAAAAGAAATATTAATAATAACAAATAATTATAATAAACACTACTATAAATAAACACTATTATTTATAATAACTAGCCGAGCGATATTTATTTAAGACGATATATTTATTTTCAGACCGCGCGATATATGTTCACAAGTTCTTCTTAGTAACTCGGGAGTCAACTGACTGACTGACTGAGTCTCACTGACTGACTTGTCCCGGTGATTCGCTCTTTTATATACCACGTTCCTTGTTTCTAGAAGCGTCTGGAACAATCTCTATTGTGGAGCAAACGACTTGTCCGAACCCGCTAGCGTTGCGTCATTCACTCGGCGGCGCGTCCGTTACAATACAAATTAAATACGCATTAATAAAAATGAGTTCAGTTAACTATAGGTACGTATGTGAATATAAAAGAATTTTCAAATAATTGAACAATACATTGCATACTACTAGAGATTAATCTATTGGCTTGCAAACACTGTAATTAGGTAACGCAATATTCTTATGTTTACAATTTATATCTGCCATTAAAAGTCAGTGTTTGCGTATTATGTGTTCAATAATAACATCGGCAAATTTATAACGCCCTAGGACGTTATCTGGTTTATAACGTAACGGTCGGACATTAAAATAAATTATACATGCATGATATTAGACAGATAAAACATCATAAACATACTGTAGACTGTAGTAGCGGCTATTTTTTGCAATAGTAAACTGAAACACGTTTACTGAAATATTGGGATCAGGAAATATTTGAAGTGTAACTATTTTAATTCTAATACTGTGTTGTTACATAGCAACTGCTCAACGAACGTATAGCAACCGTTCCATGAACAAATTTTAGACAAAGAAGGGTGGCCTTACAACATCTATTCTGTATCAGGCTTGTTTTCACTTTCACAAAAGCCTAGAATTTAGCGTTCCAGTATTACTATATTTCAGTGCATGTACGAAATATTAATTAAAACTAAATAAATAAAGCAACTTGATATGGAATAGAATGAAATTTTTTTCCAAAACTTCTTTATCCTATTACAAGACAAAATACTGTCGAAGGGAAATCTGAGCCGTGACAGCATGAGAAATGTCATCTGATCTCTTCAAAATCCACAATAAGCCGTAACAAGGAAAGACGAACCACGCACATGTCAAAACAAAACAACCAATAACATATCCGCGCAACCACCAAAAAAATAATTGAATCGGATTAAAACATTGCCTGTTCTACCGCTATTATGTAACAAAACAATGAAAATCGGGTGATTTATACAGACAGCCGTTATTTTTGCATACTGATTTGTGATGAATACAAAAAATTAATTAGTCTGGCTGGTAGGAAGGAACATTGTTCTGCTTGCAGAGATTTATATTTCAAACTGTCGGAATCAGGGACAGAATCAATAATACTCCTAATTATTTCATTATTCACGTATGTTCGCTGCCATATTATATCAAATTATTGTGTTATGCAAATTTGAGAAGAAATTTTTATTTTTAAATAATTCTGCATTTTGCTTTACATTTTGTTATTTATTTTCGATTAATTGGACGAATATAATTTTATTTCTTATTTTAACGTCATTATAAACGTTATTTTTAATTTTTTTTATTTATATAGGTTTTTCTGTTGAATATAGTAAATTTACATTCTATGAATATTTCTAAATTGCACTCTTTCTAAAGTTGTGATAGATTTGATTTAAAATTCCTTACTGGCCTAGCAACATGTTCACATGTTGTTATTAACCTCTTTTAATGAATTTGTTTTTACTATCGCTTGCGACTTGCTTCATAATACCTGAAGAGGTAAATAATGATTTATAATTGACCTGGAAAATGTCACTTTTTAGTACGAAGCATTTTAGCGTTTTAAAAATGCAAGTATTTCGAAATGTATATATTCCCATTTAACGAAAGAGTTGATTTTAACATACAAAATGTTACCCACTAAGAGCAAACTTAGACTTAGACACTATTCTTTAAAACATTTTGTGCCGCTTCTATAAATTTCCGGAGGAGTAGAATTTTCTGTATCAGTTTTTTCAAACATTACTAAAACAAAGAATTCTATTTATGCCTGATAAGTTTTTGATATCTATGTCAAAATATTTATGTTATTATTAATATAAGATTCGTTTAATATTATTTGAGCCCTAGCAGTGAAAAAAGTAATAAGAACCACAGTTGGAAAGATCATTATTATTGACCAGGGTCTTGAGCGCTCAGGTGTTTGGTCAATAAGTGCTCAGAAAAAAAAAAAATAGGACCAGTATACCATTGGTGCAATTCTAAGCATAATCGTAAGGCTCGTAAGGTGTTCTCGTAAGACTTGTAACAGTTTACGAATCAAAGAGCAATTCTGTGCAAAACTATTGCTTACGATCACTCGTAAATATCTTACGATTTCTCGAAAACTTTACGTTGAGAGGGTAACTGGACGTAACATTACGGTTTTGATTTTTCTCTCTAATCATTGCTCAATTTTGTCAATAAAATGAATGAAAATATAAATATTTGGAATATTGCTCTCCTTCTTGTTGAATATAACAGGTAATGCATAACAAAAATATGTTAATTATACGTCAAGAAAAATTACCTTATTACATATTTTAGAAATTACTTGCGTCTCTTGCGCAGATACAGATATAAAAGATTTGGTAAACCCATTTGACATTACTATTGCAAATTTCAAGGATCAATAATGGACAATCAATTTTATTTGTAATATAGAACCATTTTATAATCCATCAAATTCAAGAATTCCATTGCATATTATAGTATTCCATTTATATTTAAATATATCGGGTGATTAAATAAAAATGGCATCAAATACTGCCAAGACAAATTTTTCGTATGTCATAATTGACAATGACACATGTCACCGATTGTTCATGGATGATTGTAGACGATGGGGATGTAAATGAAGATCTTGTTTCATAATACGCAGACAAGACTATTTTTCTTAAAATTTGTAATGAAAACTCATCACATGGTTGTATTTGATAAGTAAATAAATAAAAAAAAAACAACTGTCATATTCAATATTCAGATACTGTATTAGCAATGAAGTTAGACACTGACCGTAAAATATGACGTCAATCGTAAAGTTAAATCTGTAACGTTCGTCGATACAGTTTTCTGCATTGAATTGCATTTATCGTAAATCTGTAACTTGACTTGTTACGATTGTCTCGTACACTACGGTTTTACGGTTTTACGATTAAATATAAAAATTGCTTAGAATTGCACCACATATATGATTATTGAATTAACAGCATAGAAATCATTACACAAATTGAATCAATTATTCATGCAATACTTTTTTTATTCAAGTTTTGATATAGTAATTAACGTATCAAAAGCGTCATAAGGACAATAATGCAAGAGGTCAACGTTTAAAAAAAAAATATAAATGATTTTTATCGATTTTTATCCTATCATTGCGTTTTGTTACAAAGACCAATCATCTACTTGCTTGCAAAACACTGTAACTAGGTAACGAGATATTATTATTTATTTATAATACCGATTTGTTTATTTCAATATTTCGATCTGTCAAAAGAAATCACGCCCTAGGGCGTTATTTGGTATATAATTGCCCGATTAGCCAGTTATGATATCAATAACGTTACGGTTGGACATTAAAGATATTAGGTGCGAAAACGACACTAAACAATGGCCCATTTTTAATTTGTAACAGAATTTGAGGAATTTCTCATTTTCATGGCAAACGTAGTACATTTTTCTGTTATTGTGACGGTCCTCCATGTAGAACCTGTAACTATATCAGGTTTATCATTTAAAAACAAAAAAAATGCAATATATTTCCTGTTTATTTACTGTTTTGTTTTTCCTATAAGAATTTCTAGTTTTCTTACCAGTGAGTTGCTGATTCAAATGAAAGCTTTGTTTCTCAGGAATGTATAAAGTAATTTTAAAATACTAAATGTGTAGGAATTATAGGCATCTACAGCAACTAGAATGTGTTTATGCATTATAGACAGTGCAGCGGCCTATTTGCAAGCGCATGTAATCGCATTTGGTTTTGCAACAAAACGTCGGATAAAATGTGTTGAGCTTGCACAGTTTACTTTGACGTTCATTGCAGCCATTTCATGGGCTTTCATTGCTGCCTGCGATTGCTGTTTTACAATAGGCAAGGTTAATATTTGCTGAATTTATTGCCTGAACATTACAGTTTAGGTTTTTCAATGCACGCACGGACTGTTTAAATGCGCTACTTAATTAGATATTCACGATTTAATCATGGAAATTGTGATAATTATGATAATGTTTACAGCTGGAATTTGTTGCAGATAATTTGTGGCTCAGGTTTAATATCTCTGCAGAGAATACCGCAGCATTTAACTTATTAAAAAACATATTTAAAACAGTACAACGCAATGTTAATTAAGTTGGAAAAATCATAATAAAATTTACAAACAACAGTACTGTAATCATGTAAGGTAAAACATAAACATATAAATTTAAATGTCACTACAATAGCTCGATTTCGATGCGGTAAAGAAGAAAGAATATGTACTGGTTGTAAGCAGAAGAAAAGGGGTGTACATTATGTGGTAGAGTAATCTTTAGAAGATTTAAAACTGTATTACAGAGAGACTAAATGACCAAGGCACAGGAGAATACTCGATGGACGAAATAAAAAAAAAAAAGTTAACTTATACAGGATGGTGACTGACTTACATATTATATGCTTCCCTAGAGAAAAATGTTTGAAATAAACGATTTAGGATCTGTACCTGAATCAGAGAACAAATTTCATTTCACTGCTACAATAAAGGCTAAAGAGACATTCAAAAATATTTAAAAATCAGTTTTTATATTTTGTTTCTATAACAAAGCTGTTACGACATCCAAAGGAGTTTCGTAACAGCTCAATCGAGTGTTATAATAGAGCAGTACAATTTATATTTTCAACTCTACTGAAATGACATATGTCAAAAAATATCTAATGTCACACTTCCCTAAATAAATAAATACAGATTGTAAAAATGTTATTTTTGTACAATTTTGAATTTAAATCAGAAGTTAAGATTAACAAGAAGAAGAAGAGATAGTAAAGGTAAGGTGTTGAATTTTCAAACGTCACCACCCTGTATAATATAAAAACCATATTTATAATATGTAATATTTCTGTAGTTAAATTAACTAACTAGCATAAACACAAAAATTGATTAAATTCAACCTATATTCACAAGCAGTAAAAGAGTCCTGGAAGAAATTTTTGGTCGATTATTTTTGTAGCTACGATAATCTTTTCCTTCATAACAATATCCATTATACAAACTAAATTGATAACAAGGGATTGCTGTACAAGCAAAATTTCCTATAAAACGGTCATTTGAGACCAGTGAGATGCTTTTCCAATAACGATTGTTGAAAATTCAAGTTATAATTGAATTAACTTCCCCCGTTGAGTATATTTGAGTTGAAGTTTAACAACTCGACAGGCTGGTCGACTAAACATTTCCGCAAGAATAAAGACAGTTTTACACAAAATTCCATGTAGATTCGTAAATATATCTAGTAGTAGCAGTTGTACCACGGCTTCCCGGGTTTAATTATAATATGTTTCTCATTGTCAGGTGTGAGGTAATTACAATAAATACAAGAAAGAAATATTACTCATAACGTACAGAAAAGATTTTAAAAAATAGCTAGGAGATTTGCTGTTATTTTAATAAATAAATATAATAAATAATAAATATATCATCACGCCTTTTACCCATTGCGGGCGTGGCACTCTGCTTACGCAGATCTCGGTAAGTGATATATTTTGGCGTATGAAATGCGGTTAACAGCCGTCAAGTCATAGCCCCCAAAGTTGTTAGTGGAGGGGGAACCACAGGGGTAAATTTAAATTGGCAACTGTCGGAAGTGGGATTCGAACTGAGGATCTCGCGATCCACAGTCCGATACGTTGCCACTGAGCTATTTACCCCGTAGTTATTTTTATTAGAAATGTAATTAAAGAAATATTTTTAATTAATGAAACTTATTTTAAACTTATTCCTTAAACTGTAATCATGTCTACATATTCTTTGTTACTGAAAGTATTAACCATTTTCCACTTGACACTTGACGTTTAAGGAATTGACATTTAAATGAATTTCGACAGTGATTTGTTTTTTAGTTGTGCTTTTGTTTTAAAGTGGCTCTCAACCATATGGACTGCAATACATATTGGTGTAAAAGTATAAATTTACTTTAGTATTGTTACTTATTTCTTTCCTATTTTTTTTTTGCATCGGACAATTGAGATTCCTTTTCATTAGGATGTACTATTTCCTTATTCTGTTCATGATTAACAAAGTCTGCGCGAACATTGACCATTGTTTTCCATCCAGGAAAGAAATCTATGAGCGGTGGTGTGAAATAGGCTCGCGTGTCGCTCAGTAATTTCAATGAATCCGAATTCGATTCTGTTGAAATTATCATTCCGTTAGACGTTTAGCGTTTGTCTCACGTCAACAATATTAATACGCACAGGGAATATTTTATAAAGTTGGCAGTTTCCTACTATAGCGAAATTAAAGGCATTGCTCTTTTCAAGCTTCTCATTGGCCGATAAATCCCAATAAAATATAACTGAAAATTCTAAAGTGACGTCTCTCATTTCAGCTTTTCAGTGTGCAGACAGTTCATCGGCTAATGCGACTGTTGTGTTGTTGCCATGGTGATATGCGAACCTAAGTGAATAGCTTCGTACAACACAAAGGGAAAACATGCAAATGCATGTATTTCATTTGAGAAAAAATCCTTCAAGGAAAGCATTAAATTTTACACAAAGATTATTTTGCTCCATGTGCTCGTATATAAATGATATACATTTGTGTAATAGAAAAGTTCTGTTCAACCTAAAACCAAATTCTACTTTTCACATTTAAGTAAACCTAATTAAAATACCTTAAAAACAAAAAATAACTGGAGCAAGAAAATACGCGCTTGAATATATTTAAATAATCTTCCGAAATTTTAACCTGCAAAGAAGCGGAAGAATGTAATCTTTTAAAATGTTACGTTTCTAGCCCGAAAACATTTATTAAAATGTGTTATTTTCTCATGAAGGCGTCATGAATTTTAATGTGAATATAATTTTGATGTTTACGCACCAGAATTTGAACACTTTATTTTGATTAATGGACATGAAGTACAAATATACAATTTATAAAAAGTAAACATTTCTTTTATTTTAAATTATTTCAGTAAGAATATGAACTTTATCTTACATATCTGAAATTTACATTATTGTTCTTCAGAGACTTTTTATTACTAAATTATAAGTTTCCAAATATTTAAAAAAAAAATCAATAAGTAGAAAATATTGTAAACTAGTACGTGTTAATTTAACTAATTAAAATTACGTAAAACGCGTTTAGAGCTATTAAAAACAAATTTCGGTAAATACAATGAAATGTGATTACCATCGGGGGCCACCGAAGATGTTATTTAAAGGGGTAAAGTTAAAATGGCAACTGTCGCCTCTGAGATGCGTTACCACGGAGTTATTTACTCCATAAGAAAAAAATTATTAAAAAAGAAAAGTGATTTACTTAACATGCAAGATATACTGTGACTTGATATTTGACAGATATAACTAACTGACGCTGACACTGACATACTATACTCTCTTTCTGATACACTTTGTCCGCGATGTGATACTCGGTACGTCTCTACGATTCTCAAACAGTCCTGATGAAGAAGTTAATATACAGTTATACTTACAAATTAAGAGTTATTTATTAAAAAAGAAAGTTAAATAGTATTTTTTTCATGCTAGCATCATTATAAATTACTTCAACATTGTATACTTATGACAATGGATTAATTTAATAATTTCTAACGAAGACCATTGTTTTGAGGGGTAAATAGCTCCGTGGTAACGTGTCGGACTGTGGATCGTGAGATCCTCAGTTCGAATCCCACAAATTTAAATTTACCCCTGTGGTTCCCCCTCCACTAACATCTTTGGGGGCTATGACTTGACGGCTGGTAACCGCATTTCATACGTAAATATATATCACTTACCGAGATCTGCGTAAGCAGAGTGCCATACTCTTAATGGGTAAAAGGCGTAATGATATATTTTTATATATTTTATACCATTGTTTTAGAATCAACGATATGACATTATTTTGATGTTTGAGTTTGACAGTTTGAGCTCGAGATGGTTCGAGATAACTATAATATTCTCTTGTAGTTTACGATATTGTAAAAATCTTCTTATTATTTCTTTTTGAACGTTTTATTATTATTATTACTATTTAATATGAAACCGTAGCTTCGTTCAAAATACAGCCTAAAATTAATACTGAAATCCCAGATTGAAGTTTGACTTTTCTGTTCGAGAAGTGATCATCTATATTTTTTCTTTTCAAGTAGTGGAAAAGAGATGGACATATTAGATAAACATGAAATTAACCAACGATTGAACAAGACTGTACGTGACAAAGACTACACATACAACTTTTAGTTTTTTATTCGGAAACTAATGACGTACAGGTCATCAAATCGCGGATAAAGTACGCACCACTGAAATAATTCTATAACAAAGTATTTATGATAAATTCAAATGCTGTAAGTTAAACAGTAGCTTGTCTTCTTGTTTGCAGCAAAGTAAAATATTTATAAAAGTTTATTAGTTCCGGAGAATAAAATTCCCGTGTACAGAATGTGTATCAAGCAAACATTTGGTTGCAAATCACCGTCAGAAAATTTAGTGACCCTGGCCCCGATAACAAAACAGACTGTCAAATAATAAAGACGGATGAGTCGGATATGTCGGACAGGACAACGGCATGGCGGCAGAGGGCGTCTCGCCCGGTGTCGTCTTACTGGAAATGCAATCAAGTTCGGGCGGATATCCTGGACATCTCGGGCACGTATACCGATGGGTCCCGCAGGAATCGGCCTGCAGTGCCCCGCCAACTTAAGTCAAGTGCTCGGACAAGTTGTCGCTTGCTATCGCAAATACTTGGCCACGCCTCGGGTTATAGCGACACCAGCGCCGCCAGCGCTGCGCTGCCCAAACCTCTAATCAGCATTGTTAATTAAATACACGGAAACTTTGTCTTCTAATTATTAAACATTCTGTTGTTCTGGTGATGTATAGGTACACGCTGTAGGGTACGCAGAGTTCGGATTTCCAATTGGTTTGTTAACGATTAATGATATTCACAAAACCGTGCACGTGGGCATTTTCACAAGAGTATCGATTTACTTAATAGTTGCAATTTACTATTATTTACCATGCACAAATGTATTTGTTTAATCATGCTTCATTGATTCATTTCCGGGATATTTCATCTACCTTCCCATAGATTTTTAGGTATGGTATTTGATTTTTGAAAAAGTTTTTTTATGTTTTTGTTTTATTAAATCAGGAATATCTCTAAAATTAATTACAAAAGTATGGTTAGCCGTACTACAAATTAAAAACTTATTCCTCGACATAAATGTGTAGATGGTTCAAATTAAAAGCGGAAATAAGATGGTCCCGAGTTCAAATTCCGGGATTTTCTCAACAAAAGATTACTGTTATTTGCTTTTCGGTTCATTGAGTTTATTTATAATTAACGAAGGATTACTATATTTAATATAGACTTTAGATGAAATAGATAATAGTAGGCAATACTATGTATGAAATTTAATATGGAAAGCAGAATGCCATGGGTGTAAAAAGGGGAACTTTTCGTAAAAAACATTTCTTGAAAATACAAATCACGAAAATACATTTCTCGAATATACAAATGTCGAAAATTAAATTGAGAGTTTGTACATTTATTAAAAATACAAATGTCAAAATATTACAAATGACAAACCTCGAAAATACATTTGTTGAATCGTTTAGATATTACAAACCTCGAAATTATATTTCTCGAATAATACAAATGTCGAATGTTACAAACCTCGAAAATACATTTGTCGAAGCGAACAATATCAAATGTCGTATTGTAATCATTGCGCACTAGATGGAATTACGACATTTGGTATTCGCGCGAAAAAACCATACCCAAAATGGGTAAATAGTGTGATAATACATTTAATATGAAATGAGAACGTTATAGGGGATACATATTCGTATAATTCCAATCTTTAATCTGCCCCGAAATTAATACAAGTATTACTTTTAATAATACACATTGTAGGTTGTAATTAAATAACACATTACCTTAAACATTTTGATTGAAATGGTCATTTGAAAAATTGAAACAACGTAATCACGTACCTGCAACAAAAGAAACAAATGTTAAGTTAAATAATATTATGAGTAACACATATACACAAAAAATAAAAATGCCTTTTTCAAATATGCTACACTCTTTGTTTTCGCTGAAAATATGATGATAACGAATGATCTTTTTTATTTATACAAACATTATTCTTTCAAAATATCGACAGAAAAATGTGGCAGTCTCGAAAAACCCCAATTTTAATAAAGAATAATGTCGGCAGGGAGATCTGTGTCAAAATGGGAAATAGCCACGCGAAAGAGAAAGGTACATTTGTGTGTAACGTTCTCTACTTCACACACACACACACACACACCTTCGCCACTGCCGCCAGCTAGAAGCACGGCAACGCAATATTCCATTCTGTGTGTGTGTGAGTGTATGGAAATGTATAATCATTTTTCAGCCGAATGAATAATGCATGTTGTCACATTTTGCCGTATTTCTTGTGGGCGCTGCTGCATGATAGGTTAGGAAATGACGTTTCGGCTCACGTGACCGAATATAAATATAAATATATAAACGTGCTAAATATGGGCGGGGTAAGGGGGGAACAATGGAAAGACGCTTAAGGAAATTGGGATCGATACAATATACGCCAAAGCGAACCTCATTTTTATCAAGGCGCTACACATTTTTTTTCTTACAATACTAATCTATGCAAGCGTTTCCCAACCTTTTAAACGCAGAAGTATTCTGAAAAATATCGCAATTTCTTTCGAATATCTTAATATGTTTCCACAGACCAGAGATTGGGAACCGCTGGTGTATACACTGCCTTTCATATTTTTTGTGCAGCAGAAAAAAATCTGGTGTCTCTAGAATCGATTGTACCCTTCTTCACTTGTCACTTAAATATTAATATAGAAAAAAGAAAAATTATTCAAGTAACCTTTATATTGTTAAAAGCGTCCAGCCCCCATTATTACAATTGCTATAAATAAGAAATGTTAACCATTTTTTGTACAAGAATATGGATCATTACTGAACTAAACCTATGACATTTCAGTAGTAAATCTAAATATAGTTTCAATGCTATATTTTGTATTGAGTTCTTACATGTTTTGGACGTTGTATATTTCAGAGGAAATAAATATATTGGCAAAGTGAATTTTACGAATTATTGTAATAATTTTGAAATATAAGAATTATTCAGTAATTATTATTATTCCTATTTTATACGATGCAATTTATTGGTCAATAAATTGGCCAAGTTTACTTGCAATTAATTGTTGTGTGTAATACGACACTTTGTGTCAATTCTATCTTGGCCAATAAAGTGGTCAATTTATTGACGCATTAGAACATTTTCTTTTTCGGCAATATTTTGGGGAATTCTAGACGATTCTAGTCATTGCCAATCAGTCAAATTTTGTGCTTAGGCGAGTTGTCCTTATTGTGTGTATAACTTGAACCAAAAATACATGTTGGTACTACTGAAATTATCACAACGAATTGACGGAAAACTTGATGTGTGTAAAACTTACGACAATATTTTGGTTCCTGGCAAGTTATTGACAGGAAAACTTGGCCAATTTATTGACCAATAAATTGCGTCGTTTAAAACTTACATTAAAAATTACTTTGTACAATATTTGATACCATTAATTTTATTGCTTTGCTAATTTTAATTAGTATTGATTAGGTGGAAGTAGGTGCTGCTTACTTGAACTTCGTTATTGACTTATTATGAATAAAGTATACATATATTAATATTAAAATAGCTTAAGTAAAATAATTAAATTCAAGAACGCTTCGAAATATCAAGAAATTATGATTACATATAGCGAAAAGTGAATATTGGTCAATACATGCGAGACTTTTATACCTCCCGCCAAATCCTGTAAGGAAGGTATAGAAAATTCGGTGGTGAGTTTTCAGTGGATGAGCACGTTTTAGGGTCCCTAGAATATGATTTTAATAGTTTCTCGATGATATCTGTGTATGTGTCTGCCTGTCGGTATGTCTGTCAGTCTGTGTGGATCTCTGGAGTTACGGTTTCTCAAAGTACTAAACTGAAAATTTTCATATTTTGTATATATCAATTGTATCCCCTTTGGAAGCGGTTGAAAAATGTAATTTTTTGACATAAGAAATCAATGACGGGAGGTATTGTTGTGCCCTCAACAATTTTTTTACGATTGTCCGTAAACTTTAGTTTAGAAAACAGTGTTGGATAAGATCCGGCGATGATATTCTTGAATCTTATTGGTCGAGACCACAGGAGAACATTGAAAAGACTCGCGTCTCATTTCCGTATTCTCTTTCAAGTGTTAATAACCTGAAAATAGTTAAATCACGTGTTTCTTTTTTATTTTTAAAAAATTTGAAATTTGTATACGTTTTTAAGTAAGTTTTAAGAAAATTTATGATAAAAATAAGTAATAATAAGTCGAAAATGAAACTTGTACAAAATTTAAACAAAACAATGAAATATAATCTAGCATTATATTTCATTATTTAAGTGAGTACTGAATTGATTGATTTATAGGTTTTACTTGTTTGGAGTACAGTGGAATGGGGTCTTTCATCATTTTTTTTTTATATTTTTTTATGAAACTTTATCTATATTGAAGACTATCTACGCTTTTAAAAAGTCTTAATTGTTATTCATTAAGCCACAATGATTTTTTAAAAATGTTGTGACGTCATAGTAGAGATCTAAAACAGTAGATATTTAAATAATTTTTGTTACTTAAATGTTCTATTTTATTGTAATAATAATAATAATAAAATAATTAAAAAAATATATGACTACAATTACTTACAATCTGTACTGTTTTAGATCCAGCAACACCTCTACTATGACGTCACAACATTTTTTAAAAAATCATTGTGGCTTAATGAATAACAATTAAGACTTTTTAAAAGTGTTGATAGCCTTCAGTATAGATAAAGTTTCATAAAAAAAAAAAATAAAAAAAAAATGGTGAAAGACCCCATTATGGAAGAGAAGAAAATAGTGGATATTTTAAAATGGCACTTTGTTGTGGTCTGTGGTGTATGACATCCATTCAGTTGGAGTTCGAATCTACCGGTCGACCGCGGTTTTAGATATTTAATGACATTCGTATGTTACAAACTAATCACTTGTTATCCTTTAAAGTAGAAGAACAAGAATATCCTTTGATGCCGGTTTGGTTACACTGGTAACCAAACGTTAACGAATTGATTACAAATCAAGTACCACGGTACTCCAGACCCTGGTTCGCTTAGGACTGTCGTGCTGTAGATGAGAATATTTATAGTTGCAGCAAGATTTATTTTGCTATGGTAATATTTATTTAGTGTCTAATTAAAATACAATTAAAAATACATTCTTGCTGGTAGAGATAAAACAGTTCGTGAAAATCTTGGTGTGTGCGAAAATGCAAATGCAATTAAAATTACTGTAATTTCAGCACGAAAATACAACCAGTCCAACAGTGGTTCCAAATATGCTTAATTCATTCTGCTGTATAACCAACTAGTAATTTAAGTTGCGTTTTAAATTGTCCTTAATAAGAATGAAGGTATTTTTAAACTAAATGAAGCAGTCACGAAAATAAAATGTATTTTATGTGACAGGTGGCGTTTTACGTCTAGGTGTGAAAGTCTCTTTATTTAATGAAAGGTGGGAAAATAGCAAAGCGATAATTTCTCGTGTCACATATCACTGACGCCCTTCACACTCAAAGCAACGATACTTCTCATTTGAGCGGCGCTGCTGTTTCTACGTATTCAGCAGTCAAGTACATTTGTAGTCATATTTCGTTCAGCATTGAGCGCCGTAAAAAATCGTACAGCTGTAAAGCATGGTGTAAACCCCAGTTTACAACAAAGACATAAGAAGAACACAGGCGCGTAAGAGGGTTGTACAAGCTTCTGGAGAGTCTATTACAAGAACAAAGGGCTTGTGTAATTTCTATGCACCCCTGTGCTCTCTTCGTTTCTCGGCGCTGCTTCTTACGAACGGTGCGGGCTAGATTTGTTCTGTGCGTTTTTCACCCAAGGCCAAACGAAAAGTACATAAATTCACACGCTAAACTATTACTGGAAATTGGTCATTGCATATCTCTACCAATGCTGTGTGATATGAAAGCTCGTTAACCAATCATAGGTGTCCGCAACTGTGTGATATGATTTTATCACACACTGCGACAACTGAGCGAACTAACCTAAAAATCTGAATTTAAAAGGTTGCCGGTTGCAGATAATTTTTGGTGAATTCTGATAGCAATGATGTTGATAATATTTTTATGTAAATTTTATATTTTTTTTTACTAAATTGTGTTCGTCGGAAAAGTGTCGTATACAACACGTGCTGAAAGGGTATTTTAGCACTAGTTCCACTTCTATCATTTAGTGACTAGTTGTTTCTCACTGTTAACAACGTTGCTGCTAATGGCGACCACGCAACTGACAGAACAGTGAACAACTGTTTGTGTTTTTCAGTGAATTCTGTGAGGAGTGTGGTGGTAGAAAAAGTATAGTACATAATTCGAGTTGTAAAGAAATTACGCACTAACCGGTACGTGGCTCGTGCGTAAGTTTTTCCACTTTGTATGTAATTTTCCCCTTACAATTCTCGTAACGTAAGAATGTAACATACTATTAAACAAGTCTTACTTAATATGATATTCTGCACATCACGTAGCACATTGCAATTACAATATGTATGTATTTTCGGAACTAGAACCACATGGGTTATATTTCTAGGATGAACGATGTATTGAGATTAAATTTCCATGTATTGCCAATTTTTTCGTTACGTAGATGCCATGTGTGTTGCCCACCCGGTGCAAGCCCTTGTTAGAACCACTAGGCGGTGCCCAATAGCTTTGTGGTTGCGGGAGTGAGTACCGATCCAAATCAAGCCGTGAAAATTTTTTTTCAGACTTGACCGGGATTCGAACTTAAGATCTCTGTTTTGAGAGCACTCTTACCACTGCGTTATTACAATTAAATACAATTTGAAGCTCAAATATATATACTCAAAAACCCGTCTACCATAAGTTAGGGGTGAAAAAAGTATTTTAATCGTGCACAAATTTCGCAAATTATTTCATATTCATTCCGTAGTGTATCTTTCCTCTCTTTTTTTTTAATTTGGTAAAGCGTTCGCAACCGCTGAGATTATATGCCGCCCCGGTTTCTCGTTATCGGTGGTGTGACAACGACACGCAGTGTTCGCTGGTATGAGATTTCGAGAAAACGGTCACCCATCCAACTACTGACCCCGGATACTGTTGCTTAACTTGCGTTAATATACCTCTTCTTCATACTCTTGTTGATGACGATATCCCAGATGTCTTTTGGTCTAAAACGATTCCTCTTTTCCTTCACGTTTATCATCTAAATTTACCACCACTAATTGTCTTCTTCCTATGAAGTCTACTATGGATTTGCATTGCAGTTGTTTCCTTATTATTTTGTTTTTTATTCCGTCCAATATTGTTACTCCTTGTATTTTGCTTTACATTCATTGAAACAGTACCCATGACTCTCAACCGTAATTCAAATAAAAATGAAAGAACTTGCGATGAAATAACTTGGGTTCAGATGACAGTTACCTCGTTAACCAATTAACATATCTAAATGTCTTTCTCGCAGTGGAACAGTACAGTCTTACGTACTTGAGGAAAGTGCGCATACAATTCCCCGCGCGGGACAAATTCGCACGGGACACAAGAACCTCCGCCGAAGCAAACCATTAAGAACAGTATCCACGTCGGCCAATTTGCGCGCGCGGCGCTGCGATCGCGAGAACTCATCCCCCGGCGAGAGCCGCTCTCGTCAAATTGAATAATTTACATAAAACGCACGTGGCGGACATCTCACCCTGCGACGTCGCTTGACATTTGCACCGACACGAAGATGTGCTTAAAATTCAGCATTTTGTAGTCTTCACTTTGCACCGTGTTACTTCATCAGCAGGTGGAGGGCTGTGTTAAATATAGATAGGGTTGCGAGCTAAAATAATGGCGCAGAGGAAACTACTAGTTATTAAACGCTACTAAAAAACGCATATTGTATTTCTAACAATGTCCGATAGAACATTAGTTACATGAATAATTTTGAATGATTCAAATTTTCTATGACTTTATAATTTTTTTATAACAGTCAGGTCGTCTCATCAAACATTATTTAACTTCTTCATACACAATAAAATAAAATAACCAGGTACTCAATTTCTACACCAATTAAAAGTTAATAAAATTGCAAAGTAATCACACAAGAAAAAATCCAGATCAAGTACTAGGATAACGTATTGCTTATCATAACGAATATAGACCTGTTGAAACCTGTCAGAGGGAAGTCACGCCCGCTCAATACGCGGTAGTTTTTCGAAGGCTCCTGGAATATTCGAGAGGCCGCCATATAGGAATATATAAGTGGCTGCCAGGTTAACGGCGAGCAGTCTTCTATACACAGTCAGTCAGTTTAGTCTAAACCGTCAGTGAATGTGAATAAATATTGCACCTGATAAGACTCAGTAGAAATAAAAAATCGGTAGAAATGAATGTAATTATTCGTGTTTTAGTGGAAATAAATTCGTCAGGAAAACAAGTGAACAAGATGAACAAGTAAATAGAAACAGTAATTAAATATCAACATATTATGATTTAAAAAACCGGCCATCTGTTATTTACTGTATTCTATATTAATATAGATTTATCTAGTTTCTCTTATGAGTCTGCGCCATTGGTAGGTACATTTAGATCTTGCTACAATTTTTGTTTCTTCAAAACTTCAAAACATGTATTTCCGTAAAAATTCCTATATTTTCTTATAATTTGTATAAGAATGAATTTGTATATTTGATTAGCACGTTTTTGACGGATGGACATATTGATTGGGAGATTGCGAGGTGCAAGGTATTGGATACTCTGGATATTTGACAGGAGACTGATTGTGTTCGGTATGGTATACGGGAAGTATGAGATTGATACGAATATTGGTCAGAGAGTGGGAGTGAATCATTTAAGGTGGTTTGGTCATTTTGAGCACATCTCGAATGAAAGGTTGGTGAAACTGACATATGCGGGTGAGATTGAAGGTGAACGATTGCGTGGGCGTCCGAGGAATAATGGTTAGGTATGATTGATGGTTTGTGTGTGAACGAATGATTCCAAGTCTGAAGAATAGACGAGTAAGTATGAATCGTACTGTGAATGTGGACGAGGCACAAGTTGTATACCAGGATAGAGTGGAATGTGGCATATTCCTATGTACGAGTGAGTATGGAGGTACCTATGCATGTAAGATTTGAAAATGAAACCAAAAAATTTTATATTTTAATTAAATTTAAAACTTTTGAATATGTTATTTCAAATAACAGTTATTTAAAGATTCCAACAATTGCCAACAAATATCATTTTCGATTAAAATTTTAGAGGTTAAGTTACAAGGGTAATACAGGCATAACATGTAATATGTCGATATCTGCTGCCATGATGATATAAATATTTATAGTCCATAATAAAATGATATTTTATTTTGTTCGCATCATATAAAGTGTAACTTTTAAACTGGGGCTTATGGAGTGCTATTAAACTGTGTTGAATTAGTGGTAAAACGCTATGTAATTTACGTAAGTACCAACAACGAAAAATAAAAATCTAGCTAATCTCTGAACTGTATTTTGATGACTCTCTCAACTCTGCATAGTTCAACTTCAGCATACTAATTTAAAAGCAGGAGTAATCTTTTGCCAATATTCATAACCGTTTTAGATCGAATCTCGGATTACACGCATGATAAAGTTTGGAAATTGTCGCTTGTGTTTGCGTACGAGTCGCGCTCGCTCGCGATACCGGCCAATTGCCGCGGAACATGCCACGAACAAAACGTTCCGCTCTCGTTATGTTTTACTGCTGGCCAAATATGTTATTAACAAACGTACACTGTGTTATCGGCGCATCTTAATGGCGTTAAGTACACTCGGTAAATTTTATTTTGACGTTGGAAATAACTGACATTGTTGAGCCCTTTGTCCTACTGCGCAGCTTGATTCATGTTGCTGTTTGTTATTTGAATTTTTTATATAAATCAAATTGGATTTGTTATGTTGCTCTTTGCAGCATTTTATACTGTTTCAATTTAGTTCTTGTCACTCCTGCCACGGTTTGCTTTGTAATTTAAAAAAATGAATTAATAACGAAACAAAAAGAATATTCTCTAAGATTATTGACAACTTTATTAACTCGTGATATGTACTACGAGCATGCATT
This sequence comes from Poecilus cupreus, assembly GCA_963942605.1. Taxonomy (NCBI): domain Eukaryota; kingdom Metazoa; phylum Arthropoda; class Insecta; order Coleoptera; family Carabidae; genus Poecilus; species Poecilus cupreus. The sequence continues at coordinate 5,860,497 of OZ012714.1, read as the reverse complement.
TGAAGCACAGAAAAAAGTGGATTGATAAAATAGCAATATTTATCTCACGTATAGTGACAGCAATTAAGATATTTACAATAACAATATTTTTATTTATATTAGTAATGTGATATTATTTTCGATTGCTGCTTCATCAATCTAAATATTTATATTTTTTTAATAACCTAATATTGTTGCAGTATATATACAATCAAAACGATACATTTAAGAATACATTTCGGGTCATTGGAAAAAAAAAACAAAATTAATATTCTAATAATATAGTATAATTTATATTACACTTTCTTGTAAATCAAAATGTGTATATAAAAATGCTAACACAATTATTGATATTATTATTGATTTTTATTTATTTGCGGAACTCCAATGGGTCCCTCGAAATTATGAAATGGGTCACTTTGGTGACCCGCGCGTCATAGGTTTCCGACGCCTGATCTAGATCATGTTATCTTAAATATGCTATATTGTTAAGAATAAAATATGTATTCAAATCAACAACTAATATCGCTGAGAAATAAATATATTTATATTGTTGCAGTAAGAATATATAAATTGGCCACCTCACGTAAGATAATAGATATTTACGATATAAGTGGGATAACAGCGTTATTAAGATACGCATATGAAATTTGTACAACGAGGCGATAGCCGGGTTGTGTAATCACATAAGTATATGAATAATGCATTATCACACGTGTATTGTACAATATTTTATCTACGCCCGCCCAAAGTTAAAAAATTTAAATAATTTGACTTTATTCTTTTTACAAGTAGAAAATTAATCCCAGTGGTTGTTGTTAAAATGATTTCAAATCCATGACGACCACAATTTGACATTACGCAATTATGTAGTTGTTTTTCATAAATTTTTGAAACGTTTCATGAAATGAGTGATTTAGAATATATTTCGTCGGTTATAGAAGAACAAGCTTCATAAATCATTAATTAATTCAATATTGCCGATCTCGGTGGTGTAGTGGCTATGTCGCTAGCCTAGCACGCCGGAGGTCGTGGGTTCGAATCCCACTGAAGAGCATGGTCGTTTGTGTTGTTCATATAAATTCATATTCATCTACTCATGAGGCGGCATATGACCATAGTAGTTAGTCCGCCTCTCATCTTCATAATAAAAAAAAAAAAATTCAATATTTATGAATTTAAAGAAATATAAATATTGTATTATCAACATAAATAGTAGGTTAATGAAATGAGTGCTCTTAAGACACGCAAAATGAGTGGGTTAAGTGACATTTAACTCACGGGCGTAGATAAATATTGCTATTGTAGCAATCAATTTTTTCCGATTGTGTTTAATTGATATGCCCTACTTTAGAATATAAATGAAACAACTACAGAAACTTCTCAAATGATTTGAAATTAAAAACAGAATATCCAGAACTTTCCTCACTGAGACCCTAATTTGATATCAATTTCGATAGGACTCAATTAACTTTAATAAAAAATAATTGCCGAACGTCAATAATTAATTTTTTATACTTGAGTTTAAGTCTTCTTCCAGTTTACCTTCCAAACTTGATCGGGTTTAAAAACTGAAATATAATAATACTGGAACGCTCACCGTCGTTGAAAATGCGAGCCGAGAGAAAAAGCAATCTATCTTTATTGTACAAAATTTTTACATAGAAAAAAATGTTAGACAAAGAGGAGTAATCCACGACATCTATTTGTCGCAGACTCGTTTTTCGCTTTCGTAAAAGACTACAAGCACGCGTCTAGTATTCACTATATTTCAGTTGTAGGAATTTTTTACACAATAAGCCCGAATTTCATTTGTACATTATTGTTGACATGCAACAAAGGAGATTCTCAATGTTGATTGGTTGAAAATATGTCACGTGGCATTTGAATTATATTCTCTTGCAAATATATTGCAAAAGAAGGTAGACCGAAAATATCTGGTGTACGACGTACGAGTATGTCTGAACATATGCGCAAATAAGGCCAGTACATAAAAATGAATTGCCTTCATAGAGCTACGTTACAGCAGGCAACCCAGGTCTGTATATGAATATTTAAGCGCCTTTGTTGAAGAAGACGAAGAAAAGCCCTGCTATTTAGTTGGAAATCATTCTTTATTGACCGAAAAAACTGTAAATTCAAGCAGAAAAGATTGATACCAAGACAATATCATTATTTCTGATTATATTTGGGAATTAAATTACTTTTTCTCGCGGTTATGAAATTCTGAATAAATGATGAGGTGAGCTGAGCATCGTCGGAGCGAAACAGAACAAACATTCCATCAAATATGCATGTGCGAGATGCGGGACAATCCGAAAGAACTTACATTTCTATGTGGATGTAGTACTGTGGTCTTGGTTTTGCAATAACATTATCGAGGAATTTCACTTTGTGTTCGGAAACAAAGTACCTCGGTTTGTTTTTGAACTCAAAGAATAAATAAACTTAGTCAATTTCTCTAAGCTTTCTTACAAAACTCCCATATACTGCTACATAGTTATGGGCACCTCCGCCATATATCACCGTTATTCGTAAAGATCAAGGCACTAGACACTAGACAATTGGACAAATATTATACTTATTTTTAATAGCAGGAATTTCAATACTATGATAGGGAGAGCAACGATCGAAAATATATTTTTTTTAAATTATTAATCATTTGTACTTTTAGTTGTAGGTTGAAATCTAAAAAATGAACTTATGCAGAATTTTTCTGGAGGGTCTGGCATTTTTGCAATTAAGACTCGTAAGTTATTCAAACTAAGAGTCATCAATACAAGTTTCTAAGTAGAATATTGACAAAATACTCAACGAGTAGTGGCAGATTTTTTCTAGTATTTTAACTGTGTGAGTTCCCTGGAGATATCTATCTAGCTGTCGTCCTCGGCCCAGAAACTAACATGCAATATTAAAGTTTAATACGTTTTGAGACGCGTGCGGTCCATAGCTCATACGTTGGTATCACAGGACAGCTCTGGACGACTACGGCAGCTCGAGTAGACAGTGACGGCGGGTGAGAAATTTTTTGGGACACGACCGAAGAAAATTATGAATCGTTTTGAGAACCATTGTCTCCGTTATGACTATTTTCTAATGATTGCTGTGTGGATAGATGGATGTGTGATCATATGTTCTATTACTTACGAATGAGAAAAGATAGAGTAACAAATCTTCATTATTATATGTTTCATGTCAAGGCGGAAAACTGAGTATATTTTGATACCAACTGAAAAACCGGAAGTGGAAGTTTACTTGTATGTGAAATTAACTGCAAAGGAGTATCAAATAAAACATATTAGTATTTTCAACATAAATTCTTGTTTATAATTTTTTCGTATCTGCTGAGAAAAACATATCGAGTTTGGTACCAAATTAAAAATTTCTGGGACAATATTTAACCTGGAATGTCAAATTTTTTTACCCATTATGAGTGTGGCACTCTTCTTATGCAGATCTCGGTAAGTAATATATTTTTGCGTATAAAGTGCGATTACCAGCCGTCAAGTTATAGCCCTGAAATATTTCACGATCCAGCGTCCGATGCAAAATTTCAAAAGTTCAGGTTTGTCGATCGTCAGTTGTTTTTTTTTTATTTAATATAATTTGCATCCGAATTAAAGTTTCAGGGAAAAGAGTTAAATTAAAATCACAAAAATTAATTTTTCATGATCGTCAATTGTTGTTATAATTGTTATTAGAATTCTTTCGTGTTTAGAATCAAATTAAAGTTTTTAGAAGGGATATTTATATTGCCATGCCATTTACCAATTTTAGCCATCAGGAAATATAATGTATTTTTTAAAAATATGTAGATAAATTATTTATATGATATACAGAAAAGTCTTACGGTGACCACAACAATTTTTTTTATAACATGCCAGGAAACCTCACCTTTCTTCTCCCGAAATAATGATGAAAATGTGTATTTCCTCTCTAGACAAGAAAATACAAAAGTGTTATCAATATGATTGTTTTTTACAAAAATATATATTGTAAAAATTATATATAAATTCCTAATTTTATTGAAAATCCTTATTTTGGTGGTATACATACTTTAAATTATCTTACAATAATTTTCTAGATTAAATGACAATTTGACAAATTTAATTTAGATTTAAGATTGCTTCATTGACAACACTGTTACACCGTCTTGCTTCTGATGACTGAAAGCCTAACTTTTGGCGCGTCAGTTGTGTCTTGTGTTGTCAAAATGTATTTAAGGTCCGAGCAAATCGTTTTTAGAAACATGTCGTGAAAAAATGTTGTGTCCAGCACGAGAAGAAAGCACTTCTTTCACTCTCTCTCGAGTTGCGTCATTCGCTGCGCTCATGAGGCAAAATTCGAACTCGAGTGGGACAAAAGAAGCGCTTTCCTCTCTAGTTTGATAAATAATTATTACTAAATCAAAATCGTTGCTTTAAACAAATAAATAGCGGTGGTTTAGTAACAATATTTGTTGTAGAGTGCGTACACGTTAACTTCAAGCGACCAAGACTATCAGTTTGTTAGGCTAGATGGCTTGAAGTTAACGTGTACGCACTCTACGAACACATAAAGTCGCACGTGTACAAACTGCAGGTTTTAATAATAATTAAATTAAGTAACCGCACAAAAAATCATCGTTTTAATTCATTTTGCTGGCGTGCGACGATAATAAATTTGTCAGGGCGCCACTGGCGACGGTGGCGGACACCGGAAAGGAGCCTCTGCACGCGCTGCGCGACACAATGGAGCAACCATAAGTGCGATCTGATACTCCCTGGTCGGTGCTTCATCACGCTAGCTCCCCCGAGAGCTGCGGCGGCGGCGGCGGCGGCGCACACCACCGCCGCTGTCGACCCCTTATCCACACTTCTACGTGGACAACACACAGTCCGGAGAATTCACTTGGAAATTACTGAGGGAATTGTTTTAACGGGATTTATCGCACAGTAGACCTTGATTTAGAAATAATTAAACACAACCATATTTTTTGATACTATGTTATATGAGCTTAATGGGTAAATAATCGAAGAAAGTTAAATATATCTGCCAGAATACACTGTAAACAAATATTTGTTGAGCTGGGAATACTTACTGTGCCAACCTTGTATATCTACGAACTTGCTATTTTTGTTAAAGTTAACATGAAGTTGTTCAAGCTCAACAAGGATTTGTACAATAACATGGAAACCAGAAATCAGGATCATTTAAATGTAGCAATTCATAGATCTTTTGAAAATGAACCGTACTATAATGTAGGTAATTAAAAGCTACAACGGTTTTCCAGCAATTATCAAGTGTATTACTAATTTAAACAGTTTCAAAGATTCTCTAAAATTATTTTTATTAGATATATTTTTAACCAATCCTGAAGCAAAACACTTGAACATTCAACCAATAGGAACAGTATTATATCTACTGATAAAATTCCGCTACCCCGGTAAATTCCCGTTACCCCGATAAATCCCGCTTCCAAAAAAACAAACATCAATTGTTACTATCAAAAACTGTCAGTGTGACAGTTAATTAATATTTCAAGTTTCATTTTGCTTTGTCTTTGGAATTTATCTCATCAAATACCACGACCTATCTGATTTTTTCAGACAAATTTTTATTTTCATGTACTCATTTCCTAGCTTTTAAACAAAATCACTCAAGCAAACTGACGTTAGGTAAAACCTCTCCTCCTTCGGAGTCGAACCAGTATGCTTTCGTGTTTGTTGCTAAGCAAAAAAATTCGTGCAAAATACAAATTTATCGATAAAATCAGAAGATCTAGTGATATTATCGCCTATAAATGTTACTACCATTTAAATGAATTTATATTGGACCCTTTATTTTTTTTTTTTGACTGCGTCTTGTTTAATTTGTTTGTACCTTATAGACGATAATAAATTATTATTCTCTTCAAACGTCATAAAGATATATTGTTATGTATTTGTATTCAACAAGCGGAAGTTCAATATTGTTGCTGTCGGCGTGAAAGTGTTTCCTTGGATGGAAACACTTCTACTCTGGCAGCGGACAAAGTAAAATATTATGAAAATAGTTAGGTTATAATTCAATAATTTGACAGTTAAAAATGAAACAAAAAGAACAAAACAGCATATTTTATAGTAATTAGAAAAGCTGAATAAGTTTAAGTTTTGGAATTTTTAAATGATTTATAATTCTATTTTCTTTGCTTGAAGAAAAAATAGCATGTATTATTCGGAGTAAATGGGACTTCACATCTAATTGTTCAAATCGCTCCGCTCGCCTTTCAAACTTACATGCTCAGCGCACAAGATATCCCATTTACTCCTAATAACACAATATACTACTGTAGATTTATTAAGAAAATTAAGATTATTTTGAATCCCTATAAACAAGTATTTTAAAATGATATTTCATATTGTGAACTGAAGTGAATCAATTTAAACACATTGATATTAAAACAAAAGTAATAAGTCAATATTTCGTTTCATCAATATTGCAACTTGTAACATATTGGAAACAGAAAAAAGATAAATTTAATCCATTGTTTATTTTGTATCATGTTATTCATATCATTTTTTCGTGGGCAATAATGAAACAACAACAAAAATACATTTTGTTTTGAAAATAAAAATGCAAATTTCATTTTACGCAAAAATATAAATTTAAATATCCAATTGTGATTTGTGATTGCGATTATTTGATTTTTCATTTCGCTTTTCACAGCAACAAAAATATTGGGGTCTAAATTTAAATCTCAGTTGATTTGAATTTTGAAATCAACCTTCGACCACTGCAATCATCACCCCCTTTATTTTATCTCTCTCAACCTTAATCAAAGAACAACTACTATAATAATAACAATAGGACGTTTTTTATTTTACCTGAAAAAGGCAGCACTTTGCTGTCGCAACGTCGTTTTTTTAATAAATATTTTACAGAACTTTAACCCAGTTATTGTTTATTTATCTTATTATGAGTTCTGAAAGCTTCTTTCAATATTTAAAAAAGCTATTAAATTTTAAAAATTGTTGCAACAGTGAATAATGTGCAATATTAAATGTTCCTATTATTCTTTGCAAGAAGACTGGCAGCATTCGCGTGCAGTGCAGATAATTGGCACATGAATACAGCTCACCACAGAAAGCAGTGGCCATATATTTCATTTTGTCCAAAGGAATAAGAAAATGCTTTGCGTCACTGTAATAAAAAATGTGACAGGTGATTTCGCGGGCGGTAATATTTCTTTACCACCTCGACATTTTGCAAAATACGATCCTGTCAAAATCAGGACGTTCCGGCAATCAACAGATGATAATAATTCTCCGGACATCAGATTCAGCGGTGCGTCTGTCTCTCTCTCGCATTTTATTAATCGTTTTCCCTTCCTTTTCGTTGTGATTTATCGCATCTCGACCGCACAATACACTGTGTCACCGTTTTATTTACACTTTCTCCCCGCCCCCGCTGCGTCTTGCGTCGCGGCTGTCGCTGTCGCCAGATAAAACACGATCGACGACAGAAGAGAATCGACAATAAAAAGAATGCGGCACGCATGACCCCCCGACCACTCACGTCTGTTTCCTTTTGCCACCGATTTCGATCATCGCGTTTTGTTACATTGGATTTATCACATGATATATTAGGTTAAAATAAGATTAGACAACTGATACTATTCTGCCAGATAATCATACAACAATTGTTATCCACAGCTGGACAATCCAGTTCATGCTATACAAAGAGGAACGATATATGTACATTGCATAGAAAGATAAAATTATAAATCAGGTATAACCTATATTTTACCTAAACAAGACAAGGATTTTTCATTGTCCTGAAATTTATTGATGCCGCATATTTCTTACCTATACTATTCCAAGACAAGAATTACTTGAATATATTAGAAAATAAGAATTCTAGAACATTCGTACATATGTTTAGGTTGGTCTTATAACTATAAGTTATATATCAAATAATAATAATAATAATAAAGATAAGATTGTTTTTATTATTATTAAGACATAGCATTACGGATATTTTACTAATTTTATAGTTTGATTCCTTAAATTACACTTTAGTCACATTCCTCATTCCTAATGTGAAAATGTCACACATTTTTTTTTACTGTTATTGCAGTAACTAAAGTCCAGTTTTCCACGGTATCAATATTAACAATTTCTCATTTATACTTAAACAAATTCATTTCCACATACAGAGACGTCGACAAACTAATAATATAAAAGCTTTAACTAAATTATTTTTAGGGGAGTGTATTTGTATATAATAATAATGCACTTTTACTAATCGTAATCTAATATTTGAATAAAACAAAATACAGTTTTAATCTTCGATTATTTTTTTAATGAACTGTTTTTACTTGCTCTTTAACCTTATTTGTTGTTTTTTTGATTGTCTCATTAGTTTCATCATAAAAAAATCTGCCACCACACTACTTCTTATACAAATAAAATAAATACTCCTCCAAACTTAACTTGAAATTTATTATTCATGTATAATTTAAACATGAATAAACTCATTGCTGTAGAACGCATCGTAATATGTCTTATATTTATCGAAACATGGCGATTTGTAATATTTTTCAAAATACGGAAATTTCCCCAAATATGACTTAAAATTGTAAATTTTTTTTATTGCATATCTTTATAATATTCGTGCCAGAAAACCCATAGCAGCAGAGCGCATCATCATATCTCTAATATTTTTCGAGATATGACGATTTTTTACATTTTCCGAAGAGCAACTTTGACGGGCTGTAACTCGAAAACTATACAAGATATCGAAAAATATCTCCAGTTTTGTGTTTTTCGTGCCATTTATAATAAATTAGTAAATTTTGAAATTTTCTTGAATTTTTTTCAAAATTTCGATTAGAGATATCTCGAAAAATATGAAAGATACAGACTAGCAATGTTCACCAATCGATTCAGCTCGACGAAATACATAAACCCTGAAAATTTCAGAATATTCGGACAACCGGTTGAAATGTTAGAGCAAAAAGTCTGAAAATGGCAAAATTCAGGCCAAACGTCAAGGGGTACCCCTTGACTTTCAGGACAAAAAAAGCCATTTTAGGGCTTTTTGCTCTAACTTTCCATCCCGTAAAGCGATTTTTATGAAACTTTGCACACTTATGTATTTTGACGAGCTGAATCGATTGGTGAACATTGCAAATCTGTATCTTTAATATTTGTCGATTTATCGCCGATCGAAATTTTGAACAAAAATACAAAAAATTTCAAAATTTTAAAAATTTGCTAATTTGTTATATAAGGCACCAGAAACGCTAAACTGGAGAGAATTTTTAGATATCTCGTGTAGTTTTTGAATTATAGGCCCTTAAAGTTGCACTTCAAAAAATACCAAAAATCGACGTATCTCGAAAAATATTAGCGATCTGACGATGCGCTTTGCTGCAATGGGTTTCTTATATTATAAAGAAATGTAATAAAAAAAATATTACAATTTTAAGTGAGGATATTGTCTAGTTCATGAGATATTGCGCACACGGACATCCATCCATCCTCACACACAGACATCATTGTGAAATTGGTCTTGATTCAGTGGACGTCAAAATATGTATTTCCGCAAAAATCTCGTCAGCGAAGAAAGAGAAAATGAACCAAAGCGTGGCCGATGCAGAAGTAGTAGGTCTTCAGACAGGAAAATTTCGGCAAGATGCGATAAATGCAAATTTCTTGTGTGCCAAGAACATTCTATAATACAAAAAAGTGTGATTTACTATAATTGTGTAGATAATAATTATTCTTTGTAGAATTTAATTTTTGTTTGTTATATTTTTCTTTGTGAATTAATATTTTAATAAATATATATTTATTTTTAAAAAAATGATGTTTCTGACATTATAAAACCATAGAACACCGAAGCTAGAATTAGAATTTATTTAATGCTAAAAAAAATGGGGTCAATTTTAACTCCACTTGGTCATCCACGTCAGAAAAAAATCTGAGGGTTACAACGAAACTGAAATATTTCAAAAATTGTTTCATTTTATACTCATTTGTTCAGAATCTAGGGCGGCCACGTTCGACTTCCGGTGCCCTTGTCCACATTTATAAATGATTACAAACCTATTACAAAATTATGATTTAATTGTTGCTTATTTGGAATAATGTGTCTTTCTATTTATTTGGAGAGCATTTATAAATAAATAATAGAATAATATTTCTTTCAGGAATAAACTGCATGTTTGTAATAAACATAAAGTTAAATAATTTAGTATCAACGGTTTTGTATATTCTCAGTAAAATTCCTACTAGTAACCAACTAATAACGACTCGAACGGAGAAGGATTTCAATCAATTTACCCCAGGAACATTTCCTTAAACGTATTCTTTTGCTAATGTATGTACTGTGTGAGAATTTGTAAGATATGTGAATATAGCCTAAATTTCTCAAGCAATCAAAACTGCTTTGAAGACGTTTGAAAATCCGAGGGAGAGAACGCAATCAAGTTATCTGGTTGTATCGTGATCAAATATCACATCAAATTGGTAATTAAGAATGTGTACACAACGTTTGCAATATCTTGATCTAATATTTGCTCAAGTTGTGGGGCGCTCGACATGATTGAAAACAAACCAAAATTTTTTACCTCTTACGAAATGGGATTCGCCGAACTATGGACTAATATTTCCCAACCCCTATACCCTGGGGCGTTTTGTCACTGTCGAATTCTCGTTTCGCCCATTTCTATTGTAAACCATATTTGTTACCGTTTCAGCGCTTGTAAACCCTTAAAAACATCTAGTAACTAGAATTGAAAACATGATACGAGTATTTTAGACATTAAATAGTTATTTATATCACAAGTGCAGAAACTGCAAAACAATTTCTGGACGTTTGATACGTAAATTTTCGTGACGATTTTGTCATAAATTTATTAAATAAAATTACTAATTTAATAATCAAATTTGAAATACTAGGATACTTTTAAGTTGGTTACATCAGATTTCATTTCGTTGCTAGTATTGAGAATATGAATGGATTCATGTTATGCTTTTGTATGTACGAAGTTTTTAACAAACTGAATGATTCTTTACGAATGTATTTGTTACATGATAGTTTACTGTAATATCTTACTAACCCTAAAGAAGGCTTAAAGTGTAAACTGAAACGTCGGTTGTAAGAAGAATAAATGCTGAATGACTGAGATTTCGAGATTTACACTCTAAAATAGAATTTTTTCTAGGGTGAATGTCAAGATGGGAATGAGCAAATTGTGGTTGGCTGTGTCGTCGCGGGATTCGAACCCGCGAGCCCACGGAGTAGATAATGCTCCTTTTCTGCTTTTCTCATTCCCCCGTGCTGCTTTTATCAAGAGACGGTGGCTGCGTGCTGCGTGGATGTTCGCGTTCGCCGTGGTACGTGCCGCGAATGACAATGAAGTCGGCAATTCGTTCAAGTGTAAAATGTGCATTTTACGGATCGTTTAGGTATTAAAATATAAAAGTGTCTACTCAAAAGACTTCGCGCCGTTTCGAATTTGTTCCTAACGACAAATCATTGTTCGGCATCGAAAGGAAATTAAACACGATCGACCCTTTTGTTTCATGCTTTCAAGAACAAAATTATGTTTTAATTATGAATGTAATTATGTCAAGGATTAGGCCTGTAAATTAGCAACGGTTCAGCATCTTTGCTGAATATTAAATGAGAGCAAAAATGTAACAAAATTTCTCTTCTTACGCTCAAATCATTTAGGTTCGTCATAGTTAGTTGTGATGGAAACCTCACCTTTCTTCTATCGAAATAGTGAGGAATGTGTGGTTTTCCTCTCCAGAGAGAAAAACAGAAGTGTTACAAACATGAATGTTATTTAAAAAAATATATTGAATTGAAAGATTCTATGTTGTAACTTATAGTTTGTTGCAGCATGTATTACACTTTTGTTTTTGGATCTTATATTTATTAATTATTATTATTTTACTTATTTTTTATTTTTCTATCAATTTTTGGTGGAGTTATTCTTAAATGTTATTGTGATTGAATATTATATATTGTTGTAACTAGCATGAAGCTAAATAAATATATTCTATTATTATTTGAAAAAATATAAATAAATTCTCAATTTTATTGAAAATCTTTATTTTATTGATATACATGCTTTAAATTATCTTACAATTATGTATATTTAGTGTAGGCAACGAAGAAAAAATAAATAAATTATGAAGAGAATGTATAGAAGATCTAGGAAATGATAAATCTACACGATAGATACTGCACTGATTTTATGAAGAGTGCATCGAATAGATCAAATATTTGTACATAGTACTAGTTTTATAGTACTATAAATAACTGAAACAACATGATGTAAATATAGATAATGTAAAAATATAGTTATATTATGACAAACTAGAGAAGAAAGCGCTTCTTTTTCCCAGCTCGAGCTTAAGTGGAAGAAGCGCTTTCACGACATATTTCTAAAAACACTTTGACAATATAACTGACACATCAAAAGTTAGGTTATCAGACGCCAAGCGTTGTGACACTGTTGTCAGTGAACCAATCTTAAATCTAAATTAAAATTATTAAATTGTGATTTAATCTAGAAAAAGAAAAATTAAAGATATAATTGTAAGATAAATTGAAGTATGTATATCAGTAACATAAGGTTTTTCAATACAATTAAGAATTTATTTATAATTTTTACAGTATATTTTTTGTAAATAACATGCATATTGGAATCACTTCTATATTTTCCTCTCTAGAGAGGAAAAGCACATTTTCCTCAAGAAAGATGGGGTTTCCTGGGATGTCGTGAAATAAAATTGTTGTGGTCACCGTAAGACTTTTCTGTATATAGTATTTATACAACAGAATTTATCCACTTTTGAGGTTACAACAGATGCATTACATTTTAACAAAGCTATTCAAATGCGCGCTACATGTAAAGTTAATAAATGTAATGAAAACCCATACAAAAATAGTTTGATCATGCATTTTATTCGGAAACTACCAATGAAGGTATTCCATCCCAGAATAATAAAATTAACCAGAATCGAAACGTGTTCATTGATTTATACATCAATAATATGCATAAAAAGAAACACTATCAAACATAGTACAACACTAATATTTTTTTTAAAAAAACATTGAACATTGCATAACAGTATAAACGCGATAACCTCTCCAGCGTTATCGCAGCAAAAATCAGTTTAAGAGTTTAATAATATGAAATTAAAATAGAAAGCCCGATTTTAAAACAATATATTATTTTCGGACTAGTTTTTCTGCCGCTGTATCGCAACAAATGACCGACATCGCTATGCGATATCGCGACACCCACACGCTAGGAACTAATCAATCAAAAAATAAAGTTTTCTGTCGGCGGGACATGACACCTTAACAGAGAGTGTGTGCCAGCAGTTGAAGCTACAGCCTGACAGCGCTATGACTTTGAAATTTTGAAACTTCACTTCATGTTAAAAGCCTATGTTTGACATTTAATCCATATGCAACATAGATTGCAACGTTCAATTTATTCTTAGAGATTTACAGCCATTGAAAATCAAACTAATCCAGGAGGCAAATTCAGTGTTTAATAATTGTTTTGACATTTGTAACTCATAAAAAATGCAAGATGATATAAAACAGCAATATTGAAGAACAAAGCAAAATATTATGAAAAAATAGTGGGGTTGTAATTCAATAATTTGACATTTAAAAATGAAACAAATAAACAATAATAACAAAACAACATATTCTATGGCAACTATAAATGCTGCTTAAGACAGAATAGGTAGGTACTATGATTTGTAACAGCAGGAATTAAATATGAAAATTTACGATACTACTATATAATAATGTTCGCCATGAAATAAAACAAATTGACAAACAATTGTGTAATGTTTTCCTGTCAAATATTTTGAAATTATTAAGGATCAATTGGATTCCTGAATGTTTGTGAATTAGTCTGTTAGGGAAGTAATATTGATTATTCGGCAACAATGGATAAAATCCAAACATTAAATGAATTTAGTTTTTATAATTTGTTCATTTTTCATTAAAATAGTATATTGTACAACAAGCATGGAATGGTATTCATTTCCTACGAGTATGAAAGTTTGTAGCATGAGCCGTAGAAAAACACTTTTCTACGACCACATAAAAATCTGCTCAGTGTATGTTTGTTGTTGCTATGGATATGAGGTACATTGCAAGCATCGTGCGAAATGAATTTGTTTTGTGAATATTTCAATACAGGTCATTTCATTTCAGTATAGGTACCATTGCTAGGAAACTTATTTAGAATTGCCAAATATTGGAATGTTCATTTCATACTCGTACTTTCATACTTTCAAACTTGTTGTTTCTTCTTTTTATAATTATCTGAAATTCGAAACTAGGTCAAAAATTTAATTTAAATTTCATTTTAAAATTTACACGGGCTTTAGAAACAATACCATTTATATATTATTGAGTGCGACACATTCTAGAGTAGAAGGTAAATTAAATTAAAAATTTGTGAAGTTGCTTTGCTGTATATCTCGGGATAACGCATCGTAATGCAAACCATGAGGACGATTCTACAATATTTAGTTGTTTTGGGTTGTAGAATTTTGTGTCAAGCAAATCATTAAATAAAAAGGCCAATTAACAATCCCAAATTAGTATATCAGAAAAAAAATTTACTGCTAATAGACAGTATCTTTCCCATGTCATCTCATTATCACTAAAATTTACTGAATATGTTAGTACAGAGAGATTGTAAATGTAAATATAAAATGAATCACAAAATAAAATTGGCATTGTAAAAATTTGTGAGCATTACCAAATTAATTAAATGTACAAATAGAGCAATACCTCTTAATTAAATCAACATACTGATAGTTTAAATAGTTTTAAAATATTTCAAATCTATTACTATAAATTCCACACGAATTCAAGCCCATTCCTCTGATATTTATTAAAAATTCCCGACCTAATTATCGCGCAGGGCTGAGAAATCCCGGAACCAGAGTCTTGTCTCGACTAATTTAATGCTATTAAATTTTCATATCGCTGTTTAACGAGGTGTCCCCCAACAATACTACGTCTGGTCTGATTCCATCTGCAGCTACCCTCGCAGCAACCCTCGCATTCAAATCATCGGAACATCAAAACGGAATGCCAGTTGTAAGCTCTGGTAGTCTGTTGTCGTGGTGAATGCCGCATTGTAGCAGATTTACAATATACAGAAGGGTTGCTGTGGATTTGTGTTTGGAGGGAGAAAAATATCAACTTGTTCGACAATGTCAAAGCGTTCTAGAAAGAATATTTTTAAATATAAAAACAGTTGATGTTACAGACCATAATTTCCCGAAAGTTTAATTGTTAAATGAATCAAATAAAAATTGTAGCAAATATTCTACCAATTCCAGTTTATAGCACTAGTAATCATCGACAAATTAACCATTTAGAAATAATTTAAACAAGTGAATAATCATTAAAACTATACCAAATGTCATCTGTCAAACTCAAACAATATTACCATAGAAATAGTAAAATGTATGGAAGGAGTATAGGCAAAGATAGTCTGTTAATCAACACAGCGTGATACTGATAGAGAGATGAAAGTCACGTGACGGGTGGCAAGATGACAAGAACTTGGTTTGACGTTTGACGTGTGAGTAGAAAACTGTTTTGATAGACTTTTGTGCGAGCTTTGTCTCTAATCTACAATTTTGTCAATTGCTTTCGTCTTATTTAAACATATCAAATATGGTAAAATCCTGTTGTATACATAATTGTACAAAACGGACTACAAAAAACGGTGTTTCGTTTGACAGGTAAATATGTAACTTTTAGGTTAGAACGCTGTATATATATATATATATACATATTAATTACAGTCTTCCGAAAAATGTGATAGATATTAACCATAAAACGAGAAAATTTTCAACCTAATGAAACTATATGAATTTGTGGGAAACATTTTCTTGATTTGTACATGTAGCAGTTTAATGCAAATATAAAAATCTAAAATTACGCAGTGGGAGAAGAACAGCACATTCAAACCACGTGACAGGTGGCATGAAAATATGCTGTTCTTCTTCCACTGCGTATATTTAGATATGTCTATCTCTCTCTTATGTTGGTTACAGATTCCTGTATGCATAGGCAACGCTCCATGCATATATATTATTAAATCTATTAATACGAGAGAAATGTACTACATCAATAAATTTATTGCATTTGGTGCAGCAATAGTTATTTGTCAAACGAGAGAGGAAAGCGCTCCTTTTTCCCCCTCGAGTTTGAAGTTTGGCTTATGAGAGCAGCGAGTGAGGCATTTCGAACGAGAGTGGAAGAAGAGCTTTCCTCTTGTGTTAGAAACAACATTTTTTCACGACATGTTCCTAAAAACGATTTGCTCGGACCTAAAATACACATTGAGGACACAACTGACATACTGACACGTTAAAAGTTGGGTTATCAGACACAAGGCGGTGAGCAGTGTTGCCAATGAAGCAATCTTAAATATAAGTTTTCAAATTGTGATTTAATAAGAAAAAGAAAAATATAAGACATAATTGTAAGATAATTTAAAGTATGTATCTCTAAATAAGGATTTTCAATAAAATTAGGAATTTATTTATAATTTTTATAATAAATTTTTTGTAAATAACATTCATATTGGTAACACTTCTATATTTTCTTCTCTAGAGAGGAACAACAAATTTTCCTCACTATTTCGGGAGAAGAACGGTGGGGTTTCCTACCATGTCGTGAAAAAACATATTTTGTATTAACAATTTTGTTCTAAAATTCATAGGGAACTATCGCCTAATGAAAATTTTAACAATGTCCTGTGTCCTATAAACAAAAAAGTAGACACCCGGTACAATATATAAGTGCATAAACAAATTTGTTATAAGTAAACCACATTTTTGTATATTCTGCAAGCCGAGAATTTCCCATTCTCCAATATGAAGAAGAATTGTCAGTAAACTTCCCTTGTGTTTCCAACCCTCTTAGACGGCGATATTGGCACGGAGGGTGCTGTACAATGTGACTGTGCGTGCACATGGCCGGGAGCGGCGGGGGCGGCAGCCCTTCGCCGTCGACTGCCTAATGTCGCGGGACAAGCAATTAAATGACGCAGAAACAGAAGCTAACAGAGTCCACGCCAACTTATTCAGGCACTGTTCTTTCGCTCTTTCTGTTTATTTCTCTCCGGGGATATAGAATGGAGCTACTACATTTGGGGAACTGTTACTTGAAATACTACAGTAGATCGTAATGCAATAAATTATGTTAACACGAAATGGCTGCGAATATTTTATTAAGAACACTTCCAATAATTGGGTGATTTATCTGCTTTCGTATGTGTTTCACTGTATATTGCAAGTTTTGAAAAAATCCTCGAACACGTCAATTTTTACTTGAGATGAGATATATTTTAGTGTAATTGTTACCTTTAGATTGGCTTTTGTTTTTGGAATTGTTAAAAATCATATTGATAGTTATAATATTTTAGACAAATCAAATTTCCACGTACCATCAATCAATTCAAGATAAATTAATCTTTCCTATGTTAATAAGTGTAACACCAACAATTTTAAAATTCTTCACTTAACAGACTTAACGTTACTATAAAAGAGTAACTTTCAGCACTTAGGTATGTTTTCATTACCTTTATACCAATTAAAAAAGCTCTGTAAATATCATGTTTATTATTCCATTATTACAATTTACATTGTTTTATTCTAATTTATCATGTATTATTGTATATAAGTATTTTAATGTAATTTCTTGGAAACGTAATTGGATTTTTTTATTAATTTCCCAAATATTTATATAAATAAATTATAATATCGTTAACCATAATTTTTATGATGAATTTGGACAGCACATGAAATTCTAAGACTAAGTAATGTTAAAAAGTCAATATGGTATTTTGAAATTTTCGAGCAAATTACTTTTAAAATTTTACAACAAAAATTTCAAAAAAATCAAGAGTTTTAATAAAAAAAAATCAAGTAGCTTTTAATCAAAAACAAAAGACAATCTAAAGGTAACAATTTTAGCATAGCATCCCAGAAATCGTAGTTTCAAATCCCACTGAAGATCATTCACATTTATTATAATCATCCACAAGAGGCGCCATATGACCATAGAAGTTAGCCCGCTTTCCATCTTCATAATAAAACGGTAACATTTACACCAGGATTACTTCTGAAACAATAGTTCCAGGACTTTACACTCGCACTGTATTTGATAAAATAAAAAGTTGAGGAGAAATTGTGTTTTTTGCTGAAAATTTCTCAGAAAAGCAAACACTTTATTACAAAACACGAATTCATTAATAAACAATTACGTAAGTTAATTAAAACCGTTTCTTTTTAAAAAAAGATATTTATGAATTAATTATGTCCGTGTACATAAATAAGGAGAAAAATATAGCTGACGATTTATTACATTTACGTTCAACAAAACATTTATAAGAAAGAAGAAATAATATAGGTCAGCAATCTAATATGCGATCCCAGTAGAAATGATTTAGGAGCCTGCTGTTTCTAAACCTTAAAACAATGCGAGAAATATACAAATTATATTCACAAACATTTAATTAGAAATGTACAAGACGATGTTTTCGCCTTCTTTATGTACAACAATGAGAGGAGTAAATGTGCAACTCTTTGTTTGCCCACAAGGAAAAAATCTGTAAATTTCCCGATAATAAAAATTCAGACAAACTAAATATTTCTCCCTATTCAAGTGTACCTAATACTCATCGTGATGATGATCGTGTAACACACCTTCTATTCATCTTACATCAAATTAAATGATATGACGTCACCATATATTTTTTGACAAACAAAAAAGGAGGAATCATTGATAATATGAGTCAAAGACAGAGCAAATACAAGGTTGAATGAAATAGCGAAATGATAGCTACATTTTTATCTACGTTAGTGTGTAAAATTGATATTTAGTTGTTAGTTTTAAGTTTGTAAACCGGTTGTTTAGTAACAAGATTAGTCACGGGTTGCCAAGCATTTAAACACGCCAAATTTGCAAAAAATTTGTTATCATGGCAAACTTCTCATTTAATATTGTAAACCTAATTCATAAATAATAGTATTTTTATTTTTTTATTGGGTTTTTCATCATATTCGCTGGTACCACGAGCTCTGTTTTTGGATGTTTTAAGAGAAGTTTTAGGCTCGGTTTTAGCGCTGTACAATTTTGTTTAATTATTGTATTAAAAAAATGCTTCAAATAAAAGTTACAGATAAATATATTATCTACCACATTTACTTGAAGTATTTTTTTATAAAATAATTTTAGAACATTGTACAGCGCTAAAACCGAGGCAAGAACACTTCTCTAAAACACCCAAAAACGGAGCTCGTGGTACCAGCCATTATAGATCAAATATTGTACGTAATATTTACTTACGTAAAGCATGTTTAATCACTCAAGGGTTTTAAAACACTCGCTAAACTCGTGTTTTAATTGACCCATTCGTGACTAACGACAAACTTTACGTACCTGTATCGCAAATAACTATAATATAACTTGAAATCATCCTGGCAATTTATGTTATTATCTGAGAGCTTCTAGTAACTGTACAATAGAAAGATCAAAAAGCTTGAAATAGCCAATAAGAAATCTCCAAAAATGAATTCTCTAAATGTGTGTGCGAGAGCCAATCTTTCTTCCAAAGTGGTGCATTGCGCTTTGGGGTGGCCTTTCGAGATTGCAGCGTTTAAAAACGTTGGTCTCTGCTGGAAGAACGTCACGTCGAGTCAGAATGAAATATACACGTAAGATGCGAGCACCGCGGAGCGTGCTGCGGCGGCGGCAAGTTATAAATATAAATGCGCGAGCTGGGGGCGGGCGGGGAGGCGAACGGCGAACCTCCCCCGGGAAATGTTCGCTGCGCGCGGGGCTTAATTCACAAAACAAATTAAAGACTTGATATGGAGCAACACTTTTGCGGATTGCGGTCGACGGCCTCGACTAAGCCCAACACGCTGCTAATAGGCCACGGAGAATGCATCTGGATTACCTGGAATATGCTAATCCGGAAAACGGAAATGCGCCGGTTTTTGTTGCGATTGCCATTAAAAAAGGAATTTACAGTGATTACTAAAAGCTGGGAAATTGAAGCATCTGTTATTTGCTGTCATTCATTTACAAGCATTCACTAAAACTGTTTGAATCGTTGAAATTTATCTAAACAACCATATTTAAATAAGAACTAAAAAAAAGTGATACATGAAATTCTGCAACTTTACACTGCGCAATTTATTAATCAAATAATTGGTCAAGTTTTCTTGTCAATTTGGTCAATTTATGGACGTATTAGAAAACGTTCTATTTTTCGACAATTCTAAAGGATTATAGTTATTACCTCGCAGTCAAATTTTGTTATGCTTAGATTAGTTGCGTATAGCTCTAACCAATGAATTAGTAGCATAGGGAAAGCTGATATGTTGGTACTACTGAAATTGTCACAATAAATTGAGGGAAAACTAGATACGAACGATAATATTTTTGTTCTTGGCAATTTATTGACAAGAAAATTTGGTCGTTTGATTTTCTGACGTTTTATTTCCTTGGGATTGTATAATCTGGTGCTCGCTTTGTTAGATTTGCTTTCACAAAACTATTCTTGTTTAAAAGACAACAATTACAAAGTTTTATTTACACTTAATTAATTAATCAAAATTGCTTGGCTATATCTACTATATACAAAATGTTCCATTTAAGGTACGAATGTATTAGGATCTCGAGAACTGTAAGAGCTACGAGGTTGGTTAAATTAAATTAGATAAAGTTTCTTCATTAATAGGGTAGTTTGGCCATGTATTTGTTTTTCCAATAGGTCACTAGATATTGGACACTATAAATAGATTTATCGATTTTAATTTTTCGATTCATTTATATTAAGTATAATGTAAACTCTTAAAGTATATTATTTATTAAGAAATTACGCGTTAGGACAATATTTTATACGCGGTTCAGAAATAATTAACCTGTGTCAAATAATAGTTATTTGTTTAACTAGGCACCAAAATACCAAATTTGCAGCAGAAGCTGCCAATTCTTTATGCCGACTTGAACACATATTTTTCTGCCGATTTGGAATTAATTTAGTGATTATTTTATAACTATATTTTGAAGGTTATCGCAGTCAAATTATGTTGCCAAGTGTTTGTTGAACAGTTGCTATACATTTGTTGACAGTTACTATGCGTTTGGTAAGAGGTTGCTATGTAAAATATTTTTACAACCCAGGCAAAAAACATATATTCGTATTTATATTCAAACAGATTTAATTTATTAGCCTATATAAACAAATCTAATCAAGTAATTGAATATTGTTTGTTTTGAATTATTACACATTCCATGTTATAATGGTTGAAAAATACCTTCATTTATGTTCTTAGAAGTGCGTTTGCAGTAAATTTATGAAAAAGTATTGTGATTTATTAAAACGGTTAATCTTATAATTATTTTTCGAAGAATTATCAATTACCTAAGAGTACAGGGCAATACATAGATGACTTAAAAATGGACTTGCATACATTTGGGGTTGTGTGTCTTTTAAATGGATGTACCTACAGCAGTTATTATTATAAAAGGTATTACTTGCAGTGACATTTCTAGTTGGGAAAGTTAGTGTCTGTGTATCGTAGATTCAATGACAGTGTTATTGAGCTAATGAAAATTTGATGTTATTCCAAAAATACGGCAAGCAAATAAAGTGGTAGCGTGTAATGTAGCCAGTAAATATTTAATATTGCTGATTATTTCGATTGGATGCGCTCGACGTGGAGCAAATCGGCAATTTCAACAAGAAAACTCTCGAGCTTTTCGTTCCGGCGACGCTGGCTTAGTGGGAGGACTTATATCTTGTAAATCTCGTATGAAAGTGGCAACATCTGCCGCCGTTCTGCGTATTCACCGTTAAAAGCATTTTTCTCGAGTATTTACATTTTACACGAATATTTCTTCAGCTGGCGAACGGGCTGAATAATTCACACACACTAACATATGTGTGCTTATGGCCTTCATGGCGTACATGCGAGGCGCACTGACGCATTTAAAAGGCCAGGGGCCGCGAGAAGCGAGATTTTCTAATCCTCTTGTTCTCTATTTCCTTTCTTTTCTCTGCAGTTTACAAGAATACGCCTAAAACGTTAACCGCTACAATAAATGCTCACTAAAATCTATTAAGTCCTAGGCGACTTTATACTTTGAATTATTTGAAAACATCAGATTTATTTACCAGCACCGTAAATGTGTATTTATTTATCTTGATAACGCAAGTTTATTATTTCTGCGTCGTTCGCGGTAATGGAATATTTTATCATTTATTAAACTCTACTACATTACCAGCTTATTCATTTTCATTTCTCTTAAAATTACACACTTTAAATGAATTTTGCAGAATATTTTGTTATGTAATCATGACAGAACATTCATCATTTCAATTTACTCTTCATTAGCTCAAACAGAAAATTGCGTTATTCAGATTCATCACTTATTATTCATTATCTTCTACAGTGAATGTAACGTAAGTAATGATCCAAAATGATTTAGAAATAAATTGTTTTACATTTTGTAGGTAAATAAATTCTTGTGGGCACCACAATACCTCCCGTCATATAGTTGTATCAAACAATACACTATCAAGAAATGCTCATGCCTTCAAAAAATTTAGTTTTCAGTTATGAGACATGCCAAAAAATTACATTTTATGTCAAAATATATTTTTTCTTTAATCTGTTGTAATTCATCAATAGGGTCAGTAAGAGAAAAATGTTTTAAACATCAATTGCATATAATAATATTTGAAATATCATTCTAATAACAAAAACTGTCAAAACCATAATTTACTGAGATATTTCAAAATAACTTGATCGAGCTTCAAGTAAACTGCCACTTCCGGTTATGGGATTATCACAAAAAACTAATCAGCTCTTCCAAAGGGGATGCAATTGATATACACAAAATATAAAAATTTTCAGTTTACTAGTTTTTTAGAAACCCTAGCTTCAGAGATCCACACACACAGACTAAATAAAATGATACTTAACGAAGTATATTTTAATAAGTTTAAATCGATTTCAGACTCACAGTAAATAAATAGAAGATAATTGGTTTACGTTTCGTATAAATTTATATTAAAATTCAACGTTTAGAATAATATCTGTACGTAATTTTTCGTCAAGAAAATAAGTAAACAACAGAAATAAATAAATAGCAATATTAAATGAATAACAAAAAATTGTGTTTTATAAAACAGAGGAAGCCATGTCTTGCACAATTCTTAGCCTGCATTCTGATTTGCTATTCTGCTTATAGATTTCTATAGCTTCTTCATTTTCCACTAACAAAACGACAACAACAAGAATTATAGAACACTAACAGACCATTCGTTTTAACCAACCAGAGAAATCTGCAGTGGTTAGTCATGTCATTGCACAAAAAAATTTTGGAAAAACAATAATTATAGCAAGATCAAAATGTGGTAATGGCTATAAACAAAAGAATACATTGGATCAGAATTAAGGCTGAACAAGACTTCTTCTGTTTTATAAATCATAATGTGTTGTTACTTAGTTATTTGTTTATGTTGCTCATTTGTTCTGCTGACAAAGAATTATGTTCAAAGGTTTTATTTGAATAAAAGTTTGACGGAACTTTAACGATAAATCTTTTATTTATAAAGTATTTTGTTTGTATGTCTCAAGTACTAGTGTGTGAATTGTAAAATATGTAATGATCCAGTGTATAATTTCAACTGCGTCAGAAATGTTCATGCACTGGTAAACAGAAGAGTCTAGTAGCAGAAGTCTTACAGACTGACGCTTTCCAACCACGAGTGTGATCGGATTTAGCGAAGTAGTTCGCAGCGGCGGTGGCAGTGGTGGCAGACCGAGTGAGGATTAAAGTCCTCGGTCTGTCCATCCACTTACCAGAGACGCCTCGACGCGCTACGTCACACAACCGCCGGCCCGTCGCTGCAGAAACTTCACAACTTGAGATATTTCAAAAGTGCAGCGAAAATTGGCGCTTCCCTTGTCATCATTAATTCGAAATACTCTTCCAATTTATTCACCGAGAAAAGGTTATTGTATTGTATTAAGTATTGTTTTCTCATTTGGAAGTTCTATTGGTAATGATTTAGTCATAACTATAGTGTAGTATTCCAAAACTCAAAGGATCGTAAATAAAACGATTAAGTTTCGCTTATACAGCAAATTGTATTTTTCAGAATACTTCGAAAGTGTCGGATTTTACAGTATATTTTCAATAATATTGTATAGCTCGGATTATATAAGTCCAGATTAAGTAAATGTTTACTTAATATCCTTGTATTAAAGAATTTAACGGGGATTAAAATTTCCAATTGAAAATGAAAATATCATTTGCAAAATACATTTGGTCCAATTCTCTAACGAAGTTGTTGCATAGCAACTTGCTCATGGTGACACTATCTCCTCTAAACTTCATGTTTAATGGGGAATATTTCATTAGCTGTAAAAATCGATTATTTTTTACCATACCATACCAGAGTGGTGGATTCGAATCCCACTGTAGAGCATGGTCGTTTGTGGTGTTTAAATGAATTCACAATAATTCACTCATAAGACGGTACATATATGACCAAAGTAGTTAGTCCGTTTTCTGTCTTCATGAAAAAAATTATAGATTGCCAATCTTGGTAGTTCAGTTGCTGTGTCAATAGCACAGCAACATCAGAGGTTGCAGATTGGAATCTTATTGAAGAGCATGATCGCTTGTGTTGTTTACACTTGCTTACCATCTTCGTAAAAAAATAGTTATTTGTCAAACTAGAGAGGAAAGCGCTTCTTTTTCCCGCTCGAGTTCGAAGTTTGCCTCATGAGCGCAGCGAGTGAGGCATTTTGAACGAGAGTGGAAGAAGAGCTTTCCTCTCGTGTTAGACACAACATTTTTTTCACGACATGTTTCTAAAAACGATTTGCTCGGACCTAAAATACACTTTGAGAACACAAATCACAAACTGACACGTTAAAAGTTAGGTTATCAGACACAAGGCGGTGTAGCAGTGTTGCCAATGGACCAATCTGAAATATCTTTAATAAGTTGTCAAATTGTGATTTAATAAGAAAAAGAAAAATATAAGACATAATTGTAATATAATTTAAATTATGTATATAACTAAAATAAGGATTTTCAATCAAATTAGGAATTTATTTATAATTTTTGTAATATATTTTTTGTAAATAATATTCATATTGGTAACACTTTTATACTTTCCTCTCTAGAGAGGAACAACACATTTTCCTCACTATTTCGGGAGAAGAACGGTGGGGTTTCCTACCATGTCGTGAAAAAAATATATTTCTAGACAAATTCACTAGCAAATTTAATAAGGTTTAAGCATCCCGTTTGCACTTCTTATCTCGGTATATATCATATATAAGTGATATATTATGAGAATCTTTCATTTGTATTTCTACTTTTGCATTCGCAAGATTCTAAATATTTTTAAAATAATGTGTCAACTGTGGGTTTCTAATGATGATAAAGTTGCTGACTCAAATAAAAGTATTAGTACTA
This sequence comes from Poecilus cupreus, assembly GCA_963942605.1. Taxonomy (NCBI): domain Eukaryota; kingdom Metazoa; phylum Arthropoda; class Insecta; order Coleoptera; family Carabidae; genus Poecilus; species Poecilus cupreus. The sequence continues at coordinate 5,834,970 of OZ012714.1, read as the reverse complement.
GTGTCCTGCTTATTTAAGATCAAAACTTAAAAAAAAATTAAGAATTTCATGTTTATAACACAAGAAACAAAGAAGATTTCAGTATGCCACTTTATAATAAGAGCATTACAAAAAATAGTATATTTGATATAGGCCTGAAATTATATAATAAGCTGCCAGAAAGTATACAAATTATTAATAATCTTGTTAGTTTCAAGAAAAATTTTAAAATGTATCTGTTAAAATTTAATTTATTTTAAATCTTTTTATGTTGTTATATTACATATTTTTGTTCTTCTTATTTTTTTTGTATTTGTTTGGCCGGAGTGCCGTTAATAAACTATATTATTATTATTATTATTATAGTGTTCACAATTTTCCAACAAGAAAATAAATCAGCTTGACCGATTAGTGGAAAATGTATAATATTTAATTCGTAAATGCATAGCCTTATAGATGCCTTTTATATCCCAAAATCTAGATTGAATATTACTAAAAACTCTACAAACAGATATGGCTTAGAAATAGAAATCAAACTTAAAAAAAAATCGTTCAAGCCATTTCTGCTTGCACACAGCTTCTATGATTCGAATGAATATCTTGACATGTAATTTGTATCTCATATTTATTTGACTTGTTCTATACACTGTAATTTTGTGTCCACAGCACTAATAAACTTATTATTATTATTGTTTTGAAGCAGGTACTCCACAGAGTAGGGACGAGGTGGCGAACGGTCCGTCCAGCTTGCGTACAATGCCTGTTGTTTTCTTTATTAGGCAAGGCCAGTTTAAAAGTGTAGTGCGCACATCCCGCAACATATCTCTTACTTCACTTCAGGAAGTGTCTGCTTCACAACAAATGCCGTCATGCGCTGTCTAATTTATATTAGGCCATTGGTTAAGACTAAGCCCAATATTTTTATCTATGGCACGTATAATTTAAGGTTTCTTTGTAAACGTAATTGAGGGGTGTTTAATCGTTTTATTACGATCCTTTAGGTTTTGTTGAGTTACACTATACCTACGAATAACTTCAACTTTCCGGCTAAGGAATGTATCCGATGCTGGACTTAAACGATTTACAGATATGCAGCCATAGAGTTTGTTGTAGCTCGAATTTCGAGTGAAGTTTACCGGGAAGATTTATATCGGAAGCCGAGCGCGGGAACGAACTAAGACGATTACGATGTACTATTTTATTTGAAATTCGATATTCTTGAAATACGAAATTCAAGATTGAAAAATTTAACAATACCGTACTCGGGATGAAGAATTTTTGGATTTGCTGTTTTAAATTGTGTTAGAAAACTCTAACATTTCAATAAAAGAAATGAATACAATCTTTGGGTAATTAAATTGAATCATCCAGAGTATTTGTAAAATGATGAACAAGGAATATAAAAGTAGGAAAATTAATATGAAGTGTTTCAAATGTGCTATCATAAAAGTTGTTTATACAGCGATAAAATTTTGAAGACATTGACAATGTTGCTGAAGTAGGGGTCATAAATGAGAAGTACTAAACGGTCATAAAAGAGAATGCTCCATTACCATATGAAAACTGCCAATTTATCAGGATTTAATCTTCTTAAAATTCAAATTAACTGCGCAAGCGCACTTTTGTGTGCTTGTATCCACAGCATGCTAAACCGATGACTACTTTTTTAAATTACTATGTTTTTGCGTGAAATTCAGATGAATGATTGTGAGTATAAATGAGGTAGGAAATCTGTTGCTAAACGTCGATAAATGCAGGGTAAAAATTAATACTTTTTAACAAAAAATTAAACCGTCGAAAAAAAGATACTGAAAAGAGAAATTAATATAAACCTTGTTAGTCTTAATATCTAAGCTCATAAAATAATTTAACTAATTTAAGAGCGTAATTATTAAAATTAAAAGGTTTATTTAATTTTTTGCTTTTCATTTTCTCTTTTCGTAGGTTTAATTTTTAGCTAAAATTTTTATTTTTAATACGAAGACGGTAAGCGGACTGTCTACTTTGGTCATATGCAGAATCATGAGTGTATAATTGTGAATTTATGTGAACAACACAAACGACAATGTTCTTCAGTGGGATTCGAACCCATGATCTCTGGTGTGCAATGCATCCTATATTTTATTATAACTCCCTAAGAAAGATACTCAGAAAGAAGTTTTTACATTGATCAAACTGATGGTAACCTTATCATTTATCATGTAATTATAATTCAATAAATTCAAATGAACCAGCCCTATATAAATGTAAAGAGTTTATGTATAATAATTACATGGTATGAGTTTTCAACAAGAGATGAATGAAGTGTATTTGGGTAATATGTTTTCAAGGGTTAGATGTATTGACCTGGAGATTCAATGACGAAACGTGAATGTATCTAGAGATACTCGATTGAGTTTGTATAATGTGAACGACGTATAACTGTTGTGGAAATGAGGTATTTCAGATGAGTGTGTGGGTATATGAGACATGATCCTGTCTGGAATACGTTGGTGTACAGTGAATGTCAGGTTGAGAAGAATGTTATTAAAAAGTGGGAGTTTCAGTTGAGTGAATATCGAAGTATTCAGTTGGCATCCGAGGAATAAGTTGTTAAGTTGATTAATGGTTTGTTGCATGAATGAACAATTCCGAGTGTGAAGAATAGATGGGCATATATATGCACTGATTTTTTGGAATATATACACTCACTATGACAATATATACAGCAAAATATGCAAAAAAATCTCAAATTGTTAAATAAAAAGTATAAATGAAGATTATAAATTTTAGTACACAAAACAGTCTTAATTCTGATTCACTATTAACAAATATTCTACTAATATACATACAAACTAAATCTAAAATCTTAAATATAATATTATGGGATTATAAAATATTTACGTAATTACAATAAAAATAAATTTAATTTTCTAAAAGAAAAGTGAAACATACGTAAAAGATCTATTTAGCCGAGGATTCTCGGTCTTATATTCATTTTATGTACTTTTACTAGCATTCGTATATACAATAAATACCTACCGTTACCGTTACAGGGATTTCCCTAGCAATATTACTGTTTATTGGTTTGTGTATTTGCTTATTTTATTGTATATTCGTATATTGCTTCTTCCGTTGTATTCTTATATTTATTGTGGTCTCCTCTAATATTTGGGGAATGTCAATGTGCATTACTAGAAATTTAATATTGCTTACCACTAGAAAAATTCTTAAAAATATTGAAATATGCAATTACGTGCAACTTTTGTAAGAATATGTATAAAAATATCCAAATATGCAATATATGCAATTAGTAATTACCATTCATTAACTCTAACCAATGTGATTGATTTTATTTAAAGATATGCAAAAATTAAAATATATGCAATCTGCTCCCTAGTGATGATATTTGGAGAAGATTGATTGTTGGTTGATTGTGTTTCAGGTTTCAGCGTATACTCGTATATGTTCATTTGTAGAATGAAATGTTGTGTTACGGTCTAAGTAATATATCATAATAATTATGATAATTTGTCTTATCAGAAATGCTGCCTGAGGTCTGAGGAACAAAGGGAAAATAAATTTATAGTATCATATAAAAAATACAAGCATCAATCATTTTGTCACGAGTAAATAGAGCGTGTACATATCTTTCAGCAATTCATTTGCCTGTTCATTATTTGCAGTTGGGGGTAGGTTAGGTAATTACCAAGAGACTTAAAGCAGCCAGGCAAGCTCCTCCGCAGCCGAAGGAAACGCCAGTTATTAATCATTCCGCGCGAGAGGTGCGCATTTATCAACGAGAAAATCAAGTGTGCGAGTCGTAAAAACGGGATGACGTTTCAATTTGTATGTGCGAGCACGTGTGTGCCTTGCTGCCGGCGCAAAAAGCGCAGTCGGCGTGCATCAAGCAGCTAACAGTTGAAATTAGAAAAAGTTGACTGCTGCAGGGTGGAGGGAGTGAAACACGCGAACGTCGCTACTGCCTGCGCGAATTCCCGTCATGCAATACTTGCGCCCCTGCTTGACTTTCTTATTTATATGAGAATGATGGAATGAAATGAAATAAAATAAAAGCAAAAGTACTAACTGCAGAGATATCGCTGCTTCAAATTGAAATTATTTGTAACTTTTTCTCTTGTTCAACCGATTGCTATACAGGGTGATTCATTACGTATAGAAGAGAGTGAAAGTGTAGCTGGGGGGGGGGGGGCAAGATAATGCGTTTTCCTTAATAAGCTTTTGATAAAAAAATTCATAAGCAAAAAGTTATAGCAAATTAAAGTTCTTTTAAATTAACACCTATCTATTGCATATCACTGAAAATAATTTGGAAGTATCTATTTCTCCTTGTCATAGAAATATATTTCTTTCAAATCCGATAATTTTAAATTATACGCACAACAAAAAAATAATGGCAAAAGCAAAAAAACGTAGAATTATTTAAATTTTTTAATTAATAAAACTGATAATATATCTGATCTTTTTTGAGATCATAGATCTTATTCTTTTTGATCTAGATCAAAAATGAGATCAGAAATCATAAAACGATCTAGATCACATCAAAGATCACTGATCTGTGATCGAATTTGTCGAGCGTTTGTTTGTTGAAAGTGCCTCCAATAAATTTCATTAAAGATGCTTAAGTTAAATATAAATGTAATTTTTTTTTGTGCAGTGAAAAAAAAAAAGCAAGTAAAAAAATGGAAGAGGAAAAATGTTGTACAATCCCAAACTGCAACAGTTCCACATATTTTTGTGTCATATTAACATGAATACAATCATCGACAGTTTTACCAAATCCATCCATAAAAAATGAAGAAACCCGTAATGAGACAAATCCCCGTACAGAAACCGATCAAAAACCTTGTAAATTATACGGTTGAGTGATCCCTAGAGTCAGAACTTATTAATGACAGTGGCAAGTAGCGAAATTTCCTACAGACGGCTCCATTACATGATCGAATTCTCTCCCTTCAACACAGTTGGCTTATGGCAAAGCCCCATGCGTCATCAGTTACAACGCCCTCTACATCGGGGATTAGCGCACAGGCCCACGCGTGGAGGGTGGCTGCGGATACTCAAGATGCACCCTTATTCTTGAATGTATATGTTGAATCATGAAGAAGGAATGCTCATTCGAAGTGATGCATTTATCTGATGGCATCATACTTGCAAAACACCACCGGACAAGAAATGATTCAGATGTTGTTTTTGTGTTAGATAGACTTAAAGGAGGGCTGCTTAGGATGAGTACTAAAGCAGATTTATGGTGTTTTTGTAGACGAATAAGAGATGCAATAATCAGATGGATAATGAAATATCACGCACTTAAGATATTTAATTTCATAAAATAAAATGTTCAACTAACTCCTCGGCTTACTTAATTAATAACTATAAAGCTGGATTGAAAGGAATAATTAATGAATGCAAATACCTTTCATTACATACCGTGTGTCTGTCTTAAAGGTGTACATAGGAGATTAACATGAGAAATCAGTTTTTTGCGTTCTTTTACTCGGTGTTCTACCGAACAACAATGATTGTAGCACCAATCAAAAGATATAATTTTTCTGAATCAAACGATGTAACATACATTACAATTTAGTAGTAATTTAGCTCAATAAATTAATTTTACAGTTTTAAAAATTCTCCGATTTATTTAATTTCTATCGAAAACATTGCTTTCAAGTTATTTATTTGAATTTTAAAAATTAATTTACGGAACTAAATTGCTACTAAATTGTAATGTATTTTAGATTGATTCATTCAGAAAAATATTATCTTTCGATTGATACCACAATTTTTATTTTCCGGTAGAACCCCGAGTAAAAGCAAGCAAAAAACTGATTTCCCATGTTAATCTCCTATGTACATATTAAAGATAGACACACGGTATACAAATAAAATAGCGAATGTATTACCTTAAGTTTAAACAAGAAATGAACGAATTGTTTGGCTACCAAAATATGTAGAATATTTAGTAGTAATAGTTAGTATTTCTTTTATTTCTTGGGATATATAAATTGATTAGGTATTGTTTTACTTAATGGATCCTCTAAATCTAAACAATCCTGCAATTTTATACTTTCTAGGTCGCCTACTGCAAGAAACAATAATGCTCGGAAAGTTCGTCAGAGTAGTGTTTTGTTTTAGTAAGAAATTAGATAGGCAACAACAGCGTAGAAACAACTTTAACTATTATGAATAAAACAACTTACACATTCTTGTGAAATATTAGAAGAACAACAGTTTATAAAATGAGTGATGCAATTACCATCAAAGTTTATTTTTATTTGCTGTATAGTTTAGTAATTTAATGTAAAATGTCTAATAGTACACATAATAGGAAAATTGAAGCACATTCCGTGTTTATTAGTTTGATGTAATCTGAAGCAACTTTGATTAGCTATCCAAAGGATTTTTATGTTCCGGATAAAATCTACCTATAAAATTGTAATTTTATGGGTTCACATTAAAATTGCTTGGTTGTAAGCATGCAAGTAATAGTGATTTACTTCCACGTACACGCAATAATAAATTATACCTGAAGAATATTCGACATAAGCAAAGATTACACTTCATGTTTTTTCTCGGAACTTGTTACAAAAATATCAATGTGTAATTGGGTTTTAAAACCTAGAAATGGTACTGATGTCACAAATGTGTATAATTTTATATGTATATATGTTTCAGAACATTCAAGCTTTCACGATCTAAAATGGATACAATGGAACAGTGGAAATCTAAATAAACATAAATGTCGTTTATTACATTTTGCTAAAATATGAAATGATTAAAATTACAAAAATTGAGTCAGTGCAGTCAGGGCAACAGCCAATGAAGTAGAATCTCAATCAAAGAGTACCTTGTGCTATCGAAAGCAAAGAGAAACATTTGCCGATGCACATGAGAAGACATTCGAATGAAACTGACTGGGAAACAAACGTAGAACGTTGGGCATGAAGTGAACAGCATAACAGCGCAGAACAGAGTGAAGTTTGCAGCGGAAGTTCAGTGCGGAGCATGCAACTATGTTCGGAACAGTTCAGCAGTTCCCGGGTTGTGTTCGCCTGCTTATTGGCACGAATTCAAATGAGATCAGAGTTGGACCGAGGGTATAAGACGCGTAGAGGACGTTTCGAGTCTCTTACTGGCTCGATACTTGCATGCTTACTACTCTGGCTCTACGAGATTATCTAGATAATTCTAATTGCGGGCGGCTTTGCAAATGAATACAATGAATAAATTTCAACCAGACAATGTTACTAATACTGTTTTCTTAAATTATTACGTCAGAAAATAAACTTATATTTTTATTTCGCGTAGTAAACTAATATCTAGTATCTTACTTCCTTTGGTCTAATTTTGTTCAAATGCCTACTGCCACTGTCTACAAAAATATTCGTGGATAATACATAATAAGACAGTGGAAAACTAATTCTTAATAAGTAGTAATTAACTACATATGCATTCAGAATAATATATTTCATAGCGAGGTGGAAAGTGTTTTATTATAGCCAACGGCTAGAAGATAGCTAAACCAAAGTGTACAGCACCAAGGTTAGCTATAGCCTGAAGCTATTATGAGACATTATACCGAGATTTGAATACTTTTCAGTGGCAATTAAAATTAATTAATGATATATGTACTGATTTTACAAGACCGGTCGGAAAATTAAAGTGAAAAATAATTAACTTTACACTTTCATATTTTACAACAAAAAAAGTCCGAAATTAACATATTAACCTATTGTGAATAACATAATTTTCTGATACAGACAGTATTTCAAACAACTAAATGGAATATGGACGAATAAACTAGAGAAGGGTGACCAAATATGGAATACCAGTTTGTTTTCTTGCCAAAAGAAGAAATCATGGTACAAATTAGAGACTTTTAATGATAATTATAATCAGTCATACATTTTCTCATAACTGAATAACAGTGTCATGCTGTCATGTACTTAATATTAATTGATATTATTATAACTATGTAAAAACCCAGATATCAATAACGTAGCTAATTATGGAATAGACACCCAAATATGGAACATTAGAATAAAGCACAACATTTTTATTGAAAATAACAAAACGAGCTATTATCTTTAAAAAATAATTTAATCTACCTACAAAAATCACAAATCAAAGTGTCAAACTCTGAACCAGCGCAGTCAGTATGTGCCCGGAGCCCATACATTATACATTTAATCTATTCCATAATTAGACCCCTAGTGACTGTCCATATTTGGAATTTTAGACCAATTCAAATTTGTCTTCGTATTCTATAAGTAATGTCATATATTATATACTATAAATTGTTTCAAAAATTTTGAAAGTAATATAAACAATATGCTATAAATATAATCACAGTATTATGTTCAACGAATTAACGAAAAATATCTTATTTAAATGTACCTTGAGAAATTTTGTAGCACCGATAAAACAAAACACTCCTGCTACAGCGACAGCGATGTTCTGACAGTCAGGCGAGATGAAATGAGTCTGATAAAGTGAGTGACTGAATTAGAAGATAGTCTTGTATTGTGACTTCAATTATTTGTTTTAGAGAAATGGAGGTATTCCATATTAAGAATCCTATTCCACATTTGGTCACTTTCCTCTATTATTGAAACATGATTTTTTTTTTATAGTTATTCCTAGTTAATTTACTAAACTAGTTTCTTTATCAAACAATTTGAAAGTGTTTGTAAAACTTGACAAATTCTACATGTATAGGTGATCTAGTTACACTTTATACAGCATTTAATTCAGCGGCAATACTCAGCAGAGTTCCCCTCTAATTATATTACTCGCACAATGGCGAAATGAATGCTAACCTTTAATTAAGCATTGTGTTGTATACTGAGGGATGTAACTAATTAGTGCGATTTTTTCTTGATTTATGTTTGTTAGTTATGAATAAGGCAATTTTAGTAGAAGTACAGCAAGGGAAGAACAGAGAAGCATAATTAAGAATTTTTGCTTTCGGCTTTGAAGCAGCTTGGATTAAAAGCTTCTAATGGATTAAAAATTACTTTATGTTTTATTTTAAATTATCATTTTACTCACAATAAATTAGATGAATTAAATCGTGTCCAGAAGTTGAATTGGAAATAGTAGTAGTCAGAATTTGGGCAGAAATAATCAAAACTCATATGATCATTTACCGACGTTTCGGAAAGCTATACTTCCATTATCAAGACTGTATATAAAAATATTTTTGTAATTTACATATTGTAACAAAAATATTTTTATCTATGACCGTTTTTAAAAGTGTCTCTTTTTAACACTAGTGTTAAAAGTAACATATCAACGTGTTATCGTAGATAAAATTTTGTATGATATACGTGTTAAAAGTGATTTATTTCGTTCGTGGTGCTGTTTCACTCGGCTTTGCCTCGTTTCACAAACATCCCTACTTCCTCATAAAATGTCACTTTTAACACTTATATCATAAATAACTATTATATACAGTCTTGATCATGGAAGTATAAATTTCTAAATTTAAATTATATCCAGTATAAACCAGCCATTATACAGAACAAACTAATTAGATAAATAATATTAAAAGTATTTTGAAATTATCGCTACAAGTCGAGCTACAGTTTTAAAAGTCTTCTTGTGTTACTTTGAGAGAACAGAACTTGAAGCTGCATTCCATCTAGAGTTAAAAAAAGTAATACGAAATATTATTGGTAAAATATTTCACTGGAAAGATAAATATTTCTTTGGTTTTCTACTTTAAAAAAGCAGAACAAGAAAAAAAGTCTAAACTCTAGTGCATGAAACAGAAATATATCTCGTGCTTCTCCTGTTCTTAAGAGCGAATTGAATTCAAATCGGGAGACCCTAAAGTTCTCCAAGTGCCATCAATATTCTATGAAACGCACCGGTGCAGAGATTCAAGGAAGGAAAAGAGAAAAAAGAAATGCGGCGCGCAAGAAAAACAAGTAAAAAGAAGAAAACCAGCGAAACACAAAAGAAAATATGGAATTCGGCTAAACAAAAAATGAACAGCGAAAACAAACGATACTTGCAAATACAAATGCGTACGTTTCCGGTGACCATTGTTTCCGTTAATGCTTCTCCGGTTCGAACCGGAACGGTAACGGTAATCCAGCCAGATCCGGTCGGAATCATACGATGATTCATTACATTGAATACGGCCGTCAAACGGAATTATTCCATGGCCACCGATCGTGATGGGGTATCGCGGAAAATAATAAATTAAGGACTCGTGCGCGTCCCTTACAACATTTACATTTTTATGCGAGTGGAAAATGAACTGGACATTGTACCACGGCGGCAGCGATGGCCAGTTCATTGGAAATTACTAACAATGCCTAGTACAATGAACTCCATTTCAATTGATCAACCGGTAACCAATATTAGAACTATATGAAATATACTTGAAATAATCCTTGGAAACATATATTTTCTTTGTACTAGCTTATAGTTTTTAACATAATTGCATTTATTTATTTTTTTATTTGTGTATGTATATTATTGTAATGAAACACATGAACTTTTAATATTGTATGTATTTGATGACGTGTCATGTCTGTGAAAGACCAAGGCAAATAAAATTATTATTATTATTATTATAGGCTGATGAACTGAAGGATGCACCATAACGTTTTCAACAATATTCTTGAAATGTTCAATTATTGGCTTACCTAATTATTTTTATCTAAAAAGCTAAATAGTTTATTGTATAGAAAGAATTTCTACATTTTTGACACTAATATTTATATTTATATATTTTATTCTACCTGGAACCGGTAAAATGAGTGACATGTTTATTGGTAATTTTCATTGCCATAAAATAACAAGCAAATGTACCTAATTGAAAGGTATTGGTTTTATCTGTTATCACACTTATCTGCTGTAATCAGTGTTTGATTTCAAGCGACTTGATTAAAAATGTATAATGTGGAATACAAATTAGATATAGAAAAATGGTTTTATGGTCAAAATAGTGCTCGAACAAAAATTTATTAAAGCTGGTTTTATAATTTGAATAAAACATAGAAATAATTTAACATAGATTTGGTTAAAATAACAGAGAATTATGGATTTCTGGCTCTGTGATTGGTCTAGAAGAGTGAATTATGAATCATAATACAAAATACACTGTCGTGTATTATGGGTACTATGTATACTCTAGTATAATCCATCGAATAAATTGAAATAATTTGGTTATATTTATAGAAGAGTAGAAAAAAGAATTTAAGATACAAATTAATTGGGTACAATTTTTCCTTCCTAAGATCAGAACAAATTCTTGTAAAAGTTATTCTAAAAGTCTTAATTGGGCCAAATGATATGATTCTGGGTTCGTATCTTGTATAGATTGGCAGTGAATCGAATTGAACTGATGCAAAACATCAAAGTAAATAATTGACATATTTGTTGAATACTAGCGTCCATTTAATCATTTTTATGACATATTTCCTTCCATAGTGCACATCGCAATATAGCAATTTCATTAAAAAACAATGTGAAAATAAAAAACGAAACAAAACTGTAAAACCGGAAGTGCCGGCAGTGCCACACCGACAACAAAACCCTTTTTGTTGTTCCGCTTTTGTGCGGGCGCTGGTGCCGGTATTACAGTGCGTGATGTAGATGCATCGGACGGAAGCTGGGATGACTGTTAATTATAGGGCTTGTTTCACACTAGTCAGCCCTTCCCCGCGCAAATGTTTATGGAACGCCGCGTCAGTTCGCAAATAAAACGTTGAATAATTGGTCCCTTTGTTGCAAGGGCGGGGGTTGCCCTCGCGTTTTATTTATTATTTCGCGGCGGTAATTGTGTTCTCAAAAAGATTTTTTTAATGGACATAACGGACTTGGAAATGGAAGTAAAACAGAAAAATTTGCTCGCATTTAAATATGAAATATAACCACGCAAATTTACCCTGATGAAAAGCATCACGTTCACGCTTAAATGTTTTAATTTGCAGCACGCGCGAACAAAGCCCCTCGAGTAAACTAGTTCCGCTCTTGATGGAGTAAAGTGACAAAAGTGCGATTTCTTCATCTTCCGCTTTGAGGTGGCTTGAATTCAAGCTGAGTGCTCACCTAAATGAAGTTGTCATGATAATTCGTCGGGTCAAAGGTGAAACGAGGGGACGAGCTGGTGGTGTCAAAAAGTGAATCTGCAATGAACTTGTCTTGCGCGCTGTTGCTACGCTCTGGTCGGTTTCAAATAAAAACACGAACGTGCGCTTTACAGCAGCCATTTGCGAACTCAAAGAACGTAAACACCTACTGACAACCATCCTAGATCTATCTCCTAACTTTGCTACAAGTAGACATACCGTAATGAATAAGTAAAGTGGGGCAGCTATCCGTCTTTTAAAATGAAACTCTCAAACGGAAGAAACTACATTCTCCTACTGACTTCTCTCTCTCTACTCATATGAAAAAGTGACTTAATGCTCAAAGTGAGGCGGGATCGAGTGGGGTGGTATCCCGCTATTTTTTTTAAACGTGAAACCATGCCACTAATTTCTTTATAAATGATTAGTATCCCGGAATTTCTTATTTTGTTATTTCTCTTCTCCCGAAATAGTGAGGGAAATGCGTTGTTCCTCTCTAGAGAGGAAAATATAGAAGTGTTACCAATATGAATGTTATTTGCAAAAAAAATATTATAAAAATTATATATAATTGCTAATTTTATTGAAAATCCTTATTTTAGTGAGATACATACTTTAAATTATCTTACATTATGTCTTATATATTTCTTTGTCTTATTAAATCACAATTTGACAACTTATTGAAGATATTTAAGATTGGTTTATTGGCAACACTGCTACACCGCCTTGTGTGTAATAACCTAACTTTTAACGTGTCAGTTTGTTAGTTGTGTTCTCAAAGTGTATTTTAGGTCCGAGTAAATCGTTTTTAGAAACATGTCGTGAAAAAAATGTTATGTCCAACACGAGAGGAAAGCTCTCCTCTCTCGTTCGAATTCTTCATTCGCTCATGAGGCAAACTTCGAACTCGAGGGGGAAAAAGAAGCGCCTTCCTCTCTAGTTTGACAAATAACTATTGTTTCATTATGTTTGCAAAATTGTAGTTGTTGACAACTGTATCAAACACAAGTGAAAAGCAATTATTGAGCCTCGTCATCTGATATTGGTTACCTCATGTTATTTTTCTTTTTCTAGTCATTTTATGTAACGATTAATAAAGCTAAAAATATATATTACAAAATATAACAATAATTGTATTAACACTACATTTAATAATTTATATTTAATAACCATCTCGCTACTTTTTTTGTCCCCTTCGACCACTGCCCAATACATAATTACTGTGTGAATATGTCAAATAATAATGAATTATAATAAAATCATTCGCTCATGATTAGTGCAAGAACGAAGCATGAATGTTTGTTGGATATTGTAAGCGTAAATACAATGAAAAATTAATGAATTATTTGTAATAGACTACAGAGGTATTTCAAAGTAGGTATGTTTGAAAGAGATTTATAAATTGAATCTGTTTAATTATTTAAGGTATGTGCTACTCGACTTGAAGCCAAGTACGCTAACAAAATGTAATTTTTAATGTGCCTTAAATTATTAAAATTGTATGAAATATTCAACAGCAATGTAAACTAAATCATAAGAGATTTAACTTCAAACTTGGCTTAATATACCTATTAAACCAAATATAATAACCATTATTGGTGCTTTTAATTTAATGAAGTATCTAATGCATGCTGAGAATTAGAATTTAAATATTATTAATCATTTTCTAATCGTGGTTAAGTTCGCAGAGTAAATTTATAAATCATTTCGTTTTTCCTGTTCATATTCTTCTATAGGTTTATTAATATTAAAGTGTTAAAAATAGTCGAAATCTCAGTCATATTATTATTACATATTTTCTTAATTTTTCGTTTTGGGTATAATATTCATAATATGTACCAAACTACCTTTTTTAAAAGAAAATCAAAGTTTAGAGAATAACAACCGAGGAAGAACAGGAAGAAAGGTCCCAGGAACAAAAAACCAATGTCATCTGAAATTTGCTTAATAAAGATTTTTGGAAAAGAAAAATCTTTTATTTAAACGTTGTATTTTAATAAAAATGTACTTACAGAGCTTTAACCAAAAATATTTTAATTTATTTATCATCACAGTCGATCATCGCTCTTTCTATAAAATATTTTATTTAAATACAATGTCCCGAATAATTCTTCACCAGGAAAACAAATGAATAACATAAATTAATAAATAGATTTAAAAAAATCTTTTATATTATTATGAGATGTTAAAGCATTTTTTTTATTGGATAATGCTTTGATAATTGTATTTTAATATATAAAATAAGAATTTATAAAATAAACAGGTATATCATCAATACATTTCTTTCTTTCTCGTAGAGCAATAGTTACTGGCCGTAAGGAAATCTCACTGGAAGAATTTTTTTGTGGTGTCAAGAAGTACAATTATCAGCCGTCATGTTAATAAACAACACAAAATACAATGTAATAGGGTAAATAGCTCCGTAGTAACGCATCGGACTGTGGATCATGAGATCCTCAGTTCGAAACCTACAGCTGACAATTGCTATTTTAACTCTATGCCAGTGGTTCCAATAACGTCTTTATGAACCGTTACTTATCGAAAACGGTGACAACAGAGTGTCACTCAATTAATCGTTAAATGGCATGAAAATTTATTTACGTGTATATTTATTATAATGTAGTACTCCAGGTCAGTTCCCAATTTATGTAGACACACATGCGTTCTATGATTGTACCAAACTGTCTGTAATAACTGACACTTTAAGAGGTATAATCGAGATATCAAGTAGCATTTTTAATAACAGGTTTCTTGAAGAATCCTGAAACAAATTTCATTGTAATGTGTGTTCCACTTCCTATTCTTTGTGCACAGGAAAGAAAAGAAATATGCGGTAGCACTCAAAAATTTGTCACGAAAACTAAAACTCTGCAAACAAGTGTAGAAGAAACCTCAAACAAAATAACCCTCATTACAACACGATGAGGCACTCCCTAAAAGTTCGTAATTGCCACGTATCTCTGTGGCTTCTCAAAGTTATTATGACATCAACAACACTTGACGGGCTCTCGAGCTAGGTGCCATCTCGCCATCTCGCCATCTCGCCATCTCGCCATCTCACCAGCGCAGAGATCTCCTCTACCTGACCACGGCTTGTTACGACTTTCGGACAAATTGTGCTCGGGCAAGCATCAACAGACGACACGTCACGTATCTCTGGCCACCTCGCAAACTACAGCTGGACTAGCAGAAGAACATTTTTTATATGAGAAATGGATGGCGACTTTTTGTGTAATGTACCTACTTACGAGTATTGTGGCAAAAACACTCAAATTCATTACAAAAATTATTTCCGAGACTTTTTGTCACTCACTAGTGGGAGAATTGTGCAATGGCATTATGTGATCATAGTTGAATTTATGGAAACAAATTATAAAATTAGTATATTATCCATTATGTTATATCACTAACCAACATGGAATTTTTTATTTGAAATAAAATTTATCAAGTCCCGCATCATGACGTCTTAAGATAAGTCTGCTTCGAAACTGATATGTTAGATATAAAGTGATATAACCCACCTTTACATACAATTGATATCATGAACAAAATTATAATAAAGCCGTTTCCAGAATTAAATATTATTTATCTATGAAGGTAGTTAAAACTGATTCTAATTTAACCTCCCGCCACATCCTGTAAGGGAGGTATAGAAATCATGCTTAAAATTCGGTAGTGTGTTTTCAGTGAATGAGCACGTTTTAGGGTCCCTAGAATACGATTTTAATAGTTTTGCGATGATGTCTGTGTGTGTGTGTCTGTCTGTCTGTCTTTCTGCCAGTCTATCAGTCTGTGTGGATCTCTGGAGTTACGGTTTCTCAAAAACTACTACCCTGAAAATTTTGATAATTTGGTATATCAATTATATTAGTTTTTGGTGATCTGATAATCCAATAACCGAAAGTGATAATTTACTTGAAGCCCTATCAAGTTATTTTGAAATATCTCAGTAAATTCTGGTTAAATGACAATTTTTGTTATTAGAATAATACTTCAAATATTATCTTCAATTATTGTTTGAAAATTTTATCTTTTACTGTCTCCATTTATGAATTATGACAACACGTTAAAGAAAATTATATTTGGACATTTTCGTTTAATCTGTTAACCGTGTTAACCTGTGCTTTTTGAAATAAAAAAACAACGCTTGAAAAATGTTTATTTTTGGCAACTGTCATAATTAAAATGTAAATTTTTTGAAAGGATGAGCGTTTCTTGATAGAGGTGATCAATGTATGGCGGTTATTGAGATAATTATCAAGTCGAATATTTATACTTACTTACACTACGTATATTCCAGCTGATTTATGCTGTATTATCATGAATATATCATCATGCATTAGTCATTTTTTTTATATTATTATTTAAATTAATGATAGATTAATAAGTATGTATTTCGCAATTTGATGTTGCATGTCTACAGTTACGATTACCATGGTGTTGAAGTTAATTGTAAATGAGAATAGACTGAACATTTATTTAGTTCAATGAACGAATTACAAAGAAAAGTGGCAAAAGCAAAGGAAATTGCAAGCGAGTCTCTTTGTTTTTGCAGCAAACAATCTACGTGTGACTTTTATAAGCTACCATTAGAGTGAGTGTAGAACAAACAGGTCCCCAAGCGGCCAGCTTTCAGAATTAAATTGAACCTTTGTACAATTTAAATATAATTTCCAAGCCGATCAGTTCGTTGTATATTGTCCGGGGGTTCTTTTTAGCATCGCTCGCCGTGTGCCGTCAAAACGAATTCTGGCGTTTATAAAATTTATATAAAGTGGCCTGAGTCCGTCGTGTCCATCCCCGAGGACGTGGACGCTGGACCGCAAGTCTCTTTTATCCCTTTCTGAAGGGAGAGCTTTACTTGCAAAGTCCTTTGTGAACGAAAAGTAATTGATCGAGATGCACCTCCCATCCTCTGTTGCCCAGTGATAAAAATGAAACTTCTCAGAACACTTTTAGCTCCCTTATCAGCCAAACATGTTTTAATTGATAGGCACAGCAATGCGAACAACTATTTTAAGAATACAAACTTTGTGTACCTAGGATCAACAAAATTCTTGTGAAAGCAGTTCGTATGACGTGTTAAATATTTAAGACAGGTAATATTTGATGTGTTTGTAACCAAGGTTGGTTGTCCGAATGTATAATTAATGTTCCAGGAGGGAACGCGAGAGCGACAGAGAGAGGAAGACGAGCTTAGAGAAGACGGGTAGAAAGCTCAGAGAAAACGGCAGCAGCAGATGATTGCAATGCCTGGATTTTGATGCTCATTTTTCAGCATTAGTCGAGAAGGAGAAAAAACACAGAAGCGGAGCAATAACAAAGGAATTTCGAAAACAAAAACAGCACCTGCGCTACCGGAGGATAGGCGATGGAGGAACGCCGACCAAAGAACAAGAGACTTACGACAATAGTGTTTTGTTCTGCACCACTTCGTTTGTTACAACAGAATGAAGAAATTCGACTTCCATTGTTGCTCGACTAATCATTACGATAACTTCCATAGACAGAAAATTCATCTCAACTTTTATTAAACACCCCTTCTCCTATTAACAAAAGCAAATGCATGTTCAACGGAAATTAACTTCAACTCGCTAACAATATTTATAGACATTGCAAATTCCACTACCGCCCCCATATGGCTAATACATTTAAAGTAATAATTCGTCTACTGCACCATTTTAAAAATTGAATTAAATCCTTATCTAATCTAATCGGCAAAAATTTCCGACACAAATTTGAGTCAGTGGAACCCTATAGTGATACTTAATATGCCTAAAGCCTAAATCCCTAAATTAACAGATCACTTATTTATCATTCTATTAATTGGCTGATCTTGCTAATTTTTTCCCTATACCATTAGCACTCGAATTAATTATTTTCTTAATTTTCAAGTGTGATTTCAGTACTCGACTTCGTTTCCAGCTAAAACTCTCACAATTCGCATCAAATAGATAATTTTCAGCACTATTTGTACAATTTACTATTAATTGTGTGTTTATAGTATCTCAATTCAATTGTTATGACATTTTCACAAAATGCATTTTATATCCACAGCATATCAAATAGGTCCGTAAATAAACTATTAGACGATATTTTTTATTCTTTGTACATACATAAAAATGTAAGACCACATGTGAAAGTCCGAGTTAAAAATTCCTCCAAATAAGCGAGATATTAAGGTCTGAATTTTAAATACATTGATGACGTAGGTCGCGTATTATACCAGAAATAAACAAACAGTGGTTACAGACTTTCGAAAAAAATGTTCGGAAAATTACAAAATAATATTATATTTATTATTACAAAAACATTTTGACATTCTCGAAGTTAGGTAGTTGGTGGCGCTAGTATCGTACAGTTTTGCATTGAGTGCTGCATATGAAGCAGCAAACACGGAAAGACCTGAAAATCACCCGAGCAGAATCCGAACAAATCCGACACGCCCGAATATGTATATTCTTAGTTAAGGTGGATTGGGAGTAAATACTTGATTCTCATTTGCTGCACACGCCCTACGTCATCAAAAATAAAACATACCGTATTTATTAAAGGGAGTAATTTATAATTAAATATATGGAATTTTCCACATCTTTCAACACTTATCTTTCATATTTCCAATAAACATTTACTATTTTTTATTACGGTACTTTTGTGCATTCATCCTGCAGACATCATGGTTAAGAATTAAATAGCAATTACTGTTCTGCTAAAGCTAAGGGAGTTTCATGAACAGAAAAGTTGCATTTTAGAATTGCAAGAAAATGTTCCTTCTGAATACCGTTTCAAATGTCAAATTTTCCTTTTATAATAAACTCTCTTGACATAATCCGAACATTTTTCAAGACACTCCGGCACTCGCTATCTCGCCCTACTTAAATATTTCATTCAAATATTGGCGATGCGAGTGTCAGGCGCCGGCAAGTGTTTCATACGCGATATGTGCAGCGGTGCCGGAAGAAGAAGGACAGACGCCCGCGAATATTTCACACGAAATGAGATTATTTGAACTGCGCTGTCCGAATAATGGATTCTTTCAACTTATCACCCTTAAACTGCCTGCAATATGGCAGAAATCCCGACTTAATGATAGCCCCGGCACGATTCATGAACTCCGCGGGCTGCTACTCACGTACTGTCTTGGTTTGGATGCTACCGGCTAGCAGCGTGAGAAATGCACCAGGAAATTATGTGCCCTGTTGCATCACAAACAGAGATTTTATAAAGTCTTTAATGCATGTTCAGTGATTGTCTTAAATTATGTGCAAATAATAATTAAATAGTTAAAGGGCGCAATTCTCTAACGAAGTTGTTATCTAGCAACTTTCTAATAGTGAAACTTCATGTTCAATGCACTGAAATATAATAATCATGGAACGTGCACTGTTTATGCTCGCTGTGTAAAAAAAGCGTGCCGAGAGAGATAGTTACTCACGGCAGGTGCTATCGCTGTCTTACATTTTTGTGATTGCGCATTTGAAGAAATGTCACGCGGAATACATTCTGTCACAAAAATGAATAGCGTTGTTTATGTTCGATTCGAACGCTAACTAGTGGTAGAAAGCTGAACTAAACGTAAGATACATAAATTTCATTGTACTTGGAAATTAATATATATTTTTTTAAATTAATAACAACAATAGTGATTTTAGGAGTATTCTAATGTAAGTATTAGATTTGTTTAAACAGTATTATTTAAATAAGATTTAAAAATTAAAGGTACATTGTATTTCTAGATTATAGGTTAAGATTGAATTTTCTTAAAAAAAAAATAATAATTTAAAAACAGGAAATTTTGCAATGTGTATTTCTACAGTTCTGATGCCAATAAAAACAAACTACCAATATTAAAGCACGCATTCGCCATCATAAGATATCATACAAAATGAATTTGACATGTACGTTACTTGAATTGTGATCCGTGTCATCTCTTGATAATTTGAAAGCCCAATACAGTATTGTAAAATACTTCTTGAGCAGACTGTCCGTGGGTCACTTTCTCTGTCGGCGCACGCCCTGGCGTTGCCAGAGCGCGTTTCAGAAAATGGAAAATATTTCATTAGCTGTCAACAAACGAATTATTTTCTTTTTTATGTATGACCATGCATAACTTTTAGGAGAGTAGTCCGATTTTAGTCCCGTTTAAATTAAACCCCTATATTTCACCCCTAAAATCAGGAAAATAGGGGATGATTTTTTATTCACGCACTGAATTTTTACCTCTTAACCGATTCTACCAAGTATAACTTTGTACTTTTATCCGATTTAAAAATCCATCACTCCCTAGGAGTAGACATATAGGTAGCCACAAAAATTAAAAAATTCAAACTTTTTAACATAAATTCAACCGACGAAAAATATTAATAAAATTTAGAGTAGGTATTTCAAAAATGTATGTACAAGTCTCGAAAAATAACCTAATAATATAAATTCCCACTCAGGAAAGTTTTACTTTGATACCAATTTCTAATAACTGTTATAAGAACAATTGGCGATTGACAGGAGTAGAAGAAATACAGTATTATATTCGGGATTATGGTTATTATTCGCTTGGATAATTTGCATCCTAATATACTATTATTTGTAACTTTTTTTCGCAATAATTTTATATTCTAAATATATATATATACAATATTATACAGAAATATATCCAAATACTATGTGTTTCTATTTATTATATTATGAGTTCTGAAAGCTTCTTTCAACATACAGAATTTATTGTTTTGTGTGGAAAATACACTTCCACTTTCAGTTTTACAATAAATGTTACCAAAATCAATAAAATTCTCCGTATAGTCATGAAACTTATAATTATGAATTTTCCATCCATCCACACAAATGTCATGAAAATTAACAATAACATAGCCTATTCTGTAAAATGATGTCTTCAATGATCTTAGTGAAGAAATTTTATGACATTTGCTGCCCGCAATGGTAATCGAACTAATCTAATATTGATTAATAAAGAATTAAATTATTCGGAAATAAAAAAATCTTATTTGAAATTATTTATGCTCTGATTATTTTAATAACCTTCTGCGTGTTACACATTTTACAAGATTTATGTCACCCACATGAGATAAAGCATGATACAGGTATATATTTTTAAAAATATTAAACTAAACAATATGTAACGTTTGCTCAGACAAACAAAACTTTTATATTTACAAAACATCTGTAGACATAGAAATGAAAAATGCATGACAGGATTTTACGATAGCTTTAAAAGCAAAGAAAATATTTCATATCATTTTATTTACCTGACAGTAAAACCTAAGAGCAAGCAAAAATATTTGTTTCAGGGCGCAATATTTACCTTTTGCAACAGGTCATGTGATCGCACGGGAAACGGAAATATCATCTTTAAATATTTTCACAGTGTGTGCTGCTAATCATACATTAAAGTTGAGGATTGTAATTTTTTTTTCGATCGGACAAAAACTGACTCCTTTCCTTTGTGTTTTCGAACCGCAAAGTGCATTAATTCGGTATTTTATTGTCGTTGATAGGTTACGATAAATAACAGTACAGGAATATCTTTTTTCTACGACCACTTAGAAATCTGCTCATTGTATGTTTATTGTTGCTAGGGATATGAGGTACATTGCAAGCATCGTGCGAAATGAATTTGTTTTGTGAGTATTTCAATACAGGTCAGTTCATAAGTACAGGTGCCATTGCTAGGATACTTATTTAGAATTGTCAAATATTGGAATGGTGAAAGCGGGCCAAATTTATTGTTAAAATTAAATAAATTAGGAAATAATATCGTGGTCGTAGAAAAAGTATAGTGTACAACTCGCATGGAATGTCCATTTCATACTCGTATGAATTGCTCGTTGTACAATATACTATTTTGTACTCATGGATTACTTTGTATTTTATATTGATGCTTCACTCCTGAGGATAACTTATCTGTTGATCAGTAAATTGGTACATTATCTGGAACTACACAATATTGCCCAATTATTTAAGTTCATTTACCATTGACAACAAATACATGTTAAGAAAATACTGCACAATTTCAGATTTCACGAAATATCACTAAAAATTGGCATATACTTTTATTATATTTCTATATAATATAAACCCTAAGAAACTCAATGCTGTAGAGCGCATAGTCATATCTCTTAAATTTATAGAGATATGGAATTTTTCGATGATTTTCGAAATGCTACTTTGAGTGGTTGCAACTCAAAATCTATTAAAGATATTGAAAAATAGACTCAGTTCTGTGCGTATCATGCATTTCATTACAAATTAGCAAATTTTGAAAATTTTGAAATTTTTCGATTTTTTCCTCTCATTATTATTTTAGTGTACTCATCCTGCAAGGATTTCTGCCGACGCCCATTAAAATTTCAACGTGACTTTTTTTGACATGTGCCAAGTTATAGAGACTGAGAAAATGTACGAATATAATTATGGCGTTGATGGCAGAGTAACTATTAGAAATAGCGATCAAGAAGTCTGGTGCCTCATGCATAATTCCCAGGTCGCTGAAGTGTGCGGTTCAGGTAAATGAAACCTGCAGAATTGCTTATTAAGATGAGAAATGTGCAGTGCAATGTATCAACTAGCGAAGAACGAGCAAACTCGAAGACTCGGGACCCTCTACTTGTGCGTTGGCGTACGTCTTTGTCAAGGCGACGATGTTATGAATAGCTGTTTGTATGTACACACTGTTTCTATGCATATTAATACTAATTACATGGGGTAAACACACACGCGTGTGTGTGTGAACGTTCGTGAGCGTCTGTTCCGCTTCCGACCGGCGCGACGCGGCAAGAGACGCAGGCGTCGGCTTCGGTGACGCCGGCAAACCGGATTAGAATTTGTATGCAGGAATATGCTTGATGTATGATAGGTAATTTGCAGGGTTCCAAACTGAAGGCAATTAACGAGATACGCTGCGACGTAATTAAATATTTGTCTAAGATTTTTGCTTTCAATACACGTCCCGGAAACTTATTTTGAGGGTGCCTCGAAATTAGTTCATTCGCCGTGAGTATTTTAAACTCGCTACACGTCTACACAATAGTATATTGGCAGAAGAAGCATGGATGGTATTCATTTGATACTCTTATTGTCCGAACGGTGTAACTTGACGAACAAAAGGAATGCAGTTAGATCCACTATTCCTATGATGTGTTTTGTAAAAATTTGCTTTTACTTAGATGCCGCACAGCTTGAAAGATGAAATAGTGATTATACAACCTTTTATTGCTCAACACAAATCAAAATCCTACTAAGCCGATGAGCTTAACAGACTTACATTCTGTCACTTCTGTTTTCACACAGGCATGTAAAAATTTTCTTTTCAAATAACTTTTTTTTAATATTTATAACTATTTAATACTTTTTCCACAATCGGGAGAGAAACTAGGTTTCTATGATACCAAAATCATGACAGAAATAGTCAATTTCATATCAACGGGAGATTTGTGCACTTTCTCTCCCGTCTTGAAAGAAAGTGCTCAAGTACCGGAAAAAATGAACAAAATTAAACAAATCAAAGGTAACTATAATAAATTATATTGCAATTCAAATAATTTTGAAATACATAAAAACCATCATAAATATTGAAAAAAAAAATTGTATATACAACGCAGGAGAGAAGTGTATTTTTTCGCCTACGAGCCGTGCTTTAATTTACTCCGCGGTAAAAAATCATACACTTCTCTCCCTTATTGTACAATGTACTAGAATGGTCGTAGAAAAACTAATATATGCTACTATGTGTTTAAATAGTCTTCGAAATCGAGTAAAAATATTCCGCGATGTCCAGACACTACGCTACCCTTGCTTATTCATATGTCAGTTACCTCTTGTTACCAATTATGAGGTAGTTGTTACTTTTATAATTAATTAATAGGAAATAAAATAAACAGGTTCGATAGATAGTAGAAGCAAGGACGTAACTAATTTATATTATAAATTTGTTTTCAATTGTGTACATAGGAAAGAAATAATTAGAATAATAGGAAATTTTATTCTACAGACTAGTAGGGATTCCTCTTAACTGAATCCAGGTGTAGTGGATGTTATTCATGGCTATTATCAATGGAGGCAAACATTTTGAAATGCGTACGCAATATATTCAAGATTTTGTAGAATGTACTTACATTGTGCAGAAAGGAGAAAGCAGCCATCATCTAGGAGAGGATATTTTCTAACTGTACAACCACATGATTTATCGTTCATAAAGAATTGTTTTAAACACAAATTGTTTATGATAAAATTGCAAATCACACACAAATATAATAGTTAACACTAAGAGATACACTCACTCCAAATGCCCGCACTCAACTAATTCGTGCTGAAGTACAAATGAGAATACCTTGAACAAATCAGTTAGCTAACTCGAATGAACTGCACTAATTTAGTAAAACATTGCTGTACACTTTGGCTGGTACCACGAGCTCTGTCTTTATATGTACTAAGAGAACTGTTCCACGGATGTATATTGTCCTAAAATTATTTATTAGAAAAATGCTTCGAATATGATTATAAGTTACAGAGAAATATAATATCTACCACGTTTATTTGAAGTATCTGACAGTAGTATTTTCAGTTGATCGGCCATATTTGTTACATGACATGTGTATTCTACGTAGTTTGGTTTTATAAATTATATTTTTCTTTTTTGACTTTTCTATTGCCTGTAATCGCATTTTTTTTATTCATTAGCTTTGACTGTAAGTTCATAATTTTGTTAAACTTCTAATTTTATGTAGTGTGAATTTGTGTTTCAATGTTGTAGCTTCCTGATGATTTCGCAATATGCGACGAAACGTCGAATTTGTCAAAAATACAATTTAAACATTTACTACAACCCTGTGTATTTGTAAACTAATATGTTAAGGTTTATAATAAAGTAATAATTATTTAATGTAGCTGGATTATTCAAATTTAAACTCTGCTGTTTATACATATATTTTTGCCGCGATGGTGGCTAGTACGAGTATAATAAACATATGTTCTTTGTAACATTTTCAAATTAGCGAGCACAAAGCATTTCAGAATAAATTTCGCGACTTAATTTCACGTGGGGCGTTTTTAAATGTGAACGAAGGGGCTTTAGAAATTTTTAATAAATGAAAATTGGAAAGGGCTGTGCGGGGGTGGCGGCCTGCGCTCATCAGCGGCGGAGGCGGCGCATCTGACGGGCGGCGGCGGCGGCGGCGGCGTAATCCTTTCGCGCGCATATTAAAGCTAATATCGGCCGCGTGGACGCAAGCCTGAAAGTATTAGACAGCGGAACGACTGCTGTTTTGCATATTTGCATTGTTGCCGCCAGCACACAACTAAGGAATAATTATATTTTACGTTATATATTGCTCGTTCATGCAAAAAGACCCAACCGCCGTGCCGCAACTCCTTTTTAATTTTAAACTTGAGTGTCTGTAGTCGACCAGATTTACTTCTCAGGTATTTCCATGTATACAAACTTCGAATAAAACACACCTTTCATTTTGCAAAAGGCAAACTAAATTTCTTTACCCAAAATTTTATGACGCTGTTCTTCATTTCAATCAACATAGCAATAAGAATTCTTGTAATGATTTATTTCTAACTCTTTACTAAAGGAAAATATATAGCTACCAATTTATAGAATTCATGAATATAAACTATTTATTTCCTTTTGATAACGAAAGGAGAAATGAAATAAACAAATTTTTATTTCAATGCACATGTATGTGAGATATGCTGCAGCGCAGAATCTTTAAAAAATAGTTGGAACTTCAAACATTTTGAAATTATCTCTCGTGCGCATATTTAAGATGACGCAAACCATGAATGCGCTAACATTTTTATCAGATATTTCTCTGTAACGAGTATATATTTACATCTAAAATATTCGTAAACACAAATATAAATATATGGTAACAACAACTACTACTAACATGATACTGCATATTTAAAATACCAATTATTATTTTTAAATACATAACAAATGGGATAAATTACCAAATTGTCTGACAGCTTTTTCTGAAAATATTCTATTTGAAGGAATCTTTTTGCAAAACACTGACGTAAAATCTACAGCTATTATACTATAATAGGTAAAAACACTTTAAAGAAACATATTTAAAATCGCCCAATTATTATTTTTGTTACTACTGTTGATTGTTTTAACATAATACGATGATCTACTGGGAGGGAATACAATTTTATTGAAACAATGGCAAGAACGCGAACAATACCTAAAATCTAAATTCTTAAAGATGGTTAAATCATTTTAAACTGTCAATGAACAAATCATCAAAATATCTTTTTTGCCGATTGACTTTGATTTTTTGACAGCAAAAATATTTTACATAGCAACCAATCATTAAACGTCTAGTAACCGTCAACAAATGCATAACAACCGTTCAAAAAAAAAAAAAACATTGTAACTTAGTTGCGAGAACCTTTTGGTATTTTGGTGCCTAGTTACACAAATAATTGTTTATGTTCACCATTTCGTTTCCTGTTGGGAGATAAGAATGGTTGAACATAATTATGATTTACTAGCAATTAGAAATATTTACAAAAGAGTTACTTAAATCTTCAGAAAATGCATCTTATATTCCAAGTTAACGAATGGTTTGGTAAATTCTAAAGAACTTTTTTTTCGTAAACTTAATTCGGGATACATCTACTGATTATTTTTTGACAATTCTTCAAGCTAATGAAATTCTTCATTGTATGTCACGTGTCTGTGTTTTAACCAATCCTATCATTTTTATACTGAGAATAAAGCTCTAATTATTATTCCCAGGAATAATCACTGTAGCTTTTTTGGTTTTGTTGACAAATGTCAGTTGTCAGATAGTTATTATCAACACAAGTAAAAAGTGAGCAAGAAAGATAGATTTAGGGCCGTGCCTGATGATGAAATCAATAAATAATCTAATAAAATATAAATCGAAAGTTCGATAAATTAAAATATAATTTTCCAGCATCTTTCTCAAACTTGTTGCCATTTGACAATAGCCCTACGGGCTTTCGTGGCTATTGCCTGGTAACAAGTTTTCGAAAGATCTTGTTATATTATTATTCATAAGATAAATTGTAAAATTCTAAGGCTAAGAAATAAGAAAATATCTAAATATGTATTGCTTTTTCAAGGCATCTTTTTTTGTCTTAATTTAAGGATACATTTGGTTACTAGTTTCCGGTAGATTCTTTATTAATTTGTTGAATATAACTATGTCTAGTATGTATTGTATTAGACTATTTTGTGTTGTTGAATTATTACAATATTTGGGGAAATTTCATATTTTAATCTGTTGAATTTTGGTGCCTGCTCGGTTATTATACGAGTATGTTAAACTTATCACAATTTGGTGGTTCGATCTTTAGCATGATGTGGTCATGGGTGAGTAGTGTTTGGCCAATTCGGAGTCTTATTAATATGGTTTGTTGTTTGCTGTCTAGATGTGACAGTTGCCCTTTATAGTTTCTAGTTCGTGTTGTCTTCTTTAGTTCTTCACACCTTCCCTTGGTGTGCTGAAATTCACATCTAAAAGATTTTAGTGTGTACCATCTTCATCTATAGAACTCTAATAACAATTCGCTCATATACTTAAATATTTCAATGTAGGTTCCGGAGTTAAAATTGAAGACAAATTGGAAGAAAAGTTGTATGCAATGATGGTAGGAATCATAATGCAGAAGGCAGGTTTTTACGATAAACGCTGTAAAATCTCATGATCCAGCAGTTTGAAGCAGTAATTTATATTACAAACTAACTGGGTAATTTCCTAGTTGATATGGTCTCGTCGGAGAAGCATGTAACAATCATTTTGATCTGTCATAAACGTCGGCTAGTGCTCTTTAAGATCCGGGAGGTTTAGGCAAGGAATCATCCCCGGCCGACGTTTCCCGAAGCCTCGTCGGAGCTCTTCGTCACCGGAGAGCAGATTTGCAGTCATAATATAATCATATCCGCGGCATTAGTGTTCGCTGTTAGATATCCCCTGATAACAACGGTCTCTGAACAATGATCTCATTTAGTGCTTTGTTATCCGTCGCCCTGATCGTAAAACTCGCTGATTCTCTGTTCCTTCAGACGTTATCCGGACAAGTGCTTCTGTTAACGACGCGGATGTATGTCGCACGAGCTAACGCTGTTAAGACTTCGTGTTTTCATCCGCGTCATTCATACCGCCGACAATAGCTTTCGTTCATATTTACTGAGCTTCTGCTAAAAACTGTTCTCTTGTGTTGTGAAACATTGTGTCGGCCAACGAATGCATATACTTCAATTTATCTGCAGCTACGCTAATGAAATACCCACAAGGCTTTCAACGCGGAACCGTAACATACATTTCTTCAATGTTCGAAATTCAACGTGTTTTTAAAACAAAATATTCATTTATTTGATATACTGGAATATATTATCTCTGCTCTTACAGCTCTCGGTAATTTATATACGGTCAAACCAAGGCCCTTAAGATGATATTGAGGAAGAAACTACAGGGGAGACCTATGTGAATTATATAGGTCAAGTTACATTGTCCTAACAATATTATTTAGTGTTCATTTTGAAGGAGTCACAATGAACAAGTCTTTTTAGTCAACCGATTCAAAAGAACCAGATCAAACACGCGAACGGGTCTGCCCATCTCTAATACTTATAGTAAATAAAAATATTGTTTGAAACTTACCAAGTGTTGTTTCTTTTTACTTTCTTATACAAGGTATTGGAATTATGAAAAAAATCGTTGACGAGATTTTGCGGAAATACATATTTTGACGTCCACTGAATCCGTTAAAACCAATTTCTCAATGATGTCTGTGTGTGAGGATGGATGGATGGATGTTCGTGTACGCAATATCTCATGAACGAGACAAGATATGTAAACAAAACTTGGAATTTATAGGTTTCATGAAAAACTGAAGAGTTGAGTTGATTTTGAATGACATTGAAAAACCAAAAGAGGAAGTTTACTGGGCACACAAAACAATAAATTCCATTTATTCAAAAAATAGAATCAGCTATGAGAAAAAGTTTCAAATGAAAGATGTTAGTAAAAATATTTGGAATATAAAATGTTATTTGTACTTTTCTTGTACATGCTTCTAATTTTGAGAAAAATTTAATTATGTTTAAGAATATATTTCTATAATCTTAGTTGCAATGGAAACAAAAATTAAATATTTTTAATATCTAAACGTATCAAATAATTGTGAAGTGTCAAAAATATGTGTCGTATGAAATATTATAAAAGTAATATTTGTATTATTAGTTAGAAAGTATTGAAGACTAGATATTAATTAATTTCTATTTTAAAATAAATTCATAGTTACAACGAGAACAAATAATTAAGCAGTAAATGTCAAAATAAAGTCATACGCAAGGAACAAGTGTTCAGTTGGTTTTATTTGTATAAGAAAAGTAGTGTGGTGCCCACACCAGATTTTTTTTATATAATATAAATATTGTAGTATTGTCCAGCAGTATATTGCGGGAGGTAATTAAATAATTTACGTATACAATTGTTGTTTCTATGTTATCATGGATGTTTGTAATAAATAGATCGTCGAATGGGAGCTAGTAAATAGATTTAGAGATAGAAATCCGCTTTGTCATAACACGAGTAAACTAAATATAGTTTACTGTCATCCCATATATTCGGGGATGACGACTTGGCTGTTGATAATCGGAAAATCCAATGAGTGATCAATACCATGCCAGCATTGATATTGATAGGGAAAATTTAATTCATTACCTATTGAAACAATGAAAGACTCGTGAAATATTAATGAACGTAACAGCAACTGTAATATATATTGCCTTAATAAATTGGCAGCTTTATCGAAATTCAAAATAAATGATAGTGTAATTATAGAAAAATTTACTTAATTCTAAAGATCGTTGTAAGGGGAGTAAAAAAATAATCGTTCATTTGTCTTGCTGATTGCTCAAAATCATGGCTGCCTTTTGTTATACAGAGTCAACGAAGCAAGATAATTAAAAAGTAATGAATTCCTCTTTTCTCCGACAGCATTTTGTCTAACTTGACATCACCTGTAAAATGAAACAAGTGAGGGCCTTAAAGACCTTATTATCATTATAATTAAAGTAGCTACCTAGAATATTGAAACGGTTTTGAAAACTAATTACAGAATTAATGTTTCATAGTTTCAAACAAAACATGACAACTAAAATGAAACTCTGCCGTATGCCGTTAATTTTGATTTTTAACTCGGCAAATAAATTTGGATTATTATGAAATTCTTCACGCAATTTTTCAGAAGGATTCAGGAACACTTTTTATTTTATGTAACGAATAATAGTATATTGTATTATTATAAGCAAATGGGATACTTTGTGTGCTGAACATGTAAGTTTGAAAGACGAGGGAATTATTAAAAGTTGCAAAAAATATCAAAAAATATTTTGTCTTATCATTACTAATTGCAAAAGAATGTTTTTTTATTATTCTTGATTATTTCTTTCACACTTAACTGTCCAGTTATTTAATTCCTGCTTGTTGATTACAAATATATAGCAACGTTCTTTCATGACGTTTAAAGACAAATATATATTATTATTCATTTTTGCATAGACTGTTTTTAATTTGCAAATACCCAGTATTGGATGTTGATCTTTGCTACAGTTGATTTAAGTACTAGCCGTACTAACCGTACTAACGTTACCCAATGATGTTTGTGATGAGAAAGCCGCATGGTGTAATTTTATACAAATAAGTAATAGTATATTACAATTCGAGTGAAGAAACTAAGAATTTCGCCCATGCATGTGTCAGTTTTGAACAGGAAGCGTTAGTCGAGTGGGCAAAGACACATAAGTGAGCGAATTTGTTTCTGTACGAGTGTTGTATAGCGTTTTGTTCAATCCTTCTATTGTAAGTACGCGCCCTCAATGTTACGAATCAGTCAATTTGGTAATGACAGATGAGTGGGTAAAAGTAGTGAGGAAAAGGACTTTCGCCCACTCACCTGTCATTACCCATCCCGTTGCCATAGGAATGAGTTGAGTGGACAAAACAGAAGGTTTCGACCTCTGTCTCCAAGTAAGAAACAGCAAGTTTCAATAGCAAGATTGAAAAATAAATATATCATCACGTCTATTACTCATTTTGGGTGTGGCACTCATCTTTCGCAGATCTCGGTAAGTGATATATTTATAAGCGTGAATTGAAATTACCAGCAGTCAAGCCATGACCCCCAAAGATGATAGTTAAGGAGGACAGCAGGGATAACGTAAAAATGGCAACTTTTGACTGTGGGATTCGAATTGAGGATCTCACGACAAACAATCTGATGCGTAATCAAATAGCTATTTGTTTTATACATTTCATATGATTTATCATACTTAGTTCGATACCCTGCAAGGTATTATTTGTATAAAAAAAAACAAATTATATGCAATATGCCGATATTCGAGAGTATACTTGTTACATAAATAATGTTGTATATTATTATAAACAAATTGATACCTAAAATCAATAACATGAAACGTAGCCTAAACATTGTTAAATATATAAATAAATAGGTACTCGGAAACCAGTTAAAGTAAACTTGTTATTTTTTTTATGAAAATGAGAGGCGGACTATCTACTATGGTCATATGCCGCCTCATGAGTAGATGATTCTGAAATTATGAAACAACACCAACGACCATGCTCTTCAGTGGGATTCGAACCCACGACTCCTGGACTGCTAGGCTAGTAACATAGCCACTACGCCACCGAGATCGGCAAACTTGTTATTTAAATAATTAGAAATCATTGCAATTCTCTATTAAATTAAATGAGGCAATAATAATTCGCGGTAAGAATAAAGTTCCAAGTTATTAAGCATCTGCGTTCTGAATCACAATTCACATGTAAATAACTAAAGCAGCGAGTGCTTTAATCGCGAAATGAAATGTAACAAATGCTAAATGATTAATTCGTTCTGCGAAGAGAAACAAAGACAGTGACGTACATGTAATTCGGTGCAGACTTTTGTTACTCCTCGCCTCTCTAATTGCGTGTAAACTCTTTCTTTGCAAATTTCATTTCTGGCGCACGTTCCTCTTGATCTCCCGCCAGACATAATTGGATTACTTCGCGAACGGAATACACTTAAATGTCTCCATGTTGGCGCGACGCTGCGCTCTGCAGAAAACGACAGGGCGGGCGATGCGCTTAGGATAATCACATGCTTGCATGCTATCAACACAACTAGAATTGAAATATTGCAATTATATAGTATCTGGAAAGTCTGGACTACCATAAATTGTTGATGTATTTACAATAATCAGTAAACATCAATTATAGCTAAATCGGATTGGCCTTTTAACCTCACTGGCGGTTATACTCATGTTCGTAGATGGACATTCAATAGAAGTACTTGTTTTAATTTTCTATTAATTGTATTGTGCGAAGAAAAAAGGAACAATCTTATATGCCAACACATAACTTAAAACAGAAAAGTTTCAAATAAAAGTTGTATAGGTAATACTATCTTACATCTTTTTATTATAAACATATTCCTAATAACATAAAAAAAATTGTAATATTAATTCTTCTTACCAGTTTCAGGAGATTAAACTTATGTTTACTTGCACAAAAGTAGGCTGGCAAGTATGTAATAACTTGCTGTACGCTGTACGGTAATATTACCATACTGACCTGTGAAAACAGTCAAGAAAATATAATGATAACATAATGATAATACAACACTATGTATTAATACAGACGGAATTATGCCGTTCAGAGCGTCACCTGCTGCGTTCCAAATATTATCAGGCAATTCAGCATTGAAAAAATCTATTTTTATCTAACAAGTTTGACGTTTAAGTAAACAAATTATTTATAAATATGATGCAAGACAACTGTAACCATGGTGCTTTTTCTTTGTTTATTTCAAATTCGTGCTTTTGCCCAACACCACGACGAACATGCATTCGTAATTCAAATATGAGGACCTCGTGACCTGTTCGAGGGTAGTTCTCAAATTGCTCGCGAACAGCTTCGGAACAGTTCGCGAACAGTTTATTTTGCTCTGTACGCGGCTTAACACGCCCATGGAAAATTAAACAAATATAATTTCACATAACAGGAAACCATGGAAAGAAATAAACTCTCAAATTCGTAAATCTAAATATATGTTCTGAAATATCAAATATTTTTCATTCTTGTTTAATTTTCCATGGGAGTATTGCAATTTTACTAATAAATATTAATTTTAATTTCAATGATATACCGTGAAATAACAACTGTTAAATAACGAAATGCCGAAATGCCTATTGCAACAACAATTACACATTTGCTGTACAGTGAGTAAGTAAAAATTTCCAGCACTAAGTATAGAAAAAAATAACATTAATTTCCTTATACTAAAAATAGTAACAGTTAATATGATTTTTACATCAAAAAGCTGACTAGTAGTCAAATAATTTATTAAAAAACTATGCCGATGTTTCGACAGCAACGGCTGTCATATTCAGGGTTAAGTTGAGGTTAAAATACAATTAAATAACATCAACCTAGCCCTGAAGATAACAGCCGTTGCTGTCGAAACGTCGGCATAGTTTTTAATAAATTATTTGACTGCTAGTCCGCTTTTTGATTTACTATTTCCTCAGTCGATCATCGCATCCTCTCAATATGATTTTTACTTTCCTAAATATTATTGTGTTTTTTTAAGCGGTCTCAACTGCTACGGCTGCCTTGGTTCCTCGTTTTCGGTGGTAGACAACAGTATGCAGTAGTGTTCGCTGGTAATGGGTTTTCGCAAAGCTGTCACCCATCCAATTGCTTAACTTGCTTTATCGCGTGAACCTGCATCAACGCACCTTGCTATGTCCGTTACCAATTTTATTTTAAAGTGAATTTACCCTACTTCATTTGTACAATGAATTTATTTTTGTAAAAGTTAATCTAATTTAGGATTTATTTATAATTTGTTTATTAGAATCATTTGTACATTTTAAAGGTACAAAATCATTTTTGTAATAAACGTGACCTGGAATTAAATTATAGATATTTCTGCAATGGCAAATGCGCTAATTGTGATTCCGGTGCTACGCCAGGAGAAGGGAGTCTGGCGTTTGACATGTCTCGAGCCCCCTGTGCTGTTAAGTGAATTCGTCACAAACGCCAACATCTTTCATTTAATTCCATCGTCTGGAGAATGGCGAACCACTTGTTGGACCTTGATAATTCCACTCAGCCTTATAATTAGCTTAACGTTTTATTTTCTTCCCCTGTGCTCCTTTTCCTTTTTTGCTTCCACTCGGTACTGGGAATTACCGATTAGCAAGAAAGCTAATGTATACTCGATAGAGAAATGAAATTATTCGCCATCCTAATGACATTTTCTAGTTTCTATTCTTTTTT
Organism: Poecilus cupreus; assembly: GCA_963942605.1. NCBI lineage: Eukaryota > Metazoa > Arthropoda > Insecta > Coleoptera > Carabidae > Poecilus > Poecilus cupreus. Next base: position 5,800,562 of record OZ012714.1, on the reverse strand, counting down.
ACTCTCGGTACCTGCACGTACGCGGACAACGTTAAAAGCTAATTTAGTTACAATTTCATTGTCACGCCAACGAAACGAAGTTATTTAGCATATGGAGTGGAATACTCTGTAAAATTTTTCCATGTCAAAATACCAATTTACTCTGTAACATTATTAATATTAATTATAATATCAGTTCAAAATATTCATTACAATATCGGACGCATTAGTATAAATTGTTTAATTGCTAATTATATTTATTGTAATCCTGCGGGAATGCATAATAACCGAATCAGAATTACTCGTCATAGAAAGAGAAATATAGTATTGGATGGGCATTAAAATAAAAACCCATACAAATGGGTTGCGTGTTAATCTGAAACTCCAAAACCTAAATTAATCCATGACCATTTTTGGTCTTTAATGTCCTACAGTTACTGAAATATAATAATACTGGAACACTATCGCTCGAACGAATAAGATTAAAGCATGACTGAGAAGCTTACAAACTTCAAACTTTCCAATTGCAATTAGTGGGATAGCGATTATATACTCTTTTTTTCTGTCATAAATGTCCAATAGTATGGCACCTAAATAAGTTTTTTGCAGGATTGGTATTTTTTTATCAACTTACCACGCCTGTTTCCAAGGCGGTATGTTGTTTTTACCGGTTACTTGGTTAACAACAACAAGTAACAAATAAACATCTGCCTTATTGCCATTATTTTAAGTTATTTTCCCACTGAAATATAGTAATTCTGGAACGCTCACTAAGGTATAAATGCGAGCCGAAAAAGACAGGCAATACGTGGGAAACCTATCTTTGTCGTACAGTTCGCTTAGAAAGTTGATAAGAAAATATAAAGAAATGGGGTCTTTCACCATTTTTTTTTTTATGAAACTTTATCTATATTGAAGACTATCTACACTTTAAAAAAGTCTTAATTGTTATTCATTAAGCCACAATGATTTTTTTTAAATATTGTGACGTCATAGTAGAGGTGTTGCTGGATCTAAAACAGTTGAGATTTAAATAATTTTTGTTACATAAATGTTCTATTTTATTGTAATAATAATAATAAAATAAGTAAAAAAATATTTGACTACAATTATTTACAATCTGTACTGTTTTAGATCCAGCAACACCTCTACTATGACGTCACAACATTTAAAAAAAATCATTGTGGCTTAATGAATAACAATTAAGACTTTTTAAAAGTGTAGATAGTCTTCAATATAGATAAAGTTTCATAAAAAAAATAAATAAAAAAATGGTGAAAGACCCCATTAACATTCAATAATACTGAAATAAAATGTTTAATACAAAAATTAAATAACACATAAATAAAAATGAATATGACTATAATGTATGTATATTGAACAATACATTGTTATTGTTACATATTATTTATCACTTTTGGATAAAACTGTGCAACATGTTTTCACATAGTGACCGCTCAAAAAACGCATAGCAACCGCTCAACAAACCCATAATAACCACTCTATAAATAAAAAATTAAGTGTTATCAAAGACGGATTACCCACGATGTATATCTGTCTCAGGCTCGTTTTTCTTTTTCATAAAAGCCTACAAGTGCGCGTTCCAGAATTACTATATTTCAGTGGTTTCACCTTGTTGCATTTTGATTTATTCGTATAAGCCACCCAGAACATTTGAATAAAAATAATTTCTGATATTTCTCAATTAACTTATTTATCTCGAATATTTTCATATTAATTTATGACAAGTAATACATCGTTGAAAAGAGAAGAAAATTGCGGTTTTTATTTTAGTAAAACAATTTTAGGTTCCCATTTGAAAAATAAAATATGATAGTTGAATCATGTAAACCTGACTTTATAAAAAAAATCTGTACCTGTCGTGAAATAGTATCTATATTTAATATAATAACACTTCTATATGAAGAAAAGTTTAGGGGGGGGGGTCCGTTTTCCAGATACACCCCGTATGTCTGAAATGTTAATTTATCGTGAACTTGGTTCATGTGACAGTAAAAGCAAAACCATTTTACAAGCAAAGGATACATTAAAGGTAATGCGGTACATATAAAAAACAAATTAAACTCGATTAAAAAATAAAATGGTCTAGGAATAAAACGAATGCGTTACCATTGAGTCAATGGATGGCAGAAGCATTGTCCAGTTTTTAATGGGACAGGCAGCCGACGTTGGGAGTAATCGTCCTGCTATCTGTCAGCGGTAGACGCGGCCCGGGCCGGCGATCACGAGGGGCGCGGGCCCGACGGGGGTATCTAATGTGCGCAATTAGAACGGTTAATGTCCCATAGACCAGGCCGTACATCACGGGAAGAAAAGCGCTATACGGAAAGATGCTTCGGCCTCGGGGCTCGGGGTTGAATACACAGCCACCCTGATCAAATAAAACCCGACGCTCAACGCCGATATTACACAGACAGTCATTTGTTAATGACGCTGTTTGTTATTTGTTTCCTTGCATGTTGCTGTTTCGTATTCTTACAATTTAAACTATGGGTACTCCCCTTCAGGAAATCGTGATTTTTAATATCTCCAAAGGTATGCAAAATATCGAAACTCTTGGAGTGGCGTTGTTTGACAGCTGTTAGTCGCACCACGTATGACGTCAAGTAGTCAAGTAAACTTATCTGCATTCATTTAAAGAAAGTGGACAATAGTTGGACAGTAGAGAAGATATGTAATCGAAGAAAAACAATTTATTGGGTAAATAGCTCCGGTGTAAAAAAAAATCGATCTATGGATCATGAGATCCTCAGATTGATACACACAATATCGCCGCTCTACCTTTGTAAACTCCACAAAATTCAATTAATTATTATAAAAAAGAGCTTTAGAATTAAGTAAGTGAAAAACAATTAACTATTGTTCAAAATGAATTTTTGGATTTTAATTTAACTTTCCACCCTGAGACTTTTACTTTCATACCAAACTCGGTAGGATTCAAATAAATTGCATAAAAAACAAATGACGATCGTTAAAAATTTTTTTTTACATTTGAAGTCAAGTTTTATCTTTAATACCTTTAATTTGATACCAAACTCGACAGGATTTAGTTAACTTATATTAAAAACACTTGACGATCGCCAAAAAAATTTTTCTTGACATGAGACCACGTCTCCTCCAAGAGATTTTTTGTTTGTTGTCAAACTTGGTAGGGTACAATTAATATTTATTACATATATTTACATATTAATTTTCTCAAAATTGGAAGTACATACGAGTATAAGAACATTACAAATAAATTTTATATTCCAAATAATATTTCTAATATCTTTTATTAGAGATTTGTTCGCAGCAAATTTCGTATTAGAAATAAATTGAGTTCATTGTTTTGTGAGGTAATTGTTAAGCAAACTTCTACATCTGATTTTGCAATTGGTACCAAAATTAACTCATTGTCATGAAGCATATATTCATCCATCCACAAAAATGTCATTGAAAAAATATGCATATTGGTGAAAATCTCACAACTTATTCTTTCTGTATGTAACTAATAGTTAGTTGCCAAACTAGCGAGAAAGGCGCTTTTTTTCTCACTCGAGATCGAAGTTTGCTGTGCTCATGAAGCAATTTGAGCGATAGTGGAAAAAGCGCTTTCCTTTCGTGTTAGACACAGTATTTTTTTCACGACATGTTTCTAATACGATTTGCTCGGACCTAAATACACTTTGACAACACAACTGCCACGTTAAAAGTTAGTTTATCAGATGTATGACGGCGTAGCAGTGTTACCAACGAACCAATCTTAAATATAAATTAAAGCTGTCAAATTGTGATTTAATCTAGAAAACGAAAAATATAATATAATTGTAAGATAATTTAAAGTATGTATATCCCAAAAATAAGGTTTTCAATAAAATTAGGAACTTAATTATAAGTTCGTAAATAACATTCATATTGGTAATTCGTTTCTAGAGAGGAAAAACACATTTTCCTCACTATTTCGGGGGAAGAACGGTGGGATTTCTTGGCATGTCATGAAAAAAAAAATACAAATAATTATCAATCCGGGAAGTTAAATCTATTCATTAGACAATGACAATAAATATAAATAGTAAATACAAATTAGTGTCAAAACAAAATTACCTATTCAAATTGGTTCATTACATAAGGACAAGTAGGTACATCGGGAAGCCAACGAACATTCTAGTAAACATTACATATATTTCCTAAATGTTTAATAAATATTTATACGTTAAGGTAAATATTGAACGAAATTAATTTAGAATTGAACTGAAATAGAAGCAGCATCGTGTAATAAAGTGAATGCCTTGTAACCGTAAACATGTCGTATTCCCTCGCACCGGTTACCTGAGCGTCTACATTGCGGCAATAAACCACAAGGCCCGTGCATATCAAGTATTAATGGCGGACAAGGTGCAAAATGCAAATATCGCATATAACCCGCTAAATAATTTGATGGATGGCCAACGTTATTGTGTCTGCTGATAGACGTATTCAGGTCAGCACTTTGATGCTATCACTATTAAATTAGTGCCATCTAGATGTGGTTAATAATGCATCAGTTAATTAATATTCGCACTGATACCGTGTTAATAAACATTCCACGTGGCCGGCCATTCGGAGGCTTTCAGCCATGGCCAATGCGATTCCCGGAGACTATTGTTCGCATCGGGGACTGATCCTTCACGGGAAGGACCTTGTCGATGCATTTCCTGCACGCCCACGCAGATTAGATGCCATCTGACATTCGACATTAATTATATTATTTTCAATTCAGCGCTTTGATGCTACAATGCCTTCAGTACAAGATGAAATATTTCAAATATCTACAAATATATGAAGAAATGCATTCGCTAACTTGATTTTTGAAGAGTTGGTGTTCATTTATATATTTTAATCAATACTGTAATATTCTAAAGTACTTAAGAAAATATCTATATACAGTAGAAGCAAAAGGGATTAAAGCAAAATTACACAATTTGCAAACCCAGTCAGTGGACAAGTTTGAATCCAACTTGAAAATTGAAAATACTTTTCAAGTTGGATTCAATCACGACCACTGGCTTGTTTTCCACAATGCGTAATCATTATTTTAACTTAGTTATCGAAATACATATATAGATATCTTCTTTATTACTTTAAGCTTTAGGGGTTAGTTTCAATATTTCAGATTGTTCTTAGCATTAGTTTATTACAATTTATTGTAAATATAATTATTCACATAAATAAACTAATATATAGTAGTCATCAAATAATCACCATCATCAAATAATTTCACACTGAATGGACTGAAAACGTAAATGTAAGTTCATAATAAAATTCTGAAAGTAGTGATGATCATTACCCACAGAAATTCATTTAAAACTAAAATTAGACAACACAGTTTAAAGAGCCCATACTAGTTTATGGAAGAATTCTTAAACAAAAATTCATCAGAATTGTATTGTAACTTATATTTTCTTCCTATTATTATATTGTAGAACTTGTATTTTAAAAAGCTTTGGTTATAAATATAATTTTTGTTTCATTCCACAATTTTAAATATAAAATATGTACATATTTAACAAATTAATGGTACGGTTCTACTGTTATTTATTAATAAAGTTTTTCTTTTTGGATGAAGTTAAAATATATATTAAAAATTTCTGAGTGAAAATCACAATAATTAATTCATCAAATATAATTACTTATTCGCATTACATCAAATTAACATTTATTTTCTTTTATAAGTTAAGAGGAAAGAGAATGTTAAAATTTTACAAAAAAGTAAACTTATCAACTTAAATGGCAAGTTTTACAATTTTAATTACATTCTTAATAATGAATAAATTTAAAGAAAAGAAGACAGATACTAATTAAAAGTACATTAATTAATATATCATACTTATTTCAAAGACATTTTCTACTTGAAAATCAATACATGATGAAAAATTAATGATAATTATAAATATAATCTATAGAAAGGAGACAGATGTGCTATAAAAATATTAATTATTTAAGACATATCTTTAAGTTTCAGTAGGAATATAATGCGTCGTACGTATTCCTGTATAATTTTTAATAAATAATAATAAATTATTAACATAAAAAATTCCTAGTATTTTATATTTGACAAATAAATTAGTAATTTCATAATAATGTGTATCAGATAATCTATCTATAAATATTATTAACTTTTGGGACACGTATTATTTTGTTCCCATTGGCCTTAATATTTTTTGATTCCTTCATCTGCTGTTAAATTTATAAACAGGTTGGGTAAATTAATTTATTTTTATTGCAAAAAGAAAGAAAAGCTGGCCAAAAGTTTTGAGTAATCGATCGATAATAGTATATTGTGCAACAAGTGCAGAAAGTTATCAATTTCATGCCAGATGTGAGAGTTTTATCGAGTACAGAAATCACACGAGGATGAAATTGGTAATTCTGTACGAGTTGCACACTATACTTTTGTCAAGATTTAATATTAATCACCCTTTTGTCAAGATTTAATAATAATAATTTTTAAGAAACAACAAATGGCATCTCAAACTCAAACTATTTTACGTTTATGATTACAGCATGATGGCGACGCAGCGCAAGCGCAGATGTGCGTTGTGTTACCAACTATAAATCTATAAATTGTAATATAAAAACTATAAAGACCTATTTTATTTAAAAAATGATATTATATTTCTTTGTAATCTCAATATTGAAAACGGAGATTTATATAAACTCTGGAATAATTATTAATTATTTTAAAATACATAAATATAATTATACTTAACATATTAATATGATACAGTATTATATACTAGTAAGTTGGTCACACTTCCGGGTGGGACAATTGCCCACGCAATTCCACGCGACCGTGCAAAATATACAATTTTCAAGCTTTGTTTTGAGTGGAGAAAGTGTAAGTTTCAGTAGTGATCTTAGAAAAATTATTTTACATTCTTGACTCCAAAAGCAAGTGACATTTTTGTTGTTTTGGGATGTTATATATTTATAATTTTATATTTTTATAGGGTAAATCCTCAGTTCGAATCCCACTACCGACAGTTGCCAATTTAAATTTACCCCTGTGGTTTCCCCTCCACTAACAACTTTGGAGGCTATGACTTGACGGCTGGTAACCGCATTTCATATGTAAAAATATATCACCTACCGAGATCTGCGTAAGCAGAGTGCCACACCCATAATGGGTAAAAGGCGTGATGATATATTTATTTATTTATTTTTTTATATATTTCGATTTGTTTTTATTTTATTTCTTTTAATACCAATAGATGTGTTTATTAATTAAAATAAATTTTTCTATACAGATTTGTAAAATAATAAATAAAACTGCTGTGTAGCTATGTTAAATTAAAAAACAAATAAATTCAATTAAAGCATTCAATAATACAAACTAAAATAAATGGAAATAAATAAAAAATATAATCCAATTCCCAGACAAAACATTGGAATCAATGCTGGAAAAAATAATATAATAGCACAATTTACAAGTACAAGAAAAACTTGTAGCAAGTAATTTATATTCAGTATCAAAGCAAAAAAGTCGTACTAATTTGTCATTGTCACAAAGTGTAGAACACTTTTTTCCGTAATATTCTTACCGCCCAGTCCATTTTAAAGAAATCACACGCCGGGGGCAGCAGTGGGGGCGGGAGGAACGCGTAGCCACCGCTTCATACATGAAAATTACATTACACGATCCCAAAGCGCATAATACACAGCAAGAGTTGCATATGAAGTAACGGACTGAAAAAATTAGCGGCAACGAAGAGTTCGTTTCAGCGCAGAATTTTTTTCTTTCGTTTGCGAGTCCTGGGTATGGAGTAATTATGTAAAAGTAATTATAACTATTTAACTTCATTAAATATTTGAATAAAATCTAGTTGTAATTTAGATCTTTATGTTAATAATTCTGCTCTGTTCTCTATAGTATTACTTTCCATAAATTTCGAATAATAATAAACTCTGTATTTTGAGCAACGTGGTAGATCGACGCTCCTGTTGAACTTAATATTTAATGGTGTAACTTTTAATCACCACCGGTACAGGTAATTTTAATTATTTGTATAGCTCACTAGATAATGTACTACTCGTGTTCATGATCGAGACTTAACAAAATTAATAAAAGTAAAACGTTTAAAATGAACTTTTTCATATATTATCATAGTTTAATTTGTTCGAAATATATTGTAACGTTCATGGGTTAAAACGTTTTTATTTAAACATTAAAAGTAATATTAATAACAAATAATTATAATAAAGAGTAAATAGTTAATTAACACTAGGTATATAACACTAAAATAACAAATACAAAAACTTATACACTAACACTTATCACTACTATAAATAAACACTATTATTTATATTAACTAGCCGAGCGATATTTATTTAAGACGATATATTTATATTCAGACCGCGCGATATATTTATGTTCACAAGCTCTTCAAAGTAGCTTCGGAGTCGACTAAGTCATCTGACTTACTGAGTCTGAGTCAACTAACTGACTGGCCGACTCAACTCGACTGAGTCCGAGTCATTTAAACGACTGACCCGGGAGTCAACTGACTGACTGACTCAACTCGACTAACTGAGTCCAAGTCAAGTAACTGACTGCTCGGGAGTCATCTAAAAGACTGACTGACGTCTGCCAGCGATTCGCTCTTTTATATTGTACGTTCATTGTTTCTGGAAGCTTTGGGAATATTCCCTATTGTGGAGCAAACGACTTGTCCGAACCCGCTAGCGTTACGTCATTCACTCGGCTGCGCGGCGTAGGCCGGCAAGCTTCAACTTGTCGCTGCCGCGTTCGTTACAATATTTATATATAAACTACAGAAAGCGGTATATAGTATTTCCTAGCTCCAGGGAATCACCTAATTTATAAACAAAAGGCTCTACATGGTAAGTTTTTTTTTAAAACAATCAATCAGTTTTGCTGGCTAACTAATAACTTTAGAGAAAAATAAATACACAGGCTTATACAGCAAGGAGGGGGGCATAATTATAGTACTTTTAGTAAAATAAAATTATTAGGGGGATGTGGCGGGGAAGAATGAAAGTTATATTAAATGGAAAGGAGTACTTGTTTTATAGGATTTCAACGATATAACATGTTCCTTTACCTAAAATTAAAATTAAGGTTACAATTTTCAAAGAAACTTTAACATTTTTAATATGGTAAATATAACTTCAGACAGGCCGTTGAACAAAACAAATTATTGTTTTTATTGTTGATACTCCTGTCAACAATGGCTTTACATCAATAACAATACTTCGGTCTATTCAATTCAATAAAAAAAAATCTTTCCATTTAAAAAATATAAAGTGCCATAGAATATGCTGTTTTGTTATTTTTGTTTACTTGTTTAATTTTTAACTGTCAAATTATTGAATTTTAACCTATTTTGGATTTTTAGATTTGAGACGTTGCATGACCATGAGTACGAAAGCCTCATTCACAGATCGAAACTAGTGTTAGTTTTATGTTCTATGTTTTATTGTATTTGGAAGTAACATTAACAAATTACGTTTTAGTTATTGGATTTAATGAGTAGGGACATGTGATAAATATAAAAAATAAATTCAACTAGATCGGTAACGCAGTTATCTCCAATAGGCCATATAGCTGAACTGTCAGAAAATTACATATTATGTATTTTATTGATTAAAAATATATAACGTACTTTTAGAGGTAAAAAATAATTATTTTCTTCAAACGTCATAAAAGTACATTGTTATGTATTTGTATTTAGCAAGCAGAAGCTCAATATTGTCGCCGCCGGCGTAAAAGTATCTCCTTGGCAACATTTCTACTCCTGCGGCGGACAGAATAAAATATTCTGAAAAATAGTGAGGATGTATTATTTGTAATTCAATAATTTGACAGTTAAAAATGAAACAAATAAACAAAAATAACAAAACAGCATATTGTATGACAACTAGAAATGCTGGATAAAATTGAACATTTTTTGAAATTTTGGCCATTTTTTAATGATTTATAATTTTATTTTCTACCTTTGAAGAAAAATAGCATGTATTATTAGGAGTGTGTAATTGTTCGACTCGCTTCGCTCGTCGTTTAAACTTACATGCTCAACACACAATATATCACATTTACTCCTAATAACAAAATATACTATTGTTTACAAAATAATAATCTTCTCTATAGTATGATTTTTTTTTTAATAAATGATCACAAAGGAAATTATGCACAAAATATACATACAAAATTTCTAGAACTTTTAACAAATTAACAAAAATAAAACATAACTTTTGACTCTTCCATTGGAAATATAACGTATAGTACCGATAAATAAAAATTGTAATTATTTTATAAATGTAGGTATTTAATCGTGTGCCGTGCACAAGGACAGTTTACTTGTCCCTTTACTATAGTTAGAATTACAAAGTATATCCACAATATAAAGACATACCAAGATTACGACTGAATCCAGAGACAGTTAAACCTGCGCTAGCATTGTTTCATGTCAGTATCTCAGTCTGGTATCGTTTACCGGAAATGTTTCAAGAACTTAAAAGCAAATTTATTACAAGTAAATCGTAGTGGTTGTGTGGTACGTTCGGACACGTGTACCATTGGCGCTGCAGTACCGACCACGGAAAAAGTGTCGCGTGCCTATTCCACATTACTGATCGTGTCACGTGCGTGACGGAGATAGCGAGATGCGCTGAACAGCGAGAGGAAGAGAGATAGAGGCAGCACGTGTGCGTGCGTCTGCAGAGTTTCGTGTCACCGAATACTTTAAATTCCTCTCGGCAGTAGCGCTACTCTGGATTAACATGTTATTATATATTTTTATTTTTTTTTTGTAAAATGGAGGTCATTTTACAAACGTGAGCTCGCGATTTAATTTTACAGAAAATAACTAGCCGCAGTTTGGTTAAAATGAACCTCAAGGTAAATTGGAAATTTAAGACAGAATTATATCGATTATAGAATAGTATATTGTACAACGAGCATGGAATGGTACTCATTTCCTACGAGTATGCTACAAATCATACGAGTTCATTCCATGCGAGTTGTACACTATACTTTTTCTACGACCACGATATTATTTCCTAATTAATTAAATTTTGATAATAAATTTGTCCCGCTTTTACTATTAGAATATATAACAATTCGAAATATGTATCCTAGCAATGGCACCTGTACTTAAATGAGCTGACCTGTATTGATATATGCACAAAACAAATTCATTTCGCACGATGCTGGCAATGTACCTCATATCCCTAGCAACAACAAACATACAATGAGCAGATTTCTAAGTGATCGTAGAAAATAGTATATTCTACAACAAGTAATGGAATGGCACATATTCCATGCGAGCAAAAAGTTTGTAATCCGAGCCGAAGGAGTGGGCTACGGTTTACGAGTGTGGGATATACCATTCCGTTACGTGTTGTAGACTATACTTTCTATAACAAGATTTTGGAAATATACAAAAAATACAAATATAAAACTGTTGTAAACTTCAAACTCTAATAAATAAAATTAAAACAAACAGAAGTAACCACAGTAACTGAATCAAGATACTTCATATATCGCGCTAATATGAGGCTCTGATTCGTCGAAAATATTCCATACGCGGCGTATGGAATGTTAGTGATTCCATAACATTTTTTAGTTGTGGAATGCCTAGTTTCCACAACTATATATTATATTGGAATAACTATCATACCATACGCCGAGTATGGAATTATTTCGACGAATCAGAGCCGCATATTAGCGGTAAGTTTTATATTTCTGCGAATGAAGTGCGGTTACCAGGCGTCAAATCATAGCCCCCAAATATGTTAGTAGAGGGGAAACAAAGGAGTAAATTTAAATTGGCAACTGTCAGCTGTGGGATTCGAACTAAGGATCTCACGATCCACAGTCCGACGCGTTACCACGGAGCTATTTATCCCATAAACACAAAAGTTATAAATTTTAAGATAAGGTTATATTTTAATGTTGGAAGGAAATGTTTTAAACAATAACATGTAATTTAAGTAGTATTGACTCAATTTCTCATCTGATATAAGTTCATCATACAGTGTTCAAGAAATTATTACATACTGAGGACTACAAATCATCAATAGGAACAATGGCTGATACCACGAGCTCTGTTTTTGGGTGTTTTACGAGAAGGGCTAAAATATTTCTTTTAAAACATCCAAAAACAATGCTCGTGGTACCAACTATTATGTGTAGAATATATTTTTCGGTTAATGGATTGTTATCAAAATTTAAAAACTCGTAACTTGAACATATAAATTCTAAATATGCAACTGATACTAAGCCTACATATTTCGGAAAGGGGGACATGTACTGCCAATTAAAAATCGCAGTTTGTGCGAAATGTATCATGTACTAAGATCTACTCAAATCAGAGAACCACACCCAGAAATATTTGTATATTTTTAGTAAATGAAATGAAAACTATTAATACTGTAAAACTTGTGCTTTGCTAATTATGAAGATAATCTAGAAATTATCATCAATTTGCGCTAAGTAATTAATCTTACCTTCGAGAGTAAATAATTAATGACTAATTTTGTATACAGGTATACCGATTTCCTTCCAGCGATAGGTTTTAACAGTTACAAATAGCAATGACAATCACAGCGTCGGGTACAGCAACATTAGTGGAACGACAACGAAGTTGGCTGTTTCGCGGTTTCGCGAGACGCGAGACGACGCCGAGAAGAAGCAAGAAAACGAGCGCGTCTCTAATTTCCATGATAATTAAAAGTAAAGCATGATTATGCTGAATTACGACGATATTTCTTCTTGCGAGAAGTTTAAAATATTATTTCTTATTCTTAGCCCACGCTCTTCTCGTTGAATCTGAAAAATGTTTGCATTTATTTTGCCTTCTTTAACGAGTTAATCTGCAGTAAAATAATTTTAAGTTTTTATAGTTGGTGCGATTTACTTTTTAATTAGCCTGTAATATTAATTTTCGGGGGTGAGACGAAATTCTATCATGAGATGTACCTACGATGGCCTCTGTGTCATGGCATTAAATTTATAATTTATTTAACATACTAATGGTAATGAATATTGATTTTGATAATTTAACTCCAATACAGAGTGAGCCATAAAGGAAAAACAATTTTATCGTTTTGACAACGAATAAATAGGAAGGTAACTTTTTGAAAGTGATAAAACGTTATTTATCTTTCTCCTAGCAACCAGATCAAAATACTAACTATATTAATGTCACTTGCATTATATGCCAAAAATATGATATATAATAATTGTACTTTCACCTATTGTACTTTTAAATAAACCTTTTCATAAATAATGTCGTTATATTATCTCGCCGAATTACACTCGAGCATTTTATTTTCTTCGGATAAATTTCAGTTTGACAAATCAACCTTGTCACCTGACAGCAATTTGACTCCAAAACTGTTTTTAAAATAAAATCACGACACCTACGGTGTATTAAAACAGTTTTCTTGTCAAATTTCTAGGTAACAAGTTTTCGTACTAACTGAAATAAAAAAACTCTTGGGTAATTACAGTTGAAAATTCTACTATGTATATGTATCTGATGTAAATAACATACGAGGGTGTATTGATAAGTTCTTAGCCCAACATAGAAAACATTACTGCATTTCAACACTAATTTTTAGTTATTCAATGTAATCACCTTTTTACACTTAACATAACGATCATAGTTCTAAGCCTTTCAAAAAAAAATGCTTTGGTTTGGTCTGTAAACCACTCTTCCACAGCACGTATTACTGCTTCAATGAGAATTTCTTGCCTTTTAGATTTTTTTTTAGTATTGGAAACAGGTAATAGTCTGATGGAGCTAAAGCTAAGACAACGTTCATAATGCAATTATTCATACATACTCGTCTATTCTTTACACTCGGAATCTTTTGTTCACGCAACAAACAATCATACTTTAATTCTAAGCACTTATTCCTCGAACGCACACATAATCGTTCACCTTCAATCTCACCCGTATGTATTAGTTTTACCAATCTTTCAAGATGGTCAAACCACCTCAACTGACTCACTCCCACATCTTTAATAACAAAATATTTCTGATGTATTAATAAAATTGAATGTTGTTTTTATCCTGCTGACATATTGTTCTTTTTTTGATGTAAGATATAAACTATCACTAAAGGACAACGACAACACGGTTTTATTTGGAAATACAAAGAAACTAATTTGATTCTTCGTAAAAGTAGGAACACCGCTTCATACCCGATAAAAGAAATCTCACAACTGTCTTTTCATAAGGAAAATAATTCCCCGAGATGATTAATATTTCTCGGCCAAAACGCGGTAATTCCCTTTCAGCGGGCTCTTTCTATGTGACGTCTGCCGGGACAAAGACGGTGAATTCCGCGATGGAGCCCTCAATAACGTATGGTCTTGGGACAATTTTAATTAACCAAGAAATAACTTGCGTCGCGCTTTGTCGACGCGGCCATCTGTACACGTCACGGGCCGAGAGGACGCCCCTGGGACGCACCTGCCACCGCCACCGCCGCCGCAGACGACGACGACGACGTCGCCGGCGACAGCTCGCCAAGCTCGGCGACACATTGAGATCAATGGTATTCCAACCCATGACTAATGAACGCTGTTTTATATTCCTTCTGATGGACTCAATGATAACTTTTTTATTGTTATAAATGGGAAAATGCTTTTTACAGGAAATAATAATACCGCCGACGTTCTCCTCTAGTATTTTGTTATTTTTTAATCGACTAAGTAATTGTTTTGTGGAAAGGTTATCATTAAGTTAAACCAGAAAATGTACTTTATCAATCGGCTGTTATGTTATTGTTATGGTAACCCTCATGTTAAATATAGAGAAATATGTATTATATATGTTGCTGTTAGTTAACATTTGATTAATAGTCGATTGATAAACCGGTCCTTAGCTGTTATGCACTAAGTGAAAAGTGAAATTCTTCTTCTATTTTAAAATAAATATGGCACTCTCATTCGAGCAGATCTTTAAATACGATATATTTTTGCAAAACCATTGGGGCAATTACATCTAGTAACAAATCCACAACCTCTGTCATAGACATATGGAATTATGTATTGCAAATTCTTTGAGATTACAAAAAAATTTCTACAAATTTTGACGCGATTTGGTGAAAATATAATTTCTACACCCAAATATAACCAAACTCAAGATAATAGGGCATAATGTATATATGTAAGTATGAATGTCCTTTCGGGATTGTGAAACCTTACGGTTTATATCCCTAGGATGAACCACAAAACACGACATTTTAATTTTTTACTTTCAATTATCACTTACTCTACTTAGATACCATGTGTGTTTCCCGCTCGATGCAGGCCCTTGTTACAACTACTAGCCGTTGCCCGATAGCTTTGTAGTTGCCAAATTATTTTTATTCCAACTTGGAATGGTAACGGGAGTGAGTACTGATCAGGATTCGATCAACCTACACTAAATATTTGGTTTTACAAAACTCTGAATTATGAATATTTAAAGAAATTGAATAAATATTAAATAAATGTACTGGCTATCTAATTTTAATATTAACAGAGGAATATTACGATAAATAAAATTGTTTCGGACAAAAGTTTGAGCGTTTGCTTTTCTCAAAATCTTTTGTTCTTACCACAAACGGAGAAGGGGTCAACTCCTAAATGGAAACAGCAAAATTTTAAAGAAATACATTAAAAATTTAATTCAAATACTTGATGTAGTTTCACAAAAATTTTATTTACATGATATGTTGATCGATTTCGGTTCATTAGGGCATCTTCAGAAGCAATCGTTAACGATTTTGTGTTTGAATTAACTTTTCATTTTACAATGTTTCACCAAGTGCCTACGGCTGAAACCTATGATTCTGTTAAGAAATACATTATCTGCAAATTCAATTTGATGAATTATTATCAAAATAATACAGAAAGACAAAACAATTATCTTATTCTCGGTTAAATAAAGGAATTTAAACTCCAGTTAAATTTACTTCCATACTAAATTTACCTTAATTTATTCAAATGACAATCAAATTTTTGACAGAAATGTTTTAAGTTATAAAATAAATTTTAAATGATGTATACTAATTGAAATAATTAATTTACTTTAAAAGTAAATTTATGTGAGGGTTAAATTTCTTCATAATATCGGACATTAATACATCTGAAATCAAAGCCAATGTGTTTTGCAAATAGTTCTAAATATCAACAGCAGTTTCTAGGAAGTGAATGAATGGAATTTTCTGTAAACTGTAAAGTAAGTTTATATATGAAGTAAAGAAACATGTGCATCATTTTGCGAGGAATATGTACGCTGAGTGATGTGATCTACTTCCACTAATATTACACAAATCGAATCAATTCCGTAACTCCGATTTCTTTCCGAGGCGACAGCGCATACCATCTTAATGTCACGGGAGATAAAATCTGCGAGAAACGAAATAAAAACCGTCGTTACAGGCGAGCGGTAATCGCGTCGTGCTGATACATCGCAACCGACGGAGGCGCCGCGGTGTGCGGTTCGAGACACACCGCGTATTGACACATCCATCAGCGCGTCAACTTAATCCTGTACCGTCGTCATTATTCACTGCCGAGCGGCTGTAAATTCAGGACGCCGACGCCATCTCATCGTCAACTAATTTCAATCATGTAAATCGAACTGGGATTCACTTTTGTGCTCAATTCCCAGGGTTGTTAGCAAACTGAAAATTTGTCTAATGATTTAATTTAGATTAAGAGATTATTCATTATTGCCTACAGCTTGTTTATGATGGCTTTCTGCTAATATTAATCCACTATCTATGGCAACTATGTCTCCACATAAATATGGTTATTTTAAAATATGTAAAAAAAAAACTAGCTTATAGGTAATAATAAAAATTCTTAAAAATGCAAAATTGTAAATAGCTCCCCGTCGCAATAACAAGCTGACGTTTTACAAATACATAATACTATTTATTTATGTTTTTAATTAATAATTTAACAATTTTGGAAAAAAATTATATATACCTCGGCAGTAAAGTAATTTTATTACTCATATGATTTATTTTAATTAATTAATTTTCTCATTACAAACCAAACAAAAGAGTTCAATCAGTTGCAGATTTAACTAATTATTAACTAATATATGAAACCTACTGAACTGAAATCAAATATATCTTCCATGACATATGAACAAAATTAATATAATTGCAATTCTTTTGACAAATAAATTAATTTGATAATAGCAAAATGATTGAAAGATAACATAATAAATATTGTTCGAAATTTCATACAAATGCAGAAACAGCAGGGGTCACAGATATTTAAATTTGTTCTTCCCAATTTGGAAACGCAATCAATATCGTATTTACTTAACAAATTTACCTCCTAATAATGGTGTTCAAATATTTACCGATATCGAATATACTTTTCAAAAATTGCAAAATGCGCACAATTCATTCAGAAAAATGAAATATCAATCATTGCCATCAATATATTTTGAAAGTTTGAGCTTAGATAATTCATTCGTTTCCTGTTTATGTAAATAATAATGAATATTGCAAAAGGAAAACCATGTCTAAATAAAATATAAATAACTGTAAATTTCAGCTGAAGCCAATCATCATCAGCTTGATATGAGAGTTATTCCATTCCTTCGAATATTAAATGCAAAAACTAAAATATAATTCATTTATTTCAACTGATTCTGGCAAATAAATAAATGGAATCTAAAGATAAAGATGTGAGTCATCGGATAGAGTCGAACGGCATCATAAATACGTCATAAACACAATAGTACAATCTTCAGCGTCTCGCGAGGTAACATCTGACGTGGAGCAGCGCATCAATTTTACGTTTCGAAGCCGTAAAAATGCAGACAATCCAGCCGCAGTCAGATAACGGGGGATGTCCCTCCAAACAGATAAACGGAAGCAATGACGAAATAAAACAGGCAGAAGCACATTTCCGGGGCGCGAAATTCGAAAATTCACACTTAATGACTCCAAGATGGGGATAGAGATCTCATTAAATTTTTACGAGGATCTAACGGTGCGAATGACAGCACAAAGCAACGGATGTGCAAAATAAGTTTAAGGAATTTAAATCGAAATTCAATAATTCATAAATATCAACAATAAATTATCTGAAAAATATACTTTTGCGCTAAGGGGTGTCAAAATTTTAAGCATTACTCAACTATTCGTGGTTGATCTGTCATCAGGACGAGGAAGCTAAGATCACTTTTGTTCTTCCTTCTAATTACGTTCCCTAAGATGCCAAGAGAAACGTTGAATTTTATTAATGCCATGAAGTTATTTTCTTGATGCTATTTGCTATAAATAGATCATTTCACTTTTAACTTTACTCCAGTGTAGTGGTCCAAAAAAATGTTCAGAAATAAAAATGAAATATCACCTAATGAAAATTTTAACATTGTATTATGTCCTATAAAAAAAGTACAATTTATGAGGAATGATATTTATTTAGCTTACGTAATAAAATAGTACAAGAGTATATTTTATATGAGGGATTATGATAGTCATTATTCATGAATATGAAGTCAAGAATTATCCCAGTGAATAATGCCATAATCCCGAATATAATACTATACTTTTCCTACTCCTGTAAATTCGGAAATTACTTTTGAAAACACACGTTAAAAAACGTGATAATGACAACTGATTACATGTCAACTGTCAGACGGCCGTTACTTGGTGATCCACATCACGTCTTTAAAATAACCGTGAATTATGGATTTTGTAACAAGTCTAAGTCAGCAATTTATAGTTCATGCAATGATTCAGTAAGTTATTGTTTATTTGTGACACTTATTTTGCTGACTTAGGACTTTTACAAATATATATAAGTGGTAATATGTAAGGAAGTAAGAAGTTATTACAGTAGAGTATAGTAAGCTGTAGAGAAATTCATCATCGATTATCGTGAATAAAGAATATATAAGTAAGCTACGAAATCCGTCGTTTTATTATTGCTGACTCCCAGTCTCGACAGGACCCATTTTTATAATGTACCCTCGTTTAAGGGGGTTACAATTTCTGCCTCTGTGATTCGTCGAGAAGAGTGAAATAGGTATGAATCGTAATTCATCAAAAAGATTCAAATAATTGAGATATATTTATACAGGAGTAGGAAATAGATATTTACGATATAAGTGGGATAAAAGCATTATTAAGCTACGCAAGTGAAATTTGCACAACGAGGCGATATCCGAGTTGTGTAATCACATAAGTATATTATTAATGCATTATCACACGTGTATTGTCCAATATTTTATCTACGCCCGCCCAAAGTTAAAAAATTTAAATAATTTAATTTTAATAGTAGAAATAAATCCAAGTAGTTGCTGTAAAAATGGTTTCAAATCCATGACGACCACAATTTGACATTAAGTAATTATGTAGTTGTTTTTCATAAATTTTTGAAGCATTTCGTGAAAATGAGTGATTTAGAAAGTATTTCGTCGGAACTAGAAGAACAAGCTTGAAAAATTATTAATTCATTTAAAGAATTGTAAAGATTTTATTATCAACATTTACAAAGAATAGTACGTTAATAAAAACGAGTGCGGTAATGAAAACGAGTGAGTTAATGAAGCTCTTAACCCACGCAAAATGAGTGGGTTAAGTAGCATTTAACTCACGGGCATAGATAAAATTATTTATACTTACATTTTTTTTTGTTCCTTGCCCCAGGCAAGATTTAAATAACATAATTCTGTATAAAGTAAATTATTTAACAATAATATATACTTACGATATGTTATTGTTTACTCTAAATTAGTTTATGATAAAATATAATTTCTATTTAATAATTCTCAAGCTCTTACAAAAAATTCTCTCGTTATTGAAGCAATGAAACTAAGCAAACCTATATTTCTTTTCTTAATAATTAGAAGCCAGGGCTAATGCTACTCATTATCGCATTACATAAATTGTTTTGAATAATTTCATTTTTCGCATTAATCTTGTGTTACCATTACCAACCTACCGATTCCTCAGGTAACTAAAAATACCGCGCGTTCTCTGCTGTCACAAATAATGAATGAGAGCGGTGGAGAATAAATGTGCATACATTAATTTTGTTTTATTAGGCCTGACAGATTATTTGCCCAGATTAAAAACAAAACAATGAAAAATGTCGACGCCAACTATTTTTAGATACTGTCAGGTTCTTAATCAGAAAATGTATATCTATAACACTGGTAATCTAGAGCTTTGTCCAAGGACCGAATTAAAACGTTAGGGCGCGCCAAGCAATCAAATCTACACTACACGACACGCTCCCAATTAATTTTCATCTTCATCGTTCTAATCAACTTGAATCTTTTCTGCCCTTGTGATTTCATTAATAAAACAGTACAACGAAATTGCTGATATTTTTTACCTTTTACCATTAATTTACTCCATTTTTCACTGTGCTGAAAATTACTTTACGAAATACTAATTTATGTGCTACAGACCATTTACTCTATATATAATCCCATGAGTACTTACAATGTACATACAAGGTATTTGCTTATGCACGAATGTATATAATACTAAACATTTGTAAAGCATGTAGAGGTTTCTAGGATCATCGCAGTGAGTCACATATGGAAAGGATGCAAGGAAGTAATAACCTTCTGATTTTATCGATAAAGATTTATTTTGCAAGAACACGAAATTAAATGCATGGTAAATTCTTACACCGAAGGAGGAGGTGTTTTGCCTGATGTCAGTTTGTTTAAGTGATATTGTTTAAAAGCAAAAAAATCTGATGTGGCCAGCACATAACCTCCCGCCCAATACTATTCTTAAACGGTCCAAAATAGTATTTGATGATACAGAAACATACCTTCTTATTTATTTTCCATTTATATTTAAGAATTTTAATTTTCTTTCGTATATTTATTTAATTTTTTGACATATATTTCACTAAGAAAACAGCTTCACAATCACAATGACATGTGTCACATTTCGTAAAAAATTAAAAATTTTTAAATGTTTCCATGGTGTACTAGGAATGCAAAATTTGAGAAATCCAATTTCTTTATATTTTATTATCTCTAAATCTAATGAAAATTAATAAAATTAGTGTAATCAAAACACATGTAGAAATAATATTCTTCAACTTTCAAAATAACATAAATTGTTGAAAAAGGAAATTTAACCGTGTTTTTCACGAAAAACTGTTAAGGGCTTCAAGTAAACTGCTACTTCCGGTTGACCAATTTTATCCAAAATCTAATCAGCTCTTTATTTAAATATAAGAAGCAATAATTCACAAAATTGTATTTTTTGGTATTATAGTATTTGAGTTATGCGAGACGAAAAAATTGCCACAGACTACACACACACACACACACACACATACATACATACATACAGACATCATCGCGAAAATAGTAAAATCGTATTGTAGGGACCCTAAAACATGCTTATTCATTGAAAACTCACTACCCAATTTTTTGACCAAAAACAATACCTCCCTTACCTAGAGGTAGGCGGGAGGTAAAAATTACTGCATAAAAATAAAGCTTTATCTGAGAAAAATCAGAGAGGTCGTGTGGTATTTGATGAGATCAATTCCAAAGACAAACTAAATGAAACTTTAAATATTAATTAACTGTCACACTGACAGTTTTAACAGTAACAACAACAACTAATGTTTGTTTACTTGGTAGCGGGATTTTATCGGGGTAACGCAACGGTTTCTCATCGAGATAACGGTATTATATCAGTATAATACTGTTCCTATTGCTTGAATTTTTTAATGTTTTGCATTATGATTGGTTAAAAATCAGTCGTAGGAATTTATTGAGGCAACGAAGTTTTATCGGGATATCATGATTTTATCATATAATACTGTTCCCACTGGTTGAATTTTTAAATGTTTTGCATCATGATTGGTTAAAAACTAGTCGCAGGAATTTATCAGTATTAATGTACCAAATTAATGATCACCAACTAAATATTCAGGTCAACTCTCTTACATCGCATCATAATATTTCATTAGCTGTCAATAAACTATTCATTTTTGTTAGTTTTAGAAAACAGGTCCGAATGTGTGGTTTAAAGAACAAACGTATACTCTAACAATTTTCTTTGAATAATTAAAATCACATCACGCCATTTACCCATTCCTGGACATGGCACTCTGTTCAAAGTAGATTTCGGTACTGTGTAAGGTTTCCAGCCTACAGGGGTAATTAAATATGGTGGAAATTGTCCAAATTTAATTTCTAAAATTTGTCAGTTTTGGACTCGAAAGGATTTTATGATATATAGTGCGTTACCACGGAACTATGTACACTATTTAAAATTACACAATGACGGGAAATAGAGAAGAAAAGTAGATAATTTACTATTGCTGTTTTCGAAATAAAACATAAACTTGTAATTTAACTTTAAACATAGTTTTGAACTAGTCTATTTCTTAAAAAAAAAAAACAGACACAACTTAGCGAAAAAGGCATCATTAAAATTCATTGAAACTTGTTAAACTTTACTCACCAATAACCTTGAAGACTTGAAAAATCTATATTGGGACTCACCTGAAAAAGAAAAAGGAATTTAATATATTTAGCATAAAAACAAATGTTCATTATATGCAGTTTACGTTGCAAAAATAAATAAAGCTGTCAGTGTTATTTCGTAAACTCAGATTTAAAAATGATCTTGAATTTTTTACTCGGCAAGTAGTTGGGATCAGCATTTTTCCACTCTTATTCAAATTTATTTATATTGTCATGCACGCCTTCTCCACTTTTTCCAGTTGAAATAATTCGTTATTTCAGTTCATTCTGTAGTCATACTTATCCATTTGTTTTTCAAGCGAGTTCTGCTATATTTGGGCCATTCATTTTACTAACATAAATTCTTTTAGACGTTTCTCCATTACACATTCTACTCAACATGTCTGAACCACAGACATATCAAATATATCAAGCAAATTTTCCAACCAATTGCTTCCGACAAAACGAAAAGTAAAAGGGAAATATAAACAAGGCATTTCAAAACTGCTTAAATCAGTTCTACTGAAAACCTTTTGTGACATATGACAAAAATGCGCAATTTGCAATTCGGTAATATTTTAAATTGCAGATATGTATGCAGCAGAATAGAAATTTAGTATTACTCCAAGAAATGTGAGGAAACTTTGCACAAACATTGAGAAAAGAGGATAATTTTTATCGCTAGAATGGATGAGTCTACATTATGGCATGACTATATTAAGAAGCTTTTAAGTTTTTAAAGCATGCTTTTAAAAAAGACGACCCACAAAGTACCTATTACAGGCAAATAAGGAATACTTAAGCACGACTAAGGAGATTTAGCTTGATATTCTAAAATACAAACAAAGCTATATTCATTATAGTATATGAAGGATATTGAAAAAGCGAAATAGGAAAAATTAGCTCATTCGAAAATATGTTTTCTCTAATTATTTACGTCCTCTCCACATAAAACTTTAACGGTTGGTGACTTTTTTATGTTACATGAGAAACAATGTTATTTTTGTATTATAGCAATGCAACAGTTTGTTTCCTATGGATTTAAACTAAAAATGTAACCCCAATAATGTTAATCAAATCGGTTTTCGTCAAGAAATAGAAGCAAAGGAAAATTCACAATTTGAGTACAGATTGTGACAGATCTATTAAAGTATTTTAATTACCATTTAACGCATTGTATACTAAAAATAATTAAGGAAAAATAACTAATAAGCAATTTTAATAAGATCTTTCTACATTTATTTTACACAATTTCTTCATATCTAATGGAAAGGAAAATGTAGGATAAGAGACTATAATATTTTATATATGCATTCTCATTTGAATAAAAATTAGTATTCCATATAAACGTTGTTGAATAGACACAATTATCTAATAATATTTTTGATGACGTGCAACTTCTCTTTAAACATTTTTAGTATTTTTTTGTATTATTCCATATTTTTTTTCATTTTAAATACTAAATCAGTAAATCAGTAGCAAATAAAACAGTTTGTTTCGTTTTCAAAAAAACTAATGTTTTCAAAAAACGAAAACTGTCTATGACACATATAAAAAATATGGCCAGCACATAACCTCCCGCCCAATACTACTCTTTAACGGTACAAAATAGTATTTGATGATACAGACACATACCTTCTTATTTGTTTATTTTCTTTATATTTGAGAATTTTAATGTTCTTTCGTATATTTATTTAATTTTATGACATATATTTCACTAAGAAAACAGCTTCACAATCACAATGAGATATGTCACATTTAGTAAAAAATTGAAAATTTTTAAATGTTTTCATGGTGTACTAGGAATGCAAGATTGGTAAAATCTAATTTCTTTATATTTTATTATCTCTAAATCTAATGGAAATTAATAAAATTAGTGTAATCAAACCACATTTAAAATTAAATATTCTTCAACTTTCAAAATAACATAAACTGTTGAAAAAGAAATTTAACCGTGTTTTTCACGAAAAAGTATTAAGGGCTTCAAGTAAACTGCTACTTCCGGTTGACCAATTTTATCTAAAATCTAATCAGCTCTTCATTTAATTATAAAAAGTAATAATTCACAAAATTGTATTTTTTGATATTATAGTATTTGAGTTATGCGAGACGAAAAAATTGCCACAGACTACACACATCATCGCGAAAATAGTAAAATCGTATTGTAGGGACCCTAAAACATGCTTATTCATTGAAAACTCATTACCCAATTTTTTGACCAAAAACAATACCTCCCTTACCTAGAGGTAGGCGGGAGGTAAAAATGTAAAGACAATACAAATTGTCAACTGTTTCATAAAATATAGTGTCAGAATAATAAAAAAGTTATTAATTCACAGAGAATGGCCATGTACGTGTAAATGCTGTAGTTAAAATAATTTTAACAATAATTCACCGACCTTATTTCTTCAAATCTAACATTTAAATTTTTCTCGTTTAAAGTCTATGAAATCCCATCTAAATAGCATAATCGGTAGAAATTTCGTTGATTACAATCAGAAATAAAACTGCAAACAAATAGTTCCTATTTCAATATGAATCTCTAGGTTATTTGTACGGTTGTTATAGTGTAAGTTTTACTTCCTGATATGTAGAAAAAAAAGGAAATTTAGAAAAGTAAGCGTAAAACGCAGACAATCTAATTTCTTCTGCACAAAATGAGTTTAAGAATCAATTTTCTTCCAACGGAAATTCATTCAAATCTTCCAAATTATTGTGGATTATTAAGCTCAAATTTAACGCAGTCAAATTAGCCCTAACACTCTCAAATTTTAAATCAATTTACTACTGACTCAAAGAGGGGTTGCCACCCTCGTGATCCTGCAAACAAACCCGGAAAGATTTATATCCTTGTCGTTCACCCTCGGAAAGAATCCAACATCATCACATCTCTGTGACTGAGATCGAAGTCAGGGGTTGTCTGTCAGAGCGAAACATTACGGAATAGCGAATTCCCAGAGAACATGGAGGGGAGAGGTATTGCCACTGGTGTATCGTCGAGGACTGGATAGACAAGACATGCAGTGGCTTGTTGGCTCTTTGATATTATTATCCTAGAAGCTCCTCTGTAATCGAGGATAGGATGATGTTTCTTCTTAGAAAGATACTGTTACGCAAAATAAATATAATATGTGTTTTTAAATTACAGAACAAGTGAAGAGCAACGGTGATTATATTTAAGTTACACATCCATTTCTATTAAATTGTGATATCTAGTTTGTTAAATATTGTTGATGTAAGTGAAGGATTTTACGATCCTTTGTTCATTTCGTTACAACGAAGCTGTTAATCGAACAAAAATACTACTTCATACTTGTGGTTGTTGTACTGCCCGAAGGTACTTTGGTTATTGTGCTGTTACTGTTTTCAGAACATTTTATACCATTTATATACAATAGATATTTCTGTTATAAGAGTATGTTTATGCTCAGTAATAATATAACAAGGGAGTGAGAATAAATTGAAAATAATTTGAGAGATCTTTCGAAAGCCTGTAGGGCTTGAGTGGCTATTGCCAAATGGCAACAAGTTTGAGAAAATTACTGGGGAATATATTTTCTAATTTATTGAACACTCGAGATATATATATAAATTGATTATTTATTTATTTCATTATCAGGCACGCCACCAAATCTATCTTTTTGCTTATTTTCTACTTGTGTCGGTGATAACTGTCTGACATCTGACATTTGTCAACAATAACAAAAATATCAAAAACATACATTATTTAAATTTAAGAGATCCACTTTTCTTAACATTGTTCTTCGTTATCTAATTACATTAATGTATTTGAGGTACGTATTTCAATTATACTGAATAATAGTATATTATTATATGAGGGATTATGATAGTTATTATTCACGAAGATGAAGTTGCAAATCATCCAAGTGAATAATTACAATAATCCCGAATATAATACTATACTTTTTCTACTCCTGTAAATTCGGAAATCACTTTAGAAAATGATCGAAATTCGTTGACAATACACGTTGAAAAACGTCAACATAAAAATAAACAATGACAATTGGCTACATATGTCAACTGTCAAACGGTTTTTACTTGGTGATCCACATCACGTATTTAAAATAACCGCGAACTATGGATTTCCGGCTCTGTGATTGGTTGAGAAGAGTGAATTATGAATCATATTTTATCCACCACCCCTCAATAAATGCTCTGTAACTTTGGCGATTTTAAACAAGGAAAGTAACAGATTACCAAGTAGTGGGTTTAATTTGTGAAAAAAGTCACTAGTGAGTATTTTTTAATTTATAATAATAATAATAACACACAACTAGTTGGTAACTACTTGTATTGACATTTTAATTTAGAAAATTTAAAGTGTATGTCACTGTCAAATAATATTTCTTTAACAAATTTTGTATTTATTAAGAAAAATTATAATGATAATTATAATGATAAAATTATCACACTCAGTTTTCGGCTTCGTTTGCTAAAATTTCTCTCGTGGATAATTCCTTACTTTGCCCACTTGTTAAGAAATAACTATTATTTCAAGAAATATATTTTGCTAGCAACCGGGCCTATTCTCTAAAAAGTTGCTAGCGTAACAACTTGCTAATTGTGACAAAAATTAATTGATGTTTGACAGCTTATGAAATATTCCCCATTAAACACGAAGTTTTGATGCGATTTTGTCACCATTAGCAAGTTACTAGGTAAGAACTTCGTTAGAGAATTATTCCGAACGTCTGCCTACCGGGTCCGCTAGTATTATTAGAGATCCACAGATCCACTGGCGTGTTAAATGTCAAGTAACTAACTCTTTTAGATTTTGGGTTAAAAGTTGAAATAGAAAATGGACTAGGTTTGGGTATATTACTAAATGGTACAATTTCAGTTATCTATATTACAGTGATGTTACTTAGGTTATAAATTACATTCAAATGATGTATTTCATGTTGAGATTATCTATCGAATGGGATCATGAACATAGCTGTTAATAGCTTGATTATAGAGATATGTTTATTTAATCAAACATAACATTAAAATGGCAGTACTGCATGGGAAATGAATGTATAGGTACAGATCGTTTCGATGATTTAATTTTTTTATTTTTATCACAATATATATTTCAATCTGATGAATGAATCCGATAAAATATCATGAACAATATACCCAGTAGCAGATTATGTCGAATGAAATTAATAATATAGATTTGAAAATTTCCAATAATTTAATCTTATCGCCCAAGCCGATCAGAACGTTTTGCAATTCCATGCACACAGCAACATTTTATTCAGCACGGCGGGGATATTTTTATTAATGTGCAGTAAATTCGCGGGTTGCACGGTCGCCGGGCATCGCTTGCCATAAACTATACATTGTAGCGGTGTAACGAGCGTGAAACGCTTGGAAATTTGTAATAATTGACACTTTCAACGATCTATTTGAAACTAAATGTTCCATTCAACGGATTAATTTGCATGGCGAGCCTTATTCCGGTCATCCGTCAGGCGGGTCGTGGGCTGCTCTGTTTACGGTAATTATTACTACTTCTGCGCCGCGGTAATGAACGCGTATTATGATGAATGGACTCTCTCCGCATACGCCCGTCTCTCTCCCACCTCTGCGTGTGTGTCTGTCTGCCTCTCTCGCATTCATTTACAAATTAACAAACGGCGAGCCGACGCTCTTCTTTGTGAGCATGGACGGGGAGACCCGGCTCCGAATGCCGAATGAATGTCGCATTGTGTTATGCGGAAACCGCATTGCTAAAGTGGAAAAATAGTCGTTGGCCTTTACACGTGTCTGTGGAGGGACAAGAGCTCTTGTTTCTATCGTTAATATAATGGTACCAAACCTTTTGATATACGCTCATACTCAAGCTGCACAATTTAAAAATAAATAAATGTATCATCATGCTTTTATCCGATTTGGTTGTGGCACTTTGCTTTCTCAGTCCTAAAGATGTTAGTGGACGGGGAACCATAGGCGTAAAGTTAATATGGCAACTGATATAATACTATAGCAGTTTTCTTTTTATCAGTAAACATAGTCATGTGTAGAGAGCAGATTATATGCAAGAATAACTGACTTTTATGCGCATATATATGCACTGATTTTTTGGGAAATATGTATTATATATGCACAAATATGACAATATATGCAGCAAAATATGCAAAAAAAAAATCTTAAATTATGAGATAAAAAGTATAAATGAATGCATTATGAATTTTATTGCACAATACAGTCTTAATTCTGATTTACAATATTAAATATACTACTAATATACATATAAACTAAGTCTTTAAACTTGATATTATAAGATTATGACATTTACATAATTACTATAACAAATTATTCAAAATTTTCTAAAAAAAAAAAAGTGAAGCAAGTAAAAGATATATTCAGCTGAGAATTATCGGTCTTATATTCATTGTACCCACTTTTACCAGCATTCGTGTATACAATGAATACCTATCGTTTCCGTTACAGGGATTTCCCTAGAAATATTAGCGTTTATTGGTTTGTGTATTTGCTTATTGTATTGTTTATTGCTTTTTCCATTGCATTCTTATATTTATTGTGCCCTTCTCCAATATTTGGGAATTATCAATGTGCATTACCAGAAATTTCAGACTGTTTATCACTAGACAAGGTCTTAAAAATATTGAAATATGCAATTATATGCAACTTTTGTAAAAATATGCATAAGAATGGCCAAATATGCAATATATGCAATTAGAAATTAGCATTAATTAACTCTAATCAATGTAATTCGTCCAGAAAATTAATTTTATTTAAAGATATTTAACAATAATTTCATTCAAAATTCCATCATTTTCTTTTATAATACGGGAGGTTTGAAAAAATTATAAGTTTATATTTTTTTAAATAAATGCTTTAGAAATAGGAATGTTTTCACCGAAAAGCCACATACAATAATTATCCCTGTGACAAACATACGTAATATATTTATATTGAACTATCGTATTTTGAGTTTTAGCAACGAGTTTCAATATTTCATGAAATGTGTTATAAATTGTACTTCGAAGTTTAACCACAAAAAAAATTCTAAATAAATATGAAATAGGTGATATTTCAAGCCATAGATTAAGTACATTATATGTATGACATTACACAAACATTTCATTTCAAATGGGAACATTAAGCATTTTAGTACATCACATACATAAAGCCGTAAACCGGAAGGTCGAAAGCTAACAATTGCTCTCTAATTGTAATTCATTCTACGAGTGTAATCAGTTTACTGAAAGTATTCTTTGTCTTTGTTATAGCATTAAATTTTATCTTGTAAATAATTTTAACAATTCATCATATCAGAAATTAAGAAATTCTACGCACACTGCTTTAGGACGGTTTCAAGTGATAAAACTTTTTGAACTAGTCAAAATGTATAAAAACTTTTTGAAATGATATTAGAAGTTTTAATTGCCAACAATCAAAGATTATAAAATTGACGTTTATATATAAACTTGGCAAACAAGAACTAAAACGAAATCTAAAAAAATTAATTAATCTTCGCCAGTAATCTTGAAAAAAGTAAGAGTATCTCCATAATTACTACTTGTAAAAACCGATATTGCAGATCAACTTCCAAGTTTCGTTATAAATTTCCGCTATTATACTTTTAGATTTAATTTTGAAAATAAATTTATGTAATAATTATACATACAGAACTACCCTCGTACAAACTGCGCTAAAAATAAAACAGTTGAAACACAACAGCTCGCCATCGCGTTACCAGAACTAAACCGTTAAAACTTTCCATCCTTTAATGCTCTTTTAACACCGTGCACCACTTTTTCCTTGCTCGTCATCAGCCGGCAATGTGCGAGCTACCGAACAGCCAACGTCAGTGCGTGACCTACTATGTGAAAATCTATACTCTATTTCTCTTTTTAAACGCGAATTTTCAGCATAATTACTCATAATTGAATTAACGGTATATCAACAAATTTAGTAGAGCTGCATCAGTGAATTTAGCATAAATATTTTTCTTAGGAAATAAATTGATCAAATATTAGAGCAGTATCCCAGATGAAAGATCTAGGAGTTATCCGGGACCCTAAATTAATTACTGATAATAATGCAGATTATGTAATCGTCATTATATCAAGTTTATATAAAAAGAATTCAAAATAATTTATCTTTCTTCTAATCCCCTTTCATTCATGATCTTTTTAATGTTTTCATGCTTACATCTTGTCTTGTTCTTGTTTTTAAAATTATTAATAATTAATTACATTGATTGCCCTCTATATTGGTGCATAAATAGTATATTACGTACCGTGAACTGTAAGTGATAGTTTTTAGGTCGAGAATGTAGTTTGGGATGTCGAGACCCGTAGGGTCGAGATTTCCTAAACATTCGAGGCCTAAAAACTATCACTTACAGTTCGAGGTTAGTAAGTTATTTTTTGCAATACCTGCGTAAATATAAGAAAAGGAAAAATAGGTATCAAAATTAACAGCTGACAGATTGAGGTTAAAAATAAGATTTGAATGATATATATTTACTTACCGTCCACCATGAACGGTACGTTTCACTTACCTTCCACCGTGGACGGTAAGTAAATGATGTAACCATGAAAACCAACTGTGCAATAAAAGTTCCACTTACTGTGTTTAAATTTTGTTATTAATGGGTAACTTACAGAACAGGTATTGCAAAAATATTTTTTCGTGTGATGTTCGTCTTCTCTTGTATAATAACTTTTGTAACTGCTGGTTTTCCAGATTTATTTTACAGTCTTTAAATATACGAAACAAGTAAATTTATTTATTTAATTTTTATGATTCCTGTACGTGCATTTATGTGTGTATATGTATGAATGTATAATAGTATCACTGGTCCAGAAACTGTACTTTTGCAAGTGTGTGTATATTACGAGCACTGGCAAAATTATTTCTCGACCTGTGATTCCCATTCATATTATTTTACGTGACGATTTTGTCATAAATTAATTAATAATATATTGTGTATCTAGTAGGAAAAGTGATATATTCCCGGACTATCGGGAAATTTGAGGACGAACCGTAGGCGAGGCCTGCAACACCAGGAGTTCGTGAAGTTTACTTTTCCTACGTGGTACACATACTATTTATTTTTTTTCGATCGGTATATTCAATATTTAGTTATGTTATATTTCATTTATAAACGTCAAGACAACCAACAAGACATAAAAATATTGCGTTGTTTTGATAAAAATATCTGAGCATAGCGTATCCATGGTTTGATTATTTATTTTCACAAGCGTCAAATTTATTTGAAAAGCTAAATCGTACGGGAATACTTTGCCAATGTCCGGAAAAGATATTCCCGTACTGTTATTTATCGTAACCTAGCAACGACACTAAAATTCCGAATTAATGTATTTTGCGGTTCGAAAACATACCGGAAAGGAGTCAGTTTTCATCCGATCGAAAACAAAAATTATCGATATCTTTGTCTAATATGAAATACTAGGAATTTTGTATATTAGTAACATCAGATCATTCGTAAACAAGGATACGAGGGATTTATAAATATAAACAATTCATTTGTTTTCTTTGAAAAATTTGGTGACATTTAATCAGTAGGTATTTATTTATTGGTTGTGTATTGTAACTGAAAATTTAAATAAAATTTCTTATATTTCAGTTTACAATTAATAATTTAGCTCTAAAATAAAATAAATAAATAAATATATCATCACGCCTTTTACCCATTATGGGTGTGGCACTATGCTTACGCAGTTCTCGATAAGTGATATATTTTTACGTATGAGGTGCGGTTACCAGCCGTCAAATCATAGCCCCCAAAGATGTTAGTGAAGGGGGAACCACAGGGGTAAATTTAAATTTGTAACTGTCGGCAGTGAGATTCGAACTGAGGATCTCACGATCCACAGTCCGACACGTTACCACGGAGCTAAAATTGATGGACATATCTAACCTCTAAGCATTAAAACACACAAAATTGACAGCCAGTTGATGCCAACCCCAATCTTACAAAAGTTTCTATTTTTTGTCAAACTAGACCTGAAACCCAAGAGTTTCTGGACGATTTTGAGATGTGTGTCAAATTACAAATTTTTGTTTTTTATATTTGTTACAACTACTATGTTTTGTTTTTATATCTTTATAACTCAGTGTTATCCTGTAATTGCGATATGTCCTGTTGAATGACCTAAATAAACAAAATAAAATAAAATGTGCCACGGAAATTGTGAGTTCAAATATTTCCCGTGTGACCTGTCAGCCTAACCGAATTACTAGTGACATCTAATGAGAAAATATAATCGGAGATAACAAACAAATAGTATTGTCAACAATAAATGTGTTTTAGTTTTCACATTGTCAGGGAAGAGCGAATTTCCAGAGCATTTTAAATTTTTGAGCCAAAAACATTTTAATAATGCATAGTTGTAACTTAAAGAAGAAAAAAGTACAAAATTGTGGGGAAAATGCGAGAGGAACGCTTTATGTCAGCTAGTGCAGCTGTGGAAGAACCACTATAGGAAGATCAGAGTACAGCGTTTGTGCAATCAGGACGAAGCCGCCGCCGCCAGCAACGCTTAAGCAGTACCGCGGAGCATTTGCGCAAAAACGCTTGAAAAGTTGTTCCAGCCGCTGTTTAGCAGACACTGCAATCATCAAACTTTATCCGTATTTAATTAAACCTAAACTCTTGAGTGCAGTTTTTGTTCATGAACACCATTCCTGTTTATTGTGAAAAATCGCCGGGTAATTTGTTTACTAATAGTTCACGAGCGTTAACGAATTTAATCTTATTTGCGAAACCTCCCATTCAATTTTGTAAGTTTCTCATATAATATTGCCATCCTAATTCACAAATAAAAGTATTGTTTTGATATTTATTGGGTTTCTCGTTATATCGCAGATAAAATATTGCACGATAAACATACGTCAAGCATCTTTATTCACTCTGGGGTCTGACCCGATCTTGACTAAAACCTAGCTTTACGTACTTGTATCGTAAATAACTATTAAACTTTATTTTGAGGTGGATCCGGTGAAAATTTGAAATAATTTTCGCAAAATTGACGTCTGTGTGGTAAATCTGCTGATTTCAAACACTGGACATTTTCATATTGTACGTGGTAAGGATGCGATTATTGATTTTTTTAATATTCATCAAATTGTCATGTGTGTGTTGTAGGGTTATTCTTCGAGTACTAGTCTCTGTCGAACCGTCAACACAGTCCGAAACATTCTGTTCAATATTCGCTATGTGATCAAAGCGTATTTTACCACAATTTTGAACTGGCTTAAAAGATTCATGATCTTGAAGATACTGAACAATACGTATAAATATGCGAGAGTTCATAAGATTATTTGGAAACGCTCCAAATAAATTTGACAGAATGGAGCAGCCGTACCTTGAACGCACAATATTTCTGAACTCGCTATTCGAAAAATAAGCCACTTTTACATATTTTTACTTTCATAATAATTATTATTAATTGGTTTATTTGATAGTGCCAAAATTTATTTCATTAAAATTGCCATTGATCAAATTACGATAATACCCGAACGAATCGTGTATTTAGGGGAGGTGCTAAAAATAATGAGATTAAAAAAAACTTATTATGAAATATTGTTTGTTCTCAACAAATTCTATACCTGGTTAAATGTAATGTACTTATTTATGATAAACCTTGTATATTAATAATACATGGGGTAAATAGCTCAGTGGTAACGTATCGGACTGTGGATCGTGAGATCCTCAGTTCGAATCCCAGTACCGACAGTTGCCAATTTAAATTTACTCCTGTGGTTCTCCCTCCACTAACAACTTTGGGGGCTATGACTTGACGGCTGGTAACCGCATTTCATACGCAAAAATATATCACCTACCGAGATCTGCGTATGCAGAGTGCCACACCCTTAATGGGTAAAAGGCGTGATGATATATTTATTTATTTTATTAATAATACTTAATAAAGTTATTTACAAATTTTTCAAATTATGGCCCTCACAGATGATAGTTCCTGAGATCAAAATGAGGATCTATAATATACCGCCCCTCGTTCACACACATATACTGATGCATGTTTGAGTCTAATGTATTCGTAGAAAATGTTTATTCAAATAAAGGAAAAATATTGAATATTATACGTACATATTATTAATGATTGATATGACAAAGTACAACATAGTAGTTCTTGATTTTCTTTTATACAGTACATTATCATGAAACTATTTTACTTGTTGATTGATGATGAAAGCTCAATTTTCTAAATGTCACACGTTTAATATTAATTTATAAAATGTCAGTTTGTTCGTGAACAGTCAATTTTTGTCCCTACTTTTTATTTTGCACTGAAAGTCTAACGTCAATCATTTATTTCTCCATTATATTTATAATAATTTTATTTTAGAACTAAAGAATTATTAGCAAGTGTCACTACTGTAATTTGGCGGCTAATAACAGTATTTTTCAATACCGAAACCTTCAATATTCTCAATATTATCTATACAAAAACAACTGTAAACAATACACTTTAATGTCTACAAACATGTACCTACCTATGCGAAGAAAATATCATACGAAGTCAAGTGATTCATTAAAAAATAATAAATTCTACAAAAACATTTACAAAAATTCCTACTAAATGATATATCAACCATAAAGAAAGTAGAAGTAGCAGTAAAATATCTACGAGTACACATTTTTTTAATCCAACCCTCTTTAACATAAAAATGAAAATATCTGAATGATGTTTTGTTTCACTAAACTGTGTTATTTATTTAGTGTAAGCCTTTATAGTTTATAGCATACATGAAAAAAATCGAATGCGAAATTTTTACGATATACATGTTTAAGGTTTGCTGATTCCGTTTTGATAATTTTGTCTATGATATCTGTGTGAATGGATAAATGGATGGATAAATAGATAGTAGGATATATAGATGGATGGGTGTAACAAAACTTCAAAACTTCATGACAAAGTAAAGAAATGAGTTGAGTTTGGAAATAATTGTAAAACCGAAAGTGGAAGTTTACTTGGCACATAAAACTATAAATAAATCTGTTTTCTTTTTAGAGAAAAACTAATTACATAAAAATTTGCATTTTTGAAAAATGACATGTAATACATAATAATGATTAAATTCTATCGAGCTTGGTATATCAGATTTAGAGTTAAAACGGAAGAGTTAAATTAAAAAAAAAAAATTAATTTTTGAGTTGATATGAAGTTAACAGTTAAAAGTAAATGTGAAAAATAATTTTTGAACTAGTACCAATAATTATTTTTTACAATAGAATTTGAATCTTGTCGAATTTGGTGGTAAATTAAATGTCTCAGAAAAAGAACAGCTCTAAAATATCAAAAATTATAATTTATATTATTTTCATTTACCCCTTTAATATTAATTTTAAGATATACAAAAAAAGTACAGTAGAATGATTCTAAGTATTCGATAAACTGAGGATTATAGATGCATTTTCTGAAAATTTACCAAACTTTTTGGTAAATGCTTCAAATTGTGTTTAGTCTCTTAATTATCTATTATGAAATTTCAGAAAATGCATCTTATATCTTTAGTTTACCGAATAATTTGGTAAATTCTACGGAACTTTTCTTTTTGTGTATGTAATAGTTATTTACATTACAAGCAAGGTAAAACAATTTTTGTTGTTGAATGGAGGAAATAATCACCTCCATGAAGCAGTAAAAACGGTTAACTTGCATGTATTGTACATTTTACTTGTTACTCATTTGTTAATCAAAATAAAAATTAAAAATTACAACCAAATCCTGTTAGTTACACACAACGATTCTGTCAAAACTTATTTGAAATGATTTCGAATAAGCCTTGTAAGCATTACTGTGGCAACGTGCATTGTTTACCTTGTTTAGTAACTTGTAAGATGTTTACAATGCAGCTGTCCATAACATTCATTTTCAAAGTCAATAGAGAGCTTGGGTAAATGATGTTTACAAGTGAGTAACAAGTAAACAAATTTTACTTTACTGTAATGAATTTATTCCAATTAAAAAGAAACAATTGTTAAATTTATTACAAACCATGTTTTTTTCCCAGTTGTATTCTGTTCTGCAATTAACAACGTGATTACCTGACAACATTTTATGTAGTCTCAATAACTGTAATATGCTAAACCCAATTTCAGGATTAGTTAAATATTTCATGATAAATTTATTTCAAAAATAAAAAATTATATTAAATTGTTCATAATACAAAAGCTGTTTTTTCATACATATTAATACCTATGTACATTTAACTGAAACTACATAAAAAATAACAATATCAAACCGTGATAAAATATTCATGTTTGTTGGCTGGCGCCCACGGGTAAAATTTCGCGATGCTGGAACAGCGCATACACCAAATACCAGGGATTGCATGAACAATGTTGACGTATCCACCTGGCTGTCAGTGTCTAACCGTCTGTCCGCCTGTCAGCCTTCTTTGCGCGTAAATACGAAAGCTGTTATGTTCCAAACCACCATACCCCATCCTGATAGGAAATCGATAATTACTATTTTCGATAACGTAAGTATAATTCGTAGTGATAGACATAACGCAACAGTGGTGGAAGCGCGAACTTAAATAATGGAAAATTAGGTCTCAATGTTATGCATAATACCAAGAAATAATAGTCAAGCTTTTCTGTTAAGCAAGTAGATTTCAACTATATTATAAACATATAATTATAAAATACTTTTAGATTAAGTTCTGTAAAATATTTTATGTTCAACTAACAGGGCTTTTTGTGTTAGTAAGGGCTTCAAAGTACCTTCTACGAAATGCCAAATAATAGAGCTTGTAGATATAAAAATGAAAGACGGAAAATATTAAATCAATTATAGAAGAAACATTTGAAAGATTTTATTTTTAAAATAGGCCATCTAAATATTTGCAACTCAAAAATGTAATATTTTGCATAAAAAACTACGTAATACTATTAGTAATAATAAATAAATTGTTATGGGTTCAAATCCCACATCTGATAGTTGCCATTTTAAATTTATCATTGTGATTCTCCCTCCACTAACATCTTTGGGGACTATGACATGACGGCTGGTAGCCGTACTTCACACTAAAAAATATATCACTTACTGAGATTTGTGTGAACAAAATGCAACACCCATAATGGCCGAAAGGCGTGATATATTTATATTTATTTTTTCACGACATGCCAGGAAACCCCACCGTTCTTCTCTCGAAATAGTGAGGAAAATGTGCTTTTCTTCTCTAGAGAGGAAAATATGAACATGTTACCAATATGAATGTTATTAACAAAAAATATATTATAAAAATTATAAATAAATTCCTAATTTTATTAAAAAAACATGTGAAAAAACGTTGTATCTAACACGAGAGGAAAGCCCTTCTTGCACGCTGCGCTCATGAGGCAAACTCGTGCTCGAGTGGAAAAAAGAATCGTTTTCCTCTCTAGTTTGACAAATAACTTTTCATATATAATTAATATTAATATTATTAATAATAACTATTTATATATAATAAATAGTTCCAAGGAAATGTATTTTCATGAGAACTTCAGTTCGATTCCAATAGCTGACAGTTACCTTTTTAAACTTTACCACTATGGTTCTCCCTCCACTAGCATCTTCGGGAGCTGCTAAAGCAGAGTGCCGCACCCACAGTGGGTAAATGATGTGATGATATATTTTTTTTAGTAATCAATTATTGTTAAAGTAGGTGTTACTAGGAAAAATACATTACGAAAAGATACCATATTCCTAGAATTAATTTCAAAAATTGAAACATAATTCGGAAAAAAAATTAAATTTATTCATTCTTAGAACATTGCTAAACTAGGTATAAAATAACGTGAAAAATTCTGCATTTTGTACATGTGTAGGATGTATGTAATTAGATTTAGATTGACATATATTTACATGATTAAGGTGTACATAAATTAATTTTCTCAGCATTTGATAAACGAAGATTTAAATACAAATTAGTTTTACTTACAGTGATATGCTTGACATTTTATGTTATACTTGCAACGCATGTAATATTCTCATAAATCACAAGGGATTGGTTTCACTTTTTATTATGCACGTACTCGCAGCAGGCGTGAAAACGTATGTTTTACCATTGATCACATAAATAAATGACGGGCAAAAAACAAGTCATGACAAATTTTAAATCGATGGAAGCACTTACAGCTTTTAGCTTATACATATTTCTTACTTCTTTCTGCCATACTGTTCCAACATTTCTGCAATAATTGATTCACTAAAGCACTATATTTAAATAATAATATTCTTCAACAGCTGCTTCTTTGTTAAATGTCTTTCATATGAGTGCTGGTCTTTTTATCTCCCGCCACATACCTGTAAGGGAGGTAAAGGAATCATGCTGAAAATTCAGTAGGGAGTTTTCAGTGGATGAACACATTCTAGGGTCCCTAGAATACGATTTTAATAGTTTCATGTTGATACATTGTGTGTGTGTGTCTATCTGTCTGCTTGTGTGCTTCTTTGGAGTTACAGTTTCTCAAAAATTACTAAACTGATTATTTTTGGACGTTTCTTAAAACCAATAAAATGCTTCATTGTATGTCACGTGTCTGCGATTTAACTAATCCTGTCATTATTATACTGAGAATAAAGCTCTAGTGATTACTCCCTTTGAATTATCTCTGTACCTTTTTTGTTTTTGTAGACAAATGTCAGATGTCAGATAGTTATCAACACTAGTAAAAAATGAGCAAAAAAGATAGATTTAGTGCCGTGCCTGCTAATGAAATAAAAAAATAATCTAATTAAATATGACTCGAGTTCGATAAATTAGAAAGTAATTCTCCAGCATCTTTCTCACTCTCTTGTTATATTATTACTGTTTTTTTTTTAATTTTGAATATACTGTACCCCCTTGGGAAGAACTAATTAGTTTTTGGTGATAATCTAATAATATCTGGTTTAATGTCAATTTTTGTTATCAGAATAATGTTTTAAATATTATTAGCTACATTTGTTGTTTGAACCTTCTTAGGGCAGATATTTCCATCTACGAATAAACTTCCGAATATATATATATATATATATATATATATATATATATATATATATATATATAAGAAAATACGCATCAAAAAATGACAGGTAGATATTTTTCATTTATAAGACGAATAATTTATTCGGTACTTTATTCGTAGATGGAAATATTGGCCCTTACTGTCACCATATACGAATTACAACAGGTTAAAGAAAAATTATATTTTGACATTTTTTGGCATGTGTCATAAATGAAATCTAATTTTTTTGGAAGGATGAACGTTTCTCGATAGTTGTTCTCTATGTTTCTATATTGTTTCATAAGAAATCTGTGGCGGGAGATATTGTGGTACCCACAACAGATTTAAGCTTCCACATACCTATAAAACCAATCTTTCATCAAACATTATTTTTAGACTACAAAGTTGATTTGTTGATATCAATAGCAATAGGAATTAAAAGAAACATGTTTTCTCGGTTTTATTTGGCTGTTAATCGCCATTGAAAACAAATTTTTTCGTTCAAGTTTAATCTGTGATACCTTTGTTTGTCACCTGTTTGAAATGAAAAATTGTAAACCTGGCAAAACGTTAAAAAATTCACAGAACATTCCTTCAAAAAAGTAACAACAATCAAACATCAAAACATTCAGGGAAAAAGAGTGATCATACACAATTTCCGTTTAATCGCTACATGTCGAAGTTAACCGATTTAAAGGTTGGTTTTTCGTATGAAAACCAATTTTTGCTGGCGGCAAATGGAACAGTATAATCAAGCACAAGCATCGCGCGCATTAAGCCACCCATCGCAAAACAAACCAATTTCGTTATCGGTCCCGGCAACGACTCTATCGGAAGTTATGCGCGGAGGCGGCTGCGGCGGCGGCGGCGGCGTTCGCACATTTACAACGCTCTCGTTCCGCCCAATCCTACATCGACCGTTCACATTCCCGTTGACACTTTTCGAATTAATAATTAGAAATAATTTGTGAATTGTTCTTGACTATACACTTGGAATGGAATGGAAAGAGTAATGGGTACAACAGCTTTATGGTTACTATTATGTTTATTTAATCATAACAGTCTGACGTTTCGGCCCTAATTGGAGCTTCTTCAGAGACCAAATGATATCACATAATATAGTCAATATTACATAAGAAAGTATTTCATTTTTTTGAGAACTAGATCTTCAGTACCACAATGGCCAAACAGATGAACAAATCTTAAAATAACCTTGACCTAGCAAGGAGACTGACAGTAATGATTAAATAAACATAATAGTAACCATACGGCTGGTGTACCCATTATTCTTTCCATTCCATTAGAAATAATGTCATATTTCAATCAGAAAATTTGGATTTTGCGTAAAACTAAACTAAACACAGTTTATTCGTTCAACGTGAAACGTGGAAGTAAGCTTATGTTCAGATAAATTCTATTAAAAGACGTGTTTCTTTGGGCTTGATTCGTAATCAAAGTGATCAAAGTGAATATGATCAAGAAGAATCATGTTTCTTCGTTCGTTATCCCCACGGTTTCATTTTGTTATCAAGCACTGCCGTCCCCTTTCCCTTCTGAATCATACTTTTTTCGCAATTACTATAATTCGAATCACAAATAAAATGGCGGGAAGTAGCGCAAAACTGGAAGGAGTTTATGCATTATGCTCAACACGCCTAAAAATGAGTACTGGGATACGAATTTGTCGAAAGTGAGTTGCGTGAGCTTAGAGTTGTTTGTGTACGATACATTTATTTTAAAATTTATCATAACTACTCTGAATACCCCATTAGTTATGGTCACTTACTAGTTGAACTTAGGGCCGTTCTTTCCATCTAGTAATAAACTTCCGAATAAGTTATTCGTTGATTAAATTAAAAATTAAGGAAAAAGAATAAAGATAATAAAACCCTTGTCTTTTCCACACTGTTCTTCAATACTAATTGAATTGCAACCGGTCATCATCATCTAAAATAAAAAATTACGCATCAAAAAATGACTATCGTTTGAGCAATGATTTCGATGCGATATTTTGTATCTAATCGGTGAATAATTTATTCGTAGATGGAAAGGTCGGCCCTTAATATATTAAGTCTATCTAACGGACATGAAATAAATACTGTAGACTATCTTAGTAAATTAGAAGTTGATGTGTACTATTTCCACTTGTAGTTCCAATACATAACCTATAATATCGTATGTGCTAGCTTTATAATTTTAAATTTGCATCAGCCGATGTCTTTCTCTTTAAACCTAAACAGTTTATAACTGCTATTTTATGCTGATTCTTATTATTCTTTAATTATTATTATTATTATTTGCTTGTGTACTTGATCTTTATGATTCTTCCTTATTCATTTGCCAACTTTTGTGTTTTATTCCTGCCTCGTTATTTGGCTTTTGCCTGTAGGGTATTATACTTAAATACATAAATAAATAAATAAACGAAATTTGTATGTCATTGTTTTTGATCGCTGAAAAAACATTTCTATTTTCAATAATGAAGTAACAATTTTGTAGAGATACAATAATAAGAAATTATGGCATATTTTAATTACAAAATTGTGCAACCTTATTATTTTGATGAAACTTATTGAATTTATCATATTTAGCGTAAAATTAAAAGTAAAAATAATGGCAAGTGGCAGTCGGATTTGGATAAACTTGAAAATATATTTTAATTGGTAATTTTATTCGTTCAAAGTGGAACGTGGAAGCAAGCGTATCGTCAGATAAGTTTCATTAAAATGAGTACTGTGATTCGACTTTGTCGAGCGTGAGTTGTCTAGGCTTAGGATTTGTTTGTGAAAAGTGCGAGCGAAGCGAGCTTACCTACAGATAAATTCCACATATCAAAGTTTGTACATCACTGTTTTAGTACCGCTGAAAAAACATTGCTATTTCCAATAATGATTCGACATAATATGTATATACCTCTAAGCCTCTCAGTTCCCACCAGACTACCGAAAGGTTAAACTAGAAATGACATCTTTAGTCCATTTTTCCGCCACGTAACGAAACAAAATTATGTCATTCTGCTTATAAAAGCAATATGATATATAAAGGTACAATTATAAAGATCAAAATAGGAATGGACAGAGTAGAATGACACAATTCTGAGCAACGCAATAACAAGGCAGAGGGCGCATGCGGCGTGTGTCAGGGTTTCGGGTGAATTGTTGTTGACACACTGGCATCGCTTGGAAAACATCACAGAATAAATAATATACGAAAAGATCAAATAAATGTTTTAGGATGACTGAACGTAAACTTATTGATCGTAAATATCTAGATGTATAAAAATTATATCATATAAACAAATCTTCTTGCTTCTTTGAAGATTAAAATTCCATTAAATTCGTTGAAAACAAAAAGATTATATTATTGTTTTATGTTGTCAAAGTACTTATCAATAAATTATGTATATGAATAAATTCCATTGTATGTGACATTTCTTTCATTTGGAATCCTGGTTTACACAGAGTGAGCACTGAAGAACGAAACGTTCAACAAATTATATTTATTTTAGTATATAAAATTATGTGGAAAATAGCTAAGTGGTAACGGATCGAACTGTGGAACATGAGATCCTCAATTCTCCCGTCACTAACATCTTTGGGGCAAGACTTGACGACTGGTAAATCTATACGCGTCAAATACATATAACTAGCTAGCTAAGCTAGAAGAAACTGACCAAATATGGACTACAACTTTGTTTTCTTGAGTAAAGAAAAATAATCGTACAAAATAGTAAAATGAGCTTTGTTCAATCCTACTGTTGAAACATGTTGTTTCTTACTTGAATACAGAGCTAGAAAACTTCTGTTTTGCCCACTCAACTCATTCCTATGAAAACGGGATGGATATTAACAGATGAGTGGGTGAAAGTTTTTTCGCTCACTACTTTCACCCACTCATCTGTCATGTGGACCACAAGGATGGGAGCGCGTACTATAATAGCAGGATTGAACAAAACGATATACAACACTCGTGAAGAAACGAATTCGCTCACTTATGTTGTGTCTGACACATGCACATGCGTGAGCGAAATTCTTAGTTTCTTCACTCATATTGTAATTCTGTATTAATGGCACTAAAACGTGCTTATTAATCCCTACAACTCCCTTTTAGCGGGAGGTAAAAGAATAGTAGAATTTATCGAAATATTCGGTAAGCTGAGTATTACATAAGATACATTACCTGAAAATGTC
Organism: Poecilus cupreus; assembly: GCA_963942605.1. Lineage (NCBI taxonomy): Eukaryota > Metazoa > Arthropoda > Insecta > Coleoptera > Carabidae > Poecilus > Poecilus cupreus. The sequence continues at coordinate 5,756,910 of OZ012714.1, read as the reverse complement.
TTAATAATTATAGCTATTAACATTCCTAGCGAGGTATGAATATCATAACAGCCGCAGATGTCAGTTTGAAATTTGAGCTCGTACAGCGAGGATTTTAAGACATCTAAGGCCTGTTATGACTCATAACATCCGTGGTTTGTTCAATAGTTTACCGGTTTTAGAATATGAACACGTTAATGTCATTAATAAAAGTAATTTTTTGAAATTCTTTTATGAATAACGTCTGTCATAATTTTAGAGGGTGATCAAGTAAATCTGTTTGTTTTTATTTAACACCATGGTTACACTTGTTTTGTATCATATTTATAAATATTTTTTTTTACTTAAACGTAATAGTTAGATAAAAAAATTTGGAACGCAGCAGGTGAAGCTCTGAACAGCTTAATTCCTTGTGTATTAATAAATATGGTTATATTATCATTGTGTTTAATTTTCATTTTCTTGACTGTTTTGACAGGTCAGTATGGTAATATTACCTTACAGCATAGAGTTATGACATACTTATCCTGCCTACTTTTGTACATGTAAGCATAGGTTTAATCTCCTGAAACCGGTAAATAAACTAAATACAATTATTTACTAAGTACATTCTAAAATGTAAATTTTTAGAAAATACATCTTATATCGTTATTTTACCGAATAGTTGGATAAATTCTATAGAACTTTTTTTTTCGGTAGCCCGTCATTCTGAAAAATTTAATAAAAAAATTATCCTGTTTTAGTATGCATAAGAGAATAATGGTACCAAACAAACAGGCACCCTTTTGCTCTAAAACTAGCATATCTTATAAAATTTTCAGGCAGACATATTCGTTTTTAGCGCAGAAAATTATGGCATAAACAAATTTTATCGGTCACGTGGTTGGCTGAGGCCGCGGGGTGTAGCGGCGGAGGTGGAGGCGGCAAGGTATCGTTCACTATGGCCCGGGGCCCGAGGTAATGTAAATGAAGCAGTCCCAGGGGAAAGGTCCCAGCCGGCGCTGTAACTAACCGCCCCTTTCCGCCAATATGGCCGCTGATAACGGACGGTCGACCCGTGATAACGGTGCGACGGAATGTACCTCTCGCGAAAATAATCCGCCGATAACTCTGCTGGATGAGACTGTAGTTACTTACTTCTACACCTACAAACTTCTGCGTCGAATTCCTGTGGAATTATTGTTGTGACCTTTGCACCTTGACGTTTTATAAAATGTATACAGGATTCAAATATAAGCCGAGATCTTAAATTATATTAATTTGTTGAATACACGATCCTACACTCAAAATGATTTTGGAGAAGACGCACGTCATCAATCTGTAAAAAAAATTTATAAAGTGAAAAATAGCTTATAAAGATTATTGAGGTATGCTAATGATTAAAAAACCAACGGCTTAAAAAATACTAGCATTAAGAAAAGTATATATTAATGCAATTTACAGTGATTTTATAGTCAATTTTAAATTATTAAAAATAATTGTAGATCATTTTTCAGTTCGCTATATTGTTGCTATTGGTAAATGGTCACATTTACATACAAAATTCATATCGAACTGTCACTTTATTGTCAGACTTTACTGAGTTTTTAAAATTTGTGATCCTCGTTATTCAGTGTTTTATAATATGTATGTATAAAAATATTGTGTTCATTGCAACAAATCATGTCTAAAATAAGCGGCACGCGTGATGCAACACGCATTGCATTTTCATTTCAACAAAAATTAGTATCCCATACACGTTGATGCATAGTGACGTCATTATCTAGTAATATTTTGATGACGTGAGTCTTCTCCAAAATCATTTCGACTATACTCACACTTATATGTAAAATGAAAGTAATGCGAACTTTGGTGGAGGCGGTCGAATCAGCATTGATTTACTAAATCTAAACACATGTACTTACTATTTTAACATATTTTTTTGTGCAACCGGACGCGAAATAAGCTTTTCGCAGCCGCAATACAGACCGCGGAATTGAATTTGTTGTTATGGTAATGGACGCGAAATTGGGTAAAAAAAACAATAATTTTGACAATTGAGAATTGACATTATTTTTTTTTCTAAACTAATTGTTTGTTTATCAAAAGTCATTCCGATAGCCACTTTCTATTGCACGGTTGCACAAAAAATAGTGTGTACACCTTGTCCGCGAATTCTTTTATCTCCTCGGCGACAATTTTTCTCTCGGTTCGCTAAAGAGTGATTTCGCGGCATTGGTATACAAATAACTATTATATATTAAATGCATGAAAAATGGTTAAAAACTATCAGCAATATAAAAACAGTTAAAGCAAATATAGAACGTAAATAAAATATAATTTTTAATAATTCACGAGACCAAATATAGAATATATGATTAATAATGCAAATTAAAACCACAGTTTTGTTGATAATAACTAAACAGTAAAAATGATGTGAAATAAAATACATAAATTAATTCTCCCTTACAAACAAATAACGGTATTTTTCTATCATAATGAAAAGCGAAGCAGATACAAACACTATACGTGAATATTAATTTTTAATTTATTTGTTTCACATCATAATTTATTATAAACCACATATATTTTAATTATTTTAATTAACATGATTAATTCACGCTTGGCAGACATGTATTTAATACAAAATACCTCTTCTAGTACATTTAAGAATTAAATTGCAATAATTTTATAATTTATTTAACTTGGTTAATTAAATTATAATAACATAGGTGTTTGACAGATAAAACCGCAAAAATTTATTCATTTTCCAAGCAAGGAACAAAGGAGTTTTCGCTTAAATAGACGTCTATGATGCATGCTGAGATTTATATTTTAAATTTTAACTATTGCGATTGTATGAATTGTATTTTGTTTTTGGTTGTTGTTAAATATACAAGAACAACATTTAATAATATTGATTCTTTCAAATAATAGTTATTTACGATACAAGTACGTAAAGCTAGTCTTTAATCACGAATAGATCAATTAAAACCCGAGCGTAGCGAGTGTTTTAAGACCCCTGAGTGACGAATTCATTCCAAAAGCGGCGTATGGAATGATAGTAGTTCCAATATAAATTTTGGTTGTGGAATGCGTAGTTTACAAAACAGTGTTATAGAAACATAGTTTCTCTCTCGGTCGTGACAAAATATAATTATTTAGATACGTAATTATACTATCTGTAATTTTAATTTATTGGAAGATTTTGCGCGCTGTATATTTAATATGAATTTATAGGTATTTTTATACAATGCAAGTTAGACATAATCATATCAATTTCTCAAACAGATCACCAAACACTCACAGGCCAAATACTATCGGTATTTGCACCGAGCCGCCAACAATGAAGCACAAATGCAATCCATGCTGACAAAGACAACATGATACTGCTGCACAGAAAGACGAGTAAGATACCATTAGAACGCAATCACCGGGAACCAATATGTCCCGAAGTATAGCCGTGGCCCGGCAGGAATGTCCAAAGGGCCGCTATCCCCTCTTGGTAAACAATGGCTTCGCCGGTTCAACATCCGATGGTTGATTACATTTGCAGGTGAGACATCAATACTTCCTGACAGTTCCAACTGCGCTTGGCTTGATTAATATACTTGACCTCTCACGTTCTGCTACTGTGCAGGACTGATGCAGCTGTCAATTTGATTTTCAATAATTTTGTTTTGTTTGTGATGCATGATTGACGATGATTGACTGTGTAGATCTTCATAACATAGTAATTTTATTTTAAAAACTATGTCTATTACACAACACAAACAACTAAATTCAAACTTTGTTTTTGTTTGATATACCTACATAGTACCTATGAGGAAATATGGGAATCATAAAAATAATCGATGGTCTGATTTTGAGGGAAATACATTTTGCGGTTCTTGAACCCGTTTTGATCATTTACCCAATAACACAGTGACGTCAGCGGTTGAGTGAATGAAGGGATGGTTGGACAGATGTTTGTCCACTAGTTAGAATTTTAATTAAGTTAAGCAAATATCTAACAATTATATTCAGTGATACAATTATTAGAAAAATCTCTAAATATCAATTGAAATTTGTATATTTTTACTTTCTTATACAAAATATAAAGAAGTATTGGAATCACGAAAAATATCGCTGACGAGATTTTTGCGGAAATACATGTGTTGACGTCCACTGAATCTTTTAGAACCAATCTCTTAATGATGTATGTGTTTAAGGATGGATGGATAAATTTTTTAAAAATAGAATCAATTGTGAAAAAGTTTTAAATTAAAGATGTTAACAAAAATATTTGGTATATAAAATGTTATTTGTACATTTCTTGTATATGCTTCTAATTTTCAGAAAAACTATATTAAATATTTAAGAATATATTTCAATAATCTATATGATAATTGTGCAATGTATGCTACATTACACAATGTTCGATAAATTTGTGTAACTGATTTATTTAAATTTTAAAATTTTATTATTTGTACATTGTACAGCATTTTTCATTGAATTTTAAATATAAATTTTAAACAAAATTAATTAAAAACCCTTGTAAAAAAATATACGAGTAAAATGTGAAGATATAAAAATAAAATTACAACATAAAACTGCACAATAAAATAAATTATTTAAATAAATATAAAAAAAACATGATAAATTATATAGGTACATTTCAAATTAAATAATTTGACAGGTAATAGTAACTATTCAATTTAACTAATTAATAATAAAACTTATTTATTTGAGGTTACAGGTATGTTTAGATATTAAAGCAACATAAAATCTATGTGAAAATAACCTCCCTCCATAGATTTCTTATCAAATAATACAAGAACACAGACCACTATCAAGAAATGCTCATCCCTTCACTTATGACACATATTATATTTTTCAATCATTGTTTTGTTTTTTCAAAACGCACAGGTTAGAAGATTTAAACGAAAATGACAAAATATAATATTTCATTCACGTGTTTTAATTCGTAAATGGTGTTAGAAGAAGAAAAATGTTTCAAATAAAAATTGTAGATAATAATATTCGAAACATTATTCTAATGACAAAAACTGTCATTTAATCATAATTTACTAAGATATTTCAAAAAACTTGATAGGACTTCAAGTAAACTACCACTTCCGGTTAATGGATTATCGCCAAAAACTAATCAGCTCTTCCAGAAGGGATACAATTGATGTATACAAAATATCAAAATTTTCAGTTTAGTATTTTTGTGAAACCGTAACTCTATACAGACTGACAGACAGACACACATACGGAGACATCGTTGCGAAACTATTAAAATCGTATTCTAGGGACCCTAAAATGTGTTCATCCACTGAAAACTCACTACCGAAATAGTAGCATGATGACCTCCTTTACAGGAAGTGGCGGGCGGTAAAAAAAAGATAAATAAAATTTATATTTATGCGCATAATGTTGTTATTAGTAATGATCGTTTATAATAAAATATATGACATGCAGTGCTGATTCTATATTTAAATTGTCTAACGATTATTTATTCAAAAATATAATTAAGCGACTGTATGTGTTATTAAAAGGATAAAATAATAAGCAGGGTTGCAGTCAACATTTAAAATTATATTTGTGTCAAAATTACCGACGTTTCGCCACCATTTGTGGCATCATCAGGGCATAGACACAGTAGTCAAATATAAAAATTATTCATCAAAGAGATGTAGTCATAAAAATAAAAACATATATAACAATTTGGAGCACATGAAATTTACAAAACCACGCCATCAATAAATTAACATAAATACCTTTAAGGTGGCGAAACGTCGGTAATTTTGACACAAATATAATTTTAAATGTTGACTGCAACCATGCTTATTATTTTATCCTATTATTTATTTAGTTCATTGTAAATTTTACTGCAATATAATCTTGTAAAAATTAGATTTCATGAATGTATGTGCCTATAAAGTAACGTAATTAGATTACTACACACACGTATCAAGCAGAGTAATAACAGAGTAACTCTTTATAAAGGATTGCAGGTAGTTACTTAATTCTGCAAGATCACGGATAGCATTTGCCGCTAAGCCCTGGCTGTATTTCATAGGTGGATATAGACGTTAAATAAATCATACATGTTAAGTTTTTATAGCATTCTTACACGCCAAATGCATATTTGCCGCGCGTCAGTTATATTGCTTGCGCATTCGTTGTGGAAAATGGCCGCCCAACGCACAGAAATGGACCCCCTTCTGCGATGAAAAGGAAATAATGGGTATTTACTCTTAAACATAAAGTATTCTTTGTTTCCTCCTAGAAGATAGCATTCTCGTAAATGGTGCTGTAATATTTTACACTAATGGACACTATCTCTCTCACTTGTAATATGTTTCTCAACTTTGTGTACCGCCTAATCGCATTTATTTTTTAGTTCAGCTTCACTCTTTTCTTTGTGAAAGCGCCTTCAAATAAAATGTTAAAGCACACTACACACGTTTTAACGAGACGAAAGCATTGAAGTTAAACTACAACATAGTTTGGAAAAAGACAAACACACAAAGAAAAATTAGTTCTGGAATGGAGGAATAGATTTCCAGGCTATCACGTTTGCATTAGCATTTTGCATCGAATTGTCACCGAGGCAAACTCTTTTATCATCTTGTTGTGAAGGCTAGCCTAATAAAATTTCTTTGTCGGGCTTACGATACACTTCTTTTTCTTTTCGTTGCGACACAATGGATTATTCTTAAAGTGTCAGCAAGGAGCTTGTTAAGGGTATCTTGCTCGGCTCGAGGACTCAAGAGGACCAGAGACGTGGATCCTCAGCTGTTTTTCTGGACACGTTTTGTTTTTCCTTTTTTCTTGTCGCTGGCCCAGTGTATAAGATAACCGTGTTAGAAGAAAGTTAGTCTGCCGTCCTTTCGTTGTTCGAGATGGTGTTGTGTCTTTTTCAGTATTTACAGGACTCCATTGAGAGCGAATTCAATTGAAATGAATATATCGTGTAATTTGAACTAACGAGAACTTGTAGCTTCATTCCACTTGAAAAATGTTGCTGAGAAATTTACTCGTTTCACTCACCATTTCTTTTAACAAGTTTCTAAATTAACTACAACACTTGATAAATTCTTTTACTTAAGATCCGACTTCCCAGATATTGTTAAAAATACTTCAAGTGCAACTTTCATAAAATTAGAATAGTTATTTATGATAAAAATGTTAAAAGTGACATTTTATAAGTAAGTGGGGAAGTTTGTGAAACGAAATTTTACCTTCCTAGTGTATTAGTAAATATTAAAAAATGTAGAATGCTATTTTCACCGGTAGGGTTATAAATGTTAATTTATTAATACAAATCTTTAGCAACGTATTAAAAGTAAAAAAAAATCACTTTTAATACGTTGCTATATTAATTTTAACTCTAGTGTCAGAAATCGACATTTTCAACTTGCTAAGCAATCGTTTAAAGGTCCACATTTAACAACGGTCGAGATAAAAATTATTTAATAGTAATATATATATATATATATATATATATATATATATATATATATATATATATATATATATAACATAGAACAATTATTAATAATGTGATTCAGTGCACATAATACTATGATTGATTAAAATTAGATGTGCTGATCTTCAGTTTGAGTAATAAATTAATAATATAACAAGAGAGTGCGAATAAATTAAAAATAGTTTGACAGATCTTTCGAAAACTTGTTGCCATTTGGCAATAGCCACGAAAGCCCGTAGGAAACATTATTTTCTAATTAATAGAACTCTCGAGTTACATTTAATTAGATTATTTTTTGATTTCATCATCTGGCACGACACTAAATCTATCTTATTATTAGCTCATTTTTTACTAGTGTTGATGTTAATTATCTGACAACACACATCTGTCAACAGAATCAAAAAAGCTACAGAGATTATTCCCGGAAATAATAACTAGAGCTTTATTCTCAGTATAATAATGACAGGATTGGTTAACAACACACACGTGACATTCAATGAAGTATTTCATTCGTTTTAAAAAACGTCAAAAAATAATCAAGGGTAATACCACTGAATATTTTTTGAATTTTTTTGTTTTTTTTTGCAAAATATTACGTTTAAATTTCGTGATTCAAAAATTTCGTTAAAAACACCAATAGACCAAAGGTCAAGTGGTATTTGAGAAATTTTTGATGAGCGAAATTTGTAATAATTTGAAAGTAAATTCATCATATACCAACCAAGGTCTATAGAATCTATTGCTTTACTGTAATTGGAAAATAGAGCAAGTGAAACTATTATCGTAGAATTGAAATATGCAGTCTGAACGTAAATATAATGCAAACAAGAAAACGAATTGAAAGACACAATAATAATCATAACTGGCTCTGAGAAACAAATGACAGAGCAGTAGGAAAATCTCACGTCCGTAATGTCATACGGTCGTGTTGGAAAAACGTGAAATGTAAAAGTTGCTCGGTCTACTTCCGGCGACCCCGCGCTTTCGGCCGTTTGACATTCCGACGGCGGAGTCAATTGAGTCGTCTTTGTCGATGGCGAGGCGGGAGCTTTTCAGAATGCATTTCACTGTAATGTTGTTTTAGATTTAAGTAGACAACCCTTCTTTGTGTTCTTTGCCAGCATCAATCGCGACGTATCCGTATCTGTATGTTTTATTGTCAGTCATGCACTTTCCTCTCTACATTTTATTTAAATATTTATTATTTTTATTTAAGTGCGTCAATTTTAAGAAATGGCATCGCTATGTATTAATATCGTTATTGTTCTTTTGTTTTTACATTGTGTTCATGGTTTTAAAATATGGAAAAAGTAAATAAAATAAACATTGTGAGTAATAACGATTTTGTGGAGATTAGATTAGCGATAATCTCATAATTTTTCTTGATATTACAATGTTATACAATAGAAAATGAATAATGCAATCTTCTACATTAGAAATTCAATTTCTTTACAAATTCAAAGAGACATTCTATATCTACGAGTAGATTTTAAATCGACGATGAGAAATAAAGAAACAGAAAAACTAACAAAACAGCACGGTAAGGAAAGAAGCAGAAAACGTGAGACATCTCAAAGTTGTCGCTTGCATACGTTCAAAGTTGAGCATTTTCACCGGAACATTGCTTTTAGGATGCTGACTTCAGTGAATTCGAACATCAAACCGCACAGAATATTACAGAAATAGACAAATTTTATACGTAGTTACAATTATTCCAATAAAATATAATAAATATTACAGTACACCTTTAATTCATTTTGAAAGTGGCACTCTATTTTCATGAGTGATATATTCTTACACTTACAGTCCGGTTACCAGCCGTCAAATTGAGTTAAGGAAAAAATATTTACTTGTTACTCATTTGTAAACACCATTTACCCAAGCCCTCTTACCAACTAACTTACCCTTAAAACTAGTAAAAATAAACATATATAGCGGATGATTTCAGAAACGGGCGCCATTGTGAGATCATTTCAACTGTTTAATTATGTCAATAGAGATAGCATACGTGACATAACCTATGTGAACTTTTATAAGTTTTCCATGTATTTAACATATTGACATGACACAGACATAACATAACATAACCTATGTGAATGGCTTTAACAAAACTGATTATCTATAATATTTTTAAATACTTAGCAATAGTATATTCTACAACAAGTAATGGAATGGTACATATTCCACTCTATTCCGAGCCGAAGGCGAGGGCTACGGTTTGCGAGTGTGGGATATGTCATTCCGTTATCTGTTGTCGACTGTACTTTCTACAAGATTTTGGAGATCATACAAAAAATGTTGGTTGCGATTGCTTTTTTAACGAATAACTGTTGAAAACCTCAAACTTAAAAAAAATTAAAACAAAGAGACGTAACCTTAGTAACAGAACCAAGAGACTTCATATCGCGCTAATATACGGCTCTGATTCGTCGAATTTATTTCAAACGCAGCGCATGGAATGATAGTTGTAACAATACAATTTTTAGTTGTGGAATGTAGTTTCCAAAACAGTGATATAGAAACATTTTCACCCATTAATTGTTGAAATACTATGTGCGTAGCAATAAAAGTGGTAAATTTTCAGTTGTAAATTACCATAAATATATAATATATATAGTGCTTTTTACGTGGGTATTATTAATGGTTCCTCGTTAAAAATTACATTTATCATAAATAAAATATTAAATGCTTTTTATATCTATTGATTATTACCGCTAGAGTACCTCCAAACTCTTAAAATCATCAAAATAACGATTTTAAAATTAGTATGAAGCATTTTATTGATTTCTATCTTTCCATACAGATACTAAACTTACCCATATGTCTGATCTCAAGAATAAGAACCTATGTTGAATTTGAGTTTATTTCAGTACTGCCTGTAGGTATACAGTAAAACGTAAGGCTGGTAGGAAGCGAAGCGTTACAGTGAGTCACGTTACGTGCGTTATTGGGCATTGAAAGAGCGAATAAGCGCACAATGGGGCACATTTAAGGATGAACTCGTCGCGAAATCCGTTTGAATATATAATCCTTATTACATTTTGGTGCAGCCGCGTGTTTGTATGTTATAATCCTTATTGGATATTGGTGTGCGACGATGTTTGCTTGTTCTGTACGTGACGACGGCGACCAGCAGCGTCTTGATCCTGCGGAGAGAACGAAAACTTTCCGATGAATAATTGTATACATGGGATCATGCAGTGCCGAACTTAGTAAGCAGTGAAACTAAATTGTAATATACGTTAAAACAAAAGGGATAAAATTAAGATTAAACAACTTGTAACCATAATTGTGAAATTGTAAATTAAAAATATTTAAAGAACTGAAAAAAACTATTATCAATAACTTTTATATAATTTAATCGTTGTATACAAATACAATAAAATGCATTTTTATTAGTGCTGCCAATTTAACAGGCTAAATTAGGATATACGTTGTTATCCAGATTACTACGTTCTCTGTTTTAGAATATTGTAAGAGAAGTGTCTTAGCATCGGTTTTAGCACTGTATAAGGATCTAAAATTATTTTATAAAAAAAGCTTTGAATAGAAGTTACAAAGAAATTATTATCCACCACTCTCATTTGAAGAATTTTTTTATCATATAATTTTAGAAAATTGTACACAACTAAAATCGAGGCTAAAATACCCAAAAACAGAGCTCGTGATACCAGCCATTGAGTTTCTTATATTTTATGTTGATATGTGATTTGATGCGAATTATTTGTATGTGAATGTGATTGGAAAAGAGTTTGTGCATAATTGCGACAGTATATTACTCAATGAGCATATAATGTATGCTATTACTCACGAGAATGAAGTTTGCATCACGACTGAGTAATAGCCATTACATGCGAGTAGAATACTATACTTTATTCACAACATTTCGTCAAATATTTGTTTTGAAATTATAAGATAAGTAGAATTTTTGCCCTGACAAATACAAAAAATTGTTTGTTTATCAACCTAGACAAATTGTAGCAACCGTCGCTAGGTTAGCTACTGTTGTAACAAAATATTGAAGTGATTTGACATTTAGCAGAAAATCTTAAAACCAATTATTCAGCTACAGTTTAATCTTAAAAAGAAAATAAGAGTGTAAAAATGAGAGAACTAGTGTCTTTGGCTTTTTATGTGAACAAAAATTACTTATAAATCATTTTGGTTTTACTCTTTTGACAGTTAAACTTTGAATTTAACATAACGAATGAATAATATTATTTCATCGAACTGTCAATATTATTTCATTAGCAACAGTAACAAAGGATCATTAATTGATAAATAATTGTTGCGTTATGTGTATATTATTTGACAGTTGATTTGATTTAAATCGTGTTTATTCTTTCTTGATTTAAATCGTAACAACCCTATTTTGTAGATACAAGTAGCGCTTCGAATGATTAAACATGCCCTCCTAAGAGGGTACAAATTTAAAAAGGGGGTTCTGTCGAGACTGGGAGTCAGCAGAAATAAAAGACTGCATCCCCGAATTACCTTACATTGCATCTTTATTAAAACTTGCAATAATCAACTTACTATACAACTCAACTTAATGTCGAACTACTTACAAAATTTAATAACTCAAGTTTCTTTCGTCGTTTTTGTGAAGGAGACTAGAGCAAGTCCAGAGAGCCTAGACGTAGCAAGTATGCGCAATGTAAGTGGTAGGTAAAGCAGCAGGGTGGTCAGTTCAACACGCTCGCTACTAGCCACATAGCAACAGTGGAGCTGCGCTCTCAGAAGTTCGTTAGCGGTCAGCGGCTGCTGCACTGAGCACCGGCCAGCCAAGTCCTCAGGGATGCAATTATCCTTCCAGTGCAGGACCACCGACGCCTCCGTCGCCGTCCCGCTGCCCACTAACGACCAAGGCCTCCTGCGACCGTCTGGCAATAATTAACAAAACATCGCACGTTGTCCGGCAAAGCCCAGCGTCTTGCTTGTTTTTCCTCTCTCTCGGTTTTATATCTGGTTTTGTTTATGACCCGATGTTCTAATTAAAATTTATTTATTAAACTCCTAACACGTTATGAATTATGGAGTTTTCGGTTTTTAGAGCGAACAAATTGCGAAATTTGTTTTATTAGGATTTATCAACGCTGGATTAATTAATGCAGAAAGTTGATACTTATTGTTCAGTACTACTACAAACAACCTTTTTTAATTGTCATTTTAACAGAATCTAAATTTATTTTAATATAATTACACGCATTCAATCTATTTTCAAAACCTTGTTTTATCTGTGGTAGAAGTACCAGCCATAAAGAATATAAACTTCTAAACGTATGAACTATTAAGACGTATAATAGTGTATTATACATTAAGGGAGAGAAGTGTATGATTGTTTCCCCTGGAATAAATTGAAGCACTAGCCTTAGGCGATGGCTACAATACGACAAGGGAAAAAATACACTTCTCTCCAGCTTTGTATATACTGTAGCAAACGGGGGAGTTGACTATAGGATGGGGATAATAAAAAGGAAGGAAATTTTATTGGAGGGAAGGGGACAAACCAGTCGTGGTTTAATTGGGAGCGGTTGAATTGGGAGCGGAGAAATCATGACACTCGAACCACTGAAATGATGGAAAACTTGTAAATATTGCTTTATTAAAAATGTAGAACTTCTTATAACTAACTTAAACGTTGCACTAACTTATATAATTAATGAAACTACTTAATTAACCTAAAACTACGAAAAAAATACATTTTTCGTAGCGCGACTACATTTTTACACGGTCTCGGTTCACGACCAACCGAGAACTGAATTTCAGACGCCCGAGATTCCAGGGGGTCGTCTGCTAAGGGATGCCAGGGGGTGTCTTCGAATCTGAACTATCGTTTCTAAAAATAGCTCGAGATAACGATAGCTCAGAGCGTAACCGATGAAAGTCATCTTGTTACAATACTATATTTTATGTATTTCAAAACTATTTGAATTGTAATATACGAGTAATTTATAATAGTTTATTATTATTATTCTATTATTATTAAGCAGTCTCAACTGGAGAGGTTATATGTCGCCTCGGAACTTCGTTTTCGATGGCATGAGTCATATTTGGTCTCTTTTGTCTATCATAAATCTTTGCGGCAACTATACTGCCGTAGTGGAAGAGAAAGAGATGCCAAATTTCAGTTTTTTTTTTTCATAGAACGTATTTTTAATTTAATGGCTCATAATAAATATGTTGAATAATTTCTGTAAAAATTTCTGAATAACTGAATTCGATTATTCGTTTTATTTTTTGTACTTATTTTAAGTTAGTTTCACACCTAGTCTGAAATAAAGTTTGTCGTCATAGCTGCTTGGTTTCATAAATAGATAACATCAATTTAATTTAGACACAGAATTTAAAAGTAATGAAATTATATGTGCTTACTGAGTATAAAAACTTGGTTAAGTTTTTTCATGAGTAATTACGTCCTTTCAAGAACAAATAGAATTAACAAAGAAGTAATTGAATTTTAAAACAATAGAGCAAATTCCAAAGAGTTCTTTAAAGTGTTACAGACACTTTGTAATTTAGATCTGTAATTCAGTATTTTGTCTGTTTAGAACATAGGGTCCAGACAGAAAAACGAGTTCGAATGTTCGAATGTTCGACATTACTGTGTCTGGATTGCGAGATTCACTGTGTAGTGTATTATTTACAAAGTTAGGCCAAGTTATTCACGGCGCTACTTTAAATCGTTACAATTTAAGCAGAGTTATATTGAAACTATTTGTACCAAAGGACGATAAAACATCCTGTAGCCAGACTTCTAAGGTATTTATTTTTTCTTGTTTGAATAATCCATTATCCTTTAATTGTACTCAGACTCCAGTTTATTTAAATTTCTTTTCCAATGTTTCTTTAAGTTGCAAACTGTTTTTGTTTTCTATTTACAAACTTAGAAATAATTATGTTTGACCCGTGACTGACGTAGAAAGTAGATCTCCGCTTTGTAACAAACATTTTCATTTGTAAACAAATTTTTATCTAAATTGAAAGCAGATACAAGAACGTAAGAATAATTTCAATCTTAAATAAAAATGTTTATTTTCAGGCCTTGTTTCAGTTTATTTAATTTTCTTTATTTTTTATTAGTATTGCAGTTCCCTGCAATAAAATTTCTGTTGGGAATAAATTATGATTACTATTTACTCAATTTGAACATTTATTATGCTTTTGCTGATTTCAGTAAGTGGTATATTCTTAAGTTTAAAGTCACGGGCACTATAGATATTAGTGAAATAGAAACCACAAAGTTAAAGTTAAAATGGCAACTTTGGGCTCTGGGATTCGAATTGAAGTTCTCATGATCCACAGCCCGATGCATTACTACACAACTATTTACCCCAATACAAACAGAGAAATCGAGTTAATAAAAATTTTGTAAATAAAGTAGTTCAATTACACTTACTGTAGGTATTACACAATCCATTTTCTGAAAAAATCAATTATACACTATGTGTAATTGAGAAAATTAGTTGAATGTTGCAGAATATTTCAGTTATTCCAGAAACAACTGATTTTTCAGTTATGCAGCGCGCAACTGAAATGTCTCAATTGAATTAGCTGAAAATTCAGTAGAATTGTCTGCCGGTCTCAGCTTAGTCAACTAAAGGTTGCATTAGACGATGAAGATTTTCTTTTCAAGTGACTTTTTTTCTCGTAAAAAGACCTAACTGTAAAAGAGATAGATGAATCGCCTTATAACGTAAAACTTACAGCGAAAAACTTCAATTTGCAATACTTTTTCTTAAAAGTTCCTACAAGATTTGGCCGTGCGTTTGCGCATTGCTGCTTTTATTGCATTTATTGTATGTTTTGAAAGAGGCGAAACAGCTGTCAAATGTCATTTATGATTATGTTTTTGGTGTGTAAAAGGGTTTGGTTTACATTAAACTTAAAATGACATAATGTAGTAGAAAAGGAATTGAAATCTTGGTGGATATATGCAGTGAAATCAACTGATTACCATAATCGTAATTTCAAGAGATATGAATGAATACAATTTATGTTGGTACAACTGAATTTTGACACTTGAATTATTTAATTCACTTCTTGATAGTGTAAATAGACCGATGTCATTTAGAAAGATACTTTTAAAGTCACATGAAAAGAAAAACTTCATCGTATAATGCATGCTTAAGAGTTAGTTACGAAGGAATTCAAATGTCAATTATGTTTTGTGCCCCGGTCCGTAATTTAAAACTATTCGTAAATGTTCGCATTGCACATATTTAGAATTGAGGAAATATGTTTTATAAAATTTTTAATATTTATTAAAATATTAAATATTATAATTTGATTTTCTTCAAAAACATAACCCAGGTATCATTTTGTGTGATATGGTAAAGCAAAGGACGATTTAAATACCATATGCAGTTGTTCTTGTTTAAATTCGTCAGTTGCGCGCAAGTGAAATGATTAGTTAGTTAAATTGACTGAACGGTACTATTTATTTTCTCAGTGTAATTATAATAATTTCAATTCAATTTTAATATCCACATAAACACAGAAACGTCATTGAGACAAAAAGCAAGTAAAAAATTTTCTATAATGTTTATAATGACAGTAAAGATCATTGTGAAAGAATTATTCCCAATGAAATTGGTCAGAGATGATAAAATATGCAAATATCGAACAAACAATAATAATCATTTTGGAACAATAAAATAGGTGTTGTTATGGTTAAGTATTCAGAAGTGGCTAACTAGTGAACTAGTTAGTATGGCGATGGAAGGCTGGTAATCGCGTAGCAGCGCCTCTGGTGTGCACCTTAGCGCAATAACTTCGCAAGAAATATATTCCAGGTTTGTCGTAAATAATGCGCACGCGGTCGTACGAAAGTGCCAGAAGTGACGTCATGTCCCCCCTTTTACGTGCTTCCCCATTATAAGACGTCGAGTATGTATGTAACACCTGCTTACTTATTTATTAGCAACCCAGTTTGCATGTCATGTTTATTTTATTTTTTGCTATATAACTTGAGTTTTTTAATTCATTAAAATGTACAGACAAATGCAGGCTTTATTAAAGTATAAAATTGTTTGATTAAATTTTCACGAATTTCTTTCATGATAACTTCTGTGAAAAATATCAAATATTTTGAAAAGTATATTTTACTTCGAAATGTAATCAATTTCGTTCGTATAAATAAACAAAAGTTCAATGGAAATCCTCCCTTATAAAAGATTTTGTAAAGCCGTGCGGTTTTTCTTAATCGGATCAAATATTGAAACAAAACATGGTCGAATTGAGTTCTAGTTTATATTTTAGGAAACTGGGTCATTCATCTGTTGTTTATAACCTTTTAAACGCTTGAAATTTTCATGAATTGCTCCATTTCAATTGCAGTCCTTTTAGAGCAATTTTGTAAAATAAAACATGAAAGGATTCAACGAATGCTACATGAAATCATAACAGATACGCCAGGACATGGGTTAGATAGTTGGGTAGTGAATTCGTTTCCTCTTTTGTAATTACTCTTATCAGATATGTCGTGAATGGAGACGACTGGCAAGGGATGCCATTGTCATACGTCACTTGTTAATCCCGTTTGCTCTTTGTTCCACGCAGCCCTGTTAACTGCGCGATCAAGATAAGGAATCCGGTCAACTATTACCGCAGACGAGAAGGGAAAGAAATTATATTCTAGCGTGTTGTTTGTATTTTTAAATGGCGTGGTTTTACTTAAGGTAAGTCGCATGACCTCGAGTGACACACTACAAACACGATACAAACGTGTTTCATTTGTTAACATGTGCCTACTGTTCTTATCTGGGCTACAGCAATCACTAGGCTCTTGTTAATTTTGTATAATTGATTACTTCCTGGGATTCTATCTGCATGTAATTAACTTGTTCTCGCGAGGAAATACTAACGAGCCTTCTATTATATTTAAATAGATACCAAATTATTATACTTTTCTTGTACCACAATTAATTTAAATCCTCAGAAAGAAAACTAAAATTCAAATGAGTGATATATCAGATTTACTCTCAGGGAAATTCAATATTTGGACTAGGTCATTCCGAATCTAGTTATACAAAATCATATAGGGGTATTCCAGTATAATTGAATTTATTTAAAGTAATCACTTTTCTATCTAGCTTATATCACAATATATTGGGATAATACAATAAAACATGCTTAAAAACAAGTTTTCATACATAATTCTATGTTAGAAAAATGTCACTTTTAGGCTATTGTAAACTCTCCTGAAAATTGTGACGTCACAACGCCTACCGCTCACTTCATGCCTATTGGTATTATCATATATCTCATGGCATAAATTTCTAACAATTGTTAATGGAATGTCAGACCAATAATGGACAAATATATGGAACGAAAAATGTTAAAAGTATACTGTTGTTAACAATGAAATGTACTGAATAATACAGGAAATGTACTGAATAGTACTGGAACGAGCGACCTTCGGGTATCTTTATCCTTGTCTTATTGTACGTTCAAAAAGTTTGTGTCGTAGCATTAATTATTTATAGAGAAATAAATAATGGCATTGTTTCTCATTATCAAATTGATTATATACTCTTTAATGATTATAATGTGAAATACTATACTACAATTTTACTTTAAATGAAATAATTGAACAAATGTCAAAAAGTTTTAGGTTAAAGTATTTATTACGTACCTAAAACGGATAATTTCGTATTTTACCATTTATAAGAAATGTCAACAATACAGTTTCTTAAAACACAGCGACTAACTTTTGTATCAGACTGTACGTGGCGCAACTATAGTT
Organism: Poecilus cupreus; assembly: GCA_963942605.1. Taxonomy (NCBI): domain Eukaryota; kingdom Metazoa; phylum Arthropoda; class Insecta; order Coleoptera; family Carabidae; genus Poecilus; species Poecilus cupreus. Next base: position 5,738,728 of record OZ012714.1, on the reverse strand, counting down.
ACGTAAGCACAGAAGTGTTAAATAATGATGGAGATACCTGATGGAAGCTATCTCTCTCGTGTTTGCTTTTTTCATACAGGAAAAGCATGACAGTGCGCGTTGCAGTATTACTATATTTCAATGGTTGTTAACCCGTTTTAAAAATCTGTAGGGTATGTAAGATACCCCTTTCAGTCAAGGGTTAAAGTATTTATTTTAATAAAACATATTATTTTAAGCGTGAACATCCTTAATTTAAAATTATGCAATTTTTTTATTCTATCCTACATACAATATATTATTAGGTACTCTAATACCGTGTGTCTATCTTAAAGGTGTACATATGAGATTAACATGGGGAAACAGTTTTTTGCATGCTGTTGCTCGGTGTTCTAGTGGACAACAATTATTGTGGTACCAATCGAAAGATATCATTTTTCTGAATCAAACGATGTAACATACATTACAATTTAGTAGTAATTTGGCTCAGTAAATTAATTTTAAAGTTTTGAATGTTCTCCGATTTATTCAATTTTTATCGAAAATAAATATAGTCATCTTGTCATCTATGTGACAGTTTTGTTTTGATTTCTTTCAAACTATTTATTTGAAGTTTCATTCAGAAAAATGATATCTTTCGATTGATACCACAATCTCTACTGTCCGGTAGAACACCGAGCAACAGCACGCAAAAAACTGATTTCCTATGTTAATCTCCTATGTATACCTTTAAGGTAGACACACGGTATAGTATTAATTCTGAGGTAAATGAATATAGAAAAGGATTTTGCAAACTATTCCAGGCCAATTAATTGTGTGCGCTTTTGAAAATCCTCAATCTGTACAACAATCTACAAGTGCTTCCAGTAATAATTTCCACGCTAACCCCGCGTTTACAATATGAAATCCCTGTGGCCGGCGCCTCCACCAGAGAGCGCGCGGAATGAACGCCACAAATTCGCAGCGTCGCAGGCGCCGCACAGGTAGCAGGACTGATGGCGCCCATAAAAGTTTAAACCGTACAGCGTACTTTGCGCGTTAGCGTCGCCGCCCGTTGTTGCGAGCACATTTTTCTTCCGTTTCCATTTAAACCACTTTTCTGGCGCGGACCGCTGACTGCCGGTCATTTCGTCCATCCTGCTCGACTTGCCGCTGCTGGGCTGCTGGCCTGCAGCCTGCGGCCGCGTATTTTGAAATCCACTCTCTGCACGCCGGGTATTGGGATTTAGACTGAATTTATTGTTCTGCTTTTTATCCTGATAAACGAGCTTCTGTATCGTCAATCCAGAAAATTGTTAACTTGATGTTTTGTATTTTTAATACAGACTTGGAACTTACTTTTCCTTCTCTGTAACATTACTGCTGATAAATGATAATAATTATATCACAATCTTTAATGACTTTGCAATGATTGCAAATATATACGATACAAGAATAAGTCATCATATCCCACAGCCAAGAGTTACCATTGTAACAAGGCGAACATTTAGAACACGATTTATTGTTGCACTGTCAAAACGATTTTAAAATCAAGTTTCAAACTGTGTTTGTACTTAAATGCATAGAATATCGTCCTGACAGGAGTTCTTGAGTTAAATTTTATGCCACACATGTGTGAAGAACTTTGTTAGATTTTAAGTTTTCATAAATAGTCACGGTAAATATTCTGAAATATCGGCTTGAGATACCATCTGGGGTTGACATATTTCCAGATATGCCTGCTCGAACCCTGGATTAAATGGTTTTTAGTTTTTATGTAATTTTTGTGTTGTCCCTGCACAAGGTTCCCTGCCCCGCACCTACCAGCTTACTTAAGAAGTAGTTGGGTGTACTTGACTAACACAAAGAGACAGTTGTTTTAGATTTTTGAACCGAAAAGACATGTTCTTACGTCTACAATGCGTCAAAATGTAGAAATTTAAATAAATTCATAGTAAAATGTTTTGGTAACTGCAACTATTTAACATATTCTTACGTTGCCTTCAATTTGTAATATTTGTATTAATTTGTCATTCTGTTTAATTCTTCTTTTAACATAATATTAAATATTAATTTTTATCATTATAAAAAGTTAGATTTTCGGCAACATTGTGTTTACTTTTATTCATTTCATTGTCTGTTAGAGCCATTTTATACAATTTGACAATTCTTTAAAGAAACGTCAATTATTGTCATCATTAAATAATCTATAATTTAAATTGACTTATTTCTCCGTTACCTAATTTTCCATGTTTTATTTTCTTAATAGTTTTCCTGAAATTAATTGTTGTTTGTTAGAAGTTCAACGATCAAATTAAAAACTAAAAATTAATATTTAAATTGGCACAAGTCTTTCTGCGCAAATCCTAAATAATTCTTTGTTGGGGAAGTCATTATCTTGTAAATGTTTGCTTGTCACAGTTACATCACATCGCAATTCACTTTAAGAATATTGTTGAGTGGTGTAGTATATTTTCATTAAAATGAAGTTTTGTGAAGCTTCCAAAGGAAACATTTTGTTGAGTCTGCAATAAAATGTCATTAACGTTGCAGTGAGGAGTGCGCAGTGCATAGCTGCCGAGTTGTAATTTCGTTTGCTGCTTCGGATTGTGCAAGAGTGGGATTTGAAAACATACGGCGCGGCCTGCTAACCACTCGCTTCACTAATGAAAAGTACAAAGTCGTGTGTTTTAACTTCCCGCTACATACTACTGTTTATTAAAGTTTGTATCACACATGCGGCAAAATTAATGCCTAGAAAATGTTTAGCAAAAGTAAAGTATTACTTTTTTTACTTCGTTTCATAAAGTTTTTAGTATGCATTATTACCGCAAACGCAACATTACATAATACTATTATTTTATTCGTAAATCTCTCATACAGAACATTATTCAGTGGCTTGTAATGAGATATTTGTTGATCCGATTAAACTATTTTAATGAACATGCATGCAACTTTATATGTCTAAAGAAGAATTCAGGAGTTTATTTTTTGAAGCAAATACAGTAAAGGCTTACATTGTAAAGGCAAAATATTTTTTCAAAAGCATAGAAACAATTGAACTGCGTTCAGACTACACAATTATCAATTTCGATTAGCAATTACAAATTACACGTGCGCTGCGACCTATGAAAACTAGAGCTAAAACAAAATTGAAGTGTAAGTACTGATTGAGAAGCTTTCAAACTCTAAACTTGCCACTTGCAATGAAGATTTCGTCATATTCAATTTATTTATTTTTTCCCTTAGTTTGAATCACTATTAATGCAACTATGAAATTTTAGATAAAAAATTAATTATTAAGTGAGACATGATGTTTTTTTTTATTTCATCAAATTATAATGACAGCTGGAATATAATAATTCTAAAAGTTAGTAAAGAAGGTAAAATAATTTTGGACAGAACAGTTGTATGTTTCTGACAGGACTAGTTTATAATTTTACTTTGATTTACAATTAATGTTGCGACTGTTCTAGATCAACTCGTAAGATCTTTAATGTGATCTAGATCGTTTTATGTTTTCTGATCTTGATCTTGATCTAAATCAAAAAATAAGATCTATGATCTTGAAAAAGATATTACATATTGCAAATTTTCAGCCAGTGTTACCAGCTTATATTTGTCAAATTTCGCCACAAATACGTCGAAATTCTGCTACCTGTCACTACCAATAATTTTTTTTGCTAAATTTTATAATTTTAGTGGAGTTCTGCTATACGAGAAAAAAAAACTTTTTTGATTTTATATTGCAAAAGTAATTCGTATTTCCTTATTGTTATTAAATGGTCATTGAAGTACACCTACTTTTTTTAAATACTTGAACGTCTAATGTTGTGTTCTATTTTCAGAATAAAAATTAAAAATTTTGTGAAAAAAATTACTGATCTTTTTTATGGTCTTGAAAAAAAAATTTCTATACTTTTTCTGATCTAAAAAATTTGATCCGATCATAAAAATTAATCTATGATCTGATCTAAAACATATTAAATGTGAAGATCTTGATCATTTTTAAAATGATCTGTCACAAAACTGTTTACAAATGAGTATCAAGTAAAATGTTGTACAATACAAGCAAGGTAACTGTTTATACTGCTTCTAGGAGATGATAGGCTCGCCGGTCATTTCCTCCATTCGGCAGTAAAAACATTTTTACCTTACTTGTAATGTAAATTACGATTTTACGATAATCGGTAAAAAAAACTATATTCTACCGCAGTCAATGTATTTTTTTTTTGCAATTTATATCAGTACGATGAAATGATTAATTGAACTTTGTCAAACAGTAAATCTGAATAAAGAAAAACATTTTTCACAATTAAAGTTATGTGGAAAGAGGTATATAAAAAAGAACATGTTTTGTATGGAGCTCACTGTATATGACAAATCTATAAAAGCGAGGTAACTATGGCAATAATTTGGTTATGTATTCAAAAAGTATAAATATTGTATTAAGCAAATAGGTGCACCATGTGAGTTCTTCTTCGTACGGACATAGTTGTAAAAATGCAGTAGAAATGGAGTGAAATTACCGAGGCATGTAGCGGTACGCTGTAAAGCGATGTTGAAAATCAAAGTTATCTCTGAATATAGAAATAAGTTTAGTTTATTTCTCGTGAAGCGTGGCATTTCCTTTTTCCCGAGCTATGCAATTTATTCGGGAAATATAGAACTTTCAACCGGAAATTGTCAATATGTGTTTGAGGTGTCAACTGTGTGCGATGCGGATTTCTATTCACTGTGACATTTCCACGCGCGTTCGCAGATTATATCTGTTTCGAATTATTTCCATTTTAACCATATGTTCAACTTCTATCAACTTTTGCGCTGTTGTATGTAACAAGGTATAGCTATTATTCTAGCACTATAGTATTATTCGTTACACATTCAGATTACCTTTCTCCAACAGAGAGGTGTGAATTTCAATAAATAAATACCTAATTAAAATCTGTTAATTTTTTATAAAGATTCGGCATTTAAAATGTAAATTTTCGACAGGAAGAACAAGTAAATAACATAACCAAGTAAAAACAATTTAAAACCAAAAGTTTGTTTTATATATTACTGTGAATTCAGAAAGACATTAAAACCACGATTTAAAAAAAATTATTTTTACTAATGTATCAGCCATAAGCTCAATTCTCTCAGGCACTAGGCATAGATTTTCATGAAACACTTTGAACACAGAATTTTTAATGTTATCAGAATTTTTATGTTGCTACGTTGATGATATCCTATGTTTTTGGACTGGCTCTTTAGACAAATTAACAGATTTCTATTGTTTTTACATGTGGCTTCGTGTTAAAATTTCTCTCGTAGGTAATTCCTTACTTTGCCCACTTGTAAAGTAAATAACTATTATTTTTCATTTATCATCTTATCACAAAGTCTTTGATCCATCAGTTTTTATATCACCTGTCATATCAGTTTTATAATTTTTTACATTTATTTAATAATATGCATTAATTGGGACCGAACTCCATTCGGATTTTTGAATAAAACTATTCATTTTTAATAATATTTTACATGTTTTATTTAAAGAAAAAATACTGCATAAGCTAAATATAAAAATCGAATCCGGATTATCGATTGTCCGGATTTTTGCCACTCTACTGTACTTGATTTGGTTTTTATTAGATTTTCTGCATATATGTCCACCTGTAGATTTTAGTGTCAATATTTTTTTAATATAAAATTGTCTTTGTTTTGTTTTATATTTTATATTTTTTAATTTTACGTTTCTTTCGTTATAGTCTCACCGGTTGTCTAAAGATGATCATTAGATGATCAAAACCGGTTGCAATTTAATTTGTATTAAAGAACAGTATGAAAAAGACTAACAGAGATCCATTTCCTTTTTTTTCCTTTTCCTTAATAATATTTGTAGTATAAAGATTTGTATTATCCTTTTGAACTGTGTTGTGTACTGAATATAGTTACTAAAAATTATACAAATATATTTCAAATTAAGGTTATATTCTCAACAAATTTATTTACGAGTTCCATTTCTTTGGCCAGCACATCAGATGAACAATGGAAACATGAAAATGTCCGCGTGGCCTGTGCCTCTGTGTGAGTAGTCGTACGAATGTGTCACACAGCACTGTGGGCGACCCTGGGAGTGTCACTTTATTAATTTCCATAGAGTCACGAACGGTCTGTGCACGGCACACTGTGATGTACTTACGCGGGGTCCATGCCGCGATTATCCTGCTTATTACAGAGCATTAATAAAATTACATGTGGCTTAATTCAATTCCGCGCAGGTTGCTCTGATAGAACGAACATGGTGTTCTGCTGTCGTTCGGTTTTCTGCCACCAGGGCTGTTTGTGGCGGCGCTGTCGTCGCGGTTTTGACAACCAGAGTTAGATGAACGCATACAAGATCCAGTCAATGTAGTCATTAACAATTTATGCTTAGAACCGGTGAGTAGTTTCATTAAATTTTGATGTGATCACTGCAATATAATTGCTAAACTTAATTGGGATTATGTGAATACGAAAATAAATACATCTCTTTTGTTTAAACGAACGCGTTAATGTAATTTTATTCAAAACAATTAAAAAAAAAATAACAACCTTCCGCCTAAACAACTATTACACTCACGGTACAAAATGTATATTCTTTCGGAACTTTCAACCAAATTGGGTTAGCTAGGATGGACAGACACATTGACATCTAAAAAAAAAAAAAATGCTGGCCTCCTGAACTGTAAACATAACAATCACACATCATTTACGTTTGCGGTAACAACGATTTTACAGTTTCCATGCTTTTTGAAACACCGCGGTGCGGGAACGCGCACCGATATTTTTTTAGCTTTTTGACATCATTAAAATAAAAAGTAACTTGTAATAATCAAGAATGACTAAAAAAAACTCTAGTTACCGCCAAAATCATTAAATAAAGTAACAGAAATAAATAAAACTAAAAATTTTAAAGAAAATATGACATTTGCCAGCAGCGCCATCTCTTAACACTTATCCTAACTAAGTACCGATTTTTCACAGTTGGTAATTGTCAAAGAACTAATAAAATTACAAAAGATAAAACTAATTGATTGGATAGATGAAAATTGGTGATTTAATTTATTTTAATTATATTAAATTAATTGTAATACAGAATAACGAGAAAGGTCGTGCTTCAATACAAAACTACGCGTTGTAAAACTAAGCTTACCGCACGTATAATGTAAGCAATATCGAAATCCAGTGTTTATAATACAGTCGAACATAATAGTATATCATGTTATTAGGAATTGAAACAGGACTCATAAAAACACAAAAAGAATATTCAACTCCGAGAGGCCTACACTATTTTTCTTCTAGCATTCCCAAAAAAACTTGAGTTATTTTAAATACAAGTATATCATTTTAAACAACAGAATATGACAGAACTAACAATCGTCACACAGTGTCCTATATTTAATTTACTCTTTTTAGTTTATGTAAGGAAAGAAGGTTGGCAGGCATCATCTAATGAGAAAGTGAAAAGCATAAAAGGAATTTAGTGATTGTTCACTCATTGTTTTCAACATATAATTTTTTATTTACAGTTATTTCTGTATTACATTGTGTAATATGATAATGAAAATTGTGGCTTGGTATACATTTTCATTGTTAAATGAGAAAATATCCAAAAAGTGAAAATTAACAGAATAAATATGCTTCATATATATATAGCGAAACCCGGCCATTATTCTGGATGCCTTTATGTTATACTCTACATACTCAAAGGGGATGTTCTAAAGGCTTGAAGCTTAGGTAATGAGGAGTCTCATATGTGAATCAAACATAAACGGCATAAAATATTAGTTCTCTTTATTACGTACTGTAGTATGCGTTCATTCATGTCTATTTTACAGCTAAAAGGATGACAGGAAAGGTAATTACTGAGAGGAATCAAAGGCTTCTCGGCGAGGCTATTTAATTGTTCTTGGGGAAATTATCAAATGTGGACGAATTTGGAATTCTAGTTTTATTACAACACTCAATATTTTATAATTTTTCTTACTTCAACCAATTATTTAAAGAGCTTTTTGTCTCTTTAAAGTATTAGGTTTGAATCTCGTTGTTCATCATTTCAATTCCCTACCTTCTAATTTATGTTTCATATATTTTTTGGTATATTTTTCCGTGAAGGGAATAAGTTGACGAAACGCAAGAGATTAAAAAGAATATTGTTAGAAGATTCAGATGGTTTGTCGAATGACAGATTGGTGACTAAGAAAACGAGATTGTGAGTGGAATTTTGGGTGCGAGAAAGAGACTTGCTTGTATGTGTACGAGGCGAAAGCGGTGTGCCAGGATAGGTATGTTTCGACGAGATTGATTGTTGGTTAAATATGTCTCGTGTTCTAAGATGAGTGGAAGAAGGCGCCAATATTAAGTACACAGAGTGTTCAAAAAATAGTGATCACGGATTTAAGGGTGGATAATACACCTCAAAAAAAAGTTCATATAAATATATATCCGCAAATGCTTAGTTTCAGAGCTATAGTGATTTTAATATTTTATTTCAGTCACATACAACTCATATACTTTTATCATTACAATAAAATCTTAGTGGCCATTTACAATGGAAAACAGTTGAAGATAGTATTTTAATTTTCCTCATTTGTCATTAATTATTGTATTTGGAATATTTTTTATAATTTATAACTGACTGTTTTCCATTGTAAATGGCTACTATGATTTTATAGTAATGTTAAAAGTATATGAGTTGTATATGACGGAAATAAAATATTAAAATTACTATAGCTCTTAAACTATGCATTTCCTGATATATATTTATATGAACTCTTTTATTATTTGGAAATGTATTATTCACCATTAAATACGTGACATTTAGCACGCTGTATATAAAAAAAATATCGTTTCAAAAATTCTAGAATAATTTTAATTGCCAATGTTGAAATAGTACCGTTCAGTTAATTTAATTGAGTACTTAATTAATTTACATGCAACTGAAGCAATGTACAGCAAATGCATACTTCAGTAATTTTAATTGAATATGATAGTTAAATCGTCCTTTGCATTATTATTTCATAAAATATTTAGTGTTTTGATCTAAAACAAATTATAATATTTAATATTGTAATAGATAATTATAACATTTAAATTTAAAATATTTAAACAATTAAAAATCTGCAAAAATTAATTATATGCTAATAGTTTTAATTTACGGAACAAAACGTGATTAATATGTTAATTCCTTCGTAATTAATTATTAGTTGATTGACCTGAGACCGTTGTTTTTCGAATTACTGAAATATGCAGCAAATACAACTGAGGTTCAGTTATACAAATTAAATTTTTCAGTTAAATTGAATGAATAATAGTAAGAGTAACTGAACTACTTTCTTTATTGAATTTTTCGTGTCAAATTAACTAACTCGATTTCTATTTGTGTATATATGAAATTGAAAAACCAGATTTTAAGGTAGGTAAATGAAGAATTACTTCTCTTAAACATCGTTTGTGGAAATGATATTTTCTCACTTAATTTAGTGGAGAAAGCAGTAATTTTTCGTACAATCAATGACAGTTATTTATCTTCAATATAAGTGAGGGAGGTACTTAATTATTTGTACATTAAATTTTTTGAATAATCCAGTTGTCGCAAATGATATTAAAAAAATGGAAATATATTTGTTTCAATGGAGCTCTTGTATAATATTATAATGTACTATTCCTGTCATAATTTTGATTTCAAGAAACATCGTTGAGATATTTTAGGAATGTGTAAAGGCGCGTTAAGAATCAGCGTTCTAAAGTGGACTTGAGTACAGGAGGTCGTTTGACTTCAAGTGCGATTTTTTAATTAGGTCTCCTTCGGGTGCGGCCATGATACGTCTTGACAACTTTCTTGTTCTGCGTAAATTCAATTACTTTTTTTGCTGATAACTTTTTTACCGTTAGTTCTGTCTCTGTCGCTCTACAGGGGTGAGAGATAATTGCATTTCAAAATAATTGTCCCTAGCTTGAAATAATTGAAACTGTAGCTGGACAGCTTGGTACGTCGCACTGTAATTTCTGTAAATTGAATTGCGTGCTTTTCAGCAATTAAATTTATTGTTTTAAACGAATGTCATGGGTATTAATTTATAATAATGTTAATTAAATTGTTTTATTTTCATGTATACTTGTGGTTGCTATTAGTGTTATACTCTCAATATTTATTGGGTTTAAATGTATTTCCGTTCAGCAAATATGCTAATGACAAAAGATGATTAATTTTACCTGAATTATCCAATAGCTACATTGAATTATTCATTTAAATCTCTTAATATTTATTATTTAGGCATATATAATATATAAGTATGTTTAGCTGAATTGCTTCATTAATATTTAAAATAATTTAAAATTAATTACTTCGTACATAGGTACATGGTATAGAATAATAAATCCTGTCCTAATTATTTAGTGTAACAAAGAACCACTCATAAAATGATTTTGCCTCTCGGTAAAATAGTTCGAAATTATAAAACAAGTACAGATTTTGATGTGCAGATCAAATGTTTCTATGCCCATGATGCTTCAAATTTAATAATTAACAAATATAATTTCATAATTAAGTTTTTTTTACTTTCATATACAAAGTATAAGGAAGTATTGGAATCATGAACATGAAAAAAATCCCTGACGAGATTTTTACGGAAATAAATATTTTGACGTTTACTGAATCTACGACCAATTTAACAATGATGTTTGTGTGTGAGAATGGATGGATGTCCGTGTGCGCAATATCTCATACACGAGAGACAAGATTATCCTAACAAAACTTGATATTTATAAGTTTTATGAAAATATGAAGAGCTGAATTTATTTTGAATGAAATTGTAGAACCGGAAGAGGAAGTTTATTAGACACACGAAACAATAAATTCCATTTTTTCAAAAACGGAATCAGCTGTGCAAAAAAATGGCGAATGATAGATGTTAGCAAAAATATTTGGAATATAAAATGTTATTTGCACTTTTCTTGTGCATGCTTCTAATTTTAAGAAAAACTAAATTATATATTTAATAATATATTTCAATAGTTACAATGGGAACAAAAACTAAAACATTTCATCTACATGTCAACTGTGAAATGTTAAGAACATGTGTCGTTTGAAATATACAAAAACAACATATGTATTATTATTAAAATATTAAACAGATTTAACATCTACAGGATGGTCCATCGGTCTGTATTTTGCAAAAATATATAGCTTGTTCCATTTAAAATAATAAAGTTGCATATCATTGCGCGAAAATGATACACCCGATAGATACGTTGGCATTTTAATGTAAAATACAATTTTTTTGAAAATTTTTTCGGTAATATTAAAAATAATCCCATAAAATGAAAAATACAGACCGATGGACCAGTCTGTATATATAAAAATAAATTCATATGCAAGGAACCAGTTTTACGAGTTCAATTGGTTTTATATGTATAAGAAAGTAGTGTGGTGCCCTCACCAGATTTTTTAAAGTACCTAGTCTTCACAGGTTATTGTGATGTGTTTACGTAGATATTTTGTTGGTTAGAATATAGGATATAAATATAACGTCATTTGAGATTTTCAATAAATAAGGAGAAATAAGCTGGCCTCTAGAAATCAGTATTCGCGTACGGAAATACTCTCGATAATCGATACGGCATTAGCTGGATAATGCGGGCCGCGCAGTTCTCGCTCAGCGGAAACGCACGAACGGGAGTTTTAATAAACTGTTTTATTAAACTTCTCAGATATTGAGAACGTCAACGTGACATGATCCATCGATTTTTAATTGAATTCCGTGCTACTGTGACAAAGAACGCTATGCTGCGCAACCCAAGTAGGTACTAATATACGTCTAGTTAGCAATGACTTTGAATTAACGACATTTGAACGTCGAAAGTCGACTGGCAGAGCTTCGGAAGATGCTCTTCAATGCTCTTTATTAAATAATACTTATACTGAATTTTTCTTTTTGTTAAAAAATATCCAATTATATCACTGTATTTATGATCACGTGTGCAAAAGTAACCAATCAGGCCAAAATTACACTAATTATTCAACACCATAGTAAATAACCCAATCAGAGGCTTACACGTCATCTATCAAAGTAGTATATCAACAAATATAAGAGTTCTAGCAGTATATCCCGTTACCATGACAATTTTTTTTTTCACTTAAACGCCAGTGTCATTTTTTCAAAATGTGTGATAATGTACGTTATGGAAATAGTTCCAATAAAATTAATGAAAATAGTATATCTTGTTGAATAATCTATCCAAATATCACTCGAGGTAATAATTATTAATGACATAAGTGTTAAAGGTGACATTTTATGAGTAAGTGGGAAAGTTTGTGAAACGAGGTGTGTATTAGCAAATACTAAAAAATGTAGAATGATATTTTGACAGGTAGGGTTATACACTTGTTGATTGATTGATACAAATCGTTAGCAACGTGTTAAAAGTAACAATAAAATCACTTTTAACACGTTGCTATATTACTTTTAACATAAGTATTATAAAGTGACACTTTTAACTTGCTAAACAAACGTTAAAAGGGGCACATTTATCAACGGTCGTAGATAAATATTTTTTGCCGATTGACATTAAAGTTGACACTTTCCGGACTGCTAAGTGTCTGTTAAGTGTCACTTTTACGCCTAGGCCATAAAAATATATTAAATATATACCAACCGCTCAACAAACACATAGTAATCGTCAACAAATGCATAGCAACCGTCCAACAAACGCATGGCAACAGCAGTTGACAGTCGGTTTACAGTTAATTCAATATTTGATTTATTTATTTCAAAATGTCATTTTCAAGGTATGTGAATGACAATAATAATAATAGAGTAAAAAAATTCTCACCGTATATCCCTCGACCATTGATAAATACTTTTTTTTATCACAACTAATTATCAAAGCCCTAGGAATATTATAGCTGACAATTATTTTCTATTTAAATAAGTAGTAAATATACATTAGTAAAGGTCATGCCAGTTTTAAAATAGAAACTTCACAGGAGCATGTAAGTATTTTCATCAAGAAAAATTTCAGCAAATAAACGTGCATCTGTTCTACATGATGTCACAAAGAAAACAACGAACAAAGACCCGGTCTGTAAACACACATGATAGAATAAGACAACGCTTGCGAAGCCCGTGTCCGCCCCGGAGTCGTCCGCTCCCCGAACCGGAAACGATGAACGACCAATATCTCGGGTCTCATTATATTCCGGCCACACTCGCGCCATGAATTCAGCGCCATATCGGAAGAATTTCATCTTATTTGGCAAATCGTCAAATGGACCATCCAAATCTGAAGGGCTGACCTGCTGTCCTTTCGACCGGAACACGGGACGCGGGCCCGGAAACCGGACTATCGAATCATACACACGTGGCAAATTAACTTATTGTATGTATTTAATTATTGGGCCATGTATAGGGAGTAAAAACGTGACTTCCTAAGGAAATGGGATACGGAAGCGGTCGAATGGGCTTTATGGCCTACAGCAGTCGCCTTTTCTCTTTATTAAACACGTTCTCAACCGGTAAAAAATTTCCTCATGATCATTACGTTTTTTCCGATTGTATTTTTTCTGCAACATTCGATTCGGGAAACTGTCAGATTAGAAACACCAATACGTTTGTTTAGAAATTATTAACTTTCATATTTATTAATCAAATGTCTTTATCGATTCATACAGAAGTATTTATTTACCTTTATATTATCCTTCAATCTACCAAGAAGTGTTTGTATTATTGCCAGAGAATAATTAGTGAAGTTGGAAACGAAAAGAAAAGGTTTTTCCCATTCATTATATTTCATTCATCAATAATTCAGAAGTAATTTAATAAAATCGAATTAATAAAAGGTAAAATTGAATTACAATACAGAAAAAGAAATAAAAACAAACCTATTGAAATATGAAAACATAATTAAACTTTTTTTATTGCTTTTCAAAACTGAGAACTTGTTTATTTGAATAAAAAATCCTACGTGTTCAACATAATTATAATCTACCACCCAAACAACTATTAAAATCGATACTAAAATACAGGATATCACCCCGTGAAGATAGCCAAAATAGTAACTAAAGTAAAATTTTACAGACCCTTATGGCAAACTAGAATTACAAACCTAAAACAACACAAACATATTAATCTATAACACTATTGGTGCATTTATATATTATTTACCTTTCATAATAATTTATCGGATTTAATGCATATCATATGCAGACCACGTCTAAGAACATTTAAATAATAATGGAAATTGTAACCATATTTGACACTTTGACAGTACTTTTGTTATCACAGCAATCGCTAGCTACCTGACGTTTTACAAATACGTAATGCTATGTATTTATATATTTAATTAATAATTTTACGATTTCGGGAAAATATAAAGCACCTATCTCGGCACTAAATAATTTTTTATTACTCATATGGTTCATAAATTCCATATTTGTAATAAAAAATTATACTTTAGTACCTGGATATATAAATTAAACGGTACAAATAAAAATTTCAGATAATAGGTATTATTTTACATCATTATTAATTATATTAACTCAATTTTTCTGAGATATGCTCAAAATATGTTACGTGATTATTTTGTCTTTGCGTATTTGCTGTTTAAAATGCAGCACTCACATTGAAATTTATTTGTGGTTAAGTGGTTTGAATAAATAATAAACACAACTATTCAAAACAACCACCAAACACAAAATGAAATGAAAATGAGCCCTGGCCCTGGAGTATGAACCAAATCAAATCAAAATTATCTGCAAAACTGTACGATACTAGCGCCACCAAATACCTAACTTCGAGAATGTCAAAATGTTTTTCGTAATACGAAAAAAAGTACATTAATTTATTTGATTTCTCTAATAATGGAATATAATACACTGGAGGAAAAAAACGCCCGCATTGAAAATGTACCAAAAATGGCTAAATTTTAGAGTGCCATAACTCGGTTGCATTTAGTTGAAAATTGATGATTCTTCGAGTTTTAGAAACTTTGAAATGTTCTCTTCAATGTGATATATATATATATATATATATATATATATATATATATATATATATATATATATATATATATATATATATATATATATATATATATATATATTCGGACGTGCCGGATCTGTTCGGATTCTGCTCGGGTCTTTTCATGTTTGCTGCTTCATATGCAGCACTCAATGCACAACTGTACGATACTAGCGCCACCAACTACCTAACTTCAATAATGTCAAAATGTTTTTGTAAATTGAGACAAAAAGTTAATTTTATTTCTTTAATAATAAAATATAATATTACAATTTAAATATATATTAATTTGTAATTTTCTCAAAATTTTCTTCGAGAATCTGTGAACCACCGTTTGTTTATTTCTGGTATACCACATTACCTACGTCATCAAAGTAATTTAAAATTCAGACCTTGATATATCGCTTATTTGCACGAATTTTTAACTCGGACTTTCACGTGTGGTCTTATATTTTTATGTACTAAAAGAAAATGCAATAAAAATATTGTGGAATAGCCTATTGAATTATAAAAATATAAATACACTTTTTATTACTCTTCTAAACTCCTGAATTCTTGATTATTAGAATAAGAAAAATAGGCATCTCCAAGAAAGTTCAGTGAAACTGATGCAATCTGTATCCATATTTATTTTAGTTTTATGTAATAGAAAAACTAAATTGAAAAAGTTCTTAAGGGACATTCAACGCAGTCTGTGATAAAAATATATATGTTTGTAAATGCGAGATAGTGTGCTCGTGTCGACATCAGGATGAATACCAAAATCATTAAGTTGAAATTGGAACAGGTAAATACGGCAAAGTTAAATTTCTAGTTCGTGCACTGAGCTGTCACTAATTGGATACCAAAACTCGTTCAACTTGTCGACATTAAAATTCCGCGTTAGTTTTGGTTAAAGATCCTAACAAAGGAACGAGCAACAGCATACAAAATAAAAAAGCTCCCGTCCTCCCATTTAATTCCAGCGACGCTTCGCCACCGCCGCGACGCCGCGCCGTCTCGAATCTGACTCGCGATGTTTCGCTTCGCATTGCGCCGGTAAGTACGTTTACCTCTTTACCGGCACGGCGAATGTAATTGAGAAGCTAATGTAGTGGCACACCATAACGTCTCTGCTTTTAAATTTTCCTTGTGCGACTTGTAGGACACGATATGAAAGCCATAATTCACGGCAAATGTTGCAGAAGCCCGCCGCCGGAATTAAACAGAGACGGTGAGAGTTAAATAAATATATAGAGTCAATCAGCGCAAGCTCTCATGTCCATTAGCCAAGGAAATCACGCTACGTGATGATAACGTCATGATTTGTCTACGTTTCTCTTCAGGTGTTCTGTTTTCAACGCCCACGCGTCTTTCCGCGCCGCGCAAATTTAAGTAAGGACTTATCGTTTCCAGTTAGGAATTTTCTAGATTGCCATCGATTGGTTGCTTACAGAGAGCGCGATTTTTATTGTAACACCCGCGAGAAATTCTACGTGAAATAATGAATTGGATGTCTCAAATATGTTTGTGTAATTCTTCAGGAAATTAGTTTTCTTGAAGCTCCAGCATATTAAAAGAAAAGGTCACATCTTTTACATGGACTATTGAAAGGATTCATCCTAACAAATGACAGACAAACAAAAGACTAATTCTATTACAGGGATAAGATATAAATTTAAAAGTAAACCCTGTCTACCCATTTATGTTCTTGTTTCCCAAATTATTTAAGAAGTTAATAGATACGTGAATTGGATTGTTCAATATAAGATTCTCAGCTCGAATCCCACAAAAAGCTTGTTCGTTCTAACTTTACCAATGTGTTTCCCTTTCCACTAACATAAAAAAAAATCTGATGTGCCCAGCACATAACCTCCAGCCCAATACTACTCTTAAACGATACAAAATAGTATTTTATGATACAGAAACATACCTTCTTATTTGTTTATTTTCTATTTATATTTGACAAATTTAATTTAATTTCGTATATTTATTTAATTTTTTGACATATATTTCACTAAGAAAACAGCTTCACAATCAAAAGGACACGTGCTACATTTCGTAAAAAAATTAAAATTTTCCATGGTGTACAAGGAATACAAGATTTATGAAACCTATTTTCTTTATATTTAATTATCTCTAAATCTAATTAAAATTAATAAAATTAGTGTAATCAAAACACATACAAAGTTTAATATTCTACAACATTCAAATAAATAAAATAAATATATCATCACGCCTTTTACCCATTATGGGTGTGGCACTCTGCTTACGCAGATCTCGGTAAGTGATATATTTTATCGTATGAAGTGCGGTTACCAGCCGTCAAGTCATAGCCCCCAAAGATGTTAGTGGAGGAGGAACCACAGGGGTAAATTTAAATTGGCAACTGACAGCTATGGGATTCGAACTGAGGATCTCACGATCCACAGTCCGACACGTTACCACGGAGCTATTTACCACATTCAAACTAACATAAATTGTTGAAAAAGAAAATTTAACAATGTTATTCACGAAAAACTATTAAGGGCTTCAAGTAAACTGCTACTTCCGGTTGACCAATTTTATCTAAAATATAATCAGCTCCTCATTTAAATATAAGAAACAAAAATTCACAAAATTGTATTTTTTGGTATTATATTATTTGAGTACATACATACACATACATACATACAAACAGACATCATGGCGAAAATAGTAAGATCGTATTGTAGGGACCCAAAAACGTGCTTATTCATAGAAAACTCACTACCCAATATTTGACCCAAAACAATACCTCCCTTACCTAGAGGTAGGCGGGAGGTAAATAACATATCATTTACTGAGATTTGTGACGGCAGAATGTCACACCCAAATAAATATTATATTATTATTTTCAAATAAATAAATTATATGTCGAATAAACAACATTTAAAATCAATTTTTTTACTGAAATAACAAAAAATGCTGATAAGCCTTCAGTAAACTACTTCTTCAGGTTGATGAATTACTAATAAATCAAATCATTATTTTCAATCAAGAAGATTTATAAATTTATTTATATTTAAAACATTACTCTCAAAATTATGCAAAGATTTATATTTATCAGATATTTTGGTCCTTCTTGCCATAGTTTCAATTGTTATCAGGAAAGAGACTTATTGTCCTATAAGGGTTTATATTCTACATTAAAATCAACTATTGTTTATATAAAACGTATGTTTCTCATTGCTGTGAAAATAATCTTCTGCCCTATGGGAATTGCTCACTAGTTTTACTTGTGTTTGTGCATCAGAAAGCTTCGGCATGTAATATGCCCATAGGTTCTCTTATGAAGCAATATACTATAATTTACCCGTATGCTACTAACAGCAACGTTCAATAAAAGCCGAAATAACTGCTAGTTGCGCCAGCATTTAGCGAAAATTACAAAAAAATTTGTATCGACCATTTGAAATTAATTGGTCAAAATGATCTAGCGTGCTTTTTGATATTTAATGAAGGTCAGTCATATTGTATATTGCACTTTTGACATTGGTTGCACTGCATCTCTCGTAAAACTACTAACTATATTTTATTTCTAGATAATATTTATCAAACATCAATAATAATAAATAAACATGGCAAATAATTTCGCCACGTGTTCCAAAATGCTCTATAATCTTTAAGTGAAATATCATGCACGGATATTATACGTAACACGTAAGATATACATTATCAATAAAGAAACTTCGTTATTAAAAATATGTATGTCGCTCAAATTAATATTATTTATGATTGCGTGTTTCTAAATATATAGGACGGTAGCAATTATATGAAATGTCGTTAGCTGTAAATGTGTAAGTCGTCCTTGAGACGATTCTGTCCTTTACCCCTGTTAATTGAAGTGCGGTCTCAGGCTCACAAATTAAATTCACGCGATGTCACTTCTTGTCAGGATTAACTTCAGCTTTTGAAAACATGACTACATGCTTCGTTGGATCCTGTTCACATTACTTCCATGTACATGTGATAATTTTATTATTAGGAATTTTTTATTTTTCATGTTTGATATTTCAAAGTAAAAATATATTTTTTGAGACAATAGGATTAACGTTTTATTTCGCATTTGGAAACATTTTCACAGTTTTAAATTCGTTTACTATTTACAGGTACTTGAATAATTAAATACATTTTTCACTGCGTATTTACAACGGAAGTGTATTTATTTATTTTTTAAATCTATAGTTTATAAGATGGTGATTGAATATGATAGTGTCCATTCGTTTCTTGATTCGTGCCGTCATCATTACCAACCAGCTTATTTACAATTATTTTAAAGTAACTAGAGATTAAAAACTTTTGAACAAACAATTAAACCGATGAAAAACTGATAAGCAAAATTAGTTTACTTTATTTTATGCTTTTCAGTTTTTCGTCGGTTCAATTTTTTGTTAAAAAGTTTGAATATTCTTATTTTTTGTGGCTACCTATTTGTCTACTCTTGAGGGTGGAATTGTTTTAATCGGATAACCCTGTAGATACAAAGTTATACGTGGTAGAATCGGTATAATGCGTTGTCGTGATTGGTTTTGATATTAATAAGTTAAAAAGCATCCTCTTGATACTCTGGCGCAGTCGGTAGGATTTAGTAAGTTAGCAAACACCCACGTGATACACAATCATTATTGATCAAGCTGGACAAAGCGCTTTTTTCAACCATTTATCGAATTTTATGTTAATAATAACACAATCATTGTATTCCTAACATTGTTATTATTATTTGATAATTATTGGTAACTGGTAACAACGTTTGAAAAAATGGTTCGAAAAATTTTTATCCACCGGAAATTAATGATGCGGCACAAAATGTACAGTTTTATTCTATGCTGTTTGTAAAATCTCAACCTATATTACAAATGAATTTATATTATAAGTTTTATGAATGGTGTCTAAAATCTTCGAAAATGTGCTCCTAGTATACTTCCAGAAACAAGCACATAATAAGTAGGCTTTAGCTTATAGACTACATTATCAACGTAGAAATCGACTATTTCATTAAAAAAGAA
Source organism: Poecilus cupreus (assembly GCA_963942605.1). Classification (NCBI taxonomy): domain Eukaryota; kingdom Metazoa; phylum Arthropoda; class Insecta; order Coleoptera; family Carabidae; genus Poecilus; species Poecilus cupreus. The sequence goes on along the minus strand of OZ012714.1, from coordinate 5,718,720 downwards.
TATTTTAAATTATTTGCATTTTAAAGCGTAAATTGATTTACAATAAAAATTAACACTTTACAGGTCAATAATAATCAAATATTATCCTCTTCCAGTATTATGAAGCAAGCGATAATGTAAGTCAAATTCATAACTCCAAACGAGATGAATAATGGTTAATGTTGCTAGACAAGTAACGAAAAACAATATTTAAATTGGTATTCTGTGCCTGGGTAAATTATCATGTAGGTTCATTTACTTTACATACGAGCTTTAGGATGTTTAACCCTTTGAGAACACACCTATTTTTGTCGATCACGGAAAACACCAATCTAATCCAATACTTTTTTGTTCGTTTATCATTCTGTAATGACTGGATAGATTTGTCTACTAAAATTCTGAGGTATACTAAAGATCCGATAGAAATGACTTATGCAAAAAATAATAATTATTGATGTCTTTGACAAAGTTAAAAAAATCTCAAATAAAATTAGTTTTTTAAACAATTTAATTTTTCAAAATATATTGTAGCTTTTTATTTTTTAATATTTTAAGCTAAAACTTTATATGGAAACTCTCAAAGTGGGGCAGATTAAACTAAATGATGCAATGTTACTACTTAACGAAGAAATAATGTCAAGAAAAATACAACTCTTTGCAGCAGTGGTTGGTCGCAACCTCTTTCTTATATAATGTGACTGTTTCCCGGAAATGCATCAGCATACCTGCATCCCCCTCCGCATCTGTATATCCGGTTCCGGTTTGTGCAAATATCGATTCGACGTGTTCGATTGCAGCTTGTTTATACTATAACGTGCGAAGTTAGTCGGGGAACCGAGGCTGGCCGATACGAGCGCAAGCGGTAGAGATAATAACACAAATAGCAGCGCAGCGGATTATAACCTCCTACGTCTATTTGTTGCAAAGCACTTCGCTAGACAACGACTATAGATATTCTTGTGGAAATAGATAGCGCTGGGTTGCCGATTCGCGAATACAACTTTTTGTTGGATCGTTACTCTATTGATATTGCCACGTTACTGATAGTTTTGTTTATGTAGAATTTTACTGGTTTTTTATTAGATATAACAAACACAGCATGCCTTCAAAAGCTTACAGTTACCCCTAAATGTTATTATGTCTTTAATTTAACACATGATACACATTGTTGTGAAAGCACAATTAGCTGTACACAGAATCAAATAAATAAATATAGAGGGTGGTGAATCTAATAACGCACCATAGCGTTTTCAATGCTACCTTTGAAATGCTTAAATATTGGCTTTCCTAATTATTTTACACCAAAAAGTTAAATAGCTTATGGTAGAGGAAAAATTTCTGCATTTTCGATAGTACTGTTTATAATTTTACTTGTTACTCCCTTGTAAACATCACTTACCCAAGTCCTCTATTGCCTTTGAAAATGAATCTTTACAAGTTACTAATTAACAGCTGCATTGTAAATATATTACAAGTTAGTAAACAAGGTAAACAATGTACGTTGCTACAGTAATGCTTACAAGGCTTATACGAAATCATTTCAAATAATTTTTGACAGAACAGTTGTGTGTATCTGACAGGATTTGATTATAATTTTTTTAATTTATTTTGATTTACAAATGAGTAGCAAGTAAAATGTTGTACAATACACGCAAGGTAATTTTTTAACCTTTGTTGTAATGTAAATAACTATTACTGTACCTGTAACTTGAAAAATTCCGGAAATGGTCATTGGTAATGTTCTTAAAATCATTAGTGCCTTGAAATAACAAAACAAATATACCAAATGAAAGTTATTGCTTTTATCTGTCATTTGCTGTCATCAGTGTTTGATTAAAAGTGCCTTGATTAAAAATGTATGATTTGAAAGAAAAATTAGATACTGTGAAATGATGTTATAGATAAAATATTGTTCTTAATTAATATCAAATTTATTTTGTTATTTCATGGCTCTGATTATTTTATAAAAATTACCAATAAACGTTTCCTTCATTTTCCCGGTTCCAGGTAGAGTAAAATAAGTACTAATGTAATTAAAATAATGCTGATCTCTGGCGCATAGTGGCTATGTCACTAGCCTAGCATACCAGAGGTCGTGGGTTCGAATTCCCTAGTCGTTTGTGATGTGATACATACCCCACCCTATATATTGATTCCTAATTATTGTAATTCTCATTTTTATGCCCTGGATAGTTTGGCTTATAACTTTTAATGCAAAAAAAATTAAGTAGAATTATTTCTAATCGTAAAATTAGGTGGAGGCGCAATTACGAATTTTCAGTTCTGAATTTTATTGATTTTACTGCAGGAATAGAACCCGAATTCTCCCAGATCAAAAACCATCATCTTATAGGGTTCGACTATTATTTCCGGAGTAATTATAATATACTGATGAAACACAAATTTTTATAATAAAACAGCGAAAAAAGTGACACATTTTTTGTCCAGTAGCGTATTTCCATTCGTATTTTATTTGAATAATGTTTGTTGATTGAAACTACATTCAAACATTTATCGCACAGTAATTCTCTAAAAATATAAATTATCAAACAAATAAATACATTTGAGAGAGAAACAATTGAATTTTAAATTAAATTTATTTTTAAAGCAGTTACAAATTCGAATTTAATATGTAAAATTATTTTTAATTTAAAAACAAATTTAAACTTTAATTTTCCAGTTGTTTTTTTCGACATATGACAAAAGCTAATAATTTTGCTTTATATGTTTCTACAGATGTCAATTAGTTCAGTTTTCGTCCTTGGAATTAAGAAAGTAAAATGTTTATTTGCAAGAAGGCTTGTAACAGTATATTACATGTGTGGTGGGAAATGTTTCATTGCAGCCGAGGGCTTATTATATGACCGAGAGGCTAAGCCTCGAGGCTCAGATATAGCGCAAGGCTGTAATAAACCTTCTACTTAACTAAGTATACTATGTTGTTCACAATCATCCTTAATTATCGAAATTAACTTCTCATTCTACTCGTACATCCAACAAACAAATGTGATGTATGGTAGTAGTTTATGAAAACAAATGTTTAAATTTATTTCAATAATTTGACATGTGTCAACAGTTCAGGAAACTCAAATCCTAATAAAACAGCATTACATTAGAATTTATTTTACTTTATAATAAAAATGCTTCTATTGATGTTTTATTGTAATTATAAGGCTTTATTAATATGTTTGACAGCACTGTTCAACTTGCTTTCAGAGGTTTCTGGCTGTTTTGATAGGCAATTTTATATAAACACTTTCCACAAATGGGATTAATCTGTCACTTTCCACCCACGAGATTGTCATATTAGTAAGGAATGAATTTCCCACCTCTAAAATGTTTGGAATTAACATATTACTATAGTGATTGTGAATAAAATAAATAATTCCCGAAGAACATGACAGAAACGAGCACAACAAATCACATCAAAAAAATACGGCATGGGGTCAAGAGTACGAGCGCGGAATCCTGCTGACAAAGAGAAAATTGGTTATTTTTAATCCGTTCCTTGTCTCAGCATAGGGGTGTAAATAATCCTTGCGCAGGCTTAGCTCCACGGGGAAATGTAATCTTCACGAGAGGCCGATAATGTTTGTCGAGTGTTTGAGACACTATTATATATGACAAAGTGAGCAAAAATCGTTCAGTCACCAGTTTTTTCGCTTTCCAAGCATCCTGGGACTGGATCGGTTCCCTTCGGCTCCCCTCGGCTCTCATCGGTCCCCGTCGGGTGTCCTCAGCCACGGTGACGTCACCACCGATCTATCATCTTCCTATCGCACTTCCAAGTTCATTTCCTGTGGCATCTATCAAGTCATCGCGCAGCAATGAGCGTGCTTCGGGACTTGGTGCATCCCTCATTTGACAGGGGACTTGTATTTTAAACCTATCAACAGTGGGGGATATTTTGCTGACGTATTGATTATGATTGAAATTGATGTTGCATTGTTACGTCCCCACTTCCTGTTTCTTTCATTTCTATCATGTATTCGTATAATTTATATCAACACAACTAGGAAATTTTGAGGCATGAAATATATGACAAAATAGTTATTTATGTATCAAGGCAATGAATACTTACTTTTATCACGAATATGTAATTTATTTACCTAGCCCCGTATGAACGACGAAAGTACGCCCGAGTGACAAAAAGGAACTTTAGTGTTGCGGTACATATTAAATTTTATTTTAAATATAAAATTTGAAAAAACTATTAGAAAAATATTTCTAGGTTAAGTATATACATCTGTCAGTTGTCAACTAATCAAACATTGGAACTTGGACTCAGTGTTGCCAACGTCGGACATTGAAGTTATCGTAAATAATACTCAAAATAATGTGTTTTCTTCCCAAATTCTTCATCGGAATTAATTCGTTCATTCTTCTTACACATATTGCTTCATTTTACATACAAATTTACTATAGTATATCCTACATCTGCCGATATTATCCTAGTTGTCAACACTGCGTTGTTTAAAATGGTAGTATAATGGATTACTTTAGTACCGATTTCAGAGATTTTTGGCGTTCTTAAATACTGATCTTAAATAAAATTTATTTTTCACTGCTGTTTTCATAACCTACTACAGATAGATTCTTTATTTTATTTATCATAGTACGTATGTTTTCATTGCGTCTCTGTCTTCTCTTGGGAATTATTACATTTAATGGATTTAATTAGTCGGGGTGAATGATCGGGCGAGTTCCCGAGTGCATAACAGACCAATATAAACTATCTATACATTATTGAGCGTCATGTTACATTTTCCTGACAGGTATTTATATTTCAGGAGAAGCACCTATCCCATTGTTACAACTAAATGTCAAGTTATTTATGTGCTATGCTCACAATAATGTGAACGTTAAAATTCTATTATAGAAGCAGTTTTTTAATGGTGTTTCAGAGGGTTCTTCCACGTACAAAATATTAGATTTAAAATATATTACATGAGTTATTTCGACCCAGATCAATATGGTTAAAAAAATAAAAGAATATTTAACGCAGCAGGAATTAAAACCTGGCAAAGTTAAACAAAAGATAGGAAGTAGAGGAGAAATCTAACTATAAGGATTCATCAAAGGAAAAGAAACCGAGACTGAGCTTCATAACTAGAGATGTTGTACCATTATATATACAGTATCGTAAAACCTTCTACTAAATTCCTGTACTTCTTAATAAATAGGTATTTGTGTCATAAGAAACTGTACACTGATAAAAATGTTTTCTTGGAACAAACAGATTACTCTTAAAAGAAAAATTGATATGAATAGTGCCAATCCGATTTCGTTTTCATTGAAAACTTTTGCATATTAAAGTATTCAACTTAGACTCATTATGGAGACGAAGTAGATTGAATAGGAGTACTTTTAATTCAAAAAGATATCGTTTCAAATAAAAAATTTTGTTTAAAATTAAAAGACTTGCTTTTATTATTTTGAAAACAAAATTTAAAAATATAGTTATTTTCTTTCAATACAGGAAAAAGAAGATATTTTGACATGCCGACCCTAAGGCGAGGTTAGCAAATTAAATCATAAAACAGTTTTAGGATGGGTGAGGTGTGATACACTACATTATTTTTCGTGTCGACTTTGTTATAAATTTGAATTATTTGTCAATTTTTAAATGCTAGAAATCCATTATGTTGGTAACATAATTTATTTGTTTTCTTTGAAAAATTCGGTGAGATGTATTTATTAATTGTGCACTACAACTGAAAATTTAATTATAATTACATACATTTTGAGCTCTAAAGTTGATGGAAATCTCTACGCTTTAAACACTCAAATACTGAACAAAACCAACGCACAAAATTGACAGCCTGTTGATGCCAACACTAATGTTACAAAAGTCCCAAGTTTTTGCGGGCCCAGGCCTAAAACTAGGCAGTTTCTGGACTATTTTGAGAAGTGTGAAACTACTGTTTTTGGACAAAGGCACAAAAACTATATATATGTTACTCCAAGAGCCCGCATATTGGTTAATCTTATGTTGTTAGGATTAGCCGCCATGAATTGGTATATGTAATGATTTAATGGTAAAAAACCTCAGATTAGCCAATTTATGGGCTTTGACGGGTTAGGTTAGGTTATATACCGGGGTAAAAATTTGAAATGAACGACGATCACAGAACTGTCATCATTATTAGTTGTTAAAGCTTAAGTTTTACTGGGAAATCAGCGGATTTTTTCAGTTAACATATATACACTTGTGTTTGAAGTTAAATAAATGTGGTGTAGTCCGGCCCTGCGTGGTCGCGTGGGCAGCGAGAGACAGTGCGGGTGTCCGCACCATCTGTCGCGGCCTCGTGCCGCACGCACCCGCCACACCTGGCGGCGGCGGAGATGTCAGCGGCGGGGGCGGCTGCTCTTCTGACTCACCTGGCACGCCAGGTATCACCCGCCCCGCCGTCCGCGCGCCCCGCGGCCCCGGGCGCCTCACGCGCTCGTTGTCATCTGCTCCCGACTGTGATGCGAGTGTCAGACCGGCTGGGGTCGATACCATTGAGTTTGGATGGTTACAGATACCAAGCGAGTTGTGGTTTTGGCTCACGATAATGGAATTAATTTGGGAATGGGACATACTTAAAATAGAAGCCTGTCTATTTTTGAATATCATACAATTATTAAATTAATTTCACAAGCCTTGAAATAGAAATTTTAAGGCAAATATCACTTTACCTTAGGCAGAATTTATTGTTCTACTGTCAAGTAGATTTAAAAAATCCAGGTGCAAATTGAGTTTGTACTTAAAGTATTGTTCTGAAAATCAATTGACAGGAATTTTAGGATCAAAATTATTGTCATATATGTTTTAATTATTTGAAATTAACGCAACAAATCGTCGTGGTAAATGCAATATGTTGTGTGCCAAAAATCTCAATTTTGGTTTATTTCACTATACACTTATAAAAATAATTTCTTGTTCAAGAAAATTTTCAGTTTTCTCTTTGTATGCATTCGTTGAAGAAAATTGTATTTCTTACAAAATGATTAGGTTCAATTCAAATAAAATATTAATTTAAAATATAATTTTTTTTTTAAATTTTAAGCAAAATGTTTTTATTTAAAACGATATCATTTTGAATTAAAACTGCTCCTATTCAAACTACTTCGTCTCCATAATAAATCTCATGCCCGATTACACGAATTTTAAACTTGGTTTAAGTAAATAAAAGCATATCTAATTTTTGACAGCAATGTCAATTACTCCATATGACATTTCTTTTATTTATTTAAACCAAGATTGACATTAAAAGTCAATCCCGAATACCGGTTTCATTTTCATGGGGTCATTTTTTGTTGTTCCTGAAAAGTATCTTTACCATATGACCATTCCATTTCATCTTGAGACATTACCCGTGTTGACTTATTTATGTACCGGGTTAAGTTTTGCTGATCTCTGGTTTAAGTTGTGTTTTTAGACAATCCTCATAGTTGAGTGCGTTTAGCCAACTACATTAAGACGTGTTCACAAGTTTTCAGTGCGCTACAAAATGTAACAAAATTATTTAAAGAAATTTTCGTTGTCAACTCTAACTTAAGTTTAGTATATTCATATGTTTTCGTTAATTGTCATTTGTAAATATTTGTTGAAGTTAATTTAACGTTTTGTTTATTCATTTCTTGGCCCTTTTAACGTCTTATTAAATTTTAACTTCATATCTTGGCATTAGTATGTTGTCTTTGGTTTTAGACAGTAGGATTTTGTTGGGATATGACGAATGAATCTAAAATATACTATTATTTTATAACTAGTCTTAAACGAGTTTGTGACATGATTACAGTACTGCTTAGTATGCGTAGAATCTAGAGAATATTAGATATATGATATATCGTTCGATTCTAATAATGAAATATAAATTTATTTCTGTTTATGTACGAGTATATGTTCGCTGTTGGCAGAGCCATCTCAGATATTTGATGATTGAAAGTGTGACTGAAAGATAAAGTCGGCTGAATTTGTTTGAGTACAAGTTCTAGGTGGGTATCAATAATTTATTGTTTGCTCAGCACAAACGATAGATTTGCTGCGTGTTCAGTATCACAGACAGAACACAGTTCACTTCCAAAAGTTCAATAAAACAATCTCTCCGCTCTGCACACCTGGCACAAACTTCAACGCGCTCTCGATGCCAGTCTCTGTTCCTGATCCTTCCGTCTGCTGCAGTCCTCGATGCAGGCCCCCACTAGCCCAGAATCATTCAAATTGTTTCATAAGTTTTATTATTATTTTTTCTTTTAAGCTTCATTAGTAATGAAGAGATGATTGCTCGACTGGAGAAGCGATATGGATAAGTAATGATCGGAGATACAGTCAAAGATATTTATTTTTTGAAAAAGCGAACGTTTTGTCATCACTTATGTTTTCTTCAAGGCTAGTAGATTATTTTAATACTAAAATATTAGGTTTGTTCCAAGTGGTTATTTCTGACAAGTTTGTGAAAATTTCACTGCGCCTGCGATAAATGTAAACAAGTTAAGTTTGAAACGTAAGCTTCATTTCCTTTTTTGTATCGAAAAATGTAGGAATTTCTTTATTTATGTGTATATTTAAGGTTAGCTGTCAAAACAAAAAATGAGTATGCACATGCGCTTCACTCCATTCGCGGTTCCAGTCTATGTTTCTAACTTAACTTGTTTACATTTATCGCAGGCGCAGTGAAATTGTCACAAACTTGTCAGAAATAACCACGTGGAACGAACAATTTTTATTTAAACATAATTTTAACTGTTGCAGTTTGTAAGTACTGATTATTAATTGATTCAATCTTAATTTGCTGTAACATTTTTGTTTTGTCAAAATGATATTAAGAAAAAGTCGTTATATTGGCCCGTCTAGCTACAGTTTTAATCTTTTCCTTCCGTTATGAATCAAAGTGACTAGAATCTAATAAATAAAATTAAATGAAAGGGTGCTGAGTATCTTCTTCTTTTTTAGGCCACATTAGTTAGAAGGCTCTGATCTAACAGCAAGCAAGTAACTTTTGTTCACAATATAATCCTTATTCAAATTTCACAAACTAATTAAATTTTGACGTAGTAAAAAAATAACTAGAAAACGTAGAATATAAAAGTGCTGTTCTCAGAGGAAGAAACTAAAGTACGATGTTTCTCCAAAGAATAAAGATTTTACAAGCTAAAATGGCTGGCAAGGAATGCAACTGAAAGCAATATACAAGGTTAGTAGTAATATTTCTTTTTACAACTTTTCAGTTGCACTATTTTGTTTACGACCAAAGTTAGACGAATGGCGATTTGGCTAGAGTTCTATAATAAAGACACCGTTGATAAATATTAACGAATATGTTAAATATGTTGATTTGACGGCTGGTAACCACATTTCATACGCAAAAATATATCACCTACCGAGATCTGCGTAAGCAGAGTTCCTCACCCAAAATGGGTAAAAGGCGTGATAATAAATTTATTTTATTTTGCTTCTATAACAAAGTTGTTACGATATCCAAAGGAGTTTTGTAACAACTCAATCGAGTGTTATAATAGAGCAGTACACTTTAAAATTTCAAGGTTGGTAACTCTACTAAAATGTCATATGTCAGTAAATATTAAATAGCACACATCGCTAAAAAATAAATACAATGTGTAACAATGTTATTTTATGTATAATTTTGAATTTAAAAGCAGAAATTAATAATAGTAAGAAGAAGAAGAAGAAGAGAAAGGAAACAGAAATGTCACAATGTTTGCTTACAACAGTAAGGTTGAATTTTCTAACGTCACATCAGTGTCACCAATGACACAAAATTCCCTGAATTTTAAAACTTGGATTTTTTTTAAAAAACATAAAAGGTGAAAATTTTAAAAAATAATATTTTAATGATTTTTGGAAAATGAATGGAAAGAACTTCAAAGTCTGAATTACACTGTTTTCAATCAAAAATTTTTTATTTAGTTAACGGTTTCGACCACTTGGTGGTCATCATTAGACTAACCGGGGAAAACAATATAACTACAGGTGTAAAAAGCGAAAAGGAAATAAACGGTTAACAGATATCATTTGAAAAAATATAAAATGATATCTATTAACCGGTTAGTCTGATGATGACCACCAAGTGGTCGAAACCGGTAACTAAATAAAAATTTTTTTATTGTTAAGACTTTGAAGTTCTTTCCTTCATTTTCCAACAATCATTTAAAGTCACACTTGGGTTTACCATCCATTCAAATATAATATTTTAATATGCATACTAATAATGCAGAATTCTGTATTTCTGGCTTGCCCAAGTAACATACGAATTTTACTGACATGTTTTATATATTCTACTTGTGATCACTTTTCTGTTTTTACAGAATTAAAGCCCTCTTTAAGTGCATTATTAATATAAATATGTATTATGATTATTTAACTTAACTACTAGCCCTGAAGAAGACACAAGAGGCGTCGAAATGTCGGTCATGTACAAAATAAAGATCTTTGACTGTATCCCCATTATTATTTATCCACATCACTTCTTCAATCGAACAAACATCTGTTCATTCTAGCTTTAATATAATTTTTCTTAATGTTAAACACATACGAATAATAGCTTCGTAAACCGGTAGTGAATCAATATCTAGTCAATATTTAAAAAATAAATTGGTAACTTTATGCAATTGCAAAATTATCAATGCATAAAAATAATCAACGAGAAATAAATCACGAGAATTCAATAATTGCAGCAATTAAATGGAATTATAAAATTTTATTATTTACGCTTGACTGTAGCAAATGAAATTAATTGAATTTTTCAAGTTAATTGATGAATATTTTATTCGCATTGCCAGTAGAATTACGGTATTGTGTGACAGATATCGTGTATAGAGTATAAAGTTTCATTGATTCACAATATTAAAAATTTATAAAATAATTCTAAAGTAATTACCAGCAGATTTATTCGAGAATTCAAAGCAACTATTTGATCATCAAATAAATCCATAAATCAAAACTTTCCTGTCAAACCAAAACATTAAGCTATCTAATTTTCTTTTTAATGTTTACTTTACAGAAAAGAAAAACGAGACAATACAAAATCTTTAAATTTGTATTATTCCACAAAATTAATAAAAACACAAAGAATAAACGATACAGCGGTCAAAGAGCCATTCAAAGACGATTATTTATTTATTATCATTTAACAAAAACTTATTAACGCCCGCATTGTCTGTCAACGAAAAACAATAAACCAATCATTAATTAACCGTTATCCGCGTTATAAATGAAGTCAATTAAAACACTGCCGTTTACACCCATTATTTGTCAATTAATAAATTTTCTAATTACGTTTGTGTCGGTAATAGCTCGCGGACAGCGATTCGTTTTATTCTGAATGCAAACGCTGCAGCTATGTTGATACGGAGAGACTAATCGGTATGAATTTGACATATAACATGCGAAGACATACATGGAGTATTAAAGAAATATTGTATGATAATGCTAATCATATTCGATTTATTCGTATTCGCAATGAATATTTAAAGTGCTTTAATTAGCAAGAAAAGTAGATCTTTGGTTTGTCCTTCACAGATGTTAAAATTATTTTAGATTTTGTCCCCATTGAAATTAAGATAATTGAAATATATTATTAAATATGTAATTTATTTTATCCAACATATCTCAATAAATGCTCTTTAACTATGGCGATTTTAAACAAGCAAAGTAACAGATTATCCACTAGTGGGTATAATTTTGAGGAAAGCCACTAGTGAGTATTTTTTTATTTATAATAATAATAATAACACACAACACCTTGGTAACTACTTCGATTGATATTTCAATTTAAACATTTAAAGCATATGTCACTGTCAAATAATATTTCTTTCATAAATTTTTCATTTATTAAGAACTGTTGGATAAAACGTTATACTTCACACGTGGGCAAAGTGAAATTAACCACTCGATAAAATTATCTCACTCAGCCTTCAGCTTCGTGAGCTAAAATTTCTCTCGTGGGTAATTCCTTGCTTTGCCCACTTGTAAAGTAAATAATTATTTTCTCAAATTTGATTTTGCAAAAAAATTTAACTTATTGTTTTGTGTGTAAAGGATGTTACCACCTCCGTGCTTGATTTTAACTGGGTCAAATGATATATTTCTGGGTTACTATCATAGCTCTGCAGTAAATATAGTATTAAATATTTCATTGGATAACCATAATTTACTTTTAGTAAATACTAGTAGCGGCAATAAAAAATCTGCGATGTATGTGAAATAATTTGCATCAAGTTTATTACAAGCTAATAAAACAAATTTATAAAGCAGCTTTCTGCTTCACTGCTAATAATTAACCTGTTTTCCAAGTGCTAACGTAAGATCAATTTTACAATTGCTTCATCTTCCGCAATAACCACATATTTGCTTCACGTAACGAAGACCCTTGACGTCATTAAGTAAACTTCAGTTAGTTTATATTCTCATTAGAAATTTCTGTGCAAGGCTGATACATTACCGCTGCCAGTGATTGAATTCCGATATTAATATTGAGATCATCGACGCCATTTTCACCGTCTGCATAGGAATTGCCGTGAAGACTCTTCAACAACTATAAGAATTTTTGCAGAAGTTGCTGTTCATACCGATTAAGGATTTAGTTAATTAAAAAATACTTATTATTTGTTTATTATAAAATTTTTATAATTGCACGAATGACCACGCGATTTCATATTTCTACAAGAAAAATAAATGATCATAAAATTTGATGTCAATAAGTTTTTATTTATAGAATATATTAAGGATTTAAGACAAAGTATCGTATGTTTTATTTGTTGTTTGTTGTTGGCTTGTACTCTTTGGTTATCAAATCCAGCAATTCCTATTCAAATTTTCGAAGTCATAAACAAAATTATTTATTTTTTATTTATTATTATTCTTAGCCCGAAGGTTTAGAATCTACATAAAAGTACTTATAATTTAAATATATTTGAACATCTACATAGACAAAATTCATTTCCATATTGCAATTTTTCATAATAAATAGTTTTATACATTTATATTTTAATATCAAAATTACAACTCCATATTAAAATAATTTTAATATTTATAATTCGCCACAATTAACAATATTTGTTCATTCAAATATACAAGTTTTAATTGAATTAATCAGTGGTTGCACAATAACTATATAAAAGTTTTTAATATTATTTTTGTACTCATACATTGAAATGCGTTGTTTAGCGTAGCCTAAGCAACGTCAGGTCTCCACCAGATAGACAACCGGGAAATTTCGACGAAAACATTCCGATTTCTAAAGCGTTTATTAATAAATTATATTTAAAATAAAAAATATAGTATTTAAAACATCCCTTTACATAATATGAATATAAACAATGATGGAATAAGAATGAAATTGAATTTTAAAATAACAAATTTAGTGCATTTGGTTACCAATGTTGGCAATAAAATCTGCCCGATTTGATAGCTGGAAAATATATAACCTACAAATGTAATGTTAGTTATCTCAATATAAATAAGAAATATAATAAATTTACAAGTGAATACGGTAAATATTATAAATATTTTAATTGTTTTCTAATATATTAGACAAATTATTTGTGTGTTTATATTTATAGTGCAACTTTGACAATTATCAAAATAACTATTTGAAGAACTTCATTTCTTTGTATGGACTGTTATTAGTTTTATACTTTTCGTACAAAAAATATTGTACAAACCTCTTGCGTGAACTCGGTTCCCGGATTCGTTCTATGGCGGCGCAAGCTTGAGGGAACCAAGCGTTCCCGCATTTGGTATGTAAATAACTATTTTGATTCCTCTGAAATATCGCATTGAAGTAACTATAGGTTCTGCGGTTATTATTTATCTCTTGAATTATCTAGTTTACAAATTAGGAAAACCATTTCGATTATAAACTGTTTTATAATAAAATTATTAACAAAAATTTCTTAGTGTTTTCGGCAAACAAAACTTAATTTACATTCCGGCATCAATACAAAAACATTATAGAAGTAATAGTGTACACAGAGGGTACAACCATTAATTTGTATTGGAATGGTAATTTGCAGGGTAAAGTTTCAAATGACAAAATCCATATTTGACGTGGAAATTAAAAAAAAACTAACGGGAAAGAACTTGTTAGCGTTTCGCGTGACACTTGCTTACTATCAATCAGCGATTAGTTTCCATAAAACTCGCTAGGCGAACACACGCGACTGAACGTTCTTAATTTCCAAAGCCGGTTCCAATTAGGCGTGAAACGAACTTTTTCTTTGACGAGAAAGAAAATTTTAAGATTAAAAAACTATGAGACATTCATGGCTATCAACTACGACCAACTAGCTTAAAAGACGAAAATGTTATTCATGAAAGGGAATATTATAAATAAATAGTAACCAAATAAAAGCTTTACAACAAAAAATTGAACCGACTACAAACTGAAAAGCGAAAATAAAATAAACATTTTTGGTCTTAATAACTAAGCTCCTGTACTAAGGTAAGTAACTATAAATTTTGAGTCGGCGTTCGTTGATTGTTTCGCACCGACCGCCAACTTAAAATTAGTTACTTACATATATAGTTTAGTAGCTTAGTTATTAAGACTAAAAAGGTTAATTTAATTTTTTGCTTTCAGTTTTTCGTCAGTTCAATTTTTTGTTAAAATGTTTTAATTTTTTAATTTTTTGGAGCTTCCTAGTTTTCTACCCTTAGAGGTGGAATTTTTTTAATCGGATAATCTAGTACAAAACTATAAGTAGTAGAATCGGTTAATATCAATCATCCCCTATTTTCTTATCCTTAGGGGTCGAATTTTGCTGTGGAATTTAAATGGGACCAACTTCGAAGTATACATTATCCAATAAAAAAAGAATTATCAAAATCGGACTATTCTGTGAAAAGTTATGTGTGGTCATACAAACAATTAATAAGAAAATAAAAATATACGCATCGACTAGAGAACCTCCTCTATTTTTCGTCGGTTAAAAATAGAAAAAAAATTAAAATTAATATTATATTACTACCGCTACTAATTGCTCAGTGTGGCAGTTAAGGATAGATCACATAATTATCACTAGTAATAGGGTGTGTGATCAAATTTTGATTTTACATATATGATTCTAGACAAAAAAAAAAAAAAGAATATACATTTTTTGAAATGATGAATTACGAGAGAGAATCCAAGTTGAAGGAATACGTTACATGTGAATGGCAAGAAAAGTTGAAGGTCATACTCATCTTATTATTATTTTCCTCATATTTATCATGTTAGCAGGAATTTTTTGTTTCATCAAAATCGGAGATAAAGTATTTGATCGCCAGGTTTAGCGATACAAATGCCATGTGTCACTTTTACAAAATTGTAAATATATTTTAATTATTATTGTTTTATAAAACGATAAAAGCCAAGCAATAAATGAGAACATACTCGTTTATTCATAGTAGCAAAATAGTTGTATATCTGTCAAATAAATTAAAATTCATATTATTCCCGTTCCATCAAATAAGTTTCGAATATATCAAATGTAATTCATTTTTATAACAAATAAAAAGATTGACCCGTCTGAAAATACGACTTTTTTATTCTTTACTTCGAATAAATGTATAACAGAGGAAGTACAATATGTAGCTATATTTTGTAAATTGCTTTGTCCATTATATACATATAAACAATATATCCACGTTTATATACATATTTCCATTTGAAGTACAAAATAATATTACTTTATAATCTTTACATATATCTACTTCGCTCCAGAACAACTAATTCTATTTATTTGTGAAAAGCAAAAGGTAAATGGATAAATAAAAAGGAAAAATGAAAATAAAAGACTAAGGAAATGAACGAAATTCAATTACAAATTAATCTCTGTATAAAACAGAATGAACAGAGCAGGGGTACGCAGATGGGGTAGGGACATTCTAAACGCGATTTTAGGGAGGTGGGGGTATCCGGAAGAATTACGCGAAATAAAACACGATCGATTCGATCCTCTTTCCGTGATTCCAGAGGTATTTAATGTCCTAATCTAATTTACTTATATCGGAATCTCTGACATTTGATCTGGTTTATTTTTCGAGCGAGACGCAGCGCATAATTACACGACGCGATGCGTCGGTATCACTGATATAATTAAACATGTCTGGAAGAGGAATCTATTACTCCTGTCAGTCAGGGTTAATTAAATTTACTACCGAAACGAGGGGACTCGTGCTGAAGCCCACTAGACAAATGAGAATCACCATGAATGATTGGTAAAACTTCGTTTAGCGAAAATCAATAAGGAAATTTATGTTCTACTAATATTAAAAATATCAGCTTCATTTGGCATGTTCTAAATGTTTCTAAAATTAGTTACGTACCTTTCCTTCATAATATTTTTGCACGGACATAGCTGCAATATTTTCCAGCAGTTTTCTTACCTGTAACAAAAATTTATATAAATTATCTAGATATTTCAAATATATTAAAATTTAAAATGCTTTTTATCATAGCTGTGTACAAAATATTTTATTTTCATGTTTAAACAGAGATTATTAATAAATATATCATCACAACCTTTTACATTTTCGGTGTGCCACTGCTTTCGCAGATCTCGGTAGTAAAGTGCGTTTACCATCTGTCAAACCTATACATGCTATTATTATATCAAATAATACTAAAATCATTGTTTTATTTATTACTAATTTAAAGCCATTTTTTTTTTATACGAAGATGTTAAGCGAATTAATAACTTTGTGTATTTATGTAAAGAACATAAACGACCATGCACATATTTATAGAAATTATTAGAAATATAACTAAGGATAATATTTTACCTTCCACAAACATACAGTGTGTCCCATTTGAGGTACGAAGGCATTGGGATATCGAGAACTGTAAGAGCTACGAGGTTGGTTAAATTAGATATAAAGATAACTAAGGGAGTATATTTTGTCTAACTTAGCCATCCTCGTAGTTCTGCCAGTTCTCGAGTTCCCAATGCATTCGTACCCTCAACGGGACACTCTGTATATAAAGAAGATATTGTAACGGCTCATCAGTATTAAGCATATTTACTGTGATTTCTATGCTAAATCTATTACAAAGAAACTTTTTTAACAAAAAATTCAACCAACGAAAAAGTGAAAAGCGAAAACTAAAATAAACTAATTTTGAGTCCGAGTTTGTTGATTGTTTGACGCCGATTCAAAATTAGTTTATTTTACTTTTCGCTTTTTAGCTTTTTGTTTTATGGCTACCTATTTTTCTACCATTAGAGGTGGAATTTAGGGGTGAAATTTAAATGGAACCAACTTCGAATAACACAGTATCAAGTTATACGTTCAACAATCAATCATCCCCTATTTTCTTACTCTTAGGAGTGGATCTAAAGGGTTAAATTTAAATGGAGCCAACCTCGAAATATACTGTATCCAACAGAAAAAGAATCGTCAAAATCGAACTACTCCACATAAAGAAAAAATTAAGAAATATATGCGCAGACTAATCTACCTCTGTATTTTCGTCAATTAAAAGACGTAGAATAATAATGGCTAGAATTTTTTTTAAACACTTCTTTATAGGTATTTTGTATCGATTAAAGAAATAAAATACGAGGCAGATTCACACATCAAATTCTTTTTTATTCTATGTTCAAATTAAAAAATTCTAATTAGATTTATTTCGTCAACATGTTCAGTTTACTATCCATTGATTAATTCAAACATTTATAGCAATAATATTCTCAGAATGTAGAACAACACTTATCTACTTACGAGAAAATTTACAACAAAAAGACAACAATCTATTTTTGTTCGGAGATATAAATTACAACTAATGAGTCATTCAAAAACGGTACAGCAAGAATTCGAAGATATTATATTTTGAAGATAAATATTTTCTACAAATTTCCATTAAAAATTAATACCATCTGAAAGGAACGTACCTATTTACCAGCAAAAAATGTAAGCCGAAAATATTTTCACTTAGAAGAAAAGTTTTGGAAAAGAAACGCGGTCTGAATACTTAAAAGAAAAGTTCATTTGTGGTGGCGTATTGTTAGGTATTTATTTTTCAAATATTGATTTTTGCCTCACGTGGCAATGCTAATTATTTACAAAATACTCTTCTTCCAAAGCTAAATCAATATGAAAGTCCAAAACGAACTTTCTGAACGCAATTTGGAAGAGACAATTAAATAAACGTTCTGTTGTAGGTACTGCTAGATACAATCGTCAAGAGAACCAGTACGACAAATCTCAATGGCAAATAAAATTATATTCAAGGGTAAATCGGAGAAGTTAAGCGAAATCTAATTTAACGTGGAGGCATCAAAACGTCGCTATCGCTCTCTGAAGTCGCAATATTTGCCGAACATGAGAAGGATGGGAGAATCAGCAAACATCGCAGACCAAACAGGGATGGGTTACTAGCTTCAAAGTGGTAAAATATGTTTGCTTTCAAAAGAGCCGCCGGATTAAACGCGAATATACAAACATTCCACTATTTCTGTCGCATCAAGTTAACTTCGATTTCTCTGCATCTAATTATTTCACACACTTATTTACACTTAATTAGTACAAGTAATTAAATCATGTTTTTTAAACCATTCTTCACAATACGCAAGAAACCGCGAATAAACCAGAGATTAATTTGAATGACTACTCGGGTATAATTTTGGAAGCTAGGTGAATAGCTTTATAATTTTAATATGAATATATAAAATTAATTTAGCTCTTATGCTCTAAAGTATTACAGAAAATAAATATTTGACCACTAACTTGGTTTACAAGTTGTGTAGTAGTGATTTTAGAAGAGTAATCCAACATATTATGCCACTCAGTGAGACAATTTGATGCGTTTTTGTACATTACCTCTCTCAGTGATACGTTTTTGTCTATTACCTCACTAGTTCGCTCTACTTTACTTCATGAAATAGTATATTGTGTATCTAATAGGAAAAGCGACTCCACCATCGTCCGGGAAGTTTACTTTTCGAGCGTGGTGCACATCCTTTTTTTTTCGATCGGTTATATTCAATAATTAGTTATTTTATATTTCTTTTATAAACGTCAGACAGGCTAAATTGTACGGGAAAACTTTGTTAGTGTCCGAAAGAGAAATTCTGGTACTTTTATTTATCGTAACCTAGCAACGACTCTAAAATACCGGATTAATGCACTTTGCGGTTCGAAAACACACTGGAAAGGAATCAGTTTTCGTCCGATAAAAACAAAAACTTTTACTAGGCTGTTACCAAAATTGTCATGGAAACCAGGGTTACTTGGTTTCTACCGCTATGATTTTACATTCAAGACAGTAAGAACACATTACTTGATGTCTATATCCACTAGAGACTACAAAATATATTAACACAATATTTAGAAGAAACAGTAACTAATATTTGATTTATAAAATGTTAAATTTATAATTCTGCATGTACTGTATAACAATATAAAATGAAAAACAAAACTTCCATCTACTTTTCCGATAACTCTCCTATGCAATCATGAATATTTAATTCGAAAACTCAAAGATGCGCGGTTACTCTTTCATCAATAACGCATCCAATAAACTCTGCGTGTATATTGTGAAGTGGAGCTATTCATTATTTCTTGTTTGAATGCGGATGCACGAACCTCGGAGCCTCGCATTGCAGACTGCACCAGGTGCACAAAGTAATGCAGGAGGCGACACAGACGCCGTATATCTGTTTGTGCCATTCGAACGCTCGCGAAAGGTTATTTGCATCGAGGGGATTTTATTAAAAAAATATTTACTTGGTTTTGAACGATCAAATATGTTTTTTAAGAATGGTATTATATTCCGCTACTCTTCTACCGTTCGATAAACAACCCTATTCCCTGCATGTAAACATTTGGGGTAAATAATTTGACGACTGTTATTTAAGCGGTTTCAACTGCTGAGGTTATATGCCACCTCGGTAGTTCGTTTTTGGTGGTGTGACAACGGCACATATTATTAGCTGGAATGGGCAATCGAGCAATCGAGAAAACCGACTTCAACGTTACTTGCCATGGCTGTTGTAAATCTGTTTTTTGTAATTACCTGAATATAAAATAGTAGTTTTTTAGAAACTGTAACTCCAGAGATACACACAAACAGACAGACGGAGAGATACACACACACAAACATCATCACATCGTATTCTAGGGAACCTAAAATGTGCTTATTTAGTGAAAACACTACCAAAATTTTAGCATGATTCATATACCTCCCACAAACAAGTATGCCCTAGGAAGTAAAATATAAGACAAAATGCATTCTCTCCGTGATTTGATTTGTGTTTGGATCCAAGAAATTTTATAAAACCCAGAAAGTCTACTTGCGTAATACTTATTATATTTTTCGTACTGTCGTCAGAAATTAGCTTCAGAAAATAATAAGGTATTTATAAAATGTGTAGCATTAGATAATTTAATAGTTATTTGTTTAATTAGGCACCAAAACACCAGATTTGCAACAGAGGCTGTCATTTCATTGACGAGGCATAAAGGAGGCAATGAATGCTGCCGAAACTGTAAATTTGTGTTTGGAGCCGTGTTGAACACATTATTTTTTTGCCGATTTGGAATTAATATTAATTTAGTGATAATTTGTAATATATTCGAGGGAAGTTCCGATATGACCCGGGGTTTTATTCTCAGAATCAAACGAATGGCCCTAGCGGCAATTCCTTCTTAACATTTTTGAAATGAGGTATCTAGAAGGCGTACATACTGTTATGGTCACTTCACTTGTTTTTATTTAGTAATTGTCAAAATGACAGAGATTACTTGTGAATAAGGGTTAAAACCCAAGTGATATTTTGCAGAGACTTCAAATACAGTAGGAAGAATCCACCTGATCAAAAACCCAGGTGTTTGAACGAAGTAAGAAGTTTAAGCAAAATATCACTTGGTTTGGCACACTTATTCACAAAAAATCTAATTACAAAATAGAAATAACTGTTACCATTGTTAGCAGTCTGTCAAATGTCAACTTTAATATCAATCAGTAGAAAAATATTTATTTGGAACTGTTTTCTGTTAACTGTACATGTTGCATACATACAATAATTAATTTAGAAATAATTAAAGCATTTTATTGTTCAATTCATATGCAAATGTATTGAATATTTATTATGGAAGGCAGTAGAAGAGTTTTAAATATGATGAAGCCCAGTCGATGTTGCTAGAAAAAGTTGGTATAATAACGTAACGTAGCGTGGGAAGGCATCGTATACACGGAAAGTTCGCCTGCAGCGGAGCCGCTTTGTATTAGGCCAATAAATAATAGCAGAAGTTTGTAGTGCGATCAATGAGCTCGCGTAATTTTTGATAATAAAATCGTAGTTGAAATTAATGCGGGCAGCTCGCGAGGTTCGCCTTTTCGTTTTTCATTATAACGATGCCATTTGTCAAGATTACGTATTTAGATGTGGCGGCTGCAGCCTCCCCGAAATTTAGGTCTTATTTCGCTCGATAAATTACAATTAGGCGAGTAATTGCCGCGTGCAATGAATCCAGAAGAAGCTACGCTCTCAGCGCCGATGAAATATTCAAAATATTCATCGAATGCTCCAATTCTGCGTTTGACATTTCCCTACGTTAGCGTCAAATTTCCACTATTTATTTTCGTCAAACCCGCTTACAACTTTTGATTTTTATTACTTTCACAATATAATTATAAAAATTTAGAATACATACTATGCAAGATTAAAATAATTTCTTGTTAATTTTTTCGATCAATTTTTGTAGGTCAATATGAATAAAGATTGTATTTGCGGATTTGATTCGTCATTACACAGAAACTTATCAAACTAATATATTCCCATTACTGCACAAACATATTAATACTAGTAGGACTCTGCTCAATTCGATTTAATTCTAGACCGACTATATGATATTTAATTAGAATTGCATCCTACCACTCTCAACAAAATAACCATTTGCTTCCTATTTCTCGATGAATAAATATTCTCGTCTGATGGCCAATTACACACCTTCATATTTCTAATAAATTCACTTGATAAATTGGAACGCAGTATAAAGCCTTATTTGATTTGGATATAATTCATAGAAAGTCTTTTTAGAAAATAACTTTATTTTCCTTTTACAGATTATTGGTCCTTGTGCCCTTCAAAATAACCCCCTATCCTATCCATACACTTCTCCCAGCGGTGTTTTTCGCAAAACTTCAACACCGATTTTAATTTCGGAAATAAGACAAAATCGCGAGGTCTGGCGAATAAGGAGGCTGAGGGAGGGCAATCATGTGATTTTTGGCAGAAAACTGACGAACTGACAAAGCTGAGTGTGCAAGCGCATTGTCGTGTCGCAAGAACCATGAATTGTCTCGTTACAACTCTGATCTCTTTTTGCATTTCTGTGAATATTCTTCCCAGTTTCGCGCGAAGATTTTATGTTGCATCTTTGTTCCAAAAATCGATACTAACACTTAAACACGTAGCACTCAAATAGCAATATCAAGAAAACTAAACGAGATATTAGCAATCCAAGAACATGGGGTTACAGAAGAGGTTATGAGCAGCACAATGCTACCAATCACATACAACTATTCTCCGTTGACGCGTAATTTGAAATAATCGTACCTCGTACGTTTATATGAACAGACAAAATATACTAGCAGTTCTTTTTAGAATTTCCTATCGACGTCTACTAACTAATAAATATTGTCAACTCGATAACATGCAGATCCTGAAAGTTTAAAGATAACCCTTACGGATAGAAGCTTGGTATAAGTGTTTGAAACATAAATCTATGATTAAAATTCGCAGTAATAAACATTTACGAATTTAAAAAAGTGTTACAGGAAACATTTAAAATCGAGTGTAAAAATACCCAAACGTTTAATTAGTGTCAAACACGAAGTCCCACAAATTCCGGCCAACATAAAACTGACAGAAACTAAATTAACTATGTGAATAGCAAATGAACCAAACACTGCGAGCTCCCAATCAAAAAACTGACATAAATTGCATGCACGGCAGACGTTTCAATTAAAAACACGTAGGACTATCACCTGCTTCTCTCTCGCGAGAACAAATAGTTCCCATCGCAACAATCGCATTTGACAAATCTCTCGAACGGTATTAATTAGCGTGAGATGAGAAAGACTTGCAGTGGGTTCGTGTCCGAATGTTATTACGGGGGAAACGGTTAAGGCACGGAAAACGGCGCGGACACGAATGCCGAATGCCGGACTTATTTGCAAGCTCATAAAGCACGATGTGTCAGTGATAAAACCGCGGCGTGCGCGGCTGCGAAATATCGCCCGCTGCTGCCACGGGCCATACAGTGCTTCTCCAACTTTCGGAGGATTCAACAATACTTACTTAAACTATTCATAAAAAGCAACTCTCAGAAAACTGATAACCAGCGGCAGCATCCTATGGCTTAAAGTGAAACATACACAGATAAAAAGTACCGTAGAATCTATCGAACTATTCAGTAAGCTGACGATATAAGATGCATTTTCTAAAGATGTTATAACAACTAGTAAACTAATCATGATTATTTACTAAGCAATTAGAAATTATTTTGAAGAGAATTAAACTGCGAATGCTTCTTCAAAATTCGATAGGTTTTAGTACCGAGAAAAATATGTATATTTAAAGGGAAGGCGCATTTTAAAACAAGAAGGGGAAAGAAAAGTGTTAAGGAAAATTTGGTAGAAGAGTAAAGAAAGATGATTAATTAAGATAGAGTAAAAATATGATGCCTATATGGTGATTTGTTCATAATAAGAAATTTATAGTAAAATTTACGAAGTACAGAATAAAGTTTTTAGTGGAAGGACTGGTATCAAGTAGCAGTTTGACCAAAGAAGAAGTAGTGAGACTCATGTAAAGACTTTAATAAATTAAATATAAAGAATTGAAAAGCACAAACTATAAATATATTAGGATGGTAAAGCACATCAAAAATGGTGCTCTAAGTCTATATAAAATAATTCCTAATTATTCATTTATCTTGAGTCTTCAAATATAAAACGGCGAGATAGCACACAGAACAAAAAAAAACGTTGCAATTCAATGAAATTTAATAGATGTCCGTGTCTATCCATCCTAGGGATATGAAAGTTCCGAAATATATACATACAAATAAAAATATATACAAATAAAAGTTCCTTGCTATAAAAGGTTTACTGTACAATATGCTTCGTTAGTATTATGGGCTGCAAGTATAAGATTTTGAGAATCACTGTGTTATGGTAAAGCACCGGGCCAAGCTGAGCCATGCGAGGGCAAAATGAGCAAGACATACAGCGCCCAGCACGCCATTTTAACTGGGCACTAGGTTACTCACACCGGAAATCAAACGGCATGTGGGTGAAAGTTCGCATGATTATAATTGCGCAAAGGCAACATGTTATTTATTTATATTGGCATTTTTAATTACCAGCAGATGGTGTTGATAGAATATAAAGTTTAACTTTTCAATGGAACCAAACTTGCTTTGTTGCTATAACATTTTATTACTCATTAGTGATTTTAGATACTCAAATCGATATGACAAATTTAAGAAAATAATTCCGAAAATTGTAACCCCAGAAAATTTACCATGTATTACTCCTACACTAACCCCTTTAGAGCCGTAATTTTTCATATTCCCAGATCTATTTCAACAGATTCCGAAACTTTAAGGAGTGCCGAAGTTTTCGGACGTCTCGCGTGCGTCAAATTTTCGACCGTTGAGCGACCTTAAACATCTTACACCATCCATTCACTTGGATATTTGATAAGGTGGATTCCCCACACTGCTTGAAGTCTTTGGAAAATTACACTTGGTTTGGCACCTTCATTCCCAAGAAATCTAATTCTTATGCGTTGCGCAACAAAAACATGAATTGCCTGCTCTGACGTTTTGACAATTATTAAATAAAAACAACTGAAGTGACGATGACATTATGCACAACTTCTAGATACCCTATTGCAAGAATGCTAAGAAGGCATTGCCACTAAGGCCATTCGTTTGGTTCTAAGAATAAAATTCCGGGTCATATCTTAACTCCACACGTATATACAGGGTTGATAACAAAAGTTTTTACAAAAAATTTTTTAAGTTAAAAGCGAATTTAATGAATATGTAAGGAACGCGGCAACGACAAGCTTAAACTTGTCGTTTTACGCCGCCGAGTAAATGACGCAATGCCGGCTTGTTTGAACAAGTTTGCTCGCGTCACAATAGTGAATATTCCTGGAACTTCTTGAAACAAGGAACGTGATATATAAACGAGCGAGCCAGTCAGTCAGTTGATTCAGTTGACTTCGAAGTTACTATGAAGAACTTGTGAACATAAATATATCGCTCGGTCTGAACATAAATATATAGTCTTAAATAAATATCGGCCGGCTAGTTTATATAAATAATCGTGTTTGTTATAGTAGTGATAAGCATTAGTATATAAGTTTTCGTATTCGTTATTTGTCTTTAAATGTAGTGTTAATTAACTTTTACTCTTTATTATAATTATTTATTAGTAATAATATTTCTTTTCGTTTAAATAAAAACTTTTCAAACCCACGAACGTTACAAAAGTTCCATCTAATTTTTAAGTCATTTTGGTGTGAAGACCATCTTCGATAGTTTTATCGAACATAACATTTCATGATCCACAATCCAATCGAGTTGTAAAAAACCTCTTACTTGTACATCTATTAACCTATGCATTATTTTAAAAAAACAAAACATGAATGCTTTGATACATTCCATTTGTGAGTATCGAATGGAAACATCATGTCCAATTCACAATAATAATAATGAATAAATGCAGACATCTCCAGCGTCTCCTGTTCCCGCTGACATAGTTCCAGATTACGGAGCAATCATGTCGGAAGTCCGATCGTATTGAAGCAGCCACGCAGCTCGTCCTGAATGCCTGGCATTGGCGCTGGCGTCGGCACGACATGCCGAGCGCCGGCTGCTGCGGATACCTGACGGTCTAATCACCCCCGCTTGCCCTTGCACCCCCACAATGCGGCGCCGGCTAAGCCCGGAGCCTCTTTCAACTCCGGATCCGGACATTACCATTCATGACTATTTCCACTGACATATTATCGGGATTATTTATCGTGTTTTATTGGAATGAAATACGAGATTGAGATTATAAATTGGAGTGAATATATTTTATAGGTTTTTTTGACAGTGTAAATCTGGATATATCATCATGGCTTCCATTTATTATAATTTGGAAAAATCGTGACAAATTTAATCACATTGTACATATAAATTTGCATTGTTGAGAGTTAAGATATAATTTACTTAATGAAGTATTTATCTAAACATCCATATTTGAAATGTTTACATAGATTAAAAGCAAAACAATTTACTAATTTATTGTGTTAATATATTCTTAAATCTGATATGGAATGTTTGCGCGGACTTATTTACTTTTAAATGAATTTTAAATTACTTTTGCTTTATCAAGTGTTATTTATCTGTACATTAGCTCGTTAAATATGAAAAAATAACACAATAAAAATATATAAACATAATGTTTACTTTTACCGATAAAATTCATATCGATGACAACAACTTGACAACAACAAATTTCATTAATTACCTCGATGCTACCTAGTAAATGATTATCCAAACATAATTTATTAATCATTATGTCAAAATCAACTAAATTAAATAATTATGATTTTAATCAATATTGTTGACAAACAAATAATTAGTTTGTGATTTAGTTACAAAATATATTTGCGATGATATTAATATCAATCATACCTACTCACCTTTCGGCTACGTGTTGTGAGTATGAAAATGGAACTAACTATTAAACAAAAGAAGACGCACGTATAATTAATAACAAAGTAAAGAGTTCTTGTTTGATTTGACATATTTTACTATATTTTGTTGCCATCAGATTAAAAAACAGTGTTATTGATTTTGTTAATTTGTTATTTCAGTTGTTATTTTTCCATAAAAAAAAATCTTCAAAATAACAGAATTTAGGATACAAATAAATTGAGTACAACAATTTTCCCTTTGTTAGATTGAAACTTTTTTTTTTTTAGTTTATCTAAAACCTTATAGCTCGCATCACACGTTTAATTTTTTTGTACATTTTTATGTCAATTTTCTGTAGGTATTCAATTTTTCTGTACATTTTTGTGAAAGAAAATATTTCTGTAAGCAACGTACGACAATTTTTCGTTAGACGCACATGCGCATTTTGGCCCAGAAATTGAATCTACGGTTTGTTTTACTTGTACTTAACCTATAAAGTAACTTCAGTTGCTGTATAATGTTATTATACTTATATGTTATCATGGACAACGTAGATCTTTTGACTTTGGTTTTAATTACGAACCACAACCAACCTCAAATTGTACTTTTCAACTGCTCAACTAACGTTTTGCGTTTTGTGTCTATGCGCATTTTATGTACAAAAACATCGAAGCAAATAGAACCATTTCTAATTTTTCATTTACATCAAAAATTGACAAAAACTTTGAAGGTATTTACGTGAATGATACGTTTAATTTTTAACTTTTAAAAAAATTGAAATAAAAATGTACAAAAAAATTTAGCGTGTCATACGGACTTAAAAGTGCGTTTGAAAACCTAACTTGTGGTAACAACTACAGTACTTCAATGGCTTATTTTATCTCTTCCAGCAAAACCATGTAGTGCGCCAAAATGTACATTCGGAAAAAAAGAAACTTCATAATTTTTGGGCAAACCACACAATTTTCCGTAATAATTATTGCATATAATTTTAGATTATATTGTTCTGATTGTCGTAAGCAAAAATTTTATCTGTATATATTTAATACATTCGTCATAGAACTACTTACAAATTTCGCACTATTAATATTTTTGTTTATTTTGCAAAGTAGACAATGTTTTATAATTATTAGTTTCCAGCTAAGAGCAATCTAGAAACCCTAATGATTTCATTTTTGTATCATACATAGAATAACATTTTCCCAAATTGCTTAAAATTATGAAGTTATAGAGGCATAAAAATGGCAACGTGCCTTTATTGGGCCAAAATGATATAAATTTTTGGGCTTGTATTTTAGTTCAAATAATTTATCGGTATAGAATTCTACCGAATTCATTCTTTTTTGTGCGTCACTGAAATGCCTCTGACAGGCTGATTTATTAGTCTCTATCATTCTCAAATGGAATATAACTTGCAAGAAATAACTTGGTGTATATTAATTCCTTACATGTTTTTTAGATGCTCTTGCAACGCTAACGGCTAACCAACCATTTCGCCACAATATTGTGGAGGAGTAATTATTTTGCAATTATATTTGTATTTCCCAATCCGGTACATTACCATAGGTCTATTTGCCGCATTCAAGTAAATAAAAATGTAGTTAGCATACAATAGTATTAAAATAGATAATACAATCTTTAATCAAAAATTCATTTGGAGGGGAGGGTGAATTTTTCAGCAATAATTTCGTCCAAGTTAGCTTTGCAGGTCCCCTATAACCCAGAAAAAATGTTTGCCAGCTGTGAAAAACAACACAGCACGATTTCAAATTAAAATGTCCCTAGCAGCGTGTTGGGCGCGACCGCGTCCGTAATATCGTGGCCTGCGCCTCCGATGGACACCGCACGTTATTTATTTGCCGCTCCGCCGGGATATATCTACCTCGCCGCCGTGCTTTGTTTCTCTCTCCCTCGCACTCTCCTCAACCCCGCTCCACGCAACAGCCCAGCCAGCGTGTTTATAAAGATATTTCATCCCTTGTGCTGTCCGGCGCTAATTTGATTTTATTACTTGTCCGAAATTACCGCCGGTATTCCAGCGGCAAAAGTGTTATTGAATTACAAGTCTCGAGCGCGCACTTTTGCTGTTCACGGGGATTTTTCGCGGCGCCGCCAAATGGGCGTAATATTATTTCGAGCAATTTGATTACGCTCTTGTTAAAATGCTAACGTTATGTTTGCACTCTGGTTGAGGACATAACGAGAATTGTGCTCCCGTGGACTTTGTGACCTACGCTGATTTTGATTAATAAGTATGATTGGAAAGAACTAGAAATGTTTGTTTTTGGGAAAATTTGAAATACGCGGAGCATTGGCGTTTAATGTAATTTCAGTTATTACTCACTTCTATTGCAATGCTAACATTGACACAAGTTGCAATCAATAAGTACTCTGTGCTTTGCAGCGCTTTGTAGATTTCATTAGCTACATTTATTTGTATTACGTAAAACTAAATACCCTCGCAAATGATATTGTAAATTAATTATGTAATTTCTATACTCGTACATGTAAACAAAGTGGTTTTATTGTTATACATTTTGATATTTATTTCAGTATATTTTTTTATTTGTAGCTGAACTAATATATCAAATAATATATATTTATTTTTTTGTATATCTATTTTCTTTATCATGAGTTATTCAACATATGGACTCAACCAACAGTGGCGTCTCGTCAAAAGAGACAGAGCCTCCTCTCAAAAAAATTAAGAAAATATTCGGGATTAAAAAAATTTAAAATTTTTAATGATAATATGTGTGCTTCTTGAATGTGACTTGTATTAAAAACAATTTCTGTTTTCTATAATCTGAATAATTACTAATTTCTATCTTAATCATTTTTTATTGCATTTATTTCATAATTTATAAGTGTTTCTACGCCACTGATATATTAAACATTATTTCCAAATTTTAGTGGAGTAATCTAATATATTATGCTACTCAGTGAAGTTATTTGATGCGTTTTTGTCAATTACCTCCCTCGTTGACTCTACTCCATGGAATAGTATATTACAATACGAGTGAAGAAACTAAGAATTTCGCTCACGCATGTGTCAGTTTTGAACACGAGGCGCCATGTACATAAGTGTTTCTTCACGAGTGTTGTATAGCGTTTTGTTCAATCCTGCTATTGACGAATCAGTCAATTTGGTAATGATAAGTGAGTGGGCGAAAGTAGTGTGCGAAAGAACTTTCGCTCACTCACCTGTTAACACCCACTAGTTGCCATAGAAATGAGTTGAGTGGACAAAACAAAAGGTTTCGAGCTCTGTATCCAAGTAAGAAACAACAAGTTTTAATAGCAGTATTGAACAAAAACTATTTCCGGGCTGTCCTTGTTACAACTACTAGCCGGTTTCCAATAGCTTTGTAGTTACCAAGTTAATCGTATCTCAACTTGAAATGGTAATAGGAGTGAGTGCCAATCCAAATCATATTATGAAAATTTGTCTGTTTCCTGAAGAAAGTATTATTTTCTTATTTCTGTGCTATCCCACCAAGTTTATTTCAGTTTTCCTCTGCCAATATCATTGACCATTCCAAATGAATTTAAGTTAAAATAATAAAAAAAAAGCTCTAATTATAATGTAATAAATAAGAACATGTAAATTTGAACATCGTTACTGGTTACTGTAAATTATTAAATTTCTCTGGCGAGTTCAACGTCTTCATCGCTGGAGAACACGAAAATAAATAAGGAGATAACGTTGTATTCAGAAGATTTCAATGCATAAATGGATACTAAATCTGCTTGAAAATAAATAATGCAAAACATTCAGGATAAGTTGTCAAGAACGGGCGCCTAAAAAGTCGGAAGAAAGACGTGATTCATTAGAAAGTGCGAAATGAAGTTAGCTTGAAAAACTTAATGAAAATGATATTAATTTAACCCTTTTCAAGCGGGAAACAATGGCATCAACACGGACTGCAAAGCAGAACGCGCCGAGCCTAAAATTAGAATCCAAATCAAATTTAAATGTTTTTACATGAAACGTTACACCGGTACTTCTCCAGGACTTGTCATGCTAAGTAAGACCAATGCTTGCAAAGTTTTAACTTTTCAACTATATTTTAAAACGTTTATTTCTCTTCAATTTGAATATTTAGCTTCTTCACCGACACGAATTCTCCAACAAGATCTTATTTATCATGATGGCCTATTTATAATTCTTCCAAGTTCACTTATCCATTTAGGAACGCAGTGGCGGATTATGTCTTTACGGAATAAAGAGGCAAATTTTGTACTCAAAACTATAAACTCTACTTAGTAAAAATATCATAGGAAATACTTACTCAAATACTATCATTTTATAATTTATTGATCAGGAAGAACCATTGAGAAGGAATACAGTATTTCTTATGAATTAAGGGAAAAGGTAGTTTGGATTAAAATAAAAATTAAAAAATATACAGCAATATATAGCCTAAATCTATAAAAAATATTGAAATACAAAACTCCTCAAGAAAAACTTAAGTATTTTTCTGAAGATCGCAGACCACATCATTTCGCTTGGAAACTGCAGATAGCATGTTGCATTTATTATAAAATAATCCAACCGAAACGAGTTAGGTACCGAGAATTTCTATTGGTCAGATCCCGTGCCTCATATGCTGTTTTTTTTTCTGTTCAACTCGTATGTTACATCTTCCTTCTTGTTCGTGATTCAGGATCAAAATTAGCTTTTCGTGCCTCCGACCAAAAACACTAGTTTTATTCATCTTAAAATCGTCGGGAAACAGCTTGGTTTCAAGCCTAAGCCGGCAAAAACTAGGAACTTTTGTAAGGTTAGAGTTGGCATCAACTGGTTGCCAATTTTGTGCGACAGTTTTGTTCATTGTTTGAGGGCTTGGAAGTTAGAAATTTCCATAAATTTTAGAGATAAATTATTAATTGCAAGCTCAAATGAAAAGTAATTATAATTAAATTTTCAGATGCAATGCACAACCAATAAATAAATATCAACTAAATAAATGTCACGGATTATTTCATAGAAAACTAATGAATTATTTATATTTATAAATTCCTGGTATTCTTGTTTGCAATTGATCTGGTGTTACCAACACAAAAATTTCCTAGTATTTCATATTTCACAAATAAATCAGTAATTTCATTTAATAAAACAACAAAATCGAAACGAAAAATAATGTGTATCACTGGTTTAGAATTTGTTTTGCAAGTGCTCGTAATTTGCGACTCTGCCTGTTAAAATATAATCGCATTCGCAAAAGAGCAGTTTCTGGACTAGTGATACAAATAACTATTTTGTTCGCTTTCAAAGTGGATAACTGGACCTAATTTTCAGTTTTCTTCCGGTTCACTAAAGAATATTTATTTTTCTCTCTAAACAACGTACATAATAAAAAAAACATATCTACATATTAAATTCAAGCCAATCTCGGTGGCATAGTGGCCCTGAAGAGCATGGTTATTTGTGATCATATGACAATAGTAGTTAGTCCGTTTCCCATCTTCGTAAAATATCTTCTAAATATTCAATTTAATATTTGTGCAAAATATTAAAATATTTATTAAACGCGCATATTTTCTTTATTTTTTAAGAGAACGCTGTACCTATCTCCTAACTCCTCCGGGGAACCGCCAGTGTAGGAATGGGTGGTAACAAAATGTTCTTCGACAACAGTATTATATTTTTGATGTTTCCTCATTTGCAGTTGCGCAATAATTTTGAGATATTCATAATCTTGGCGAGTAAATATTCGTGTTTGAGTTTTGTCGCAGTAAAGGCAGCGAAAAGTGGATCGCAGAGGCCAAACAGACCATTTGAAATCGAATAATTTTGTTTGCCTAGTAGAATTCTGTTTGCTGTATTTAATATACAGTAAACAGCGCATCGCGTTCTGTGAAAAATACACGACTCCGACGTTAGTAATTTATATTTATGACTGCGAGTAAATACACGCGAACCGTCGTGTGAAATATGCGATTTACTAATATAATGGATAATAAATGAACGTTTTTTATTACCAACTAAATCGACAGAATATTACTTTCATATTTGTTACCCTATTTTGTTATCTGACTTGTAATATGCATTATTATTTGTTTATATTATATTTTTTTTTCATTATTTGTACGAGAAATATGTATACGAACATTTTACTGAATTTATGCGTCACCGGTATTATTTATTCCCTCAGAAAAATCTGGTGTTATTGTTATACTATTTTTTATATTACATATAAATCTAATGATATATGTATTGTATTATTAGGAGTAAATGTGATATTTTGTATGCTGAGCATATAAGTTTGAACGACGAGCGAAGCGAGTTGGACAATTACATGCGAAGCACCCAAAGTCACATTTACTCCGAATAAGACATGCTATTTTTTCTTCAAACGTAAAAAATAGAATATAAATAAAAAAATTAACTCAAAACTTAAAAAAAATATTTTGTTTTATCCAGCATTTCTAGTTGCTATAATATATGCTGTTTTGTTCATTTTTAACTGTCAAATTACAACCTAACTATTTTTCATAATATTTTACTTTGTCTGCCGCCGGAGTAGAAGTGTTGCCAAGGAGGTTCTTTTACGCCGGCGAAGCGGCGACAGTATTGAACTTCTGCTTGTTGAATACAAATACATTGCAACGTACTTTTATGATGTTTGAAAACAAAATCTGTTTTGAAAGGTACAGTATAGGACTTTTTTTTTACTATGTAAACATACATATTTGGAGAGTTTTCATATAAATTTTTAGCTTAAAATAAAATAAAATAAATAAATATATCATCACGCCTTTTACCCATTATGGGTGTGGCACTGTGCTTACGCAAATCTCGTGATATATTTTTTGCTATGAAGTGCGGTTACCAGCCGTCAAATCATAGCCCCTAAGGATATTTAAATTTGTAACTGTCGACAGTGGGATTCGAACTGCGGGTTTCACGATCCACAGTCCGATACGTTACCACGGAGCTATTTACCCCATAATAATAAGTAAAACTTGAAACCCAAAAAAGAATTAAAATAACAATTTTTACGCAATTTGTACCAATAATTATTTCAGGTATTACTTTTCTTGTACTCGTATTTGAAACACTGGAAGAAAATAAAAATCAAAATTGTTCGAGGTATCTTTTCGAAAATTCGGCAGGATTAGTTAAAGAACATGTATGATAGAAAAGTCAAGGTAAAAATATAACAACATTAATGATGTGAAACTAGAAAAATAAGTATAAAAATATAATATAACCAAATAAAAAGCATAAAAATCACAATGCAGGTCGGAAGAAGGGAACCTCGGTCTTTCTTACACTTTTGTCCTGTTTAGCACTGAAGAAAGCGGAAAGAAAACAGGAAAAAATAGAATAATAAGCAGCGTAATGACGTCAGCGGTCGAGAAGTGCTGCGAAATTGAGCCCTGCGAGGATCGGGGACGCCGCGAGCAGACCCATGGGTGGGTGGGCGCCTGTCACGGCTAAAAATGAATACGGTTCATCAACTATTGTGCGTTCGCTGAAGGAACCGCGATCCATCATGCAGGGTTATCTTGGCCGCCCCGGCCGCCGCCGCGGCCACTGAGACAGGCCCGGATTAGCCCGACGGATGCGAAGGCACCCTTCATGGGAAGTCTCAATATTTCACTCAAATTACTCACTAATTTTGACCACAATGTGATTAATTATCTTTGTGTTGTATTAAACTTTAATACTATCAAAAGTAAAATACTAATTAATACCAATAGAATAATCAAAGAGAGCAGATTCTAATAAAAATTACCTTCTAAAAAAAGTAAATAATCCTCTTTATTAATAAAACCGTCTCAAAATTCTTGATCAAGTAAAAAAGATCTTTTCATTTAGATGTAACAAAGTGGACTCGCGACACGAATCATAAACTGGTATTTGAGACGTTAATTAAAAAATTTAAAAGTGATTAAAGTTTAAAATTCAATTTTGCTTGCTTTAATGTAGGAGAGACATTCTATAAGAGGGAGCTTCGAAATTCATTCTTTTTGTATGTCTGGAAGGGTCTGAAAGAAATACTTAGTTTTTCACGATAAAGACAAAGCAATCGCTGAATTATGTTATTGTTCTGGATATTTTGTAACTAAAATAATACAAGTAGTTAACTGAAACTACATTGTACTGAAAGTACATTGTTATGTATTTGTATTCAACAAGCAAAAGTTCAATATAGTCGCCGCCGGCGTAAAAGTGTCTCCTTGGCAACACTACTACTGCGGTGGCGGACAAAGTAAAATATTATGAAAAATAGTTAGGTTGTAATTCAATCATTTGACAGTTAAAAATAAAACAAATAAACAAAAAGAGCATAATCTATGGCAACTGTAAATGCAGAATAAGAATATTTTTTGAATTTTTGGGCATTTTTTAACGATTTATAATTCTATTTTCCATGTTTGAAGAAAAAATAGCATGTGTTATTCGGAGTAAATATGACTTTGGGTGCTTCGTATGGAATTGCTCGGCTCGCTTCGCTAGTCGTTCAAACTTACATGCTCAACATACAAAGTATCATATATGCTCCTAATAACACAATATGCTATTGTGTATTTTTGCTTTTTACATTTAAATGAAGAGCTGATTAGATTTTGGATAAAAATGATCAAAGATAACAAGAAGTAGCAGTTCTCTAGAAGCCCTTAACAGTTTTCCGTGAAAAACACGGTTAAATTTAACTTTTCAACAATTTATGTTATTTTGAAAATTTAATTTTAAAAAAAATTTCATTAATTTTCATTAGATTTAGAGATAATAAAATATAAAGAAATTTTCATTGCGAAGCTGTTTTCTTAGTGAAATAAATATACGAAATAAAATTAAATTTCGTAAATATGAATAGAAAATGAACAAATAAGAAAATATTTTTTGTATCATCAAATATTATTTTGTACCGTTTAACAGTAGAATTGCCCCCCCCCCCCCTTTCATATTAAATCTTTACGTTATGATTTATGTACTAAAATATCGGGTAAAGTTTAGATGGGTGACCGCTGCACAGAATGGTAAAAAGGGTTAATCGATTACGATACGATACTAAAGTAGAACTATGAAGATATTAGCGTACATTGTCGCCGCCTGGTCGGCGAGCGTGTACTCATATGCCTAAGCCACGTCATAGTTTGTCTTCGATTTTGAAGCGCTACAATTCAGTTAAATCCCGTAATCCGATTAATAGAGTGTAATTTATGTCACCTTGTAATCCGCCCGTTGCTCTGTAGCAGTAGCTTGCGCCATGCCGCCTGCCGGCTTCTACCAACTCTCCGGCGCTAAACGCCCTATGTGCCTTGTGCTAGTTCCGTGACTCATGCGTGTCGTATTTCATAACGAACCTTTAGTTTCTAACTGTCACGTCACTAATAAATTTCGGCTTAATATATATGTATGTACAAGGTATTCTTGGGCTCTTTATTATAAATGGTTCGCGCATATTTTACTATTACATTGTTTGACGAACATATTCTTATTATATTATGTCGATGAATCATGCAAAAATGTGACAAGGGAAGCGGACAAGTTTTAATGTTTTGTAAAATACCGACACTAATTTTATTTAATTCATTTTATTTGTCGACGCTTACGAGCTTAAATTTTCATGTTAGAATGGAATGTAAAATTAGTTTATCAATTGCCGACGCTTTCAGATTTATTTTAAAACCTAACAATTCACAATTTTTTTAGCTCAACTGTAAAATACTTTGGAAAACAATAAAGCATAGCTGTATTAACAATTTGTTATTGTTATTATAACAAATATTAAACAAAACAACATCGATTTTATCCTATCTCCAGTAATTAGTTCTATTTAGTATAATGACTTTTGTTCTAATTTGATGTATATAAGGTTGATGACTGATTCAGCCGATCAAATGCGCTTTACATGGTTAATAACTACTTATGCAATTCCAGCTTCCTTTATCATTTTAGAGAAAAATGTTTCAAACAAAAGTTGAAGAGGTTTAGTATATGCATATGAATCAGTAAATAAATTTCATTTTACTTATTTAATAAAGCCTAAACAGACGTTCAAAAATATAAAAATTCAGTTTTTATAATCAAAATTAGGATACATTTACATGTATATATTTGTTGTAAATAATAGATTTTAAATCAATTCAATATATAAATTAAAGTTATTGAAATAAATGAATATATTAAAATATAAAAAAATTCAAATTATTTCTCTATTTAAAAAGCATTCATCCTAAATGATTCATATAAGAATAAGCTGTAATTTTATGTACTCTTGTTTGGTTTAAACCTCCTTATATATACCTTATACTGCTTTTGTTTTTCTACTATATAAAATCATTTAAAATTTCTTTCCCTTTTTGGTGCCTTTCTGTATTTTGTCTAATATAAAAATAAGGGTGTCAGGTTTTTTTTGGTACCTCATGGAACGATCTTAAATTTTATAAAAGTAAGGGAGTTAAATGAGATTTTATAAACTATCCAATAGTTATTCGTATATAATTGCCCAACTCACTTCGCTCGTTTTTACAACTTATATGCTCATCATACAAAGTATCACATTTGCTTCTAATAACACAATTTACTATTGGTTTGTAAATACCTATTTGAAAATCGTATTTTTGCGACATTTATTGCTCTTGCGATACCAATTACCCCCTTTTTAATTTCAAATTCAGTTGGGTTCTCTTGTTTTTATAAAAATTAAGATCTTTAAGAATTATTTTAACGTACCTCATAAAACGATTTTATATTGTGCAAGAGCAACAAAGTTCGCAAAAACACCATTTTCAAATGGGTTTTTACGAACTATACAATAGTATATTTTGTTATTAGGAAAAAATATGAGCATGTAAGTTTGAACGACGAGCAAAACGAGTCGGGCCATTACATGGGAAGCACACAAAGTATCACATTTACTTCTAATAACACGGTATACTATTGGATTGTTTATAAAAACCCATTTGAAAATCGCTTTTTTGCGACCTTTTCGGAACCATTTACCCCCTTTTAAATGACAAATTAAGTTGGTATCCCTTACTTTTATAAAACTTAAAATCGTTTTATGAGCTACATATCTATTCGGAAATAGCAAGATTGTCTACATTTTTTATCAATTCTGTTAGTCTTTCAAGTGTTCAAACTCGAAGATGAACTAAACTTAAGTGAAGGTATGTGTGTATATTGATGGGAGATATTTCGGTGAGTAGACATGGCATTTGGGTGGATAGATGCGATAAGACAATACATGTAGCTTTGTTCGTGACGAATTCAGTACAGGACAGATGCTGTTCAAGCCGCCCCAGGTGATGCTGATTAAACTCCACCGGATATAGCATATGTTTGAATAGTTTGACAAATCAGTCATTATAAACAAACAAAACTACTCGTAAACAACTTAACTTCAATAAAAATCGTAATACTGTACATTTGACACATGAGTACACCCATATATTCTTCATAATAGTTATTTGTATACCAAGGCCGCAAAATCACCTGTTACGTACCGAGAGAAAAATTGTCCCCGAGGCAGCTTGCTGGTCAATCTTGAGGGCGATAAAGGATTTCGCAAACAAGGTGTACACACTATTTTTTGTGCAACTGCAAAAAATTTGTAATTACAAATTTTATTAATTTTAAACAGTTTTATTGTAAATAGAAAGTTGGATTTTAAGGTGGCTATAGGATTGATACTTGATGAACAAACAATTAGTTTTGAAAAAAAAAATTGTCTTAAATTATGGATATTCTTATCAGAACAGATTTTAAAGGAAGATTATTCCTTCGTCACTTTTATTGTCTTATTATCCATCATTTCAATTCTTAAGTGTCAAAATGATACCCAAACTTGCGGCCATTACCATAACAACTGTCGCGAAATTTCACAGTCTTTATCGCGGCTGCGAAATACTCGCTTCCGGTTTGCACAAAATAATAATAATCAGTACACTTTGAAAACAGTACATTTATTAAACGAATATAACGACAACAGTAGTGTGAAATTAATTATTAATAATTAATTACGGCAATTTTTTCAGGTAGTACGAATACATTTGGAGTTGGGCTTGTATATGTAGCGCGCCTGGTTAATGGTCGCCGTTTAAAAGTCTTTTTTTATCAGGGGATCTCCTGCAAAAGAAGGCGGTATTGAAGTTTTCCATACATATTTCTATGAAAGCAAATAGCTACTGTAAATAACACTACCAAAACAAATAGCATAAATGAAGTTTACATTACAGTAAAGGAAAACAACTCGAGGAAAATATTTACCGACCTAATTTGAATGAATGTACAACTTCACAACAAATGATGAATAGAATTACAGCGTAAAAAAAACAAAGACGTACTGCAAAATAAAATATTCCCATTTTCTCGGGGCAATAAAAAGAGCCAC
Organism: Poecilus cupreus; assembly: GCA_963942605.1. Lineage (NCBI taxonomy): Eukaryota > Metazoa > Arthropoda > Insecta > Coleoptera > Carabidae > Poecilus > Poecilus cupreus. The sequence goes on along the minus strand of OZ012714.1, from coordinate 5,679,696 downwards.
CATTTTATGTAGTCGAAGAATTCTGACGCAAATGTCAAGAACAGAAACAGACAAGTAAATGCCGAATGCGTCGTTGCGGCGGTGACGTGTGCAATTGTTTGTTTTCATTCCTCCAGGGCGCGAAGCGTGACAATGCTGCACGCACGGCGCCAGGTGGGCTTGGCACGAAGCTGAGAGTCTGTTGTCTGTTGCGGGGATGTTTGTATACAGGCACCTGGTGGCCCGTGTCTGCTAGTCACAAGGGCGGGGCCATTTGTGGAATTAAATGAATGATAATATCTAGAGAATTGTAAATTGGTGAAATTTAAATTATAGTTTGGGTGATTACAGATCCCCTAAGTATTAGCAGAATTACTGAATTAGTCACACTTCGCAGAATGTGTCAGCGTGATTCATATGCTTTTTAAAATATATTAATATGTATGTTTTTATCACCCACTCCAAAGTAGAGAACGTGAAATAGGTAACAAACTTGTCGCATATTTAAAAAAATAAATTGCCAAACCTGGTGGCGTAGTGGCAGTCACTAGCCTGGCACGCCAGAGGTTGTAGGTTCGAATCCCACTGAAGAGCATGGTCGTTTGTGTTCACGTCAATTTATAATCATACATTCATTTTCGTAAAAAAAATATACTCAATAATTCTTCTTGACTACTGTTTTGACATATTAACAGTCTAAATATTTTTATATTTGTTACAATTTTTATATTTGTACTCCTTATTCTACAATTTATAATTTGATTACTTATTTACACTTTATAATTTGATTTTCTACTTATTTCTTGGTAAGATATTTTGTTAATTAATTTTGAATTCTTGAAATTTTTTATGATTTGTTATTAAATCTTGTTAATTATTGTCTATTTGTAAATTATTTCACTTTGCATTTCTGTATATATTTTTGTTTTAATGAAATGGTTAAGTGGAAGATCAGCAATAGCTGAACTTTGCCATAATACATTTAATATTTATTTTTTTATATTGTTCGACATATATTGATTTATGTATTTTTTATCTTATGGTGACATGTATTAAATCGAAACGTCCAAAATAAAGATATTTCTATTTATTGATCAATGCAATCAGCAATTTAAAAGGATCTAAAAATATATATTTAATTTATAAATACTTCATTTTTTCCATCAATTCAATTCTTCTTTTATCGTTTTAAAGGATATTCAAACATCTTTTATAAATTTATTGTTCTTAATTTCACGGCATACTTTCTGTGTGGGATTCTGTATTAATAAAACCGTTTCTGTACTGATCTTTTTAGGACCTTTTGAATCGGAACTGTTTTAAAGAGAAACAAAAGACCTTAAATATTTTCCAAAAATATATAGGATGTTCTCCTAAAAAATCTAAAGTTGCGTATCATTGCGTAAATGTGAAAATTTGTAAACAATTTAATTTTAAATAACCTTTGTAAAATAATTGGGTAAAACAAAACAATAAAAATACAATCTGATATACCACGCGGTAATCCGGACAATTTCTATAGGTAACTATTTTACCAAGACGCATACAAAATAGATGTTAAAATTAAATATAAGCATTGTATTTTGTGGTAATTGGTCAAGATGCTCCAGATACTTAAAAAAATTCAATAATTTACAAAATATTTCATCTCAAACCGTTCAACAATTCATAAATATATAAGTGAGACTTGGATCTTTTGTTCCATTTAAAATTTGCTAAAATAAATGAAATAATTATAAAGGAAATCCTATATTGTTGTTTAATATAAGTTCATAATATGCGAGGGTCGTTCATGAAAATATTATTAAACTCTAAAAATACATGGGCACAGAAAGATAATTAACTTTTCTTTTATTCAAAATACATACGGAAAAATATAAATGCGGAATATGAGGATATCATAACCAATTAAAATCAATTGAAATTATTTTTTGATTATATAGAATTTGTGTGCATTTTAATATTTCAACGCTTTCATTTATAATAAATTCAAAAAAGAATCATTTTGAAACACGAGCTTTTTATAAACCATAAAAAAGTTAATCACATGAAGCAAACATTCAGGTAAGTTTATTCAACAATTTAAATTCATGTAAAGCTGTTATCGGAGCAGGTGTAACAGCGTACCTTTATCGTATGTAACCCTAATTAAAATGGACGTGTTCGTTGATTTTGTTTCTTTTTCGTGAGTATAACTGTCACAAGCTCAGAATTAAGACATTGCGATATCAACTTTTGCTTTATTTTTCTTCTGATGTACAGTATAATTTTATTATTTACATTTCCTTCATTTACATCCAGATAACACCAACTCTTAAATACGAATAAGTCGGATGCACATTTTTTAGACAAACAATATTAGATTTTTTTAACAACGATTGTATATGTATACCAGGTGTAGAATTGAAAAGTATAATACACGGATTTCAATGTTCTAAATTGTTACCTATTCACTTTAAAGCAAACGAGTAAATACAAAAGTTGTACAGATTTAAAAAATACATGCAAGAAGATTTTCTTATCTAAATGTTATTTCTTTTTTCGAAGATGGGACGCGGACTACCTACTATGGTCATATGCCGCCTCATGTATGGATGATAATGAATTTGTGAGAACAATAAAAACGACCATGTTCTTCAGTGGGATTCGAACCCACGACCTCTGGCGGTAAATGTTATTATTTCACGATATATTAAAATTATTATTTACTAGAAAATTTGTATTATGGTCATGTAAAATCAAACAAAACTTAAAAATTTGACATATCAGAAAACAGATTTAAATATAATTTTCTGGAAATTTCGTAGAAGATTGTAATAATATAATGGCGAATTTTAGAGTATATTTCTTCCATTTCTTTCTGATAAATAAGGAAATAAATCTTTAAAGTTAAAATGCTTTTGAAATGCCAAACATTTATTTGTTTTTGTCTAATATTCCATGGTCATGTTAGAATTATTTTCCTAATAAATATTGATTTTAATATGATTGATATATCATGAAATACTAATATTTAAGTAACCAAATGGGCCTCATTGCAAGTCTTTTAAAATTCTGAACAACTCTGCAGCTCTTGTATTTAAAACTTTTACTGTAAAGTAAATAGGTAAAAATTTACTGCAATATGAAAAAAAAATAGCATTGAAATCCCTATACTCCATTTCAATTCTGCACCAAGTACAAATATTTTGTTCTTTATTTATTACTATATATTTAATGGTAAATAGCTCCGTGGTAACTCATCGGACTGTGGATCATAAAATCCTCTGTTCGAGCCTCAGAACCGACAAATTTTCGAAAATTTTCACCACATAAAATTACCCCTTTGGCTTCTCCACCACTACCATCTTTGGAGGCCGTGATTTGATGGCTGGTAACCGCTCTTCACATACAAAAAAAATGTCATAATACCAAGATCTGTTTTAAGCAGAGTGCCATCCCCAGAAATGGGTAAATGGTATGATGATATATTTATTTATTTATATCAGTTCGAGCCCCCAATTTTGATTATGGTTGCAGTGCATTTTTTAAATAGGATACCACAAATATCAATATTAACTTGTTTAAATTTGTTTATATAAATACAAAATATGTTTATATATCGGAGTTTAAAATTATTTATCCAGTAATTTCATACAAAATATATGCATAAATTAGATAAATATAATAGTCGTATTCATAAATATGTAATCCAATTTGGGTACTTTTCTACCATTATATTTGCGCACAAATTTGCAACAATCTACAATAGTTTTCATATTGTAACAAGCGGATTATTATGTTTTCCATAATTAGCAACTGCAGTAACGAGTTATATATTTTAACTATTATTACTCCAGTGTATATACCTGTAGTTCCCAGTCTAATTTTCCAGTGTTGTGTAACATTTTACTCTTATTTCATTTAATTTATTTCATGTAAATATATCACAGGTAATTATAAACACTGTGATGTACACATAAATTGCAATTTGATACTTATTGTGGTTTCCAATAAATTCAATTCAATTCAAATAAAAAATCTTCCAAACAACTATTAAACAGTGCAAAATAGACTTAAAATTTCAAATAAAAATTAATTATTTACTCAGTTCTCGTTAAGGAATTAAACAAATTATTAATCAAGCAAAGTTAAAATTCATTCAATTCTAGTTTTTACCTTATCTTATTAAATTTACTATAGTTCAATACATTTCCCGAATAGCTTCAAAAAGAGTATTTCTATGAAGTTATTGAATTTACAGTCATTTAATTATTAAATATCGATTACCATATCTATTGGAGAACATATAATTTGCGTCGGAGATAATAAAGAAAAATATATAGTCCATCTATACTATTACAATATTATATACCCTAATCATAAACGATAACTTTATTTCTTATTATAATGCACCACTAATAACAATGCTAAACTAATTTCCTTATGTACTCTAGTATTTTACTGCCGATAAAGTTTCAAATAAAGTTTTTAATGAAATGCTATATATTTCATTAGATGTCTTAGTTTTACACTGCTACTAACAAAAAGCTTTGTTCCGCCATTTTAATTTGAAGCATTAATTTAGATGAGGAAGGTTAATTTACAGTAAAAATTTTAAGTATTTAAAGGAATAAAACGAATAGGCTGGAAAACTCTATTTCATCCAGTAAATATTTACTATTAAAACATTGTGCAAATTAGGAATTTCTTGTTATGTAAAATAAAAGCCATAACAACACAAAAATTGGTGAAACACAGCGAGGATCCTGATCATAGTTTAAGATTTCATACAGATATCGACACTTATATTTCATGAACCAAATATTTCAGTGGTGTGCTAACTGCTACCGACAAAATATGCGCTCAATGTCCGCTGATATATCTTAGCAACCATAGAAAAGTGTGTATAGTATCAGTATCAGTTATCAAATATCAAGCCACAGTATTTATTTCATGTTAAGTTCATAAAATGAGTGCAAAACAGAGAGGTAAACTTATTTGTACCATGAAAAATTATAGGAACTTTTATAGTGCAAGTGAAATAATACTTTTAGATTCTATCGAACTTGCAACTGACAGATATACTAATTCACAGCCGGATACTGCTACTGCCAATATGGCCGTTCGGCTTAAAGTCATCGGTCGATGCGACATAAAGATTAAAAGTGCCGACAGTTGGTGTTGCTACTGTGTGAATTCTTATACTGTGGTAGTAAAAACAAATTGTCAAGAATAAAAATATTGTCATTAGTTTTACACACATCAATTTTTCAGTCAATTTCAGTAGTATCAGCTGTCATTTATGCTATTAATATTTTTGGTTATTGATATTATTCATATAAAGACATAAAAATCTGTATGGTTCTTCTAGTAAAATTGTACACTATTTTCGATTAATAAACAACACCATTAATGAAAAACATACGTACAGAAATGATATAAACACAAAACATAAATTAAAGATTAAAATCCCCTAGAATTTCCTAAAAATTGTCATGAACATGTTTTAATTCGTCAATAAAATGACCAAATGGGGTAAATAGCTCCGTGGTAACGTGTCGGACTGTGGATCGTGAGATCCTCAGTTCGAATCCCACTGCCGACAGTTACAAATTTAAATTTACCCCTGTGGTTCCCTCTCCACTAACATCCTTGAGGGCTATGACTTGACGGCTGGTAACCGCACTTCATACGATAAAATATATCACCTACCGAGATCTGCGTAAGCAGAGTGCCACACCCGTAATGGGTAAAAAGCGTGATGATATATTTATTTATTTATTTATTATAAAATGACCAATTTATTGATGAAGAAAGAATGTCGTACTACACACTACATTAAATTGACAAGAAAACTTAGCCAATTTATTGACCAATAAATTGCGTCAAGTAATACATACATTAGATGTCTAATTAGTCTTAAATTGTTTTCTAATACTCAAAATATTTTAAAATTGGTTTAAACAAAATCTGATTGGAGCACTCCATGTGACAATTCCATGTTTCTTTGAACGTTGGTTTCTAGAAATACATTGAAATGGAAATAGCAGAAACAATCTGAATATCCCTTGTCTTTTCTGTCCGATAGCACACGTACCTGGACATCTCTATATACAGACCAATGTATAAATTTAACTAATATCCATTTACACTCCAGAAATTTAAATTTTAGATTTGATTTACATCATAGTAACTTGTCAGACGGAGATTCCATTACATTTACAAAAAAATTTGGCATATTGTATCAAACTTATAATGTAAATGTGGTTAATGGCATTACGTAAATATAAAGTTAATTTTAAGGATATTTGATAATAGAAGTTAGCGCTGCAAGAGTTAGCGGTTAACCTATTATTGATTCATGTTTTCGTCTCGTCAGCATTCGAGTGCGGACATTACAGCGACCCACTTCCGTACCGCCGGAATTAAATATCATTACATCACAAACAATCCAACTGCAGCCGTAAAGGTAGAACAGGCGCCTCTCGTCCGATAAATTCTAGCAATGAGATGGGAAGGTCGAGCCACGAACGAGCGGCGGCCATATTGCGCAGCCATTACCATGTGCGCCAGTCCTTAACGCCTGACGGGTCAAAATTAGTCCATCAGCACTGAAACGTGGTCATATAATAGTATTAAATGTAGCGGCTACTAGCATGACTCCCAAGCCTGGACGCTTGCTTCTACGAGAGGCCCTCAAAAGTTTCAAAGCCCCTGCACTTATTCATATATTGTATATTGTCATTTCGGGATTCTGAAACCTTACGGTTCATGTCTCTCTACTTTAAATTGCCACTTATTTTACACTGATGCCCACCTGGCGTGGTGCAAGCTTTTGTTACGACTGCTAGCCGGTGCTCGATAGCTTTGTAGTTGCCAACTTAATTTTATAGTAAAGGGAACGGAAATGTGTACAAATTTAAACCAGATCATGAGAATTATCAGACCTGATACGGATTCGAACCTACGACCTCTATTTCCAGAGGCAAGCTAACTAATTCAGAAATTAATTTTCCATTTATATTATATAACTGGTGCTGTCTGAAGGTATGGACACCGTAGCCAATCGTCCGTGGACTCAGGACTAGGGGTTTAAGTATAATGGTGACCAATGGAGGCTTATGATTTTGACGTCACAGGCAAGAAAGAGAAAGATGAGGTAAAAGTTGAGATTGCAGTTCAAAATAGAAACATCCATGTTTTGACGTTTGAGATGATGTTTTAACAAGGTTATGTTTTTATTTTTGAAGTTGATTATTTAGGAAACTTAATAAATTTACTATTGCACAAACCATACACACACTTTATTTTTCATATTTAGAATCATTTTAAGAACTGTCATTTTGACAGCGTTTTGTTTGTATTTCGCCTACGTGAATTTCATCGTAGTTCAATGAAAACATCAATAGATGGCAGCACGAAAATTTGCTTCTGTGCAACCCTCCATTCTACAAACAAATGATCATTTTCAGGATATCGGGATTTTTATTGACTTGCGCTTATGTTATATCAATAAATAAATAATCAGTATATAGGACGAGTTATTTAAAGCAACCAATCAGTTTTGTTAGCCAACTAATAACTTAAGGAAAATACACAGACTTATATAGCAAGGGGGGGGGGGGGACAAAATTGTATGATTGGTAAAATAAAATTATTAGGCTATTATGCCGAGGGGGAATGAAACTTATATTTTTTAAAATGGGAACGGGTATTTTTTTATTGAAATAGATAGCCCGAAGCATTCTCTTTTCAACGATATAACATGCTCCTATATACGTAAAATTAAAATTAAGGTCATAAAGTTCAAAGAAATATTAACATTTTTAATATGGAAAATATAATTTCAGGTAGGCCGTTGAACAAAACAAGTTATTGTTTTTATTATTGATACTCCTATCATCAAGATGTCAACAATTGTTGTCGATGTAAATCTATTGTTGACAGGATACAAAAATGCATGACAAATATAAGTTTGAAATATTTTGTAACGGGCTACAAATACTCCACAGATAATACCTATACTTTGAGAACCGCTGCCTAGCGTGCTAGTGCTAGGACATAGACGTTGCCGATATGGATGCTGATCGTGCGTAAAATGGCCAAAGACTGACTGACCAGATAGGCATAATGATGTGTTAGGGCTTTCAACGAGCGTCCGATGGATTCTTGAAAGCCTTAGATGGGTTTAAAGATTTTATATTCGAGGAAGAATATCATCGTACAAAGAGAAAATTGGTTTGTTTCTATCGTTAGTTTTAGCTAAGTCGCAGTTTTTTTCTGCTGTCATTAATGTATTACAATAGTAGTACTGTTCCCGATAAAATACAATTAAAATAGCATAATTTGATATAATTCTGGTTATAGTTTGCAAATGTTTGTGATATGAATGTTTGCTGATATATTTCCTGAAAGTTCTCATGCATTTTATATGGAATAGTACAGTGATGAATTAGTACATATTGCATCTTAGTTGAAACTCAGTGTATATTCAAATATGAAGGAATTTCTCTCTGTTTTCTTTAATTATTATAATAGTATAAATAAATCTACAGGAATGGGTAGCAAATATTGAAACATTAATAAGTTCTCAAGCAATATCAAAATAATAGTGAAAATTTCAGGGACCGAATTTTCATATCATGTTTCTCAATCGCTTCATTCACACATACACACATAACGTCATGATATATCTCACTCAGTGGAGAAGAACGAACCCAGAAACATATTCAACCAACAATCAATCTCCTCCAAATATTCCTATCCTGACACATCACTTCCGCTTTGTCCACATTCATACATGCTCGTCTATTTTTCACACTCGGAATTATTCGTTCACGTAGTAAACTATCAATCATACCCAACCACTTATTCCTCGAATGCCTACGCAATCGTTCACATTCAATCTCACTCGCATATATTAGCTTCACCAACCCTTCATTTCACATTTGCTCAAGATGGCCAAACCACCTCAACTGACTCACTCCCACTTTCTTAATAACATTCTTCTCAATCTCATACTCATAATACACAAAGGTATTCCAGACACAATCACGTCTCGAATACTCACACACTCCTCTCGCATATCTATTTCTACAGCATTTATACGTCGTTCATTCTTTTTCATCCACAGATCCACACCCAATATTTAAAACCATAGATCAATAAATTTGACAATTTAATAATTACAAAAAAAAAATCAGCGACAATATAGCAACTTAGTATTGAATAAATTTAAATAAAGAATTACAAAATTATATTTACACATTATTAAAATCATAATATTACAAAGCGTATATATGTTTTACACATTCGCATTATTTATGTTGTACGAAAAAAACAAATACGTAAATTTCGATGACAACGAAACAGAAACAACATAATTACTGTATTTAAATAAAAATATGAACTGTGTATTCCTATGTAGAAAATAGGCAGAATAACGAAATATTTCAAACAAAAACATATTGACTACCTACACAAATATCGTATATTAATAATTTATTATTTACACGTATATAGAAATAAACTCCCAGCATTATTTTGTATATATTTACATAAATACTATTTCAAATCCCGGTAAATATTATTTGAATCGATTTGTATATAAATAATCTTACCTTATATCTATGTAGTATTTGGATACCTATAGTTGCAGCTACAAATTTCCTTCACACTGTCACACTGTTATTTATTACTATGTTCCGTTTAATCTACATTTATTGTTAGAAAAGAAACCAACTAATAAGCTAAGTACACTTGTTTTACTACACTTAAACTACCAATTTTAATTTTAAAATAACACCATAAAAATTATGCGTGCATTTAAGTCAAACATCGAAATATAAATAAGCTGCTGTATACCACTGAGTACCAGCACAGCGCAAAACTTGATTGTCTAAACAAGTCAAAATAGAACCTGTTAAGACCGATGTATAAAATATTTTATAAACATATTTAAAGAGTGTTTCTAAACATTTTTTCTGCGCGGTCCAATTTATTGTACAGCGACGCAAAGGGTTCCAAAATAATTTAAATCTGATATATAGACTAGAAAATGAAAGTTGACGTTTAAAATATTTTTATGCTCGTCTTTCCACATATTTGCGCTATGAAAGAAGTTTGAAAGTAATATGATATTTATGTATTTTGCTATGAAGAACTAAAATTGTAAAAAATTCTATATAATGGCTTTATTTCCTAGGCATTGAATTGAAATATATAACACGGGGAATAGAATGATATTTCTTAATATTGTGATTAGTGCTTCTCTAATTAAATTAGACCAAAAGTGTGAGTACAAAAAATGCTTGGAATTTAAGACTACATCCAACAAATATCTATTTGTTGCTTAATTGTTTAATATACTAATTAATTATTTTGTTTCATTGTGTTCAACAGAACTCTCAATTCGTATTATTTTTATATAATAGTTATTTATGATATAAATGTTAAAAATGACATTTTATGAGTAAGTCAGGAAGTTTGTGAAACGAGGCGAAACCTAATGAAATAACCCCACTAACGAGATAATTCACTTTATTACGTATATCATATAAAATTTTTCCTATGGTCTTTCTAGTGTTTTAATATAGACTATTTTGACAGGTAGGGTTATATTTGTTCATTTACTGATACAAATCGTTAGCAACGTATTAAAAGTAACAATTAAATCACTTTTAACACGTTGCTATGTTACTATTAACACTAGTGTAAGAAAGTGACACTTTTAACTTGCAACCGTTAAAAGGGTCACTTTTAACAACGGTCGCAGATAACAGTAATTTATGTATCTAGAACGAAAAGTGAAACTAGCAAATTGTTTATGGCTGAAGCATTAGCCGAGGTCGAAATTACTTGCGAGGACCTTAAAGTTACTTTTCGTTCGAGGTAGGTACATACAAAATTTTATTTCATACTGGTTACTAAAGCTGTTAAATGATAGTATTTATTAAAAGAAATTATCAAAAATTCGTAGAAATATGAGTTGATATAAGTAGGCTAAATACCAATTTCTATAGGAACAAATATTTGTTTATAAATAAAGAACCAATTAAAAGTCAAATTTTACTTTAAAGTCCTAGGACTTTAAAGTTTATTTTTCGTACGATAAATAGTCCTAAAAATGTAACATAAGTAACCAGTATGAAATAAAATCATTTTTTAATTTGCTCCTCACACTTATATAATATCGTTTATGACAGGACTGTTAGATATGAATTTTATACCTCACGTTGTACAATGTACTGCGTAACCGCAGAAATAACAAACTACTACAAGCAAATATCTTAATGGTCGTAGAAAAAATTATTCAAATGTTAACTTTTATACTCTAGTTATACATTATGATTTATTATTATTATTATTAAGGAAATATACACTAAGTTGGTAAGACAAATTAATTTATAACAAATATTTTATTCCTGCAATATTAAATTAAAATTATTTCCAACAGAAAATATTCGAAAAAATGTGAAAAATGAATACCCAAATCCAATTTTGCTTTTAAATGAAAACATCGCGCGATTTAGAAAACACAAAAGAACTTTGGCACTATTAACAACCCTTGGAAGTGGCGGCGAGCGATTTTTCAGCAAACGCTTTCATATCTTCGAGGTTTCTATCTCTATCTAGTCTGTATAGTCTCCCATAGTGGCGGACGTGCCGAGCGTGCCCTAAGGGCAGTCGTTAGTAGTTACACGGTCGATTAGCTCGTGACTCGATCATCTTTGTCCGAGGCTCTGCTGCCCTTTCACAGTTGATGGTCACTCCATAATGTCCGCTCTCCCTTGGACTAAGAGTAGAGCCCGACGCTATGGTGGCAGCCACTGCGTGATCGTTAAGGGAAAGTGCGCCAAGTATCGTACGTGGAGAGGTGTAGCCCAACTGGGTCAAAGTATTAATTAAGCTTTGGAAAAGTTTTGTTTGAAAAGTGATGGGCTTTATTATTGTGCGTAATACTTGTATTCTTGTTTGTTACAGTAATTTGTATATGCAGAATATCAGGGGTAATATTAACTTTTGGCTCTTAAACTTGACTTACGAAAAGTTTTTCACGCAGCAAAAAAATTGGTTTAATAACTAAAATACGTTCCATTGATTATTCTACAGCAGAAACGCAAACAGACTTAATGGTAAAAACAGCTTGTTCTTATTTAATAAGGGCTTCTGTAATTAATGTATGAAATGTATTCACACAATTTATATATGTTTCTAATATATTATTATAATACTGAAAACATCATGAACTCTTCCTATAACCCTTATTACAAATCCTTCAACACATCACACCTACACCTAAACCTAAAAGTCCCTTATAAAATTCTGAAGATTTCCTCTCTATTTCGCACTTCTTCCTGCAAAGTCCTTAACATTTACCAGGACGGATTTCACCACAATTTCAATAGTGAAGACAGCTGCAATACCTGCAACAAAAATGAACCCAATACTATCCCTCATTTTCTCTTCCATTGTCCTACATTTACTGCTTTCAGAGATGCATACTTGGAGAAATACATAGAACCAGACCCAAGCATGACCACCCTGTTATCAGAGCTGTCATCAGAAAAGATGTTTGCCATCCATAACTACGTCAGCATGTCACTAAAATTACGAGCTTTTGTATTGAATATGTAATATTTTAAATATAATGAATGTATAATATTATTGAAATTAAAAATAATGTAAAATTAATATTGCCAATCACCTTTTGTACAGAGATGTATTTTCTTTTCTCTAGGCAAAATAAACAGATTATTATTATTATTAATATATTATTATAATTGTTTTCCCGGATTCAGAACCAGTTGACTGGTAAATATGTGTTGTATTTTACCTTCTTATACAAAATATAAGGAAGTATTGTGATAATGAAAAAATCGCTGACGAGATCCGTTAAGACCAATTTTCCGATGATGTCTGTGTGCGAGGATGGATGGATGAATGGATGTCCGTGTGCGCAATATCTCATGAACGAGACAAGATATGTAAACGAAACTTGGAACACACAAAACAATAAATTCCATTTTTTTCAAAAATAGAATCAGCTGTAAAAAAAGTTTCAAATGAAAGGTTTTATATTTGGAATATAAAATGTTATTTGCACTTTTCTTGTACATGCTTCTAATTTTGAGGGCCGGTCTTTCCATCTACGAATAAACTTCCGAATAAGTTATTCGTTATTCTTCGAATAAATAAAAATATACGCATAAAAAAATGACAGCTAGAACAATAAGTAACATTTGGGAATGATTGGTTACTGCAATACACATGCTAAAATGAGTAAATGGCGTAAAATAAAGTAAAATAATAAGTAGATGTTATAATTAAAACAAATACTTATTTTGCCTACTAGTATTATAGTAGTTTAGTAGAGCAAAGTCTATTAATATTTATCGAGAGAGTACAGCCCGGGAAATGCAATTGCTTGAGATGTGATATACAATATTTTATATACAACTGGAGCAATACGTTATGTAACAAAATAGATTTTTTATTATACCTGCATCATAATCCGTGTTTAAAACACGCTTCAGCGTTCATAAACGCAAGATTAAAACACGCCGCGCTTTAAAGGTTGCTAAGCAACAACACAAATAATTACTGTTAATATCTGTCAAAACTGTAAACGTAAACAATAAATACTAACCAAACTCCATGTAAACGATATACGTCAAACGTCACACGCGTAAAATTGTCAAAATCAAAATGTTGCTTTTCAGTTTTTTCTAGAGTATGATGCAGTTATAATAAAAAATAGCGTATGACACACGTGTATAAGTGCTTTTAAAGCACTAACGACGTTCAAAGCACTCCGCTTCGCGTCGTGCACTTAAACTCGTCGTACGTGCTTTAAAAGCTTACTTATACACTTGTATCATAATATACTATTTAACAACATGTAAATCTAGTGAAAATGCTTTTATTCTCATTATATAAATCACACCCAAATGTAAACAAATATGACAGTATTTTAGATTAGACCAAAGTGAAAAGAAGTCTCGAGTTAAGTAGACCTGCGAAAAGTGTTAAAATAATGCCAACTAATCCATGTTAAAGCCGGATTAAAAATGGAGTTAAAATGACGTTGTAAATTTATCCGCTTTACCAGTTTATTTAGAAATGTTTAAAATGACATTTATTTATATTAATTGAGTTAGTAAACTCAAGAAGGTCCTATTGGAAATTAGCATGGCTTGAATATGGTGTAAACATGTTATTGTCAGAGGCATAACATCACTACACAACAGAAACATGTTCGTACATGAATTTAATCAAATGCAAATGTAGTGTAATAACATGCAGCCATATTTTTCATGAATTACGATTTCCTGCTTCCGGTATTCGTGATTATACGTTGTAGGGTGAAGTGGGGTAAGTGTATTCAGGGGGCAAGTGTAATCCCAGATGATAACAAAAGCACGTGTTACTTCTGAAGTGTTACCCTACAAACATAAGTAAGTTTAAGTGTTTTATAGAAAATCTATGTAGTTAAGATATCATTATTAGATAGAGTAAGTAAAATTTTGTTGATTTTAAAAATATAGTGCACTTCATCTCAAAGAACGAGTATAAGCTTACTTTTTCATTGTTGCATCATATTCCTATTTTTTATGCTGAATTTTTTTTTCTTCTAAACAATGTATGTTGACACCTTAGTTTTTTATATTTATAGTCAAAAATACTATATTTTTATTAACAATTAGTTTAATGCATTGATTACACTTACCTCGCAGAAATTGCTATATGGGGTAAGTAGAATCACTCTGAGCGGGAAAGTGTAATTATGTGATTTCATTTGTCCCACCTCTTTCTTATAACATAACTTGCTAATACATAAAACAAAACAAAAATAATTTTTATAAAAACGCCAAAAATGATTCTACTTTCGTATTGCCTGATATTCCAGATAAATCGGAAATACGCATAAATGAAATAGAATTAGTCCTACCAGAACCTAAAATAGGTCGAAGGGGAGAAGTTATGTTTGATATGTCATTCGCATCTTATGATATCAAATAATTTAAATGAACAAAAAGCATGATTTACTTGTTTTTAAATTATATTTTTAATTGCAATATATTTTGGTATTATTTTCTTAACATTTAATGATAGTATTGTTGTGGTATGTTATCTAGAATCGCTCTACTACATTTCAAAAAAGTTTGTAATTTTGTAATAAAATTATGTATCAAAATACTGAAAATTTTATTTTAAACTACACATTTGAAGGGTGTATCACACTTACCCCGGAGTCTTTAGTAAGCTTTCTTACGCATAATGTAAATCAATATTACACTTTCCCCTTTTGGTGGGGCAAGTGTAATCATGTGACATCGCAGTATATAAAACTTCCTACATTAAAATCTGATAACGCTATCTCAAAACAAAATCAAGGGCTTATTAATAAGTTTATAGACTATTGCCAAAAAAAACAAGCAAGTCCATAAAATCATTCCACTAATAAAAATTAACCGTTAAAGTTGAACTAATCATATTTTGGTTACACTTACCCCACTTTACCCTAAATAATTTCCAGAATGTTGCACAACCAATAAATTTAATGATTTACAAAATACGAGTAGCAACTAAAATATTTCTTATTTCATATTATATATTTAATGTAATTTACGATTTCATTTTCTAGACAGTTACAGTTGGATGGTTAGTTATCCTCAGCGTAAAATATTTCGTTTTTCACGTTAAAAAATCTAGAATTTAATTGCATTAGCTGGTAAAAAATCTTGTTGTCACAATGAAACGAAGCAAGAGCACAAATTCCATTCCTCTATTGTCATCTGTCTGTGTTGCAAAACGGAGAACTCATTTGCATCGTCCTGTAAACGCCTGCGATGCACTTAACCTAATGAGCTCACTGCAGCCAAACAGCAACAGCCGCGGCAGATCTACCGAGCGAAGCTCGTAAGTGCACCGTCGGCAGGACCGGATCTGCATATATCATCGTATAAAATCGAAACTAAACTATTCCAGCAACTATAGAAAATAAGAATTGACCACTTTCATTTAAATATATGCATTGATTTGTGCTACTGTACCCTACCGGTATAAAATTAACAAAACAAATTAAAACGATAAATTAAAATTGATGTGGTGTACTAAGTACTTTTGTATCCAATAAAATATGCACCATATTTTGCCAAACTACTCTGAATAAAGTACAATTTACTTAGAACAATATATTCATATTTCTTCTGAACAAATATTAAAACTAAACTAAAATAATTTTGTATTTATACGTACTTAAGGAATTAGTTAATGGTTTGACGAAACAAAGTAATTGGTAATGATCCTTCATTAAATAAAGTATAGAAAATAAATTGGTAATTTTAGATTAAATTCTGTAATAGATATTTAATTGAAATCGGCACTAAAGTGCTCAAAAATGGTCATTAAAAGCTCAGAAATCGTCACTATAGTAATCCATTATACGACGATTTTGACAATCGTAAAATAATTATTGTAGACGTAGGATAATTTTAACAGATATATGGCGTATTGTAGTACATATATACGTAAAATGAAACATTATGTGCAACTAATTAATTCCTATGAAGAAATTGAGGACAAAATACAAAAGTTTGAGTGTTATTTCCGATAACTTTAATAACTGTCAAATGATAGTTGTATAAACTTAACTTATATAATTTTTTTTTACAGAATTTCAAATAAAATTTAATATGTACGGCGACACTGAAATACCTTTTTATCACTCACATGGTTTATTTTCCTCGGCAAATAAATTCCAATGCCTTGATACATAAATAACTATTAATTGACAGGCACTAAAGAACGCCAAAATTATCAATAAAAGCTCTGAAATCGGCATTAAAGTAATCCATTATACTATAATATTGAGCAACGCAGTGTTGGCAACCGTACGATAATTATTGTACAAATAGGATAATTTCAGCAATTGTACGATGTACTACAGAAAATTTATACGTAAAATTAAACTCATATGGTTTCTTTTCCTTGGCCCTAGAGGCTCGTCCAAGACCAATAAATTCATAAACAAAAGTATATTTTTATATTTATTGGGTTTATACAAGAATATCTGTTTTGAAAACATTTGCGAACCCTCGCGTTGGCCAATTAGAATCAGAATAAATAATTTGTTTGATCCGGCCCTGCATAGGTGCATCGTCATATCTCCTACCTCACTCCCCCAGTACAGAGCACAATACTGAAAGACGGAGATCGCGCACGCACTTTGAATTAACATCGCTAGCGTTTTGATGTATGATCCCGCTTCACCGTTATGTCATATCCGGGTCAAACTCCCCCACCTGCAGATAGTGCTTCAAGTAACATTGTTACATCTAAAAATACCTAAGGAATACTCCGAGGAAGAGACTTTCTTTAAACTTGGCTTTTCAAAGGCCGCTAGGGGATATTTGTTGCAATGCACTGTTTCAACATGTAGAATGGTGCGATGTTCGATATTATAAAACTAGGACGAGCTGTATACATTTTATATGTGAAACAAGTTGTGTTTTTTCTTTATTGCTGGTATAAAGTCAAGAGCTGGAAATTAGTATACGTAAACTGCACAAAGTAGAATCTTGTTAGGTTTCTTCTGGTTGTATTTTTTGAAAAACTTCGTAGATAATGAATGAAGCCATGTAAATGCCTGGCAGTAAGATATTAATTGTTATTTATGTATCAAGGCACTGAAGTTCAATTTTTTATCACGAATATAGAATTTAGTAGTATAAAACCATGTGAGTGATAAAAAATAACTTCAGTGCCGAGGTACATATTCAGTTTAATTTGAAATCTAAACTGTAAAAAAATTACAATATAAGTTAAGTTTATACATCTGTCAGTTGTCAATTGAAACTGACAGTCAGTGTTGCCAACCTCGAAAAGTGAAGTTATTGTAAATAACAGTCAAAATTATGTGTTTTGTCCTCAATTTCGTCATCAAAATGAATTAGTTAATTCTTCTTGCAAATTGTGTTTCATGTTACGTCCAAATTTACTATACTACGTCAATATATCTGCTAAACTTATCCTAATTGTACAATAATTATTTAACGGTTGCCAACACTTGATTGCTCAAAATCGTCGTATAATGGGTTACTTTAGTGACGATTTCTGAGCTTTTAATGACGATGTTTGAGCACTTTAGTGCCGATTTCAAATAAATATTATTTATATTCCACATACAAAGATAAACTTACGGAATTAGATGTATGTTCGTTGTGCTATTACCAAATGTGTCAATATTATTTCAGAAACAAAATTTACGAATTAATTTGTCGCTCGTATATAATAGCTGAATGATTTAATTTGATCAAATTATTATTCAGACACTTGCACATTAAAAAAAATTTTAAATTTCTAAGTAGGTAATAACAGTTATTTATGTATACTAGCAAGTTGTGCATCATGTGTGACTTGACAATTTGGTACAATTCTAGCTCTAAGTCTTCGTCTGGTATTTCTGCACTTACTAAATGTTACGAATCAGTCAATTTTGTATTGACAGATGAGTGGGCGAAAGTAGTGAGCGAAAGAACTTTTGCCAGTCACCTGTCATTGCCCATTTGTTGCCACAGGAATGAGTTGAGTGGACAAAATAGAAAGTTTCGAGCTCTGTATCCAAGTAAGAAACAACAAGTTTTATTAGCAGTATTGAACAAAATTATATTATACACTGAGATCTGATGTACGCCGAGTGCCACACCCAGACATAGGTAAATATCGTGATGCTATAATTAAGATCTTCATATCAAATTAAAAAATATACAAATGCTTTCGATTAACTGAAAGAAAAACAAAGTCTGCAGTAAGACTATTTCGTGCTAGAATATATGAGCAAAAATAAGAATTTTAATTCTTTTGATTGGCATAATAATGCGACGTCATTTCCGCCTGGTCTAAGATAAACTCAACCTACATTTTGCCTCGCGAAATATTTTGAGAATGAATAATTGCAAACTTGCTCGGTGGAGTATTACGTACCGAGCAGCGGTGATTTATTTATGTTTAAAACAATAAAATGAAATATGACGAGATTATAACCAAAAATTCCAAGAAATATTTCCCTTGATAAGAAAAACTATTAGCATGAAAGTCGCTACCAGTGGAACGCAGGTGAATAAATTTTCCACTTAATTTAGTTTTTCTGATACAGCAAAAAATAAAATATAAGAAAAACGAAAATGGCGAAAAAACAACGTAATGTATTCTGCCACCTTCCACACGAAATTAATTCAAACTGCTCAAGTTTGATGGCGTTATGGAAGCCGGCGCTTCCGCGGACTTTGAAACTTTTATCAGAAATAAAATTTATTATCGTTTGAGAAGGAACCGGAACACTGCGCCTTTTGGCGGAGGCGCGCTGCGCGGTTTTTCAATAATGGCCCCAACAAAGCAGGTAATGAGATGGCAATTAATTTTTTCCAACTTCTATTGCACCGCAGTTACGAAGTCGTAAAGCAAAGTTTGATTGTTTGGATTAAAATGGCGAAGGGGCGGTGGAGGGGGAACCCCCACAGGCTGCCGATGCGAGGCACGCTTGGCTTTAGGACGCTGTAAAGTTTTCATTAATTTTATGTCGGCTGTGGATTCTTCGTGATGTGATGGTGCTCGACTCCTCGAGTTCCTATCTTTATATGTGAGAACGTCTGTGTGGAAGTTCGCGAGTTTTTATGGTGTTTTTAGGGGTTATGTACACAAAATGAATAACTCTTTTCACTTTTATTGATTACTTCGGTTCCGGAATTTACTAATAAATTATTATACTAAAATATGATGTGAAAATATATTAATTTTATATACTTTATACTGGAAATAAATTTCTAACTATGTAAGTCTTTCAATGGAGTTTAATGCCCTCGCACGTTAGATAGAAAGTAGAAAAATAAACGAACAGAATACCAATAACCCAACCCAAAACCAATGGATAAGGAATTTGGTTTTATACAAGCCTCTATTATACAAATAAACAATGTTAAAAAGTGATATTTCCTGATGTAATTACCTGTCTAAACAAATCAAATGATTTATGTTATTGGGTACAAAGCAGCAGGGATCACGCATATATCCTGCCAACTCGATCCAAAATCAAGCGGAAAAGGTTTGGTACTTGCCGAGGTAGCAACGCACAAAGACTGCATTCGAGCTGTCGTCACATTTCACCCATTCTTGTTTCGATCAATTATAAAAAAGAAGGCTAAACCGTAGTTTACAGTCAAAAGTGAAGTTAGCTGCAGGTCTTAGTTTCTTTAGCCGGTCATAGTTACAGAAAAATAATTTTAAAAAGCAATAAACTAAGATTTATTTTAGTGTTGAGGTTGAATAAACACGAATTTGTTCAACGGCATTTTCAGAATGCAAATTTGTTAAGTTTTTGTTGGTTAACTTGCACCACCACAAACTGTCATCTACTAACCATCAGTGGCGATCTATACCTAACTTCACTTATGGCCGTAAACTACGGTTTTACCAAAAATATTTACAATCGTGTTATACAGGAATTCTAGAGGATATTAGTCATTGCCAATTAGTCAAACTTTTTTATGTTTAGATTAGTTGTCAATTTTGTACGTATAACTTGAACAAAAATACCAAACTGAGTTTATAATTTTCTATACATTTCATTTAAATTCTATATGTTTAATTTCCCAATGGTTCTGCCACGTCCTTCAATAGCAGTGCGTCATCGGAAATCTTCTAGAATTCTTGTCCACTTCTTCTCGCTGTTTCCAGTTTCATTCCTTTGTTCGTATTGAAAACATGAATGTGTATGTGCTTTTGCATGTACGAAGTTTTTAGAAACTGAATGATTGTTTACGAATGTATTTGTTACATGATTATTTGTTGTAAGATCTTACTAGTAAGTTTGTCTATTGATTGTTGTAAATTTTAAACCCTGAAGAAGGTTTAGGTGTAAACCGAAACCTCGATTATGTAAAAAGAATAAATGCTGTATGCCTGCGATTTTGTCGAAAAAACATCGAGTTAAGATTTGGCCAAAAATTATTATTACACTTTGTCCAGTACGTCATCAAAAATATTCGTATGGGATACGATTTTAATGGTGAGGGATATTTCATAACATCATACAGATTCTCAAAACTCAAACAGTCATGATAAACAAGCTATTAGCACACTTTTATACTTACAAATTAAGAGTTATTCATTAAAGAAAAATGTTAAATTTTTTTTCATGCTAGTATCATTATAAATTACTTCAACATTGAATATTTATGATAATGAATTAATTTAATAATTTTAAACGAAGACCATTATTTAGAATTATTATTATTACTATTAAATATGAAACTGTAGTTTCGTTCAAAATATAACCTAAAACTAATACTGAAATGACAGATTGAAGTTTGACATTTCCGCCCGTGAAGTTATCATTTATCCTTTTTCTTTTAAAGTAGTGGAAAAGGATGGACATATAAGACATACGTTGAAATAAAACCAACAATTGAACAAGCGTATATGTGACAAAGACAGACTACATATACAACTGTTAATTATAAGTCCAGAAACAAATGACGTAGTGTCCACCACATCGAGGATAAAGTGTATGTCCAAAAGAAACATTTACGGGCACTTGACTAATGTAGCTAACTATCGGCCCAATTTTCTAACTCAGTTGTCAATTTTTAACCACTTGCTAATATTTTAATCCAATGAAAATTCTTAACACACAAGAAACAATCAAACTGTCACTTGTAACATTTGTTTCTATTTGTCAAAAATATTAGCAAGTGGTTAAAAGTTAACAACTGAATTAGAGAATTGGGCCGTATATCTCCTATATTTAAGTGTTGAATCTACGGATTAAAGGGTTCTGTTAGCGATTTCATGATAGATACCTACATGAAGCTGAACAATATGGGTGAATTGGAAGCGAGAGAAATGCGTCGCTGCGTCAGTGCAGCGTCCGGTGGGCGCATTGTGCGGCGGCGCGCGTCCGCGACAATGCGTCAGTAATGAATAGTTGGCGCTAGCGATGGTTCCGCGTCCGCCCTGTGATTGAAACGTTAGTCAGGGAAATTAAATTACGAAGTGACTAGCAGAGCTGCGCCGCGGCCGCTGCCAGCGGAAAAATAACACAGCCGACGCTTTGTTACCGAGAATAATAGGATCATTTATAAAAGTCGGAAAAATCATTATAATGTCAGGGGATTCTCCTAATATTGTGCGCGTTGTGAATTACATGCGCTTATATTTTAAATCTGTTTTTCTTTTATTATTTCGTAACAAAGTTTATTTAATTTTTTATTGCACTGTCATAAGAAATTGATTCCACTGCCATAAATATCACAGAATGTGTCATTTTCTCTTTCCCAGCAAACACAGATGTAACATTGATGTACCTGGTATGTAATATCTGAAACCTAAGAAGTATATCATTTCTGTACGTACTAATAATGTAATATACATATACCATGTCGGACATCTCTTGATAGAGCGTAAATTATATTGTTGGTATGTCATATTGGTCTTGGACATAGTACATACCAACAACATGTATATGTTATGTTACCGTACTTATAACATATGCACAGATAATTAGAAAGTTTTATATATTTTATATAAAAATATAGCAAAGAAATTTTAAATATTTTATAGTGTACACTGAACAACTTTGAAATATATTTAATTTAATTTTGCTAAGTGGTTGTATATTTCCGTATCGTAATTTATATGAAGGAAATTGTAAATTTATAAATAAATAAACATTTTTAAAGAGATCTTTCTCAAAAATGTACAAAAACAACTATTCCATTCGTATATTCCAAGTTGATTATACCAATAGTTTTGTTATGTACCATTAATGTTACGATGTCTACATACATGGGATGTCATGTCTCACAGACCGTGTTTTTTTTTACGTTTTATAGTGTTATTTTCACTATATTCGTCTAAATTATTACATAATCTACAAATATTGATTACTAAGAAAATTATCAGTAACAAGAGAGTGAGAATGAATTGAAAATAATTTGACAGATCTTTCGAAAACTTGTTGCCCATATGGCTTGATTGGCTATTGCCAAATGGCAACAAGTTTGAGAAAGATACTGGTAAAATATTTTCAAATTTATCGAGATCTCGAATTATATTTTATTAGATTATTTTTTGACGTTTCTTAAAACCAACGAAATGCTTAATTGTATGTCACATGTCTGCGTTTCAACGAATCCTGTCATTATTACTGAGAATTAAGCTCTAGTGATTATTCCCGGGAATAATCTCTGTAGCTTTTTTGTTTTTGTTGTTAAATGTCAGATGTAAGATAGTTATCATAAACATAATTAAAAAATGAGCAAAAATATAGATTTAGTGCCTTGTCTGATGATGAAATCAAGAAATGATCTAATTAAATATAACTCGAGAGTTCGATAAATTAGTAAATTATTCTCTAGTATCTTTCTCAAACTTATTGCCATTTGGAAATTGCCTGGCAACAAGTTTTTGAAAGATCTGTCAAATTATTTTCAATTTATTCTCACCCTCTTGTATATTATTACTGATTATAACAATATTTTATGCGCGGTTCAGAAATAATTAACTTGCGTCAAATAATCAAATAGATTCGTAATTACATTAAAACAAATCTAATTTATTAGCCCACTTAAAAAGTCGAGTCACTATATTACTATTGCTTTTAATTATTATATACTCAGTACTTATACAACAAGAGATTCGAAAAAAATCGAATATACAGTTGAGAGTACGAAATGTGTTTCCTATTCAACACATCGAGTCTGCAACTGTATATTCAGATGATTTTCGAAACACGAATTGTATATGTTAAGACTATACAACGAATCAACCAACTATATTAAACAAATTATTTATTTATGCCAAAAATATTAATTGTTTGTTTATATTCATGGATAATATAATTACATATGATTCATTTGTTTGCGACAGAAACACAACTAAGCAACGCAAATATCCGATATAATACAGCGTAACTAAGAAAAATTGAGCTATATGTCTGGTCTATTTTCCTGAAAGTTATATAGTCAATATTATAAATAGTATAGTTTAAAATTATTATCGTTTTGGTCCGTGGATGAGCGTTAGGTGCAAATTTACGAAAGAATATTGTGATCCCATTAAACACCAAATCTTACAAATATCTTTCGAAGAATTATCATTAACCAAAAGTGCAGACAATAGCAATGTGAAAAAGAAATAATATTTGATTACAGCATATTTTTCGGGTAGTACAAATATTTGTGTCTTAGATGATACATAGATTTCATTACAAATCTCTAATACTTTAACAAATTCTCACAAAACTATATTATTATTTCATAAAAAAATCTGATGTGTCAGACACATTACGTGCCGTCGTAGACTTTTTATTAAATAAGAATCTATCAATCATAATACTGATCGAAAAAAGAATGTCATATTTTAATGTTCTTCTATATTATCACCAATATTTTCTTATAAAAGAAAATTTTAATATATCAATGATTTACTGAGACATAAAATAAACTCTTACTTTTAAATCTACACAAATAGTAATTTGTAAATTCAAATTACTCTAAGCCTGTAATTCCAAAATGAAAATACAAAACAATAAAACTACATAAGAAAAAAATTCTGAGTTGATAATATGATTCAGTATTCAAACTAGAAATATTATTCACAGCGTGAAAATCCCGGTGCCGTACAATTAATCTAAATTTACATTTATAGCCAACCCAATTAAATCGTAATCCTAGCAATTTTATTTACAATAATCTTAAGCCTAGAGCGGTAAGTCCTGAATCTTCGGGCGTACTAAATCAAAATCTGCTATTTGGCGGAATTAACCCCGGTCGACCTGTCAGGGGCAGCGGCAGGGCGGGGCGGCGAGGTCAACCGGGAGCCCGGGGTCAGCACGAGCAAGCCTCCCCTGATACGGTGCAATTTTAGCCGGCGGTACTTAACAACAAGTGATCTCTAGCGTGCTGGAGCACCTTGCGGAGATTGTGAGCGATGCAGGCCCGCACTCAGACGTAATTTGTGAACCATTCTAATTTAATTAATGCCTAACGATACATAAATCCACTGCTACCTTCAACATAATTGTTTATGTTTTGACGAAAACATAATTATTAAACGACTCAAACACTTTTTAATCTCAGCAAGTTATAAAAAAAAAAATTATGTGCATTTGCTAACGACTTTCATGCAGATTCATAAACGGGATTAGCGCTAACCAGATGTGATCGTATCCGGAATACATTGGTGTATAGTGAGTGTGAGATTGAGAAGAATGTTATTAAGAAAGTGGGAGTGAGTCAGTTGAGGAGGTTTGGATATTTTGAGCGAATGTCGAATGAAAGGTTGGTGAAACTAATATAAGCCGGTGATATTGAAGATGAACGATTGCGTGGGCGTCTGAGGAATAAGTGGTTAGGTATGATTTATGGTTTGTTGCGTGAACGAATGATTGCGAGTGTAAAGAATAGACTACCACGTGTGAATCGTATTATAAATGTGGACGAAGCGAAAGTGGTGTGTCAGGATGGAGGAGATTGATTGTTGGTTGACTGTGTTTCTGGATTCGTGCTACCTCACTGAGTGGGATATAGCGAGACGTTATGTATGTATGTATGAATGAAGCGATTGAGAAATATGATATGAAAATTAATGTATTCATAACTAAGGTTATGATAATGAGAAACGTACAAAAAAACTTAACTATTAAAAATTAAAAAAAAATAGGATTAGTGAATAAGTTACAATATCTGGGAATGAAAGAATAGACAAAACGATATGAATCTTTCATTGTTTGGAGCACAGCTTTATAGGGAAATAAGAAACAAGAAGAAAACAAAAGTAACAGTATACAACGCTATAAACAGATCTACCGGGTGATGAATTTATTATGAAATCTATGAAATACAATGTTAATTTTTTCATATCGTGATATATCGTTCCCTATTGATTTTAGAGTAAAATACTTCAAACAAATCTTGCAGATTCTGCTAATCTATTTCATTTTCCATCCTTTGTAACATATAATCTGGTTTAAAATTTTAAAAAATTCTCGTTTTAGTGGTACCTAGTCATTGAATTTAAGCAAAAATACAAACATATGCATATGCGCGAACTGTAAAACTATTGAAAATTATTTTGCATATTATGGTCATTATTCACTCGAACGAATTGCTTCACTCGTCTACGGCTCGTGACACAAACTTCATCTTCGTAAATAATTATAATCCCTCATATAATAATATAATTTTTCTACTTCTGTAAATAATCCCTCATATAATAATATAATTTTTCTACTTCTGTAAACTCGCAATCACTTCTGAAAATGATCGAAATTTGTTGAAAACACACGTTGAAAAAGTAAACATAAAAACTCACAATGACAACTGACTACATGTCATCTGACAGACAGTCGTTGCTTGGTAATCCACATCACGTCTTTAAAATAACCGTGAATTATGGATTTCTGACTCTGTAATTGATCGAGAAGAGCGAATTATGGGTATTATAATTCATCGAAAAAATTGAAATAATGGAGATATATTTATACAGAGTAAAAAAATGTTTTTAAGATTTTTATGACAACTAATTCAATATCAATAATTTGATTTATGATCCGTGCTCCATATTTATTTATTTTTTTAACAGATAAATATTTTAAAGGGAATAGAGTCCCGAATTCCCAACCCTACAACAAATTTTACAACCACGTACCGTAATCATTACGCGACAATTTGATATTTATAATAAGGGTAAAGAGAACAAATAAAACTCTCTGTAAAAGGTTAACTGCAAGAGGACTTAAACACATTTTTACTGGTAATTTTAAAATCTGGGCCAAGTGAGTCGTTAATGCAATTAAATATTTTTATTATACTTCTGTAGCATTTGGAATTATAAACGTGAACAGATGCAACAGTAATTAAAGCTGACATTGAGCCATCATTATTATTTTGTAGCTACAGCGTATTGTAACACTAACGAAGCTCAATTTTGCACACAATATTGCACTAATAAATTGCTATCTGTAACTAAATATATTATTAATATTTGCGTTATTAATTTAATGAAAATATATTATTAAATCCACAGTTTCATTGGAAATTTTGTATTCACACTTAATTACTGCAAATTTGTTTTCACGCAAATGATTACATTTTTAGGTTGCTATTCATTGCGATATGATTAAAACATTGACGTTGCGTAGCTTAATTACGACCCAGTTACGTATTATAAGTCATTATTCCATGATTTATATAATTTTACGGGTACGTACAATTTTAAAATTAAAGTTTTCATTACTAAAATTTTATTAACATCTTTCACAATAATTTTTTTTTTGCCGATTGACATTAAAGATGACACTTCACGGACTGCTAAAAGTCTGTAAAGTGTCACTTTTATGCCTAGGCTGTAAAAATATTTTACATAACAACCTCTCAACGAATAACTAAATAACAAGTGTGGAAAAAAGACCTCTTCACTATTTATTATATTTTGTATTTTATATGCTAAAACATTAAAAAAAAAACTTTTATATATATTTTTTGCTAATACTAAATTTACGTCTATTTGAAGGTTCATGTCTTTTGAAACCTTTTGAAACATAAAAAAATAGGTATCGAAATGATGGCTCTTTCGATACACAACAAGGTTTTTTTGGGCGTTACCGAGATTAGCACATGAATATTTATAAAACAGCATATACTTGATTTAAATATCTAAAATATAAATACTAGAGCAACTAGAAAAATTTTTAGTAATATGAATTTATAATAAAAAGAAGAAAACAGTAAAAATATATCTGAAAGCTTGGCAAATTTAAAAGAAGTTTTTATTTAGCCCACAATTGACTGCCTTCCCACGACACTATAATTTATAATTAATTGCAGTCGCGAAACGAAACATTTCGAGAATTTGTCGACTAAGAGGCTCGAACCAAGGATCTTATAATCCACAGTCCGATGCGTTGCCACGGAGCAATTCACCCCACTTACTTAGTGGAATATGTTCATTTGGGGCGAGTGGGGCCCTGCAGTGAGATGACGTGTGGTGGGTGATCTGGAAGTGGCCAGCAGATGCCACTTCCGCCTCCGCCGCCCCGTGCCTCGCCGGGCCTTAGGCGCCGCTGTACCGGCGGCACGTGACTGGAAAATCATCTCTTGTAATCTCGAATATTGGTTCTGCACGGCTGTGAGTGCGACGCAGTGATCCGCCGCCCCCGCCAGATCAACGGAATCACGTAATGTAGTGGTGAGTCTAATCCTAGTGAACACGTTAAGGACGCGACGATGTTGGATTCTGACGCTTTTAGAGATGGTCTGCACTTGAGAACTGCCATCATTATTAGATTTAGAGCATCGCGAGGTACACTAAAATATACCAATTTTGTAGCCACACGAAAAAAATACATACTGGGTATGGTGAATTGAGAATTCTTAAAATGACGTCACGCGACACAAGCTCCGCGCTATGAACTTTAAGTACTAATGAGGTAGAAAGTATAAATACGAATAGAAATAGTTTTCAGTTGTATTCGAACTGTTTCAAAGTAAAAATCTCTTGTTTGTATTTGTGGGTAATTTTTAAATGAAATTTGATGTGAAATTTACGCAGGTTAATAGTTCCTTGCGCCACCGTGATTTTGTTGTAAGAATCCTCCATTGATTTGTGGAATATAGGAAATACAATGTTAATTTTTTCATATAGCTATGTTTCGTTCCCCATTGATTTTACAGCAAAATACAAATTGAATTTTGCATCTAAGTCACACAATCATATTTCATTTCACACGTTCTGTAACACGTAAAATCTGTCTTACTGACTCCGCCGTTTTGGAAGGTCTTCCATCTTAGGCGCAAAGTAGCAGCAATTAAACTTCATTAATATTTGTTAAATTTAACTTCTCTTGTGCTACTTTACGACCGTACCTTCACCAATATCTAAATTTAAACCAACTAGCTATTAAGAAATTTTGATATTAACATTTATTTTAGACTTGAGAATGACCTCAATACAGGTCGAAACGTCGTTATTATAAGACACATTTATGAATCCATTAATAAATATACTACTTAAGCCTCAAATCCATTTTTTCACATATTTTAAAAAATTATAGAAATGCTCATTTGTAGTGATAGCCATGGAATTTAATAAAAAATACAAACATATGCAATAGTTATTTGTATTACAAGGTTGGAAACTCCTATTTTGAGAGTGCGAGTTTATTTTGATAGGATGAGCCGTAGGCGAGTCCTACAAATACGAGCACTCGCAAAATAGTTTCCAACCGAGGGATACACAAGATTTTTCGCGCCAACATTTATGTAAATTTAATAAATTTAATTTATTACTCATTTTCTTAATGACAGGGAATTTTGTTTTGTTGCTAACTTTACAATATTTGAATGTCAATTATGTTTATTTTCCAATATCATAACCAAAAATATCTACATATTTTTATTTGGATTTTACACTGCAAATTCAATTATAATTACTTACAAATATGTTTAAAATCCATAAATATTCTATTTTCTTGTATTGCAAATACTCAATTGTAGATATATTGCCATAATATTTTTAAGTTAATGTAATACTTTGACATTTCTAGCGTCAGAAGTTAGCTAAAATTATTGTAGTGATGCCAGCATTTATAACCATAAAAAGTTAGCAATTTTTGTCGAACTAGTTCGACAAAAACATGATTTCCGACCGATTTAGAGTAATGTAATTGTGTCAATGACGGACGGCGGCGTGAAAAACAATTTTCAATAGTTTGATATTTTGCGCATATGCGCATGTTCGTATTTTTGTTTAAATTCCATGGCTATCACTACAAATGAGTATTTCTATAATAGTTATTTATGTATCTAGAACGAAAAGTGAAACTAGC
The DNA here is from genome assembly GCA_963942605.1 of Poecilus cupreus. Taxonomy (NCBI): domain Eukaryota; kingdom Metazoa; phylum Arthropoda; class Insecta; order Coleoptera; family Carabidae; genus Poecilus; species Poecilus cupreus. The sequence goes on along the minus strand of OZ012714.1, from coordinate 5,649,848 downwards.
AAGTTATTTATGGCCGAAGCGTTACCCGAGGTCGAAATTACTTGTGCAGACCTTAAAGTCACTTTTCGTACATACATACAAACAAAATTCCATTTCATACTGGTTACTGAATTTGTTAAATTATAGAGTAGAATTTATTAACAGAAATGATCAAAAATAACAATTTCTGTAGGGACAAGTATTTGTTTATAAATAATGAAAAAATTAAAAGTTAAATTTTTCTTTCTAGTCTAGAAAAGTTTAACCAGTTTAAAATAAAATTGATTTTATTCATTCAATTCAATTATATAGAAGTTTGTTTGAAGTATTTTGCTCTAAAATCAACAGCGAACGACGTATTGCTGTATGAAAAAATTAACATAACTAATTTCCTATATTAAATAAATCAATTCACCAGCCTGTATGTACTCTGTCCTAAACAAAGTGCCACACCCAAAAACTAGTAAATAGCTTCAATTTGGCTAAAAAAATGTATCAGCAAATAAACAACTCGTAAGTGTCGATAATGTAGCAATTTTCTGAGTAAAAAAGCAAGAAAGTAAAATTGCAATATGAAACTAATTTGATTTGAGAATTGCTTTATTCTCAAGAAATACATTCCCAGGGCAGTGAGTGTTGTTACAGTGCTGATAGCTTCCTTTAGTTCACGGAACTGTGGAGATTCTCTTTATAAACCGAGCTTTTCATTATTCCCCGGGGACGCAAGTCGGACGGGGAAAGATCGAGTGATTTCGCTGCCCAGACATCGGGGCGATCCCGCCAGATAGAAAGAATATAATGCCTCTATGAATAAACTACCACCTATATGTTGCCGTTTTTGTACAGAACTCTTGTTGGTAATGATTATTATTTGCACACCTGATTACTCAAAAAAAAAAAGTGAAAAAATCTCAGGTCACTCTAGGTCTATTACAATATATACATTTAAACATATTTAATTTTTTTAAATGACCTTTTACAAAGACAGAATGTAACAAAAAATGGAGGTACATAACTAAATGTTGTAGAAAATCCATAAACAAAATTTAATGGCAAACTTTGGTTTGTTAAGCGAAAAATTAAAAATGTCCTACAAGAAAAGTAACTCATTTGACAACCCGATTGCAATCAGATATTGTCAATGTCAACCTGTCAGTGTTTCATTTATTTGTTTATAATAATTATGAAGTATTAAAAAAGAGAAAACTATGTGTAAAACAAATAATATATAAAAATATAAAGATAATAAAATTGTCAATATTTTATAAAAATTAGTCTCTGAATAATAACTAAGGTTTTAAGTTACAGCAGTTGGCGGGTTACACTACGCTGTTGAGTTCCAATAAGAACGAAACGCGTCCGTAGTTATCGATTGATTGGAATGGCCGGTCTCTTACATTTGAATTAACAAAAATAAGCATAACTACAAATAGTTATTTGTATCACTAGGTTGGAAACTGCTATTTTGAGAGTGCGAGTTTATTTTGATAGGACTCGCCTGCGGCTCGTCCTACAAATACGAGCACTCGCAAAATAGTTTCCAACCGAGGGATACACAAGATTTTTCGAGCCAATATTTATGTAAATTTAATAAATAAATTTTACACTGCAAATTCAATTATAATTACTTATAAATATGTTTAAAATATTCTGTTTCTTTAGTGAAATGATGCCAACATATAACTATAAAAAGTTAGCAATTTTTGTATAGTTCGACAAAAACATGATTTCCGACCGCTTTAGAGATATGTAATTGTGTCAATGTCAGACGGCGGCGCGAAAAAATATTGGCATGACGTGAGCGGTAGGCGTTGTGACGTCACAATTTTCAGGAGAGTTTACAAGTTGGCAGCGTAAAAATTGAAATTTTCTAACATAAAATTATGAATGAAATCCTCTTATTAAGCATGTTTTATTGTATTCAATGTATTATGATATAAATTATACAAAAATGTGATTACTTTGGATAAATTCAACTATACCGGAATATCCCATTGGATACAGAGGAAGTAAAAATATGGAAGAATTGAAGTTGACTACTATTCAGTTAGTCATAAATTATTTCTTCAAAAGAGATGGTTGATATGATTCTAAAATTTAGCTTAAAAAATAATCCTGCAGCTTTAAGAACACTTTAAATGTGAAAAATATTTCAAATAAGCAATATAAGCACAATGGAATATTTTGTATTGATGTGCGCCAATGAAATACTTGGAATAAATATAAAACACATGTATTTTTATTTTGAATACAATACATTCGTAGTCGGAACTGTACATAGGTGTATAAAAACAAATAAAACTGTCGGAATTTTCAACACTTGTGTGTCGCAAATGCGAACAAAAAACCACCGATTCCGTAACTTGAAATTCATCATACATTTGCGAGATTTAAAAATTCTGCGCATACTAAAAACAATTTAAAATCTCGAATTTGCATACCGACTCGCAGGAAAAAATTATATCCGAGATTTACAAGGGTAAAAATTCATTTAAATAAAAAATTAACCATCGTACAAAATATCAGAAGAAGGGAGGCAAGATAACCGGCGAGGCGGGGAAGAAGGGGAGGCACAGTCGCTGATAAAACACGGCGGAGAGTTTGCATAGGTACGATCGCAGCGCTATCGCCCGAACACCATTTGTTTTCTGAAATTTATTTACTACATTTGTCTATTAGGAAATGAGTTACGGAACGGGACTGCCATGATACGCAAATAGATAATAACATTTTACGGTTTTATGTTTGAAAACAGAGCTTTTGGTACGCATTTTACGACTTTGTGGTTCTACATTTGCCAATACGTAGGTGCACAAAATTCATCATTCTTTTTGACAGGCGCACTAAGAACATAATAGTAATTTATGGTATAAGTGTTAAATTTGTGGAGCGAGGTGAAGCCGAGTGAAACAACCATAAGACGGAAATAAAATCACTTTTAATACAAAATTTTATCTACGATCTTCCTAGTGCAAATACTAAAAATCAAGAATAATATTTTGATATGTAGGGTTATATTTGTTGAGTTATTGATACAAATCGATTGCAACGTATTAAAAGTAACAATAAAATCACTTTTAACACGTTGCTATGTTACTTTTAACACTAGTGTCAGAAAGTGACACTTTTTAACTTGCTACGCAACCGTTAAAAGGGCCACTTTAAACACCGATCGTGGATAGTAGTTATTTATGATATAAGTGTTAAAAGTGGCATTTTATGAGTGAGTGGGAAAGTTTGCGGAGCGAGGCGAAGGCGAGTGAAGCAACCCCACGAACGAAACAAAATCACTTCTAACACTCGTTTATCATGCACTATTTTTTCTACAAACACCGTTTTACATTTTAATTTAACAAATAATTTAATTATATTTGACAGTTCAGTAACAGAAGATATATTTATATAGCAATTTAATGAAATACGTTGTTTATTAGTTACATTAAATATTTTTTGACAGTAAATATTTTATATAAATATTGAAGAATGTGAATTACTTCTCGAATTTATTGATGTAGCTGCTAAAAGGGCAACTTTAGACTTACTCTCTACCAAATCCAAAAATCAGTATGAATTATCATTTAAGCGCTTCATGGAATGGTGCAACACGAAGAATGTCACGTTAAAAGTTATTGACAGTTCACTTTTAACACGGCGTCTTATAATATTGCATTTTAACAGAAGTAGGTCATGATAAAAGTTTAATTTTTAATAGTGTTGTAAAAAAACTATAATAATCTACTGTAGCTCTATAGGAATAATAGTGTACAGTGTAGACTAGAAAATAAATTTAGCGATAAATAAATATGATTTTTTGATTTGGTTAATATGTTTTAATTTATAAATTGTTGATCTTGATCACATCTATTGTTTTAATAATTCAATCCGACTTCAAAGTGCTGCAGCAGGCACACTAAAATAAATATTTATGGATGAGGCACATAAAAAGGCAAGTCAACAAAGCAAAATTAATTAATTAATGTACGTGTTTCATATAATATTTTGTGTTCGACTGTATTGCAGATTATTTATCTTAGCTAGAATGATAATTATATTTTACACATAATTTTGACATGACAATTCTGTATATCATTTACTTTATCGGACTAATTCATAAAGAAAGAGTATCCCGTCCCTTTCCTTTAGTTTATTTATTAGTAAATTTAAATATTTACTTTGAATTTGTCGTGGAATTTGTTCAAGAACTGTATGTCGATATCTGTATCATATTAAAAGAATATTAAGTCGCGTGTACATACAATTATTTATTAATCTGTAGTAGTTTATTTAGAAATAATGATAATAAGAAATAATAAAAATTATAGCGACACTAGAACTTGATTCTGTGAACCGAAAAATCACTTAGAAAAAACTTCAGTTTATATTTAAAACGATTATTAAAAGAAATTTTTTTTCATATGCCCGTATGAAATTATGTATGGAAATAATGAAAAATGTACGGCAACGATTTTATTTTTACGACACATTTAAAAACAAATAAAAAGCAAATATAACTTCTAGATTTCACGCCTCCATATATCGCGTGACATTATATCTTTCATAATAAAAATACAATATTCATAACAATATTATTAAAGCTTTCAAAGAAATACTTTAGTTTAAATCTCTAAAGAGGATTTATACCAATCTACTTAAATTTGAACACAATCGTATCATAGGTAATTTTTATAGAAGCATTTATAACGCATTGCACATAAATACTGCAATATTAAATCGTAACTCTTGTAACTTTGAGATTTATGTACAAATATTCCACCCCTGCATTTTATTAAAACGCGAAAAAAGCATTAAATATTCTAAACACCTAAACACTTCTCTCCGCGATTTGAGCGGGTGTACTCGACATGCAGGGGAGACTCAGTCACGAAAAATTAAATTAAAAACATGGAATAATTTGTATTAAAATATCTGGAGAGTTGAAAGTGATGCCGGGACCGAAGGGTGCCCAGCACAAGCTACAGCAGACGGCTAATGTCGCAGATGGTGGTGTAATAAGGGGAATTCGGTGCTGGGTTCAAACAAGAAAACCTTTTGTTAATGCTGTCTTCTAAATTCGCTTCGTGCGGTTTAGAGTAATATTGTAAATAACAGTATTACTATACATTAAGAGAGCAGTGTATGATTTTTTCCCGTGGAGTAAATTGAAGCACGAGTCGTAGGCGAGGGCTACAATACAAGGAAAAAAAATACATTTATCTCCTGAGGTGTATATACTATTTTTTTCACGACCCCAATATTTATGATGGTTTTTATATATTTCAAAATTATTTGAATTATAATATAATTTATGAAAGTTACCTTTGAATTGTTTAATTTTGTTCATTTATCATATTATTTGAGTACTTTCCCTCAGGACGGGAGAGAAAGTGCAAAAATCTCCCATAGATATTGGCTGTTTCTGGCATGATGTTGGTATAATAGAAACTTAGTTTCTATTACACTGTTTTTGAAACTGGGCATTCCACTACTAAAAATTGTTATGGAATCACTAACATTCCATACGCGGCGTATGGAATATTTTCGACGAATCAGAACCGCTTATTAGCTCGACATATGAAGTATCTTGATTCAGTTACTATGGTTACGACTGTTTGTTTTAATTTGATTTATTTGAGTTTGACGTTTTCAACAGTTTTATATTTGTATTTTTGTATAATTTCCAAAACCTTTTTATAGAAACTATAGTCTACAACATGTAACAGAATGGCTACAAACTTTTTGCTCGCGTGGAATATGTGCCATTCCATTACTTGTTGTAGAATATACTATTCTCTCTCAGTAATGAAAAAATAATGTTTTTTATACTTCTGTGCAATTCGTCCTGTTTATTTTAAAGTTGTGATGTGGATCACCAAGCTACGACCGTCTGACAGTTGACAGTGTAGTCAGTTCCATTATGTATTTTGATGTTGTCGTTTTTCAAAGTGTGTTTTCCACCGATTTCGATCATTTTCAAAAGTACTAAACATTATTTCCGAATTTACAGGATTTACTCGGATGATTTTCATCACTCACCTACGGTTCGTGACGCAAATTTCATCTTCGTGAATAATGTCTATCATAATCTATTATATAATTAAAAATAATAATAAATCATACGACATTAAATTTATTGCAAGTCGCGCCACTGTCAAAATGGTAGAGCTTAAATTGAAATTGGTCACAGCGCTTTGAAATTGATGTGACAATTATATTTTCGTACAATTAATATCATAAAATAAAAAAAAAAAAACTGAAAGTGAGAAAAGCAAAAATGATAAAACACGTACCTCTAATTAATCCAACATTTATATTTTTTAACAATAACTTTATAAAACAAAAATACTTCAAATAAGAGTGGTAGATAATATATTTCCCCGTAACTTCTATTCGAAGCATTTTCTATAAAGGATGCAATGATCGACCGATGCCGAAAATTGGGAAAAATTAATATCCGGCCATAATAAAACTTTGTACACTATTTTGAAATTTCTTTATTCAATACTGAGTAATGACATTAAAGATTTTGTACTCCACATACATACTCTCCTATTACAATTACAGGCTTCAAGCAAAATACTCAAGTTACTATATAGGATCATATGGCATATGATCCTGTTGTTCTAATTTACTGTACCGATGAACAGTGTATCAGAAATGTGACGTGTATACCCGTAACATGTATCATAGAAACTTATAGCAATAACGATACATTTTATCATAATTAGGAAAACATGCACCTTTATTCGTCCGTAAAAAATCCGCTATGACAATCTCCAGAAAGCATTTTATAATAATTTGCAACAAGCTATGGTTGGCTGGAAGGATACGAATAATATCAGGGCGAATACGTAGAAGCCGTACACGCAGTAGCATCGACAACACAACCCCAGACATGGGGTTGGCGGGGGCGGCGGATCCACCGCGGGATTTACGAGCCGGTAGTCAGCACGGCGAGGAGTAAAACAAGCCGAGATGAATAAATAAATACAGAAAGAGTAAGAGACGGCGACGGGCGTTCGTTCGCCGTAACGCAACTACAGCCAGGGCACAGGGGGGTACTTGCGGAAATCCACACTAACGTTAACGAGGAAACTTGGGGAAACGAATTGCTTCCCGAAACGTTAAACGAAACAGAGCACGCAATGCGTAAAAGCTACAAAACCCTTCCAGATAATCTTTACCCAAACAGGCAAAGTACAAGCGAGATGAATGCAATCAATTTCACGAGGAACATTTATCTTTAGCGAAACTAAAATTTACCTCCTGTTGTAATTAAATCGGAAAGCTAATATTTGTTACGTAATATATTCATTTCAGCGCAACAAATGATGAATATTTTACAGCAACAAGAACTTGTACTAATTTATTCTTCTTGTTACAGACATTCTACAACTTTGCCACAGCTAAAATACATCTCACGAAATTTAAAGAAATAAAGAGAAATTATTAAAAATCGTTCATATACCGAGTGGTGACTTTTTATGTTACACAGGAAATACCTACAGCGCTATTTTCGTGGTGTATCATCAGTTTTATTCGTAGGATTTTAGACTAAAACTGTATATTGATTCAATCATCTTTCAATTACCCGATGATGGTCTAGTCGACCGAAATACGTAATAAATTGCATATATTTTTTTAAACGTAACTAAGTGTTTTACTCTACAATAATTTTTGTTAAAATTTTTGATCCGACAGTACAATCCATTAAATTTACTAAAAGCGTGAATACAAAATATATTTAGAATGAAAAACTGCATCTAATAAGACTAAATTATGTTAGGCAAATCGGTGTCTTTCACGAAATAAAAGCAAAATAAATTCACAATAAGAAATAAAACAAATAACTTGAACATTTTTTATGACAGAACCAATAAATAAATATCAACCTCAACTATATAAATATAACCGATTCTTTTAAAGAAAGCAATATTGAATTGTTTATATTTATAAATCCCACGTATTCTTGTTTACAAATGATCTGTTACCAATATAAAAAATTCCTTGTATTTCATATCTGACAAATAAATCAGTAATTTCATTTAATAAATTTATGACAAATCGTACGAAAATAATGTGTCTCACACGTATAGAAATTGTTTTGCGAATGCTCGTATTATTTTGATGTGAGGCGAATATAAGTTCCTTTCTAAAATATTTAATAATAAAATCCAAGCATGTCACTAGGCTGTGATACATCTGGCGCAGGACAGATTATTACAGTTTGTCCCAAACCCCTTGGGTTGGGTATTTGTAGAACCTGTTGTACATAGAAGTCAAATTCACTTCGCCGAACGGTTCAGCTAGAATCAGCTAGTCAGCTTTCCCGAGTTCAGTAAATTGCTAACATATTCAATCTGTTTCGAAAGGCTTTAGGGAATAACAATTAAGAACAGCGAAAACTGCATGATCAAATTTTTAGATGTATATTAAACTTGTCAAGGCCCAAGGGTATATCACAAGTATTGATTTGGTAGAAGAATGAGAATATATGTATGCATAATCATCATAGTAGCTCTGTACTCTTAAACAATAAAAAAATGTAGGTATATTTGAATAGGATTTTAATTTTGTATATGCTCATCCCGATGAAATTAATTAAACAGCTTCCCCAGTGCAATGTGAAGTAAGTAAAGGCAGATATTTCACTTTAGTGAACTTTTTCATAATAGAGACAGTCCCGTCGAAGAGGATGAAAATGAAAAGCAGCTGCAATAAGGCTTGAATCAGTCTACAGAATAGAGTAAGTAGGGGGGTGGCAAAAGATCATGAAATACATCTACCCTCCGTAAATCATATCGGCCTGAACCGTTTGGTGATGTCAAGAAACGTTCCAATATTAAAGTACTTGGTTATTTATGAAGAGGCATAAATACAGTTCAGCCGGCGAAACGACGAACAGAGGGTTAGCCCGGCGAAGGAGGAAGAGAAGTCCCCCTAAAGTTATGAGTGCATGTAAATAAGCCATTTATAATTCAACAAGAGAAGATATAGATTCCACGGTCGGCGGACGAGTCACGTAGCGAAAACTGGAAATTCACTTTCTGTGTCACGGTCGAGCAGATTACAAACAGAGGGGCACTAATGCACACGTTGGACCCCCGACGATCCAGCTTCAATCTACTCGCGACCCAGCCATGTCTTTCCCAAATAACTCACCCAGAAAATTTTCACTTTTCTCCTTTTACAATATTAAAATTGTTAAATTAAAGTTGTGTCCAAAAATGTGAATATAAAATATAATAGTCGCAATATCTACTCAATTAATTCTTAATAAGGAATAATGTTAATGTTTCGGGCCTTAAAGTGGTTACCACACTACTTTATTATACATATAACACCAACTGAACATGTATGTCTTGTTTCTTGCTTATGAATTTATTTTGACAATTATTTAACATCTGTTTACTTTATAGTTCTCATTGTAAAATAGGTATTAATTAATATTTAGTCTTTAAAACTTTCTAACTAATAATACAAATATTGCTTTTATAATAGTATATTATTCAATGAGCATGTAATGTGTGCTACTACTCATGAGAATGAAGTTTGCATCACGAGCGAACGCGAGTGTTGTAAATCATTCCAATGAGTAATAGCCATTACATACGAGTAGAAATAAAATAAAATAAATAAATATACCATCACGCCTATTACCCATTACGGGTGTGGCACTCTGCTTACGCAGATCTCGGTAAGTGATATATTTTTTCGTATGAAGTGCGGTTACCAGCCGTCAAATCATAGCCCCCAAGGATGTTAGTGGAGAGGGAACCACAGGGGTAAATTTAAATTTGTAACTGTCGGCAGTGGGATTCGATCCACAGTCCGACACGTTACCACGGAGCTATTTACGAGTAGAAAACTATACTTTATCCACATTTCGCAAATATTTGTTTTGTAATTATTAGATATGTAGAATTTTTGCTTTGACAAATACAAAAAATTGTAGCAAGCACTAGGCTACGTACTGTTGTAACAAAATTTTGAAGTGTTTTGACATTTAACAGAAAATCTTAAAACCAATTATTCAGCTCCAGTTCAAGTTTAAAAAAAAAGTATGAAAAAATGAGAAAATTAGTGACCTTGGCTTTTTATGTGGATAAAATTACTTAAAGGGCATTTTGAATTTTACTCTTTTGACAGGTAAGATTTGAATTTGACATAACGAATGAATAATATTAATTCCACAAACTGCCAAAATTATTTCATTAACAATAGTAACAAAGGTCATTAATTAATACACAACAGTTGAATTATGGGTATATTATTTGACAGTTGTGGATAAAACGCATATTTTTGACACACAATTAGTTGACATATAGATGTTAAAAAAGTTTTAATTTTTGTTCCCACTGTAACTAAGATTAAGGAAATATATAATTTAGTTTTTCTTAAAATTAGAAGCATGTACAAGAAAAGTGCAAATACCATTTTATATTTTAAATATTTTTGCTAACATCTTTCATTTGAAACTATTTTTCAAAACTAATTCTACTTAAAAAAAAAAAATTATACCAACATACAATGGTAACGGGAGTGAGTACCGATACAAATCAGATAATTAAAAATTTTCTGATCCATCAATATTTGTCCAAAAGGCGCTGTATACCAAGCATTAATTTTCATTCGCTATTAGTCTTACTAAATAAAATACATTTTGTGAAAGAACAAAATGGGAATGGATAAAACGAGAATTTCAACATTTTTAGGAGCGCCAGATCCCTCAACTTTTAAATGGATTTCCAGATACATCGCTGACGGAATAACTATGCACAGATGTACAAATATTATGTTGTTTGTACTAAAAACATTAATTTACATGGTTCCCAGAAAACTAATGATTATTCTCAGAACAACAGAACATGTGTATACAAATAAATAATAAAAAAAGTCATTTCGAAAACTAACTATGTGTTATTAAAAACAGATTTACTCAAACATTATTATTAGGTATTAAAATAAAAAGGTAGGAAACATACATTATTTAGCTTAATAATATTGTTTTATACGTATTTAAATATATGTATTGTATTTGTGTTGGTTATAGGACGTTCAAATTATTTTATTTCTGTCAACACAAAATAAAGCAAGTAAACAAATGATAATATACATCTAAATGTGAGGGTTATTTATTTCCTCAAATAAAGAGCAGTGGAACAAATTTCCACTTTTGTTTTATATTGTGTTATATTAAGAACATCAAAGTAGCCGAAACATAAACAAGAGGTTATCAGACACCTCCCAAACAAGAGAACGGGGTACAAAATTACAAGGAACAGTTTAAATAAATTGCACAGTCCACTTGAAGCACTTGGCGAAGCCAACACGATCTCGTACGTGAAACACAAAACCACCGCTCACACTTGCAGGGGGAACAGGAGTCGCAACGACACGGCTTCCACTAATTGGACGCGCTCAGTAACTTAATAACCGCCAGAGTTAAACAAAACAGCGGTAGCCAAACAAAGAGCACATCGAGTGGCCACAAAAGAAACACTCGACCTTAAAATCGGCGCCGCGCTTCGTTTCGCTAAAAGGCTGGTGACGTCACGCCGGTCACAGATCCCACGCGAAAAGCGCTGGGGCTGACGAGGCCATGGAAGAAAGCTAGAGAGATTAAGTTTTCGCAGACGACGAATTAGTTACGCTTTGGATTTGGTTCAAAAGACTTGGGCCTTATGTGGAACACAGAAAGATCCCTAGCAAAAACTACAAAACTTTACTTCCTTCCACGACTATGTATACTCGGAGGTAATATAACAAATGATATGATTACCATTGTGTGAAATCCATGCTGCAGATTTCACAATATTTTCGGGGGTACCGGAATACAGTTGGCCGTAGTTAAGCAGTGTGTAATATTTCTTGTAGTGTTGAATGGTTTTACACTTTAATATTTTAATTTCGTGGTGAATATATTTGTTAACAGTATTATATTTTATTTATATTACTTTATAAGAATACATAATGACTGATCAACAAATGGATTGTGCAATTAGATTTAACGCGGAGGTTACCACCACAACAAATTGAAAAAAATCTTAGCGATTTAATCGATTTAGTTCCTTCCTTATGTGAAGACTTGCTGTCATTAATCGATCAACCATTAAACCATATCACGAACTTAAATTTAATGAATAATATGTGATTTCAGACACGATACTTTAAATTACAAAATTAAAACAAGCTGTCAATAAAAAAAAATCTTTAGCAATGGACTAAAACAAGGTGATAATTTCATTTGTACTTTATCATCGCTGTGATAGAAACATAACTAAGGAAATTTTTAATGTTGATCGGCGGAATAGTAATTTACATTACAAACAAATTAAAACAGTTGAATGGAGGAAATGACTGGCGAGCCTGTTACCTCCTTGAAGCAGTAAAAACAGTTACCTTACGTATACTGTACAACATTTAGTGAAAAAAATAGCTCATTATTAAACAGTGTGCAATAATAGAATGCCGGGTGTAGAATTGAAATGTGGAATATAGGGATTTCAATGCTATTTTCTGTAAAATTTAAACTATTCACTTGACAACAAAAGAGTACATACAAAAATTATTAAGAATTTAAAAATTCATACAATAAGGCCCATTTAGTATTAAATATTAGTATTTCACGATATATCAAACAAATTAAATGCAATAATTATTAGGAAAATTGTAACAAGACCATGGATAATTAGTCAAAAACGAAAAATATTTGACATTTCATATTTTAGGATTATTTATTTATTTTTTCGCGATCTTCTAGAAAATGAGCTATTTCTGATCGCTTTTTAGACCGGAAATTCCTTCTTTACCGAGCTAGCTCGGAAAAAAAGAAATTTTCCGAGCTAGACTAGAGCTCTAGAAGAATGTAGGTATTCTCGTCCGCCATTTTGGGTCCAAATGTCATAAATAAAACATTATTGGAATCCAGTTACTTAAAAAAAAACATTCAAAATTTTTATCTGTCAAATTTGAAAACATATTTCTTGAAATTCTGTAAAATCCAACTACTCAAATCATACAGTAATGTACTATTAGAAAGTATTCTGTACACTTACCTGTTAGATATGGAATATAATAATTGACGGTATGATACATCACAATTATTAATCAATATCAACTTTAAATTTGACATACGAGAATTAAAGTAACTGGATTCCAATAATTTGTTTTATTTATGACACTTGGACCCAAAATGGCGGATGAGAATACTCATATATTCTAGTACCTTAGCCAGACTATAAGGGATCGGAAAGCAATGTTTCCATAGTGATCAGTTCATTATTTATTTATTTTTCATTCATGTGTCAAATATTACAATAAGGTGTAAGAATAATTATTTCTTTTTTTCAGGATCGCGAAATAGTTATTTGTGTATTAAGTGTGCAAAATGCTGCATTATAGCACGAGCTTAAGCTTTATAGCTTGAATCTCAAAGCGTAGCTGACAGCTTCAATTATGCGAGAGCAGCAATCCATTTTGCACCCGTAATACACAGAATATTTTTCCTACAACTTTCTTAATATTCAAATAAAAGAAAATAAACAATTAGTATCAGTATAACAGAAGTGAACTTGTGCAGTTGCATTTATAAATTTATATATCAGTGTACAAATATTATAAAAAATATACAAAAATATATTTCTCGGTTACTACGAGTATATCAAATTGTTGGTTCTAATTCACTAGTATTTTTATATAAAAACTTATTACTACATTGTAGTGCCTCTGTCAGCATTCTTTTGTTCCTGTTTAACAAAGCAACGTGTGAGGCAAATGTAACATGATACATAAATAAAACCAAAACGTCTTAACTTCTGTTCGCGGTATGTAACATTAGAGATTTACCGGTTTTAAATTATACGTGAGGAAATTAGTTACGCTAATTTCGTTGTTTCTAGGAATAAAATAAAATACAAACATTACGGTGTTCCGCGTAAAATGTCACCGCAATATATTACGTTTTAAAATATATTTCGTTAAGTAAACTAATTAACTACAGGTAGATTTCAGAAACAAACTTACCAATTAAATATAGTCAATTGATCCCAAAATAAACAGTACCTGCAACAGAAAAACAAAACTGTAAATACGGCAGGGACTATCAAACAATTCGACAGGAAAAATATGTCAAACAAACAGATGTGAAATAGCTTTACGCATAATGAGCTCACATTTGTTTTCCTGTTGAAATAAAGATTACCGACACATGTAATGACATCAAACAACATTTTGTGCCCTTGCTTTAAATAATAAATACTTCCGCATGCGTGTGTGAGTGGGTGTGTACACAAATGAACTAGACAACAAACACTAGCGTTAAACCGGCCATTGTTTGCCCGATGAATGCATGTTATTAAACGTTTTAACGCACAGAAAGACTAATTCGTTGCGCTTATTTGGACCACGTCAGCGTAGAATACTTAATTTCGTTGTTTTGGAAATCCTGATTAACATTATCCCTTGCTTGCACACATAAATACACGTGTTTCTCTTTCGTTTAGGGCGTAGTTTAATATTTGTTCAAAATAAATTATTTACTGAAACTGACGGAATCAGGCATTAACAGGTTCGCGGGTACAAACTAAAGCAGAGCCCCATTTTAAATACGTCCATTTTGAATGTTTTAAATTTTAAGTAGTATTAAACTTGAAGCTTTAGAATACTATAAAGCTCTTTAAAAAATATAGTGTAAAAAGAGTTAACAATTAACCATTAGGAATATAAATTATAAATTTTCAACAGTTTGTGTCATAGATGTTTATTTAGATACCGAACTCGATGCGCAAAAGTTAAGCTTCGGCAGCCATTTGCTAAAAAGCCAAAAAGTAACATTTGTGTCAATTTAAAGGTTTTTATTACAATATATAGTTCAGTTTTTATTGCAAAGTTAATAATTTAATATTAATGATCAAATCAAAAGCAAAATGTGGGTAAAAGAGATAAATTAAATAAACTAATATTCTTTTAAAACGATAAATAAAGTGATTAAGTGTAATATTTGTAGTACATTTCATATTTTAGTAATGACAATTTATTTGAGTTTTATTTTCTATTTACTATACATCACATTCAAATATTGCCTTTCTAACAAATGGCCGCCGCGGCTTTAATTATCGTATAATATATAATATATTTATACAGGACTACAGCAGTAGAAAAAATTGTTTTTGCGTATTACAATGGGGTCTTTCACCATTTTTAAAAATTATTTTTATAAAACTTTATCAAAATTAAAGACTATCTACACTTTCAAAAAGTTTTAATTGTTATTCATTAAGCTACAATGATTTTTTTTAAATGTTGTGACGTCATTATAGAGTTGTTGGTGGATCTCAAACAGTAAAGATTTAAATCATTTTTGTCACATAAATGTTCTATATTATTGTAATAATAATAATAAAATAAGTAAAAAAAATTATGATTTCAATTATTTACAATCTGTACTGTTTTAGATCCAGCAACACATCTACTATGACGTCACAACATTTAAAAAAATCATTGTGGCTTAATGAATAACAATTAAGAAGTGTAGATAGTCTTCAATTTAAATAAAGTTTCATAAAAAAATTTTTTTCTATATGTGAAAGACCCCAATGTTGTAAAATAAAATGTGATTATTGATGCAAAATTTAATTATTTACAAGATTTGGTTGAAGTATTTTGCTCTCGAATAAATAGGGAACGACATATCCCTGTATGAAAAATTTAACATTATATTTCATATATTGGATAATATAATTATATAATTATAACATAATTTACAATATTTTGTTTCGTTAATTTTTTACATGTTGGTTCTACGTTTTTAATTACTTCAAAGTAAAATGTAAAATATGAAAATATTTGTATGAAACACAAATCAACTGGTACAATCACAGAACACCGGCACAGAAATTACGCATGCAGAATAATAAATGAAACGCATCGTCTAGATTCTAGAACAAACCGTATTAAAATCTTATCTTAAAAGTCATTTTTTCACCCCAGGCTCAACAAAATAAGAAAGATAGCTGTTGGACTCCATAAATCGATGTCACTTTACTGCGACACAGAAACCATTTTTCTGCATATAATATTTTTATAGCGCCGCAGTAATGTATGCAATAAAGCTGCGGTGTTCCGGCGCATGATATTGGTTGGGGGGCAAAAAATATCCAGCAGAAGAATAGGTGTATTTATGGTGCGCGGCGCCGCCATTAGCTCTTGTATCAGTTTACGTGTGAGCGGATAACGTGCAGATGCTGTGAGCTCGCGAAATCACTAGCTGAACTTCCGCGTTATTAATATTAGCGAGACATCAAGCCGAGGAATAGGCTCATCTTCTCCGCTGCGATCAACCTTACATGCGACACGGAATATCCTCGATTTACTTATTCACCTATACTATTAGATTACAGTTGGAAAACAGATAGAAAATACGGCTCACCATAATTTAAATAATAATGTTTAATAATTAAAATTGACATATACTGTGAGTGCGTGAGTAAAGCAAAGGTGCCTTCGTTCAAAAACACTAGTTTTATATAAGGATGATAACCGAAACCGGTACCAAAACTGTGAACCGAAAAAAAACGAAAAAAGTTCGAGTTCGAAACCGAAACATGAAGCAAAATTTCAAACAGATACAAAACCGGAAACGAAAGTAAAACATATTTTTATTTTTCGCTTAACCGCTAACCGAAAAAGGTTTTCTTGTTAGGTATTTGTAAAGTATTTTTTAAATAATTTTAAAATGCTATACTTCATCCAGTGTGTGTTTGGTATGATTTGTCAATTTTAGACATGTATATGGATAAACATGGATGAAAAAACATTATAAAATGTTTTATCCAACACCTCCCAATAAATGCTCTATAACGATGGCGATTTTAAACAAGCAAAATAACAGATTATCCACTAGTGGGTATAATTTTGAGGAAAGCCACTAGTGAGTATTTTTTTATTTATAACAATACTAATAACACACAACACCTTGGTAACCACTTCGATTGACATTTTAATTTAAAAATTTAAAGCATATGTCACTGTCAAATAATATTTCTTTAATAAATTTTTCATTTATTAAGAAGTGTTGGATAAAACGTTATACTTCACTCGGTGAAATTATCTCACTCAGCCTTCGGCTTCGTGAGCAAAAATTTCTCTCGTGGGTAATTCCTTACTTTGCCCACTAGTAAAGTAAATAACTATTATTTAGTCTAACATTAATTATTTAATAAATTCGCTCTAAACTTACACAGTTAGTTTAGTCCATTATTTTAGTAAGTAGTAGAGTTTTACTTTATTTCATAGATTAAACAATATTTAGTAACATTATTTTCAATAAAACCGGTACAACGAAATCGATTGTTGTATAAAACCAGAACCTTATCCAAAACCGAAAATTTATTTTTACGATGACCAAAATCAAAAACCCCTGATTTTACACTTCTCAAAATCGTCCATTCTCGTATATTGTTTCGTTTTAGGCCTAGGCAGGCAAAAACTAGGGACTTTTATAAGATTAGAGTTGGCATCAACTGGCACAATTTTGTGTGTTGGTTTTGTTCAGTGTTTGAGTGCTTGGACGTTATAGATTTCCATTAATTTTAGATCTATACTAGCGTCGACCCCGCCTACGGCGGGGGTCTCAGCTAGGGCTCCGCCATCTCAAAACATCTCACAAAACTTATGTAGTTATAATAATATAATAGGAGATAGGTGATTAGTACTGCATAGCGGTTCGACCTACTTCGCAGATCTAATCCCTTTGCTCCTCGACCGTGAAGAAAATTTCAACTTAATTTAGGGTCGAAATAAAGTATGGGATAATGAATCATAGTGCTTTGTTAATAATATCTCATATGAGACCAGACAATTGATGAAGAAAGGTCATTCCTCCCTTTCATGTAACTAAATTGGCGAATATCATCACTTTGTTCTTCGCTTCCATGTCACTATGGGAATTTTCGTGTCTCCCATAGAGAAGTTGTGTGTCTCCCAGGTTTTTCATTGAGGGAAGAGTGTGTTTTCCATTGAGGGAAGTTTTGTGTTTACCACTGAAGAAAATTGCGTATTTTCCATAGAGGGAAGTTGTGTGTTTTCCATTGAAGGAATTTGTGTATATTCCATTGAGGGTAGTTATGTGTTTACCATTGTAAAAAGTTATATGTTTTCCATTGGGGAAGTTGTCCGCTTTCCATTGAGGGAAGTTATGTGTTCTCCATTGAGGAAAGTTGTGCTATTAGCACTGAAGAAAATTGCAAATTTTCCATTAACAGAAGTTAGATGTCTACCATTGTGGAAATTTAAGAGGTTTCCATTAGGGAATGTTGCATGTTTCTTATTGAATAACCTATAAGTTAGCTTTCAAGTAATTTCTATAAAAACAATTGCCGGTTTGTAATGATTTGTGATCATGAATGTTCCTCACTAACGTTCCTCAACTTACTGCTCCTAAAACATTTCATTTAATACCCGACAAGTCAGGTTTATATGAAACAAAACAAAAAAAACAAGTGCTGGTTGTAACGATTTGGAATAAAAAATTTCGTTACTGCTGTTCTTCATTTCCTGTCATCAAAAAATTTCATTTAATACTTCATAAGTTAGCGTTCTAAGAATTTCTATAAAAATAATTTCCCACTTTTATAAAATTTCACTTGATACCCCATGAATTTTTAGCAAAAAACAATAGCCCATCGTATTTCATTTCATTTCATTTAAAAAAAAAAAAAATTGGTCAACTTCCATTTTTTTTATATAATCATATATCTCGTCTTTTCGAGACATTTCTTTTGATACCCAATAAGTGATTTAAAAAAAATTTGATCAAACACAATTTACATTAATATTTGATCATGTAATAAAGACTTAAGTCAATCAGACACTTTTATTGTCATCTTGTCATTTTAAAAATATCTACAGTCAATAATAATTTGCATCCTACATTAGCTTCAAATTCCGCGGTTTTACTTTATTTTTACTAAATTTAATCGTGTAACACCCACTTTTCTAAGGACGTCAATATACAATCAAAGCAAAAAGTTTTATTCCACATTTCTAAAAAATTTAAATTAACGTTTAAAAAATTTGCATAATATCAAATACGTTTGTTCATTTATTCTAAACACAGATAAATTTACAAAACTTCTCCAACTTGTCTACAATTAATATAATTTATATTTAAAATTTTAAATTGAACTGTCAAAAATGACAAACTGTCATAGACGTTCATCTTAAAAATTCCACGGCCGCCACACTCTTAGTTGATTTTGGCCCAAAAATGCATGTTTTTTCAAGTTTTCTCGCACATCGTGTGCAGGAAAATTTTGAAATCATCAAAAGGACCTAATCCTAACCACACTCTAAATATCTATGAAGGTTTCACTCAAATCCACCAATCCGTCTGAGCTCTAGAAATTGGCAAAGTTGCGTGATGAATCTATAGATATATCTATATATAGGCCCCGATTAACCAAAATAGTATATGGACTAGCGGTCCGACCTGCTTCGCAGGTCTGACCCCTAGGCTCCGCAACAATGAAGAAGATAGCAACTAAAGCTATAGGAAAATAAATTTCAAGTTTTCTCAAATACCTTAAATTTGTTAGCAAGCAATTGTCGAAGAAAGTTTGTCGCTTTGTTCGCCGGCTTCCTTGTTAGTAAATTGGCGAAGAAAGCTCGTCACTTCGTTCCTCGCTTTCATGTAAGTGTCCTCCAAAGTCCTGCAAAGTTTTACATCCCTTAAATACCAAGCTATAAAAAAAATTTATAAATAACAAAATTTTTAATAATAAAATGAGTAGTCTTAAATAACTAACATTTAATACCAAACAAATGGCGCAGCAAGGTCATCACTATGTTCCTCGCATCCATGTCAGTAAATTTACGAAGAAAGCTCGTCACTTCGTTCCTAGCTTCCATGTCAGTACATCGGCGAAGCAAGCTTGTCACTTCGTTCCTCGCTTCCATTCCAGTAGTTGAAGTTTTCAGAGAAGTTCTCTGGTTTTCATTAAGAGAAGTTCTGTGTTAACCACTGACAAAATTGTATGTATTTCATTGAGGGAAGTTGTGTGCTTACCATTGACTCAAGTTGTATATTTTCCAATGAGGAAAGTTGTGTATTTACCACTGACGAAAGTTGTATGTTTTTCATTGGGGGAAGTTGTGTGTTAACCACTGACGAAAGATGTATATTTTCATTGAGGGAAGTTCTGTACTAACCACTGATAAAAGTTATATCTTTTTATTGAGGAAAGTTTTGTGTTTACCACTGACGAAAGTTGTATGTTTTCCATTGAGGGAAGTAATGTGTTTTCTATTTAGGGAAGTTTGTTTATCACTGAAATATTCACATTTTATTCCAACAATTGGCGAAGCAAGATCATCTCTTTTTTACTTACTTCCATGTCTAGTACCTTGGTGAAGCAAGCTCGTCACTTCGTTCCTCGCTTCCATATCAGTAGATAGAGGAAGCAAGCTCGCAGCTTTGTTCCTCGCTTATATTTCAGTACACGGTTGTGTGTTTCCTACTGTCGAAAGTTGTATGTTTTTCATTGAGGAAAGTTGTGTGTTAACCAGTGACAAAAGTTGTATGTTTTTTATTGTGGATATTTGTGCTTTTATCACTCACAGAAGTAGTATGATTTTTATTGAGTAAAATTGTGTGTTAACCAGTGACGAAAGTTGTAAGTTTTTTATTGAGGAAAGTTGTGTATTAACTACTGATGAAAGTTATGTTTTTCATTAAGGGAAGTTGTGTGTTAACCACTAATAACATTTGTATATTTTTCATTGAGGGAGGTTGTGTGTTTACCACTGACGAAAGTTCTATGCTTTCCAATGAGGGTAGTTGTGTGTTTCCCACTGACAAAAGTTGTATGTTTTCCATTAAGGGAAGTTTTGTGTTTCCTAATGAGGGAAGTTGTTTGTTCATCACTGAAATATTTTCATTTGATTCCAACAATTGGCGATCGTCCAAAACAACTTTTTGATAATTGAGTTCAAACCTCCTCTGCTACACCTTTAATTTGATACCAAATACGGTAGAATATAAATAGCATTTAGAAAAAACAGTTAACGATCATACAAAATAACTATTTGACACTTGATTTTAAATGTCTGTTGTGAAACTTTTAATTTAGTACCAAACACTGCAGGATTAGAAATAAAAAACAAGTGATTGTTCAAAATAACTATTTCTACGAATTTAGATATAAAAAAATCTGATATTGATTAAAAATATTAAAAACGATCTTTTTATATTAGATAAGTAATTAACTTAATTAAATTTTACCGCCAAAAAGAGCCATCTAAGTTGTCGAACAGAGACATCTGTTTTTTTTTTTTGAGAAGAAAAAGAAACTGTCGTCTATTAAGTGAAAAATAATTTTTAATTTTATTGTGTTAGATAAGAAGTTAACTCATTTGAATTTTACCGCCTAAAATCCTTAAAATAATCGAGGTTGACGAACAAAGACATCTGTCTAATTTATTATGAAATTGAAAAAAAATATTTAAAAAATTTCAAATTAAAAAAAATTACATAATAATAATCATGTTCGCTCATTTATTCTAAACACAAATAAATTACCAAACTTGTCTAAATAGACTACAATTAATGTAATTTATATTTAAAATTTCAAACAGATCTGTCAAAAATGACACGTTGCACGCAAATTTTTGAAAAGTGACAGCTATAATTTAAATTCTTTTTAAATTGACTTTAAAAATATTTATAAAATAGTTCATATGTTAACTTATTAATTATAAACACATAAATTTACAAAACATCTTTAAGTTGTCTAGAATATATGTAATTTATACTTAATTTTTGAAACAGATCTGTCAGAAATGACAAATTGAACATAAATTTTTGTAAAGTTACAACCAGAATCAACAAACTCCACTTTGATAGCAACCCGCACACTCTGATCCGTAAACGCATTTCCGCCTTATTTATTTAATATCTCGCACATCATGTGTACTAAAAATGTGAATTCATAAAAAGGCCCTATTCCAAAAAAATCTCTAACTGCCGGTAAAGGTTTCACTGAAATCCGTCAAACCGTCTAGGCTCTAGAGCTGCGCACAAATTTGGTTACTAGGCAGATGAATCTAAATGGAAATACTCAAGCCTTTTAGTATATAGGACTAGCGGTCCGACCTGCTTCGCAGGTCTGACCCCTAGACTTCGCAACAATGAAGAAGATAGCAACTAAAGCTATAGGAAAATAAATTGCAAGTTTTCTCAAATACCTTAAATTTGTTAGCAAGCAATTGTCGAAGAAAGTTTGTCGCTTTGTTCCCCGCTTGCTTGTTAGTAAATTGGCGAAGAAAGCTCGTCACTTCGTTCCTCGCTTTCATGTAAATGTACTCCAAAGTACCGCAAATTTTTACATCCCTTAAATACCAAGCTATAAAAAAAAGATAAATAACAAAATCTTTAATAATAAAATGAGTAGTCTTAAATAACTACCATTTAATACCAAACAAATGGCGCAGCAAGGTCATCACTATGTTATTCGCATCCGTGTCAGAAAATTTACGAAGATAGCTCATCACTTCGTTCCTCGCTACCATGTCAGTACATCGGCGAAGCAAGCTCGTCACTTTGTTCCTCGCTTTTCAGTAATTGAAGTTTCCAGAGGAGTTCTCTGGTTTTCAGTAAGAGAAGTTCTGTGTTTATCATTGACAAAATTGTATGTTTTTCATTGAGGGAAGTTGTGTGCTTACCATTGACTCAAGTTGTTTATTTTCCAATAAGGAAAGTTATGTATTTACCACTGACGAAAGTTGTATGTTTTTCATTGAGGGAAGTTGTGTGTTAACCACTGACGAAAGATGTATGTTTTTATTGAGGAAAGTTTTATGTTTTTCACTGACGAAAGTTGTATGTTTTCCATTGAGGGAAGTTATGTGTTTTCTATTGAGGGAAGTTTGTTCATCACTGAAATTCATTCATTCTCATTTTATTCCAACAATTGGCGAAGCAAGATCATCTCTTTGTTACTTACTTCCATGTCTAGTATCTTGGCGAAGCAAGCTCGTCACTTCGTTCCTCGCTTCCATGTCAGTAGATTGAGGAAGCAAGTTCGCCGCTTTGTTCCTCGCTTATATGTCAGTACACGGTTGTGTGTTTCCCACTGTCGAAAGTTGTATGTTTTTCATTGAGGAAAATTGTGTGTTAACCACTGACGGAAGTTGTATGTTTTTTATTGTGGATATTTGTGTTTTTATCACTCACAGAAGTAGTATGATTTTCATTGAGTAAAGTTGTGTGTTAACCACTGACGAAAGTTGTAAGTTTTTTTATTGAGGAAAGTTGTGTGTTAACTACTGATAAAAGTTAAATGTTTTTCATTAAGGGTAGTTGTGTGTTAACCACTGACAATATTTGTATATTTTTCATTGAGGGAAGTTGTGTGTTTACCACTGACGAAAGTTGTATGTTTTCCAATGAGGGTAGTTGTGTGTTTCCCACTGACAAAAGTTGTATGTTTTCCATTGAGGGAAGTTATGTGTTTTCTATTTAGGGAAGTTGTTTGTTCATCACTGAAATATTTTCATTTGATTCCAACAATTGGCGATCGTCCAAAACAAATTTTTGATAATTGAGTTCAAACCTCCTCTGCTAGACCTTTAATTTGATTCCAAACACGGTAGGATTTAAATTACATTTATACAGAACAATTGACAATCGCGCAAAACAATTTTTTGACACTTGAGTTCAAACCTCCTTTACGAGACCTTTAATTTGATACCAAATACGGTAGATTATAAATAGCATTTAGAAAAAACAGTTAACGATCGTCCAAAATAACTATTTGACACTTGATTTTAAATGTCTGCTGTGAAACTTTTAATTTAGTACCAAACACTGCAGGATTAGAAATAAAAAACAACTGATTGTTCAAAATAACTTTTTGATAATTCTACGAATTTAGATTTTAAAAAAAATCTGATATTGATTATAAATATTAAAAACGATCTTTTTATATTAGATAAGTAATTAACTTAATTAAATTTTACCGCCAAAAAGAGCCATCTAAGTTGTCGAGTAGAGACATCTGTTTTTTTGAGAAGAAAAATAAAGTGTCTATTAAGTGAAAAATAATTTTTAATTTTATTGTGTTAGATAAGAAGTTAACTCATTTGAATTTTACCGCCTAAAATCCTTCAAATAATCGAGGTTGACGAACAAAGACATCTGTCTAATTTATTTTAAAATTGAAAAAAATATAAAAAAATTTCAAATTAAAAAAATTACATAATAATAATCATGTTCGCTCATTTATTCTAAACCCAAATAAATAACCAAACTTGTCTAAATAGACTACAATTAATGTAATTTATATTTAAAATTTCAAACAGATCTGTCAAAAATGCCACGTTGCACGCAAATTTTTGAAAAGTGACAGCTATAATTTAAATTTTTTTTAAATTGACTTTAAAAATATTTATAAAATAGTTCATATGTTTGCTTATTAATTATAAACACATATAAATTTACAAAAAATCTTCAAGTTGTCTAGAATATATGTAATTTATACTTAATTTTTGAAACAGATCTGTCAGAAATGACAAATTGAACATAAATTTTTGTAAAGTTACAACCATAATCAACAAACTCCACTTTGATAGCAACCCGCACACTCTGATCCGTAAACGCATTTCCGGCTTATTTATTTAATATCTCGCACATCATAAGTACTAAAAATGTGAATTCATAAAAAGGCCCTATTCCAAAAAAATCTCTAACTGCCTGTAAAGGTTTCACTGAAATCCGTCAAACCGGCTAGGCTCTAGAGCTGCGCACAAATTTGGTTACTAGGCAGATGAATCTAAATGGAAATACTCAAGCCTTTTAGTATATAGGACTAGCGGCCCGACCTGCTTCGCAGGTCTGTCCCCTAGGCTCCGCGTCACTGAAGAAGATTACAACTGAAAATATAGAAAAATAAATCTTAAATAATTTCCAATTTATACCAAACAATTGGCGAAGCAAGCTCGTCACTACTTTCCTCGCTTCGATGTCAGTACATTGACGAAGAAAGCTCGTCACTTCGTTCCTCGCTTCCATGTCAGTGCATCGACAAAGCAAGCTCGTCACTACGTTCCTCGCTTCCATGTCAGTACATTGGCGAAGCAAGCTTGTGCCTTCATTCCTCGCTTTCAAAACAGTGCATCGGCGAAGCAAGCTCGTCACTTCATTTCTCCGTTTTCCGTGAGATATTTAATTCAATACCAAACATGTTAGGATTTAATAACATTTATAAAAAAAAAACAATTGACGATTTACCAAAATAACTTTTTGACACTTGAGTTGAAATATCCTTCATGAGACTTTTACTTTGATACCAAACACGGTAGGAATTAAATAACATGTATACAAAACAATTAACGATCGTCCAAAACAACTTTTTGACACTTGAGTTCAAATCTCCTTCGCGAGACCTTTAATTTTATACCAAACACGGTAGGATTTAAATAATATTTATAAAAAACAATTGACAATCGTCCAAAATAACTTTTTGACACTTGAGTTCAAATCTCCTCTGCGAGACCTTCAATTGAATACCAAACACGGTAGGATTTAAATAATTTTTATAGAAAACAATTGACAACCGTCCGAAACAACTTTTTGACACTTGAGTTCAAATATCTGCGAAGCAAGCTCGTCACTCCATTCCTCGCTTCCATGTCAGTATATGGCGAAGCTAGCTCGTCACTTCGTTCTTTGCTTCCATGTCAGTACAAGTTTTGAAGGAAGTTGTGTGTTTCCCACTGACGAAAGTTGCATGTTTTTTTTTTGAAGAAAGTTGTGTGTTAACCACTGACAAAATTGTAGGATCGTGCAAAATAACTTTCTAATACTTAAGTTTAAATCCACTCCATGAGACTTTTAATTTAATATCAAACACGGTAGGATTAAAATAACATTTATACAAAACAATTGACCATCGCCAAAACCAACTTTTTGACACTTTAATTCAAACCTCCTCTGCGAGACCTTTAATTTGATTTCAAACACTGTAGGATTTAAATAACATTTATAAAAAACAATTGACGTTCGTCCAAAATAACTTTTTGAAACTTGAGTTTAAATCTCATGAGCAAGACCTTTAATTCAATACCAAACACGGTAGGATTTAAATAACATTTATACAAAACAATTGACAATCACCAAAAACAACTTTTTGACACTTGAGTTCAAACCTCTTCTCCGAGACCTGTAATTTGATTCCAAACACGGTAGGATTTAAATAACATTTATAAAAACAATTAGCGATCGTCCAAAATAAATTTTTGATACTTGAGTTTATATATCATGATTGAGACATTTAATTCAATACCAAACACGTTAGGTTTTAAATAACATTTATAAATCAAATTACGATCGTCCAAAATAATTTTTTGACACTTTAGTTTAAATCTGATGAGTGAGACCTTCAATTTAATGCCAAACACGGCAGGGTTTAAATAACATTCAGAAAAAACAATTAACCAACGTGTATAATAATTTTGTGATACTTGATTAGAAATAAAAAACAACTGTTCATTGTTTAAAATAACTTTTTGACAATTCTACGAATTTAGATTAAAAAAAAATCTGAAATTGATTATAAATATTTAAAACGAAGTTTTTATATTAGATAAGTAATTAACCTGTTTAAATTTTACCGCCTAAAATACTTAGAAGCATCGATGTTGTAGAGCAGAGACATCTGTTGTATTTTTTGAGAAGAAAAAGAAACCATCTATGAAGCGAAAAATAATTCTCAACTTTTTTATGTTAGAAGAAGTTAATTCATTTGAATTTTACCGCCTAAAATCCTTAAAAGAATTGAGGTTGACAAACAACGACATCTGTCATATTAATTTTAAATTTGAAAAAATATGAGAAAAAAATTCAAATTTAAATTAATTACAAAATAATAATAATGTTTGCATATATATTCTAAACACAAATAAATTACCAAACTTGTCTAACTGAACTACAATTAAAGTAATTTATATTTAAAATTTCAGACTGAAATGTCAAAATAACTATTTGCACAAAAATTTGTGAAAAGTAACAGCTACAATTTTAATTTTTTTAATTGACTTTTAAAATACTTACAAAATAGTACATATGTTTGTTCATTAATTCTAAATACAGATAAATTTACAAAACATTTATAAGTTGTCTAGAATATATGTAATTTATACTTGAATTTCGAAACAGATCTGTCAGAAATGACAAATTGAACATAAATTTTTGTAAAGTTACAACCAGAATCAACAAACTCCACTTTGATAGCAACCCGCACACTCTGATCCGTAAACGCATTTCCGCCTTATTTATTTAATATCTCGCACATCATGTGTACTAAAAATGTGAATTCATAAAAAGGCCCTATTCCAAAAAAATCTCTAACTGCCGGTAAAGGTTTCACTGACATCCGTCAAACCGTCTAGGCTCTAGAGCTGCGCACAAATTTGGTTACTAGGCAGATGAAAGTATATATAGAGAATGAATTTTGCCTTTTAGTATATAGGACTAGCGGCCCGACCTGCTTCGCAGGTCTGTCCCCTAGGCTCCGCGTCACTGAAGAAGATTACAACTGAAAATATAGAAAAATAAATTGGGTAGTCTTAAATAATTTCCAATTTATACCAAACAATTGGCGAAGCAAGCTCGTCACTACTTTCCTCGCTTCGATGTCAGTACATTGACGAAGAAAGCTCGTCACTTCGTTCCTCGCTTCCATGTCAGTGCATCGACGAAGCAAGCTCGTCACTACGTTCCTCGCTTCCATGTCAGTACATTGGCGAAGCAAGCTTGTGCCTTCGTTCCTCGCTTTCAAAAAGTGCATCGGCGAAGCTCGTCACTATGTTCCTCGTTTCTATGTCAGTACATTAACGAAGAAAGCTCGTCACTTCGTTCCTCGCTTTTAAGTCAGTGCATGGCGAAGCAAGCTCGTCACTTCATTTCTCCGTTTTCCGTGAGATATTTAATTCAATTCCAAACACGTTAGGATTTAATAACATTTATAAAAAAAAAAACAATTGATGATTTACCAAAATAACTTTTTGACACTTGAGTTGAAATGTCCTTCATGAGACTTTTAATTTGATACCAAACACGGTAGGAATTAAATAACATTTATACAAAACAATTAACGGTCGTCCAAAACAACTTTTTGACACTTGAGTTCAAATCTCCTTCGCGAGACCTTTAATTTTATACCAAACACGGTAGGATTTAAATAATATTTATAAAAAACAATTGACAATCCTCCAAAATAACTTTTTGACACTTAAGTTCAAATCTTCTCTGCGAGACCTTTTATTCAATACCAAACACGGTAGGATTTAAATAATTTTTATAGAAAACAATTGACAATCGTCCAAAACCACTTGTTGACACTTGAGTTCAAATCTCCTCTGCGAGACCTTCAATTGAATACCAAACACGTTAGGATTTAAATAATTTTTATAGAAAACAATTGACAATCGTCCAAAACAACTTTTTGACACTTTAATTCAAACCTCCTCTGCGAGACCTTCAATTTGATTTCAAACACTGTAGGATTTAAATAACATTTATAAAAAACAATTGACGTTCGTCCAAAATAACTTTTTGAAACTTGAGTTTAAATCTCATGAGCAAGACCTTTAATTCAATACCAAACACGGTAGGATTTAAATAACATTTATACAAAACAATTGACAATCACCAAAAACAACTTTTTGACACTTGAGTTCAAACTTCTTCTCCGAGACCTGTAATTTGATTCCAAACACGGTAGGATTTAAATAACATTTATAAAAACAAATTACGATCGTCCAAAATAATTTTTTGACACTTTAGTTTAAATCTGATGAGTGAGACCTTCAATTTAATGCCAAACACGGCAGGATTTAAATAACATTCAGAAAAAACAATTAACGATCGTGTATAATAATTTTGTGACACTTGATTAGAAATAAAAACAACTGATCATTGTTTAAAATAACTTTTTGACAATTCTACGAATTTAGATATAAAAAAAATCTGAAATTGATTATAAATATTTAAAACGAACTTTTTATATTAGATAAGTAATTAACTTGTTTAAATTTTACCGCCTAAAATACTTAGATTTAAATTTTATTGCCTAAAATACTAAGAAGCAGCGAGGTTGTCGAGCAGAGACATCTGTTGTATTTTTTAAGAAGAAAAAGAAACCATCTATGAAGCGAAAAATAATTCTCAACTTTTTTATGTTAGAAGAAGTTATTTCATTTGAATTTTACCGCCTAAATTCCTTAAAAGAATTGAGGTTGACAAACAACGACATCTGTCATATTAATTTTAAATTTGAAAAAATATGAGAAAAAAAATTCAAATTTAAAATAATAACAAAATAATAATAATGTTTGCATATATATTCTAAACACAAATAAATTACCAAACTTGTCTAAATGAACTACAATTAAAGTAATTTATATTTAAAATTTCAGACTGAAATGTCAAAATAACTAGTTGCACAAAAATTTGTGAAAAGTAACAGCAACAATTTTAACTTTTTTAATTGACTTTTAAAATACTTACAAAATAGTACACATGTTTGTTCATTAATTCTAAATACAGATAAATTTACAAAACATCTTTAAGTTGTCTAGAATATATGTAATTTATACTTGAATTTCGAAACAGATCTGTCAGAAATGACAAATTGAACATAAATTTTTGTAAAGTTACAACCAGAATCAACAAACTCCACTTTGATAGCAACCCGCACACTCTGATCCGTAAACGCATTTCCGCCTTATTTATTTAATATCTCGCACATCATGTGTACTAAAAATGTGAATTCATGAAAAGGCGCTATTCTGAAAAAATCTCTAACTTCCGGTAAAAGTTTAACTGAAATCCGTCAAACCGTCTAGGCTCTAGAGCTGCGCACAAATTTGGTTACTAGGCAGATGAAAGTATAGAAAGTGAATTAAGCCTTTTAGTATATTGGATTGTTAATTGTAAACTGAAATGTAAGTAATTATAATTAAATTTTCAGTTGTAATGCAGAACCAATTAGTAAACATCAACTAAATTAATATCATCGAATTTTTCAAAGAAAACAAATGAATTGTTCATAATTTAAATCCCTCGTATCCTTTGTTACCAACATAAAAAAATTCCTAGTACCTATTTCCATATTTAACAACTAAGCATGAAATGAAAAAAAAATAAAATTAAATTTTATAATTTTCGGGATAATTGCTTTTAAAATTAAAAATTAAAAATCTGACAACAATCAAGAAGAATTCCAAGTTTTAAAAAATAAGTATAGCCATTATTGGAAAACAAATGACTGTCTATAGGTAACAATTACACGCAAATATGTCATATATAAGATACAAATTGACACGTTCGGGAAATTTTTTCATACCTTACCGAGATTTTGCTAAATTTTTATTGAACATAACGACATTATTATTATCATTCTTACTATTTGTTGTCAATGAAACTTTATTAGACATAGATATATAAAATGCAAATAGAATTTTAAATTTAATATCAAATATCATATTGTTGATCCTCATCGCGGTTTTACCAAGGATATACCGTTAGCAAAAATTTAATTTTGCAGAAAACGTAATTATTAATAACATGTACCTGCAGAGAATTGAACCCTAATAATTATTAATAACTGCTCCAATACTTCAACATTTAATTTCAGTTTATCACTTTGAAACAATAAAACATAATAATTCAGAATGAATTAATAAACACTGCGCAAACGTTAATTAAATAACATTTAATTAATTAAAATGCTCTCCCAATGTCACAATGTCAGAGTCTTAACGATAACACGCTTTCTATGTAAAGACAAATTATGTAACAAGTTGTTATCTGCTGTAGATAACAGAGCACACTGTAAAGTATATTAAGTTTCACACAGATGTATTTATATATTTTAATTACTTAATAACAGGAATATGCACATTTTTAGACAGCGACGTAATTAATGCAACTACTAAGTAATAATTAGTGAATCTTTTCCATGAAGTTTTGCTTTAATAGAAAGCTAGGAAAAACGAATAATTCGTGCTAAAATGAGTTATAATGCACAATTTCAGTAGGTACTACTTACTGATTTTGAAGGTTAGGTTATCGTTATTATCGTATTATTTAAAAGAGATATAAAAAAAAATTTGCAGTGTGTATAGCAACAATTCTGTTGTCAATAAAAGCAAACTACCTATACTAAAGCAAGCATTCGCCATCATATCATACAAAATGAATTTGACATGTACCTTTGGTGAATTGTGAACAACGCCATCTTTTGATAAATGCTTCCCATAAATGTAATACTACCTTTTCTACCAAAAAAATTTTTTAAATAGTTTCATTTTATGATATTTATAAATAAAATAAAAACATTGTTAAAAACTGTGCAATTAATTATACGCTTCCACCACGTAAATTAAAAGAAAAGAAATAATAAAGTTCATTAATTATTTTTGATATTTCTGTTAAATTGAAAAACATTCAGATTGATTCTACAAACAAGAGATACTTGTTTAATCAATGATCAGTGAATATGAGACCCCTGTTCGTTAGAGACTCTTGTAAACAAAATGCTACGGGGAAACGAACGGTACCAATATTGAATACTGAATAACAAACCAAAACAATGTGTCGCGAATAATTGAATATCTCTGTGGTTAGTGTGGACATAGTGTAACCTTCTATTTGTTAGCTTAGCGCAAAGCAGCCAATAATTTCTGTATTTTAATTAGTACATTCGTTAATTAATTTAAAGTTGGAAATGTAAATTATATTTGTCACGGTTTATTTGAAATTTTATAGTGATTCATAACTGTTTTTCAAGAAGCAAAATAAGTGGTTATGTTGGAAAATGGCAGCCAATCTATTGCCAATTTTATATATTTTTGTAAAATTTTAAAGAACTTTTATTTTTCTTTAAAATAGTTCTTATTCGTGTAGTCTTAAATGATCTGTACAGAAAATTTCATAATATTTATTATAATCCCATGAAATAAAAAAAAAAAAACAGATATATTGAAACATAGTAATTCTGGAACACTTGCTACAGTTGAAATGCGACCCGAGAGACACAGAAAATAAGTGGGAAACCTATCTTTATCGAACGGTCGCTTAGAAAGTTAATAAGAAAATACAAAGAAATTAAAATTTTGAAATAAAATATTAAATATAAAAATTAAATAATACATTAATACTTGTTAAAGTTAGTTTAACAAACTATTTAAAGGAATTTTCAAATAGTTGAACAATGCATTGTTAAATATTATTTTAGGCAACGACATGGCTGCGAGCGTTTATTCCGGTTCACTCGATAAAGCAAGTTAAGCAAGGATGCCCGCGGTTAGTAGTTGGATGGGTGACCGCTTTGCGAAAACCCACACCAGCAAACACTGCGTGTCGTTGTCACACTACCAAAAACGAGGAACCATATAACCTCAGTAATTGAGTCCGCTTTACAAAAAAAAAAAACAAATTTCCGATGACCACTACGAAATGTACGTAAATTCACATGCTAAACTATTACTGAAAGTTGTCATTGCATATCACTAGCAATGCTGTGTGATATGAAAGTTCATTAGCCAATCAGATGTGCCCGCAACTGTGTGATATGAACTTATCACACGATGCGATAACTGAGCGAACTAACCTAAAAATTTGTATTTAAAAGTTTGACAGATGTAGATAATTTGCTGAATTTACTCGGATTAAGAAGGTTGAACCACGATATATCAGATTTTAACATAATTTTTGATGAATTCTGATAGCAATATGATGTGAACATAATCTGTTTTAATATTTTTATGCAAATTTTATTTTGTTTTTCTTTTGTTACTTAATTGTAGTCGTCGCGGAAAAGTATCGTGTACAACACGTGCTGAAAGGGTATTTCACAATCGTGTAATTAGCCTTCAGCTAGTGATTAAAACTTTACAGTAATGTGAAATATCCAACTTTCAGCACTAGTCATACAATATGCTATATCACTTTTGGATAAGCATGTTTTCACATAGCAACCGCTCAACAAACGCTTAGCAACCGCTCAACAAACCCAAACCAACCGCTTTATAAATAAGTGTTAGACGAAGACGGATATTCCACGATGTATATCTGTCTCAAGCACGTTTTTCTCTTTCATACAAGCCTATAAATGCGCGTTCCACTATTACTGTATTTCAGTAGGAATAATAATTGCTAATTGGGCTTAATTTTCTTTGTATTTGATTC
The DNA here is from genome assembly GCA_963942605.1 of Poecilus cupreus. Lineage (NCBI taxonomy): Eukaryota > Metazoa > Arthropoda > Insecta > Coleoptera > Carabidae > Poecilus > Poecilus cupreus. Next base: position 5,616,625 of record OZ012714.1, on the reverse strand, counting down.
CAGAGCAAAAATAGCATCGTATGCTGTTTTACCATTATGCACGTATTATATAAATAAATACTTCACTGTAATTAATGTAATATTAATTAGCACATACATAGTTTCAACTTTAGAGGTTCTATTCTCTGATCTTTGAAGTGCATATAAATTGTGCTACGCCCAGAATATTCGTCGAGTGAATTTCATTTTATTGACAATCATTTTTAGAAAGAGGAAACCCCAAATTTCGCAGTTGATAATTTAATTTATTAAATGTCACCAAACACCATTAAGCAAATGAAGCGTACATTAGGAAATTTGTTCCACAAATCCTGATGTGTATATGTCAACGACCGCCATTATGTTAACCCTAAGTACTGTTGACATGATACAGATCCACATCCACGCATCGAGTTGGCCCTGGTTCGGTGTGACGTCTAGCAAGCCGCACTGCCATACTACACTCCTCTCATTAGTGTAACACGGGACCTAATCACCATTAGCACATTGGCCCCAGGGCTCGCCCGAATTCCTACTGTTTGTGTGATTGGAACCGAAGTGCTTACAGATACCACTGGAGAAATAAATTTACAGAGGCATTGTTACAGAAGCATTGCTTCAGATCTTTGATGTTGCGTATGTTATTGTCTTTCTATATTATATCATTATAATTTTGCAAGGATTATTCGCTGCCATACAACCAAGCTTTACGAACATTGATTTTATAAACTTATTACGTTAAATTTCAAATAAATCCTTCTTACTCTTAGAAGTACGTAATGCTGATGTTAACCCAATACCTTTAGAATTCGTAACTAATGTGCTAACCAACTGTTCACAACCTCTGTCATCGAATTTTACTCTATTTTTTATGTCTGAGCTGCTTTAATCATATTATTTTTCAATAATCTTGAGAGATTTTTGTTTATCTGATATTTAAGGAGAAGATTGCCAATAAATAAAAACTTTTTAACTGGCAAAAAAAAAATCTGAAAACCGAAAAATAAATAAACCTTTTTAGCTTTAAGGTCCTATACTAATGTAAGTAATTAATTTTGAGTCGGTGCAAAACAAACAATCAACGAATGCCGACTTATAGTTACTTACATCAGTTTAGTAGAAATAACATCCAGTTCAATTGTTAATACCGATGATGAATCCTTTCCCCTTTTGAGTAATCCTTCCATTTTGTTTTGGAGTCTCCAGAACGTTGTTTATTCTAATAGCCTATTACGAGCTAACAAACTTGGCTAATGGCACGATTACCAAAGCACCAAAAGGTGTAACGTTCATGGCACATTTACGCATCAAAATTTCAAGAACTCCTTTGGTAATTTCGTCAATCTTACCAACATGTCTTCAGTGTGCCGTGTCTATAATGCACTACACAGGTCCCTGGCCACAAACACGAGCAAGGAGGTGGCTCCGCGCCTATTAACATGGAAAACTGGTCGATGATCAAAGCAGGAGTTTGTGTTAACATTGTCCAGGACACAGGGCAAGGCACTTAGGCTTGACACTTGAATGCGCGCGCCATGGGAAGTCAATGCATCGGAATATACACCAGGGATGTGTAGAGCTGGGAGTAATAGCTGCTTTAAAATTATAATGCTTGGAATAATGCAAACATGCTTTGTAATAGGATTAATATATTCTTGATATTTGGCTAATGTGCAATAGGATAGTGTATGCGAATAACGTCCTTTATACAATTTTATGCTAATGGTATTGTTAACTAAAGAATAGTACATTCTTAAATAAGTTACAAAAGGCAAATATAATTTGAAAACAAGTGGGCGAACGACAAATTGTTTGAATTGCCTTGTGTCACGAATGTTTGATACAATTTTTACTTCCTTCCACATACCTGTAAGAGAGATAGGAATCATGCTAAAAATTCGGTAGCGGATTTTCAGTGATTGAGCACGTTTTAGTGTCCCTAGAATACGATTTTAATAGTTACGCGATGTGTGTATGTCTGTCTTTCTGCGTGTGTGGATCTCTGGAGTTACGGTTTCTCAATAACTACTAAGCTGAAAATTTTGATATTTCATAAATATTTATTTTACCTCCTTGGAAAGAGCGGATTAGTTTCTTGTGATAATCCAATAACAGGAATTGGTAGTTTACTTGAAGCCATATCAAATTATTTTGAAATATCTAAATTATGTTTAAATGACAATTTTTGTTTTAGAATAATGTTTCAAAAACTATACCTACAATTGTTGTGTGAAATATATTTCTCTTTCTATCAGCATTTACGAATTACAAAACGTTAAAGAAAAATTATATTTCCACATTTTCGTATTTGCTAACCTGAGCATTTTGAAAAATGTTTTTTGGCATATGTTATAAATTAAAAACCGCATGACGCTGAACTAACCGCCAGTCAAGCACGGTTAGTATGTTTAGTTAAAACTAACTAAAATTTTCAGTAACCGCGTTCCGTTAGTCAACCGGTTGTTGAAAAAAATAACCGTGGTTATTCTGGTTAAATTTCGGAATACACTATTAGTATAGTATGGATGTCATCAAATAATTTTTTAAATATGAATATAAGACATGAAATCTTATCTACAACCTTGCAATTCAATGTTGGAGATACAAATATATAGGTGGATAAGCACTGACAATTATTTAAATTAGTTTCGATACAAAATTTGGTGGAATGAAGAATTAAAATAAATATTAGTAAACGTACGGAAAAACAAATTGAATTTAATGAGAAATTCACGAGAATGTTTTCCCGCTGAAAACAATTAAATACCCGTTTCGAATTACAAACGTAAAATACCTACATTACCGCCTAATAGCAATATTTTCAGTTAATCAAAACACAAAATGGCGCAAAAGATAAGGGTTTGTGGTTGCGGTAATATCATTTACGAAACAATGTAGACATCATAAAGGTGTCGGAGCGAGACGGCAGAACAAAAATCCGCGTTGGACGAAGACAGCTGCTGCTGCTGGTGCTGCTGAGCTTGACGCGCGTTGTGATTGCAGCGCTCCTCGCGGCAGGACAGGTAACGAGGTAACGACGCTCCGGTTGTGTTTACTTACACGAAGCAGTGCGCGTGCGGTTTGCCAGACGCTTTTACCGCACATTTACCAGGTTTTATTAAACGATAAACAAGTGTTTAAAACTTACATGAGAATTATTATTGCCCGTTAAGATGGTTTTACAACTACTTTTAGCACACACTAAATGATTTACCATCTTGCTAAGATTTTTCTGACCACTGAACTATTTACTGTCACTCGCTTATGGCACTGGCTTTCATCTTAACTATATTTTGCTATTTCCCTACATATTCTAAATCAATAAAAACATCATCATGCTATTTACATATTTTATCAAATTATTTAATTCTATAAATAGTTATTTGTATATTAAAGGACTAAAGTATAATTTTTTATTACGAATATGGAATTTATTCCCCGAGGCAATAGCGGAGGAGAATAAACAATATGAGTAATAAAAAAATACTTAAGTGCCCAAGTATACATTATGTTTTTTCCCGAAATCGTTAAATTATTAATGTAAATGAAGAGAGAAGAAACAGAGAAGAAATCCTAGAAGATTCGGGAATAGCGTTAACACGGATGAAAGAAAAAGAAGAAAAAAGGAAAAAACTGTAAAAACAGTTACCTTGGGTGTATTGTACAACATTTTACTTGTTACTCATTTGTAAATCAAAATAAAAATTAAAAAATTATAACAAAATCCTGTCAGTTACACACAGTTCTGTTAAAAATTATTTGAAATGATTTCGTATAAGCCTTGTAAGCATTACTGTGACAACGTACATTGTTTACCTTGTTTACTAACTTGTAAAATTTGTACAATGCAGCTGTCAATTAGTATCTTGTAAAGATTAATTTTCAAAGGCAATAGAGGGCTTGGATAAGTGGTGTTTACAAGTAACAAGTAAACATATTTTTACTATCACGCCTTCTCTCCGAAGGTGGTTACTGCATTTGTTTATATGTTTGTATGCAGCACGAGGAAAACGCTTATCATTAATGTTTTTAGGGATCTGTAAAATAGAATGTAGATGATTTGTTTGCTCTCATAAAGTTTTTGCAGGTAAAAGAGATTCTCCATACTTTATTGAAAACTATACAACTTTAGTACATCTGAGGTCTAGGAAGCAGGGTTACACATGAACGTAGTAATGACGAACTCGAATATAAAAACCAAGACCATTAAAAATCGACGATGCGAGTCCCTTGCAGACCCTCGACGCATTTCGTTTGATGGCAAAGGTCCATCAGCACCAGACCAGGAACTCCGCGCCAAGTTGACCTAAAGTAGACGGCGTTTTAAGCAACAAACGATTCTCCACTTGAAATCAAACAGTGAGCAGTGCCCGAAAGAACAGTGCAGCCACGCCGCTTGCAAAAAGGAATGAAGAACGGCTACGGGCCAAGAAAGGGCAGCCAACAAAGGATTTCGCGCGCCTTTTGACCAAACACACGAGTCAAAGGACTTCGTCGATGTTTAATAAAAACCACCAGCCAGACAAAGAGCCAAGCATGCTCCCTGACTTCTGCGTGACAAAGAGGCAAATGGCCCGTAACCTTCAAGTGGATTTGTTTTGCAAAAAGTGCATTTCTCTAAAGATGATGCCAGTCTACTCGCTCCGGAATACTTTCATCGACGATATGCTCATATCGCAACCAACTCCTACATAATAATTTTCTTATTATTATGTTTAAAATGATGTATAAGGTATAAATTGCGAGAACCGTTATTTAGATCTTTTAATCACGATCTGCGAAAACATAGTACCTTATCCTAATTGGGTAAATGGAGAAATATATATATTTTTTCTACGACCACTTAGAAATTTATTGATATTCAATTTAAGCAGGGGTGGTTAACTTGTTTGTTTCGATTATAATGGTTTTTACTTTCTTATACAAAGTATTGTATTGGAATCACGAAAAAAATCGTTGACGAGATATTTGAGGAAATACATATTATGACGTCCACTGAATCCGTTAAGACCAATTTCTCAATGATGTGCGTGAGGATGGATGGATGTCCGTGTGCGCAATATCTCATGAACGAGACAAGATATGTAAACGAAACTTGGTATTTATAAGTTTCATGAATATATGAAGAGTTGAGCTGATTTTGAATGAAATTGATAAATCAGAAGAGGAAGACATACAAAACAATAAATTACATTTTTTTAAATTTATACACCTATGAAAAAAGTTTCAAATGAAGCAATGTTAGCAAAAGTATTTGGAATATAAAATGTTAATTGCACTTTTCTTGTAGGTATATATTTAATAATATATTTCAATAATCTTATTACATTGAGAACAAAAACTAGAACATTTTTATCAAATAATTATGAAGAGTCAAAAATGTTTGTTGTTGCTAGGGAAATGAGGTACATTGCAAGTATCGTGAGAAATGAATTTGTTTTGTCAGTATTTCAGGTACCATTGCTAGGATACTAATTTAGAATTGTCAAATATTAGAATGGGGAAAGCGAAAACATTTATTATTAAAATTAAATTAATTAGAAAATAATATCGTGGTCGTAGAAAAAGTATAGTGTACAACTCGAATGAAATGTCCATTTCATGCTCGTAGGATATCAGTACCATTCCATGCTTGTTGTACAATATACTATTTTATAATAGTTCCATGGTAACGCATCGGACTAGGAATTATGAGATCCTCGTTCGAATCCCACAGCAGGCAGATGCCATTTTTATGGTTCCAACTTCATTAAAATATTTGGGGGCTATTATTTGACGGCTGGTAACCGCACTTCATACGAAAAACCCGAGATTTAAGTAAGCAGAATATCACACCCATAACGGGAAAAAGGCGTGATGATATATTTATTAATATTTATTTATTCGGTGAATTGAGGAGGATATAAGATGCATTTTCTAAAAATTTACTAAACTTTATTGTGAATACTTCTAATTGTTTAGCAATTAATAGTTTTTAGTTTTTTAATTGTTAAAACACTTTTAGAAATTGCATCTCATATCATCTGCGTACCGAGTAGTTCGGTAAATTCCACGGTATATTTTTCAGTGTAACAATGTGAGCAAATACTGAATTATTTTAACTAAGATATAAATAGATTCTGAAGTTTTCGTACGTGCCCAGTTTGGTTATCTTAATTAATTGATTAATTAATCAGTGACGTAAACTCAATAACAGTCTAAACTTAATAGTCAACCATGATATGTAGTTATTTTTTTAAAGAATCTTATAATTAATGACCTTAAATACTAAAAAATACCAATGAAAAAATAAATATATAAACTGTTGCGGGCACTATGTAAAGAAGACATAACCGAAGACCGGCGCTCGCGTCGACATCACGGGAACCAATTGATTGAAACATGTGTCAAACGGCGAACGTGACTCGACATAAACATGGGATCGAATACGGCCGCAGATCAAACATAACTGAGGGTGCAGGGTGGTTGGAAGCGAGAGTTGCGAGTTGGGGTGTTTTCATGTTCATGACGTCACACGAGGGGAGGTGTGAGCGCCGCTCGCTCGCGGCGTCGCCGTCGCTGGCCGAGGTCGGTAATTAGTCAAAGGTGCTATGTTTGGTTTCACAATATGGAATTTTTGCTGTTTTCTTTACTTTGTTCCAGTGTTTGATAGGCCGCTGTCGCTGCTGGTAAATATCATTTTATACCGCTATAAAGGTGGGAAGCATGTGGGAATATGTTTTGTTTATTTTATTTTTAGACTGGTAGGATATTGTATTAGGTACATTTCACGTTTGGTTCAATTAGAATGATGCTTTGGGCACTTGGCCACTGTGTTATTTGAGGTTTTTAGGTCATTAACGCTGGTAATTTTCTTTGTTCTATTAGGCTGAACCCTTCAAAGAAGGGATTTCATTAGTTACTACTAAAGGTTGTATTTAGAATATTAGCTCAACAAATTAAATATACAAATAAAGATATTTCAATATATCTATAGATTTGAAAAAATTGAGTTAAGTGCGAACTTTGATACATATTTATGTATTTTCATTTGGTGGCCTCAAATGTATATTTTGTATAATTTGGACAAGACATAACAAGTTAAGTATAATTTTTTTAGGAAAAAATAGTTATGTGACATTTTTTTTAAGGAAAAAACCAGTTAAATTCCATTTAGATGCTTAAACGTATACATTCATTATTTACCGAAGAAAATAAAAATGACAAATACTCCATAGGGAGATAAAGTAAATTCAAGGCACTGCCACCTAGCAAGAAATGTATTTTGTTGAATCCGGTTATTGAAACATAATGTTTCTTACTTGGTTACAGCGCCCAAAACCTTCTGTTTTGTCCACTCAACTCATTCCATATTTATTTTGATAAGTGTAAGCTTCTCTCATAGCAGTTATTTTGTTTGATCTTTACATTCATTTCAAGTTTGACCTAATCTAAAATACTGACATAATTTGATAGTGAATTAAATATTGAGCTGCTGTTAACAGCCTATTTTGTTAAGTATTTTTAAAATATCATTATTTGCCCCAAGCAATGGGGTCTTTCACCATTTTTTTAAAAAATTTTTTCATGAAACTTTATCTAAATTGAAGACTATCTACACTTTTAAAAAGTCTTAACTGTTATTCATTAATTCATTATTCACAATGATTTTTTTAAATGCTGTGACGTCATTATAGAGGTGTTGGTGGATCTCAAACAGTAGAGATTTAAATCATTTTTGTCACATAAATGTTCTATTTTATTGTAATAATAATAAAAAAATAAGTAAAAACATATATGACTATAATTATTTACAATCTGTACTGTTTGAGATCTAGTAACACTTCTACAATGATGTCACAGCATTTAAAAAAAATCATTGTAGCTTAATGAATAAAAATTAAAAGTGTAGATATTCTACAATTTAGATAAAGTTTCATAAAAATAAAATAAAAAAAAATGGTGAAAGACCCCATTGTACTCTCTTGATATATAAACTTACTATTCCATTTAGTGCTTAATTCTTTTTAATAGTATTAAATTCTTAGAAAAAAAGTTAAATCTGCCTTTGTTAGAAATGGAATACTAAAATTTCAAACGACCTCGTTCCACGACAATAAAGTTAGTTAGAAATCCCCTCCCATGTTTAAACATTTAATACTTCGTCAAATGATTCTGCACCGCAACACAATCATATGATTATAAAATTTAAATTTCGTAGGCACGCATCGCAGCTTGCCGTGGGCAGATCTACAGCCTGAGAGTCGAAGCACTCGAAGCAGTGTTGGGTTATATTGCAATGTGTGTTTAGGGACGCACCGAAGTGCCGAAGTGCTGGGCACGTATGCTCGATATCTCGGCTAGGCTAGGGTTCACCAAGACAAGGATGGCACGTGGAGCGTGTCGATGGACCTGCACTCAATATTATAACCATACATGCCCTACTTCAGTGCTTGTCAAACGCGCTCAATAACACCTCGATGCTAGAATATTCGAAATTCGATGCGGAGATACAGAAACGCAACCAATCGGATATACCGGTGTCTACTTTTTATGGGACAGAGGAAATACAATGGTAAAATATTTATTATTCGATAGTTCGTTCTCTATGAAGTTTAGAACAAAAGTGTAAATATAAAAAATTTTCCGCAACAAATGAGCCTAAATGTTTTGATGATTTGATGTAATACATTTCTGGCATGAGATAGATTTAAAACAAAATGTATAATATTTAGCTATTTCCAGAGTGCCATGGTAAACAAAACATACAAACAGTCGTATTTTGTAATTTGTATTTTGTAATGTTTTCCTGTCAAATATATTGACATTATTTAAAAAAGAAAACAAAGCAAAAATATGTCAAAATATTTGACAGGAAAACAATACACATTTATTTGTCATTTTGTTTCATTGCATGGCGAACACTATTAAATAATTTCATAATTAATTTCTGCTGTTACAACTCAGTAAATAATTTGTTTTCTATAACACTGTTTTGGAAACTAGGCATTCCACAACTAAAAATTGTTATGGAATCACTAATGTTCCATACGCTACGTATGGAATATTTTCGACTAATCAGAGCCGCATATTAGCGCGATATATAAAGTATCTTGATTCAGTTGCTATGGTTACGTCTGTTTGTTTTAATTTGATTTATTTTGTTTGACGTTTACAACAGTTTTATATTTGTATTTTTTGTATATTTCCAAAATCTTGTTATAGAAAGTATAGTCTACAACATGTAACGGAATGGCCTATCCCACGCTCGCAAACCGTAGCCCTCGCCTTCGGCTCGGACTACAAACTTTTTGCTCGCGTGGAATATGTGCCATTCCATTACTTGTTGTAGAACATACTATTCTGATATACATGAAGAATTTTAAGCTCTGCAATATTTATTTGAAGCATGTTTATCTAAAATAATTAAGGGAGGGATGCCTACGGAATAAACTGATTTTTCATGTTAAACGCCTTCGTTTCACTTTCCGCGATGCACCCTGTATTATTGAAATATATATTATGAATTTATTATATTTATATGCATGTACAGTCGCGTGATGCTCCCTAGATTTTAGTTCTTCTGTAAATTCCACTTTAAAAACTATATACATAATTATATTCATAGAATGACATAAAACGCGAAAATAAAATTAATCTTCCAGTAACTGTCGGAACTATTTTCAATAGTACCCCCAATTTGTAAATTTCCTCAGGAGAACCTTTTTATAATTGTCTCCTTTTCATGGACAAAAAAAAATTGCAGTTTTTAATTGGCTAGGCTAGGATACGTTCTTTTAAAATAGAAATATTAAACTCTCTATTTACAGAAATTTACAAAATTATAAAACTTTTCTACTGTTGGGTATCAGTACAAGTTCAACAAATTTTTCTGAAGCGAGTTATCAAAATATCCGGTCTATTTACCGAAAATCAAAAACACAAACAAAATGAAATCGCAAAAAACCAGGGGTACCAGCATATCCGATAGCAAATATCATATCTACGCGAACAAATGACAGGCGGTGGGCGCCGAGCGGCGACAGCGCTGCGATCGGGCGCAAAACAAACGAATAATCGGAAACTCCATCTACTCAACTCTCTCCATCTGAAATATTTACAGATACAGATTGGTGCGGGCCAATCCTTGCCGTGGGAGAGAGACAGACAACGCGGGCGTACTCATGTACTCAAACTCTTAATACCAATTCTTTGTTCCAGTTTCAATCAAATCGTCACATTCAAACGCGGACTTTTCACCAACTTGTATATAGGTCAATAATTCACTGGAATATAATATCTTATGTTACAATAATATAAATAAATATATAAATATATTATCACACCTCTTGCCCATTATGGGTGTGGCACTCTGCTTACGCAGATCTCGGTAGGTGATATATTATTTGTATGAAGTACGGTTATTAGCCGTCAAGTCATTGCCCCCAAAGATGTTAGTGCAGGGGGAATCACAGGGGTAAATTTAAATGGCAACTGTTGGCTTTGGAATTCGAACTAAGGATCTCACGATCCACAGTACATTGCGTTAACATACGGAGCTATTTACTTCATTTAATGGGGTTAATGTTGCAATAATGAACTTTTATTTGAAACCGGCACAAAAGTGCTCAAAAATCGTTATTAAAAGCTTAGAAATCGTCACTAAAGTAACCCATTATACGACAATTTTGAGCAACGCAGTGTTGGCAACCGTAAAATAATTATTGTACAATAGAATAATTTTGGCAGATATATGACTTATTGTAGTAAGATTATAAGTAGAATGAAACAATCTATGCAATAAGAACTAACTAATTAATTCCGGAGAAGAAATTAATTTTGATAATGTTATTTATGAAAACTTCAATGTCTACGTTGGCAACACTTAGTGCCAGATCCAATTGACAACTGACAGATGTATAAACTTAACCTATATAATATTTTTTTATAGTTTTTTTCTAATTTTAGATTTCAAATAAAATTTAATATGTACCGCGGCACTGAAGTTCCTTTTTATCACTCACATGGTTTATTTTCCATATTCGTGATAAAAAGTTAAACTTCAGTGCTTTGATACATAAATAACTATTAAATTTTAATTTCCGGATACATATTAAACGGAAAACATAGATTGCTTGAATAGCAATATTTATCTTACGTATTGTGACAGCAATTTATATACATATTTATTTATTTCTCAGCAATAATACATATTTATCGTAAATAAATGTCTTGCAGTGAAATAGCAATATTAGTTGTTGATTTTAATAGATAAAGAGGATGTTCATAAAATACAGGTCACGGATTTAAGGGTGAATAATACATCTCAAAACAAAAAAAAGTTCATATAAACATAGGTATATCCGGAAATGCATAGTTTCAGAGCTACAGCGATTTTAATATTTTATTTCTGTCATATACAACTCATACTTTTAACATTACAATAAAATCATAATAGCCGTTTACAATGAAAAAGTCAATTATAAATTATAAAAAATGTTCAAAATAACAATAATTAATAACAAATAAAAATTATCTTCAACTGTTTTCCACTGTAAACGGCAACTATGATTTTATTGTAAAGTTAAAACTATGAGTTGTATGTGACAGAAATAAAATATTAAAATCGCTATAGCTTTGAAACTAGCCATATCCGGATATATGTTTATATGAACTTTTTTTATTGTTTTGAGATGTATTTATCCCCCCTAAATCCATGACCTCTTTTGTTTTAAACAACCTGTATACAAGAAAAATAAAGTTATTAATAACGTCAAATATTTATTAAATATTCAGTCATGTCTATTTAGATTCACACGTTTCACAATATTTATACAAAACATTTCAAAAATACGCATGTGACGTATTATTTACGCCTTTGCACAAACCAAAATTGAATTATACCTGGTTCACCATTTCATTTTACATCCCTTTTCTCTTTAATCTGAAATATGACGCTCGTATATTCGTAAAATAAAACATCTAGAGTTTTAAAAATGTTATAAAAACAAAAAACGAAGTGAAATAATGAACCAACATAAATACATTAATCTACAATTAAATGTAATTAAAATCTTGTTAAATTCTATGCTTCGTACGATAATACATAAACATAACTATTAAATTTATATGGAGGAAATAACTCAGTGGTTGGTAATGCATCGGACTGTGGATCGTGAATTCCTCAGTTCGAATCCCATAGCCGAAAGTTCCCATTTAAAATTATCTCATGTGATCCACTAACATCTTTGGGGCCATATGACTTGACCGCTGGTAACCACAGTTCAACACTTTTCGTGATCGTAGGCGTTTTAGATGTTTAATACATATTCAATTTCCTGCTTCCCTAACATATTAAAGAAAAATCTGATGTGGCCAGCACATAACCTCCCGCCCAATACTAATCTTAAACGATACAAAATAGTACTTGATACAGAAACATACCTTCTTATTTGTTAATTTTCTATTTATATTTGAGAACTTTAATTTTCTTTCGTATATTTATTTAATTTTTTGACATATAATTCACTAAGAAAACAGCTTCACAATCACAATGACATGTGTCACATTTCGTAAAAAATTGAAAATTTATAAATGTTTCCATGGTGTACTAGGAATGCAAGATTTGTAAAATCTAATTTCTTTATATTTTATTATCTCTAAATCTAATGAAAATTAATAAAATTAGTGTAATCAAAATACATGTAAAATTAAATATTCTTCAACTTTCAAAATAACATAAATAGTTGAAAAATGAAATGTAACCGTGTTTTTTACGAAAAACTGTTAAGGGCTTCAAGTAAACTGCTACTTCCGGTTGGCCAATTTTATCCAAAATCTAATCAGCTCTTTATTTAAATACAAGAAGTTAAAATTCCCAAAATTGTATTTTTTGGTATTATAGTATTTGAGTTATGCGAGACGAAAAAATTGCCACAGACTACACACACACACACATACATACATACATACATACATACATACATACATACATACATACATACATACAGACATCATCGCGAAAATAGTAAAATCGTATTGTAGGGACCCTAAATCGTGCTTATTCATTGAAAACTCACTACCCAATTTTTTGACCAAAAACAATACCTCCCTTACCTAGAGGTAGGCGGGAGGTAAAAATGTATTGAAATAAATTTGAAGAGATTTAACATTGGCATCTGTATTAGTAAACAAATTTCATTTTACTTATTCAATAAAGGCTAAAGAGATGTTCAAGAATACCAAAAGTTCAGTCTTTATAATGAGTAACCATGGAAATGGAAATAAATTCAAGCAAATATTTATCGTTATTCATAATCAAGTAAGCAAGTAAAAAAATATATTTTTTCACAACCGCCAGAGAAACTTAGTTTCTATAACACTGTTTTGGAAACTGGGCATTCCACTACTATAAATTGTTATGGATTCTCACAAACATTCCATACGCGGCGTATGGAATATTTTCGACGAATCAGAACCGCTTATTAGCGCGACATATGAAGTATCTTGATTCAGTTACTATGGTTACGTCTGTTTGTTTTAATTTGATTTATTTGAGTTTGACGTTTTCAACAGTTTTATATTTGTATTTTTGTATAATTTCCAAAACCTTTTTATAGAAAGTATAGTCTACAACATGTAACGGAATGGCATATTCCACGCACGCAAACCGTAGTCCTCGCCTTTGGCTCGGACTACAAACTTTTTGCTCGCGTGGAATATGTGCCATTCCATTACTTGTTGTAGAATATACTATTCTATGATACTAAAATCATAACAGAAACAGTCAATTTCATATCTACGGGAAATTAGTATACTTTCTCTCCCGCCGTGAGAGGAAGTGCTCCATTAATGTGAAAATAAACAAAATTCAACAAATCAAAGGTAACTATCATAAATTATATTAAAATTCAAATATTTTGAAATACATAAAAACCATAAGTTTTGGGGTCGTGAAAAAAAAATAGTACATACACCGCAGGAGAGAAGTGTATATTTCCCTTGTCGTATTGTAGCCCTCGCCTACGGCTCGTGCTTTAATTTACTCCGCGGGAAAAATCATACACTTTTCTCCCTTAATGTATAATATAATATTATTTAATTTTATTATAAGAATAAATATTAGTTAATAATATAATTCAATTATAAGGAACATAATAAATCTAATCTAGGCTCAAACACATCTCCATTGTTCATCAAGCAAAACCTAAGTAATTTCGCAAAAATTTCTTTTCATATTGAATAGCTGTTGTAACATTTCTATGGCTACTAATTATAAAAAATGAATTTTTGATATCTTTGAACGTCTTCTTAGCCTTACTATATAAATAAACTGAAATTTGTTCACCGATTCAGATGCATATATTAAATCTCTTCAACTTCTATTTAAAACATTTTTCTCTAAAATGATAAGTGAAGCAGGAAATTCCATAAATATTATTATAAACATATAAAACTTATTGTACCGGCTGCGTTAGCCACGATTCTGTATATTTATTGAATAGAGTCAGCTCTAGCTATTAATCCGCGAGTTCCGCAAAAATATTGAAGTAAAATTAAACCGTTTGAAGTTAGCCGCAAAGCGCATCTGAACAATATGAATTGGAACTCGTTTATTGAATGGAATGATCGGCCGCGGTCCGGGGAACGGCGAAAGAGAGCGCAACCGCGTGCATTATATTTGCGTGAACGGTATTGTAGTTATCTGCGGACAATGTGTGTCCGCAATTTCCATTTCAATGGATCTCAACTTGACTCTCTTTCGGTCATCTAAACACGGAATTTTGTGAACACAATGAACGAGATTCTGCACACAGCATCAACATGAAAAGCAGCAGCGAATAGTTCCACCAGTTCTAGTTCTCATTGTTTGCTTCGGAAATAATCTAATGTTTGTTTCGCTATTTGTTTCCCGTCAGAATTGATTACATTTCTACAAACTTAATTATTACCGAGTACTTTTATCAATTATTGTAATATCAACTATAATAAATTCATAAGCCTTTATCTTTACTAAAATAAAAATAATTTCTGAATGGCGATTTCCGACATATTCCGTTTAAATGAGCTATTTTTATAAATTTCATAAATTTCAATAAATAAACAATAACTGGGCAAAAGTTCTGTAAATATTTATTAAAATAACGACGTTGTTTCCTTTTTTCATATTTGTCTAAAGAAGGCAGTACTTTGCTGTCGAAACGTCGTTTTTTAAATAAATATTTACAGAACTTTTATCCAGTAATTGTTTATTTATTATATTATGACTTCTGAAAAGTTCTTTCAATATTTAATAAATTTTATATAATCAGGCCGTGACGTCACAACGCCTACAACTAACTTCAGAATAAACAAGGTTTCATGTTGTCAATGTCAATCTGTTTCTCAATAGTTGGTTTGTAGTTTTTGTCTAATAATTATCAAGTATTTGATGAAAATTGGTCCTAACAACACACCTGGAATTAGGATATCAAAATATTCAAAAATAATATTTGAATTAACAAAACTATGCCCAAAACTAAACATATAGGCATGACGTGAGCGGTAGGCATTGTGACGACACAATTTTCAGGAGATTTTACAATAGCCTAAAAATTGCAGTTTTCTAACATAAAATTATGAATAAATACTTGTTATTAAGCAAGTTTTATTATATTATTTCGTATTATCATTGATAAAAATTTATTTCCTCCTCAACCGGTTTCTATCCTACATGGGTCTTCATCAGAAGTTAAAAGTCAAAAATTATTTTTAGAAAAATAAATAATTAGAATTATAACAATTTTTTTTATTTTCACCTCCTGATAAAGAGCTATGTGGGGGTAAAAACCAGTCGATGATGAAATAAATTTTTATCAAATTGACAACAATCCAAAAAAATTTTTTTGATTCTAATCCCAGTCAAGAAGCTTACATATTATTTTAACTTTACCTTCATTCTCGAAGAGGAAAGAAAAGGAACACGACATACCTGCAAAAAAAAAATACATTATGAATAGAAACATAATTCATTATATTTGTTTAAAATAAATAAAGTGCATGTGAAATTTGTAACTTTCCCGTACCTGCTTTAAGTTTAAAAAAGGATATGTTTCATAACACATTTTGAAAAATGACGTAATAAATATTGTTTAAGCTATATGGATTTTTTTTTGTATCAAATTAAAGGTCTCTAAGAGAAGATTTGATATCAAATGTCATCATTTAATTTTTGATGATCGCCAATTATTTTCTACACAAATTATATTTGAGTTTGAAACCAAGTACAATATTTAAATGAAATTTGCCGAGTTGAAAAATTATTTTTGGGCGATTGTCAATTGTTTTTATATTTCTTTCGAGTTCAGTATCAAATTGGAGCGTTTTGAATTGAATTTATATTGTCATGTTATTTATCTAATTTAATTTAGACATATAAGATATCTATAAATTTTCCGAATATATTATATTTGTATGTACAAAAAAACCTGCGTGATTACCATACCTGATATTTTTATTTCGTTGCGCTTGTATAATATAGAAGATAACTTGACATATTGATTGCCCCTCATATATCTGGATTACGGTTTATAATAGGTTACGCAATTTATAAATAAACATTAAAACTTTGATTAAAAAATTATATCTGGGTTAATTTGTAGAATTAAAATATAGAGTTATAATGTTACGACTTCAGTTCATTTCTAGGGGGTAGAATATGATAGGTCCACGAAAAATTGTCTCCGTACATTCCAAGTTCGCAAATATTATTTGAAGTGGAAGAACGAAGAAAGGCCGGGTGAGATAAAAGTATATTTGTAGTTAAGGAGTTAGAGCAGTATCCGTGGAAATTATGATTTTATCTCATCCTAAAATCAGCATAAACTTTCTTAGTTTAGAGTTTGAAACAAAATAAAGAGCAAAGATAATACTAGCAGTAGTGGGAAATTTTTCTTAAACAGTTTCCCAACTGTAAACATTAAGTCGTGAGTAATGCCGCGCAATTTGGCACAAGTCTACATCTCATCCGAGAGCAAAAGACCTCTAAGTGCAAAATAACAATGCAATATACGGTAATTGATATACATTTGGCAGTGTGGTAAACCCTTAAAGGAATACAAGCGTATCTTGAGCACATAGAGAGACGCACAAACATCTCCGCGCCCGGTTGATAAACAAACCACAATGTGGATTATATTATAATACCTCTAGAACCAGTTCCCGAGAAGTGGCTGGCACAGCCCGCTCGATTCATCTTCAGCTTAATCTTGTACCAGCAACCCTGCCGCCTCCGCCGCCCCCACGCGCACGAGATACCGTTCATTGGATGTTGTCCTTCACGGACGTTCCTAAGCGCGGATAAGTGGGATAATTTCTGGTATCAGACATCGTGCAAGAAGCTTTGTGTTCAGAAAATTCAAGTTTCTAGATTAGGTTAGGCAAGCGCGTCTCTTGTATCTTGTGTTTGCGAAATGGGAATTATATCTAAATTATGTCTATTGTATTCTATTGAGATACCATTGGTTTCAGGTTAAAACATTCACATTCCAACTGCCTCAATTTTCATGCAAATTACACAATTCACTGTTTATCTAAAAATCACACTGGGGCACGGAATACTCCAAACGTATTTTGCACATTCAGAAGCTTAAAATTATTCATAAAAAATGTTCACCAATTGTTTCAAATAAATAAACGAAGAATCGTTCAATTGAATACATATTATAATTCAACAGAAGGCAAAACTAGTACATAAATAACATATTGCATGTATTCCGAGTAAAATTAGAAATGTGGGGTAATGTCAGCATTATATAGATCCCTTGAGTCGAGCGGCCATATTGGCAGTAGCAGTATATGTATTGCGGTAAATTTCAATAGCTGTCACGCTGTCAGTTGAAAATGAGATAAAATCTAAAAATATTATTTTTGTAAAACATGCCGGGAAACAACACCGTTCTTCTCCCGAAATAGTGAGGAAAATGTGTATTTCCTCTCTAGAGAGGAAAATGTGGAAGTGTTACCAAAATGATTGTTACTTACTAAAAATATATTGTACAAATTATAAATAAATGCCTAATTTTATTTAAAAATCCATATTTTAGTGATATACATACTTTAAAATGTCTTACAATTATGTCTTATATTTTTCTTTTTCTATATTAAATCACAACTTCAACTTATATTTAAGATTGTTTCATTGGCAACACTGCTACATACTCTTGCGTCTGATGACTTAGCTTTTAACGTGTCAGTTGCGTTGTCAAATGGTATATGTTTTTTAGATCCTTTCAAATTACTGATTGATAATAAAACGGGAGGCCTCAGAATCAATAAATAGATATATAAATTTTATATATTTCGGACGTTTCGACTTAATACAAGTCATCATTAGCTAAAAAATACATATTTTTAACGAGTTTTTACCTTCCATTAAAGAGACTATCAATTAAAGATATCTATTCCTAATATTATCCGGATACTGCCATGTCACAGATTGTCATATATTATTATTAATGAACTTGATCCACGTATTTTGGATAAAGCTATTCTTATTCTGATAATACGGACTTTCTCCGATAATACATGCACTACTAACGAAATTACAGTGTTTGAATCAAAATTAGACATAATATGGTCCATTATATTTATAATTGAAGCGACGGCATTTTACGAAATGTGTTCCACGAAATAAAAAGTTCGCGAAACCAACGGGATTATAACAACTACAAAAACGATTAAACTTTCGGAACAATTAAGAAGCTTATTAAATCCATGAAATTCGAATTTTCGCGCGGATGCACACAGCCAACCGGAACGTATAGCTCAAAACTTTCAAATTCGCAACAGAAAACGAACAAGCAATCATTATTATTATCTTAAACAACCGAATGTATTTACTGACAAGTTTCTAACAAGAAAAGTTGGCCATGATTTACCTGGGAAACTGCAGCCGCGGCGGCGCTTCGTAGACTAGAAAAAGTTTTTCATGGAAAGCGTAAAGTTTCCCGAGCTGAATACAATGCAATGCACGTTGCCAGGTACAAATTACTGCGGGGAATAAGGAATAATTTCTTTTAGTGAAAATTACCATCACATTGGACGCCGTGAAAGTGTTATTGCTCAACGACACGCGAAACTTTGGCGGAAGGAGAAAATTATCCGAAAATACCACACATTTGGACTTACGCACCAATGTAACATACAAACAAACACATTAGCGCGGGAATTTCTAAACAAGGTTAACGCAAAGTAAGAAAATAACTCTTACTACCAGTACCAATATGACAAAACACTCACGAACGACTGCAAATAGTACAGCTCCATGTAGAACGTACTTACCATAAATAATTATATACCTACTTATTTTTGATCGTCCAAAATGTTAGTCTTATAGGTTGAATTTCTAGTTTGGCCTATTGAGTTGATACTTTTTACTCTATTGAATAAATGCGTTAATTCTAAAATATATTGTAACTTAATTCAATAATGATTACAATAGGCCATTCCTTCATAATCAAAACTGGTAAAAGTTTATTAAAAATATGAAAGATAAGAGTTAAAGGATGCGCAAAATTCCATACTTTTAATTATAAATTACTCTCTTTAATAAATACGGGATGATTTGTTTTTCTTGTCTATGCGTGTTTGCTGTTTGATATGCAGCACTTACTGCAAAACTGTACGTTACTAGCGTCACCAATTAGCTAACTTCGAGAATGTCAAAATATTTTTGTAAAATGAGGAAAAAAAAAAGAAATAAATTAAGAGCATTAAGTTATGTTATTTCTTTAATAATGATATATAACAATACAATTTATAGTTATTTGTCAAACTAGAGACGTAAGCGCTTCTTTTTTTCCTTCAGTTTTGAAGTTCGCTGCACTCATGGGAGTGGGAGAAGAGCTTTCCTCTCGTGTTACACACAACATTTTTTTCACGACATGTTTCTAAAAATGATTTGCTCGGACCTAAAATACACTTTGAGAACACAACTGACAGACTGACACGTTAAAGGTTCAGACACAAGGCAGTGTAGCTGTGTTGCCAATGAACCAATTTTAAATATCTTTAATATGTTGTCAAATATTGATTTAATAAGAAAAAGAAAAATATAAGACATAATTGTAAGATAATTTAAAGTATTTACATCGCTAAAATAAGGATTTTCAATAAAATTAGGTATTTATTTATAATTTTTATAATATATTTTTTGTAAATAACATTCATATTGGTAACATTTCTATATTTTCCTCTCTAGAGAGGAACAACATATTTTCCTCACTATTTCGGGAGAAGAACGGTGGGGTTTTACTACCATGTCGTGAAAAATATATATATTATTTTGTAATTTTCTCAACATTTTTTCGAAAGTTTCGGAAATTTAAGGAAATCTAATTATTATGCGTTTCGCAACAGGACTGCCTGCTGTGTCATTTTGAAAATTACTAAATAAAAACAATTGAATTGACGATGACATTATGCACGCCTTCTAGATACCCCATTACAAGAATTTTAATTGCCGCTAGGGCCATTCGATTGGTTCTGAGAATTAAATTCCGGTTCATATCTGAACTCTCCTCGTACATATTTAGATTTTCTATAACGTATCCGTTGGACGTAGTTTGTATAGCCAAAAAGTAACCAATTAAAGACGAAACCATGATTAATCTAATGGAGTGACCAAGGCTCTTGGTAAAAGATATCTACGGAGATCTACATGTAGTATCTTAATGAAGTACTTCAGTAAATATTTATCCTCTTTCACTTTCCATGTTAATATCAAACAGAAATTAACATAAGTTTAATGAACACGTCCTCTATGTAAATCACATCCTCTCTGGCAGTTTGGGGACGCTACATGAGTAGGTGTAATTACCAAACATGGAGTACGCCATAAATATCTTAAAAGTGATAGTACAATGCATGTTATTTGCATGCGCATGTGTTACTGTAACAAAGAAATTATACCATCAGAGCAGGTGTGGACAAAAACCAGTTGAGGTTAAGCATGAACATCCCATAAATAAATGATGAAATTTAAAGGCCAATAATTTTGATATACGACTTGTAACACGCGACTTGCATACCCGCTGCATATAAATACTACTGGGGCAGGATTCAGACAAATTTAGAACAATATTTATTCATTTTCGCATTTGAAAAACTTTTCAACACTTTTACCTCACACTTTATACCCAAAATTAGTAGTTGAACGATGGATTTCTTTATTTTCGTCTTTTTTAAATATTTGTTTGACAAGCACGTCAGTTACTAGGACTAGAGCTCGGGCTTAAAATTTATATTGACTATTTAACGCCTTAGTAAATAAGCCAATAAGAGGGTTACACGTCATTTATTTTGACCAATCAAAGCAGTATATCAGCGAATATACGGGTCCCAGCAGTATATCCCGTTACCATGACAATTTTGTAAGAAAATAATGCAGGGTCTTTTTTTTTTCGTAAAATGTGTGATAATTTACGTTTCGGAAGTGGTTCCATTAATAAAATTAATGAAAATCTTGTTGAATAATCTATCCAAATACCACTCAAGGTAAATTTTTTTAAAAATATTTTTTGGGTTAATATGTATTATTACAAATTTGGAGTTTTGTGCAAAATTTGCAATTATTTGTCAATTATGGCACCATTTTTTGCTGACTTATCCTA
Organism: Poecilus cupreus; assembly: GCA_963942605.1. Classification (NCBI taxonomy): domain Eukaryota; kingdom Metazoa; phylum Arthropoda; class Insecta; order Coleoptera; family Carabidae; genus Poecilus; species Poecilus cupreus. The sequence goes on along the minus strand of OZ012714.1, from coordinate 5,595,017 downwards.
TTGTTACATTCTATCGACAGGGTTTTTACAAATAAATGTTGAAATTTATGAAATTATATTTTATTTGGAAAAACAATTTCATATTTTGTTAAATTTATCACCTTGTGACCGAAACAATATCTTATTCTATCTCGATACACATAACAAGCTCATCTCTCATTCAAGCCTATAGCAATGTATTTTTGTCCAGAATTTGGAGCTCGTCCCGTTTTCAATATCGGAAAGTAATATAAATTCATTAGGTGTATATGAAAACTAACGAGATTTTGTTATTTTATTTAGAATAGGTCATACAAGCAACTGTTCTATGAGAGTAATGCTAACAATTTTATCTATAAACTTATTTTACGAGCAAATCTAAAATATATCTATTATTTCAAAACAATACATATTGCTATAGATACACGCGTATTTGGGCAAGAGACCAACTACATTAAATCCGTCCCTGTTCTAAAGATACGGGGTTCATCTGTCGCGGGTCACACCCAGCAAGCCTCGCCTGTGGCACCAGCAAACACAAGAACAGAAGCCGTTCAACAAGTCCACGTACAAGCGTACAGTTACACATAGCACACGCTCGCTGGCTGCCACTTGACGTAATCATAGGTGGCCGCGTTCAGCTGACAGATGACTGCGCGCGAGACGACAGATGTTCCCCTAGGGGCGGATCGGGTACTCCGCAGTGCGGGATGAGGAAAGCAACATTGCTTTCGTGCTAAAAGACGTCTTGGTGTCTGCACATGAAAGATTTCTGCAGCATTGCAGCTGTGCGGAAGGTAATTGCAAAAGAGAACAAGACGGGAGCAATAATATGCAAAAGTAATTTATACGGGTTGCTTTACTGGTATCTAAATAATTATAATTATTTCTCTAAATTAGCAGAGCAAAGCCGTAGAAAGGATGGATTCTGTTTAAAATTCTTACTGTGTTACCTACATCCATGTTGGCATCCCGTCAGCTGTAGTAACACAATATAATTTAAGTGCATTCAAAAGAATTTTTGCACGATTAAACTTTTTTTATCAACTTACCATGCTTGTTTCCAAAGCAGTATGTTGTTTTTACCGATTGCTCGGTTAAAAAGAACGATAAGTTAATTGTCTTGATAATTAAATCCAATATAAAGTAAGCCATAAAGAAAAATAGTTATTTACTTTACAACAAGTGGGCAAAGTAAGGAATTACCCACGAGAGAAATTTTAGCTCACGAAGCCGAAGGCTGAGTGTGAAAATTTTATCGAGTGCGTAATTCCACTTTGCCCACGTGTGAAGTATAATGTTTTATTCAACATATCTTAATAAATGCAAAATTTGTTAAAGAAATATTATTTGACAGTGACATATGCTTTAAATTTTTAAAATTAAAATGTCAATCGAAGTAGTTACCAAGGTGTTGTGTGTTATGATTATTGTTATAAATAAAAAAATACTCACTAGTGGCTTTTCTCAAAATTATACCCACTAGTGGGTAATCTGTTACTTTGCTTGTTTAAAATCGCCATAGTTATAGAGCATTTATTGAGAGGTGTTGGATAATAGTATATTCTACAACAAGTAATGGAATGGCACATATTCCACGCGAGCAAAAAGCTTGTAGCCCGAGCCAAAGGCGAGGGCTACGGTTTGCGAGCGTGGGATAGGCCATTCCGTTACATGTTGTAGACTATACTTTCTATAAAAAGGTTTTGGAAATTATACAAAAATACAAATATAAATCTGTTGACTCAAACTCAAATAAATCAAATTAAAACAAACAGACGTAACCATAGTAACTGAATCAAGATACTTCATATGTCGAGCTAATAAGCGGTTCTGATTCGTCGAAAATATTCCATACGCCGCGTATGGAATGTTAGTGATTCCATAACAATTCTTAGTAGTGGAATGCCCAGTTTCCAAAACAGTGTTATAGAAACAATTTTATTGTTTTGACAGCGGGTAAATAGGAAGGTAACTTTTTATAAGTGATGAAACGTTATTTACCTTTCTCCTAGCAACCAGATCAAAATACTAACTGCATTAATGTCATTTGCATTATATGTCAAAAATATGATATATAATAATTGCATCTTCAACAATAGCACTTTTAAATAAATCTTTTCATAAATAATGTCGTTAAATTATCTCGCCAAATTACACTCGAGCATCCTCAGTTCGAATCCCACAGCTGACAGTTGCCAATTTAAATTATCCCTGGTTCCCCCTCCACTAACATCTTTGGGGGCTATGATATGACGGCTGGTATCCGCGCTTCATACGTAAAAATATATCAATTACCGAGATCTGCGTAAGTGTGATGATATATTTATTTATTTTATTTAAAACAATAAATAAGTACTCAATGGATAATAAGATTAGTTTTATATGACAGTTATATCTAAATATGACATAAAATGTAGTGTGAGAGTGAAAGTGAGAATGAAAGTTTGCCGAAGCGAATACATGAGGGTGAAGATCTAAGCGGGTGTATGAGGAGTAAATGGGTAGGTGTGACTGAAGGTTTATTAAATGAATGAATGATTTCGAATGTGAGAAATGAACGTATTTGTCTGAATGTAGACAAGGAAAAAGAGGTGAAATACTTGGAGGAGATTGATTGCTCGTTGAATGTGTTTATGGATTCGTGCAATTATATTGGTTAATCTTAGGTTTTATCAGTAAATCTAAGGATTAACCGACATGAGTTGGTAAATGTAATGATTTACTGGTAAAAACCTCAGATTAACCAATTTATGAGCTTTGGCAGGTTAGGTTATTTAGCGTGTTCTAATATTTAACAAGGGAATGATGGTAAAAATTTGAAATGAACGATGATCACAAAACTGTTGGACTGTTACTATTACGAGTTGTTAAATCTTAGGTTTTACTGGAAAATCTTAGGATTTACCATAACTCGGACTTTTACAGTAACATATATACATTTGCTTCTTATTTATGAAATTGAATCATAATAATTTTGTTTTAATTTGTAGTTGTCGGCATATAATTATGTCAAAATTATAATTATACCACGAGAATATATTATTATGCATTCAGAAAGTATGGTAAAGTTATTTTTTTTTAATTGATTTATAAAGTAACTCTAGTTACCTAAAGCTCTTATACTTGTAAAGCATTCTGAAAGATAAGAACGATAACATGTATGCAAATAACAGTAAGTCTTCCTTTCTTGATGATGCAAAATCTGTGTTTTACCAAGACCCAAAAACATGCAAATTCCAAAGCAATTTCTATTACAATATCTAATTACAATTAAATTATGTTTGTATAACAATGTTTATTTCCGCTTTCCGCCCAAAACAACAAGTTTATCTCCTTGTAGTAATGCTATACAAATAAAACTTTTAGGTCATAAAGGCGAACGTAAGTTCATAAAAGCAACACCAGTAAAGCTTAAAGCATGTTGATCCCTTAGCAGACAAAGTAAACACATCGACAGCAAACAGCAGCAGACACAGATCTGTAACTTGTCTGTGGTGAGAGATTGAGATGTCCGGTTGGGGGGAGGGTCGAGGAGCAAAGCGTAGCACCCCAGCAGTAGGCTCCTCGACCTGCCCCACGTTATTTATCTGTCGCCCCCTGTTCATTTGCCGCTCTGGCCGTCCGTAAAATCGGCCGCTCGCCATCGAGCGCCGTTGTCGGTATTATTTTCGCGTCACCCGGTAATTTAGCTTTTATTACCGCGTACATCACATCAAAGGTTATAATGAATTACCGCTGGGTTATAACCGGTCGTCGACGCTGGCGCTCGTTGTTTTTCCAGCAATGTATTTATGGGCTTCGACGGGCAGCGTGACAACCGGGTTATGTTTTGCTGTCGTGTTGTTTCACGTGTGTGTGTTGTACAAGGCCCACCGTGATGAAGATCCCATATGGGATAGCTATAAATTTATCAATGATAATGACACGTAAAAAATAGCCATATATCGCGGTCAGGCCCCGAAACAACGGACTGTTACACTGCACCAGAATTTGAATTTTTTTCGTTCACTTTTTTAATGTCATTCAATTTTTTTGTCTCGTATCTATGATGTCCGGCGTGAGAATGAAATGGAAATATTTCACAAAAAATGCTTCAACATATACTGTACGTCAAATAACATTGACAGATATTTCTGATAAATTCAATTCATATTCATGATATGATTTAAGGCATGTGAATGAAACGTATGAAATATGCGAAATTAAAACACAAGCGCTATCAAACGGAAGTGCAATCCGGAAAAAACTTTCAACTAAAATTATTACGTCCAAATTGGCTAATCATATTTATGAATAATTACAACGCTTGCATGTACTTTCCAACATCACTTAAATAAAAAAAAATCTGATGTGGTTACCACGCGACTTTCTAAAACATAAATACATGTTTCAGTTATGTGTTTATTTTTATAACAAATATGCGAATTGAAATATAAACATATATACAATAAGAAAATTTATGTATATATCTCAAAAAATTATACCAAATTCAAAAGAATTCTAATAACTTGACTCTAAACTCGATTGTAAAAATCATTGGACGATCATTCAAAATAAATTTTAGGTGTTTTAATTTAGCTCTACGTCCTGACACTTTTAATTTGATACCAAACTCGATAGGATAAAAAAAACTTGTATAAAAACAATTGATGATCGTAAGAATGAAATTTTTGACAATTGAGGTCAAAATTGCTTCCAGAAACCTTTCATTTGATACCAAATTCATTAGGGTTTAATCAAAATTTATTACATATCATATTTCAAAATATTTTATTAAACATACAATTAATTTTTTCAAAACTAACTAATAGCAAAGAAACTTTAATTATGAAGTTTTGTTTGTCCATCCATTCATGCACACAGCCACTCATTCATCTACACAACCATCATAAAGAAAAATGTCAAAACGAAATCAGGGAATCTCAAAACATGTATTTCCGTGAAGATCTCGAAATCGATTATTTTCTTGATTAAGAATGTAAAAATATTAATAACAGAAACGTTAAGTAGGAAATGGCAGTGCATCTCATTGAAATATTATTTATAAAGGAAACAATTGAAACCTATATAACGTAATTTGTTTAATGTGCAACTTTAAATTTACTACAAACTGAAAAGGACATACGTTGTTAATAGCAGTATATTTTGTTGATATATTCAAATGTAACTACAGCTAAAACATTTATAACAGTCAATTTAAAATACGAAAGCATTTAATTTAGTGTGAAGAATCGTATTAAAATTTAAATGGTAACATTTAGTGAGTGTATATTTCCTCCTCCACATTAGTAACAGCAACCATCCATAAAATGAATCTTTCAATACAAGCTGTGTAAATACTTCTCTCACAACTAAACATAAACGTCGACACGAGAAACATTCGACAGACTTTGCGTTGTATTAAAGCAAACTTTGTGTTATAATTACGAATTACCCGCGCGGTATACATAGCAGCACAGCACAGATCACACAGAGCACAGCACAGCACAAGGCGGATGGTTGTGTGTAGTGCACGCGTGTGCGCTCGAATTACCCGACAATTAAGATATTTTGTTGCGTCAGAACGCACTCGCGCTGTCACAGTGCTTAAACGGCATAAACAGTTTCTGAACAAGCCATTTAAATTACAGCGACACTATAAAGTTGAATTTATAACGCGGGCCATTAACGAGAAGCTTTGGAGGGTGTGAACGCACAGAAACGAGCCCTCAAAACCGGAAATTCATTTATAATTTCCGTGATGGCACGCGGAGACACCGGAAGTTGAAGGAACTCGAAATCGCTGCTCGAAGCGTGGGGCGCGGATGATTGCTATCGTTCGTTTGTTTTGACGTTGGCTACTTTTTGTGATAAAAATGTTATTAGCTGGGGATAATCAAGAAGGCACGTGTTCCGCTTCAGCTCATTTCCTGACGTAAATGGTACATTTTCGATACCATCTAATCATTCATTTATGCCACCGCAGAATAATGGAATCGCTATTATTTTGGGATGGTTAAACATTACGTGCGCTGCTTTTATTACTTTTATTATCTCTATTCCATCATTCTCTTTTACTATTATGGCATTTTATCCTACGCTTTGATACATTATTTGATTATTTAAAAGAATATTTTAAGAATAATTCAACAAGATCTAACTTAAAGCATAACTTTCAGTTTTCTGGTGAAGTAAGTAAGCAGTAAGTTATCACGAATCTATTAATTAATAAATTAATGTTGGATATAACAAAACTTTATGTTGTTACCATGATTACTGAGGCATCCGTTTTTTAGATATAAAAATCATTTATTTTATTTTGTTTAATTATTCCTGTATAAGGTCGTTGAGCATTATTACACAAAAGTAGAGAGCGGATTATATGCACGAAAAAAAAAAAAACTGAATTATATGCGCATATATATGCACTGATTTTTTTGTTAAATATGCACTATATATGCATAAATATGACAATACATGCAGCAAAATATGCAAAAAAAATCTTAAATTATTAGATAAAAAGTATAAATGAATGCATTATGAATTTTATTGCACAATACAGTCTTAATCCTGATTCACAATTAACAAATATACTATTAATAAACATATAAACTAAGTCTAGAAACTTGATATTATAAGATTATGACATATTTACATAATTACAATAACAAATTATTCAAAATTTTCTAAAAATAAAAGTGTAAAATAAGTAAAACATATATCCAGCTGAGAATTCTCGGCCTTATATTCATTGTACCCACTTTTACTATCATTCGTGTATACAATTAATACCTATCGTTACCGTTACAGGGATTTCCCTAGAAATATTAGAGTTTATTCGTTTATGTATTTGCTTATTGTATTGTTTATTGCTTTCACTAGACAAGGTGTTAAAAATATTGAAATATGCAATTAAATGCAACTTTTGTAAAAATATGCATAAGAAAGCCCAAATATGCAATATATGCAATTAGTACTAATTAACTCTAATCATTGTAATTCGTCCAGAAAATTGATTTTATTTAAAAATATGTAAAAATTAAAATATATGCACTTTGCAAATAATCCGCTCTCTATTATACACATAAGTGAATACTGACAAATCTTCGGCAAAATAAAACTCATTAAGAAAATAATTAGTTGTTAGCGTACATATGTTGTGCATTCCGATATATATTATGTCGTACATGGGTCTGGCAGCTGGTAAAGTGAGCCGTACCCGCTCCACACAGAACAAGAGAGTAAATCAAGCCCAACTTGGATATCTCGGTGCTTCCCATAACGTCGCTATATGTCATAGGTCTTCGCATAGAAACCCTGTCATGTGAACGAGCACCAGACGACACACTATTACGAAATGAGCAGTTCTGTGTTTCGAAATATGTTCATGTATATTTACGTCTATATCTGCTACCGAGATTTGTGATATGTGAACTATGTAGCTTGAAATTATCTAGTTACCATTTTAAAAAGCAAAAAGAATAGCTTCAATAAATGAGATGTGAGATGTGTGTGTGATTCGAACAATACGAGATATGAAAAATCTGCTATAACATTTATTTGTATATCAAGGCACTAAAGTATATTTATAACGAATATGGAATAAGCCATAGTAATAAAAAATACTTTAGTGTCGAGGTATACATTATATTTTTTCCGAAATCGTAAATTATTAATTAAAAACATAAATAAATAGCATAATGTATTTGTAAAACGTCAGCTAGCTGTTGAGACGGGGATGGCTATGATAACAAAAATACTGCTAAATTGTCAAATTACTTATAATTTTCATTATTTTTTGTATATTCTTAGACGTGTTCTGCATGTAATCTGCATTAAATCCGATAAATTAAAGGTAAATAATAAATAAATTCATCAGTAGCATTATAGAATAATTTGTTTGTTATTTTAGGTTTGAAATTCAAGTTTGAAATAATAGTCTATGAAGTAAAATTTTGACATGAGTCTATAAAGTTAAACTTTAGTATCGATTTCGGAAAAATAATATTTTTCTGCTCCTGTATAAATATATCCACAATGTTTTTTTTTCCTATTAATTATGGATTCATTATTTCACTCTTCTCGGCCATTCACAGAACCAGAAAACAATTATTCCCGTTTATATTAAAGCCGTGATGTACTAGATCTATATACTGCCGTCTGACAGTTGACAGTGTAGTCAGTTGTTATTGTGAATTTTTGTTGTCATTTTTCAACATGTGTTTTCAACAGATTTCGATCATTTTCAAAACTGCGAAACGTTATTTACGAATTTACAGGAGCAGAAAAAGTACACTATTTTATTCGCTATTATGGTCATTATTCACTCGGATGATTTGCATCACTCGCCTACGTCTAGCTCGTGACGCAAACTTCATCTTCGTGAATAATAACTATCATAATCCCTCATATAATAATATTCTATTGACCAATCTGGTGCGTCATATTATATCCATAATCCGCAGTAAATGTTTAATCGTTCGTTGTTTCTATTTAAAATAACAAAAAGCCTTCATGTTTCTCAACAATTGTATTAAACCCGAGTTCATCAAAATCAATATATTTCCAATTTGTTGCCTAAATTGTATAACATGTTGCATTCATTTTAACAAAAGAAAACAGTTTCTAAATTTACGAACGGATTGTCTGGCTGCAAGTCAAGAAGCCAGAAATGAACGCAGACGGAAATAGTTCAAGTTATTATAGACCAAGTTGACAGTTGACTTTAAGTGCGTTTCGCATCTTTACAGATTGTAGATGTAGATATTATTATGTGCAAGTAACTACAGCCAACTGTAAATTTAAAGCCATAATGATACAATGTGTATAAGTATCGTACTTCAAACAAATAAATCAAATCATTTGCGCAAAACAATACAAAACAGTAAATTCCTACATGAATGAAGAAATAATTTAAGGTATTTGACCCTGATGCAAAGTAAAAAATCTGTTGTGGGCAAAGTTAAAAAATCTGTTGTGGCCACCACAATACCTCCCGTCATAGATTTCTTAATAAAGAATGAAGGAACACGGACCACCATTAACAAGAAACGCTTATCCCATAAACAAATTTAGTTTTCAATTGACACATATCAAAAAATGACATTTTTAAAACGTTGTTTTGTATTTTTCAAAGACCACAGGTTAGCTAATCAAAAATGTCGAAATATAATTTGTCTTTAATGTGTTTGTAATTCTTAAATGGAGACAGTAAGAGAGAAATGTTTCAAAGAACAATATTGTAGATAAAAATATTTGAAACATTATTCTAATAACAAAATTGTCATTAAACTTCAGAGATTCACATAGACCGACAGACAGACACTCAGACATCATCGCGAAACTATTGAAATCGTATTCTAGGGACCCTAAAATGTGTTCATCCACTAAAAACTCGCTAATTTTTAGCATGATTCCTATAACCCTCACAGAATATGGCAGTAAGTAAAAAGAAAGAGAAAAGTTCTATTTTGTTTACATTTAATACGGGTAGAAATAATCAAATCTTACTACAAAAATTTCTACTTTTTCTTTGATAAATAATATTAATGAAAATTTAAAAAATGATATAGGTTCACAATTAGCTATAAGTTTATAGTGCATGTTATACTAATAATATGTATATCTGACTTAATTTCTAATATTTTATCAACTTTTAAATGTTTTATTGATACAATTGTATATTCGTATATTAAGTTGATATTAGGTATTAACGTTCATACTGTTTAATATTATTCCTGAAATGAATTAATTATAAGGACATATTTGAAATTATATATTATTATTTTAATTTTAGTGGTATGTTGAGCTTCTAAATAAATATAATTATTCTTACTAAATAATTCCATTGCCCGTGCTTTCCTCGTCAATTTAGAAATAATGATATGAAAATATAATTATATACAATAAAGACTTGTTTCTTTTTAACTTACATCAATAATAAAAAAATTATACACATGTGACATTTAGTTGACATTTAATTTTAAGTGAAAAAATTACAATCAATAATATATGAAGAAAATACTCGTGTGTTACTTGGTAGGGGAAAAACAGAAGCTACGATTTTTATCATAGATCTAATAAAATGTATGGAAGGAGTATATAGAGAGATAAAAGTCCACCCGACACGTGACTTTCATCTCAAGATGACAAGAACATGGTTTGACGTTTGACGTGTGAGTAGAATACTGTTTTGATAGACTTTTGTGCGAGCTTTTGTCCCTAATTTGATATTTGGCAATTATTTATGTCATATTTAAATATATCAAATATCGTAAAATTTTGTTGTGCATATAATTTTACAAAACGGACAGTGTTTCATTTGACAGATAAATATGTTAGAACGCTGTATATATACATATTTATTACAGTTTTCCAAAAAATGTAGATTTAAGCAAAAAATGGATATTTGCTATAAAACGAGAAAATTTTTAACCTAATGAAACTACATGAATTTGTGGGAAACATTTTCTTGCTATCTCTCTCTTATGTTGGTTACAGATTACTGTATTAAAAGCATAGCCAACGCTCCATCCATATAAAATCTATGATTTTTACACACCAATTCATTTGTCTGTAAAACGGTAACGGCGATCTACTAAGAACAGATTTCAATAACAGCTGTCATATCACACCCCCAAACATGTGATTGGGGGGAGACACATTTTTGTGTATGTAGTGTTATTATTACCAGCCGTCAAGTCATAGCCCTCAAAGGGTAAATTTAAAATAGCAATGGGGTTTCCACCATTTTTTTTATGAAACTTTATCTAAATTGAAGACTATCTACACTTTAAAAAAATCTTAATTGTTATTTATTAAGCAACAATTTTTTTTTAATGTTGTGACGTCATTGTAGAGGTGTTGCTGGATCTTAAACAGTACAGCTTGTAAATAATTGTAGTCATATATTTTTTTACTTATTTTATTATTATTATTACAATAAGACCCCATTGTCGGTTGTGGGATTCGAAATTTTGTCAGTTGTGAGCCTCGAACCGAAGATCTTATGATCCACAGTCCGATGCATTACCACGGAGCTATTTACCCCATAAAAGAAACTGATAATTATTACTAACCGATCATCAAGGAATCATATTAATGAAATATGAATTCTCTTCTTAAAATCGTTTATGGGATGTAAAAATATTAAATGATTTAATATAACAAATACGCCAGAGATCAAATGCAACTAATTTTGATAAGACGTAGATAATGTTTTGTGTAAGTATATGCAGAGTTAAAATAACAACAGGTAACTGTTATTTGCAGAGTTAAGTTTCCTATCATAATATTTACTGTCCATACTGTAATATTCCCACAGTACTCATGTTCCTAATCACAGGATGATAAAAATAATGAGGTAACACGAGGTTCCATTCTGCGTCCATATCACAAAACACAACATTACACAATGCAGTTCCACACCCCAGATAGTATGCCATGAAAACAACGTGCAATCTAGTAGCGCTACGTAATTTCACCACGATAATTTGGCGAAGTTACACCGCGGAACATTACGTGAACATTTAGAAATCGATTAGTGATGTCATTACACTCCTTTTTGAAAGACACAGTGAATGTAACCCAAAAAGCAAGTAGTTATTATTTAGTACCAATCGTACGGAATTACAAAAAGAACCGTTGCGAAGTTGGCAATTGTAAGTCAACTGGAAGAGAGCGAGAAAGAGAGGACATGATATTGTGAAGTGTCAGTTTTGGTGCAAATACAGTTTTGCAAAGTTTTATTACGGAAAAATTAAATAATAACAGTTAATTCTGGTACCTTTAAGTGATTAACAAAGGAAGAGACAGGGAAGCAAAAGAAACATGGTTATGGGAAGGAAGAGGAACAGAAAAAGTAAAAGAAATAGAAAAAAAGCTAATATAGCTCTTGCACAAATCTGAGGTATAGGGCAAAGAAAATTTAAGAACAACTTTAAATTAAGAATGTTACTTTTTGATAAATTCATAGCGAGCATGAAGATGTATGGAGCTGAAATTTGGAGTTAAAGAGATCAAGACAAAATAGAAAGAATACAAGCAATATATATTAGATGGGTACTTGGGTTAGATAGACAAACACTGATATACTTATTATTTATTAGATGAAGAAACAAAACGGTACAAAATGAAGACAGAAGCAAGCAAGAGAGCAATTAAATATAAAAAAAAACTAAGGGCATTATGGAAAAGCCTCGCATATGATTGTTGGGTAGAATTAAAAAAAAAGAACCATAGAAGCAGGAAAAGAACCAATGGAAGGTAAAAAGGACAAAATTTTACTAAAGTAAGGGGGAACTCAACAACCGAAATATAAAGATGAAGAAATCTAGGTCAGAATATGCTGGACGAAATTATACGTAGAGATCTAGATATACAAACTCGGTCAAGAAGAGAAAAGATATATAAATAAACTTATAATCCAGGATATAAATTCCTATTGACTACAAGCAGACGAGACCACTATAACAAAAGATAATAAAAATCTGAAAGTAATAGCAATAATAGGCAATGAAAAAAAAGCAATTACTGGACAAGAGACGATGAAAGACAATGCAGAATATGTGTGAGAGACTTGGAGACAATAAATAACTTAAGAAGAGACTATACAAAAGACCTAAGAAACGATAAATTTACACAACAGATACTACACGAAGAAAACCCAGACACTGATTGGATGAAGAATGTTTACCGAAACAGACCAAATATTTGGACATTAATATTTAATATAAATAATAAAATACCACAATGCTAATGTAAATATAGATAATGTAGAAATTTGAATACCGCAAGGTAACAAATAAATTTACTACCATTACTACTACTGTAAATCAACTGCTTACAGTAAATGTACACTCAATATTTAATTCCAGAGTAAGTGCAGATTCTGGTTGCGTTAATTTTGAAGAACACTGTTTAATCTTGGTTCGATGTTTCTACAGCGTATTTTGCAATGCATTTAATTAATCAAGCAAACACCGAAGAATTTCAAACAGATTGTGGTTTGTAGCCATGTTTGATTTTCCACAACTTTGGCCAGATATATCGGTAACTGTCCGATCGTATAGTTCAAACTCCATTCGTTGATTAATTTGGTTAGCTCGAGTTTTTGATTGGAAACCTAATTAAAATGATATTTTCATATTATTTTTTCACATATTTACTGGTTAATTACAAACTTGAATTATTTAGATCAATCTGAAACTAATCAACTACTATTACACAAATGAATGAAACTAATTAGTGAATTTGCAATGTGGATACGTATGAACTTTAAATTTACATTGACAATAATAATTTCAACGTTTTATTTTATGGCGAATGACTGAAAAAGAGTGCGACAATATTTTTTACTTGTAAACATTTACCCAAGCCCTCTATTGCCTTTGAAAATGAATCTTTACTAGTTACTAATTGACAACTGCATTGTAAAATTTTAAAAGTTAGTTAACAATGGTAAACAATGCATGTTGCCACAGTAGTGCTTACAAGGCTTATGCGAAATCATTTCAAATAATTTGTGACAGAACAGTTGTGTAAAACTGACAGAACTTGGTTATAATTTTTACTTTTATTTATGAGTAACAAGTAAAATGCTGTACAATACACGCAAGGTAACTGTATATACTATTTCAAGGAGGTGACAGGCTCGCCGCTCATTTCCTTTTTTCAGCAGTAAATCTGTTTTACCTTGCTTGTAATGTAAATAACTATTGTTTAATCCTGCTTTTGAAACTTGTTGTTTCTTACTTGGGTATAGAGAGCTCGAAGCCACTCAACTCATTCATATGATGGGTGAGTGGACGAAAGTTCTTTCGCTCACTACTTTCGCCCACTTACCTGTTATTACCAAATTGACTAAACAAAACGCTCTACAACACTCATATGAAGAAACGAATTCGATCACGTATGTGTCTTTGCCTGACATATGCGTGAGCGATAATCTTAGTTTCTTCACTCGTATTGTAATATACTATTTTTGTACTGATACACTGAAATATATTGTTGGTTATCGCATCATAAATACAAGGGAATATGGTAAATATGAATAGTATATTACAATAATTGCGCAGAAATAAAAATGGAAATAAATAAATATAAAGGGTTCATCTTCGGTAATTCACGTTAGCCAGAATGGTGATGGATGAAGGGTGAGCAAGGAAGAGAAAGGGGATGATTGTCAGATAGTCAATAACGCATTCAGCTATTTATTATTAAAAACAAGATAATTGGATAGGACAATGTTAAAATAATCACAACAGCAATCTTCTCAATTAAATAATAACGGTATAACAACCCTTGTCAATTACGATAAACAAATCTGCTGTATTACTAAAAACCCTTAAATTAAAAATACGATATCCATATCACGATATCAGTATTCGATAGAGCAGTATCCCAATCGGAAACCCAAACAAACAGTAGCGAACGCAGTTGCGGGCTTCGGTCGTTTACCTGACGCGGAAATCGGAATATACCAACCGTGTCATTGGTTTGTTACCGCACAGTGACGTGCAAAGCGGCGGGCGATTGGGGCATTGTAGCTGGTGCCCCAGAGGACGCCTCGGCCGCCTCTGCAGGTCAACCGTTATGCGTGGTGGCGCTCCGGATAATTATCAACTGATTGCCGACTGCATTGTTCAATTGGAAAAGCGCAGATGGATGTAAATGCTGATGGTTAGTTTTGTTTAGATTCAGTTAGACAAATGTTTGAATAATTTGGTTTAGTTAAACAAAACGATGGCGAAATGGCGATGGAGGCAACATGAACATAGAGCAGATGTTTACGAAAGACTGTAGCTATTTATACTAGGTAACGAAATTTTAGAAGAAACGTGCAAACATTAATAAATTTGTTAATATTAATCGTAGGCCGTACGCTGTTACTGTAATTACTAAATTGTAATTAGAGCACGCCCACGAATTGGAGAAATTTTCAACTACAACAATGGTTCAAGTTCAAGTGAACAGTTTTTGTAAACAAAAGTAAAATAAGCTAGATAAATTAATATATTTTATCCAACACCTCTCAACAAATGTTCTGTAAATATGGCGATTTTAAGCAAGGAAAGTAACAGATTACCCACTAGTGGGTATAATTTTGAGCAAAGTCACTAGTGAGTAATTTTTTATTTGTAATAATAATGCACAACACTGGTAACTACTACAATCGGCACTTAAATTTAGAAAATTTAAAGCATGTCACTGTCAAATAACATTTCTTTAATAATTTTGTATTTATTAAGGGATGTTGGATAAAACATTATACTTCACAAGTGAGCAAAGTGGGATTAGGTACCCACTCGATAAAATTATTACACTTAGCCTTCGGCTTCGTCTTCTAAAATTTCTCTCGTGGGCAATTCCTTACTTTGCCCACTAACGTAAATAACTAATAAATATTTAAAAATAGTGAATAACCTGTAATTGGAAATAAAAAAAATTATAGATGCATTTGAATGAAATAGCATATTTTTTTGTGTAGCACTTGCAGATCACTCTATATTGATAAAATTAAGAGAATATCGTAAAGATCACTGAAACTGGAACGCTTAATGATATTGAAAATGTGAGCAGAGAAAACAGGCAATAATTGTACAACCTATCTTTGTTGTACAATCTGCGTAGTAAGTTGATAAGAAAATATATAGAATGATTTTAAAATAAAATTAATTAATACATAAATAAAAAATTCTATTAACTATTATGTATGTGAATTCAAAGGAATTTTCAAATAATTGGACAATACACTGTTAAATATTATTTATTACTTTTAGACAGGACTGTGCAACATGTATTTACATAGCAACCACTCAACAAACGCATAGCAACCCTGTGTTCAGCGAAAAAATACATACCTGTTTCAGGCTGTTTTTGGCTTTCATAAAAGCTTAGTAAGAATTTCAGTATTACTATATTTCAGTGGCAGAGATAATATTTTCAAATACATATTTTATTAGGGAAAATACAAAAGTATCGTGAAATATTAATATTTAGCTAACCAAGCCTTGTATGCATTTTAAAATTCAGAATAACTTTTATAATTACACATATTACAATTATCATTTATCTATATTATATTATGAGTAATAGTATGATTATGATTATGAATAACGGTAAGTAGAAAATATTACAATAATAATTAAATTTGAAGAAACAAATGATATTACACTTATTGATTTGAAAATGATTTAACAAGATTACTTTATTTAATTGAAACAAAAAGCGGTAATTTTTTGTGATAACTAAATTAATGAAATTAAGGTTATTGTCGTGCAAGTAGAAGATATATCTAATCAGAATAATGGAAAATTTTCCATCAGCCAGTATAAGCGCTGATGCGCGGTTTCGACGCTTATCTCAATGAAAATCAGAATAGCTATGGATAAGCGAACGTTATTCATTTATAACTCTTTTTTTTTTGACCAACTATAAAAAATATCCATGATCGTAAATGAATAAAACCATAATTATTTGATCAACCTGATATTTCTTTTTAAGTACACGTGTTGTATTAGGTCATCTAAAAAATTAAGAAATGACACATGTTTAAAAATTCAATATACAGGATGATTCATAACGTACGGAAAAGATCGAAAGTGTAACCAGAGGGGCACATATAATACTTTTTCCTTAATAAACTTTCGATTAAAACTCAATAACCAAAAAGTTCTTTTATACTAACACTCACCTCTTGATACCGTTGAAAATAATTGGGAAGAATCATTATTTTCTCGTTGCCACAGAAATATATTTCTATCAAATCTGCCAATTTGCTGTTATTCTAATTTTAAATTATACATCCAACAAAAAATAGTGGCAGAAGCAATCAATTGTAGAAATTCCTTTATTAAAGAAACTTATTCCATTAACCATAATTATGTTTATATATTCCTTGTTACTGAAAGTATTAAGCATTTTGCATTTAACATACTTTGGCGTTTAATGAATTGACATTTAAATGCATTTTAATAGCAACTTGTTTCCTAGCTTAGTTTTTGTTTTTAAGTGGCACTCAACCATGTGAGCATACTGCTCAGTACAGAAAAATTGCAATAGTCATAACTTTTATTACAATACATTACCATTTTAGTTTTTTCTTTTTTTACTAAACACTGTTCAACTAACTTCAAAGTATTCCCAATTTCTATGTAAAACATAATTAACCGCTGTAGTTTATAACCAAGATTGTCAAAAACCCGGGTTTATATAAAAAAAAAATCATTAGATTATTATGTAAAACAAGTTAAAAATTATTACAAGATGAAGATAATGATGGTCAAGTATAATGAAAAGAAAACAAAATAAAAATTAGTATTTTAAAAACTCTTTATTTTATATTCTCATCGTAATTATTATTTATTTCAGATTCTACTCCGGTTTTTTTAATTTAATTTTTTTACAGAAACAAATTTTAATTTTTAATTTTTGTATATAATAAAATAATTGTAATCCTTACAATCTAAGATGAAATACAAATACCTTTGTATTTTATTCTATAATCAGTTTTTAACATGCCTAAATTTTTATAATAATTGAATTTTTTCAAATGGGTTTTTTGCCAAATTAACACATTGATTTTTGTCGCGCTGGGCTTTTTTTTATGACAACCCTGTTTGTAATAACTGTTTAATAATTGATCCAACTTTAATTTGCTGTACCTTTTTTGGGAAAAGACATTATTTTGGGTCCCCCTAGCTACACATTCAATATTTTGCTTTCCGTTATGAATCACCCTGTAAATACTATTCAATTTATAGTGTCCATAAAAAAATGCTTCTATTCGTTTGTTTTCTTTAAACAGTATATTTTATACCAAAGGCACAAGATAGTGCATCGACTGTATATTATTTTCACAATTTCTGTTTGAAAGCATAAGACTCCAAGAATATGAAGCGACCGAGCAAAAATAATTTTCTTTTAAAAATGCATGTTGTTTAGATGGCAGCGGTAGGTAGGCAGAGAAGCATCAAAAGCACCCTGTTTCATGTTTATGGAATTAAAAATTGGGTCACGGTTCCCTTTGATGTGTTGCGACGCTGCCGACGCTGGCCAAGATGAAATTCCGACGCGCCGAGCACCTCCACGAGGAGCGTCGCGGCTTGTGGTTGAAAAGACAAGCGACAATCCGGAGACTTCGCGTCTCTTTCTCTTATTTTGTTATTGTTTTTATATCATACGAACATAGACTTCTTAAATTTGATATCCATTAATAAGAAAACGCTAAAACAATCATGTCGATATGATCTACAACTTTAATTCTGTCGAATACCTATTCCCTGGCAAGGGAATGAATTACAAGTCAATAAATATGTTGCCCTAGTAAATCAATCAATGAAATCAAATAGGTAGCACGAGGCGAATCGACTATTATGGGTATTAAATTAAGGTTTTATTGATAGATATTACGTTTTATTGTGGCGAAGTAATGCCCTTTTCAGATCGTTTATATTGTGCCCAGGCTTTTACGATAGTCATTGTGGAAAACCCTTATTAATCCAAAATTTTATTTCTCCGCCAAACATGGTAAGAGAATAAGAATAAGACATAAATCACTCTAAACAACCTCAACATTTTTCAATTAGAAGAAAACACAAACCTTAAATTATAATTGAAATTGAGAACAACCATATTTATATTCTTTGGTAATGCTAACAATTAAATATTCCGTAGATAATAATAGTATATTATAAATTAAGGGAGTGAGGAGAATGATTTTTTTTTTTTGAAGCACACGATTAGGAAAAAATACACTTCTCTCCTGCGGTGTACTTCAAAATTATTTGAATAGTAATATAATTTATACTAGTTACATTTGATTTGTTTAATTTTGTTCATTTTTTACATTATTTGAGCACTTTTCCTCACGACGGGACGACGGGAGAGACAGTACACAAATCTCCCGTAGATATGAAATTGGCTGTTTCTGTCATGATTTTGGTAACATAGAAACTGTAATTGTTTTTTATTTATTGTTTTAATTGTTCCATGACATCACTGATTTTTGTAAAAATGTTAAATTTCTCCTCTTGCAGACAGTAGAAATTTGCGAATAATTGTATCAATAGAAGCAGATTTTTTTTCTGAAGATGAAAACTAAATAAAATTTTGCTCCAAAATAATTAGGGGAGCAAATAATTACACACTAAGAATTTACTATTGAAATCTTTATGCTGCGTCGTCCAAGGTACTACCCTGTATATATAAAATTACATGGAAAAATACCGTAGAATTTACCAAATTATTCGGTAAGCTGAAGATATAAGATGCATTTTCTGCGACTATTTACTAATAAGCAATTATAATTTACAATAAAGCACTGCACTTATTATGTAAATAATTATTTTCCAACGCTTATGTTTAATTATTATTTTTTCTAAATCCATTTCCATGATAAATAAATATATAAATGCCCTCATTAACGACCACTTTCATCACTTATTTCATTAATGAACTAAGTGCGGAAAAATAATTCTGGTAAGTCATAAATTTTCTCTTAAACTAAATCTAAAATATTTAAATACTACCAAGTGTAGCAGCATTCCCTCCTTGAAAAAGTTTCGACATACTAATTGAGTAGTAGAAATAAAAAC
Source organism: Poecilus cupreus (assembly GCA_963942605.1). Classification (NCBI taxonomy): domain Eukaryota; kingdom Metazoa; phylum Arthropoda; class Insecta; order Coleoptera; family Carabidae; genus Poecilus; species Poecilus cupreus. The sequence goes on along the minus strand of OZ012714.1, from coordinate 5,575,461 downwards.
AACCTATTCCGCAGAGCAACTAATTGTGCAATAAAAATGGAGTAATAAAGAGTAGATTGGAAATAAATTCGTACGCAATCATTTTATTTACACCAATAAAACAGCAAATTCAGTACGTGTACAGTTGGAGTCCCGATAAACTGGACTACGTTTAAAGCACTAGCTTTGTTGAGCTGCGGTTCTACTTGTTTCGCCGGTTTTTACGTTGGAACACCAACGCACGCGCCGCGTAACGTGTGTCCATTCAAGCACCTGATTCGATGAAATAGAAAAGTTTCGTTCTCGCAAATACCGAACGGTAAAATATGCGAAAGTTAGACGATGGATCGCTCTTCCGTGAAATACGTCGGTTTATTTGTTTGCGAACTTGATTCCGCTGAATAACTATCCGATCCGTGAAGTGTTTCAGCACAAAAAAATGTGAACACTTCGGTTCAGATGAATTCTTCCACAAAATAACCAAAAGAATTTCTTAGAAATACTGGCGGTAAGACTGTAAATTATTCAGAAAATTATATTGTTTGCTTAATTGCCAGCTCAAAATAGAATTAATATAAAGTAATTGAATAAATAAAAGCTTTGAAACTTTAAATAGCAGCATCGTTAAGAAATCTGAAATAACTTTGAGCTTATTGGAGAAATGATTATTAAACATTTAACTGATGAAAGTTACAAGGTCAAAAATCGTTTCAAAACTCAAATCTTGTTAAATGAATTTCATTACTGTTCAACTTGCGTGAAAAATAACATTCAGCTTTTTATTACAAATTATGAAAAGTATGGTATCTCGTTACGAAAGTAATATCCAACAATCATAATAATGATGCAAATATTAAATATCATAAAATACCCATTTATACCTACAATTTTTAGTTTATATTTAAAATGTTTGGACTGTGGATCACCAGTTCCTTCGATTTCCATATCCGACAATTTTTCTGCAAGAATTTCCGTAAATTGTCATATATAATACCATTAGTTATACCGACAATTGTTGCTGTATCATAAATGAGTTAAGAGTATTAGGATTGATTTTAAATAACACGAGTGCGCAGCACGAGTGATATTTTCAAGCGTAATAACCATGAGTTAATAATTAATTAATAATTAATAATTCGAGAGAAAAAAATTTGTTGTGGGCTGAATAGATAAGAAACACTCATTCCTTCAAAAAATTATGATGCATGTCAAAAAATGACATTTTAACTGTTGTTTTGTTTTTTCAAAAAAACAGGTTAGCAGATTTAATCGAAAATATCAAAATATAATTTTTATTTAATTCGTAAATGGTGACAGTAAGAGGAAAATGTTTCAAACTATAATTGTAGTTAATAATATTTGAAACATTATTCTATTAACAAATTTTTACTGATATTTTAAAATAGATTGATAGGACTTCAAGTAAACTACCACTTCCGGTTATTGGATTATCACCAAAAACTAATCAGCTCTTCCAAAGAGGGGGATACAATTAATATATACAAAATATCAAAATTTTCAGTTTAGTAGTTTTAGAGAAACCGTAATTCCAGGGATCTACAGAGACTGACATACAGACAGACAGACAGACACACACACAGACATCTCGCGAAACTATTAAAATCGTATTCTAGTGACCCTAAAACGTGCTCATCCACTGAAAACTCACTACTCAATTTTTAGCATGATTCCTATACCTCCCTTACAGGATGTGGCGGGAAGTAAAAAGTAGCATTATTAAAATTGTTATTACAATCATTTCTGTAAGTTCTTATTACTATTTCATCAGAAAGTAACTTAAGTAAATATAAATAAATAAATTCACGGATTAGTTGATGTTTTCAGCTGTCTATGTTTCATGAATTTCCTCACTTCGTTTGTTTGTAGTAGAATTTTCCGAATTTTTTGTCTGCCCACACCTCGCTGAAATGCTTTTTCTGCTCCTATTCATAGGATGTGTTTAATTCCGCAGCGTTTTTATACAGTTGCTGTTTTTGGTTCCTTTTCATTTTTGTATAAGGTCTACCTTAATCAAATTCAATACTAATTCAATTTTGTTTAATCGTAGTCGTAGAGTGTTAAGTAAAAATAATATTTAGTATATTTTGTTCACAACAAAAATAATACGAAAATGAAATAAAAAGAAGGAAGACAATGAAAATGCTTAATCTCGAAACCCGAAAGGATGATAATGTGATTTTGGAAGATTATAATAATAATGTGTTTGATGGATTATACGTCCAGGGATGTTTGTGATTTTGCAATACAGTTTTTCAATAACGAACCCAGCGGAACAATGAAAATCAACTTAAAAACACATGTTCGTATATCACCAGCTTTGCAATACCGCAGTTATTTACGATCACCGATATCAGTACTATATTGAACCCTCATAATTATTTTCTGATCATGGCATTTAAATTGCGTGGAATAATGATGTCCGAAAAGATGAAATATGAATTCGCGATTTTTCGCCTGAAATATGATTCTGTTTGCTGCGGAAACGTTGCACTAGTATAGCTGCATGCATTGCATTCCAATCCATTAAAATTGATATACTTTTCTAATCCCGGAGGGTAAAGATAATAATTCACCACGAAAGCAATAAGAAAAATGAGTTATTTGAAGAGAGCTGCAATACTAAAATTGATTATTATTTCCTCCAAGAAATTTAAATTGAAACATTTTCTGGAAATAAAATATATATACTCGTATGAGTAAAACAATGAAAACAGATGAAACAAAGATCATGAAAAATTAAATATTTTCGGTTTTGTTAAATTTATTTATTCATTATTCTACTCGTATACATTATAGTTTCGTGGTAACATATCGGACTGTGGATCATAAAATCCTCAGTTCGAATCCCACAGCCGATTCATGTTATTTTAATATTCACCTGTATTTACTTCATCACAAACATTTTGGGTAGGGGGGAGGGGGGGTAATTTGACGCGTGGTAACCACACTTCTATCCTGGTACACCACTTTCGCCTCGTCCACATTCTTAACTAAATTCGTAGATGCATGTCTTGGAATTATTCGTTCATGCAATTATCAATCATACCTAACCACTTATTCCTCGTACACCTATGCAATCACCTCAATCTCACCCGCAACTATTAGTTTCACCAAACTTTCGAGATGGCCAAACCACCTTTCAATTGACTCACTTCCATTAGGTAAAGGTCACACTGCATCGATCAACATCCATCGATTCACATGCATCGACTACCATCAATCGTTTTTTCTTGTGAGTGGTCACACTACCGCATCAAATATTAAGAAGTGAAAAGTCATTTTTAAAATTAGCGTAGCTTGTACCATAAATGTTGGAAGTATTTTAACATTCGTCGTTTCTTGCCAAGTGCTTAAAATAAAAGGAGCCAATTTATTTGTATTTAGTAACATAAATGCATTTACCCTGCTCTGCTTTGATCATACAGATTTTCATATGATCGAACTAAATTTATTAACTCGTCAACCTTGTTGACAGTCCACTATCCTGTTAGTTCTGTCATTTTTGCTATTGGTAAGTAAACAAACACTTCCAACTCAAAAAGTTAGAATCTGTCATCTGTCATTTATTCAAAGATACTGCGCATGCCTGGTTCCATCAAGCAGCTACGAAAATCAAACAAGTTTGATATATCAAACAAGTCGACGCTGAATTATTTTTACAACAATCTTCTCAATCTCACACTCACCGTACACCAACGTAAATGGAATGATCGTATATTTTTGTACATAATAATTCGATAGTATCTTTATTAATACGTAATGATTATTAGTAAGACAGGATAATCTATTAAATTATATTGCGAATAGATAGGTTGATGGTTATGTTAATTTAATTATAGTGTCATAAAAACCAGAACTTATGCAATTTTCCTTAAAGGCTGGGTATTGTTAATGCATGTTCTATACTTGTCACATTGAGTTACCCTCCATTATTCATTAAATGTCCTGGCGGGTAACATTAACTCCGCTGGTCGCATTTAGGCCGTGGCCGGCGGATCGATGCAAGACATTTTTGAATAATTGAGGAGACGGTAGTGGCGCCAACGCCATTAATCCGCGGAGCTTGCTTGCGGAATTCAGGTGATGGTCCGCGTAAGCCGATTTGTGGGTTTCTAGAGATGACAGTCTCTGGGGCTCCGCCGCTCTGCGTCAGATTTCTCATGTCCGCTTACGGATTCGCCGGGCCCTGCTTGCAGCCCGATTAGAATGACGGTGCTGCTGACAGCGAACATGGCACTTGAAAATTGCAGCCGCCTCACTGTTTCCGAGCGCTCTGGATTTAGAGCACATCATATTTCTTATGCAAGACATACAATTGATCAAAAAACTTGATAGTCTCAAACCAAATGGGTCACTATCTAGACACTAGACACACGCCAGTGTCAGCCATGTTTGAAAAAAGGGCGAAACCGGCCAGTGTGTGTATTACACGAACCACTTCGAGCTACTTTCGGTCCCTCCATTATTAAAAAAAAAAACTATTAGACCTACACACTTGCAATTGTCTAATATCGCTTCCTTGAATACCTAGAATTCCAATTTTCATGAATGTACCTTTTAGTTATGGAATTATTAAGGTCTGAAAAGTAGTATTTTTATTACTGACTCACTGACTCACTCATCAAAAACCAAAACGATTTCTAAGTATCACATACAAAGAAAAAATTTAAAACTTCAAAAAACTACATTCTATCGATGTTAAACAAAATTAGTACTCAAAACGAGTATCACCCACAACGGAGTTTCCATCCACTTACTAATAGATGGCGTTGTGCCGAGATAGATGGAAAAGAAACCAGTGCAGCGTAAACTCAAGAAAATAAAATTGAAGGTCATGTATTTCTTTAGACATATTTTCATTTGAATGTCTAAATAAGAACAGGATCTTAAAGTTGGATGACTAAAGCTTTACAATCAATGAGATACACTTATCTAGTATTATTATCATGTACAAATATTATTTGGATCGGCAATTGTAAAACTCTTATTAATAATTGAAGATACCTATTGAGCAGTAGTAGTTGTAATTGTAAATCCCGGTAGGAAAATAGATGAATGTTATAAGTAATACATAGATGCAACTCTACAAATAAGTGTTTTTCGCTTTCATAAAACCCTACAAGGTAGCGTTCCAGTATTATTACATTTCAGTGTTCCCGGTTCTTGTGGATTCTGCTATGGAATAGAAGACTCAGATCTTGTTCAATAAGGTTTGTGTAGATGACGTCCCAACATGGCTACTGTCAGTTGTTTGGTAGGCAGGCAATGATTTAGAGAATTAGATTAAATTTCGTATTTACTCAAAATTTTAGTCACTCTAACTAATTATCATGGCTTCTATTTAAAAATACATTGGAATGGTTCCAAATGTCATTGCCTGGATTTCATTAACCTAGCCACACTTTTAAAATTTGTATGCATCTAGGGTTTTATTTATGCTCGCAATTCTCCCTGTGTGTAAGCAATTTTTTGCGTATAATAAAAATAAATAATTAGTTATGTCTATGAAAGTCACTGTGGGAAAATTTTTAATGCCGGTCTACATACTTTTCTTATCTATTTAATGTCTATTAATTATATTTTCTCTAAATATCTAGCCGGAGAATCTACTCCAGCGTAAAAAATTAATCACTATAAAACAAACTTATAAAACTTAGTAAACACAACGTAATCAGTAGCAAATTGAAAACAAGCCGATGCATTCAATAGCAGAATTCACTTTGTTTGCCTACCAAACATCTGCCAGTAGCCATTTTGATGTAACTGCACGAACCTTATTTCGAAATTCTTTTTTTCTTTGTGGAACAGTATGTCATAATTCATGTAAGACTTTAATCGTAAGACAGACACACAGCTGTAGTACATAGTTCCTTACTTATACAATAATCTAAGCCCTCATCTATAAACAACGGTAAATCTTCTCATGTAGCTTGTACTAAATATTTAATTCTGAAGTTTACTTCTGACGGGTAAACAAGCGCGAAAAGTCTCGGCTACAGGATTAGTGGTGTCATCTTGTGACAAAGAGGGAAATAGAACTAAAAACTTTGTTATATACACATTTATACATTCTACGGCTAAAAGCCGTGAATATATTACCGTGAACATTTCATAGTTTCCGGAGCAAGTATTCGGCGGGGCTGTCACAGCATAAAATAATTACCACGTCGCTCTCAGGGAGTCCCATTAATTAATTACACACGGGTGGGGAGGTGCCCGTTTGCAGATTTAAGCCGAACAGAGCTGAGGTGCATTTCTTCAAGTAAAAATATTATAAATATATCATCACGTTATTTACTCATTTCTGAATCTGGCACTCTGCATATTTCGAAATATGACGGAATAAAGAAATTATTTGTCAATTGTAAAAATCAAATATAACTTTTCATGATCCACAGACTATAACTTTACCAGGTTTCCGAATTGAAGCATATAAATAGTTATTTGTTTTACTAGGCACTAAAATACCAGATTTACAGCAGATGTTGTCGTTTCATTCACGAGACCTGCCGCAGCTGTAAATCTGTATTTGTTGCTCTATTAATGTTAATTTGGAATTTTTTGGACGTAATTTATTGACAGTGAAAAGATTCCAAGTTAGAAATCCCAAATCAAAGAAAGTAACAAAATGTTTTTTAAATGAATTGAAGAACGTTGTACAGTCCTATAGCTATGTAACTGCTATGAAACTTGGCGCCCGTTAGATCTCAACTCTATTATCAGTGATACCAACTACCCCAAACGTCGTTTCCACTGAACTTTGCCCCTTTTCCATATTTTAATTTTTGTTGGGTTATCATTAATTTTTGAAAAGCTATAGTAATATAAATTAAAGATCATGTTCTAATTTAGACATTTAAATGAAAAGCGTCTAAACAAATACAAGACACATAATTCTTTTCTTGCGTTTACGCTGCACTGGTTTCTTTTCATTAGCAATTTCTATATTTTCCATTTAACTTGTCAGTTGTCACAGCGCCAAGTGAATAGATACTCCATTGTGGGTACTGCTCGTTATGAGTATTAATTTTGTCTAACATCGATAGAATGTAGTTTCTTGAAGTATTTGATTTTGCCGAATATCAAGTTTCTGTCACTTATAAGTGGTCTAGGTTTTTGATGAGTGAGTCAGTAAGTCTGTAATAAAAATGCTACTTTTCAGAGCTTAATAATTCCATAACTGTAAGAGGTATATTCATGAAATTTGGGATTCTAGGTCTTCAAGGAACTCTATTAGCCTGCAAAATTGCAAATATGTAGGTCTAATAGTTTTTTAATAATGGGGGGGGGGGGGGGGTTCTAAAGTAGCTCGAAATGGTTCGTTCGCCCCTTTCTTTTCCGAACTTGACTGACACTGCCGTGTGTTTACATTTATAAAGCATGTTAAGAGAATGTATGGAATCACGATATTTTAGATAAAGTAGGAGATATGAAGGACGTGTCAACATTAGTACTAATGAACGAAACATATAAAATGTAGTTAACGTCTGTTGGACATGTTTAACCACCCGAGTTGCTTAATTTTGGCAAAAACATGGTCATATTTAAATTAAAAATTATAACAATAATATGTAGAAATTTAGACTTTTTTTATGTGGGTTGATAACAATGCTTTAATTGGATGTTTCAATTAATTTTTTGTACAAAACAGGAACAATTTTTCATTAAATTTGGTTTTCGGAATTTGAACTATTCGAACAATTGTAAAGCAAATTTCGTTATTCATGTTGAAAGGATCCTTTGTACTCTACAGTATGTTTAATCATTCAAAATTTGGTAAAATCCACTAGAAGGTTCTTGATATACCATTATGCTTTGTTGGCCGAAGGTCTGTGATGCCCAGGCATCTCTTTTTGTCTATTAGAGTGCATTGCATTGATTGCTGTTTGTGTCAACTAGAGCGGTTACTGACCGCGAAACCACGTATTGCTGATCAGTGGAGCGCCAGCTTTAGGTTTTAGTCAAGTATGTTGATTGTTGGTATAATCTCTTGTTTACGTAATCAGTAGTACTTTGTACTAGTCCGCCCTATTGAGTACCAGCATATAATGAAGTTGTTTAATTTCGAAAATGAGTTTACATAATTAATATCCAACAGTTTTTGATTAGTCAGTACATCTTCCTTATAAGGTAAATTATATACATAATCAAATATATGAAACCCTAACAAAAACATAAATGTGAAAAAGGGGTCAAATTCGGTAGAAACGACGTTCGGGGTAGTTGCTTCGTTGCTAGTTGGTGTCACCTACAAAAGAGTTGATATCTAATTGGCGCAAAGTTCTACAGCAGCTACCTTAATCATAGTTGTAGGAATGTACAACGTTCTTAAATTCATTTAAAAAACAATTTGATACTTTCTGAAACCATTCTAAAGTCTAATTTATAGATTGCATAGAATAGGAATGAAATAGGTGTAGGAATGGTTTTGGAATAGAAAATTGTCACGTATATTTATAGTTTGCACAGGGATGAAACAGAATTTTTACAATAATTTACATCACACTTTGCTTCGCGCTTCTTGGTGCAGTTGTTTAAAAAGTGACAACGATGTGGATAAAAGAGTAATTCTTCTGACTAACACGAATTGCAACGGACTAACTGGAATGGCACAGGAATGGAATATAAAATAAAATTTGGTTAAATTCTATGCTGTGCTCTCTATTCCATTCTATGCAATCTAGAAATGGTTGTATGCATTTACATTATTTTCAATTTCTATTCCTGTGCTATTCTATTCCATTTCTATTCTATGCAATCTATAAATCAAGCATTACGTGGTAAGTTTTAACTGTCAATAAATTACGTTCAAAAAATTCGAAATTAACTTCATATATCTATGGTGTGGTGATTATTTTCAATACATATTTTGAAAGTTATCGCCATGAAATACTATGTAAATGTAACAATTTACAGACTACTGGCTGTCAAAAAAATAACACTTCTAATGTCAATTGGTAAATAAACTGTTGTGGGCACCACAATACCTCCCGCCATAGATTTCTTATCAAACAATGCCGGAACACTGACCACCATTATTAAAAAACGCTTATCCCATCAAAGCAATTTGTTTTCATTTATGACAAACGTTAAAAAATGACTATTTTCAAGCGTTGTTTTGTTTTTGCAAAAACACAGGTTAGCACAAAAAGTAACGAAAATGTCAAAATATAATCATTATTTAACGTGTTGTAATTCGTAAATAGTGACAGTAAGAGAAACATGTTTCAAAGAACAATTATTGTAGATTATAATATTTGAAACATTCTCAATTAAACAATAATTTACTGAGATATTATAAAATAACTTGCTAGGGCTTCAAGTAAACTTTCACTTTCGGTTATTGGATTATCCCCAACTAATCAGCTCTTTCAAGTTAGTTTAATTTTTTACAATATCATTTTAGGGGCTAATCCTGAACCAAAAAGATACCCTGTAATAAAATTAGATATAAAAATAAACTAGTTCTTTATTATCCTTATCACCAAAACTCGAATTGCAAATACTATAGAACAATAAAACTTTCAATGAACAAAATAAAACCATGACAATTATTACAGGTACACAGAGAAGCCCTCGCTCCACGCATGCGCATCACGCTCGGTGTCATGCGCGTGATTTGACTGCAGCTGGTTTACGAGCACCAGCGGATTAACAATCACGAGTTTTAATTTAATCGCGTTCTCTGATTGCGCAGAGGTCAACACGACGTGATGGCGGCCGTCGTGTTATCTAACGCCCTGACGTCGTGACGTCTGCGTGGGCGAAGGATGGACTCTTTACGAGCCGCACAAGTCACGTGGGGAAAAAATGTGACCCTTTGCAGGATATGGACGATATGACGTGAGAGGGAACTGCTGGATAGCACTTCGTCAAAGCGGAATTACTATTGGGAGGTTTCTACAATTCCTACATTTATTTTAGCTGACAATACTGGAACTACTTTCAGCGAAATATATCAAAATTGCTTTGATAGTACCTCTACTTCTGTGTAATTGGTATGAGCATAGATTTATTATATTAGTCTTAATTTACATCGTTAATAGAAGTAGAAGAAAAAAATTACTGATCTTTTTTATAATCTAAAAAAAGATCTTTTATTCCTCATTTGATCTAAAAAATAGATCCAATTTTTAAAATAATCTGTCACAACACACAAAAGTTTATTTTAATTAACCTAGAGAAAAAAATTCTGCTTCTATTGATACCATTGTTCATAAATTACCATTGTAAAAAAGAGGAGAAATTGAAGAAATTAAATTTAACATTTTACAAAAATCAATGATGCCAATTATAACAATTGGTGAACAGTTGATCCCTTGTACTTTGATTGTAAGTAAATAAATCGTACCATTTTCAGAATTTAGATAGAGCACTCTGTTTTCGTAGGTCTTGGTAAGATGCTCCTGTAGCAGACACGATAATGCTAAATTATAATAATAATAGTTTAATTACCCAACGGATAGACCCACTTCAGGGTAATATGTACAACAGTTACAAAGATTTTCTTAAAATACAAATTACAACAATAATGTTACAAACTTACACAGTTCTCGTAGAAATAAATACATCGACAAGGTTTTTTTTGTACTCATACATTGAAAAGTGTTGTTTAGCGTTGCTTGAGCAAAGTCCGAAATGTCCATTTCCCAAGTCTCCACCAGATAGACAACCGGGAAATTTCGACGAAAACATTTCTATTTCTACAGCGTTTATTAATCAATTATATTTATAATAAAAAATATAATATTTTAAAAATCCTTTACATACCTAATATTAATATAATGACTGATGGAATAAGAATGAAATTGAATTTAAAAATAACAAATTTAGTGCATTTGGTTACCAATGTTGGCAATAATATCTGCCCGATATGACAGCTGTAATATACATAACCTACAAACGTAATGTTAGTTATCTCAATATTAATAAGAAATGTAATAAATTACAAGTGAATACAGTAAATATTATAAATATTATTATTGTGTATGTTTATATTTATAGTGCAACTATGACAATCAAAATAACTCCTTGAACAATTTCGTTTCTTTGTATGGACTGTTATTAGCTTTATACTTTTCGTACAAATCTCTTGCGTTCCCGCACTTGTTATGTAAATAACTATTTCAGGATAGAGATACATAATTTGTGGACAGGTGAGTGCAGTAAACATCTGTCCGTGCGACTGGAAGGTGGAACGTACGTTCTTGTCTTGAGATCAACATTGGTCGCCACCATGTATCGGAGATCCCTCAGGTACCGGCGTGTAATTTTGTTTAAATAAAACCACCATATTTATTTAATTGATATTCCCAAAATATAGAAAAAGAGAAAACTGGTCGACTAACTCAAATTACAGCCATATATAACGGAAGTTGGGACGTGTGTCATCCCTAAGCGATGATTCCAATGATTTTATCGCGACGGGGGCGGCCACTGCGACACCGCCGGAATAACAATCGTCGGCGAAGGGGGCGGGGTGTTATCAGCGCGCGCAATAAACCTGCGTGAATTATAAGCACGTCGAGGCAGATTTGTTTTTTATGATTACAGACGTGTTGGGATCTAAGACGCTTGGCACTGACTTGCGGTGGCTGCCCTAAATCTGGGGGTGTTTGCAGAAGTGCTCTGACTGTGGTTTAGGGGTTAGTTTATTTGTTGAGTTGTACGCAATGCGGCGTGATGTTTGTAATTGGCTAGACTTTGTCGTATTAAAGCTTTCATATTTTTCTATCTAGCAAATACCAACAGCGGGAAGACTTTCAAAGAAAAGTAACCAAAAATGGAATAGAATCCTAATATGGAATATATACCGCCGTTTCTCTTATTGTTATTTAGACTTTAATACAATTTTTATACTGTTAAACGTAAAATGTTACTAATTTAAACGAAAATGTATGTCTGATTATGAAACTCTCGAAGTAGTTACCAAGGTGTTGTGTGTTATTATTATTGTTATAAAAAAAAAATACTTTCCTCAAAATTATACCCACTATAAGTTTGGTAATCTGTTACTTTCCTTGTTTAAAATCACCATAGTTATAGAGCATTTATTGAGAGGTGTTGGATCAAATTCTTTAATGCACTGCAGTCAATCACTTTAATTGTAATTATGGTAATGATGAATACCATATGCATACTGATAAAAAAAACGGTATAATGCATTGCGAATATATATAATAAGTATCTTGGAACATTTGGCAATGTGACAATAAAAGAGTAAAAGTGATTGTGAGCAATTTCCATCGTATTCCTCTTCATGACTGTCCATTTCCTCCAGTCCCCTTCATCTTTAGAAAACACACAGACCGAGAACTAAAAAACCGAACGACTTAATCCTACTTTCCGGGCAGTTTTCTTAGTACCAGGATAAAAAAGCCTTCCGGACCGACGGAATAACATGACCTAGTACTTCGTGGTTACTACGATCGAAGCCCGGACTAAGATAATATTTACACTCAGAAATACCTAGTAAAATAAAGCAGTCGAAAGGAATCACGAACGAGTCGGAAGGTCAGAGATCACAGGATGCGATGAAGATGAGGAAAATTTTCACATACTTCGACGTTCATTCACTTTGACTCTATGCCAAGGTTGTAAACGGTACTAATAATAGATATAACAAGTGCTTTAATAATTTATTATGTTTGTGACACTCATTTATTTTAACTAGTGACGCAAAATCGAGTTGTACAAATAATATTTCTTTACAACCATTAAGATATTTGCTTGTTATACGAGCCCAGAATCATATCAATTAGCCCAATTAAGTCTTAGAATATCTTTAAAAATGGTTTTAATCTCACAGAGAGAAAATTGTTGTACTCATTTTATTTGTATCTTAAATTATGTTTTTCTTACAGAATATTTTAAGAAAAAATAACAACTGAAATAATAATATATTAATAAAAATCACTAACACAAAGATTTTATTTGGCCCAAAGGTATTGGCTGGTATTAAGAACACCGGTTTTGAATTTGAGGGTAACAAAATATTAAAAATATACTTCAAAAAATATTGTATAATATTATTCTACATTGATTTCAATCTAATATACTCTATCCCATTTATTTACTAAGATATGCCCAAAAGCCCTGATAGGTCTTCTAATAATCTACCACTTACTGTTGATGAATTGTTCCAAAATGTATGTGCGGGTAGTAAAAATGATGGAACATTAAACAATTTTCTTTGTATGATTTTTTAACTGGGCCAAATGATATGATTCCTGCCTCGTATGTTTACTATTGCTATTTTCATATCTGTGGGTAACAATAAACAACGTGAAGTATAAATTTAAATCTAACAGTTCTGTCAAAAACGATGATGTTTCGTAAACTTTTTGTCAATGCATAATTTTTTTTTCTCAATATTCCCGTAATAAATTTATAGACGTTACTTTCGTGTTAAATTAAGAATTTCTTCGTTATAATTTTCCATTTTTATCGCACAAAATCTTGAAATGAATTGAAGACTTCCTATATTATTAATATAGAAATTGATAAGGAAATAATATTGTGGTCGTAGGAAAACTAGCTTCGGAAAACAAATGACAAATACAATATTTATTTAGACACCATTACTACGTCATAGCTATTTGAATACACTAAAATATTTTTCTACGACCATTACAGAAAATTACACTTTCTCCTCACTAAATAAAGCTTGAAAATTGTATATTTCGCAGTCGTGTGTAATAACGTGGGTAGTTATTCCACACGCAAATGTGACCAACTTTCTAATAATATAATATTCTATAATATTAATATGTTAAGCATAATTACATTTGTATGTATATCTAACATAAAATAACTAATAATTATTTCAGAGTTTATATAAATCTTCGTTGTCAATATTAAAATTACAAAGAAACTACAATATCAATTTTTTTTAACAAAATATATTTTTTTACTTTTTATATTACAATTTGTAGATATATAGTTGGCTATCCTGAACACATCTGCGCTTGCGCCATGCTTCATATTTGTAATTTTAAACGTCAAAGAGTTTGCGATGCCTTTTTTTGTTTTTGAACAGTGATAAATATTATTAATTAAATTTTGACAAAAGCATGATCGTAGAAAAATTATAGTGTGCAACTCGTGCAGAATTACCTATTTCACGCTCGTGTGATTTCAGCGGTCGACTTCGTCTCGTGCTAAAACTCTCACAACTCGCGTGAAATAGATAACTTTCAACAGACACATCATTTTAATGTGAAAAAATTGTGATAATGAATGCACATTATCGCTTTATGAGAAAATGTTGAAAGTAAACCCGTTAAAATATTCACGATTATTTAATAAAAATACCATAAACAGCGGGCCACATTTCGCGTCAGCTGTGGCCTTTAAACGCCGCATTTCACGTGAAATGTTGAGTTCCGGTGTACCGCAAGGGACACCAGGTGCCCCGGCTCCTGCTGTCACCCTCGTGCTGGACGGACATGTGAACGTGCACTATTAACACTGTATGGTTTTCATTATAAAACATTATGGCTACACGCTATGACTCACTTGATGTCTTGAAACATAAAATTGTTATTACGGGAATAGCAATTGTTTTAGTGCCGCCTACCTCGTATAGCACAAAATATAAAACAACAGTTTTATTTTATTAAATTCTTAAAATATTTAAATTATAATTTACTCGTCGATCATTTGAAACGTCAGTTAACGAAAAGCCAAATTTAAATTATTATTACTTTTCGTATGATTCTGATAGCCTCTTTATACAGTATTTTAAAACGTGTCCAATAAATTTTTACATTTTTGATTGTTGTTAGTTCGGTGTTTTGAGTCTTATTGTATTGATGGGAGTTATAGGAATCATGCTAAAAATTCGGTAGTAAATTTTCTGTGAATGAGCACGCTGTAGGGTCTCTAGAATACGATTTTAATTGTTTCTCTATGATGTATGTGTGTGTCTGTCTATCGGTCTATCTCTAGAGTTACGGTTTCTCAAAAAATACTACACTGAAAATTTTGATATTTTGAATATATCAATTGTATCCCCTTGGAAAGAGCTGATTAGATTTTGGTGGTAGTTTACTTAAAACCCTAGTATTATCTACAATTGCTATTTGGCACATTATTCTCTTACTGTCACCATTTACGTTTACAACTAAACTAAAATATGTCTCATTTAAAATAAAAATTGAAGAGTTCGAAATTTTTTTTTCAAAAACGTTAAATAACAGTGTATTATTTTACGAGCATGTAATGTATGCTATTACTAATGAGAATGTGGTTCCCCCTCCACTACATCTTTGCGGACTATGATTTGACGGCTGGTAACCACACTTTATACGCAAAAATATATCACTCACTAAGATCTGCATAAGCAGAGTGTCACACCCATAACGGATAAAAGGCGTAATAAATGATGATGATGATATTTAATGAAACTTGCTTCAGGAGCAAATGCGAGTGATGTAATACTTTCGAATAAGTAATAGCCATTACATGCGAGTAGAATACTATACTTTATCCACAACATTTCGTCCAATATTTGTTTTGAAATTATTAAAAAATAGAATCATCGTTAGACTGCATATTGCTGTAACAATACTTTGAAGTGATTTGACATTTAGCAAAAAATCTTAAAACCAATTATTCAGCTGTAGTTTGAGTTTAAAAAGAAAATAAAAGTATGAAAAATAAGAAAGCTAGTGTCATTTTGACAGATAAGATTTGAATTTGACATAACGAAGGAATAATATTATTTCATCCAACTGTCAAAGTAATAATATCATTAGTAACAGTAACACAGGTAATTAATTGATAAACAACGATTGAATTATGGGTACAATATTTGACAGTTGTGGATAAAAGATTTATTGCAAAAGTTTCGGACTATACACAAACCACAAAAATATATTTTACACTTATTTAAATTAATATAGTTCCTCGTTTTGCTGTTTTCATTATTTACTGTCATAGGCGATATAACCCTTGATTTTAGCTTATTGATTTTTCACTCTTAGATATTCATTACGTTATACAAACATCATGTACACGGTAATTCATCAACGATCATCAAATATTCAACGTGTCATATAGGTTTATTTTGTTGTGTCCAGCTCAATTTTAAAACCGTGCGTCCAATGACACAAAGAACCTACGTGACCTCGTATCACCCAAATCGATAGAATAAGACAGCAGAGAAATAGCTTAATGTTAAAACTGTTAACCCAGAGAGAAATTGTCCGTGTACACGTACACCAAGAGCATTACTTGACGCGTTACGAGCAGAGGTACAAACGGACTTCATTTGCTCGTGTGAATTATAACCAAAATTAACCACTTATAACCGGAGGAATGGGGGAGGACGACGCTGGAGAATGCAGGGCGTGGTTTAATATATTCATTGGGCTGACTTTGCGCCGGGCGCAGATAAAAACCATTTGTTAAGTCAGAAATTACTTATCGGCGTATGTATATTTTATGTCGGTCGTCGGCGGCGCTTGTCAATTTTAATGGGCCATTCATCTCTGGCCTGGGACACGCACGCGCTAGAATGCAGATGATGACGATACAGAAGACGTGATGTTTCATAAATTTCACCCCGCCACTATGAGGAATATTTTACTGCCAATCGAAATTATTGAGGTTTTATTCCCCGGGATGCAATATTTCTTTCACCCTGCCACAATATATTTTGTTAATCTACTTTTTTACGTGACACTTTTACATTAATTCTACTGCCATCTTTATTCCCAAATATTTAGTATTAACAACAAAACAATATACAACCGATAAATAAAGTTAACTTTATTCTTAACAAAATCAGAGTTTTTATTTTTATTAAATTTTTATATTGGTTTTCGATCAAGAACCGGTTAGCTGACCACAAAACCGGTTTATAAAAACGATTTGTTAACCTGTTCTAAAAACCAGTTTAAAAAACCGGTTTATTACAACGGTTTAAAAAGAAAACTGGTATAATGCTTAGTGTCCATAACATGGATCATTATGGATTGGGCCGATAAAGTAAAATCCATGAACAACTTGGTAACCCAACAATAAAAAAAACTCACTTTGATATTATAATATTTTTTTCATATCGAAATGTGTCAAATACAAATGTTATTCCAAGCTAAGAAAAATAATAATAAATAAATATTGTATGTAACACGTATATAATTGAGTTTTATTCACTCGCCCTTTTAATGTGCTTCATTTCGCTGCGCTCGCTTGATCCCTAAACAGTCTCGTCCATAAAACCATTAATTTGTTAAGTACATAAATATCTATTGTGATTGCTTTTCCACTAACTCCGTCCATACGTTTTTTGACGACTGGGAGTCACAAAAATAAGGGATAAAATATGTGATAGTTTTTACCTCCCGCCACATCCTATAAGAGAGGTATAGGAATCATGTTAAAAATTCGATAGTGAGTTTTCAGTGGATGAGTACGTTTTAAGGTCGCTACAATACGATTTTAATAGTTTCGCAATGATGTCTGTGTGTGTCTGTCTGTCTGTCTGTTTGTCAGTCTGTGTGGATCTCTGTAAATATCAACTGCATGCCTTTTGGAAGAGCTGATTAGTTTTTGATTATAATCCAATAACCAGAAGTGGTAGTTTACTTGAAGCCCTAAATGACAACTTTTGTTATTCAAATAATATTTCAAATATTATTATGCACAATTATTGTTTGAAACCTTTTTCTCTTACTGTCTTCATTAACGAATTACAACACGTCAAAGAATAATTATATTTTCACATTTTCGTTTAAATGGTTGAAGAATGTCATTTTTTGACATGTGTCATAGTTGAAGAGTAATTTTTTTGAAGAGATAAGCGTTTCTTGATAGTGGTGGTCCGTGTTCTTGGATTGTGTGATATGAAATCTATGGCGGGAGGTATTATGGTGTCCACAACAGATTTTTTTGCTTGTTCATTGCAACTGCAAATATTTTTGTTTATAGACACTAGACAGAATAAAACGCCCAAGAAATTATAGGATTAGAACCATACCTTATTTCTAAAAGACTCTATTTTAATCATTAATTCCCACGTTTCACTGCATTTCTTCAGAAAAGTTTCTCTGAAAAAGATTAAATGGCAAGGAAAAGCTAAACGCTTCCCGCAAAACAAACATAATATTTAAGTAAACCAGTTTTCTATAAATAAAGAGCATTGAATATTTAATTTTGTATCTCATAATAGCTACACTTATATACTTTATAATTTACGATATATTCTGCCAACAAAGATTTTACAAAGTTGAAAGTATCAACCATGAATATAAAACGACATGAATATTTTATTTGCTAAAAGTGTACTTTACTGGTAATATTTTGGAGTTAGCAACCAAATCTTCTTAACTTTACACCTACTTTTCAAAAATATCATTTATCCGCTTACTAAATTCATTTGAAATCTTGGATAATTTTATAAACACTTAGCTAGAAGATTACCTAAATATTAATGCTTTGATCATAAAACTTGAAAACTACAAAAGAAGTTGTTGTACAAGTCAGCATAAAACGTGTACATTCCGTTAGACGAGAATAATTGTCAGACAAAAGGTAAATCTGAACTTAGCAAAATTCGCAAAGAAGAAACACAAATAAGAGATCAAGAGCATCTCACGTGCTGTAGCAGGACGTCCAATTAGGCGAAGAGGAACGGACAAGAAGCTCGACAGTCCTGCTCCTGCTTCCGCCAGGACGATTAATCCGTTAGCAGGAAAGATAAGTAACAGGCGAGCGAGCGCGCAAACAGGCCAGCACCAGCGCGCAGCAGGATGTTTCAAGTGTTAATGCTGAGCTATTATTAATGCAAAGAGGATTACGTTTCCTGCTACTACGACAAGACGAGTCCCGATCCTGTGAGAGCAGTGGAAATGGTCACCGTAATGAGAAATGAAGCTGCGATACAGACCAACTTATCGTATTGTACACACCAGAACGTTCAATGCCTTCACGGAAAGATTTTAACCGTAAAGATACCTGGAACCACGAGCTCTGTTTTTGGGTGTTTCAAAAGAAGTGCTTGAGGTTTCCGTCTCCACAACAAATTGTTGCGTGAATAAAGGTGTAGTAATTTCTGTATAATTAATTGCATATGAATTTTAAAACAACAAAAAAATAAAGACTGTTTTCTTAAAGAGTGAATCAAAGTTTATGCCGTGTTAGAATTTCGAAAAAATTATTACATTCATTATTTTAAAAATTCGAAAAAGTCCTTTTTAAGCAATATTTAACACAATACATTTCATTAACCAGATACTTATAAGGAAATGTAATTCGGTACAAACCTACTTTCATATTTCGTTTATAAAGTTGTTATAAAAATTTTGCTCTATCTATAAAAATGCACATACAATTTAGATATTTCTAAATAGTCTGCCAACTGTCATTCAGTAGCTCAGCGCGTTTTTCTTTTGTATCACCTTCTCAAAGATGAGATTAGAAAAAAAGTTGAGCAATGCGAAAACGAGACCCTTAACGCTGCATAAAATTCTAAAATTATTTTATAAAAAATGTACTTCGAATAGAAGTTACTTAGAAATATATTGTCTATCAGTTTTGTTCGAAGTATTTTTTTTTATAAAATAATTTTAGAACACTGTACAGCGCTAAAATCAAAGCTCCTGAAACACCCAAAAATAGAGATCGCGGTACCAGTCAATAATTCTAGTTATTTGATATACAGGGTGACCCATTTTAAGAGATCCAGATCTCAACAAATATGTGTCTTACAAAAAAATGTTTCGAATAAAAGTTCAATGGTTTCAAAGGGGCCATCTGATCCACTGGACATTACCCCATCCCCCACCCCCAGGGGGTGAGGGAGGGCGTAACTTTGATATCATAAATGGGAACCCCTATATTGTATTATAGATTCGGATTCAAATTAGTTGCTATTAATATATATTAATAAGAGAAGTACAAAGAATTCGGAAGATAGATATTTGCCATAATACTTGACTTTGAAATTCAAATATCTTAATAATTAATAATATTTTTAAACTTTTATATCTAGTAGGATATTTTTGGGACTAGTTATAATATAAAAAACTATTTAGTGACTCTAGTGAACGACCTCATTATACAACTTACAATCGACCTCTATTAAATATTTAAATATGTACTTGCACACTCCTTATACCCATATATTTACATAAATAATGCGAGCATTTTATTACTTGTCATTAGACATCGTTCATTTAAATTGAACTAGCAATCCAATCACGAGCAGGAAATGAGGTGAAAATGAAACGTTGAAAAAAGATTCAGCTTCATAATTTCTCGCGGATTGGGTGATGAGTAATATGTAGTGTTCATTAAAAAACAAAGAATAAAAAATCTTAATAATGGTCGCGCGACAAAGTAAGGCAGTAATGTTTCACTTTGGACGTCATGTATTCTGGAGCTGTGACAAAGTTAGAGTACTAAAACAACATTAGTCGCGGAATGTGTTCTGCTAGGAAGAGAAAGGCACAAAAAGTCATCAACACATAACCGTTTTTCATCTTACCGCGCGGAGAAGTCCCATTGGGCCGGAGAGAAAGGGTGAATAACCTTAATAAGGGAGGAAGACCGTAAACCCGAGGAATAATTCCACAAAAGACAACATCAACGGCGGCTGCGTTCGCGCACTGCGACGTTACGGCCAACTCTGCGCGCTGACAAAACTTTCTCCCGGTTTTATATGAAAATGTTGCCGTGACATGCTTCGTTAGCGACGCAAAATAGTCAGTCTGCCGCGGCGGACCTAACCCCGCGACAAAGGGAGAGGCGCAAGATGCGCGAGTCAACGACGAACGGCGTTTCCGCGGATACATACATAGCACATAGCCAATGGCAAACTCAGGGCACAGATTCACCCTTCAACCTGAATACGACACCCTCAGTCCTGGCTCCAGGAAGCAGTGTCCCTTAAAACTCTGGTGTGCTAAGCATAGCCACTACATAACTGAGATCGACATTTTTTTTTATTTATTTTTTTTTTTCGCAATGTTTCGCAGTGTTCGCTGGTATGGGTCACCTATCCAACTACTGACCGCGAGCAGCATTGCTTAACTTGCGTTATCGAGTGATCCGACTTTGACGCTAGCTGCCAAGCCGTTGCCTGACATTTTTGTTTACAATTACTTTATTTCTATATAGTTACTTAATAGCTAGGTGTTTATAATTACGATGGGTGTGATTTCCTATTACTAAAGATAATATTACCCATTTGATTATAATTTTAAAATAATTTTAAAAGAAAAAGAATAAAATTAATAATGATTAAGGTTACAAATAAAACTAAATAGATAGCATTGCTAAATTAAAAACATTTCTAACTTATTTATTAACTAGCCTACGTAGAACCTATTAACACTTTACAAACTAGTACTATTTTAACAATTTATATTTTAATTAATGTAATGAGCTAAATCAGAAATATAAAATAAGAGAAAGGATAGTTGAGAAAAAGAAATCAAGAAAAGGGTCGTTGTTATTGGTTGTTCAAGGAAGATTTTGTTAATAAACTGTTGTGGGCACAACAATACCTCCCGCCATAGATTTCTTATCAAACCAAACAATAGAGGAATACGGACCACAGTTATTGAAAAACGTTCATCCCTTCAAAAAATGTATTTTTAAGTAATGACACATGTCAAATAAATATTTTTCAAAAGTGGTGTTTTTTTAAAGCTCAGGTTAGCAGTTTTAAACGGAAATGCCAAAATATATTTTTTCTTCACCGTGTTGTAATTCGTAAATGATGACAGAGAGAGGAGATTATTTCAAACAACAATTGTAGATAATAATTGAAGGATAATTCAAAATAACTTGTTAGGGCTTCAAGTAAACTGCCACTTCCGTTTATTAGATTATCACCAAAAACTAATCAGCTTTTTTCAAGGGTATATAAATATAATACATAAAATATCAAAAAATTCAGTTTAGTAGTTTTTAAAAACCGTAACTTCAGAGATCTACACACATATACATAGATCGACAGACAGGTAGACATACAGACACACACATACATCCTCGCGAAACTATTATATGCTCATCCACTGAAAACTCGGTACCGATTTTTTAACACGATTCCTATACCTCCGTTCGAGTGAAATTATGGATCAGTTCGCTGTCTTCAGAGGGCATATTTAAAACTAATGTTTTAGATATTTAGTTATATGCTATTTGATAGTAACATAGTTAAAACTGTTTGAAGGAATCGTCACTTAAACACTAGTGAGGAAGAACAATAATATTTCAAAATCAATACCATTTTATTGGATTACAAGGAACAATCAAATTAGTAAAGTGCAGGTATGAAATATTAGGCAAAGAACATACCCACATTATATCTTTAAAAGAAAGGGCAATCTAATCTAGAGCAAATTTTTGAAGATACCCAGCTTCTAATTTTATAAAATCGTTATGGATTATTGTTTTGCCAGTACTGTGCCAAAATGATATGAAGTAGACGATCAAGAAAAAATGATGAATCCTGAATAGAATTTTGTTTATAAATGTATGTATTGATACTGATTACCTACCGCGTTCTTTTTTATCAGCGAAATTAGGGGTAGGTGCAAATAAATAAATAACGCAGATGTAGGTAAGTGATATATTTTTTCGTATCAAGTGCGGTTACCAGTCGTCAAATCATAGCTCCCAAGGATGTTAGTAGAGGGGAACCACAGGGGTAAATTTAAATTGGTAACTGTCGGCAGTGGGATTCGAACCTTCAAATCTCATATTACAGTCACATGTTGTAGAGTGCCTAACAAACTGATAGACTTGGTGGCTTGAAGTTAATGTGTACGCACTCTACCTTTTGCCTAAACTACATGGGTACTTTTGATAGATGTAGGGAGTACCAACAACAAAATACATTTTTTTTTATTTTTCTTCTAGGTTGGGTAGTTAATTTGATCATGTTCGTAAATTATTTATGTAATCTGATATTGAGACCAAATTTTCGATTCAAATAAAGAGTAGAACTTTATGATCGGGGTTCCATAGGTACATAATAATTTATATGCAATTCCCATTCCATTAGTAAATTAAAGCAGTAAATTTTTAATTTTATGCGACCTTTTTAAGAATTATATTTTTATTGATCTATATAATTGATGAACAATATACAGAACCAAAAATAAATATAACACAAAAGTGTGTTAAATAATTTAACCTATTTCCAAATGAAGCATTAATCCCAGTGTGATTTCATAAATTAAGAAATTGCCCAATTTAAATAATTTCAAACTATAGAAAATATTATGGAGACGTGATCATTGTGATTAGTTAAACGTAAAATGGGTATAATTTACGAAACTACCGTTAGAGAATTCACCGTGCATTCCAACACAAAACCACCAGACTTACGTAAAGATGGAAACTCAAATGAACGGAATTAAGGGAAATAAAAAAGCGAAAGAATCGATCAGCGCAGACGAAGCGTACACGGGTCCAGCGTGCAAAAACTGAGAGATCAATGAAACGTAAAGCGCGAAACACCGAGTCTGTATAAAAGCGCTCGCCAACAACTTTCCGGCATCACTCGACGGTGTCTCCGAGGCAGTACCAACATGAGGGTATTTGTTGTGTTGGTAGGCCTGTGCCTGGCCATTACCTTCTGCTCAGCAAGGTATGTTATTTGTTTCTTTATTTTATTTTATTTAGTACCAAACAATTCAAATTTGTAGTTTATTTATTTCTTTATGCCTTTCGGGCTAGAATCTACAAAAAAAATACATATTACTTTATATTATACATTTCCCTTTTTCTAAAATTTTGTCCATCCACTCTTTTCCAGTTCCTTCTTGAATTAGAAAATACATTTCATCTCTCCTTTTTTCTTTTCGTCTCTCTGCTACTGTCATACCATGTTTGATTTATTTTTAATTTTCTATAGTCCACTTTTAACGTTTGATTTGCTTCCTTTTCGCTATTATATGCATATTCTTATCCTCCTGTTCAAATTTGTGTTCAGAATACTAAAAATATTTCTATTTCCTTTTGAAAGGTTCGCAATTCATATAAAAATACATATTTAAACAATATTTGTTATAATGGTTTATAATAATTTTGTATTTATATAAATATACACAATTGAATATATAAATATAATTTATCTACAACCGTTGTTAAAAGTGGTCATATTAACGGTTGCTCGGCAAGTTAAAAGTGTCCCTTTCTGACACTAGTGTTAAAAGTAAAATAGCAACGTGTTAAAAGTGATTTTATTGTTACTTTTAACACGTTGCTAACGATTTGTATCAATAATTCAACAAATATAACACTCTACCTGTCGAAATATCATTCTATATTTTTTAGTATTTACTAATACACTGGGAATATTATAGATAAAATTTTGTATGAAATACGTGATAAAAGTGATTTATTTCTTTCGTGGAGATGTTTCACTCGGCTTTGCCTCGTTTCACAAGCATCGCTACTTATAAAATTGTAACATTTAACACTTATATCATAAATATTATTACTGTACTATTATTTTTTAATTATATAGTGAATCAAACATTTTAAAAATACAGTATCTGGATTAATATTCCCATGAAATTAGAAAATATTTAACTAACAATTCCACTAGACAATTTCTCCTTTTTTTTCGTGAGAACCGTCATGGTAAATTTGCAATTCATTCAACCGCAGTATGAACAAATGGTGCATAAAACCAGCTGATTTTCACTTGACTCATGTAAGGCTAATTTTATTCTTTACGCTTGTCAGATCTGTGGGCGAAGAAGAAGAGTCATATGACCTGGTAGCAGCAGCGTCGCATGACCTGGTAGCGGCGGCGTCGCACGGACATGGAGGTGGTGGCGGCGGCGGCCATGGAGGTCACGGAGGCGGCGGTGGAGGCGGCGGTCATGGAGGCGGCGGTCATGGAGGCGGCGGCCATGGAGGCGGTGGTGGAGGCGGCGGAGGTGGTGGACACCACTTCGAGGAAGGCGGCGGCCATGAGCACCACGGAGACCACCACTCCAGCCATGGGGAGAAGGGTGACAAAGGCTACAAATCTGGCCATCATCATGACCATGGCGAACACGGTAAGATATTGCGCCCATTTTCAAAACTAAATTTGTAATTTTCAATTAAAAACTATTTGACGTAGATTTGATCACTTAAAGATTAAATCAAACATATAATAATAGTATAATATGCAATGACAGTGTAATTTACTCATAACATTAAAAGCCATTACACTCAAATAGAATAGCATCCTTTTTTTACGACTATTCAGCCGAAAATTTCAGTTATTGTTTAAAATTGTAAAAATTGCAAAATATCAACCTTAATACCTACAGTGTCCACGTGACATATTTTTTCCGCTAAGAGCGCTTGTGAGAAATTTTAGAAACGTCAAATTTTTTATAGCACCTAATACTTTTTAATATTGTGCGATGAATAGAAAATTTATAATTACACATTATAAAATTGTCTTTACGCCTTTTGCACCAAATACTGTCATACTTGAGAAATATCTCTATTATTTCTCTGCATTCAATATGACAGATGAGTGGTTAAGACTTGATTGATAAATGGGTAAAAACTTGAGAGTTTAGACAAAGTCCCCAGTGAGTAAAGTGTGGTAGCGAGTAAAGTATAACATTATTTATCAAGAAACGCAGTAGAAATTAATGCATTATTCAATAGTCGGAGAAAACATATATATTATCACGCCTTTTACCCTTATGCCGGTAAATTTAAAATGGCAACTGGCGGTTGTGGGATTCAAATTAAGGATCTCACAATGCGTTACAACGGAGCTATTTACCCATGTACCAATCAAATAGGAACAAAAAATGAGGTTAAATGAAAGTAGCGTTGAATTTAGTTGGATACCATGTAGTACATTAGAAATTACAATCTGTTAAGCAGTTAAGCGATTTTACATCATGAGTGAAACCCTTATTCAACATGTGGACAAATAACGTAACAAAAACTGTTTGACCGTTCGCAGGCAAGCACGGCAAAGAGCATCACGCCGGTCACTACAGCGACCACGGCGGCCACAAGAAGAAGCACCACGACGAGGGCGGCCACCACGGCGAACACCACGAGTCGGGCAAGGGCCACAAGGCCGGCAAGTTCGGAGAGAAGAAGGGACACAAGAAAGGCCAGAAGACCACCGGATACCACCACAAGTCGCACAAGGACGCCTACCACAAGGAGCACAAGTTCTACGACGACTACCACAAGGGCGGCCACCACAGCAAGCACGGCGACTTCCACGGACACCACGGGAAGAAGCACGGCGGACACAAGAAGGGCGGCAGCCACAAGTCCGGCTACCATGACGATCACTACGGCAAGAAGGGACACCACGACAAGGGCCACTACGAGGAGGACCACAAGGGACACAAGGGCCACCATGGACACGAGTCTCACCATGCCCACCACTCCGACTACGGAAAGAAGGGAGGTCATTCCGGTGGTAAGGAGTACGGCTTCAGCAGCGGCGGCAAGCACTAAACCAAACCCTCTCTCTCAAGTTGCTGATGTTTTGTCTTCTGTTACTGTTGAATTTATCATGTTGATTTGTCTGTTGATTAGAATGAGAAATAAATCGTACTGTTAAAAATTACACTGTTTATTTCACTCCCTAAACTTATAATAGCATTATAAAGACAAGTTGAGAAGATGATCATTATAACCCACCGTCAAGATTGTATACAAACCGCTTAGTCAATAATGATCTCAACCGTGGTTTATTATACTGTTTTCTTTTTTCATTTCTAGCGCTTTCTAACGAATTTTACATTAATAATAACATAAGCATTTTCACATGAACATACTTTTCAGTATTACAAAAAATGAAGAAGCAGAAATTAAATTGTTTTAATTTAACACTAGTAAGAGGAAATTCAATAAATATCCACTGTAATTAAATAATAAATATTGCACATATTATGTGGTTTTTTTTATACATATAGATATTTAATTATAGCCCTTTTAAAACTTTACAATGTAAAGTAATTAAATAATATTATAAAAAACATTTAACTTTTTGATAATTGAATATAAATATTACAATACATAGGTAAATATATTTGAAAACGTAAAAGTAAAGCATTTTATCCAACACCTCTCAATAAATGCTCTATTACTATGGCGATTTTAAACAAGCAAAGTAATAGATTACCCACTAGTAGGTATAATTTTGGGAGAAGCCACTAGTGAGTATTTTTTTTATTTATAACAATAATAATAATACACAACACCTTGGTAACTACTTCGATTGACTATTTAATTTAAAAATTTTAAGCATATGTCACTGTTAAATAATATTTCTTTAATAAATTTTTCATTTATTAAGAGGGGTTGGATAAAACGTTATACTTCGCACGTGGGCAAAGTGGAATTACCCACTCGATAAAATTATCACACTCAGCCTTCAGCTTCGTGTGCTAAAATTTCTCTCGTGGGTAATTCCTTACTTTGCCCACTTGTAAAGTAAATAACTATTATTATAACATTTGATATGAAAAAAGTTAGTTCATAATTAATACTTTATTTGTGTTTAATCATTTAATTAAAGTAAGAAGCTTAAATTTCTTTAAATAGTGACAGTTCTAATTATTAATCTAGGTTGCTAATTATTATTGACCCTTACTAAGGAAGGAAAAGGTTATTAAACCGAAACTTGTTGAGGAAAAGGGAAAATAAATCTCTGTTTATTGGATAACTTAACTTGAATAATTTATTTGAACAAATTTAAATTGTCAGTGTAATGACGTTTCGGCCATGATTACAGCCATCTTCAGGTTCTAATTTTAAATTATAAATATATAATTAAGTCATATGTTAAAGTTAAGTTTATAAAATATAGTTAGTTATAAAAATGGAAAATATGATTAACAAAATTACAATTGGTAATGAAAAATATTAGAAGTGTACATTTCTAAGAATCTAATCTTTTCTGCTTCTCACTTGAGTATGTTCTAAATAAAAAGAAAAATAGTAACAAATACTGACAAATAAATAAATATTTAATGTTGGAGAGCAAAGGACAAACCTTCTTGTTCAGATATTCACGGTAGAAGTGCAGCCAAAAAGAAACATAAAATAATTTTGTGAAAATGTCAAAAGAACGGCAGTGTAACAAGTAACCGCAAACACTGATAGAGCAAGACAAGACATCAACATCAACCCAACAGAGAGTGATTTAAAGGTTAGCAGATATAACCGACAGCTCACACACTGTTAAACGTGCGGCATGAAACATTATTAATATGATCAATATTTTACTGGGCGACAGACTCGTATTATCTTAAATTAAACTTAATCAAAACTTCGTAACTTAAAGGCGCCTATCAATCAGCCAATTACGATCAATATCCAGAGCGAACACACAACACTCATAAATCACAACACACCAATTACACTGAAACGGAGATTCTGGAGCGAGGACTGAGACGTGAGGGGAAGCGATCCTGCTACTGGCATCGATATGCTGTGAAATATGTAACGTTTCGTGTACGTATACCTCCCGCATAATTATACGCCGGCCAGGTGACAATGTTCCAGATGAATTTTAATGGTTGGAAATAACATGTTATGGAAACGGTTTCACGCGAATTGTGGTAATATTTAATTAAGCGAATTGGAAATGTAACACCAGGAAAGGATTGCTTTCAGAGGAAAAACGAATGAAATGCAGACATAACATAACACGAATCAAACAATATTAAATTATTGAACAGAATGTTATCTTGACTGTGTAAATGGGGCCTTTCACCATTTTTTTAAATTTTTTTTATGAAATTTTATTTAAATTGAAGACTAACTACACATTTAAAAATTCTTAATTGTTATTCATTAAGCCACAATGATTTTTTTTAAATGTTGTGACGTCGTTGTAGAGGTATTGCTGGATCTAAAATAGTACAGATTGTAAATAATTGTAGTCATATATTTTTTTACTTATTTTATTAATAAAATAGAACATTTATGTGACAAAAATTATTTACAATCTGTACTGTGTATAGCATACACAGGGTGTTAAAAAAATAAAAAAATATCAAGGTATATACATTTTGATGTGCTATTCACAATCAAAAAGAATTTTTTCAAAATTCGCTAAATTATGGACATGATTCTAAAAGAGTACACTTCTAGTGCCATTGGTTGACACGTAATTTTTAATAAAAATAATAATGGATTTCTTAACCACGTAATTGATGTTGAAAAACAAATGAAGTAATTTTATCACACCGGATGAGAAAGTGTACAAATCTCCCGTAGAAATGAAATTGACTGTTTTTGTTATGACTTTGATATCACAGAAATAGAGTTTCCCTCCCGGTTAGTTAGTTATTAAGAAATATTGTTGTACTTATTTATATTACATCCTGTATAATAATGAATTTGATGGTTCATTTCTTTCCATTTCTGGTAAATAAATAAATACAATATATAATATACTAAATAACATATTTCGTTTTACAATTTTCCTAATATATGTAATAATTTTTATTCAACACTTCTCAATAAATGCTCTATAACTATGGCGATTTTAAACAAGGAAATTGACTGATTACCCACTAGTGGGTATAATTTTGAAAAAAGTCACTAGTGAGTAATTTTTTATTTATAACAATAATAATAACACACAACACCTTGGTAACCACTTCGATTGACATTTTAATTTAAAAAATTTAAAGCATATGTCACTGGCAAATAATATTTCTTCAATAATTTTTTATGGGGGTAAAGTGGATTTACCCACTCATTAAAATTATTAAACTCAGCCTTCGGCTTCGTGTGATAAACTTTCTCTCGTGGGCAATTCCTTACTTTGACCATTTGTAAAGTAAATAACTATTCTAATTACACTTTTGCTGTAAAGTGAATAAGTTAAATTTTACAGCAAAATAGCATTGAAATCCCTATATTCCACATTTCAACTCTACACCCGATATATGTGTCATTATTATTCGTAATTATGTAATAAAATTTGTTGAAATAAATGGATATAATACAAATTCCGTGTAATCCATGTCTAACACAAAATTAATGAAGTCAATATGGAAACAATGAATTCGTTTGCGTGAACAATGATGTTCCAATCGACATGCATGCGAATAAAAAATTTGCAATTCCGGTTCTGAGTTTAATCGCACGTTCTACGTAAAGCGCGCGGTTCTGCCAGCGGGCGTGCCTCTAATGTTTCACGTTCGCGCTCGTCACGCTTGCTGGATCACGTTTCACGCGGCCGCCGATACAGCCCCGTATATTACAGCTGCCACACGGGAAAAATATTAATAAATATGTTAATGTCAAAATACACGAATATCAACCAGCAACCGCTGCTACTACTACCCACATACACGCACTCACACACACACATACACACGCAAGTATGAAGAGAAGCGTCAGTTGCCCTATGCGTCATATTTCCAGCGAAGTTGGGGTGGAATATTCAGAAATTAAATTAAAACGAATTTAAAGACACGAATACTGGTACACTCAAACCATATCATGTTAATACATACAGAGATATTATTTATGGTCAAACAATAGATTTTCAGTTCCACAAAAATAAATTAGAGGGTATAGATAATCTAATTTGTTATCCAAAACATATTTCAGAGCACTTCAAAACGCAGAACAATCCATTGGCCATACGGTTGAATATGTGTGATTCAAATGAAATGGTACGCCATTTGTAAAATAAACACATTGTTAATTAATTAATTATTTATTCTCTCAGCAGGATTTTTAATTAACAGTTAGTAAGAAGTGCTATTTAAGGCCAGAGGTAAAGATTTTTAACACGTGTAGTCAAAATAGACGAACACTTAATTTTATGATAATATTGCATCTATTCGACAAAAAATATATAAATTTTTTCTTCAAGCGTATTATATTCATTTATTGTTACTACATATACGATTTAGAAGTTAATTGTTGTTAATTGTTACTAATATAATATGATAGTTGTTTCATGTACCACTGGTAGCAGCACCTACAAGGGCAGCTCCGCCGAGTGACAGTTTTATTGCATGGTTGGTTCTTATTTTGTTGTTTAAAACGACAGAAAAAGAAAACATGCTTGTATTTTATATACCTGAAGTTTCTTCGGAATGCTTGAAGAAAAAATCTGTTGTAAGCACCACAATACATCCCGCTATAAATTTCTTATCAAACAATGCAAGAACACGGGCCACCACTATCAAGAAACGCTCATCCCTTCAAAAAATTTAGTTTTCAATTATGACACATGTAAAAAAATACATTTTTCAATTGTTGTTTTTTTTTTCAAATAGCACAGGGTAGCAAACAAACGAAAATGTCAAAATTTATTTTTTTAAACGTGTTGTAATTCGTAAATGGAGGCAATACGAGAAAAATGTTTCAAACAACATTTGTAGATTATATTATTTGAAACGTTATTCCAATAACAAAAACTGTAATTAAACCATAATTAACCAAGATATTTCAGATATGGCTTCATGTAAATTACCACTTCCGATTATTAGATTATCACCAAAAATTAACCAGCTCTTCCCAAGGGGATACAATTGATTAATACAAAATATCAAAATTTTCAGTTTAGTAGTTTTTGAGAAACCGTAACTAACTCCAGAGATCCATACAGACCGACCGACAGACAGACAGACAGACACATACACACACACACACACACACACACACACACACACGCACGCACACACACACACACACACACACACACACACACACACACACACACACACACACACACACACACACACACACACACACACACACACAGACATCATCGCGAAACTGTTAAAATCGTATCCTAGACCCTAAAATGTGCTCATCCACTGGAAACTCACTACCGAATTTTTAGCATGATTCCTATACCTCCCTTACAGGTTGTGGCGGGAGGTAATAATAGTACATGTCACTTGTAGTTGAACATTCTTTCTCCTGGTTCAACTCCTAGTAACATAAATAAATTCGCAAACTACTTAAATGAAAGAATATAAATTTAAGTTTAACAGTGCCAGTACTTGAATAAAAACATTTAAGATGTGTTTTAAGCATCTGAATTTAAAATTTTCAATATTATATTTGAACAGATTTGCTATGCAAATAAATGGGTAATTACCTTGAAATATTTTGTATGTAATACTAAAAGTGTTCTTAACTCGAATATAAGAAAGGATTTAGCAACTGTTGATTCAAAAATAAAATAAAAACAGCAAACAAATATAAAAATAAAACGCATCTTAAATATTTGAACAGCAAAATTCACATAGAATCTAGTTTAAAAATTTACATATATTGTGTTGTGAGCTGCCAATAAAAATTGAATATAAAACCGATTATAAATTTTATCAGCAAATTAAATAAATGTTGGTTGACAATTATTATTGGATTATTTTCGGCATTAAAAATTATACATTTTACTGAACAATTAATAACCAATATTGTCATTGACACACATGTATATTGAAACATAGATTTTTATGAACAGATTAAAATATGCTTATTTAATAACAGAACTGTTTCATCGGGTAATAGTTAATTCCATAGGGGCTTATACATATTACAATGTATAACCAATTTGAATATAGATATACAAAATTTAATCTGATTTCAACACAATATTCAGTTTTTACTAATAATTTTATTATTCATTTGACGTCATGTTTAAGCACTTTCAAGCTGATTATAAATTAATTGATATTAAAATTAAAATGATATATTATAGTTTTTACCAATATTGAAAGCAGTTTTAATTATACATATTTGTATGTAGGAATTCGATGACGATATTTTCATTAAATTTTCATTTTCAAAACGATTATTCATATCCCGCAGCACATTTAATTAATTTATTATGTAATTAAAATATTTTCAACTTATTCTATTATTTCGAGGAATTTCACAAAAAAAAACTAACTGAAATAGCATCGAAAAATAAAGTGTGTCACTAGTCCAGAAACTGTTTGCGAGTTCTCGTAATTTGCAAGCCTCGGCTTCGGCTCGGCCTGTTAAAATACACGAGCACTCGTAAAAGTGCAGTTTCTGGACTGGACATTTTTTTCGTGTCGATTTTGTTATACATCTATTGAATGAAATTCTGATTTAAATGTTAAATATGAAATACTAAGAATTTTTATGTTGATTACATTAAATAATCCATTGGTAAACTAGGATACGAGGGATTTATAAATAATCCATTTGTTTTCGGTTACATTTATTGAGTTGAGTTTACAATCACAATATTCCTCTAAAATTGATAGAAATCTCTAATTTACAAGCACCTAAATACTGTAAAAAACCAACGCACAAAATTGACAGCCAGTTGATGCCAACCCTAAGATTAAAAATATCTTCTAGTTTTTACAGACCTAACAATCAATTTCTGGACGATTTTGAGATGTCTAAAACTAGTATTTTTGGACGGAGGTATGATAACAAAATATCGTTATTATAAGGAATGAAACTCTTATGTATTCTACATATTTTGAGTCAAACTGTTTAAGTTTTATAACGATGAAGCAGTTTTATATAATCGGTTTGGAGCATGGTGTAAACACATAAGCGACGCAATGTGCATCTAAGGGGAATGGGAAAAAATATGCTAGCCAATAATATCGTTCCCCTAACCTTAGCGAGCAGATCAAAACGCATCCAAATGAAACATCCACTTCAACATGTATTTCTAATTAATACTACATTTGTGAAATTAATGTTAATCTAAAACATTATCAAATAATTGTATACTTATGACAAAAATATGAGAGAGTGTAAATGTCTCGTCTAGGTGGCATTTAAATAAGATGGCAATATAAACATGAGAATGAAGAGACTGTGATTTAAGAAAACAATTCCTCAAGTGCTTGTCTTGAGCGAGAGAAGTTTGGTACGCATGGGCTCACGAAGGCGCAAGTAGCAACCAAGGAAGGTAAGTATTCGTATGACAGTAATTTAAACACTAACGTCCTAATTCCATAATTAATTCTGTTCATAAATTAGCCAATTTGCATAAAACCAACGTTGATAAAAGCAGCGTTATTTAAACAAGAAGAGAAAACCAAAAAATCAACACTCACTTTATCTCCGCAGGCGCAAAAACGGCAAAGAAAAAGAAAGAAGGCTAAGAAAAGTAGGAAAAAACATCGAAGTTAGCTTTGCCTGGAAAAGAAGAAACAAATAAAACTTTCAGCGACGACTTGACTACATAATTCAAATAAAATTAAAACGAGTCAGTCAGAAACGGTTCGCATATATCAAAGTGAGCCAAGAAAACTCTAACAAAAACCGAAGATAAGTTTGAGAAGGTACTAAAATAATTAGGAGAGAGCAGCGTTTAAAAGTTCGGACAGCGGCGCGGCGCGCTCTCCATGCGCTTCGCAGCGTCGCCGTCGCTCGCGCTGCCGTCGGCCGCCCCAGGAGCTGGGGTAATGACTAATGAAAAACTAACGAAACTCAGCTTGGACTGGTTTCTTGGTGCCTTTATGGCCGCGCAGTGCTGCACCATAAAACGCAAAAACTTATTTAAACTTTTTACAACTGGCAGCTGTACGGCCGGTGCTGCACAATTATCTTCATAACCAGTGGGACACTTGCGCACGTCCACTGGAATCGTAAACGCCGTGTCGCACTCTGACAAATGAAATGCGAATTATTTCACTTGCTTAACTCACGACTTCATACAATCACTCAACATTCACACCACGATACGTTTCGCTGATTTATTTACAACATTTCTTCACCAAATACGTACAATCTACTTTCACAGTTAGCATAGAGCAAGACCAAATTGCAATTTTAAATTGCATGTGCAATTTGAAATTCTCTGGAACATAAAACTGCAGATTGTTTGGCACTAAAGCTGGATGCAAACGAACTTTTGTAAGATTTATAAGGAAGTATTTCCTTCATCAGAAGTCACTTTAAATTGCATGTTTGTACTTCATAAAAATAGACAATATTTTAGATTTTATTACGTATAACCAATTTTTGATGACTTGGAAGCATAATACTTAAGTGAAACAGACAGTGATTTCTGGGGGATAAAAGGAAATTCAGAATATGTAGAAGAGAAAAAGAAAAAATGGGACATAGAATATTATGCAGAGAAACCTAAGAAAAGAATTTAATCTATTGGAGGGCCAGGGCACCGGAGAGGACTAGATGAATATGTCACTAAAAAAAGGAAAATCATTTTATCAAAACTAGGTAAATTATTATTTTTTCATTACTAGCCTATGTCATTATTAAGTTCGCTTTAAATCGTGAAATAAATTTTTTCTACCTCTTCGAGAATAACGGTTAATAATGATCATTGATCTATTCTAATAATTAGAACTGTTACTTTTCAAAGAAATTTAATATTCTAAATTTATTTAACTCATTAAAGACTAGTATTAATTATGAATTTAAAATGTCAACTTCTTTCTTGTTAAATTTTACATGACTATGCTGTACTGTTTATTAGTGAAATATGTATTTATGTACATTTACTTCCTCGGCTGTAAGATTATTTTACATAGCAACCGTCAACTAATGCGTAGCAACGTAATTTGATGGCACCAACCTTCAAAATATGTATTAAAAATATTCACTAAATTTACTCCAAATCGCAAAAATATATATTCAAAGGCACCAAACACAGATTTACAGCTTCTACAACATTCTTGTCTCGGCTTTGCCTCGTCAACTCTTATATATTGAATAATAAATGCAAAATTTATAAATATAATATTCGTTAAAATGCTAATAGTGAAACAAACAGTAAATAAACCACGGTTAACAAGATCATTATTGACCAAGCACCGTTTTGTCCTTGACATTGGTTCGATACTGGTCATCTGTCAACCTTGGCTTATGATATACTATTGTATATTCTAAGCCCTAGGATAAGAATAACAAGAAATAAAAAAAAAACTGGACAGTGATGATAAAATGGTGCTTTAGTCTTTAAACAGTATAAAAGAGCATAAATACTAACAAGCCGATCTAGGTGGGGTAGTGGCTATGTCATTAGCCTAGAACACTAGGGGTCGTGGGGTCGAATTCCATAGAAAAGCATGGACGTTTGTGTTTATATGTTCACAATCATCCGATCATAAGGCGGCATATGATCGAAGTAGTTAATCCACTTCCCATCTTCCTGACTGAGCAAAAAAAAAGATGAAATTCGTTGAACTTTATAAAATAAATAAATAAATATATCATCACGCCTTTTACCTATTATGAGTGTGGCACTCTGCTTACGCAGATCTCGGTAAGTGATATATTTTTGCGTATGAAGTGTGGTTACCAGCTCCCAAAGATATTAATGGCGGGGGAATCACAGGGGAAAATTTAAATTAGCAACTGTTAGATGTGGGATTCGAACTAAGGATCTCACGATCCACAGTCCGACGCGTTACCACGGAGCTATTTACTTTATGTTGGGTTTTATTGTAAAGCAGTATGTATTTGCTGTCCTGTAGATATATCCTTTACGTTATTACACTATAACCCTGTTAAAGGATAAAAGTATTAGTTTCTTTAACAGCGCATTAAAGATAATTGAAATAATTCTGTGTTCAAAAGGGCAAGTTAATACGATTACAATATTTCTTAAATTGTAAATAAAGCTGGAAGTAAATTTGAACACAGTTAAGGTCCATTGTTGCATAGAAATAGTTTTGTACACCGAGGACTCTGGCTGGTATGAATGTTAGTATTTCAATGTTCATTATTCATCGAGCACAATAGCCAAAGTAGCTCCGTAAAACAACCAAATATAAAACGCAATTCTTAAAGTAATTTATAATTTATGTTAACGTGTGACCTAGCTACACAAAACAAAACAAACTGGCGATAAATTAATTTAAAATTCCATTTCAAGAAGAAAATAAAGTAAGCTTTTGTTCGGAAAGAAGTTGTCGTAGTTGTCTTAAAATTTATATCTTGCAGCAAGTAGCTCTGGTAAAGTATCCTGGTCTGATCGCCTTTCTGACTCATTTGATTTTGTTCCAATTAAAATGCTAAGCAGTGGCCGGATTACCGTCAGCGCCTCTACCTACAAAACTTAAATGAATTCAAAGTTGCGCCTGACCCTAATTCAATGACGCCAGAGAACCAGCAGGCGCCGTATATACAAAAATCCAATCAGGATTCCGTATTAAAATCTATTCTTAGAGTAGGGGTGAATTGAATCCCGCGCCGACGTTGCGGCTCCATCTAAACTTTGTCAGCTTCCGACGCACTCTTAACTGTCTGCCGTTTAGAACAATAACAAAAGATTTGCGAGAACAAGCGATGGTGCGTTGCATTGTACTCTTGTCGTGTTTTGTTTCCAAGTTTTACGAACCTACACCACGGAAAATTAATGAAAATGTGTCCCGCGATACAATTTCCCTCACACGAGTTCAACGAGAGCATACTGTAATTAAATTTCAGGGGATAATATTATTTCATTGCGTTCATTTTAATTTTCAATCAAAAGTTAAGGTTTTTGTTATCACCTTGTACCATATATTGAAACTTTAATTACTTTGATGTTTTTATACATTCTTACAGGTTACTCACCAAAACTGTTTCAATTTAGCTAACAAAATTAACACAATTTTATAATTAATTTTAAACTTAACATCAACTAGACCAAACATTTTCAGGAATTAATTTATATATTATTATTTATACAAATTTTCAACCTACGTGCAATTCACAGAATATTAATTAATTCAAATTAAATCTATAATCTGGATTACTGTGTTTCTATAAGTTTCAAATAAATAACATTATTGTGTTTAATAATTTAACAATGCCATTTAATAAATCGATACAGTTATTGTTTATTAATATAGACAAATATAGGGATCGTTGATATAGCAACCATCGCTAGGCTAGGTATTGTAACAAAATTTTGAAGTGATTTTACATTTTGCAGAAAATTCAGTTACAGTTTAAGCTCAAAAAGAAAATAAAGGTATGAAAAATGAGAAAACTAGTAGGTATATCTTTGGCTTTTTAAGTTGAAACTTTAATGGTATATTACACATTAAGGGAGAAAAGTGTATGTTTTTTTCCTGCGAAATAAATTGAAGCACAAGCCGTAGACGAGAGGTACAATAGAGACTTTAAAGTTTTGGATTCTAAGATCCTCTGTTCGAACGACACACCTGACAAATTTTTTATTGCTGGTACAACAATCTAATTAATATCGTATTACTAATATAAATAAAAATATTGTTATTGTAAATATCTAAATTGCTGTCACTATACGTAAGATAAATTATTGCCATTGTAGCAATCCATTTTTTCCGTGTCGTGATATGCAATGACCAACTTTCAGCAATAGTTTAGCGTGTGAATTTATGTACTTTTCGTAGTGGTCGTCGGAAAATAAAATTTCTTTAATAATTTTGCATTTATTAAGAGATGTTGATGGATAAAACGTTATATTTCACACGTGGGAAAAGTGAAATCAACCACTCAATAAAATTATCAAAATCAGCCTTCGGCTACGTGTGCTAAAATTTCTTACTTTGCCCGCTAGTAAAGTGAATTACAACTATTATCATTATCATATTATTTCTATTCGTAATATTGATAGTTTCACTTAGACTTAAAATAAAGGGTACTACGATGTAAACGAACATAGAGGAATTTTTAATTTGGATAAGTGGTCAGTATCGACTGATAGGATCAGCGATCAAATGACTGTAGTGTAGGTCCCTTAATCCGAACCTTGTTAAAGTTCCTCTTTATTCCTGATTCTGTTTCACATCAAGTTAAAAGCGTCCGGTGCAAATTCAATTTTGTAGTCCGCACCCCAGTTTATAATACGCCGCAGATTGCTCCCCTCTTTCCCTTGGCCAGTGATTGCTCTGTCATCGCCGGGCGATATGATTAGCTAAAAGTTAGAGCGCCATCAATAGCCTACGAAATTAACTGGTTACTCCATTCTAATTCTACAATATTATCATGTGCGTATGTATGGTTTAAGTGCTCACGAACATAATAGATTAATTAATTTTAGTGATGGTGTTTTATAGTGCTTGAAGTTTTGGGTTTAAATACCAGGCCAAGATTGTTGTGAATACGGTATTAGTTAATTAATGGATGGAGTAGTGAAATTTAAATCCATACTAGCAAATTTGCCGCACAGGTAGGTTTGACCCAATTGTTGAACTTCGGGTAATGTAACATTAATTAATACATCACTCATTTCATTTTTCCAGATTTAAATAGCGTGCTTTACATGATGATTACGTGCTACACGAATGGGGGTATTACATTTTTATTAATATCAATATTTATACAGTATGGTGTCTGATTCAGCCGATCATAGATGTTTTACATGTTAAATAATACTTGTACAATATCCTGCTCCCCTAATCATTTTATCGAAAGATGCTTTAAATAAAAGTTGAAGAGATTCAATATCTGCATTTGAATCAATGAACAAGTTTTATTTTACTTATTTAATTAAGACTAAAGATACTTTAAAAAATATCAAAAATTCAATACTTATGAAAACTGGAGAGCAGATAATATGCAAAGTGCATATATTTAAATTTTGCATACCTTAAATAAAATCAATTTTCCGGACGAATTACATTTTAATTAACGTTAATTACTAATTGTATATATTGCATATTTGGGCATTCTTATGCATATTTTTACAAAAGTTACATATAATTGCGTATTTCAATATTTTTAAGACCTTGTCTAGTGACAAAATAATCTGTGTAAATTCACCAAAATTTTTAAGTACAAATTTTTAGGTTTATTTGCTCAGTTATCACAGCGTGTGGTA
Source organism: Poecilus cupreus (assembly GCA_963942605.1). Taxonomy (NCBI): domain Eukaryota; kingdom Metazoa; phylum Arthropoda; class Insecta; order Coleoptera; family Carabidae; genus Poecilus; species Poecilus cupreus. Next base: position 5,535,722 of record OZ012714.1, on the reverse strand, counting down.
AAATCATATCACACAGTTGAGGACGTATCTGATTGGCTACAGAGCTTTCATATCACACAGCATTGCTAGTGATGTGCAATGACCAACTTTCAGTAATAGTTTAGCGTGTGAATTTATGTACTTTTCATAGTGGTCGTCGGAAAAAATACTTTAATGCTTAGGTACACATTATATTTTCTGAAATTGTTAAATTATTAATTGTAAACATAAATAAATAAAATTATGTATTTGTAAAACGTCAGCTAGCTGTTGCCACGGGGATGGCTGTGAACAAAAGTACTGTCAAAGTGATCTGCATTAAAATCCGATAGATTATTATTAAAGGTAAATAATAAATAAATTCACCAATAGTATTGTACAATTTTATGTTTGTTATTTTAGGTAGTGCTAAAAGTTTGATAGATGAACCCGTAAAGTAAAATTTTGACATTAGAGTCTGTAAAGTTTTACTTTAACTACTATTTTGGCTAACTGCGCGGAGTGATATCGTGTACTTTAGTATCGATTTCGGAAAAATTATTTATATTTATGTATTGAATTTCAATTTAGATTAGGTTAACGAAAATGCACATTTTCTTAACTTTTGTTTCATTGGTTTCTCTTTATAAACAGTGTTGTGACAGATCATTTTTAAAATGATCTTGATCAAGATCAAGATCTTCACATTTAACATGATGTAGATCAGATCATAGATCAATTTTTATGATCGGATCTATTTTTTTAGATCAGATCAAGAATAAAAGATCTTTTTTTTTTAGATCATAGAAAGATCAGTAATTTTTTTTTTCACAAAATTTTTAATTCTCATTTAGAAAATAGAAAGGTGACTATTTTAATAACAGCAAAAAAAATTAAATTACTTTATACAAAATAAAATCAAAAAAGTTATTTTATATTTTTTCCCCCAAAGATATTTGATATATATTGAATTTCTTATAAATAACTAAATTGAGAGAGAGAGTTAAAGTTTAGAGGAAAATATCTGATATTTTTTAAGATCATAGAACTTATTCTTTTTTATCTAGATCAGAAAATATAAAACGATCTAGATCAGATCAAAGATCTTACGAGTTGATCTAGATCAGTGATCTAGATTATTTGATCTAGATCAGTCACAACACTGTTTATAAATAACCTATATTAATTTTATTTAGTATTATTTTTCTGACCTGCAATTCAGCGTCTACATATTGTAGAGTGCTTTAAATAATAAATAAATTCTACTATTGCTAGTGGAGAGTATTCTGCAAACATGCTATTATAACCAATTACGAAATAATTGTATTTTTATGAGTTAAATATTTTAATAGGACATTAATATTTTATGAGTCTTGACTGACCAATTTAATTTGAATAGGAAAATAATGGTTACACAAGTCGCTTCCGTACAATTACATATATTTCACTCCTTCATGAAATAATATATACATTTGTATCGAAGCGAACTATTATTTTCCTATTGAAATTAATATTTTATGCTAAGTTAATAAATAATCTTATGCAACCATTATTTCTATGCCGGTATGCGGGTAACCTACCTGTAAGTAATTCAAGAACATATAATGCTACTTTAAAAGTATTAAGTCACTTATTGTGATTACTTCGCAAATTGTCTATTTATATGATTGTTAATTAAGTAGCATCGCTTTATTTTATACATTATTTTACATATAAATATAAATACCTTAAATAGTTGAAATTCTGATATATTTCTACGATTTTCTAAACAATATTAATCAAAAGCTTATCAACATACTTATAATCCATACCTATACTGTCATAATAAAATTAATTAAATAATAGTTATTTACTTTACAAGTGGGCAAAGTAAGGAATTACCCACGAGAGAAATTTTAGCACACGAAGCCGAAGGCTGAGTGTGATAATTTTATCGAGTGGGTAATTTCATTTGCCCACGTGTGAAGTATAACGTTTTATCCAACAACTCTTAATAAATGCAAAATTTATTAAAGAAATGTTATTTGACAATGACATATGCTTTAAATTTTTGAAATTGAAATGTCAATCGAAGTGGTTACCAAGGTGTTGTGTGTTATTATTATTGTTATAAATAAAAAAATACTCACTAGTGGATTTTCTCAAAATTATATCCACTAGTGGGTAATCTGTTACTTTCCCTGTTTAAAATCGCCGTAGTTATAGAGCATTTATTGAGAGGTGTTGAATAAAATAATTTTTACATACATTAGTAATATCAATATTATGAATATAATGAAAATTATCAGTTATTTAAATTTTGACTTTTGACATGTATGTATTTGCTGTTACTTATTATCTAATGTAGTCGGTTTATTGCCGAAACAAGATAAGTAACTAAGTTTTTTCGCATTGATGAAGCTGCATTCTGACATAATCAAATAATTGTATCATTTTATATTACATTCAATGTTCTTACTTATTTCTTAAGGCATTGTTATTTTCTTTACCTGTTTTTGGACTGTTGTCTGTAAGGATTAAAGTTAAACAAATAAATAAACAGAAAAGGGTAATACGCATGTGCGCAAAGTAGACTATATGTAACGAATACAGCTTAATTTCGATCAAAGAACTACACTTTACTAAAAATGCGGAAAACGTACTTATCTTGTTTTGAAAGTCGGCGATTTTATCTTAATTATATTTTTGAGGTCCTATCCTCATTAAATTTCATGAGCGACCTAATAATAGAATTTAATAAACATATTAAAAAATAAACAAATTACAATTAAGTTGTGTTATTATAATAATTATATAGGTTTAAATGCGAAATTAAATTTAATACACGTCACACCATTGATGGACGTATAAGAATAAATATATCATAACGCCATTTACCCAGTTTTCGCAACAAATTTATTTGTATGCTCTTTGAGATAGGCTTCCCAGTTCAAAGAACAATTGTAATTTTTTTTTGTTTTGATAATATTGGATATAAGAAGTGGATATTTTTTCTTATAATTTTAACATTATACCATTGAACAACATATTTTGCTCCTAATCATCATTGTTCGATATAATATAAATAACATAAAATATACTTGTAAATTTGAAAACAAATTACCAGGTATTTAAATGGAAGCAATTTCTTTAGTTAAATTTTTGCCACAAGGTGTCAGCTACTTTGATTTTTTCCCAATCGTTCACCCTTAATCTGTCTCGCATAATAATGGATTCACCAAGCACGACATTCGCTCAAGATGGTTAAAAGCATGTGATAAAAGTAAATGAATAATTAAATAAAAATATACTCCTGAGCATATAGAAAATTTAGTTTGTACTGAAGTATTGCTCACAATTGAAAACTTTAACTTTTCAGTTAGCAACTTTGTTAAAACCCGGAAATAAAAGGAGGCAGTTAAAGAAGTGACACGATCTCTATTTCTATTCACCGGTGAGAAGCGGGTTCTGCGCGTTAGACAATGGTCTGTAACCAAGTTGTGACCAACAAATTGTGAAGTTGGTCGTTGCGAGGATGGGGTCCAGTTGGCGCTGCTGGTGCGGCGGCGGCGGAGGAGGCGGTACCTCTTCATTACGCCATTGTCGGTAACCAGGGACCCAGGACTGCGCTGCATTAAACCAGGTTTTGGAATCGCGACGGTTTAATTAACCCGGGGATTCGAAAGCGGTGCCCACTATGGAGTTGAGTTTGTAACCGAGGGAGGTGGAATCTGACTAATGAAATTGATATGACTTGAATGTATGCACTGTTTTCGTCTTAGAATTCTATCTTTCTCGCACGCGTTTCGCTAAAAATTACTCATGTTATGTGCCTGTCATTTCAGCAAAACATTTTGGATAAGTAATAGATGTTCCAATTGTTTGTTTCTTTCTATAGAACTATGATTATTAATGATACATTTTACAATAAAGTTGAGAAGACAATCATTATTGACCCAGTGCCAAATATCCACTATATAAGATGCTAGGTCAATAACGATCAGTGACTACGTTTACACGTACGGCATAAATTAACTTTGACTTGACTTTGAAAAGGCGACTTTTGAAAAGTAAAATTACAAGTACGTTTCAGAACAAATCTACTTTACTTTCGATTATTGACTTGTCCTTCACTTATCCGGTTATTGACAGCTAGTAATTTGTGTGGTTTTGTTAAAATTTGTACACAAGTTATCAGGTAAATAAAGTATTTATATTATTTATAGAAAAAACCATGGACAGTAATTTGAAATTTAACATATTAAATACAAGAGTTTTTTTTTTTTTTTAATATGATGACAATGCAAATGCTGTCACAATTTTGAATGCCATATAAATTGAGGAAACAACGGCTGACATATTTCAAATTACGGGGTAATTTAATGTCACTGACGATAAAGTCGATGTACGTTTTCAAGAATCTTTCAAATTCATTTATATGAGGCCAGCCTGAGGAGACTACAATCGCCGAAAATGTATTATAATAATTCCAGGAGCAAGCTCATAATAAGTCTTCAAGTTCATGAGCTACATTTTCATTGTTGACAACGCTTATTATATTACATTAAAAAATATTTTATCCACTTTATAAAAAGTGGCCCTTTTAACGGTTGCTTAGCAAGTTAAAAGTGTCATTTTCTGACACTTGTATTAAAAGTAACAGCAACGTGTTAAAAGTGATTTTATTCTTACTTTCAATACGTTGCTAATGATTTGTTCATATCAAATTATAATTCCACATTTTTTACTATTTACTAATATACTAGGAAAATCGTAGATAAAATTTTGCATGATATACGTGTTAAAAGTAATGTATTTCGTTCGTGGGGACGTTTCACAAACTTCCCCACTTACTCATCAAATGTCAATTTTAACACTTATATCATAACTATTAAGTTACTTGCATTTTAAAAGATCCAAAATAGCTCATAATAAAAAGTTACACTTTGCAATTAAAAAATAAACCATTATTAACCTCCTCCGGTATTATGATATTTGAAAAACAAATTCATAATTCTAGAAGGGATAAATAATGGCATGTTGCTACACTAGTAGTGAAAAGAAAACTATATTATTTAGCGAATAATTTAGTTTTTCTTGAAATTGGAAGTAAATATTAGAAAATTTAAATTATTTAATTAATATAATGAAAAAAATACCAATGCTTTCCCCTGATAGATGTTTGTCATTATGTACTTCGATTTATACACACGTTTATTAAATAATTAATTTAATGAAATTTCTCTATTACAAATAATTGTATATACGCTTGTTCTATTCCTATTCCAGAATTGTAATATTAATATTTCTACAATCAATATTCTGCACAGTAGAAAGTAATTATTAACTATAGTACAAATTCTCTCATATTTTAGAAAAAAAAAAAAAAAATGAAAACCAATCAATGAGAAATAATACTAATTTCGCACAGTTTTAATGCTACTGTCAGGCAATTTAACATATTAATGTATGATTACAATTGAAATGCACATTACGTAAGACGTAAGTCATTATTTGTACCATTTAAATAGTGGAAATAAAAAAGTGTGCGCTAATGTTGGGATTTTTAATCATTTATTTTGATCCATGGTCACTGTATTCTGTATTATTTGCCATTTATATATATATATATATATATATATATATATATATATATATATATATATATATATATATATATATATATATATATATATATATTATATTATATTATAAAGTGTTGTAGAATGTCTATATATGTTAATATCATAAATGTAAATTTATAGAATATTTATATCGTAATTGATTTTAATGGATAACGTAAATATTAAAAAAAAAATTATTATTCTTCACAACAAAAATTAATGTTTCCATCTTTAATAAATAAAGTAATATAGATATTTTATTTACAAATATAAATAAATAGCAAGATACGAGTATTTATTTATTTTTATTACTTTATTAAATATTTCTCCAGTTTATAATAAATAATAAAGCAGTAGTAAAATACATATTACACAAGTATTTTTAGAATCAGAGGGAATTTAAACCAACTGCAAATATTAAATAATACTTTTTGCCAAAATAATATTTTAATATGAAATATTTCTCCGGGAAAATTTATTTATTTTATTTATTTATCCAGCAGTGACGAAATAACGCAATAAATAAATAATAATTGTACATCGTTTTTCCTTTCCCTAGGTAAAAGGACTAAAAAGAAAAGATCTAATTGCACTAAAGTGCTACGAACCCAGCTGATAAAAACACCAAATTAATCTAAATATTTAAAAATCTACCATTATTGTAAAACTATATCAATAGAAAACTTTTTAAAACTTAGACTCATACATTAACAGATTCTATTATGATACTTGTTTTTTAATATACTATTTTCTTTTGCTATGGTGACAATAACCATTCCAACAAAACAATTTTTCCACTTTGTGTTCTCAAATCATTACAAAACCAAAATGCATATCGCAAAAGCATTCATTTTAATACGCAACATTTTGCTTTAGAAGATTGGTATTGGTAATACAGATAAAAATTTCTTAAACTGTTAAACGTCAAACCTAATAATGTAATAATTTAAATAAATACCAATATCATTATCACCAATCAAAACATTAGACATACAAATTTCTCTAAATCTAAATTAACTTGCTTTAATATACGGCAGTTTTTTAAATTAATTTTTGATATATAAAAGATGCAAAGTAGGAAAAACTGTATTAAAAACTAATTTTATAAATGTTCTAAAATAGTTTTTTGATATATTCAAATTCATAATAGTATACTATGTTGTAATTATTATTATTATGTATTAATAATCAATCAATTTAAGGTTATAGTAGAGTTGTTGTTGAGTATTTTCTATTTTGTTATCCATTTCCACGACTATTTGATTAATATATAATTCAAAACGTGCAGAATACTCGTAGCTAAATTGTAAATTGTAATAACGCTAATTATTAATATAAACGCGATTAAACACATATAAAGTAAAGTTTATAGTGTGAGATACCACGCAAACTGGGTTATAGAGGGTAAGCCATAAAAGACAGGAAATCGTATTGTTTTCGGGCCATAACATCCGAAGTCGATCATAAATATTACTTTTGTTACATTAAACGCCCTATATACAGTGCCTATATAGCTTGACAGAGCTGGCGTTGCCACAGAGCAACGCAAGTTAAAGAATTTTATGCGACATCTCTGGAGCGTGCTAGTAATGATAACCCCAAACTTGTTTCATTGCCTTGTAAATTACATTGAATTGGCCATTATTTTTGCATTATGATTTGTCTTTAATCTATTAATATACGAGTAATATAACTATGACACATTTAAACGACAATAAAATATAGAATTATTTTCATACATTTTATATTGTAAATATATACCGATCAGCGAAGCTATCAGTTTGTCAGATGCATGAACTAGTTAATTATTGTTGAGTATTGACTTGCATCTTCTGGTCTGCACTGTATTGGTATCAGTATAAGTGTAGGTATAGTTTTATGCAAAATGAATACGAAAATAAAAACAAATACGTCTACATTTATAATTAAGGGCTGATATTTCCATCTACGAATAAAGTACCGAATAAATGAAAATTGTCGCATCCAAATCATAGCTCAAATGATACTTATTGTTCTAGCTGTCATTTTTTATGCGTATTTTTTTATTTAGTCGAATAAATTATTCGAAAGTTTATTCGCAGATGGAACGACCGGCCCTAAGTATTCAATTCAATTTTAAGTTAATTAGTCTATCTGTAGTTTTATAAAAAATGTATTGTAATGTTTTAAATATTATTCACTATAAGCCCTTTTACGGTACTTGATTATTTAAATAATAGATGATTTTATGTTAGCGGGCATTGAATTTCATTTCACTAAAATTTACTTATGATGCGCAATATCACAACAAATGGCGTAAGACTGTGTGACATTTAGATATGTCATATTTAAATTATTATTTATTAAATTATTGATATTATTTTGGATACACGAAATACTTGTATACTGTTTAAAATTTAAATCAATTTAAATCAATCATTTAATAAATGTTATTACATACTTGATATTAATAATTTAACTATAAAAAAAAAAAACAACACAGTAATTACAAAATTATGAAAAATCAATAAATTTGAATACATTTTATTAATATTTCATTTAATATTTAATTAATTTAGGTGCTCCACATGCAGCAAAATTGGTTTCATCTGCGATGAAAAATGAAATATGTTCTTCGTCCTTACATTATTAAATATTGTATACAAGTAATGAATGTGAAAGCATTAATTATAAAATAATAGAATATATTCTGACCTTTAGTGTGCAGCAGTGCAACAATATAGATAGCAATCCTCAGCCAATCCATGTCTCCCGAAAGCTCGCAGTATCCTCGCACTAAAATTCAGGACACTAACAACCACAAAGTAGCAGCACTACACAACACAACTTTCGCAAGTTACTAATTCACTAGAAAAATTCTACGAATCCCTGTCAGTTGCAGTCATAAGTTCAAAGGGCAATTAACGGAGAATCTCACAGGAAATAGATGAAAGCCGGAAGATCGCCTTCACATTTTCACATTCGCGCCGTCGATCGAAAACGCGGGAAGTCGGAACTGGTGGACGTATGTCCGTTAGCTAACCAACGCGACGCACAACTAAAAGTCGGCGTCGCGTTCGGCGTGTAGTCGGAGCGTTTCGGGATGCATTCGGGAGGGTTCGCGGCCACTTTCCGCGGGAATACGCGCATGCCCAGGTTAATTAATAGATTGACAAAGTATTTAATTAGAGAACTGGGAGACAATGTCTCTGAGTCATCTCTGCCAGATACTTGTATGTTTTGTTTTATTATTTGTTTCAAGTCCGAAGAGCAATGGCCATAAAATTATTGCCTTTAATTAAGATAATCGGTAGGGGTAACTTTTTGTGACTATTTTTACCAAGTTCGTGGTAACGAGAGCGCTAAAAGCAAATTATAAATGGGTTTGACTTGAAGTTGCGGGATATTTTATGATTTGTGGAAGTTTGAAAAGTTGCCAGACTACTCTGGCCTGGATATCAATCTTGCAGAGATCATAAGTTCCCGCACTTTCGCAAATGTGAATCAAACAAACATTTTTCAATAATTTCCTCCTCTGCCACGGATATGAAATATTCGAATCATCCACCTGTTTACTTTCTTTTTCCATATTCTAACGCCTTTAAATAGTATAATTATTGTACAACGAGCATGGAATGGTACTCATTTCCTACGAGTATGAAAGGTTGCAAATCATACAAGTATGAAATGGACATTCCTTACCAGTTGTACACTATACTTTTTCTACGACCACGATATTATTTCCTAATCAATTTAATTTTAATAATAAATTTGTCTTGCTTTCACTATTCCAATATTTGACAATTCTAAATATGTAACCTAGCAATGGCACCTGTACTTAAATGGAATGACAGGTTTACTCACAAAACAAATTCATTTCTCACGATGCTTGCAATGTACCTCATATCCCTAGCAACTACAAACATACAATGAGCAGATTTTATTAAATTCAGGCAGTCGAAGATCTCTTAAGGGATGCTCCAGACGTGATATGATTAGCAACAATAATATCAGAAAGACTATTTAGATAAAATGGCAACAACATTTAGAAAGAATGGAAAGCATAGATATCCAAAATTAGCTTTCCAATACAAACCTAAAAGCAAAAGAGACATTGGACGACCAAGAAAGAGGTGTTAAGCTGTAAAAAGCCAGAAGGCAGATACATTACAGATACATGAATAATACCCGCGAAATCTTATATATGTACCATGAAATAAAAATATACCTATAATTGGCCTTATTCTGGCGATCATTGGATAGAATACGATATTGTATAGAATACCGTTATTGTTTCAATACAATCAAAGTTGTATAGTGTAAAATATTCAATAAATATAAGGGTGTTTTAGTATTTATATGTATAATGGCCCAAATTACAATATGTACACAGAGCAAAGGGAATATTGTAAAAACCAAATGTTTTAGAAGCAGAAATTATTTCCCATTTAGTACAAAATCATTCTAAAATTGTTTTTATTTATTTACCACCTCCAGCGCTAGAAAGGTTAATTAACCTTGCCGAAAGTACATATAAATATTAATATTATTATTATTTAATACTAGTATTATAAAAAAATACAAAATATTGTTGAATATTTTATATACTGTTTTGTGTTCTTTATGCAATAATAATTATATTACAACTAAATAGCATGACTACCGGATTACATTTTTCAGTAAAAAATAAAAAACAAAAACACATTAGCTGTAATATTAATTATTTCCCTCATAAGGCGAGAATGAGTGTACAATTATGAGTTCTTTATTATAGAAGCTATAAACATACATACATATAACGCAATCAGCGCATCAGTTGTTGAAAGAAAATATAATTATTGTTTTATTATTTTCAAACTAATAAAAATCTGCATTTATACTTTTTTATCGTAAAAAGGTAACAGCACCAGTGGCAAATTGTAATTATTAAAATAGTCACTCACCGGTAATACTTGCAAACCAGGACCGCACTGAGGTGTCAGCATCAAAAATGATTTGATTTTAGGGAAATACCTGAAAATATAAAGAATTATTTGTATATTATTGATTAAATATTTGCGAAAAAAATTAATGATAATTTAATAACTTGAATATACTTGATGAATAAATTGTTTAGGCAGATGTTCCGGTAATTTAGATAATATAGATTTTATTAATTATATTCATAATTACACACGTGATAATTTTGTGTATCCTTCATTTACTTTATTTAAAAACAAACAAAGACGAGGACACTATTGACAAATGTATTTTTAATTGAGGAAATAAATAAAGTACGTGGATAGATGAATGGAACAAATAGCATGCAATTTCCAGAAAAAAAATTACATCCTGAATGTTCTCGGAATTTTACATATAATTTATTTATTTGCAAACAAACACTTACATCATTGCAATGTACTAACTGCTGCAATACTATTACCAATATAGAAGCAAGCTTCAAACACTGTCAACAAACACACATACACACGCAAGCATATATATCTTTTGACGGACATATGTAGCGTGCCGGAACGGAAATACAGGCATTGGATTTCTCTTTCCGGCTTCAGTGACTTTTATGATTTTTTAACGATTTGTTTTGTGTTTTAGTTGATATTTTACAATCACTGCTTTTTGTACAATAAGCGCATTTAACTGTTTTATTGACAACCAAGAGTTTTCTTTCTTTTCATCACATACGTTGTTTACAAAATTTATTAGTTAATGTTGTTAAAGAACATTTAGACAAATCAAGTATTTCTTCGTGGTAGTTCTGATGAAGTTGATAACGATTAAGTCCTTCTTTTATTTCTGATATATACTAGACCTGTAAACAGGCAATGGTTATAACATGTGCAGAAATTAATTTTCTTTAAATTATTGAAAATGTTGTAATTGCAAGACAATGAAAAATATCCCCCTAATTTCTCAGTTTATCCTGCTGTTCCACTCAAAATCAATTTCTCAAGTTCAATTGATTAATAATTAATAGATTAGTAACATTGGTCGTAAACACTTCTCGTGAATCATCTTAACTCTTCAATAGACAGCTGGAAATAGTATATTGTATGTAGAAGAATCATGGAATGGTACTCATTTAATGCGGGTTCCATGCGAGTTGTACACTATACTTTTTCTACGGCCACGATATTATTTCCTAATTAATTTATATTTTAATAATAAAGATAACTTCATTTCACTACTTCAGTATGACTATGAGTATCCAGAAACTAGCTCTAAAACAAATATTTAGCAATAATATTTTTTCATAAATTTCAAGATTCAAGATTTTGTGAAATGAAAATGGAAAGTGCTAACGATGAGATACAGATACCTTAAATACTTTACTTTAAATTCACCTAAATATATTTTTAATAATAGTACCAATATTACATTCAATATTACTAATAAAAATAAGAAATTCAATTAATGTTATTTGTTAATTATATTATATTAAAATAATAGAATATTAAAGAACGCGTTTCATAGTTATATATAAACGACAATTATGAAACGAGTTCTTTATACTATTTTTTATATTTTGTGCCTTTTATAGTCTTTTTATTAAAATATATAAGTTTCAATTTTCAGGGAATTTTGTGTTGGTGACACTTATGTGACGTTTGAAAATTCAACACCTAACTATACCTTTCTTATCTCTTATTATTATTCTTAACTTCTGCTTTTAAATTCAAAATTATACAAAAATTACATTCTAACAATTTGTTTTTATTTATATAGCGAAGTGTGTCATTTGATATTTTTTGACATATGACATTTCAGCAGAGTTACCAACCTTGAAAATACAAATTGTACTGCTCTATTATAACACTCGAACGAGCAAATAATATTACCCTTGAATATTACATATATAGCCCGAGGTTCCATCACTAGAGCGCTGTAGTTTTAAATTGGGAACAATTCGTTTTTGACAGAACTGTTAGAAATGAATTTATAACCCACGTTGCCTCTGGTTACCGTTAGAAATGAAAATGAGTTCACAATGAACTATCCGTAACAACAAGAAAGGAGTAACAACCATAGATTTAATAATATACGAGTATATAAGCGATATATTTACCTGTCAAATGGAACACCGTCTTTTATAGTCTGTTTTTTCACAATTATATGCACAACAGGATTTTACCATATTTGATATATTTAAATATGACATAAATAATTGACAAAATTCTAAATGAGGGACAAAAGCTCGCACAAAAGTCTATCAAAACAGTATTCTACTCACACGTCAAACGTCAAACCAAGTTCTTGTCATCTTGCCACCCGTCACGTCACTTTCATTTCTCTATCTCTCTCATGCTGTACTGGTTACAATCTATCTTTGTCTATACTCCTTCCATACATTTTATTAGTTCTATGGTAACAACCGAATATCTTAATAGTTGTAGAAAAAGTATCTTTAAGCTTTGGATTATTTCAATGGGTCTAAATTTTAGCATTTTAGTGTCAAGTGAACCAAGTATGAAAAAACTGGTTCGTAATGTTGGTATAATATGTTAATTTTATATAATCGCTGTTAATTATAAAATCTAAAACTTAGAAGCAAAAACGAATCCTAATTCAATCTTGATCAATCGCTTAGATTACATGATATATAATCTTGATTGATTTCTCTTAGTTTTAATACTATTGATGTTGAGAATTTAGTTCCCTTAATACATATATAGATATTTAACTTATTTTTAAATGTTTAGGGGTTTCTTTTTAATTTATTAAATAATTATCCTTTTTAAATATAAGATTTAATTCGCATTTTAAATATTAATGTTATTATCAAAATTTAGTACATGAAATGACTACTCGATATGTGTTTAGGAAATTTGAGCTTTCGCAAATAATTAAAATTCGAGTAAGATAATGAAATAGAGCAGCGAAATGAAGACCAGTTGCAAATTTCCATGGAGAGATAAATGCGAAATGCTCACAGCTCAATAACTTCATGACAAAAAATCCTGGCTGCCATGTATGCGACACTATTTCATTTCATTGTTGTCAAATTCCGTGACTTATTTTATAACATTGCGGTAAAAACGTTCCCCTAAAAGAAATCACTGTCCATCCAAGGGGGCCGTGGAAGAAAAAGGAGAAAAACGTCTCGGCGAGGAAAAAATATGTCGCCGAGTGAGAAACTTTCACCCAGCTTGTGCGATGCGCTCTCTTCATTCCGATGTGCGAGGGCTCGTTTCTACACGCCTCATTTTCTCACAAAAGTTTGCCAAAATCGCCGTCGCCCTCACCCCGGGGTAGTTTCGCTCTCGGCGTATATAAAATGACGGAACTCTCGCGAAAACTTGAAGGGTTGGAATAACACTGAGACGGCGTTTGTGCGGACCACCCGCAGTTATTAAGAATGCTGATGATGGCCTTTTTAAAGCGCACTGTCTCTCTGTTTCTGTTTGTTGCTTTCAAATACAACTTTTAATTTCAAGCGAAAATATGACCTGTCGTGGATTGTGATGTATTGTTTCCGTTGATAACTTGCATTAAATTTAAAATTATTTCATCTCCGTTTTTATTTGATATTAATTGCGAAATTTAATGATAAATTGCCGTAAATCAAAGCGACGCGGTATCTCACTACTATAACAAATTCCAATAGAGATGAAATCATCAGAACGATACCCACCACAGTTATAACGAATACATCGAACCTTGGTTTAGATCTAGGTTTATGACCTGTTAAAATTTATAGAAATTTGTAGCTATTATTGTAACTTTATGACTAGTTATCCTCCTTAACTGAATTTTATACTCCACTAAAATTTTAAAAAAATTATATGATATTGTTCATAGACTGCTTTGGAAACATTCAAATCCCATACTTTAACTTTACCCCTGTGGTTCTCCTTCCACTAACATCTTTGGGGGTCGTGATTTGATGGTTGGTATTTGTACTTCATGCACAAAAATATATGCCTTAACGAGATTTGCGAAAGCAGAGTGCTACACCCAAAACGGGTTTATTAAATTATTATTTTTTTAAAGATGGTAACCAGACTAACTGCATGCTGGTTAATGAGTGAATGTGAATTTATATGAACAACACAATGAGATTAAATATTTATTTGTTTTATTTTATGGTTTGGGCGTTTGAAATATTACGTATTTTTTAATCAAAATGTTCAATTTAAACTCTTAAAGTATGTGTTAATATTATCCATGTGAACATTTCACATTTCTACCGTGAAATCTACTGAAATATAGTAATTTTGTAACGCGCATTTGTAGGCTTTTATGAAAGATAAGAATGAGCCTGAGACAGATATATATCGTGGGTTGTCCGTCTTCGTCTAACACTTATTTATAGAGCGGTTGTTAAAGATTTATTAGGCGGTTACTATGCGTTTGTTGAGCAATTAGTATGTGAAAATATGTTGCACAGTCTAATCCAAAAGATAAATAATATTTAATAATGTATTGTTCAATTATTTGAAAATTTCTTTAAACTAATATTTATTAATATATTATTTAATTTTTATATTACACATTTTATTTCAAAATTATTGAATGTTAATTTCTTTACATTTTCTTATTAACTTTCTAAGCGAACTGTACGACAAAGATAGGTTTCCCACGTATCGCCTGTTTCTCTCGGCTCGCTTTTCAACGTTAGTGAACGTTCCAGTATATATTTCATTGGTGAACATATAGGTTTGTTGATTGTTTTATAATCATATACCATGATTCTAATCTAAAATATAAGCTGTTAAGAAAAACTGAAATTGTGTATTGCTTTAGAAAGGAATACTAATTTTGCTAGTGAAGTTATTCATTGAGAAATTATAATAAAGCAATAATAAATTATTTACGAAAGCTATCATTCTGGCGCCTATAACTTGAAATATTTTAATGACCTAATAAATATAACCCGTATTTTGTTAAATATAGCATTCTGTTGGCCTTGCGCCATGGATTTCTCAAAGGCAATTTCAGCGAAGTAAAATAGCAAACTGTATTATACGCTAGTTTACTCATATTTATAACTTTAATAAACATTTGCATTAAAGATTAATTACTTTAGGAGATGTGTTGATACTGTAATTTGTACCAGTCACAATATTTCCTGCTTAACGTACTTAAATAGCTGAAATAAAAAAGGAATCCTCTTTCAAATAAAATCATCAAAGAGAATAATTGAAGAAGATCGTGGATATTACAACCTGTGAAATATTATGTCTAAATTTATTTCGCTATTTACAAATTTTGGGTGTGGCACCTTGCACTTGTAAATTTCAGTAAATGTTTTTGAGTGTGAAGTGCAGTTATCTGCCGTCAAATTACGGCCCCTAATGATGTTATTGGATGAGAACTATGGGGAAAATTTAAAAGAGGTGACGTTCTCCTATATGTGATTCGAACTAATTTGAGTCAAAAACAGATTTTAAAAATTTGAAACTAATAATAAATATTAAAAAATATTTATATAGAATAATAAATAAATATATCATCACACCATATATCCAATTTTACACGGAAAAACGTTCTGGACACTATACTGAAGTTACAATGGCGTGCAAAAAAAATCTGGACACTAATATTTTTCTTTGAAATTTATGTTAACATATTTTTGTTGTACTTTCATTTAAACTTTTGGTGTTTTACGATTCAATGGGCTATTAAGATGTAGACAAAATAGCTTGCTTTATATATCAGTTTATACCGGCTAGTGGTTGTAACAAGGGCTTGCACCGGATGGGTAACACACAAATATGGCATCGATGTAACAAAAAAACGTGGCAATGCAATGAAATTTAAAAGACTTTAGTTTCTCTATTCATCCTAGGAATATAAGTCCTAGGGGGTTGAAAGTTCCGAAATATATACATACATACATTTATCAGTTTACTTAATGAACAATAATAATTGGAAATTAAATTTAAAGAGTTGCAATAGGTAGTGCTATTCAAGACTATTTACTTATTTTTAATCTTTGTTAAGTTTATTAATATTAATATTAATTATAAGGGTAGAAACTGTTTTTTTTATTTCATTTAGTATTTAACTAAATTTCTATTAATGTTATTCTCTAAGTAGACCGATAAATAGCATTATGCTATTTCTCTGCCTAGTGATAGTAATTTGCTTCGTAAAACACCAAATGCTTTATTTAAGTACTAAAAAAAGAAATTGTAACATACTAAAGTTTTTGATAAATACTTCTAATTGCTTCATAAATAATCGAGTTTAGTTTCTTAATTGTTTGAAATTTTTAGGAAATGCATGCTATTAGGCATCCAAACTTAAAATACGCTAACTAGTGGTAGACAGCTGAATGAACCATAAGGTACATAAATTTCAATGTATTTTGAAATTAATTGTTATTTTTTAAAAATTAATAACAATAGTAGTTATTTTAAGAGTATTCCAATGTAAGTATTACATTTGTTTAAGCCGTATTATTTTAAATAAGTTGTAAAAATGAAAGGTACATTGTATTTGTAGATCTTAGGTTAAGATTGAATTTTCTCCAAAAAAAAACTATAAAAACAGGAAAATTTGCAGTGTGTATGGCAACAGTTCTGCTGCAAATAAAAGCAAACTACCAATACTAAAGCACGCATTCGCCGTCTAAGACATCATACAAAATGAATTTGACATGTACCTTTTGCGAATTGAGATCAACGCCATCTCTTGATAATTTAATAATAATAAAAAAAATGTAAGATACTTTTTTTTCTTCAAGTACGGTTACCAACTGTCAAATGACGACCACCTCCAAAGACAGTTGTGTAGAAGAAGCCGTAGAACTAATTTTATGAGGTGAAAATTTTTGGAATATATTATGATCCATAGTTCAATTAGTAACCACGGAGCAGTTTATTTTAAAATATTAGTATGAAATTGATATTGCGAAAATTCCAAACATTGTGATTTGGTTATGATGACAAAGAACTTATAAAGTCACGTATAATTATAACTTTTAAAGAATTTGAGGAATCTCCAAAATTATTTATAACTTTATTCTGTTTTGCAAGGAGCATCCACAGCCTATATTTCGAAGCAAAAAATATATTTAGGGGTGTTAAAACTTGAAGCAATAACCAATAATCATTATGA
This sequence comes from Poecilus cupreus, assembly GCA_963942605.1. NCBI lineage: Eukaryota > Metazoa > Arthropoda > Insecta > Coleoptera > Carabidae > Poecilus > Poecilus cupreus. The sequence goes on along the minus strand of OZ012714.1, from coordinate 5,518,122 downwards.
TAGGTTCCCTATTGTATTTTTGCGAAATAAAATATAACAAGCATGTCAAATAAAAGAAGTAAATAACAGGAACCATTGAAAACTACCACCGGAACCGGAACAAACAATGAAATATGATAGTTATCAGCAAATGTCCGCAGGCACTTAATAAATAAATCAAACAAACAAAACAACGTAGGTAGGTACCCGGTGTGTTTACAAAGTTACGCGCAATGAGATATTTGTGTTTTGTGATGGTGTGTTTGCTCGATCAATACAAAATGTTTTACTATAAATATATAAATGTTATAGTTTCCAGTGTCAGTCAATATTTTAACTTTGAACATAGCTGCCCATTTGGAGATATAGCGCGCATTGAATAGCAAAGTGCATCGTTTTGATGTCAATCAACTGATAATTGGAATAAATTGATCTTTTGAAGTACAAGTACGCTCAGAATTTCAATTTTCAGCTACTTGACTAAGAGTCATTATGTGGCTGATAATTTAGGAGTACTTTCACTCAATACTATTTGCAAATATGTTCCCATTGCATATTCATAGAATAGAGTTCAATTATAGAAAAGAAATAACATTACCTATAGATAAATAGAAATTGTGTGATTCATAACGTACGGAAATGATTTAAAGTGTAGCTACGGGGGCCCAAAATAATATTTTTTCCGTAAAAAAGTTTTGACAAAAACTTAATAAAAAAGTTGTAGCAAATTAAAATTGAATCACTTAATGAGCACTTGTTACATACTAAGGCAGTTAATATGTTCTTATAGAAAATGGGGATACTTTAAATTTAGTTGAACAATGTGTAGTTAAAAAAATCTGATGTGGCCAGCACAGAACCTCCCGCCCAATACTACTCTTAAACGGTACAAAATAGTATTTAATGTTACAGAAACATACCTTCTTATTTGTTTATTATTTTTATATTTGAGAATTTTCATTTTCTTTTGTATATTTATTTAAATTTATGACATATATTCACTAAGAAAACAGCTTCACAATCACAATGACATGTGTCACATTTCGTAAAAAATTGAAAATTTTAAATGTTTTCATGGTGTACTAGGAATGCAAAATTTGTAAAATCTAATTTCTTTATATTTTATTATCTCTAAATCTAATGAAAATTAATAAAATTAGTGTAATCAAAACACATGTAAAATTAAATATTCTTCAACTTTCAAAATAACATAAATTGTTGAAAAAGGAAATTTAACCGTGTTTTTCACGAAAAACTGTTAAGGGCTTCAAGCAAACTGCTACTTCCGGTTGACCAATTTTATTCAAAATCTAATCAGCTCTTCATTTAAATATAAGAAGCAATAATTCACAAAATTGTATTTTTTGGTATTATAGTATTTGAGTTATGCGAGACGAAAAAATTGCCACAGACTACACACACACACACATACATACATACATACATACATACATACATACATACATACATACAGACATCATCGCGAAAATAGTAAAATCGTATTGTAGGGACCCTAAAACGTGCTTATTCATTGAAAACTCACTACCCAATTTTTTGACCAAAAACAATACCTCCCTTACCTAGAGGTAGGCGGGAGGTAAAAAAATGTATTATTGTATTATTAAAAAGTGATGACTATTTACATTTGTCTTTTATTGTTCAAAAATTGCTATACACATGGTTGAGAGCCATTGAAAACAAAAATACAACTGGGAAACTAGTTGCCGTTGAAATTCATTTAAATATAAATTCTTGAAACGGCAAAGTATAATAAAATATGTATTTGCCGATTGACTTTAAAGATGACACTTCACAGACTGCTAACAGTCTGTAAATTATCACTTTTATGCGTAGGGTGTAATAGCTATTAACATTCCTAGTGATGTTATGAGTATCGTAACTGCCGCAGATGTCAGTTGAAATCCGAGCTCGTAGAGCGAGGATTTTAAGACATCTAAGGTCTGTTATGACTCATAACATCCGTGGTTTGTTCAATAGTTTACCGGTTTCAGAATATGAAGACGTTAATGTCATTAATAAATATTATTTATTGAAATTCTTTTATGAAAAACGTCTGTCATAATTTTAGAAGGTGATCAAGTAAGTCTGTTTGTTTTTATTTAACACCATGGTTACACTTCTTTTGTATCATATTTAAAATTATTTTTTTACTTAAACGTCAAATGTGTTCTTCATGGCTAGATAAAAAGTGGATTTTGGCGATGTTGAATTGCCTGAAAATATTTGGAACGCAGCAGGTGAATCTCTGAACAGCTTAATTCCGTGTGTATTAATAAATAGCGTTATATTATCATTGTGTATTATTTTCATTTTCTTGACAGTTTTGACAGGTCAGTAAGGTAATATTACCCTACAGAATAGAGTTATGACATACTTACCCTGCCTACTTTTGTGCATGTAAACATAGGTTTAATCTCCTGAAACCGGTAAAATATGTTTACCGGTTTCAGGAGATTAAACCTATGTTTACATGCACAAAAGTAGGCAGGGTAAGTATGTCATAACTCTATTCTGTAGGGTAATATTACCTTACTGACCTGTCAAAACTGTCAAGAAAATGAAAATAATACACAATGATAATATAACGCTATTTATTAATACACACGGAATTAAGCTGTTCAGAGATTCACCTGCTGCGTTCCAAATATTTTCAGGCAATTCAACATCGCCAAAATCCACTTTTTATCTAGCCATGAAGAACACATTTGACGTTTAAGTAAAAAAATAATTTTAAATATGATACAAAAGAAGTGTAACCATGGTGTTAAATAAAAACAAACAGACTTACTTGATCACCTTCTAAAATTATGACAGACGTTTTTCATAAAAGAATTTCAATAAATAATATTTATTAATGACATTAACGTCTTCATATTCTGAAACCGGTAAACTATTGAACAAACTACGGATGTTATGAGTCATAACAGGCCTTAGATGTCTTAAAATCCTCGCTCTACGAGCTCGGATTTCAACTGACATCTGCGGCAGTTACGATACTCATAACATCACTAGGAATGTTAATAGCTATTACATAACAACTGCTTAACAAACGCATAGCAATCGTCAATAAATACATAGCAACCGTGCATGGCAACGTAATTTGACAGCAATAATCTTCAAAATATCTATATAAAATAATCACTAAATTAACATTAATTCCAAATCGGCAAAAAAATTACGTGTTCAACTCGGCATCAAACACAGATATCTAGCTTCGGCAGTATTCATTGCCTCGGCTTCGCCTCGTCAATGAAACTGCAGCATTTGCTGTATTTTGTTGCCTAGTTAAACAAATAACTATTATGTGCAAAATTATTAATATTTTCAGTAATTCATTCCATTATTTTTTGTTGGATGCATAATTAAAATGATAGTAAATTGTCAGATTTGAAAAGACATATTTCTATAGAAACTAAAAAATAGAGAATATTTTCAGCGGTATTCAATTTAAAATAACTTTAATTTGCTGTAACTTTTTGTTATTGAGTTTTTGTCAAAAGTTTATTAAGAAAAAAGCATTATTTTGAGCTCCTTTAGATACAATTTTAATCTTTTTCGTACGTTGTATTACCCTGTATTATTTTACTAGGAGTTGAAGTGGGATTTTTTTTTTCGTTGAGCTCATATATTTGCGTCCGAGGCGTTACGATGGATCTATTTTCCCTGAATATTTACAAATAAAGAATAAAAATGGAAGGCACAATCATTATTTTTGACACTATACTAGGTTGATTAAGTAATTTAGAAAATAAATATATTTTACTATCAAAATAAGAATGATAATAAAAATACTACTTTCGTATTATATAATTTATATCCTCATATTTTATTGTTATACTCGTACTATACAAGCTTAGAGCTACTATAGCTATTGTGCTTGATAAAACAATGCAGACAAATACAAAAATCTATACTCTAATCAGGATTCCAACCAGAGACGTGAATAACATAGTACATTTATCCTATTCTAATATTTTATTTTATTTTCACTATTTTAAAATGAACTGCATAATATTTTAATTTAGCATTAAATAGTTAACCTAGGTATTCATCTTTATTAAAGCACCAATTTTAATTGTCGAGTCGCTAACAGAGGTTCGCGGTCGCAGACCACACTTACAGTTGGATTGTTATTCCCACTAGTCCTTCTCTTATGGATACTCTGGAGCTACTCAACAGGGCCGAATTCATATTTTTTAACACAAATTTGTAGCATGAGTGCTGTTAGAATATGTTATCCATGCCGTTCTTTTGAAATGTTCTGTGCTTAAACGCTAAAAGTTATAAAACAACCGCGGATACGTGTACTTATAACAATATATAAGCTTTTTATGATGTACATGATATTTTTCACTGTTCTCTGTTTACGTCTAAGACTTGTTTGAAATGGTATATTATTATGTGAGGGATAATGACTATAATCCTTCAACTCCTGTAAAATCGGAAATAACGAATAAATAGTTTAGAATAAATATTCTAAATTAACTTGCCAAATCAGAAATCCCATATCAAAGAAAGTAACAATTTTTTTTTAAACGAATTGAAGAACGTTGTACATTCCTACAGCTATGATTAAAGGAACTGTTATGAAACTCGACGCCCGTTAGATCTCAACTCTTTTATCGGTGACACCAACTACCTCCAATGGCGTTTCTACCGAACTTCGTTCCTTTCCCACATTTATTTTTTTGTTGGGATATCATTAATTTTTAAAAACCTTTATTAAACTAAATTAAAGTTCCTACTTTTATTTAGACATTTAAATGAAAAAGCGTCAAAACAAATACATGATCTTCAATTTTTTGCCTATATAGATCGGGAAAACATAAAGCTAGCGCGATTTAACTCGGCAAAGCTCCATTTATTGGTAAGTGGATGGAATCTCCGTTGGAGGTGGTGCTCGATATGAGTTTTAATTTCGTTTATCACCGATAGAATGCAGTTTTTTGAAGTTTTAGATTTTTTTCTTTGTATGTGCCTAACGATCTACCTTGATGCCAAATTTCAAGTTTCTAAGTTACTTAGAAGTGGTCCAGGTCTTTGATGAGTGAGTCAGTGAGTCTGTAATAAAAATGCTACTTTTAGCTCCTTAATAATTCCATAACTATAAGAAGTACCTAAATTAATAAAATTTGGGACTCTGGGTGTTTGAATGAGCTATATTACCACAGTGGCGGCCCCGTACGAAGGTAAGTAGGTGAAAAACTATAAAAAATATTATAAGTTGAACAGATGCAAATAATATTAAATATTGATGTTCGTATCGAATTTAATCTTTTCAGAAATACATTAAATAATGAATTAATTTAATGAACCGTCTTTAATACAAAGAGCAATGCTTACTGTAATCTCTTTATCTTCTACTTATATGAGTGGTGGGAGAGCATGAGTTGTCATGACAACCCAGTATACACGCTCTAGGAAGCGCGCGCAATAGTGCAGTGATAATTGTAATTCTTCACTTGATGCGGTTTAACACGTTTTCTGCCACGGCAATTTTCAAAATTCCGGTCTAAGAAACCAACTTCATTTAATCATATTATATTATTAAAAACTCTAATTATAGTACATAGTTATCATCAAAAAGCATAGAAAATGTATTTTTTATAATATTCTTTTACTTCTTGATTTTGAATAATTTTTTTATAATTATATTTTCTATTCATTTATTAATAAATTTTCTGTTCATGTAGCCAGCATTGATTTTTTGTTCTCTTCCCAGAAGCCATCTATCCATATTACCACTGATATACTACGAGTTTAATCGTAGCTTCAAGAATATAGCTAGTAAATACAGTACGAGATAACACGTAGTCAGCGTCCTAACAAAGAACGCAATCTACGAGTTATCTCGTAGTTGGCAGTCAACTTGTTAAGGTTGTTCAATACATATTCGTGATGCGGGTTGCCGTAGATTAGTTTTTAAAACTTCTTTATATGTTTTGAACATGAACATTTGTTGATTCGCAAATTCTAATTATGAAAAAATATTTATCCTCGATCCTCTCAAAAAGTATGTGAACTAGCTCTTCATCTACTTCACCTGACGAGCCACCACATACAAAATTGCAAGTACATACGTAGGTCTAATAGTTTTTGAATAATAGGGTGGTTGAAAGTAGCTCGAAATGGTCCGTGTAATATACACGCGGACGGTGTAGCTGCGTCGATGAATAAGCCGCGATGCCGGTCCTGCAGCGGGCGACAAGTAGCAGGGGGCGTCGCGAGGGACTGCAGCGGCTCCCTCGCGCGAGTGCCGCCGGCCGTCGGTGATGAATACGACAATTAGAAAAGTTCAACTGTAATGCAGTCACTTCACCATGAATACTTAACATTCTCTCGACAGTCGGATGTGCGCGGCTGCGGCCTGCGCCGCCTCCGCCGCCTCCGCCGCCGACACACGACCAACTCGCGCACTGTCTTTGTTGTTGACATTTACGATGAAAGTTTCGTCTTCTATAGATATTTGTAAGGAAATAATGAATTAAATAATTAAGTTTTGAATAGTTCAGCTTTGATTCAAGTAAATACAAATAAACGATTTGGAGTTCTGTTGAGATTGAAGTAGTTTGGAAGTTAATCTCCCATGATTCAACCATTCAAGTATATTTCTTTAATTTGAAATTACAGAAAATCATTGAATTTTGTGTTGAGAACATTTGTGTGGTTTTTTTTATGAAACCAGTTGCATACATATCGGTGCAAAATTAAAGTTAAATATTGAATGATATTTAACATTAAAATAACAAATATAGTAAATTTGGATGTTGGCAACAATTTATGTCTGGGCAGCTGCAAAATAATGCAAGCTAAACAGTTCAAATATTATGCTAATTTGCTTAGTAAGAATAAACATTTTTTTAAAAATATTAGATGAATTATCATGTATATAGTGCAACTTATACAATTAGACATAACTCCGACACTTATTTATTTCATGATCCCAAAATATAATCATTCATCGGAAAAATATTGCAGCTCACGTTTCAAAATTCGTGTTTGAGCGACAAAATATTACAAAATTTTTAGTCCCAGACGATCCACCGTTAATTTTTGTTAATTTAACAAGTTTCAAATTTGTTAGCAAGCAGCGAATTATTTATATGTATTTCGTATTACTAAATATATTTTTGAATGTAGTAATTATAAACATTTATTTTTATGTGCTTTTGAGAAAATAATTTACTAATGTAAATACAATAATTTATTAATTAAATTTACATTGTTATTAAATTTATTATTTCTAGGAGGATTACCACTATTTTCAGGATTTTTACCTAAATTAATTATTATTCAATATTTAAGTAATAAATATTAAATATTTATTATTATATAATAAATTAAATTGTTATGAAAGATATAAATTGTCTTTAACAATTTCAAATTAATAAGTTAGCAAAATTTACTTCTTCTTTATTGGCGAGTTTATTTGTTAAATTTTATAAATGTGGCAAATATATAACAATTTTTTTTGTTAATAATTCAGAATTGACAAAATTTTAATTGTCATATTTGTTCAAATTGTTAATGTAACGCAATATATTTGTCAATATCAAATAAAAATACATAACAACCGCAAATAATTTTTTACTATGTACCAATAGCTATTTTGCAATAGTTCCAGATTTTACATTTGCAATGTATAAATGAGTAAATAACTATTAAAAATTGCTAAAACAATACAAACAACCTGAACAACGCGAACATCGAAACAACATAAAAGATGTACGTAGCAACTTTAGTAAGAATTAGTTACGTTAGTCTAGTTAAATAAGTATTAATAAAACTAGATTTAAAGAAGCGATGAATTATGATAACCAATTAAAATTTACAACACAAAATTATTTCTGTTTTACGTAAAAAATAAGTTACGAATACAAATATGCAGTTTGTTAATAAGCTTTACTTGCATGTTCTCAATGCAACAGTGTAGCCTGTACAGTGTTAACAACACAAACTTCACGGCCTGTACACCGAACGATGCAGAAACCCAACATCAAATCACTCTGCCCTGCAGTCATTCTAGTTTCCCATTCGGGCGCACGATCGACAAATTTCAATCCTGATTTGCACGCTGCGTGCCACGAACGCAAATTGTTTCAGTGTAATCAAGAAGCTGTAATTTTGTTGTACTGTTACGTTTTTGTTCATAGCGCACTGCCTAAGCAAATATAAATATTTTATTTATTTATTGTTTTGTAAGCTATTGACTTTTTATAATTTATTCTTGGTTTGTTATTGATATTCTTAATAAGAAAAGAATAAATAGAACGGAAAAAAGATCCATAGAATTTGCCGAACTATTCGGTAAGCTGATAATGTATGATGAATTTATTTTATTTATATTTATTAGGTATGAACGCGCATAACTTTTCACAGAGTAGTCCGATTTTGATAACTCTTTTTTATTGGATATTGTATACCTCGGACTTGGTCCTGTATAAATTTCACCCCTAAGGGTAGGAAAATAGGGGATGATTGATTGTTAATCCATTGAATTTTTACCTGTTAACCGATTCTACCACGTATAGTACTGGGTTATCCGATAAAAAATTAACAATTTTTTAACCAAAAATTGGACCGACGAAAAACTGAAAACCGAAAAATAAAATAAACTAATTTTGAGTCAGCTCCAAACAAACAATCAACGAACGCCAACTCAAAATTAGTTTATTTTATTTTTCTATTTTCAGTTTTTCGTCAGTTCAATTTTTTGTCAAAAAGTTTTATAAGTAAAACAAAGCTTTTTTGTAAATACTTTTAATTGTTTAGTAAATAATCGTGTTTAGTTTCATAATTGTTGTGACATTTTTAGATTATCTGTGGTTTTGAGCAAAAAACCAGTTGTCACTATTAAATGATTTCGATTTATTTGCGTTAGGTATGTCTGATATCATATATATTTTAAAGAAAAGTATAAAAAAAACATGCCGAACTCAAAAAATGTCACATATCTGATTTATCCTCAAAAATGACACAACTGGTTATATTTTGTCTAAATTTCGTAAAATGTGTCAGATTTTGAGGTCACCAAATGAAAATATACATAAATATATTTCAAAATCCCCTCTTAACTCAATTTACCCAAAACAGCGACTTAACTGCTTTTACCTCAAAACCACAGATAATCAGCTTACCAAATAGTTTTTTCGTGTACTCATGTGAACTTGAGGTAAAATTATTATGTTGGCAGCATATTATGTATCTTCCGCCAACGTTAACCTTTAAATTTTACTTATTGAATCAAATAAATTCTAATAAATAAATATATCATCACGCCTTTTACCCATTATGGGTGTGGCACTCTGCTTACGCAGATCTCGGTAAGTGATATATTTTTACGTATGAAGTGCGGTTACCAGCCGTCAAATCATAGCCCCCAAAGATGTTAGTGGAGGGGGGAACCACAGGGGTAAAATTAAATTTGTAACTGTCGGCAGTGGGATTCGAACTGAGAATCTCGCGATCCACAGTCCGACACGTTACCACGGAGCTATTTACCCCATTAAATAAATTCTTTATAAACGTAATTATTTTTCGGTAAAAATGATTACGATTTTAAAATAGGTTGAACATGGGGAAAATGTCTTACCCACATTGGTATAATTACATATTAAATTTATAGTTTAAAAAGATAATTAATAATACTAAATACAGCATAGTTGTTGGTAAAAGGTGAGCCAAAAAATATTTGAATGCTGCATTAAATATTCATTTGAATTGTTCATCCTTTTGCGACATGTCTGCTCTTTTTAACATTTATTACAATCATTTTATTTATAACAGACAAAATACATAATAAAAACAGCATGGAAAAATGAGCATTTCACATACTCCATGCTAACAGAAAAGAAGATTATATATTCCTTTGTTTCTGATGTTGTTTTTTAATGTATACATCCAGAAATAAAATTTAATTTAATAATTCAGATATATATTATTTTAACGTTCCGCAGATAATTATTTTCAATTACCCTGCAGGTAGAGCTCCACTAACACACTCGTATATTTATTATGAAGTAAAATTCTCGGTAATATTTTTTAGAAATAATAAATTTAGAACCGTCGCAGTGCGCGGCAAGTTAGCATTGCGAAGTGCGAAGTGCGGCCTCACATTTCGGAGTTTAATGTAATGGGATGTCACCGAAGCTGGCGTCGCAGTGACTGCTACTGATGACGCGTTGCTCTCGTCTCGTCACTGTTGTAATGCAGACATTTTTGTCAGAGACCATTTTTTGTCGCTTGTGTACCTGCTGGAAATAATAATATTTTTTTTGCGAAATTTTATTTTCCTACCTCATCATATTTACCTAGTAATAGACGTCCTCCAAAACTAGTAATAAATGTGCGGGATTATTCGTTCATAACGTAAGAAAAACATTAAAGCGTAGCTAGAAAGGCCTAAAATAATGTTTTTTTTTTCTTAATAAACTTATGAAACAAAAATAATCAAAAAGTTAAAGCAAATTAAACTTCTATTTTTCATGACCAGGAGAGAAACTCGATTTCTCTGATAACAAAATTGTGACAGAAACAGCCTGTTTTATATCAACGGGAGATTTGTGTACATTCTTTCCCGTCGTTACCATTTGGATTGTGGTAAAATTATAAGACTATAATAGTTCTTCTCCTTTTATTATTTATTTACTTTAATTCGACTGTGGTCACAATCCAGTTAATAACTTACTTTCGTATGTAATGAACTTACCAAATTACATAATTTATTAATTCGAAAGACTGATCGTAAATACAAAATCTGTTAACATTCATTGTATTGTTAATAATAATAAAGTATTTAAATATAGCACGATAAATTATTTAAAAGTATTTAATGGAAAAAATTAATGCATGTAGTCAAACTGAATAATATTTGTTTTAAATGTACTTTAATATAATTTATTTATTCAAAATATTTCACAATAATATGAAATAGTTTTAAAATATCCAAACAGAATATCAAATAGCCATAATATAAATATTGATCCGAAATTCCAAATTAATAGTTATAATTGGGTATTCCAGTATAACTGAATTTATCCAAAGCAATCACTTTTTTGTATAGTTTTATATAAAAATAGAATAATACAATAAAACATGCTTAATAACAAGTTTTCATACATAATTTTATGTTTCAGAAAAGCAATTTTAGGCTATTGTAAACTCTCCTAAAAATAGTGGTCACAACGTCTACTGCTCACTTCATGTCAATATATTTGGTTTTGCGCATTATTTTGACCATTTTGATACTCTGCTTCCAGGTATATGTTAACGAAATAAATCACTTTTAACACGCATACGTATATAACACTAAATTTTATCTGCGATTAGTAAATAATAGAAAATGTAGAACGATATTTTGACAGATAGTGTTATATTTGTTGATTTATTGATACAAATCATTAGCAGCGTGTTAAAGTAACAATAAAATCACTTTCAACAAGTTACTATCTTACTTTTAACACTAGTGTCAAAAAGTGACACTTTTAACTTGCAAAGCAACCGTTAAAAGGGCCTCTTTTAACAACGATAGTAGATAATATGTATTTATGATATATAAGTAACCTTTTATGAGGAGGGGGAACCACAGGGGTAAATTTAAATTGGCAACTGTCGATAGTGGGATTTGAACTGAGGATCTCACGATCCACAGTACGGTGCGTTACCACGGAGTTATTTATCAATGTATTCAAAGTAAGAATAAAACATTTTTTAACACGTTGCTATGTTACTTTGAAAACTAGTGCTAAAAAGTGACACTTTTAACTTGTTAAGCAACCATTAAAAGGGCCACTTTTAACAACGGTCCAATATAAACATATTTTTCTTCATTTAAAATTTCATATTTGCATTACCAGTGACTCAAACTAATGAAAAAAAAAAATTCAACAGAATTCGCCGGAATTCCTATTATTGTATAAAATTTTCTATCGCACAGTGCCGAATTCAATTTTTACACAAATCTTTCTAAATATCAGTTCTACACTAGCATCTCAAGCAGCACCCCTGTCAACCCAGCTACCGTGTAAGCATTGCGTCACAACATTAGCCTACACGGCGGGGCAGGTGCGAAGTTCCGCGTGCGGTACCACTAAGAGATTTAAGCGCTCGCGGTGAAATGTCAAACGTTGTGATATATGCTCGCGAAATCCATATTAATATACAACTCATTGAAATAGAACCCAATGTACGAGAATAAATCAGATGCCTGCGCTGACACGCATGGCACGCACGACGACCGGGTTATCGGCGCGACAGGCGCTGACTATTTGCGAGAAGTCACAAAAGACGCCTGACGTTTCGAAGCGCCGTGTCACAGCGTTTCTTAATATCACTGCGTATGTAGAAAGAAATTCTATTTCAAGGGAAAATTTGTCGTAGGTAGTTGCGCTCTAGTTATGTACAAATATTTTCACACAGCACTCGCTGAATTCAAATTATTCACGTCTAGTATAGGAAAATATAAATAAAAAATGTATACACTATTAACATAATATATTCCCTTACAAATATTTATTTGATAATGAAAATATTGACATTCAAAATATACGTTTGGTTTTTGTATGTTGAGCATACGTTCAAAGCTAACAAAAAAGGTAAAAAGTATCCCTAAAAAAAAAAAAAAAAGAAATTTGATGTGCCAACACATAACCTCCCGCCCAATACAACTCTTAAACGGTACAAAATAGTATTTATTACTAAAGTGCTCAAAAATCGTCACTAAAGTAACCAATTATACGACGATTTTTTTTTATCGGCGATCAATCAGTATCAATTTTTTTTTCTTCATTGCTTAAGAATTTTGCGATTAATGACGAGTTATATTTATTTGACTACTACTGACTACTGACTTCAACTATTTACAAGGTATAAGGTACAAGGTATAAATACAATTAAATTCATCATACCACGAATATTTCATGTTTTTAATCATAATTATTGTAATATTAATCATAATTTCGGTTACGTATATTGGTATATATGTCAATTACTCCTATAATAAAATTTGCTGGGGTTTGATTTAATTTGTCATGAATAGTGACAAAAACATAACAACAATAAATTATTCGCAAATTAATTATTTTAAACATTAGTAAAAATTAAAATGTAATAATAACGTATATGTACAATACAAATTAAATTGATTGCAAATGTTTTATGAATTTGCGTTTAATAATCCAAATAAATATTTCATCAGTATATTTAAATTAATATTATTTTAAATTATAGCATAAAAATTAAAACTCGACCAAGCGAAAATTCATTAAGTAATTATTGTTTAAAATACATTATACTACTAGGTTAATATTTTACTAACCCGTTAGCATTCATGTGTATTCCATATAATGTTAAGCAATTTGACATATTTCTTTAATAGCAATAGTGCTCATTTTTGAAAAAAGTACAAATATCGTAATTAAAAAATAAACTGAAAGCAAAATTTATATGTTTAAAATAAAACATTACAGATATTTATGTAACAAGTACATAATTTATTTATTCATAAGTTATTATACACGAGGCACATAAAAAGCGAGTCTATTATGTACGTGTTACATACATATTATTATCATCATCTGCATTTTAGATTATTTTTCTTAGCTTAGAATGACAATTATATTTGACACATGACGAAAATTTGATAATTTCGAAGTGTGCTTTAGTTCTGTTGTATAGTTACCTATTTGTTTAGTGTTTTTACTTTATCGGACTAGTACTTAAAGAGCCACCTTATGGACGTTAAGCAATATCATAAACAAGTAATTTTAATACAGTTAAACATAAAATTATATTAAGTTATTCAACTTATTTATATAGAGAAATTATCAAAAAATGTATCACCTAATTTTAAAAACAAATATTAACACTGAAATTTATTTACTATATTTCTTCTACTGTTTCTTCTTTTTATAACAAGATGAAATATAAAAAATAAATTAATAAAAGATTGGAAAAATTTCCAGAACTAATATTTTTTATAATTGCCCAATCATTAATCTGTATCATATTTCAAGGAAGAAAAGTTTGAAATGTACTTTGCCCTACAATTTTTTCCAACTTCTCGTTTTAATATGAATACGTAAATTTTTTTTAAGCAATTTTGTGATATAGAAGAAAGTAATTCATTAAGATGAATAAATACCTAACATGAAAACTATATTTTAATTAATTAAATAGCGACGAATGTAGAACTTATTATAGAATATATTTTTAAAATCTATATAAATGAGTGTTCCTATTGAACAAAGAAATTTATTAAAATAAAAAGTTAAATTAAAATAAAATTATATTCGTGACGAATTTGAACATATTGTTATTTTTTTTATTACATTTGTTGAATTTTGAAGTATACATTAATTGAGTTATAAATTTTATAAGAAAATATAACGAAGAGAACTGATAAATTTCAACATTAATGTCTTTCTGAAAAAATTCCTCTTCTTATTTTAATACTTGCATGAATCTGATTCCATTACCGTAAGTAATCGTAGATTACCTTAACTAATGCTGCCTTTCCCATTCCACAATTCAATGCAAACTCAGCGATTCTCTAAATGTACTTTTCAATGACGAATGCTACCGTCTGGTTAGTTGTTGAATAATATCCGTAGAGTATTGAAATATGAACAACGCAAATATTAAATTGAATATGTGAAAACATGGTTATACACACACGCAATGCTAGACTTTTCTACATGTGGTGCACGCAAAGTTGGTTAGAAAATGAAAATACTTAGGAAAATATTTACTTGCTGACGTACTTGTACTTCTTGAAAAATCTAGGTTTAATATAGATGTTTTATTTGGAATTCAGCAACTTGAAATAGCTCGAAAATAATTAAAATGTTTCAGACATTTCGAAGAAACTCTTACTTTAAATTTGTATTACCACCAATATACAATAATACAAGGTGACATTAACATAAATGTTAAATGTGAAATATTTAAATATTAGTAGAGGAAAGTGACCAAATATGGAATACCAGTTTGTTTTCTTGACAAAAGAAAAAATCAAGGTACAAATCAAAGACATTTAATGATAATTATAACCTATCATATATTTTCGTATAACTTAGTAATATAAAAATAAATAAATATATCATCACGCCTTTTACCCATTAAGGGTGTGGCACTCTGCTTACGCAGATCTCGGTAGGTGATATATTTTTGCGTATGAAATGCGGTTACCAGCCGTCAAGTCATAGCCCCCAAAGTTGTTAGTGGAGGGGGAACCACAGGGGTAAATTTAAATTGGCAACTGTCGGTAGTGGGATTCGAACTGAGGATCTCACGATCCACAGTCCGATACGTTACCACGGAGCTATTTACCCCATTAACTTAGTAATAATTTTATGTTTTAAATATTAATTGATATTATTATAATTGTACGAAAACCAAAATAACAATAAAGTAGCTAATTATGAAATAGACACCCAAATATGGAACATTAGAATAAAGCACAACTTTTTTTATTAAAAACCCTCACGTTTGTCTTCCGAATTTGCTGCACGGGTCTTGATTCATTCAATCTGTATTTTTTTTTTATAAGGATGTGCAATAAACCAATACAGCCGATCAATTTATTCTTTCCTTTCTTAATAACTGTGTACAAACTGGTGGTGGAATTACAGTTGTGCACAGTAAAAAATTTGATTTGCGTTTTGTTAATTTTGCGGTTGTCAAGTATTTTTAGTTAATATTAACAAATATATTGTGATAAATTAACAATTTGAACAAATATATTGTGATAAATTAACAATTTGAACAAATATATTGTGATAAATTAACAATTTGAACAAATATGAAAATTTGTTAAATTCAAATTTTGTCAATTCTGATTTTTTAACAAGAAAAATTGATGTTTTTATTTATTTGCTGCATTTATAAAATATAACAAATTGACTCGTCTATAATAACAAGTAAATTTACATAATTTATCAATTTGAAATTGTATCCTTTGTGACAACTTAATTTGTTATAATAACTATGATTTATTGTTCTGCTTGTATAATTACTAAAACATTTAGTCAAAAGACGAAAATAAATGTTAATAATTAATATATACTACTACCTTTAGTTACGAAATACGCAAATATAATTTGTTACTTCCTAACAAAAATGAAACTTGTGTCAATTTGAACTATAAACTTTTTACTGTGTGTATACAAATTATTTAAAAATTCCGAGCGTACATCGCCGAATGCTTGTAATGGTACATTGCATTATTTGAACCAATCACAAAACTATATTTGTCCTTTCAATGATAGCTCTCTTGGAATAGACTATAGTTTTCTTTTCTTTTTAGTTGTGCATATATTTTTATATTTCAGTAATAATGAAATAGTGCGATTCAGCATGATAAACATGTGTCTGTTATAAATATTAAACACTCAAGTTTACAAGTATTATACGAGTATAATATTGGGCTTCCAAATTATCAAGAGATGGCGTTAGATCACAATTCGCATAGGGTACACGTCAAATTCATTTTGTATGATATCTTATGATAGCGAATGCGTGCTTTAGTATTGGTAGTATGTTTTTATTCACAGCAGAACTGTTGCCATACATATTGCAAATTTTCCTATTTTTATAAGTTTCTTTGGAGAAAATTCAATCTTACCTATAATCCACAAATACAATGTACCTTTCATTTTTACATCTAATTTAAATAATACGGTTTAAACAAATGTAATACTTACATTGGAGTATTCTTAAAATGACTACTACTCTTATTAATTTTTAAAAAATAACAATTAATTTCAAAATACAATGAAATTTGTGTACTCTATGCTTAGTTTAGCTTTCTACCACTAGTTAGCGTATTTTAATTTTGGATGTCCAATAGTATATTATAATACCTATTGGGTGCAGTTGTGTTACATGATTATTATTTGTAGTGAGTGAGATTTAAACCAATGAACTATCGCATATAGAACCTAGAAACCTTTTACGAAATAATTTACAAAAAGGAAAAACGGTCTAAAACAATATAACAACGTGCCATAATTCTAAAACCTTTTCTGTGCTTTGTGCAATCTACTTTGTTCTTTATGCATTTGTTGCTGAACCATAACTCACAAAATTAATTATAGTATAAAATCCGAGAAATACCTAAAACGAAATCAAATAAAACTACATCCTCTGGATAGAGAAGTGCACACGGCGTTCATTGCATTCTGAACCGTTCGCGCTATCGAACACATGCGCTAATTGGCGAATGTTTCCACTCAACTGTTTATTAGCGAAACATTTCAATGCTTATTAAGTATTTAACGAATATTAAGTACCAACTTTGCGCTACAATTCACAATTATAAATAAAATATAATTGTGTTAATTTTCTATCTGTTTTTGTATGTTTTGCTACCCTGAATAGATTTATTTCTGCAAAAATTGCTCTGATTTTAATTGTTGTTAATTTCCAAAAACAGCTCTATTAAATTTATGTGATATTTTTTACCTTCCGCCACATCCTGTAAGGGAGGTATAGGAATCATGTTAAAAATTGTGTAGTGAGTTTTCAGTAGATGAACACGTTTCAGAATTGTCTGTCTCTCTGTCAGTCTGTGTGGTTCTCTGGAGTTACGGTTCCTCAAAAACTACTAAACTGAAAATTTTGATGAAAGAGCTGCTTAGTTTTTGGTGATAAGTGGTAGTTTACTTGAAGCCCTATCAAGTTCTTTTAAAGTATCTCAGTAAATTATGGTTTAATGAAAATTTTGTTATTTGAATAATGTTTCAAATATTATTATTTACAATTATTGTTTGAAACATTTTCCTCTTTCTGTCACCATTTACGAATTACAACACGTTAAAGAAAAGTTATATTTTGATATTTTCGTTTTTTGAAAAAACAAAATAACACTTGAAAAATGTAATTTTTTGACATAATTTTTTGAAGGGATGAGCGTCTCTTGATAGTGGTGGTCCGTGTTCCTGCATTGTTCGATAAGAAATCTATGGCGGGAGGTATTGTGGTGCCCACAACAAATTTTTTTTAAGAACTTAAGTTAAACTTTTTGTATATATTTTATCTTTCTGTATATTTACAGCGCTACAGTAACAAATTACTAATATGGTATTTAAAGCTGAATTGGAACTTTGGTGACAAAATTTTTATTTTTTATATATCGGGTTTATCCAAAAAGATGTTACCACTCATATTAAACTACATAATTTTTATTTTTATTTATTTTTTTTATTGTAGACTAGTTGTGGCCACGCGCTGACTTTGGAAGAGAGAAGGAAGATAGCAGCTTGGATGAAAGTGATCGGTTCGCCCTTAATAGTAAGAAAAAAAAATTCTGCTTAAGAAAATATTGCTGAATATTATTACTATTGAGGGTGACGCAAACACTTTCATTTGAGCTGCAAAATTCCTTTACTCTTCCAAAGTAAGTCGGGAAGCCATATCTAGTCTATAAGAAAAATATTTAAAATTTATCTTGACAAAAAAATAAATTGCTTGTATTTTTTTTTTAAATCGATTAATTATATAATTTCCGAGAAAAAAATATTAAAAATTAGTGAAAGGGATATGTGATGCCAGACAAGCTCTCAAAAAGCTACAAGAAATATGGAGTTGCTGCGAGAAAGAGGTAAAAAAAATGTCATCTGGAACTTTTGCGAAATGTAATATCTGAAACCAGATTTATTTTAAATTGATGATAGACAAAGTCACCGTAGTCTTATTTAATCAAAGAAGCAAAATAAAATTATAGGATATATCCATTTCTCAATCTCTTTGACTTACCCCAACTGAGCCAGTCTTGCATTTGCATTAAATTTAATTTCATACTCAAAACGACATAATTATGAGATTATAATGTAGTTTTTATTATTATTATGGTGATATAAACTTATTTTATAATTTGTTTCTTTACTTTCGACTGAACTAGTTCCACTGCAAATTGCTCAAATTTAATGTTTTATTTTATTAACCTTAAAATGGAAATTACAAATGTTTCATAATAACATACATTAATTTCAGATGATTTTTACGTATATACCATATTCAAAGGAGAATAATTATATAAACCTGCATTTTATGTTTATCAAATGTGAAAAATTTAAAATCCGTACCAAAAAACAAAATAAAACACAGATATGTATGATTTGCGATGGTGCGTGAACCAGTAATTACCTTTATAATTACAGAATAATAATTAGGGTAATTAACTTCAAATGCAGCCCGTTTGTATGTTTGTTGTATGTTGTATTCTGATTAGATTATCTTGTGATATTTGCATTTGCATCCAATTTAATCGATAACTACTGCGATTCGCAGATATATTTAATAATAATTTAAAGTATATATTTAAAGATTATGAGTTCATAAATTATTCACAGGTTATTAGAGTAACCAGGACAATTATAATTCTTATTTTTGGAATAGATTTTAATACTGCCTAAAACGAATTTCATGTTTCCAGAATTATCTCTGAAAAAATCAAACAGCGTACTGAATTTTTCAATTGACTAAATTATGCCTATTAGTCTTTTGAAGGTTTTATTGTAGTTTCATAATAGCTGAATTGTCAAAAGCAAAAATTTTAAAATTGGTTTTGTATACGGCTATATCTGAACAAATAAAAATAAATCGATAATTTTTTTTCGCACTATTTTTACTTGAACCTAGTTATAGGAACTTCCATAATGTATTACTAGTTAAAATATTAATTTTAACACTTTATTTATTTTAATATTTATTTGTGAAGAACTAACCGTCTACAAGATCAATAATAGGTACTCATATATTTTAGCATGAAGAATATAAAAAGAAACTAACTACTAAATTATACCAAACAGAGTTAATAGAAAAATAGTGCAAAATTACAAACAAACAAGATTATTTATAACGTAGGGAAAACGTTGAAAATAATGTCTAAAAGTAAAAAATGTATATTTTCCTTGTAAAAATAACTTCCTGTTTCAAGAAAATTTTCAGTTTTGCTTTTGTATGCATTCGTTGAAGAAAATTCTTACAAAATGATTAGGTTCAATTCAAAAAAATATGTATTTTGAATATAAATTTCATTCATCTACTTTTTTCTGCTTTGAAAGAAAATGAATGTATTTTAAATTTTGTTCTAAAAATAATGTAAAAGTCGTTTTAATTTTAAACAAAACGTTTTGATTTAAAACAATATCATTTTGAATTAAGACTACTCCTGTTCAAACTACTTCGTCCCCGTAATGAGTCTTAGTTGAATACTTTGATATGTTCCTTCAAAACTAAATTATTTTCAAACAAGAATATTTTTTAAACCTAGAAACATTTTGATTGAAAACGAAATCGGATTGGCACTATTTAAATTAATTTTTCTCTTCATTTAAGAGGAATCTGTTCCAAGAAAACATTTGTATCAGTGTAGGATATATGTTTAGAATAAAAAACTACATCTAATGAGCGTAAATTTATTGATGCAATACATTTATTTGTCATGTCATTTTTAGCTGTTTCCAGAGTGCCATGGTAAACAAAACATACAAATAGTCGTATTGTTTGAGTTTGACAGATGGCATTTATCATAGTTTTAATGATTATTGACTTGTTTAAATTATTTCTAAATGGTAAATGTGTTCATAATTACTGAGAAATAATTTAAAACTATGCTAAATGTCATTTGAAAAATTAAAAAAATAAAACTGTTTATATGTTTTGGTTACCATGGCACTCTGGAAATAAATTTTATTTTAAGTCTGTCTCATGACAGAAATGTATTACCTACATCAAAAAATTTAGGCAGTTTTTGTTTCTAAACATTTTTTGTATTTACACTTTTGTCCAGGATTACTGAGATTTAGTCTCATTTTATGCAGTATTTGTTCTAAAATTCATAGGGAATGAACTATTTCCTAATGAAAATTTTAACATTACATTTCCTATGTCCTACAAAAAAAGTAGACACCCAGTATAATGAATGTTGGTTAATTTTAGTTCTCATTAGAACTTCGATTGTCTTAAGTGAGCGGTTTCTTCCTCACAACGGCAACCAATTAATTAAGCCAGTTTTTCTTGGTAACTGATAATTTTTGTAACCACGTTAGAATTAAATCCACCAAGACCCTATTTGTCCGTCTGTAAATCACCCCACCACTGAACCACAAGTATATCCCGCCGTCGGCCGGACCACAAATTAACTACGCAATAAGACGCGACCCTTTCCAGTCTGAACTGCCGCCGCCGTCGCCACCCCCGCCCCCGTGCCGGTGAAAACAACAGCGCGATGTCGCAGTGCGTGACTTCTTAACCGCACGGTATATCACACAAATCCCAATTAACGGTGAACGCGCCGGAATTACTTTATACCCACTAGCAGCCAGCAGCGCCGCGCACGACATCTCTGGACGCCGACAGGTACTTTATGCAACGCTTGCATCCCTGCTGCCCGACACCACCGGCGAAATTAAATTTTCAAAAGATACGAGTTTGCGGGGGACATTGGTTGATATGATAACTTATGTGTATTGCACAATAATACGAGTATATACAGAGCCGTATTTACGCATGTCATCCGGTGCACGAGCACAGGGGCCTCCATAGCTTAGGGGCCTCCACGATCTGCTGGAAGCAAAAATTTTCCAACTAAAATTATAAAATTTTTAAATAAAGGCTCAAAAAATTATGTTTAACAAAAGAAATATTCATATATTTAAAACAAGTGTGTTACATAAATTTTTTTCATAAGATAAAAAAACATTATTTTTTTAAAGTTTTGTTTACTATTAGGAACATTATGAACAAACTCAACTTACAATAGAACTTTGGTCTATTGGGTCGTGTTTGCGTACTATACAAAATTGTTTAATAAACAACATCTTCTAGGAAAACATCAGATAAAAAAAAAATTGGAAATTTTGTAAAGGTGTATTTAGCTGTAATATATCAGCAAGTAATAAACTGCTTACTTCAAATTGTACATTTTCTATCTCAGTTTCCGTAATTATCCTTTTCCACTTCAATTTTTTTTTTATGTTGGTCAAATTAGGAGGAATGACCTAATTGGCAATTGACAAAGTTTATATAATGTTCCCAAATGGTTACAAGATGATTGCCTTGAAAGTAAACTGCATAAGAAAAGGAAAGAAGAATTTTAAATTTTATGTTCCCAATCGGGAACAGTATGCAATAGAGGGTTAAGAAACTCTAGTAGGTACTTATATTGGAGCAGAATATATTTTTATTTTGATCTTATATCTAATTAGTATTGATACATCAAATTCTTATTCTACTAAAACGAATGCTGAATTCGTTCTTTGCGAAGCCTAGGTGTAAACAGACGATACACACGATAAAATACATGAGTCGAAGCGGATCTCCCAAAACTTAAGTTGCATTTTTATTGACGATATTATGTGTTTTAGAAATCTTATACAATGCTTACTCAACGCTCAAACAAATTAAAAAAATCTGGTATGGGCGCCACACTACTTTCTTATACAAATAAATTGTTTAATAGAAAATAAATTAAATACTCCTCCAAACTTAACTAAAAATTTATTACTTATGTATAATTTAAACATGAATAAACTCATTGCTGTAGTACTCACCGTAATATGTCTCATATTTATCGAAATATGGCGATTTGTAATATTTTTCAAAATACGGAATTTCCCTAAATATGACTTAAAATTGTAAATTTTTTTATTGCATTTCTTTATAATATTCGCGTCAGGAAAGACATTGCAGCAGAGCGCATCGTCATATCTCTAATATTTTTCGAGATATGACGATTTTTTATATTTTCCGAAGAGTAACTTTGAGGGGCTGTAACTCGAAAACTTTACAAGATATCGAAAAATATCTTCAGTTTTGTGTTTTTCGTGCCATTTATAATAAATTAGTAAATTTTGAAAATTTTGAAATTTTTTTGAATTTTTTTCTAAATTTCGATTCGAGATATATCGAAAAATATGATAGATACAGACTTGCAGTGTACACCAATCGATTCAGCTTGATGAAATACATAAACCCTGAAAATTTCAGAAAATTCGGACAACCGGTTGAAATGTTAGAGCAAAAAGTCTGAAAATGGCCAAATTCAGGCCAAACGTCAAGGGGTAACACTTGACTATCTGGACAAAAAACGCCATTTTCAGGCTTTTTGCTCTAACTTTCCATCCCGTAAAGCGATTTTTATGAAACTTTACATACTTATGTATTTCGTCGAGCTGAATCGATTGGTGAACACTGCAAATCTGTATCTTTAATATTTGTCGAGTTATCGCCGATCGAAATTTTGAACAATAATACAAAAAAAATTCAAACTTCTAAAAATTTGCTAATTTGTTATATAAGGCACCAGAAACGTTAAACTGAAGAGAATTTTTAGATATCTCGTGTAGTTTTTGTATTACAGGCCCTTAAAGATGCACTTCGAAAAATACCAAAAATCGACGTATCTCGAAAAATATTAGAGATCTGACGATGCGCTCTGCTACAATGGGTTTATTAGCGCTTATATTATAAAGAAATGTAATAAAAAAATATTACAATTTTAAGTGAGGATATTTCGTAAGTTTTCTATCGGTATGTGAATCTGTATTGAATGATTAATATTTACAGTTTCTGTTATTTGTTTGTTCCCATAGCAATTAAAATTAGTTTTTCTAACATATAATTCAGTTTTGTTAAAAGAAGCAAACAAAATCTGGTGTGGGCAACACACTACTTTTTTATACAAATAAAACCAACTGATCACGTATGACTTGTTCCTTATGGTCACAAAGTTTCCAAAAACAATATCTTTAATATGGAAAATACAACTTTGAACTTTAGGTAGGCTGTTGAATAAAATAAGTTATTGTTTTGTTTTTTGTATTTACACTTTTGTTGTGAACTGAATAAGTAAATAGATGTCAAAAAAAAAAAATTCCTATAGCATGAAAATCCTTTTATGCCATATTTTAATTCCACATCCTATATGGGCATATGTAATTAATTAACAGATAAAATTTTTCACGAATCGTGGTGGCCCAGTTCGATTCCCACGAACGACATAAAATGTAGGTACATTACGTCTGTGGTTCCATGTTCAGTAACATATTCGATGTATTTTTCTAATTTATAAAACCTTAGGTAATATATGTCGCAATTGGTACAAACATGATATTTCAAATTCAACTTGAAATTTCCTTATTCGCAATAACTGCAACATGATCAGTAACAATAAAAAAGTAACCGTTGTTACAAACAAGCGTAGCTGCTCGTAGAAAAATACGCGCAAAGAGATTGCTTCCTGTCTCGCTTGGAAGCCGATAAGTCAAAGCGTAATTGTTATCGGGCGCGCGAAACAACCGCCATTAAACAAGCGTTTCCGATACGACGTAATATTATTTCGGCGATCGTAAAAACAACTCGACGCAGCGGAACCATTTCGACTTTTATTTACCCGGCTGCCGGTTAAATATGCATAAAACCCGACATCATTACGCAGCCATTACGAGCCCTGCTTCTGCCTCGCATGGTCTGTCTCTACCACATACTGGATGCTTATTTGTGTACAGAACGTATGATAACCGAATGCCAGATGTCATTGTATAAATTATAGAAATGTTTGGGCGGCATTGATGATAAAAATATTGAATATAGCTTATGAACGTAGTGGGTATTTTAAACTAATACGGAAACATAATATTGTCGCTTTTATTCGGAACATTTAATAAATAAAATTCTAATGGTTGTACTTTTAACAGACGAAAAATATGACCACGCATAACTTTTTACAGAGTAGTCCCATTTTGATAGATCTTTTTTTATTGGATAGGTTATACCTCGAAGTTGGTTCCATTTAAATTACACTTCTAAATTCCACCCCTAAGGGCAAGAAAATTGGGGATGACTGATTGTTTACCCACTGGATTTTACCTGTTAACCGATTCTACCACGTATAACTTTGTACTGGATTATTCGATTTAAAAAAAAACCACCCCTAAGGGTAGAAAAATATTATTGGATAGTGTATATCTCGACGTTGGTCCCGTTTAAAGTCCACCCCTAAGGGTAGGAAAATAGGGGATGATTGAATGCACATCCACTGAATATTTACCTGTTAACTGATTCTACTATATGTAACCTTGCACCAGGTTATCCGATTAAAAATATTCCACACTTAAGGATAGAAAAATAGGTAGCCACAAAAAATTAAAACTTTTTAACTTTGAACCGACGAAAAACTGAAAAGCGAGAAATAAAATAAACCTTTTTCTCCGTTGATCTTTTTGGTTTGACATGTCACTGATTATAATAGAGTCGAACATAAATATTTTTCCGTATGCGGAATTCTTATAGGGTGAGAAATATGAGTAATTATAATGTGTATAAAAGTCAAGATAGGAAAGTTTGCAAGAAATTAATTGGTTGAATTATAAATCACAAATAAAATGAATATAAGATATTTGACAATATTATTATTAAAATTCTTAATTTTACGCAGTGTTTATTAATGAATATTACATCAAAATGCAGGTTAGTTGAAAATTAGCGTTGGTTGCAATGTGCATCGACCCTTACACGTGTTTTTTCTATTAAAATTTAATCATTATAATGATAGCATTATTTTATAAACATAATTAATTAACTAAATCCAAAAACCAACACACTAAACTAATTAGCTATCAAAACAATATGATTTAATTACAATAGTAATAATGTTAAAATAAACCGTTCGTTGTATATAGATAATTTTGAAAAATATTACATTTGTCAAATGTAATGGGGTAAATAAATCCGTGGTAACGCATAAGATTGTGATTCTTGAGATCCTTTTTGTGGTTACACCTCTGCTAAACCTGATAGCTTCTCGCACAAAAATATACTACCGAGATATGCGAAAGCCAAGTGCCACACTCAAAATAGGTAAATGGCGTGATTACATATTTATTTACCATATAAATAGCCAAGAAAAATGAGGATAGAAGAAGTGAAGCAAGCACTACAAAGGAACAAGGAGCAACACAGCACACAGCACACAGCTAACGAAAAACAGACATACTCGAATATGGATAAATATATAGTTGTTTTATTTAGTAATATGATTTATTTATACTGAAAATATACAGAAAAATTCTATTTAAACATAAACCAACTTCTTTTAATACTTCCGTATCATCTAAATACTAAATTAGTCATGTATTCCAAGTTTAATTTGTATTTTTCTGCAAATTTGTGTGCCGAGAGGATGCCATGCGTTACCACGGATCTATTTACCCCATCTACAGATTAATTAATTAAAACATATACAATCGATCCACATACAAATGGTCGAGGTACAATGGGCTGAGTGGGTAGCTCTTTCTGCTCAAGTGTCGGGCGGCGGCGGCCGAGGAAGAACAAGTGAACTGCGGGGGCGAGGATAAACAGAGTGAGCTGTGTACAGTCGGTAATTAGGGTGACCCGCGTCACCAGCCCCGGCACAGCAATACGGCTTTATCCCGGGCTCTGTTCCCGAGCTTATATGAAACACCGCCTTGTGCCGGAGTCTAGCGCCGCAGTGCTGGTCAAACATCGCGCTGCCAAAGACACACACACACACACACAACCAGGCATGGATTAACGCAATTATGTCGCTTCGAATGAGTGAATTGCTAACTGAAAGAGGCGTATCGTTCTACAGCCGTGTGCACTGCAAATTAGGTAAGGACTCCGATGTTG
Organism: Poecilus cupreus; assembly: GCA_963942605.1. Classification (NCBI taxonomy): domain Eukaryota; kingdom Metazoa; phylum Arthropoda; class Insecta; order Coleoptera; family Carabidae; genus Poecilus; species Poecilus cupreus. The sequence continues at coordinate 5,491,467 of OZ012714.1, read as the reverse complement.
ATTCGGATTCCTAATCTGCACTAACTGGTGCAAGGATAAACACAACTTTATCCACACTGCTTCACTGATGTAGGTCACTAATTCTAGTTGGAAGAAATGTGCAACAGAATTACCTCACAATATCAAAGTTATATATAATTTTTTAATTATAAAATAAGAGGTTTTGTGTTCTGGTAGTTGTTCAAGTATAAGATGGGAATGGTTACTAGAGGAATGTAAAATTTAGGACGAACGCTGCGAACATGGGATCAAGATATTGCTGAAGAATCTAGGAATAGCGTCTTTTCAACTTTACCGAACCCGAATAACGAATAAAACGTTAAAATACTTTTCTAAGGCTCATAATGATAATGACACAAATTTACATTTTTTAAATGGAACGAATAGTACAATTATCACAGCAAAAATGCTTATATAGGGTGTTATTTTCAAATGGGTCTAGCGAATATCTCGCTAACTAAAACAATGGTAACACGGTTAATATCATTTGTCAACAATCAATACTCTTTGTTATTACTTTTTTTCAATATGTTTCAATGTAGTATTTAATAAATTACTTACCTAATTATAAAAATTAATGTATCTCTTTTAGGACCGGTATTTCCAACCTTAGATAAACTAGATAAAAAATTAGGCAGAGAAATAAACAAAAAATATCGCATAAAAATCTTAGCTTAAATAATAGTATATTGTGTTATTAGGAGTAAATGTGATACTTTGTGTGCTGAGCATGTAAGTTTGAACGACGAGCAAAGTGAGTCGAACAATTTATTCCGAATAACACATGCTATTTTTTCTTCAAACATAGAAAATAGACAAAACATTAAAAAATGCTGAAAACTTCAACAAATATTCTGCCGTATCCAGTATTTCTAGTTGCCACAGAATATGTTATTTTGTTTATTTGTTTTATTCTTAACTGTCAAATTATTGAATTACAACCTTACTATTTTGCATGATATTTTACTTTGTCCGCCGCCGGAGTAAATGTGTTGCCAAGCAGACACTTTTACGCCGGCGGCGACAATATTGAATTTCTACTTGTTGAATACAAATACATAACAACGTACTTTTATGACGTTTGAAGAAAATAATTATTATTCTAGCTGTCATCTTTTGATACGATATTTTTTTATTATTGCAGTTATAAATTTGTTCTCTATTTTAAATAAGGTTGGAAATACCGGCAGTCAGAAGAAAGTTGATATGCTAGATGTGTATTTTCAGAGTTTAACAAATACTCGCATTCTTACAGAACTTTGTCAACAAGAATATCCACACCGTCGACAAGTTGAACTTCGAGACAGCGTCATGCCTTACTATTCTTTCTCGGATTAAGGATAATTAAAGTGCACGCCATTTTATTTTTCAATAATATAACATATGAATTATTCTACATGATTTTAAAGCAAATTTGACGTACTTTTCCAAATTGTAAAAAAATATAGTATGTTCCATTTGAAATTTCAAAGTTGATATTAATTACTAATAAACCGGAAATGATATCATGAATGTACATCCGCTATCAATTACCTTATATGTTGTTTTATAAATCATGTTATGTGAAATAAATTACCAAGTTGATAAATAAGCGAAATATTTGCAGGATCCATTTCCGAATAACACCCAGTAGGTTGTACACTTCCAATAATATTTTGCGTATAGATGATTAAATAATAATTTTTGTTTATTTGACGAGTTTATTAATTTTTTTCCAGAAATTAGACCTTGTTTTACTTGCTCAATTAAATTTAACCAGGCCCACAAATACTGTAATATTGAATTTTGGTCATGAGCGCTCAAGGTATTTTTAACTTAAAGGGAATATGGAATACACCCTTAAGCTATGGCTAGTGTAACAGCAGCAAATAACAATCCATTACCAATATATTCAATAGTTCAAAACACAATACACTTCATGTTATCAAGCATACGCAAGCTAGTTGTTCGTCTCCAGAGACAGAGCAGGGGGTTACCCTTTGCCATCACATACCATCATGGCCGCCCCAAATAATTAATTAATTCGATAATGCCGCCGGATATCCGGAGTGGCGCTGCGGTGGCGTCAGAGGCGGACTCCCCGCCTAAATTTGTCACCAGAGACCAAGAAACTACGGCCCTGTTGCATGATCACGAGCACTTTCTGAAATCGAATTAGTCATGTTTTATTTTGCTGATCACTTTCGTTCAGAATTTTGCGGAAAGCGGAATTTTTAGGTTAATTAGCAAGATGAAATGTGGCATTTATCCTATTTGTGACACTTTAGAATATAATATAATAGTTTAATAAAAGATAAAATGTGACTATCAATTTTATATGCTTATTTTTATTTCAATTTTTACTTTCTTTTACTAAGTATAAAGAAGTATAGGAATCATGAAAAAAAAATCGCTGACAAGATTTTGAATGAAATTAAATAAATCAGAATTTGGAATATGAAATTTTATTTGCACTTTTCCTGAATATGCTTCTAATTTTGAGAAAAACTAAATTATTTATTTAATAATATATTTCAATAATCTTAGCTACAATGAGGACAACAACTAAAATATATTTAATATCTGTAAATATGTATCTTTTGAAATATTATAATAGCTATATTTTATTATTAGTTAGAAAATTTAAAAAATTACATATTAATTAATATAAAATAAAGTTATAATTACAATGAGATCAAAAAATTAAATTGGTTTAACATCTACATATATGTCAAATAATTATCAAAATAAAGTCATACACAAGAAACAAGTCATACGTGTTCAATTGGTTTTATATGTATAAGAAAGTAGTGTGGTGTCCATACCAGAGTTTTAAATTAATTATCGGTTGACAACTAGTAGTAAGAAACAAAATAAATTGTTTAATTTTTTTTAATGAAATATTGTTTTATTGCAGTTACAGATAATACAATTTTTTAATTTAAAATATTATTTTGTGTCTCTAATATATAATTATTTCTACAATTACTGTCATATAATCTATTTAAAAAAATCACGGTCCAAAGGAATACATTTGCAAGTTGTTCCAATTACTGGGTTTATAATCTGTTTCAAAATATGAAAATAAGATCATTTATGACATTTTAAAAATAAATTTTTATGACATCCATTTTAAAAGGTTGTAAATCAAATAGTGAGAGGTGATACAAATATATGTGTATTATTATTAATGAATATTAAAATTCTCAATCCAAATGTCATAATCTATTTGATTATTAACTCTACACGGGGTTCGTTCAAATCCAATTATGTATTTCGCAAAATTAATATTCAATATTGAAATAATTTGCTGCTCTTCGTGCAAATATATTTTAACTATAATTGAGTTGCTTTGTCCCTTGATGTCTCTTTGGTCATAATTTATATTATTACCAATAAAATTAAATACCTATTTGATAATTGGCAGCAAAAATTACATGATGCACACAAACCAAATTTAACTATCGTTCCGGAATGTTGTTCAAATATTTAATAAAAGTTAATTATTTATATATAATTTAATGAAGTTTCATATTGCATACTATTGATTTTTTTAATAGAAACAAAATCATGAGAGAATAATTAAAAATATGTATTATAATATAATAATCTGCAGGGAATAAATAAAAAATCAAATTTGCATTTTATGTTTGCATTAGTTTAATAACTGGCGGAATATGTTAATAAAATTAGTACGCCACTTAAAAAAGTGCGTTGTCATTAAGGAAATCGGTAATGCGATGGAAGATACTGAAGCTGAAGTAGTTTTTGAATTAGTTTATTCGAAGAAAGTTATACGAACAGAGATATTAATGAGACGAGTAAAGATCAAGCAATTGAAAATTGCTAATAAAATTATTATAACAATAAACAAAAAGGAAGTAAAAATTTGTAAATCTACATTCGACCGTACATAAAACTTGTTTATGATGATATTGTGAAAGGGCCATAAAGTGGCTCTTAATGGTCAAGTCCATAATGATAAAATAAAGAGGCCTATTATCAAAATAAACGACAAAATAAATTTGGATAAGTAATAAAATAGGAATATTAATTACACAATTTGTGCTATTTGAACATTTAAGATGAGATGTGAAAAGACAACTTGTACAATAGAAATATAAGACGACTATTCCCAAAAAAATATTTAGATCTTAATTTTAATTTAATGCAATTTTTTCTTGTTATTAAACTATTTTGTGTAGTATTTTGTGGTTATGTTACATATATTTGCGGTTCATTCGTATATATTTCATATTTATTTAATTACTGATATACGACATGTGTTTATACGTCATACAATATGTATAAGCAAAGTATACAGAAAAAGAAATCACAATAAAACTGAACTATAAAATAATTACAGCATGTCAAAATTTAGAAAATTAAAGTTTAAATATTCTACAGTGGAATTTTTAAAAGAAAATCTTTGATTTTCACTTTGTAGTTGTTGTCATCTAGTTTCTTGTCACTATCTGGCATGACATTGTAAAAATCAAAATTAAGCGAATTTTTACTGATATTTGAAACCTTAAACGAGGTTTACGAAACAAACTACAGGGAAGTATCACAATACGTAATTTCATATCTCCATATCCTACTAGAGCAGAAATGATTCTTATTGCTCTTTTCTGATTTTAACTGCTAAAAAAGAATTTATCCATCAAATTATGTCGCATGAAATAACGGAGTGAAAAAGCGCAAAATATACAGATTCTTCTGCTAATTTATATCCTAATTTTTTAATATGTAAGTTACCATTCAAAGAATCATTGATTTCCAAGCCAAGAAGTGAAACTGAATAATTTCTACTAATATATTCATTGTTGGAAATTATTAAGTGTTGAGTTTTGTCTTTATTTCAAAGCAAATTGTTGGCAGTAAACCATAGCTCAGCAATTGACAAATATAATTAATTCACTTTGTTGATTAAGAATATTTATATCTGAATGCTTGTTTATACGAAGCTATATTGTTGTAAAACAAATTATTCTTCTTTGTTAATTTATTCTCTCAGAAATATAAGTTCTACTAACATTAAAGAAAAATAAAAATAAAGTAGTATAATTTTTCTCCATCACTTAGGGAAGATACATAGGAGAAACGGGCGCGAGCCGCGACATTCACTCTCAAGTGACATGAGCGCAATGCAAAGCAAGAGCGGCTCCGAGACTGCAATGTATTACCGAACGGTAAACATTTATTATAAACAATCGCGCGTTTTGTCACGGTCGACGTGTGGCGCCTGAACGTGATATGAGCGCGCACGCGAAACTCGAAACACGGCGCCGACGCCGCTCAGTCGCTAATAAATTGCGCGATCTCAGGTGTCTCGCGAGCATAATTGGATTAAACACGCTGCAATGACAATACGCCCGTTATTTATCATGTCCGCTTGCGCAAAACTAACGCTGTGCCCTGTTATCTCACCGTACACTATGAATTGCGCGGTGTAGGGATACAATTTATTGACTGAAGCCTTCTTTACTGCTAGGCCACATTTTACTGGTACGCACTACATTCCTTTGTTCGTTCAATAATATGATAGTAACAATCGCGTTTAGAATGTATCACTGGTTCAACTCCTTAATTGTGAAACTAACCAATAATAAATATAGGTTGACATACCGAAATACTGAACTCTGGCACCTCACAAAACAAGAAAAAATTAGATACGAAATAAAGAAAATAAAGTGGAACGGGATAGGACACATCCTGAGAAGAGAAGAAAACATCACACTTCAAGCTTCAAACTGGAACCCACAAGGTACAAGGACAGTAGGAAGCCCAAAAAACATCTGGAGAAGAACAATATAAGGAAGCACATACTATGGGGAAGACATGGAATAAAATAAAGACTTTAGCTCGTAACAGCGTCCGTTGGAAAAATTTCGTTGAAGCCCTTTGCTCTAAATAATGCGTTCTTGGAAGGTGTGATTTCGAAAGCTAGTACGGGTTTAATAGTATATTACAATACATGTGAAGCAACCAAGAATTTCGCTCACGCATGTGTCAGTGGCAGAAGTGAGCGAATTCGTTTCTTCACGAGTGTTGTATAGTGTTTTGTTCAATCCTGCTATTGTAAGTACGCGCCCCCATCCTTGTGGTCCACATACTCAATGTTACGAATCAGTCATTTTTTTAATGACAGGTGAGTGGGCGAACGTAGTGAGCGAAAAAACTTTCATCCACTCTCCTGCCATTACCTATCCCGTTACCATAGAAATGAGTTGAGTGGATAAAACAGAAGGTTTCGAGCTTTGTATCTAAGTAAGAAACAATAAGTTTTAATAGCAGGATTGAACAAAATATTTTTACATAAATTTTAAATAAGTTCATTTCTATATCATGGAACTCTTAAAATATGTTATTATAATACCTGTATTATGTAACATGTTTTATAACATCTCTTTAGGTACGAGCGAAGAAAAAGCGAAGCAAATGTAAATAAAACGAGTATCTAAAGAGTTTATAAAATTAGTAACATCATTTAACGTATTGTTTTCCATGGCGGTAAATAACAATTTAATCACACTTTGACAAACAGTGGCTTTCAATATTTTATTCACGGTATGAAGTTGGCAACTGACTTATTAAACATGGACTAAAGCTTGCGTCTTTCAATAATTGTGAATGTTTTTAAATTTAACTGAAAATATTCAAATCATTAATAAATATTACATTTTCCTGGTAACTTAATTTGCGGTTGCAGAAAAAAACATTATGTTACTGATTATATAAACATTTTAGATACATTTATACAACTTGTTACATAATATACTATTGTCTACGATCGTGCAATATATCCTACATATTCCAATAAATTTAGACAGGAAACTACTTACATTACCGCATTATTGCTTTTTCACATTACCGCACTGAGTAATTTTTAACGCCTTACTATTATTTTAAAAATAATACCGGTCTTTTGCTACTTATTGCAAGAAATTCTTCGAAACGAAAACAAGTAATCAAAACAGTAATTAAGCAACATCAAAATATGTTTTATAGATTTTATAATATAGAAGACAGGGAAGACATGTTTTATTCTTTTTTCTTTGTTCTACTTTTATTGCTCAATTTTTCATGCATGGACTATCTGAAATATTATATTATTTTCTAACTAATAAAGCAAAATTATACGTGTGTGAAATACTTTATTTTCTCGAAATAGAACATTCCATAGGCATTAATTTTATAATATAGAAGTTTTCTTTAATTTAAATTATATATAATTTGTTGAATTAGAATAGTTACAGTTATATTTCTAAAAAAATAGCATATTAAAAAGTAGAGCAGACGTTGTTTTGTTCACAAACTGTTCGACATTTATTCATAATGTGAGTAGGTGTTGAGTATAGCCAAGCCAAAAATCAATAATCAATCAAAACCCCGCATATTCCAGTACACCATTTTCATCTCATCCAAATGCATAGTTTTATTTATACAAGGACCTATATTTCCACTTGAAAAAATGTCGATGCTGTTCATTTATTTACAATTCATATTAATTACCTCCATAACTTTTCAATTCATTACACACAAACATATTTAAATTATTAATGTGCTAGCAAGTGAATTAAGGTAAAGGAAACAGAATACAAAATAACATTTCCCGCAATTAACGTTACTGGAATATTAAAGCACGAGACCCGAATGTTGTATGCAGAAATAAATTTCATTTGGGAATCAAAGGGGTTATTTTCAATAAAATCATATAAATGTTTGAAACGCAATAAAAACTGAAAACAACATAAACGGTAGAATAAAGAAATACAAAAAACGTGAAATTCTAATGTCGGTCATATGGATTCAAACGCCGATTCGTTGGAGCCATAAGTCAGCGGGCTCAGTTTCCAATTACTGCGCGGCCCGTTGCCGCAAACCGGACCACGATTTGAAATATTTTTATTACGGGCCGGTGAAATTTAAGACTGTTTTCCCGTATTGGTAGACATTTGGATTTTTACTGCCTCGGCTTTCGTAGCCAGGTCATGTCATATATTTTATTGGCCAAGTTTACACCCGGAATAGATCGTATTTCAGAGTTATGCACGTGTCGGAATCGTGCCCTGCACGCCATTCGACGGCGGTCGACGCCCGCCGTCGCTTGTCGGCCTTCTTACGCACGTCCAGATGGGAATACAACACAACTTCTCTCAAAGATATTGACATGTAAAGTTCTCTCCAGTAGTTTCACCTCAGTTTTTATTGTTATGGCATGATTAAAATTAAATTAATGTCTGATGCTGATTCAACTGTTTCACGTAAAAATAACGTTAATTCAAATGCCATTGCGCCGACGATTTTATACAACGTACTCTCGTAAAGCCAAACGATCGTGTGGATGAGCAAAATGTATACATATTATATGTACGATGTTGCTTTAAAAAGATAAATAACATAGTTGTGTATGTATAAACTAAATAGGAATGATTTGAAATAAAAAAAAAACCACCATACTTAAAATTATGCCAATATCTTTGTCACTTTTTATAAAACTACGAGTGTAAATAGTATAATAGCAGTGGAATAAACTAATTGTAAACCGAATGAATTTTCTTTCAATGAAAATGTTAATACAATAATTTGGTATTTAAAACTTTTCCAAAACATATGTAACATAACCTCTTGCGAAATGAAAACTAGTAAATAATTGTTCATAATGTTCTGCAGTGGATTGTATATTTGTATTAGTATCAAAAATCTGTTTATTTGAAATCGGCACTAAAGTGTTCAAAAATCGCCATTAAAAGCTCAAAAATCGTCACTAAAGTAACCCATTATACAACGATATTGTGCAACCCAGTGTTGGCAACCGTTAAATAATTATTGTACAATTAGGATAATTGACGTACTATAGTAAATTTGGACGTAGCATGAAACAAAATTTGCAAGAAGAATTAACTAATTATTTCTGATGACGAAATTGAGGACAAAACACATAATTTTGAGTGTTATTTACGATAACTTTACTTCTCGAGGTTGGCAACACTGACTGTCAGTTTCAATTGACAACTTTTTTTAGTTTTTTCGAAATTTAGATTTCAAATAAAACTTGTATATGTACCTCGGCACTGAAGTTCCTTTTTATCACTCACATGGTTTATTTTCCTCGGCCCTACGGGCCTCGGCAACTAAATTCCATATTCGTGATAAAAAATTAAACTTCAGTGCCTTGATACATATATAACTATTTTCTATTTCGGTATAACATATAATTTCAAAATGGTAACTTGTTGCGGGTCGAAATATTTCTATTAATTTTGAATTTTTTATCTGTTCTTTAGGTGATGGGACTAAAAAGAAATTTATTGCTCTAGCAATCAACAAAGAATTTTCATCTTGAAGCACTACCTACACAATCCCATTCTAAATTCATTTTACTTCTCTTATTATTTAGCTGTCAGATTGTCAAAGTGTCAAAATGGTTAGCAACTAATTTGAATATTTTTGTTTTGCTTTTAATTCGAATGTATATTTTAAATACATACATAGTTTAATATTTATTTCTGAATAATAAATATAACTTTAGGTCGACTCAATGAAATTAAAGACTTATTGAATGACATGGGTTAGCAAAATTTATCAGTGGTAATCAAACCATTGACTAAAATAATCTTACAGTTTGTTCATGTTTCTTCATCTTCTTTATTTTCGTGAATAATGACTATCATAATCCCTCATATAATAATATACCATTTGACGACACGTAAATAAATACTTTCAATTTTATCTTTCAGCGCCAGGTATTTACAATTACTCTTTATATTATTATTACAAATAATTTAGAAACAACAGGAAATAATTTTAAAAATTTACATAGCACAAAAAATTCCTATAAAACTAAATGTTTACTGTACATATCGTTAGCCTATAAAAAATTCAGAACAGTGAAACATGCAATTACCTGGATCAAGTAGCATGTAACATAAAATTTTAATTACATAAGCAACTTACCTATTTTACATGAGGTGTTCTGCAGTAATAGATTTCGTTATACAGTTTGGGTACCTGTAACAAAGTAATACTTCAATTACTATTTTATAGAATAGAAACTAGCTTAAAAGAAAATATAAAATTTAAGTTCGAATTTAATTTCACTTGAAAAGCTAAATGCCAGGAGCATTTTGTTCAATAGAGCTAATAAAATTTATCACTCTGAAAAATTTCTGGAGCAAATTGGAAAATATTGTAAAGGAACAGAGGAACAATAAATTACAAATTAAAGGAACCATTTAGGAAATTTCAAGATTCAATGGCGAAAACACAATAAATCATAGCATAATTTGGCATGAGAGGAGCAAATAACAGGTTTTATTTAAATTCAGACGTTGTTTTGTTCTTCTAAATTGTGTCCGGGACAAAACACATTAAATTTTCATTTTAGTTACAGTGTTTTACAGTCTTTTTATGTCGTAAAACTGCCGTAATTTTTGTGTTTATCTTCCCTTCTAATCTTTAAATCACTTGTTTGTAATTATCCCGGCGATAAAATAAAGTGTAACTCAATTCTAATTAATAAACTAGAAATATAGCACCCTTTAAATCAAGCACCTTTAGTTAAGCAAGCGTAACCATAAAATATCTTTTACAATCCGGGCGGCCACCTATTTTTATTTAAAGCGAAACAGGCCTGGGACACATTTTACACCGGAGTTTTCGCGGGCCACTTTTGTAATTTAATGTACGCTTCGTTCCCGCACCGCGGAACTTTATTACATGCTATTACCTCCCTTAACCAGTTTAAATGGGGGTCGATATTATTTAACTTTTCCACTTAGGGGCGCTTGCAAATCGTTATGTAATAAGTGCGTGTGGATGGCGCCCAGAGGCGAACAAAAATACAACGCGTAGCGCGCGAATTTACACCGTTTTATTGAGTGTATACACTCTAAATTACATGCGCAAATTCACACTAAACCGGATACAGTTGTACTATAAATGCAGCACTTTGCTGTGATATCTTTCAAAATAAACTGTACAAATTATGAATAATCAAATAAAATGTAATAGACTGTTGTGGGCACCACAATACTTCCCGTCATAGATTTCTTATCAAACAATGCAGGGAAACAGGTTGCCACTATCAAGAAACGCCCGTCCCTTCAAAAATTTAGTTTTCAATTATGACACATATCAAGAAATGACATTTTTTTAAAAGCGTTGTTCTGTTTCTTTTTTTTCACAAATCACAGGTTAGCAGATTTAAACGAAGATCCAAATTTTTTTTTTTGCCGATTGACATTAAAGATGACACTTCACGGACTGCTAGCAGTCTGTAAAGTGTCTCTTTTGCCTTGGATGTAAAAATATTTTGCATAACAACCGCTCATAAATACATAACAACTGTTCAACACACGCATGGCAACGTAATTTGACAGCGATTACTTTCAAAATATGTGTATAAAATAATCACTATTCAAATCGGCAAAAAATTATATCTTCAACTCGGCATCAAACACAGATTTGTAGCTTCGGCAACATGAAACGGCAGCCTCTGCTGTAAATCTGATATTTTGATGCCTTGTTAAACAAATATCTATTTTTTACTTCATATAACGACACGCCATATCCCACTCAGTGGGGTAGCAGGAACTCAGTTAATCAACAATCAATCTCCTCCAAACATTCCTATCCTGACACATCACTTTCACCACGTCCACATTCATAGTGCTATACATACGGGTGTAGAACTGAAATGTGGAATATGGGGATTTTAATGCTATTTTTTTGATATTGCTTTTTTTTTACCTATTTACCTATTTACTTTACAGGAAAAGTGTAAATACAAAAGTTGGTTAAAATTAAAAAATGCATGCAATAAGGCCAATTTGGTTACCTAATTGTTAGTATTTCACGATATATCAATCAAGTTAAAATAAATATTTTAGAAAAATTGTAACACGTCCTTGAAAACAGAAAGAAACGGAAAGATATGAATTTTAAAATTCGCCATTATATCATTACAATCTTCTAAGAAATTTACACAGTAAATAATAGAACACTGTAATAAATAAATCTAAAACAGTTTTCTGAAAAGTCAAATATTTTTCGTTCTTATTTAATTTTCCTTGGCCGTATTACAAATTTCCTAATAAATACTGATTTTAATTTGATTGATATATCGTGAAATACTAATATTCAGGTAACCAAATTGGCCTTCTTGAATGCATGCATTTGACATTTCTAGGAAAAGAAGTTTAATTTAATTTTCCGACGACTGCTATAGAAAGTTGCCTTCTTTTTTTTCCTTTTTTTTACTAATTATAACTTGCTTGTCGGGGATTTTACATGCATGAAATTGTATTACATTATATTACTGACTTACTATAAACAATGTATTTTGTATAAAATATTTAATAAATAAGCTCTACTCTACTCTACTCTAATTCGTCACCATAGATACAAAGTAAAAGATCAACTACATGAATCTATGACAGGACTGACAGGAAACATATATTCGTTTATTTTAAAGAAATTGAATCAATATTTTTCTTTTCATAATAATTCTCACACGATTGCAACGTTCGCCTGTGACTCATGTTTCTGTATTTTTATTCGAGCGACAAAACATTACTTTGCTCTCTAAATATATAAATAGCTATTTCCAATTTCCAACGTTTGCAACAATCTTTTGCGCTTGCATTTGTCAACGCAAAGTTGATGTTTTATGAGGAAGTTTACTTTGTCGATCACCTGTAGCAACAAGCGGTAAAATGTTGTCGTTCGTTTCCAATAGCAACGGGCGGTAAAGTTTAGTTATTTCCTTTGTTTTTACTAATTCATCACCATGGATACAGAATAAAAGAAGTACAATAATCTATGACAGGAATGTCATACATTCGTTCATTTTATTGAAATTAGGTGAATATTTTACTTTTATAATTCGTCGAAAAAATATTGTGTATAATTTAAGCGCAAAGTATTTATTACACGATTATTTAAAACTTAGCTCATAATTATATGTGTCCAAAAAATATTTGTTTGTTGGTTTGTAGTATCTTACTTAGCTCGACATATCACTACATTATAATTTATGTTGATGAAATTAAAGTTTGCTACTGATATTGAATGATATTGTTATGAAACCCAGCCTTGTTTTAAAATATTCTAGTCACATTACAGTAACACTTGTTCTAAAGGAGAAACAAAAAAGGCGGATATCATAGTATTAATATTTGATAAACCGAAAAGAATTTTTATTCTCTCCGTATGGTACCTATAATATCTGTAAATATTTAACAAAATCGTTAAGTTTTACGAGATACGATGTACAAGTGGTTTTTTATTTTTCCTCTTTCATCATCGCTTATATTTTTGCCGAATTTAAAAATTTATAAATAACAATCAAACAATTCAATATATCCACTTTAAATAGAAAGATGCACTGGTAAACATTTACGTCTGTTATATCCACTGAAATATAATAATACTGGAACGCTACTTATAGGCTTTTATAAAGGCAAAAAACGAGCGTGAGACAGATAGGCGTTGTAAGGCCACTTTTCTTTTTCTAACACTTGTTTTTAGAGTGGTTGCTTTGTAGAAACATTGTACAAGATAGCTCAGTAACTAGCTGTCTTTCTCTGTTCGCGATTTCAACGTCAGTTATTGGGCTTCCAAATTATCAAAAGATGGTGTTGATCATAATTCGCGAAAGGAACATGTCAAATTCATTTTGTATGATAAAATTTTCTTGTTATAGGATTTTTTTGGAGAAAATTCAATCTTAACCCTAAAACCCTAAAATAATACAATATACCCTTCATTTTTAAATCTTATTTAAATAATACGGCTTAAACAATAGTTTCTTGTCAAACAAGACAGGAAAGTGCTTCATTTTCCCTTTCGAGCTCAAACGAGAGTGGAAAAAAGGCTTTCCTCTCGTGTTAGACACAATATTTTTTTCACGACATGCATCTAAAAACGATTAGCTCGAACCTAAAACACACTTTGAATACACAACTGACACTTTAAAAGTTAGGTTATGAGACGCAAGGCAGTGTAGCAGTGTTGCCAATGAACCAATCTTAAATACAAATAAAAGTTGTCAACTTGTGATTTAATCTAGAAATATAAAAATATAAGACATAATTGTAAGTTAATTTAAAGTAGGTATATCACTAAAATAAAGATTTATCAATAAAATTAGTCATTTATTTATAATTTTTACAATATATTGTAAATAACATTCATATTGGTAACACTTCTATATGTTCCTAGAGAGGAATAACACATTTTCCTCACTGTTTCGGGAGAAGAACGATGGGGTTTCCTGGCATGTCGTGAAAAAATGTAATACATTGAAATACTATTAAAATAACTACTATTGTTGTTAATTTAAAAAAAACAATTAATTTCAAAATACAATGAAATGTATGTAGGTACCTTATGGTTAGTTCGACTTTCTATCACTACTTAACGTATTTTTATTTTGGATTCCCAATAAGAAGTACTATATTTCATTCATCTCGCATCTATATTCTTAATTTTCGGCTTTTTAATAAGGGCAAGGACAAAGTGAAGACTGAATGAAAATGGAAAAAATTAAATGCTCAATGTTTAGTATTCAACATTAAGATTTCCAATCCAGGTCTGGAGGACACATAAAAGTCACTAAGTAACATTGAAGTAATTATATGTTTTGTTTTGGCCGGAGAACGCCATTACCATAAATTACTTGAAGTGTACGCGGTGCGAGTGCGCCCCTTAGTTAGCGAGGGACGCGGGGAGGGGGCGCGGACCTTAGTAGGGTCGCGCAACCCTGCAACACGTGTACACAATGATTTAATCCTATTACGTCATTTGCACACATAATTAAGACATATTCCGCATCTACACGTCGCCGCCGCTGCTGCCGACGGTGCATATGCCAAGTTGCATGTTGCGAATACGCGGCTGACGACCTTTGTTACTGAAGATGGTGACGATGCCAGACGAATTTCTATCTACCGTTTCATCTCAATTCTTTCCATTGAGATTTTTGTATGGGTGTGATTTAACTAGGAATTATTTAAAAGCGAATCTAGTTTAGATGATTCGAAAAAATCTATTTTTTAATACCATATATCGTTTGTAAAACTATTCGAGAATATGTCCTCCAAGTTTTAGAACAAAATTCCGATTCGTTCCAAAATTATGAGCACTACAGTGAAGGAATAATTAGAATATTTTCAAACTTAAAATAGTTATTTACTTTACAAGTGGGCAAAATAAGGAATTACCCCCGAGAGAAATTTTAGCACACGAAGCCGAAGGCTGAGTTTGATAATTTTATCGAGTGGGTAATTCCACTTTGCCCACATGTGAAGTATAACATTTTATCCAACACCTCGTAATAAATGTAAAATTTATAAAAGAAATATTATTTGACAGTGACATGCTTTAATTTTTAAATTAAACTGTCAATCTAAGTGGTCACCAAGGTGTTGTGTGTTATTATTATTGTTATAAATAAAAAAATACTGACTAGTGGATTTTCTCAAAATTATACCCACTAGTGGGTATTCTGTTACTTTACTTGTTTAAAATCGCCATAGTTTTAGAGCATTTATTGAGAGGTGTTGGATAAAATATTTTATTCATCTTATGAAGTACATCTATTAATTTTTTCAAGTCATCACGAAGAAGTGTTGCTATATGGTGTTGGAATAATTGATTAACCAATGAGCAGTTTACTTTGTTTATTACTGTTTCGAATATTTCGTTTTCAATGACTTTAATTTCAAACCCCTTTTTCTCGAAACGAGATTTTTTCAACTTGCGGGAACTCTAACTATCAACTCTATCAACTCTAATGTTATCGACCAATCATTCCACAAATTTGCATGAATATTCGTTATTCAATTACGCTCAACATGAACTAAACTCTGGGGTGATATACTTGTCAAAAATATTTTTATTTGAAATCGGCACTGTAGTGCTCAAAAATCGTCATTAAAAGCTCAGAAATCGTCACTAAAGTAACCCATTATACCACGATTTTGAGCAACCCAGTGTTGGCAACCGTTAAATAATTATAGTACAATTAGGATAATTTTAGCAGATATATTAACGTACTATAGTAAATTTGGACGTAACATGAAACAAAATTTGCAAGAAGAATTAACTAATTAATTCCGATGACGAAATTGAGGACAAAACACATAATTTTGAGTGTTATTTACGATAACTTCACTTCTGGAGGTTGGCAACACTGACTGTCAGTTTTAATCGACAACTGGCAGATGTATAAACTTAACCTATATTGTAATTTTTTTACAGTTTTTTTGAATTTTAGATTTCAAATAAAACTTAGTATGTACCTCGGCACTGAAGTTCCTTTTTATCACTCACATGGTTTATTTTCCTCGGCCCTACGGGCCTCGGCAACTAAATTCCATATTCGTGATAAAAAATTTAACTTCAGTGCCTTGATACATAAATAAATATTTTTATTGTAGAAAAACGGGAAAAAATGGTGCAAAATCATACCATTTTGTTAAAACAATGCAATTTTAAACTTTTTCAATTGGAATTTAGTTCATATTCCTAAAAAAATATTTCGGTAATGAAATTACAAAACCGTATTGACTTAATGGAAATTGTGATTCCCACATTTCCCGTGTGATGGCGACCTTCCATAGGCAACAGCTTATTACTCGGCTATTTCCGGCAAAAGAGAAATTATCACATGTACATTAAAACATGATTAAATATTAATTATAATTATTCATTATGCTCTTAAACTAGGTTCCCCACTTAATTAGATATGTGCAATAAAATAAAAAATATTTAGCATTAAATAAATATATCAAAATACAATACAATACAAGGGAATAACATAATTGCCTATAAAAATATTTATTTTTAAAATGAAAAACACTGCCCAAACTAATGTAAAACGAAATGTTCTGTGCTTTATTAAAACAATAATAGTTTTCTTTTCATGCCGGGTGAAAAGAGATATGGAATGACATGTACCAGTGCGAGCTGCTGCTTTTGCTTTTGTCACAGGTTCTTCCAGCGCGCGGATGGGCGGATGTGACATTAGCGCTTCCTGTTGCAAATGCACGACGCACGCTAAATTGCTGAAGAGACGGGAAAACTTCCAGACAACGGCGTCGGCGTCGGCGTCTCCCTCTGCCTCAGTCTACGCGAAGAGCTGAGATGAATTTCTTGCAGCATATTTGCATGAATTTCGTAAATTAGCACTCTAATAAGGAAAGGTGAAACGTTTTTCTTCCACTAGGGACGTGATATTGTACTCGTACATTGTGGGCAAATTGATATTTTAAGTATATTATTTAAAACACTCGCTTCTTATATCTTAGTTAGCGATACCTCAATAAAATGATATACAAGCATCAAATAAATCAATCTTACCCTTATACAGTGTGTCCCATTTATGGTACGAATGCATTGGGATCTCGAGAAGTGTAAGAGCTACGAGATTGGTTAAATTAGAAGAAAGTTGGCTCATTAGTAAAACAGTTTGAATTTTGAATATGTATTTATTTTTCCAATTGAATACAGGCCACCAGATATTTGTTAAAATGTAAATTTAGCGACTTTCTTTTTTGTTGATAACTTTGTTCATAATATAATACGAGATTCTGGTTTGCACTTTGTTATGACGCACAATGGAGAATTCGCAGAAATACTAAAAAAAAATATATTTAAAAGTACGAGTTACTGGTATCAACTTTAATTTTTCATACGGAGGTTTACTAAGCCATGGTATTTTTGAATAGGGATTTTTTTTTTTTTTGCTTCACACAATATAAAACAGTAATAATATTAAAAGAAAAATTAACGAAATTTGTTATATATAAAATTTGATTGAAAAAAAATTGAATCAAGGGCAATATACATTATTTACATAATAAGATATAAATGAATAACTTGTTTTTTCTTCAAATGTCATAAAAGTACGTTGTTATGTATATGTATTTAACAATGAGAAGTTCGATTTGTGCCGCCGGCGTAAAAGTGTCTCCTTTAAAATACTTCTACTCCGCCGGCGGACAAAGTAAAATATTATGAAAAATAATTGACTGATTCAATAATTTGACAGTTAAGAATGTAACAAATAATCAAAAATAAGCAAACAGCATATTCTATGGCATGTAGAAATGCTGGATAAGACAGAATATTTCCCTCGAAAATTTTCAACCAATCACGTTCCAGTATTTTCTAAATTTCGACCAATGACAATCGAATACAGTGAATATTTTGCATATCGAGTATTTGCACAAGTGCGATACCCGAATATTTATAATAATTGTGAACACAATGAGGAATAGTTTAATTTCTTCGTTTTAAAAGGACAAAAGGGATAACATCCACAATTTTTCCATCAATTTCTTAAAATAAAATAAAAAGAATTATTTTTAAATCGCTGATGAATGATTTTTAACGTTATTACATAAATGACATTTATTTATGGGGTAAATAGCACCGAGGTAACGTGTCGGACTGTGGATCGTGAGATCCTCAGTTCGAATCCCACTGCCGACAGTTACAAATTTAAATTTACCCCTGTGGTTCCTCCTCCACTAACATCCTTGGGGGCTATGATTTGACGGCTGGTAACCGCACTTCATACGAAAAAATATATCACTTACCGAGATCTGTGTCAGCAGAGTGCCACACCCGTAATGGGTAAAAGGCGTGATGATGATGATATATATGATGACATTTATGAAAGTCTGACGTTTACGTGACAGATTAAAATAAATACATGTTAAATAATTTTAAATAATGACTGAAATCTTTCTCGGGAAATTTTCGTCTAATATATCCCTCGTGCATGGCAAATACATTCAGAACATTTTTTTCTCGCGCATATTCGTGCAGTCGAGAAAATACTCAGGTATTTGCCATGCACTTGGGATATAACTACTGAATATTTTTTTTAAGTTTTGGGCATTTATAATGACTTATAATTCAATTTCTATGTTTAAAGAAAAAGTAGCTTGCTTACAAGCCCAGCACACAAAGTATCCCATAATAAAACAATATACTATTATTCTATCAACTTTCCGTGTGACGAGGTAAATGTTAAAATATTTAGCTTGCTCCCGTATGCAAGAAGGAGCACTAGATATTACGCTAATGGCATTTTAATTTGGGAGCGAATCAAGATAGCAGGGCTGAAGAAGATCAATCTGGACGCTAAGTCTGTGCATATTAAACGGCTCAGCTAAAATTGCGGTAATTAATTCATTAATTAGTTCACAGTAGTTGCAAGATCATAAATTACAACATTTTGATAAATGATCCACGCGTGTCCATTGCATGATTGATTGAAAAATGCTAATTTCGCGTTCTTTCCAGCGACAATGCAGCGTAACGCGAGCCGCGTCGCGTGACGCGGGAAAGACCACGGTTTGGCCAACAGTCCTACAAACGTGTTGCGTTTCCCGGTGTTTGCTAATCAACTGCTGCCGTGGGCTGACCCCTGCCGTGCATCGTGCTTGGGAAAGCAATGCGCCGACCTGAGGTCCTTGCACGGATTATTTACAGCGTCATATTATTTTTAGCTTGTTTCTTTTAAATAAACATACGACGCTTTGAATTATAAATGCAAGATAAATATTTTATTTTCAACTGCATGAATTCAGATTAAGATTTACATAGTTGTAGATGTTTGAAAAATTATAAAAAGCAACGAGATTGTAATCTAAATAAAATATATTATAGAACTATTTATTTATTGTGAATGAATTTAACTTAACAGCCTACGTTTTATGGCTCTTAAACATTTGTAGTACAAAATGAATACCACAATATACCAACGTTTTAATGATTACAATCTATTTACTATTTTCTTACATTACATATGTGAGGAAGCATAGCAATCATAAAAAATTTTCTTGATTCTTCTTTAACCACTTCCACGATGATGAATGAATTAATTTGGAAATAATTACTAAACAGGAAGTGGCATTTTATTTGACACAAACCAATGAATTATAAATAATTCACATACGAATCAAATTGTTGAAAAAAATTCAAATAAAATATGTTCCTAATCCTCTGGTATTGAGAAAACTAAATTATGTGTTTAATATCACATTTTGGAAAAAGATATGTAACAAATATTGATTAAATGAAAAAATAAAGCGCAGAGTCGAATCAAAAATTAATTTTGAGCGATCATCAATTGATTTCTACAATAGTAAATTGAAATTTTAGTCCAGGCAATGAGTACTTTCGGGGTTACAAAAGGTCAGGGAGTGTTCGTTTTTGGTAGATTTTTACAGATCAGTGTCCTAATTAATATTCTGAGTTTGCGACCTTGAGCGACCGCCGCTCGCGCCGCCATATTGAAAAAAAGGTACTAAAAAACAGTTTTTCGAGAATAACTTCTCTCCAGCGGTACCAAAGTTGAAAATAGTTATTATAAAAATTATAGACCATAAAATTCTCTAGAGAAAAGGTTCTTAATAGTTTTTGTGTATGTGTTATAGTTTTCAAGAAAAACGAGAAAATAAAAATATAAAATTCTCAGTCTGTGTAAACCAAGTCATAAATTTGTGTTAATACACAAAAACGGCTGACATTTTTTAACGGACTGAAATATCGACTACCGGTTATCAACATTCGATTGCCCGGACATTTTTGTATTAGCATCATTATTTTTACACGTTTGGGAAGTCTAGTTCAGTTGTAATATATACATATTTCCCGAGGAAGCATAAATAAATTAAAATAATTTTCTTAAAATTTTGTGTTTAAATTACTGTAAATCTTGAACGGAATAAAATATCGACTTCCGGTTTTCAGCATTTGATTGCTCAAACATTTATCTATTAGCACCATAATATTTTCATTTTTGGTAAGTCTAGTTCAGCTATAATGTATATATATTCCCCGTGAAAAAAAAATAAATTTAATTATTTTTCTAAAAATGTTGTGTTTAAATTACTGTAAATCTTGAACGGAATCAAATAGCGACTTCCGGTTTTAGGCATTCGATTTCTCGGACAATTATCTATTTGGACCATTATTTTTACACTTCTGGGAAGTCTAGTTCAACTGTAAAATATACATATTTCCCGAGAACACATAAATAAATTTAAGTAATTTTCTTAAAATTTTGTGTTTAAATTACTGTAAATTTTAAACGGAATCAAATAGTGACTCCCGGTTTTCGGCAATCGATTGCTCGGACATATATCTATTAGCATCATCATTTTCACACTTTTGGTAAGTCTAGTTCAGCTGTAATATATACATATTACCCGAAAAAACGTAAATAAATTTAAGTAATTTTCTTAAAATTTTGTATTTAAATTATAGTCCAGGCAATGAGTACTTTCGGGGTTATAAAAGGTCAAGGATTGTTTGTTTTTGGTAGATTTTTACAGTTCAGTTTCCATAATTTATAAAATATAGCGATTTTGCGAATTGCAGAAATTTGCAGGTTAACTCCGCTGTAACTCGTGTACTACTCATCCGATTGGAAAATATTTAAAACAGAAGTTGTAGGGAATTTTATGCTCTATAATTTTTGTAATAACTATTTTCAACCTAAGTTTCGCTGGAGAGAAGATATTTTTGAAAAACTGATTTTTTGTACCATTTTTCCAATATGGCGGCGCGAGCGGCGGTCGCTCTAAGTCGCAAACTCAGAATATTAATTAGGACATCGAACTGTAAAAATGTACCAAAGATGAAAACTCCTTGACCTTTTGTAATGAAAGCCCATTTTTATGTCTTCATTGCCTGGACTATTTGCCGAGTTAGCAGTCGAATTAAAAATCTCACAGAAAAGGACTGAACTAAAATATAAAAATTACTTTTGAACGATCGTCAATTGTTTTTATACCAACGATTAGAATTTGTTCAAGTTTGGTATTAAATTAAAAGTTTATATTCAAATAATAATGTATTAAAAACTATTTTTTTCTGTAGCTGATTTTAAAGA
The DNA here is from genome assembly GCA_963942605.1 of Poecilus cupreus. Lineage (NCBI taxonomy): Eukaryota > Metazoa > Arthropoda > Insecta > Coleoptera > Carabidae > Poecilus > Poecilus cupreus. The sequence continues at coordinate 5,469,572 of OZ012714.1, read as the reverse complement.
GAAAAATTAGAAAAGCAGATTATAAATTAAATTACTATTTAAGACCACTTTGTTATTCAATTTTTTCTGACATCTTAACCAATCCAATATTAAATATGATAGAACCACGCAATATAACTAATGGGTGATCTGTTACTTTCCTTGTTTAAAATCGCCATAGTTATAGAGCATTTATTGAGAGTTGTTGCATAAATTATATTAAATGTAAATAATAATAAAATTGGCAAATATCTAAAATTTTTAAAGGGGGCGGTTAATTGTGCCGGTAGTTTAATAGGGGAAATAGTTGTATGGTAGTGTACCTTACATTAAATCAAGTGATTCTCAGTTCGATTCGCGCTTTACTCTTAACCCCCGGGTTTCCCTCTGTTAAAATCAACAATGATTTATGTTAATTCAAATATAACAGATTTATCTCGGAAAATAATAATAAAAAAGTTTTATTAAAATAAAAGCCTTAAATAATAAATGTGGTGTGAAAACAACTTTCAAATTTAATTAAAAAATGTTGGTTGTAATTAAGTTGCGTTTATTAGGAAACTGCGTCTACTATTTCAACAGTTAGGAACAGTGTTATAGTAAAAATGTAAACAAACAACTAAAACAGAAGTTGTAAAAGCATCCGCTAACATTCAACATCCAACTGCGCTATTTTCCTAATTACTTCGCGTTCAAAAACGAAACAGATATCTAATTTAAAATTCCAGAAAGTTCTTGCTCGATCGGTAGTTCATCTGCCAAAGGTGAGAAGACAACAACAACAAGAAACAGTTTACAGTAGACTACACACGAAGCGTTCAGTTTATGTATCAAATATTGAACTATGACCTCTGGTCCCCATGAATATATCAGTAACAGTGTTTGTGATGCAGTCTGCATAGCAAATAGCGAACAGCGGGCCTCAGACATATGTCGCTGCATCTCCAGCTTTTAGCGGTGCGAATCCTACATATAAACTCACTCTCCGCGCATCAGCCGTGTCAAGTGGGGTCATGTTCAGCTATTGTGGTTAATAATTTATTTTGTGTTTTCTGCTAAGTACATACACTACAATGGTTAACATTAGTTTTGTCACATCGAACAGTTACAGCATATGTTCTGGTTTGTACGATGAATTTCAATGACGTTGCAGCAAATATTGCTGTAATTAATCGCGCTCCAAAATGGCATTAGTTATGACTTATGGAAAGCAATGTATACTGAAGCCATATTGATATTTACATATTCGTCAAAATATTGCCTATACCTGCAACGTGGATGCTGGCTATTAAGAATATCATCTCGTAGATCATAATAAATTTGACTGATTTTGCACTACAGAATTATATATTTTGTTTATTGTATCTGCATCATAATCCTTTTTAACAAACTAAAATGCATACGAAATCACAACATTAAAACACGCCGTGCTTTAAAGTTGCTAAACAACAACAAAAATAATTTCTATTAAAATCTGTCAAAAGTCAAAATTGCCATGACAAATTGTAAAAAACGAATCTACCATCACCAGGAGATTTCACTTGCATGGCAAAATTAGATTCCCGTTGCGCGAGCCATCTGCCGGATCTGGCCGCACATATATTTGCTTATAGAATATTAACAAAGGCTACGATTTATTTAAGACAATTATCAAAATATGTCACATCTGTCACAATTTTTTTACAAACACAAGTTTTCATTGAAAAGTTCTTAAAATTAGAATTTTATCGTGATGTGAAATGATATTTCATTTATGTACAATGGTACGATATAGTAAGTACTTAAATTACAAATATTGATATATCGTATATGTAATTGTCACTGAATATTAATTTTCAGTGGATTTTTATCACCTGGGAAGTACATACCGTGTGTCCCACGTAAACGTTGGCATAGACAGGTAACATGTAAAATAAGTTTTTTTGTAAATAAAAAGTGTCCGGCAAAAAAATTAACTTCTAAATTTTATATCACAATACTTCCAATATCCATTCATCTTAATTAATACAGATACCGCAATTTAATGAAATTAATAATAATAATTCCTAATTTTCCGCCTAGTACTCTTTTTATTGCTACTAACGTATAGTGCTTGCAATTTGTTTGAAATATTTTATCCAACATCTCTCAATAAATGCTCTATAACTATGATGATTTTAAACAAGGAAAGTAACAGATTACCCACTAGTGGGTATAATTTTAAGAAAAGTCACTAGTGAGTATTTTTTAAATTTATAACAATAATAACAGTAACACACAACACCTTGGTAACTACTTCGATTGACATTTTAATTTAAAAATTTAAAGCATATGTCACTGTCAAATAATATAAATTTTTCATTTATTAAGAGGTGTTCGATAAAACGTTATACTTTACACGTGGGCAAAGTGGAATTACCTACTCGATAAAATTATCACTCAGCCTTCGGCTTCGTGTGCTAAAATTTCTCTAGTGGGTAATACCTTACTTTACCCACTTGTAAAGTAAATAACTACTAATCTGTCCGTAACAAGTTGCTATGACGTAAATGTGTAATATAATATGGTCATTTTGTGCATGTAAAGAACTGCCAAAGGTCTTATTTTTATTTGCAAACAACCCGAGGCGAATAATATGTAGTTCATTTAGCAATTTTGAAGTGTTGAATCCCAGGTGAATCATCAGAGTTTCTGTTAGCGAGTCGGTGGATATTGTGTTACGTGTGTGTTACCGCTGTTGTGCCGTGTGTATACAGCATTTGCATGCCAGGCATCTTCGCAACACAAACTGTATACAATACACGCAATCAGCCGCTGTGTGAGCAGCAGCGGCAGGACGAGCCAGCGATCCTGCTCCTGCGATACGAGGGCACGCATGTGCACAACATCAATGGACCAATCAGTATTGGACAAGTACGTGGTGATGCCAAAAAATAAGAGGATCGCACAAATCACATCACTGAATATTTTACCTCAGATAATATATTTCGCAGTTGATGATTGTTATTTATATGAAGATCAGGCGGATTGGTAATATATTTATTTAAGAAATACCTCTTATATTATTAGGGGGTAATGGGTAAATAGCTCCGCTGTATTGCTATTTGTCTTCACTGTGGTAGCTTCATTCTACACATTTAAATTTGAAGTGCAGTGTAACCCACCAAAACGTGATCGTAATAAAACAAATAAACACCCCTTAATTACGTTTACAAAGATATAATGTATGATACCTGTTATAAATTATAATGTGAACACTGTCGCCGGTTTCTCAAGTTAAGTACAGAATTGAACTCTATCGTAACAAAAACTTGTTTATATTATTTCTCATTAATCATGGATACATTTACCATTAAGAAACAATTTAAACAAATCAATAGTCATTACAACTGTGCCAAATGTCATGTATCAAACTCAAACAATATAATTGTTTGAATGTTTTGATTACCATGTTACTCTGGGAACAGCTAAATATTATAAAAGTATATTCTACAATAAGTCATGGAATGGCACTTATTCTACATGAACAAAAAGTTTGTAGTCCGATCCAAAGGCGAGGACTACGGTTTGCGAGTGTGAGATATACCATTCTGTTACATGTTGTATAACAAGATTTTGGAAATTATTCAAAAAATACAAATACAAAACTGTTGAAAACGTCAAAATCAAATAAATAAAATTGAAACAAACAGACGTAACCATAGTAACTGAATCAAAATATTTCATATTGGGCTTCCAAATTATCAAGAGATGGCGTTGATCACAATTCACAAAAGGTACATGTCAAATTCATTTTGTATGATATCTTATGATGTCGAATGCGTACTTTAGTGTTGGTAATGGTAGTTTGCATTTATTGGCAGTAGAAATGTTGTCATACACACTGCAAATTTATTTACCTTATGGTTAATTCAGCTTTCTATCACTAGTTAGCGTATTTTAATTTTGGGTCCCCAATATCGCGCTAATTTGCGGCCCTGAATCGTCGAATTTATTCCATACGCGGCGTAAGAATGAAAGTTATTCCAATTCAATTTTTAGTTGTGGAATACGTAGTTTCCAAAACAGGGTTATAGAAATATTATTTTACGTCTATCTCATAACAGAAATGTATTACATCAATAAATTTAGGTTTATTTGGTGCAGTCTTTGTTGCTAAACATTTTTTATATTTACGTTTTTATTCTAAAATTCATAGGGAACGAACTATGATATAATGAAAATTTTAACATTGTCCTCTGAAAAAGTAGACACCTGGTATATACGATATATAGGAGATATTAGAAATACTAACACGATTCTTGAATTTAGATTAATTTTGCTAGTAATTTTTTCTTTAAATTAATTTAAATAATAAGAACAGGTAGATAACGATGTATGAAGTATCTTGGTTCGGTTACTATGGTTACGTTTTTATGTTTTAATTTTATTTATTTGAGTTTGATGTTTTTAACAGTTCCATATTTGTATTTTTTTTTTGTATAATTTCCAAAATCTTTTTGTACATAGAAAGTATAGTCTACAACATGTAATGGAATGGCATATCCCACACTCGAAAACCATCCCTCGCCTTCGGTTCGGACTACAAACTTTTTGCTCGAGTGGAATATGTACCATTCCATTACTTGTTGTAGAATATTCTATTCTTTAATTCGACACTGGGCATTGAAAATATTCTGACAAATATGCAGCAATCTGCTATATAAGCGTCGTATAGTTTTATTGTACTTTTAAATTGAGGAGTGTTTACCCATTTTATTACGATCCTTTGGGTTTTGGAGGACTACACTAAACCTGAGTAAAGGTACTAGAATATGAAGTCAGAACTATATAGATTGGGACTAGAGTAACTGATCGCTACAAATCCCAGTAATCCTGGGAAAAGTGAGCCGAGCTTCAATACATCAATTAAGATTTTTTCGGTCCCATTATATCATCCAGTACTTTAACAAGTTTGCTATCTAGCACTCAATACGTTACAGATATGTCTCCAATATCGTCCTTTATCTAAAGACACTCTTCGGTCCTCGCGAGGGGCAAAAACAAACAAGTCTCGCGGAGCAGCTCGCTGGATTTCGCCGACTTCGCTCCCAAACGAAATTTATGACGGCGGCGACGGCGGGGGCGGCAGAGTGCGACCGCAACGCAGAAATGGGATTCATCGCGTGCGTGCGCGTGAATGGAAACGCGTGTGGCCAGGCATAATGCGCACGGATTACAACGAAATCAAGTTCACTTAACGAAACGGACGCCCTCGAACCTTCAAACAATGCAGGCCCGGACTCTGATTGTTCCACATTGTTATATTTTTTTACTACTAGCCTAACATTATTATGATTATTGAGTTCGTTTTCAGTCGTGTAATTGTTACCTCCCACCTACCACTAGGTAAGGGAGGTTTTTTTTTTCGGTCAAAAAATTGGGTTGTGAATTTTCATTGAATAAGCACGTTTTAGGGCCTCTACAATACGATTTTATTAATTTCGCCATGATGTCTGTATGTCTGTATGTATGTGTGTCTTAAATAAATTTCTCAAATATTAATAGAAAATAGACAAATGAGAAGGTATTTTTCTATATCATCAAAAACTATTTTGTACCGTTTAAGAGTTGTATTGCATAAAATTATGAATTTCAAATTGTAAAAAATAATTTAGATATGAGTTTAAAATTGCCCCCTAAATTAAAATTAGTAATTTAGTTTGAAGACTAACTGACCATTTTCAAATTGTGAAATTTAAATGAGTGCACTTTACTTTTATATTGTCCATTTATTTATTGCTAAATTCATGATAAGGTTATTGTATAATTTTATATTAGTGTTGCATTTATTCAAAGAAAATGTAAATATGAGTAGTATTTAAAATGTATTTACAATAGTAATTGTTTTAACTTTTTCCAAACATTATTAGTTGTTAATATTAAAAACTAAAGAATTTAATTTATGCCTTCTCAATTTTTGTAGATATTAAGCAGAAGTATTCATTCAAATTAACCGAAATATTAATAATAATGCTATAGAAATTCAACAAATATGCTAGTTTATCTAGTTTTTTTATCAATGAATCGAGATATTGATAACAAAGCTATAAAAATTCGGAAAGCTTTTATCGTTGTTAATAGCAAAGTTTATTATATTGAGGAAGCAACTAATAAGTATATTTAATGACAAAGTTTTCTTGTAACATTTAAGCTACTAACTGTCAAACTATATATTACATATTTCATCATTAATCGCCATGGTACATTAAGTTAAAATTTTGAGCTTGTAAAATAATAATGTAGGTTTATTTAAAAGGAAAATACACTAAAATTTTCCTTTCGTATTATTTAGTATTATAAACATATAATAATTGTTAATTGAGATGTTTACTTTCACAGTGGTAGTGTCATTATCAGTTCACTTTTATAATTCTCTAAAAACTTAAATATGAAATGTACAGAACTAATGAAATTAAATATGGTAAACACACCTAATTAGTGTGTAACATTACTATTAAAAAATTGCTAGAAAAGTTGGAAACGCAAGAGCATATATGCACCATTATACTACTTCATTATATTATAATTATAACAAACTTTACTCAACGTTTAAATTACTGACACAACATGTAATTTACATTACATATGGTTAATACAGATTTATGGCGGAGCTTTCATTGGTTTTTTTGTTTGATGTCATTAAATGTAAAACCAGGGATCGTAAAACTTACATTTGTAAATACTAGAGATGGGCCAATATCAGTTTTTTCAAATTCGAATATAAAGTGGATCTCGAATATTGGAATATTTTGAATAATCGAATACCTCGAATAACTTTATGTAATTAATAAACAATAATATTAACTTCATATCTATATTTTCTATCTTAGCAAGGGTAAACTATAATAACAAAAGAAAAAATTATATAAAAATAAAAATTAATGTTATATATGTGTTTTTTTAACTAAGCGCTGACTACACATATTGTACAATATTCGAAGTATTCGAAATTTGTTGTATTGATATTAATATTCGAAATCTCGTATCTCGAATATTTTCAGTATTCGAGGTAGGTATTCGAGTATTCGTGGATGGTATTCGTCCTAATTATAATATTAAAAATATTTAGATTCGTTTAATTATTAAAAGTGGTTGTGTCCTAAATTTATTGGTCTATTAAGAGAGTGAGATTTTGTTAGAAGAGCGGCAGTGAGATAATGGAGAATGTTTTGACAAGGCGAGCAGATGTCGAATGAAAAGATGATGAAACAGATAAATACAGGTGAGATTGAGAATGGGAGTGAGGAATTGGTATTTATTTTACGTCATATGAATTTTATGTTCGTTTTGGGCAACATTGCGATATGCTACTTCACCGACAATTTGAATATCGTTAAGCGCTATATGTACCTAGATTTATTGTACGTAGTAATATAGTAGACCCGCAGCCTGCCAGAAAACTATTTCAATTGTCTAATTTAAAAATAACCTAGAAATACGTGTAATATCACTGAAATACTGAAAATCTTGAACGCTAAATAATGTTGAAATGCAAGTCGAGAGAAACAGGCAATACGTGAGAAATTTATCTTTGTCGTATAGTCCGCTTAGCAATTTGATAAAAAAATATAAGGAAATTAACAGTCAAAAAATTTGAAATATATTAGTTAATATAAAAATAAAATAATTCATTAATAAAAATAAGTTTAACTAAATATTATGGTTGTGAATTTACAGTAATTGAACAATACATTGTTGAATATTATTTATCACTTTTGGATAAGACTGTGCAATATGTTTTTACATAGTAACCGCTCAACAAACGCATAGCAACCGCTCAATAAATCCTTAACAACCGTTCTATAAATAAGTGTTAGGTGAAGACGGATAACCCACGATGTATATATCTGTCTCAAACTAGTTTATCTCTTTCGTAACAGTCTATAAGTGCGCGTTCCAAAATTACTATATTTCAGTGTATAATATACTATAATAACAACAGGAGAAGAATTAGAGCTGTCAGAAACAAAGTTTATACAGTATGAAACTCTCCAGACAATTTGCAACCCACATCAGAAAACATCCCGCCCTTCTGTTAGGTTTAAGTACCTTTTATCTGTAGCGCATTAACAAACAAAAATTCCGGTCAGGTAAATGAAGACGTAGGTCTAATTGGGGCCCAGAATTCCCCTGAGTCCGGCCCACGAGCCGCGAGCTCCGAGCCTGAGAAACGATTCCAATGGAAATGTGATCCGCAGAACGTGACTCCACTATTTTAAGGTGATTATTGGCCAGATCGAAATGTTCTTGGCTTGGTGGGGTGCCATGCCCTCTGTCCCAACCCGTTGCACGCTTACGTGCAAAATATGGTGGTTCACTACTCTCACCCGGGGAATTCGAAAGGTGTTTTAAAGTCTGATTCTTCTACATTTACATTTCAGATGTTTGCAAATTTACTGTCTTGCTAATATTCTTGAAAATAACACGAAATTCATTGTTTATATTTACAATTAAAATACGTGTGTTGGTTACTTTGATTATGTATTGTATCGTAATCAATTAACCTATTATCTTTTTTTATATCTTACCGGATGGTCCATTGGTCTGTACTTTTTATTTTATTGGATTATTTTAAATATTAGAGGAAAGTGACCAAATATAGAATAAAGAATACCACAGTTTTTCTTATTGTGATTTAGATTTTTAACAATTATTATACTGTTAAATAATTTTGAAAATATAAGAATGTTACTAAGTTAAGCGAAAATGTTGGATTGATTATGATCATTAATAAAAGTCTTTAATTTATGCAATGTTAAATGGTGGTATTCCATATTAAGGATACTATTCCATATATGGTTACTTTCATCTACCGAATTAAGTTTTTCTCGCGGATGTTCCATATTTGCTCAGTGATATGCATCTTTATGTTTTTAAATTGAACAAGATCTTTTGTTTCACTTTAATACAATTCTCATGTCCTAAATAGCTTGTACAGAAATTATTAAATGTTTAAATTAATGTTTACAAAATTGATCTTTTTTATCAATTTACCGTACCTGTTTCTAATGTGCTATGTTATTTTTATCAGGAAATCGGTAAGTAAGTTAATTGTCTCGAAAATTTTGTTAGTATTTTCATATCTAAATACTTCACAATTCTTCTTTATCCCATTTATCATTTTCGTAATCGCTCATTATAATTACTTTTCTTGTTTTTCAAAAAAAAAAGGTTTAGTAAAACCACGATACTAAAGTACTGTTTGTCATTTAAATGGATAAGCAAATTTGTGTATATCTGTCATAAACAATAGCAACTACAGAAAAGCTATACTCAAAATGATCTTGGAGAAGACGCACGTCATCAAAAATATTACTAGATAATGACGTCACTATGCAACAACGTTTATATGGGAAACTAATTTTTGTTGAAATGAAAATGCAATGCTTGTAAACATCACACGTACCGCAATTTTTAGACATAATTTGTGCAATAAACACAATATATTTATACATACATATTATAAAATACTGGATAAGGAGGAGCACAAATTTTAACAACACAGTAATGTCTAACAATAAAGTGACAGTTCGATATGAATTTTGTATGTTAACGTGATCATTTACCAGGTACATTTTAAATATCTACAATATTCTCTTTGAGTGTGGTAAGCACTCTGCTCTATGGAGTTGAATTTGAGGATTATATATATTTGTATGTATTATACGTACATTTTTTTAACTCTAAAAAAAAAAAAGTAAAAACGTAGGACAAAGCTTAGTAAATAATGTAAAACAACGAAAACAATGATAATTAAAACTAAAAAACAGTCAATTAGTTCTTAACGACGAATATAAAATTTTATTCCGCTTCCTGCAAAAAGTCGTCACGCAGAGCAGAAAATTTCCTTCATTCCACCTCGTGTTTATGAACAGGTACAAAAGCTCAGTAAATCTTCTGTAGACGTAAATATCAGATATTATTTAATGACTCTATTAAAAATAATGTATTCAGCGCAAAACACACTATTTTATACCTTCTGATTAGAAAAAATGCCATAAAAAATAAAAGAGACGCTATTGCAAAACAAAAACAAGTCGTGAAAGCGGAGAGCGCTCTTCATAGAGAAAATGGGTCATTGATTAACAAACTAACAAGCGCGGTCCCGTTCCTGGTAATGAGTTTTCACAACGAAACAAAATCAGCGCCTGGCGAACGGCACGGAACAAAAGAGCAACTGGATTTATTGGCCTGAGTTCAAATAAAAGTTCTTATATGACTGAAAAACAACCCCAAGCAATTTACATATCAATATGGACACAAGCACTGAGCTCTTGATACTCGATACTCCCTTATGGCTCTTTCAACGAAAATTACACGCTCAGAGTAATTAGTTTTATTTTTAATTATAAAACCAGTCTGCTCCTCTCCACTATATGCAGCTTCCTTCTAGTATGTTTAATGAAATGCGAAACATTGCAGAAACAATATTTGTTTTTAATTTGGAAGTTTCGAGTTGGAATAAATAAACGTTATTTGGGATTTAGTTGTGTTTAATTTTCATTGTTAATTACATCGTTTTGAAATGCTGCATTACAAGCTGTTGGAGTTTTATTGTATTATTTTAAATTGCATTTCAGATTAATTCTGTGCAGTAAATGCTGCAAAATAAATACGCTTTTAAAGCAAGTATTTAATGCAATCTACAAATAATTTAATCTTTTCAATTGTTGTATTAACAGAGAAATTCCCTGTCCGCAAGATCATTTTTAAACTCCAGAAAGCTGCTTCCAATGGATGTTGAAGTTCATATCTCTTTTATTGTGGTCTCGGTAATAGTAATAATGTTTGGATTAAATAATATTATTTACAATGCAATGGAACATTGTTCCACTTTTAAAACCGTGAGTTTTAGATTATCTAAGATGAAACATTTATTTTCTATCAAGACTGAATTACTATGGTTACCTGCTATGTAGATTACCGTATTGTTGCAGATAAAATTCAAATTCACTTATTTATAAATATTTTGCAAACTGTAACCAAAATTCTTTCTTCATTTGCAAACAGCTCTAAATTATAATGACAAATTTATTTAACATTGATCTATGTTGCATTTTAACGAAAAATCCAAAATGTTTCAGACTTATCTAATTCAATTTCGTATACTTATGTACTTCGACGAGTTGAATTGCAACTTTGCAAGTCTGTATTGTTTATATTTATCAAGAGTAAATACCATATTTTGTTGGTATTTTGCAGTTTTGAATTGCAGACCATCAAAATTACACTTTGAAAATCATTTCAACTATAACGATGTGGTCTATGGAAATGAATATCTTACAGTTTAAATTATATAGAAACCAAATAAAAAATCAAATCTAATGCCTGTTGTACACGACGAAATTTATTTATAATGTTTTCTTGTCAATATATGAACATAAATATTATCGTTCGTTTTACAGACTAGTTTTCCATCAATTTATTGAGACAATTTCAGTACTACCAACATAATGTCAATTGTCTCCTACACTTATAAAAATAATGTCTTGTTTCAAAAATGTTTTCAGTTTTCCTTTTGTATACATTGTAGAAAATTTTAGTTTTTATAAAATTTTATTTATCTTCTTTTTTCTGCTTTGAAAGAAAATGAATAGGTACCTATGTATTAAAAATAATGAAAAAGAAGTCGTTTTAATTTTAAACAAACGTTTTTATTTAGAACGATATCATTTTGAATTAAAACTACCCCTATTAAAACTATTTCATCCCTATAATGAGTCTCAGTTGAATAGGTACTCAAAACTAAATTAATGTTCATACAAGAATATTTATAAAGCCTATAAAAGTTTTCAATGAAAAACGAAATCGGATTGGCACTATTCAAATCAATTTTTTCTTCATTTAAGAGAAATCTGTTTGTTCCAAGAACACATTTATATCAGTGTATGCTTTGCTACTTATATATTGTTCATATAAAGATGTAAAAGATTTCTTTAGTAAAATTGTAAACCATTTTCACATAATAGACAACACCAAAAATGAAAAATATACGTACAAAAACCATATAAATCCGAAAAATGAACAAGTTGGTTTGATTTGCAGTTACAAATTATCTGAGAAATTGTCGAAAAATAGAACATATTCGTCAAGAATTGACTAATTTATTGTTAAAGAAAAAATTAACGCAACGTCATATTACACACAACAATAAATTGACACGAAAACTTTACCAATTTATTCACTAATAAATTGCGTATTGTAATATCACTTATTTGTTGAAATATTAGATTTCATGAAAATAACCGAAGGCGATATTTTCGTGAAATTGTTTATTAGCTTCTTTAAAATACATAATAGCCCGTATTTATAAAAAGAAGTATTACCTTTTCCTTGCAAAAAATAAAGCATTTGCTTCAGGTTATATTTATAAAAAAAATTAAGGAAAAGGTTTTGCTTCTAAGCAAAAGGTTTTGCTCCAAAATAAAAGATTTTACTTTTTTCGTATTTATAAAAAGAAGCATCTGCTTTAAAACTGAAGGATTTGCTTCTAAAAAAATGTATCTAGTCCACATGCAACTTTTTTTTTAAAATTTCAATTTTTTCATTAGTTTTCCAGCCCGTTTACAACGTGTATATGCTTTTTATAAGCTAAACTTTCACTTTGGGTATGCGGTTATAGTGGTATGTTTGCTATGACTGATGTGGTGCATTTACGTGTAATTTTTTTTTTTTTACAAAACAGACATATGCCTCGTGAATCGGAATTCAAAATATTATTTCGATTTGACGAGGTCTATTTGGTGTGGTTGGCGGACCACATTCTGGGACTTTTTAAGCGATGAAGATTTTGCTTTAAAAAAAAATGATCAAGTGCGATTCGGACTCGCGCACAGAGGGTTCCGTACAAACTTACCTATGTAAATAGTTAGAAATGTAATTATTTTGAAATGTAACTACAAATTTACGGTTTTCGGATTTTTTCCTTTACTTGAGCTACATGGCTGCTTCTTGCCAAATTTCATGAATATAGGTCAACGGGAAGTACCCTATATATAGCGCATCGAGATTTTGGTAAATGACAACGTCCTTAGAATTCAATTTTAACATTTTCACGATGATGTCTGAGTGTATGTGTGTGTGGATTCTCTATACGCTCTAACTCAAATTCTATCATTCAGAAAATTTTGAAATCGTGTATTTCTACGTTATTCTAATATGGAAAGAAGCCATTAGATTTTGGTGTAAATCAGATGACCGCAAATAGTTTTTCTCTGACAAATAACTTTAAATTTTACTAACTAAAAACATACACTGCACAAATGTCAATTAGACAATCCATAACAAATGAGTTATGTGTAGGGCAACTATAAAAAATTTAGTACCTTTTACTTCATTTTTCTGAAGTATTTCCTTGCAAGGAAAAGGTAAAGATTATGAATACGAATTAAAGCAAAACATTTTACTTCTACCTTTTACTTCTAAGTATTACCTTTTACTTCTACCTTTTACTTCAAAGTAAATGCTTTATTTTTATAAATACGGGCTAATGTATCTAAACTGTAACTATTACAAAAATCAACTTAAATACAATTGTACAATACAAACAGCCACAGGAGTATAATTAGTGAAGCAGCAAAACAAATAGAAATGAAACAGCTCTGAATTGAACAACTCGTCCTGTTGCATTTCTCACGATATCCAGAAGCGGACGTAAGTGTACATGTATAATAATGCCGGACCACAATGTTAGATCAGTTATTAGAGCAGGACGAAGGGAATATTGTGTTTGCGCGGCGAGTGTGCCGTCCGCCGCCCCGCGCCTCCGCCCGATTATTCCTCCGCTGCCGAACAACTAAATGTAATTTACCAAACTCGGGATCCTTCGCTCTTGTTTGCACCGGTATTCCGTCTATCGCCACAAACAGAATATTAGGCACAACTCCGGGATATGTAAATCAACGTTTACGAAATTAATACGTCGCTTTCCGCTATATGCGCTTCGCGGGTCTTCCCACGTACCTAGCCGCGTACTAGCTTACTACGACTACGTACCTACGAATACTTTACCTTGATAATGCGAACTCGAAATATGGAAATCTGGAATCTAACGATGATTTGTTTTGCACTTGCTTTGAAAACGTATTAAACTTATACTATGTTTGAACAACTATTTTAGTTAAATAGAATTTCATAATTCCGTTACTATTTGGATATTACTTTCTTTGGTAGAGGTTTCACTATAAAAAAGAAATCTGGTGTAATCACTACACTAGTTTCTTATACATATAAACTGGACACGTATGACTTGTTCTTTGCGTAAGCGTTTATTTTGACTTAAGACTGTTTAAATTTTACTTTCATTGTAACTATGATTTTATTTTAAAATAGATATTTATCTAGTCTTTAAAACTTTCTAACTTATAATACGAATATTGGAAATATCAAATCAATGGACTAGCAATCAATTATGCCGACGCTTCGACAGCAACACCTGCCATCTTCAGGGCTAAGTTAGGGTCAAAAAACAATTAAATAACGTGGAGACATACAAATTACAAATACAAAAAAAAATCTGAATCAAGATGTTAAAATATGCACAATTACAGTCATATGATTAAATAACAAATAAATATAATTAAAAAGAACTATATTCTACAAAATTATATATATATATATATATATATATATAATATATTCAGTCTGTAAATTAAAACCATTTTCACATAATTTGCAAGGTAATTATCAAAACCTGGAGTAAACAATACAAGAAAAAAATAAATGCTAATATAATTTTAGCTTTGCTTAACAAAATCTGGGTAAACGTTTAATCAAGTTTCACAAGAACCAACTTAAATTACAAATATTTCTATTTCCTATACAAATGTTATTAAATATATTTAACCGATACCATTGTCAAATGAATAGGCAAATCCGAAACATAACATCAAATTATAAATGTGGTGTAATTAGCAAATTAAATTCTAAATGAATAAATATTGCAATAGAGTAATCGCAAATTGTCTGGCAGTTATTTTTATTAATCAATATGACCACAACAAGAGCACGTATTATATGTTTAAATGAGTCGCATTATGGAGTATTGTCCGTCCACCAATTGTAGGCCGATTGCGGCCGCGCCGGACAATCAAAACTCATTGGTGTAATAATTCAGGGTAGATTTGATGATTGCAAACAATTTCATTACCTAAATTAATTTCCTAGTATAGCCAGCGATGTGAAATATTAATTACGATAAATTTCAACCAGTTAATAATGAATATCACTAATATTTTCCATAACCGCAAAAATTTGTATTACTTGGATTAGGTTGATTATTCGGGTTTATATTTGGTTTTATTACAGCGTAAACATGATAAATTAAGCCTGTTTGAATTTTGATTAAAATGATTGCTATAATGCGCTACAAAACTAATCTGTCAATTGTGTTTTGATATTAAGGTTCATCTATTAATAGAATATTAGGTTATATAAATTAAAACGGTGTTACTACATACTGGCACATTCCCTTTATTCGATGATTCTCTAATACTTGTCCACTGGTACGCTAGATTCAATTGAAATTTACGTCAAGAGCGTAATATTACTAGATGGATTTCAAAATATAATTAATATTGGGATAAATGATGTTCACATATATTTAAAAATATTTCAGAGACCTTTCGATAAAGGAGGAGGGCCCGTAAGGCCCAACCGGAAAAACAATAAAAATGCAACTAAACTCTTAGTGCTTTAAAACTGACGTTTGTAAAAGGTCGGGTTATACAACATTCATTTATGCCCGGTATTATAAAGAAATTTAAACTCCAGTTGAATTTACTTCCATACTAAATTTACATCAAGTTTTCCAAATGACAATCAAATTTTTGACAGTAGCGTTAGGTAGGTACATCATAAAATAAATTGAAAACAAATAAATATACTATAAAAGTAAATTTAAGTGACAGTTAAATTTATTTATTTACGGTAGTGTGTAAAATTGATGTGTAGTTGTTAGTTTCAAGTTTGAAAAACGGTTATTTAGTAAAACGATTTCATTAGTCACGGGTTGCTGAGCAACGAGTGATTAAATTTTGTAAATACGCCAAATTTGCAAAGATTTTCTTATCATGGTAAACATAATTTATAAATAATATTATTTTTTTATATTTAATGGGTATGTTATGATACAAGTGTATAAGTAAGCTTTTAAAGCACGTACCATGTTTACATGGAGATTGGTTAGCATTTACGTTACTATGTAGATTCGTCTTTTTTACAATTTGTCATGACAGTTTTGGGAGATATACCTTTAAAGCACGGCGTGTTTTAATCTTGCGTTTGCGCATGCTGTAGCGTGTTTTAAAGATGAATTATAATACAGGTGTAATAAAAATAAATTATTACAAGTTCCGTTACTTTACATTTTCTCGCTTTTTTAGTAATTGTACATACTGACATTAATCGACATCAAACGATGTACAGAACCAAAAGAATGGCCCTAGCGGAAATTCTTTCTTAACATTCTTACAATGTGCTATCTAGAAGGCGTGCATAATGTAATCGTCAGTAAATTGTTTTTATTTAGTAATTGTCAAAATGACAGATCAGGCAGTTCATATTTCTGTTGCGCAAGGCATAATAATTAGATTTCTTGTGAATGAGGGTTCTAAGCCAAGTGGTATTTTGCAAAGATTTCAAGCATAGTATGGGGTATCACTTTATCAAAAATCCTGAAGTTTGAATGATGTAAGAACTTTAAAGAGCACAGAAATATTGAGACGTTTCGTGTGCGTCAAATTTTCGTCCATTTTGCGACCCTACTTAAACTTCTTACACCATTTAAATACCATGGTTTTTAATGAAGTGGATTTCCCATACTGTACTTGAAGCCTTTTCAAAATATCACTTAGTTAGGCACTCTCATTCACAAGAAATCCAATTATTATGCGTTGTGCAACGGAAACAACCTGCCTGCTTTATCATTTTGACAATTAGGTACTAAATAAAAACAATTCAAGTGACGATGACATTATGCACGCCTTCTATATAGGAATGTGAAGAATTTTCTAACACGTCATTGTTTTTATTCAGTTGCAGAATTTTTAAATTATAACCACAGTATAAGAATTCACATTCTTATACTGTGTTATAACTTGCTTGGCGGGGATTTTACATGAAGGATATTATGTTATACTATATTACTGACTTACTGTACACAATATATTTAGAATAAAATAGTGAATAAATACTTCACTCTACTCTACTCTATGTATGTTAAGAAGGAATTTCCGCTGGGGTCATTCGTTTGGTTCTGAGAATAAAACTCCGGGTCATATCTGAATTCTCCTCGTATTACCGCAAATATTCGTCAACTTTTTGCATGATTCTTATAATAAGAATATCAGTTCCCTCGCTCAAATCATAAGCCTGCTTGATAAACTTTTGTCTGGAATCTCAATTTACATGTAGCAATTTTATTGTAATGTTCCATAATCCGATAACTAAAACCAGCATACCTATAATTCTAAACTTATGCTGGAAACTACACCATTTTGCTTTCGCAACGTGATTCGCAGAATAAATATTCCTGCAGTAACTACCGCAATTTATTAACAAAATCGTAGCTTTTTTTATCCATTCCAGTATAATCCGAGCATTTATGCATCCATATGCTCTACTTTAGTCGAGCACAAGTACCATCTAATAGATATTCAAACCACGTATATCGATGCTTGCTCTAGGCGATGGCGTGGCGGCGCGGGGGAGGGGGACGTCTTCGAACACATGTCGCGATAAATATCAATACGATGGGACGTTTATACGGACATCAAAAAGCGGAAACAAATGCGATATCCGGTGAAATATCCGCAGACACATAAATATTGCAGGCGCTGGCGGTGCCAATAAGTGTCGTAGTGGCCGGGGGCGGCAGGCGACGTCGACACACCTGCATCGCTCACCGTCACCGCGACGCATAGCTGAAGGCGGCCTCTACTTCGTAACGTGATAGTTGAGTTGTTTATTCGACTGAATTCACACACGTTGATACAATATACACACATAGTTACAAAATAGCCTTAACTGAAATTATTGACATATTTGCAAATATCCAATAAATAGAATTTCGTTACTAGCATCGACTAATTTTAATATTTTTAGTTGGAGGTGACACCCGATGTATAAAACTTACCAAACAAATGATTACGAATGAGAAGAATAGACGAATATGTATGAATGTGAACGAAGCGAATGTGGTGGGCTAGAAAAGAAATGTTTGGAGGAAAATAATTACTACACCACTGTGTGGGATATAGAGTGATGTTATATATGTGGTTTTGAGGAAAACCCAGTTAAATCACTTTTTGGGAAAAATAAATTAAGTGCGTACTTTGATATATTTTCATTTGGTAAACCAGATATGTGATGTTCGTTTGTGCTAAAATCGATTTAGTTTTGTTTGTCTGACCTTAGATATAAAATTCATGCATGCATATTTATTGTTTTTACCTCACCCCTACCTCTAGTAAGGAATGTATTGTTCTTGGTCAAAAAATTGGGTATTGAGTTTTTAATGAATAAACACGTTTTAGGGTCTTTACAATACGATTTTACTATATTCGCCATGATGTCTATATGTATTTGTGTGTGTATGTGTCTCGCATAACTCAAATAATATAATACAAAAAAAAAACCAATTTTGTGTCACATCTACATGTAATTGTGATTGTGCAGCAGTTTTCTTAGTGAAATATATGTCAAAAAAAATTAAAGAAATATACGAAAGAAAATTAAATTTCTCAAATATGAATAGAAAATAAACAAATAAGAAAGCATTTTTCTGTAACATCAAATACTATTTTGTACCTTATGTACTCTCCTCATTTCATAAGTTATTCTAAAATTCTTAATTGGGTCAAATGATATGATTATGGGCTCATACAGTATTATATATAATACAGTTAATTAGTTTAATTAATTTTCGGCTAGTAATTTTTATTTGCTTAACAAAAATCTTTTTTTTAATTTTAAACTTGAGTTAAAAGGCATTTTGTTCAGTTGTATTTACAAGTACAATTATTCAATCTGTTTTCGCTTCATAAAGTGTATAACTTACAAGTACCTGCAACTTAAACTAGCTTTATATTTTTATTTTCTATTTCGTATCGCTCAACATCAAAAGGTAACAATGAAATATCGAAATTCAAATCCAAGTGTGCTTCGTAGATTGAAAATCAACAGGTGTAAAGTTAATAATCACTTATAATATACATTCCATTGATCTTTCTTTAGAGATATCTAAAATAGTAATATTTTCTGAAATTGTTTAATTTAGCTACCCTCCAATTTGTTGGTTAACTTAAATTTCATTGAAACAATAATCTTTACGATTGTACATGGAAAAAGTTACAAAATTATATAAATTAATTCAATTATAGCATTGTAAATGTTGTAAAATTGAATATACTGTGAAACAGCTGCATGGATTGTAGGTTAAAAATTGCGTTCGCTTGGCTAAGCAGCCTTGGGCTTGGATTTTACAATTTATTCGTTTTCGATATTCACATCATGCTGTTGTTCATTTTGAAATGCACGGAGTAGGGAAACTTTAGTATTGTTCGGGTTCACTTAAGATGTTACGTTCTTAATACTGAATTGAAGTGAAATTTCATTTCGCTAAGTGCAAACCACGCTTACTTGGATCACTATTCTGGGTTACTTATTTACCTGAACGTGAAAAGCTGCCATTGTTTTCTTGTAAAATTTGTATACGATTACTTTTTCCTAATTGATTATACCTGAAAAATCTACCAGCTCTCCCTGGCCAAAACTTCGACCTTCTGGAGTCGTTTCATTATTTAAATAAAACTCATATATATTTGGGTGAGATTGAAGGTAAACGATTGCGCGGGCGTCCGAGGAATAACTGGTTGGGTATGATTGATGGTTTGTTGCGTGAACGAATGATTCCGAGTGTGAAGAATAAACGAGCATGTATGAATCGCACTATGAATGTGGACGAGGCGAAAGTGGTGTGTCAGGATAGGAATGTTTGGAGGAGATTGATTGTTGGTTGACTGTTTTTCTGGGTTCGTGCTACCCCACTAAGTGGGACATAGCGTGACGTTATGTATTTTATGATTATATTTTTATTGACTTATCAAACTGGCATGTATTTAGTTGATGAATAAAGAATATAATATAGTCAAAGCAGTCAACCACAAACAAAAAACGAATATATAAACAGTTATAATTATATTCATCATATTATCTTCATAATAAGTAGCAAAAAAGTAAATTTGAGTTAGCGATATTTCCTTAGCAAATTAGATCTATCTGAGCATAACAGTGCACAGTTCCGCGTGTATCTGCGGCACATAAATATAAAGACATCAAATGAACAGTGTTGGCTGACTCGGGACATTCACATTCACTTTGCGATTTAATTAGCATATTTCCCGCAACCAGATTTATCATTCCTGCACGAATGTAATTTAGAAGCACCTGGAAATGCTTCAGTTTGAGTGCTTTTGTGCATGTAGAGACGCAGGTTTAATGAATACATCCTATCAGCGAATATGGTTCATGTTGTTTTAATCACGTATAAACCATGTTTAAATATCAGTTTGTACTTTTAACTACTGGATCGTTTTGAGATAATCTCTTACAAAACCATATATTTCTTACGTATCTATGAATAAATATAAAAGATAGTTGTACAGATAGAAACCTGATGAGGTACTTCAATAATTCTATATGAATCTATCAATTACTAGTACTATTTTGGGATAACTGTTTACTAGTATTCTACTGCCGTACTCTAACTCAACTCAAAACAGCTGTGTTACTAATGCAGATATTCCCTCATATTATGAAATTATTGTATTGCAAATAATTCCAATAATTACAATTACGGAATAAAAAAATTTCCCAGAAAATTCATTTAGCGTAAATATATCTAGATATGCTCGATTGAGTGTTTATAATGATGTGTTAGTGCCTACATTGCTGTATGGTTCTGAATGTTGTGTAGCAAGCGCGGGAGTTGGCTATAGGATAGGGATAATAAAAAGGAAGGAAACTTTATTGAAGGAAGGGGGGAAACCAGTCGTGGTTAAACATTGTAAATAATGAAAAAATGGTAAAAATTGGCTTTATTAACTTGCAGAACTTCTTATAACTAACTTAAACGTTGCACTAACTTAACTAATTAATAAAACTACTCAAATGACTTAAATCTACGTAAAAATACATATTTTTCGGAGCGCGACTACATTTTAAAACTGTCACTGGCCACGACCATCGGAAAACTGAATTTTAGACGTCCGAAATTCCAGGGGGTCGTCTGGCTAAGGGATGCCAGGGGGTGTCTTCGAATCTGAACTATCGTTTCTAAAAATAGCTCCAGATAGCAATAGCTCAGAGCGTAACCGATGAAAGTCATCTTGTTACAGTTGGGTGTGGATGAAGAAGCATGAACGACCTATAACTGCTGTAGGTATGAGATATTTGAGAGGAATGTATAGATATCTGAGACATGATCGTATCCGAAATACATTGGTGTATAGTGAGTGTAAGATTGAGAAGAATGTTGTTAAGAAAGTGAGGTCGCTTGGCGATATTGAACGAATTTCGAATGAAATGTTGGTGAAACTAATATATGTGGATGAGATTGAAGGTGAACGATTGTGTAGACGTCCGAGGAATAAGTGATTGGGTATGATTGATGGTTAGTTGCGTGAACGAATGATTCCGAGTGTGAAGAATAGACGAGCATGTATGAATCGTGTTATGAATGTAGACGAGGCGAAAGTGGTTTGGAGAAGATTGTTAGTTGACTGTGTTTCTGGGTTAGTTCTATCTCACTGAGTGGGATGTAGCGTGACATTATGTATAATTCATTTAGTTCAAATGTAGCATATTGTTTAACGTGTTTTAAAGAGCAAAACTCAATCCTATTACAATAATAAAAGATTAATTGTCTAAACAGATTTAAAAGCAGCCATACACAAACAGATCTATAGCATTATATTTTCAACGCAATTTTACACTAAAAGTCTTAATGAAATATATATCCACTTTGTTACAATGCTGTTAGGTAAGTATCGAAATCCACACGATATTTGAAAACCTCATTTCACGTGTGCCAAACCCATATACTAAACTACATGTAAATTTGTTAAATATATTTCATATGGTAGTAGCAATAAAATAGGAAAGAAACGTTCTATTCGTTCTAGTAACCTACCGAGAGGCCACTGCTTGGCTAACTTCATCGATTGCACCTCAGGAAACGGTAGCTTCTATTTCGGCCATTCCAATCTCGACCAATAAAAAAAAAAGTTTTTATTTTGATACCCGAAACTTACAAAACAAGGCCACGAAAAATAGTTATTTGTCAAATTAGAGAGGAAAACACTTCTTTTTCCCACTCGAGCTCGAATTCGGGCGAAAGTGGAAGAAGCGTTTTCCTTTCGTGCTAGACGCAACATTTTTTACACATGTTTCTAAAAACGATTTACTCGGACCTTTGACAAAATAACAGAGCATCAAAAGTTATGCTATCGTCAAATGCAAGGCGGTGTGACAGTGACAGTGTTGTCAATGAACCAATCTAAAATTACAGTTGTTAAATTGTGATTTATTCTAGAAGAAGAAAAATATGACATAATTGTAAGATAATTTAAAGTATGTATATACGACACTAATATAAGGATTTTCAATAAAATTTGGAATTTATTTATTTATAATTTTTAGTAATACTTCTATATTTTCCTCTCTAGAGAGGAAAAGCACATTTTTCTCACTATTTCGGGAGAAGAAAATGGGGTTTCCTGGCATGTCGTGAAAAAAAATTACTATTAATATCTGTCAAAACTGTTTTGACAAATTGTAAAAAACGAATCTATATAGTAACGTAAACAATAAATACTAACCAATCTCCATGTAAATAATATACGTCAAACGCCACACGCGTAAAATTATGAAATGAATCAAAATCAAAATGTTTCTTTCCAGTTTTTTTCCAGATTATGATTTAGGTATAATAAAAAATAGCGTATGACACGTGTATAAGTGCTTTTAAACCACTATCGCCGTTAAAAGAATTCCGGTAGGCGTCGTGCTCGTAAACTCGTCGTAAGTGCTTTAAATGCTTACTTATACACTTGTATCATAATATACTATTAAATTCATATCATTAGAAATAAGAAAATTATATATGCGTAAGAAACCAAGTTCTTCAATACCAGTTAGATATGAAATAGTTTTTCACGATTCCGAAGTGTTCCAACTTCTCTCAATGGCAATGGTCAAAACGAAAAGTATCCACTGCAGCCAGCGCTCGTGATAATGGCCCGCTCGCATGTTGCTGCAGTGGAGCGGGTTCGTGGTTCGTGGTTCGCCTGCACGTATATCGCGACACTTTACCACGTCCGTGTGCTCGTTCGCGCCATCGAGAATGAAGAAAGAAATGGTATTACGACCAGCTGCGGAACCACCGCTCGTAATATTGAACTGTATTTTGATAGGAAATGCTGGAGTTAAGTATTTTATTACCAGTTTTGCGGCGGAATTAAAATTAGGAATCAATTAAAATATTATTCTACTACTATTAAAACTAAAAATCCGACGGGAAATTTAGGAAGGTCATAGTTATGACAACAACATCGGATTTTTAGTTTTAATAAATATATGACTGCATTCCGAAGAATAATATTTTAATTGATTTATCACAGTCGATTATCGCTCTTTTCGTAAAAGTAGGAATATTTTATGCAACTAATTGCTGGTTTATTGACAATCACAGAGAAGCGATATGACATCTGGTGGCCAAATTTTGTACTACTGTATGTTGGCATATGCGAGCACATTAACATTCTTTGGATTAACGCGTTGTATGGTTAAAATCTTTTTAGTGTTAATGGACGCGGTTAAATGTTAGAAAAGTAATATGACGTTTTATATATTTGTATACAATTCACGTATGGAAAGAATAAGACTTTTAAGCTCCCATATTTTTCCAAAAAAGGCGAAAATAATATACAAAAAAAAAGGTTGTTGCAAAAGCAAAAATTTATCTTACGTATAATGACAGCAATTTAAATAATTTACAATAACAATATTTATATTTGTATTAGTAAAATGATATTATTTAGATTGTTGTCCAGGGGCTCCACTCCCGGTATCGTTTATTTTGTTCGAAGTGTTTCCTTCTCACAAAATAAAATGACAATTATGAAACTCGTTCTTTAGTATACTCTAAAAAAAATAAATAATTCTGTAATTGTTTTATCACTATTATTAGCGGAATAAGCGTACCGAATTTAGTGAAAAACCTATTTTACAGTTTTTGAAAAAGTATTTATAGTTGCTATAATTATGATTTAATTCAAATGTCCAATCAATCAATCTCAAACGTTAACGTTTGAAAACATACTTTATAATTCTGTGCCAGTAATTAGCATAGCATGAATATTCAAATGATATCCTTCAATCAATTTTGAACTATTTTTATGGAAAATAAAAAGTACATTTTCATGTTGTTTTTATTTAAACGCTGAAAAATCCAAGGATATGAGAAAATGAAATTATTTTTAATGGATTTTTTATGATCAGCTAATCTAAAAATAAAGGGATTCGTGAGAATATACATGCAGCAAAATTTGTTTTAAATTACTTTCACAAATATAGATACGTAAATAAAGTATTTATTGCGCTTGTAAATAAAGTGAAATTAAACAGTAAATTTCAAACTAAATTATTTGATTACGAATGGAAATAATGAAGTTGCAATATAGTCTCGTTTTTAATACTTTTATTAGTAGTTTATACAATAGAAATTTGTGAACACAGAAACTTTACAGAAGTTGGACAATTTGAAATATTTGATTTGTGCTTATATTTTCAGTCATATGTTGCAATATTCTTATCTCCGTTTAGAGCTACAAAATGAGGATATGTGGAGGAACAGGTAATTTTCAAGAGAAGAATAAATTCAAATTATGATCAGTAGTGCAACAATTTCAAGTGAGTTATTAACCGTATTATCTATTAAATGGCTCATTAACATTGTTAATTAGCTTCTCTAAAATGCGTAAACGAGCACACAGCGAAAAAGCATCGCAAAATAGCTTCAATTATTAAACTAAACGATGTCCGTACGAGCACTGGTCTCTCCTGGCTCGATTATATCACGCTGAGGCTCGATACTTCATTAAAAAATAGTTCTGAGCATGAAAATTTCATGCGCGTAATGCATTATACGTGCTAAAGTTGTTATACGGGATTAAAATTACCGCTCTACTGGTGCTGAAATAATAAAGCACTTATCTTCGACAAAAATGGCAAACACTGAAAAATTATAAGTTGAAATATTTTTCTATTCTACTTTACTTGTAGATCTTAGTAAGTGATATATTGCACGAAGTGTAATTACCAGCCGTCAAGTTACGGTACCCAACAATGTTAGTGGAGGTTTATCTACAGGTGTTTTAATTTGTCTCTGTGAACTGTTCAACAATTTGATTCATTCAAAGAATATATATTTAAAAAAAAATATATCATTTCGCCATTTTTTCATTTATGAGTGTGGCATTCTGCTCACAGCAGATCTCGGTATTGTGATATATTTTTTACGTGTGAAGTGTGGTTACCAGCTGTCAAATCATGGCCTCCAAGAATGAAACCGCAATATAATTCATTAATTTAATATGCAGTGTTTTTCAATTTCAAAGCTCGCAGTTGGGATCTCGAAAACTATAAGAGCAACTACTAGACAATTAGACAAAAGTTGCCCCACTAATAAGCCAATTTAATGAAAATGAAGAATTTATCGACTGGCTTGGAAATATAAAAGGTAAAATATACTCTGGACTGCAGTCAAGATGTATTTTTTAATCAAAAGCAGACGTTTCGTCAATTCTTTTGGCTTCTGTACCAACTAATTCTTGAATTTCCTAGATTGCCCTGAAAAATGTGTAGGTCACTAGATATGAATAAAAAACCTATATTCGATGTTTTCTTTTTATACCGGGTGTTGAATATAAATGTGTAATTTAGTGATTTCTATGCTATTTGCTTTACAGGAAATGTGTAAATCCAATAGAATTTAAAAATGCATGCAGTAAGGCACATTTGATTACCAAAATGTATATTATACTACGATATATCATTCGAATTGAAATTAATATTTATTAGAAAAATTATAATGTTATTATTGAAAATTAAACAAACTAGAAAAACATTTGATATTTCCGAGAACAGATTTAGGTTTAATATTACAGTGTTGTATTATTTTCAGTAGAAATTTTGTAGAAGATTATAATGATATAATGGCTAATTGAAAAGTTATTTCCATTTCATTTTGATAAATAAATAACTGTCTTATGAAATGTTAAACATATTTCGTTTCAGTTCAATTTTTCAGGGCCATGTTACAATTTTCATTATGAATATTGATTTTAATTAATTATGTAGATTGTCAAATTCTGAGCCACTCTTGTATTTACGCAATATTAAAAAAATAGCACTGAAATCCCTATATTTCACGTTTCAATTCTACATCCGGTAACACATCTAAACTAATGCATATTTATAATAATGCTTCATATAATATGGGTACATATTTTTACTCTCTAAGCAAAGGAAAAAAAATATTTTTTTTTGCCCATATTCGAGATATGATGTTTTAATTGGAACCAATAGTAAAAAACATCATACAAATAAAATGTATTTTATCTAAGACCGTTGTTAAAAGTGAGCCTTTTACCGGTTGCTTAGTAAGTTAAAAGTGTCACTTTCTGACATTGGTGTTAAAAGTAACAGCAACATGTTATAAGTGATTTTATTTTTGTTTTTAACACGTTGCTAACGATTTGTATCAATAAATCAACAAATATAACCCTACCTGCCAAAATATCATTCTACATTTTTTAGTATTTACTAATACACTAGGATTATCGTAGATATATATTTTTATTATATTTAAGACACATCAGCATCGGGGCTATTAGTGTCCTTCGAGATAAAATTTTGATGATTATGTAAGTATTAAAAGTGATTTATTTAGTTCATGGGGTTGTTTCACTCGACTTCGCAATCTTCCCCACTTACTCATAAAATGTCACTTTTAACACTTATATCATAAATAACTATTTTATGAATTTAATGTGGTACTTATAACTTTTTTAAATACTTTGGGTATTTATTTTATTTTCTTCTGTATATAAAAATAAAAATTTGGTCACATAACCCATTTGAAAACTGTTGCGCGGATAATTAAAACGCAAATTGCAAAATTACCGGAAACAGCCAGAGGTAATTTTAATAGAGAAAATTAATGATTTAACAATATAATTTTCAGTTTCCAAAGTGCATTAATAATAAAATAATACATTTAAATTAAGCCATAAAGTCATCTAGTACATATATCAACAAGACTAACTAGCCTAAATTATCCAATGAAATTTCAGCGATAAATATCCAGAATTTATACGGCTTTCATAACCAATTATAAAACAACTAAGTAGTTAATATCCTGGCGGAGAGTATGCGTACCAGGTAGGCGTTAAACATTGCCGCGAACCCGCGCATTACTTACCAACACGGCGCTCAAACAATTCCGATGATCTACAACACAGCGTGTGCGCCATTACGCACCTAGCTCTTTAGTTAATAACAATAAATCCAACCGAAATGAAGAAATACTGGTTCGTTTGATGGTGGCGCGGGAGTGAGGGGCCCTCCTACTCATTAGGACTCCGAGGATTACTTACTTAGTGCGACCAATGAGGATGGGCTTAGCTCACTGAGCCACTGTTGCTCTTAGCTCTTGTCTTGAATGTATTGTACGCATATCTACACTTGAATAATGATCCGGCTTCGCGGCTGCTTACTGCTGTGTAGTGTTATGTCGTTAAGGATGTTCTATTCCTGCTTATTGTTTTAGGGTGTGTGAACTGCTCTATACTGAGCTATTTGAGCTTTGTTATCTAGTCATTATTACTGTAAACAACGAAACAATTTAGTTAGGTACCTCCTTAGTGTTAAAAACAAAACAAAATCCAATAGATTTGCTTATGGACTTAAAGAAGCTAATTATTAAGATTATTTTTTGACGTTTCTTTAAGCCAATAAAATGTTTTATTGTATGTCACGTGTCTGCGTTTTAACCAATCCTGTTATTATTATACTGATTATTTTTTGACGTTTCTTTAAACCAATGAAATGCTTTATTGTATGTCATGTGTCTGCGTTTTAACCAATCCTGTCATTATTATACTGAGAATAATGCTCTTGTGATTATTCCCGGCAATATTCTCTGTAGCTTTTTTGTTTTTGTTGACAGATGTCAAATGTCAAATAGATATCATCAACACAAGTAAAAATGAGCAAAAAAGACAGATTTAGTACTGTGCCTGATAATGAAATCAAAAAATAATCTAATTAAATATAACTCGAGAGTTCGATAAATTAGAAAATAATTCTCCAGTATCTTTCTCAAACTTGTCGACATTTGGCAACAAGTTTTCGAAAGATCTATCAAATTATTTTCAATTTAGTCTCACCTTCTTACTGAAAATTTTTTGATTAAAAAATATCCAATCGAATCCTTGTATTTCTGGTCACGTGTGCAAAAGTAACCAATTAGGTCACAATTATCATTTGTTGCTAAGTAACAGTTGTTGACTGTCGGTTGACAGTTAATTCAATAATTGATTTGTTTATTTCAAAATATCATTTTCACGGTATATGAATGAAAATAATAACAATTATCGCAAAAAAAATTCTCACTGAATATCGCTCGACCATTGATAAATACTCATAATTTGATCACAACTACCTCAAGAACGTTGCTTGAAGGTAACTCTTTTGAGTAAGCAAACAACATCAAAATTAAACAATTGGGAAAAAATATATATTTTTTACAACCGGGAGAAAAACGCAATTTCAATGATACCAAAATCATGACAAAAAAAGCCAATTTCATATATACAAAAGATTTGTGCACGCTCTCTCCTGTCGTGAGGAAAAGTGCTCAAATAATGTGAAAAATAAACAAAATTAAACAAATCAAAGGTAACTATAATAAATTATATTATAATTCAAATATTTTTGAAATCATGAAAAAAATGTCATATTGTAGCCCTCGCCTACGGCTCGTGCTTCAATTTACTCCGCGGGAAAAATCATACACTTCTCTCCCTTAATGTATAATATATTATTCTCACCGACCAGTCAATAAAACTCATTCTCAAACATCATTATTTATGCCCCCAATATAAAATCGAAGTTCTTCAAAGTTAAACCACTAAAACAGTATAATTCCAGTTCACAAAAACTCTTTTAAGTTTAAAAGCGCCTTCGCTTCCCGAGGAAACCCTTAGACAAATCGTTCGCAGGGCGCGATCTCAAGGGAGGCTAAGGCGAAGACTGATCCTCTCTGCCCAGTACGCACCGTGTCACATCGCGCTGCACGCACATGCCGAAAAATGACCGCAATTTATAGCGGATTGTAATTAGGGGTGAGAGTGCTGATCATTATTTAACAAAAACGACCTTAGAAGTTGAATACTTTCGCTTTCGTCAGACCTTGCCGATTATTCCAAGTCCATAAATGATTTTGAAGGCGGAACTTCCGCATAGTTGTTCTCGAGGGGCCTATTACGAACTTGTTATTCTACTTATAGTAAAATACCACAGATACGATTTTGTTACTTTAATTAACTCAGAGAAATCATGATTTTAGTACAATTTATTGACAATAACATATTATTATGTGAGGAATTATGATAGTCATTACTGCTTCTACTCCTGTAAATTCGGAAATAGCATTTAGTAAATTATCGAAATCGATTGAACACATATTGAAAAACGACAACATCAAAATACATAATGACAACTGACTACATGTCAACTGTCAGACGGCCGTTGCTTGGTGATCCACATCACGTCTTTAAAATAAACGTGGATTATGAATTACTGGCTCTGTAATTCTATAATTCATTGAAAAAATTTAAATAATGAGGATGTATTTATACAGGAGCAGAAAAATTTTATTCATTATTAAACTTAAACTTTTTACTGAGATACGATATTTTATTCCATATGGGGTATGTGCACTGAAATATAGTAATACTGGAACGCCAACTAACGCTGAAAATGCAAGCCGAGGGAGACAGCCTGTCTTTTTTGCACAGTCCACAAAGAAAGTTGATAAGAAAATAAAGAAATTTACATTCAATGATTTTGAAATAAAATATTTAATATAAAAATTAAATAATATATTAATAGAAATAAGTTCAATTTACTATTATGTTTGTTATTTCAAAGAAGTTTTCAAATAATTGAACAAATAAAAAAATAAGTATATCATCACGCCTTTTACCCATTTAAAATGACAGAAAAAATGGCATTTGTAGTTTATATATCTCAAGTTTATTGTGGAATACTTGAAGAAAAAATAATATGTCACTCGGAATCTAGTAACATATTCTATTATCATTTCTTTACAAGACTGTACTACATGTATTTAAATAGCAATCGCTCAACTAGCGCATAGCAAACAAAGAATTGTTAGACAATGAAAGGTGGCCCTACGACGTCGTCTGTCTCGGACTTGTCTTTCGCTTTTATAAAATCCTACAATTTAGTGTTCCAATATGACTATTTAAGAAGGTGTGTGCCTAGTAACCGCACTTCTCTCGCAAAAATACTTTAATTTCCAAAATGTGTGTCACACCCAAAATAGGTCTTATGCTCGCTCATCTAGGCAAACTAAAAGAAAAAAGAATCAATTAGACAGAGATTTTTTAAAACTAATAGCTAATTTTACTGGTGTTTAAGTGTCTTTGGAACAAAATAACGAATCGAATATTCGTCAACAATGACAATATTATAAATATAAGTAAAATTTAAACTCAAAATTAAATAACAAAATGTGGTGCTAATTACAATCCTTAGAATTCCTTTCCCCTAAATGTATTCAAGACAAAAGCACACTTGTTTACCTGCCGGTCTTGAAGACTCTCAAATTAAAATATTTTATGTTAAAATTGTGCAGCGAAACTAATTTAAATGTAAAATAATGTCAGTGCAAAGTAAGATATTATGTACAATAATTACATAATAGGTGGTTCTCTTGTTAGCTTGAGAGCGGAGAATCGACGTCAGAAACTTATCTCCTCAAATTACGAAGTTAACCACAAAGAAAACTCACAAATAGGCAACTTCCATTTCAAATAGAAAGAAAAAAGAGAAAAAGAATTAATAACTGCCTAAATATTCATGAAATTTTCCCAAAACTTCTAAACTTCGTCAAAGAAGTCAAGTAATTATGAAAATGCCATTAGTTTCCTTGGCAACAACTCACAGCAAACATTGTATGAAACAAAAATAATGAAAAACAGCAAACGCTGGAATGTAATTTCACTCGTACTTTTCTAACTTCACTCATCTCTGAATGCACGCGCTCGTCCATTAATTATTGTTTTACAACTTTTCAGTATTTATTTCACATCACGCCATTTAAATGCAACATACATATTTATTGGAATAACTTAACATTTCTGATTTCTCATTTCGCAAAAGAGAAAATGAATTTAATAGAAATAGACGATAAACCAGAACCAGATGTTAAAATTAACCGCAAAACTCTTGTCAATTCTAATTTATGTATTAACTTTACTTGAACAGATTATAAAATATTGGTACAGTATTGGAAGGGAAAATTACAGCACAGCTTTTTTGTGGTGCGGTTCACGTCACTATCTTCTTTCTCACTTTCTCCCACTATTGCTGATATCAGCAATAGTGGGAGAACGTGAGAATGAAGATAGTGACGTGTACCGCACCACAAGAAAGCTGTACTGTAGTCGGAAAGCGGACATGGAGTAAATAAAATAATTATTCACCTTTAAAGTTTTGGTTTAATTTAAACCATTTTTTCTTCAAACGTCATAAAAGTACGTTGTTATGTATTTGTATTCAACAAGCAGAAGTTCAATATTGTCGCCGCCGGCGTAAAAGTGTATCCTTGGCAACACATTTACGCCGGCGGCGGACATAGTAAAATATTATGAAAAATAGTTAGGTTGTAATTCAATAATTTGACAGTTAAAAATGAAACAAATAAACAAAAATAACAAAACAGCATATTCTACGGCAACTTGAAATGCTAGATAAGACAGAATATTTTTTGAAGTTTTGAGCATTTTATAATATTTATAATTTTATTTTCTATGTTTGAAGAAAAAATAGCATGTGTTATTCAGAGTAAATGTGTCTTTGGGTGCTTCGCATGTAATTGTTCGACTCGCTTCGCTCGTCGTTCAAACTTACATGCTCAGCACCCAAAGTATCACATTTACTCCTAATGACACAATATACTATTCTGAGAACTAGGCCCAAAAATGAAACTTATTAATTATGTGTAGATTACAAACAATTAAAGGTTCATTCACATAAAGATTAGTTTTACGTTTTGGTCTTACGTTCTAGATTAACTTAACTTGAACTTTGTACTAGCGCACGTTTAACAAATAAACTTATTGTTATTGCAAAATTAACAGGCATATAAACTTACAAAGTGTTTCCGGGTTACCCTGTTGCGCAAGGAAACCATGTCAGGAATGTAACATTTTGTGTATAAGGCGTCAAAATAATTTTGAACATAGTTCAAGTTAGTTAAGTACGGCACTTAAAAATATTGACATCGGCTTCGTTAAGCCTGGTCCATATATATGCTTTGAAGCCGACGTTCGCAATTTCACTGCTGCGTAATATATTACCGAAGATGATATTCAAGGTTGAGGCAGGAGCGACAAGGGCTCGCGGGGAGCGGCGGACCGACCAAGTAACTTATTTCGCTTGTCAGCATTAAAGCACGAAACTTCGTGGGCCGCTCACAAGAACTAGAACTTTCTACAACACTAAAGAAGATCTATTGCTTTTTAAAGGAGAAAATTTTTATAATTCTGTTTTCCACATATAAGGTATAAATCTCGTGGCGTAAGAAACAGCGTGCATAGCTCCTGCGAGTCGACCTCACAAGTGCAGCGCTGGAAAATAAAAGACGAGAGAGTCCTGCTGTTAAAAGCCGTCCATTATGTATTCGCCTATTTCATACTCCAATCCGATTTTGCTGTATATGTACGCTACAGTAATTTAATTGAGAGAATTTCTCAGTTCAAACTGTTCTTTCGAATTCCAAAACACTTGCACTAAACTGCATATATGTTGATAGAATGTACTATTTAAAAACAACATGAAACCATTTACCGAAATTCTGCATACGAGTATGTTCCCGGAAATAGCATTCAATAATTCATCATTGATGCAGTATATTTTACCCGACTATCTAGAAAGTCAAATAACCAATGTTTTTTAGAGGATTGTTTTAACAATCCGAATTAACAACACTTTTTCTGGCGACAGCCAATTTGACAGCTTATAGTGACCTTATCATTCATTATGCCTATGGCACATTGGTCATTTACCATTGACAACAAATACATGTTAAGAAAGTACTGCACAATTTCAGATTTCACGAAATATCACTAAAAATTGACATATACTTTTATTGTATTTCTATATAATATAAGCCCTACGAAACTCAATGCTGTAGAGCGCATCGTCATATCTCTTAAATTTATAGAGATATGGTAATTTTCGATGTTTTTCGAAATGCTACTTTGAGTGGCTGCAACTCAAAATCTATTAAAGATATTTAAAAATAGACTCAGTTCTGTTCGTTTCATGCATTTTATTACAAATTAGCAAATTTTGAAAATTTTGAAAATTTTCGATTTTTTTCCCCAAATTTTGATAGGCGATAACTCGATAAATATAAAAGATACAGACTCGCAGACTGGACCATTCGATTCAGCTCGACAAAATACATAAGTATGTAAAATTTCATTAAAATTGCTTTATGCGTTATAGAGTTAGAGCAAAAAGTGTCAAAATGACGTTTTTGGAAAAAAACGTCAAAGGGTACCCATTGACGTTTGGCCTGAAAAAGGCCATTTCCAGACTTTTTGCTCTAAAATTTCAACCTACCATCCGAATGTTCTGAAATTTTTAGGGTTTATGTATTTCGATGAGCTAAATCCAATGGTTTAATCTGCAAGTTCGTATCTCGTTTATTATTTGAGATAATGCTGATCAAAATTTTGTAAAAAAATCCAAAATTTTCAATTTTTAAAAATTTTGTTATTTTGCTATAATATGCACGAATAACACAAAACTGAAGAGTATTTTTTGATATCTTGCGTAATTTTGAGTTGAAGTTCCTCAAAGTTGCACTTCGAAAAACATCAAAAACCGCCATATTTCGAAAAATTTAAGAGATATGATGATGCGCTCTGCACCAGTGAGTTTTTTAGGGTTTATATTATATAGAAATACAATAAAAGTATATGCCAATTTTTAAGTGATATTTAGTGAAGTACATCATATGAACTGTGTTTATATGAGTAAGAAGAATGTTTTACGGAAATAAGAAATATAATAAATTTACAAGTGAATACGGTAAATATTATAAATATTTTAATTGTTTTCTAATATATTAGACAAATTAATTTGTGTGTTTATATTTATAGTGCAACTTTGACAAATATCAAAAGAACTCCTTGAAGAACTTTATTTCTTTGTATGGAATGTTATTAGTTCTATACTTTTCGTACAAAAAATATTGTACAAACCTCTTGCGTGAACTCGGTTCTCGCATTTGGTATGTAAATAACTATTTTATATATATATATATATATATATATATATATATATATATATATATATATATATATATATATTGAAATGTGTTGTTTCGCGTTGTCTAAGCAACGTTCGAAGTGTCTATTTCCCAGATCTCCACCAAATAGACGCTCGAGAAACTTCGAAGAAAATATTTCTATTTCTGAAACATCCCTGTACATATATTTAATTTACAAAATGGTGGAATAAAATTGTAAATTAATAAATTTAGTATATTTGGTTATCAATGTTGGCAATATATACCCGATATGACAACTCTTGGCAACAGGGAAATATATAACCTACAAACATTGTTAGTTATCACAACATAAATAAGACAAACAACTCGTTTTTCACAACCGGAATAGAAACCTGGTTTCTATGATACCAAAATCAAAACAGAAACAACCAACTTTATATGTAGGAGAGAATTGTGCACTTTCTCTCCCGTCATGAGGGAAAATGCTGAAATAATGTGAAAAATGGACAAAATTAAACAAATCAAAGGTAACTATCATAAATTATATCACAATTCAAATAATTTTGAAATACATAAAAACCATCACAATCATAAAGACAAGATCAAGAATATATCTTGATTTTTGTGAAACAATATTCCGAAACACCGCTTTATATGGACATGTTTCTTATCTAAATAATGGGAATTTATAATTTGAAAACTATAATTCCCTCTAATATTTTAGTAGTTATTAATAGTGACAACAGAATCTTCACTGTTTTGCATTAATTCAACTTGGAAAATAGCTAAAGTTTTCATGCATGCATAGTAGTGAAACTTGAAATTTAATAATAATAATATATCACATATTCCACGTAATATTATTCTCGCTGCTTTATTATAAATTAAGAAATAACATAATGCTAATGTAAAATAAATATACTCCAAGTAATTCTCCATTATTTGAACCCGTTGAATACTGCATTATTAAATGCAAACTTTTCTTGTGCATGCTCGCGGCTTTAGAAGGAAAACAACAGTGCCTTGCAGATGAAATCGTGTGTAAAGCAATGGTTCATGAATTTATTAAACCAGTCGTTTCAGAGCCCGCAAGGTCAATGAATTAAATAACACATAAATCAAGAAGTTGCCGGTTTCGCGACGGCCGCGGGCTAGGAACTCTGAAGCTCTGGAGTTCTGTCGGTGTCTCTGGCGGAGGCGACGCCGCCCCCGACGCGCTCTAATTCCGCCCCCGCCTGCCATGCTGCTGCTTCTCTACTTCATTTGTTACGACAGACCTGTATCCAAGATCAAGCAGGATTTGCGCGACAAGACCGGCAATATTAATAACTGTCAAATATTTTATTCAGGTTAGATTCTTTCGTTTACGAAGACACCAAATTATTTCTTGCAAGGAACAAGTTTTGGAACAGCGACGGTTTTAACCTCGGTCAAAATTTTCAGTAGTTTGTAAGCACGTTTTGGGGTTCCTAGAATACGGTTTTACTCTTTTCATGATAACGTCTGTGTCAAGTTTGTGTCGTAGCAATTATATATGTGAAAACTGAAAATCAAATGAGAGAAAAAAACAATGGTATTATTTTTTATTGTAAAACTAATACACTTTAATGACTATATTATGAAATACACTACAATTTCACACTCTATGAAAAGATTGAACAAATGTCTAAAGTTTTAGGTGCTTAACTATAAAATAATATTTGGTTGTCATATAGCTTTGGAATGCTTTGCAAGCGCAGAAGTATTAGATAATAATGGAGATAC
Organism: Poecilus cupreus; assembly: GCA_963942605.1. Lineage (NCBI taxonomy): Eukaryota > Metazoa > Arthropoda > Insecta > Coleoptera > Carabidae > Poecilus > Poecilus cupreus. The sequence continues at coordinate 5,433,136 of OZ012714.1, read as the reverse complement.
CTGACGCAAATTATCTCTTTCGGCTTGCTTTTTCCACAGAGAGCATGGCAGTGCGCGTTCCATTATTACTACATTTCAGTGGTCTGAGTATGTGTGAAATTTAATGACGTTATCAATGCCATATTTCAAATTTGGTTTTTTTTTTGTGTTCATGATACAAGCTGATTAGATTTTGGGAGTAATTCATCAACGTGAAGTGGTAGTTTATTTGAAGACCAATCATTTTTTCGGCATATTTCAGTAAAAACGAGGTAGAGTAAATTTCATTGTATTCAAATAGATGTAGAATATTAGCAAATATTTTCATTTGAAACTTTTTCTATATTTTGTACTGTTTAGGAATTTTCAAATGGCTATATCATTTTTGAATTTCATATTTAGAATTTGTATGTTCAAATTAAGAGATGATTAGATTGTGGTAACAATCCATTAACTATTCACCATGAATTCTCACCGCAGCCTCACTTCCTTCATACCATGCTTGAATCGCTCTCATCAACTTACCATTCACACAGTATTCTATAAGTACATCTAGTGGCGTAACTATCGCCGGTCCAGCGCAGTGGCCAGTGGGTGCACTGATGCAAGGCACCCGGCAACAAGAGGCCACCAACTGTAAGCAACCAACTTTTAATTAGATATTGACCTTGCGTAAATGTCTGAATGATCAAATTTCAAAAATCCATTTCATTAGGGAGTTGATTAACTTATTATAATCCTTATAGAGTATTTTACTCTTTCGCAAAGCTTCTTGGATCATTGCTCAGTAATTGTACTGTTTTTTAACTATTCCCTTGAGTATCTATTGTCCATAAAGAGTAAGATGACGAACACTGAACTTTGAAATGCGTAAATAAAGTTTGATGTAAAAATGTAAGAAGTCCGTGAATTTTGTATTCCTTTTTTTTTTTTTTTGGTTGTTACTGCTACTCTGACGTGGAGCCCCGGAAGAGATAGTCGAAGAACACTGTCTTTAATCGCAGATTATCTATTTTGTAACGGTTTTTTACATCGAATCCAGTAAGGTATTTTGAGCATATCTCAATAAATAATTGTGTTATAGTTAACTGTTGTGAACACCACAATACCTCGCACCATAGATTTCTTATCAAACCATGCAGGAACTCGGACCACAACTATCAAGAAACGCTCATCCCTTCGAAAAATTGACTATTCAATTATTACACATGTCAAAAAGTGTCATTTTTTAAGCGTTCCTTTTTTAAAAAATCTGATGTGGCCAGCACATAACCTCCCGCCCAATACTACTCTTAAACGGTACAAAATAGTATTTGATGATTCAGAAACATACCTTCTTATTTGTTTATTTTCTATTTTTATTTGAGAATTTCATTTTCTTTCGTATATTTATTTAATTTTTTGACATATATTTCACTAAGAAAGCAGCTTCACAATCACAATGACATGTGTCACATTTCGTAAAAAATTGAAAATTTTTAAATGTTTCCATGGTGTACTAGGAATACAAGATTTGTAAAATCTAATTTCTTTATATTTTATTATCTCTAAACCTAATGAAAATTAATAAAATTAGTGTAATCATAAAACATGTAAAATTAAATATTCTTCAACTTTCAAAATAACATAAATTGCTGAAAAAGGAAATTTAACCTTATTTTTCAAGAAAATCTCTTAAGGGCTTCAAGTAAACTGCTACTTCCGGTTGACCAATTTTATCCAAAATCTAATCAGCTCTTCATTTAAATATAAGAAGCAATAATTCACAATATTGTATTTTTTGGTATTATAGTATTTGAGTTATGCGAGACGAAAAAATTGCCACAGACTACACACATACATACATACATACATACATACATACATACATACATACAGACATCATCGCGAAAATAGTAAAATCATATTGTAGGGACCCTAAAACGTGCTTATTCATTGAAAACTCACTACCCAATTTTTTGACCAAAAACAATACCTCCCTTACCTAGAGGTAGGCGGGAGGTAAAAAAGCACAGATTAGCAAATTTAAACGAAAATGTCAAAATATAACGTGTTATAATTCGTAAATTGTGTCAGTAGGAGAAAAATATTTCAAACAACAATTGTAGATAATAATATTTGAAACGTTATTCTTATAACACAAATTGTTATTAAATCATAATTTACAGAGATATTTCAATATAACTTGATAGAGCTAGAAATAAACTACCACTTCCGGTTATTGGAGTATCACCAAATACTAATCAGCTTTTCCAAAGGAAACAATTGATATATACAAAATTAAAAAAAATTCAGTTTAGTAGTTTTTAAGAACCCTTAACTCCAGAGATTCACACACATACACACAAGGAGATAGACAAATAGACAGAGTGACAGACAGACAAAATGACAAACAAACACAAACACACAATGAAATCATCGCGAATTATATTCTAAGGACCATAAACCGTGCTCATCCACTACCGAATTTTAAGCATGATTTCTATACTTCCTTTACAGAATGAGGCGAGAGGTAAAAAAAAAATTATATTAGCTGCAGTTTTTACTTGAAATTATATTTCTATTTTGTACCGTTGTTTAGACCAGGAGTGGGCAACCTCCGGCCCGCGGGCCACCTCCGGCCCGCGTAAAGTTCCAATCCGGCCCGCGAGATCTTTAGAAGAAATGATAAATAAATATTTTCAAAAACAAAAATTTTATATTAGGTTAGTACCCAACATAAAGAAAAAGGGGAGATTTACAGTTTAATTTTCGATATAATTCGTCTAGTTTAAATTAAGAAATAAATGTACTACTTAGTTAATTTTATTTTATTACTGAAAAAAAAATTTATAAGTAACAAACATGTGTCAATTAACAACTACGGCCCGCGTATGAAACGTAAATCTTATTCTGGCCCCTGTTATACAAAAGGTTGCCCACCCCTGCTTTAGACAACACATGCAAAGAGTATTATCATGGAAATTAAGGTAAGTGAAAATGTATGAGGGCATGGAGTAAAAATCGTGTGCACCTTAAATTGTTTTGAAACTTAATTCTGGTCGCAACATAATCCAATTACGGTTCTGTCGCAGCTATCACAGTCAGCAGCCGCCGCGACGCCATCGCGACGCACTCCAGCATTCCAAAACAGAGAGTGAAAGAGAATGGAGAGTGTCATCTCTGCTCTTTCGCTGGGCCCACATTAAAACATGTTATGACGGTAACAAAACTCCGGAGGAATCGCGGAGTAAACTTTAAGTTGTCGCCGCGCTCGCGCCGTTTTACGCCTCCGACGCCGTTTCCGGGCCGTTAAATAGATAACGGGGAATGTTAATTAATTAAAAGCCCATTGGATGCGCCCGTGCACACCAACTTTTACACGCTCACGCCTCGCTTGCATCGCGTCGAGCTGCGATTACTACGCGTCTGATATTCATCGTTTGTTAGAAAAATTACACTGATACTCTTAGATCTGATTCGGTGGGTTTAATCACTAAAGTTTGCCCGATTATTGGAAGGGACGTACTTGTGGTTTACGTTTAACCTACTAACCCGAAGTTTTGCGGTTCGAAAGTATTGTTTAGCCTGCCGAACAGAGGTGTTGGGAAAATTTGTTAATTGTGTTTCTCAACTGGAAAGTTCAATTGTAGCTAACGATTTGCGGAATAATTCATGATATGAACAACTCGTTAACAATGATTTACAATATTACTCGCCGGACTTTCCATCTGCAGGGAAAATGTAAATAACAAATATAACTCTGATATTTCAAAATAATAACATAATCATGACATTTAATAATGTTATTGTATTAATTTGTTATGTTTTGTCTATCTTATATAAAATTTAATATGCTTTTATAATATAATATTGTAACAAGATATACAAATATGGGGATACGATCGTTTTAAGTTGTTACCACTGATCTTCCTGGATTGCCATTTTGTATATATCTAAGATTCTTATACATCCCTTAAAGGATGTGGCAGGAGGTAAATAAAAAAGAATGTTTATACACAAGTTTTTAATAAATAAAAATCGAAATAAGACAATAATAATAAAAAAATGAAAACATTAATTTATTAATTAATTATACGAAATTCGTTTTCTGGTTTTAGTTTTGACAAACCTTTTAACAATGTTTAATGGGGTAAATAGCTCTGTGGCAACGTGTCGAACTGTGGATCGTGAGATCTTAAGTTCGAATCCCATAACTGACAGTTGCCAATTTAAATTTACCCCTGTGGTTCCCCCTCCACTAACAACTTTGGGGGCTATGACTTGACGGCTGGTAACCGCATTTCATACGCAAAAATATATCACTTATCGAGATCTGCATAAGCAGAGTGCCACACCCATAATGGGTAAAAGGCGTGATGATATATTTTATTTATTTATTTATTTATTTATTTATTTAACACTGTTTACGAAGGATAGGTTTGATAAAAAGACATTCTCAATGAGTAGCATAGAAAGCGCTGCTAGTTATTGCTGTCGAAGAGTCGAATGTAAATATTTTTTACCCATTTTAATGCTGAGAATGATCGCCCACTCTCGTAGCGCCCTCTAGAACGCGCGTCCCCATGTAGCCTATTGGGTTAATCAAGCCTTGAGAGTGACTATCAAGAAGTCTGCATCATGATATTTATCGCGATAATTGCTATCATAACAACTATCATCAAAGCGAGTTGTTTGGTGTTATCCAGCGGGTATTAAAAGTGAATATAATAATCGAAAATTGTGTTAAACAGAATCTTATTCTTATTGTACATGGAATGGAACGGCGGAAGGCACAGTTGAGCAGAGTCGTGTCACGTCGTGTCGTGTCGCACTCGCCGGCTACATAAATCCGACAGTGGCGCGATAATAACTGTTATTACATGGGTGGGCCACTTACAGCGGACGAGAGCCGAGACGCCGTTTCGATCAATCATTTTAATTGGGCGTCGCTCAGCACCGCGACGCTGCATTTAAATCCTGCAAACGTACTTCGTTCCCACGACAACCGCAGCTACGCTACCTCAGCATTTTCACAATTACGACATGCAAGATACGCACTTAGTGTCCACGAAAAATTCAAATGTTTCATTGGAAAGTTATAGGAACTAACAAATTTTAATTTACTTGTTGGGCTTTCAGAATCTCATGTACTCGTAGTAATACATAACTTCCATCACTTTTCATGTTAGATGCTTTCTTATGTTTTTTTTTAAGCCAAACCAAGAATTTTAAATTATTGACTAAAATTTTGATAATTATTAATACAGTTGTTTGCAGCCCTAACAGATGTAACTTCCACGGGCGTCGGAAGTTCACGTTAGGGGAAAGGTCCCTGCGTTTTAAATCAGTGGATACTTCATTTTAATTGAATATTACGTTAAGTTGCATTATTTTTATGTATATCTCATGACAGAAATTTATTATATCAATAAATATAGGTTCATTTTGCAAAGTTTTTGTTTCTGAATATTTTTTGCATTAATACTTTTGATCAAAAATGCATAGGGAACGAACTACCACTTAATACAAATTTTAATTTCATACATACGTCCCGCCCAATACAACTCTTAAACGGAACAAAATAGTATTTGATGATACAGAAAAATACCTTCTTATTTGTTTATTTTATATTTATATTTGAGAAATTTAATTTCCGTTCGTATATTTATTAAATTTTTTGACATTTCACTATGTAAGCAGCTTCACAATCACAATGAGATGTCACATTTCCATGGATTACATGGAATGCAAGATTAATGAAATTTAATTTCTTCACATTTGATTATCTCTAAATCTAATGAAAGTTAATAAAATTTGTGTAATCAAAACAGATCTAAAACTAAATATTTTACAATTTTCAAAATAAGATAAATTGTTGAAAAATTTTTCAGAGAAAATTGTAAAAGGCTTATAGTGAACTACTACTAATTTTATCAAAACCTAATCAGATCTTTATATAAATATAAGAAGCAAAAATACACAAATTTGTATTTTTTTGTATTAAAGTATTTGAGTTATGCGAGACGAAAAAATCGGCACGGACCACATACACACACACATTTTTGGCCAAAAACAATATCTCCCTTACTTAGAAGTAAGCGGGAGAGCTTTTACATTATTTTATCTAAGATATTTTTTACAAATTCGCCGAACCCCGCAATAAAACAGAAATGCGTTTAATTGCTTGAATATATTTTCTGGCGTGTTAAATAATTGAACTTTGACTTGTAGTGTACAATTTGAGCTTGTGCAAGTAGACGTTAATATCGTTCATTATGTACTTGGGCGGGCGGAGTTATGGGCATTACTGCGAGAACGCATTTCGATATGTCGATCTATAAGAGATTACATTAACCGTTAGGATGCATGATGTTTTTAAATAGTTCGAATTATCAAATGACACTAACTATTGTTCTAATGTTCGAAATGTAAGCTAAAATTAATTGTGCTTCATGTTCATTATTGACACTAAAACTGTTAAGTGTATTTGAAAGATAATTTCGAAAGGGAACTCAAATAAAAACCAAATCAATTAACCATTATTGTTAGCAAACATAAAAAACAAGCGCTTTTGAAAAGAAGTAAATTTGAAATGAATAAAGGCAAAACCATTGATTTTATATTTGGAAAAGCCGTTTTACATCAATAAAATCCCCGAATGTATCACTGGGCCATAACAGTCTTTCAGGCACGTTATTAACAGTCGAGACCTGCCAACGAGGCTGGCGCGCTATTGACCACTTCGGATCAATCAAGCGGCCAGTTAAGCAGGGAATCGCGTGATCCAAACTCCGCTAACTTTATCCTAGTTTCAGCGCAAATTGAAAAAACTTCCTGCAAAACTACGAACAAGTCAAATTTCAGTCTTCAGTTAGCTAATTACTGCTGATATTACCGCCTCACAATTGGCCGTGAACAGTGCATAATATTAAGGAGCTTACTGCACTTTTACACATTTTCATTTCAATGATTGTTTAATCATATACTTTCTTTCGACTAGTGATATTCAAGTTTTGGTTCTTATCTCAATATGGAAGACATTTATCGGTGGAATGAAGGAAGCAGCGGAGAATTATGTATTGCAAAGGAACACAGACGAATGAGTCATTGTTCTCGTAGCTCTTCGAAAATCAACAACCCTACTGTAATAGACACATTTTTAAATTATATGACAACTAGAAAAAAAATCAAGTGTGTTTATATACAAACATATAAATATACCAAATGTAGACTCGAAGTTTCACTTAATTCTCATAGCGTCATGTCCAAAATGGGTATATAACTAGAAAATATAAATTTCCCTTTCAGAAAGATTGCTTTTGATCAAATTCGAAAGGATTCTAATCTATTATAAAAACAATTGACGATCGTTCGAACGTAATTTTTTATAATAAGAACTTTTGGATAATCAACCACTGGATTATTTCAATACGGAAAAAAATGCTTAACTAGTTTCTATTAGGCACATTCACAAAAGGAATTAACGCTAACTCCATTTATTTCATCATTGTAACTTCGTTTCTAAGTTAATTAAATTAATAAAATGTGTCAAATATTATTCTAACCAGCTTGACTACAACCTCAGTTTAAGATAAATATATTCTGAGAATAGAAAATGAAAATACGGAAAAATCCGTGATCTGCGTAAGCAGAGTGCCTCACCAGTAATGGGTAAAAGGCGTGATGATATATTTATTTATTTATTTTTATTTTATAATAAATATGGTGTTAGCGACAATCTTTTTTGTGAATCTACTTCTATGTATCTTGCATCTTCTTCAAGAGATGAAGACATTAATAACTAAAGAAGCTTTCAAAAACTATAAATATGTAGATAATTATAAAAAAAAAGTATTGTAGTACAGCTCTGCTTTCGGAGACATTAAACTTGAGAAGATTAAAAGAACTATTGTAAGAATCAATTGATGATCATTCAGAATTAATTTTTGACTTTTTAATTTAACCTTTAATTTTAATTTGATACCTAACTCGGTAGGTTTCAAATAAGTTGTATATAAAATAAAACAATAACGATAGTCCAAAATTAATTTTTAACAATTTAAGTCAAGTCTTCTTCTTGTGACCTTTAATTTCATACTAAATTCGTTAGGTTTTTAACAATATTTATAACAAGTCATTCTTCAAAATATGTAATTAGTTTTTCTTAAAACCGGAAGCTCCTACTAACATCTTTGGATTGAAATTTTGTTCGCATGTAATTTCATATTGAAATAAATTGAATTTATTGTTTCATGTGTCAAGTAAACGTCCATTTTCGATTTATCTTTTATCCTCAATTTTTTCTTCATAAGTGAAAATGTGTTATTGACTCCAGGGACATGCATGCATCCATTAATCCACACAGATGTCATTAAGAATGATCAAAACGAAATCTCGGAATCTCAAACATGTATTTCCGTAAAAACTCGCATCAAATTTTTGATAATTACTATACTTCCTTGGTTGGGTAAAGTGGGATATAGCGCGAGGCTATCTATTCGAGTTTATCGAGGTTCACTGTGAACTAGTTAGCGCTAATTTTAATTAAGTTGCGCGTTAGTTCTAACATATGTTTCCCGCGAATTTTTCTCGGTATAAAAAATCGTAGATTCGTGTTTAAATAATTATGTTTAAAGTAAAAACACGGTGCAATGGCTTATCGCGCGGGAGAAAAACACTTGAATTCTCGACAACCCGCACGCCAAGCCAGGAAAAACTGCTGCTGCCCGCATTGTCGTTCGCGTTTCGCCTTTTTAAGTTGCAGTCTTGTTTCTAGCAAATTATCGATCTTATATCAGCCTTTTATTACTCTACAGACTGCACTGTAATCTCTATTTTGTTACATGAAGCTAACACTCAAAAATTTGTCATGCTCGACACAAAAGAATCCAAATTGTTTTAAATCTACATGGAATTCAAGGATAATAATACCAGTACCGGTACCATCTTTATTCGCCATCTTGAGACAAAATAACTGATATAAATTAATTCTTTTATATACAAAATAATATTTGTAGGTTTTATTTAACAACATAATGTTATGTTTCATTTCTATTGGGCATGTCTTGGAAACATACGATGGGCTCACGTTTAACGAAATCTTCAAATTATGAAACAAAATTCAATAAATTATTGTAACAGTTACGAGAATTCAGCTTAATAAATCAAGTATATTTCGTATTTCATATATTTTCTCATGCTCAATATGTAAACCGACAAAACAGCATATACGACAAGAATTCTGCATTTTGCTTGGCATTCCAACTACAGATGAATGTATTTCGGTTGGTCCGTAGTACTGTAGTCCGTTCTTTCCTGTATGGAATTGACTTAACTTTTCGAAAAGTAGACTGGAACCTTTCACAGGGTTATATTTTAGTAAATATTTTAATGTGAAATTGAACAATAACAATATTTTAATATAATTTTAACAATGTGTATGTAAAAGCATCCATTAAATTTTATTTTTTATTTTTGGCGAATATAGGTTAAAATTTTTAATGATAATTAATTTGTAAAACATGAAATTACTAAAAAATGCCAATATAAATGATTCACTTATTTTATGGACTTCTCTTTTTAGTAGTTATCTTTTTCAACAGATGCCACCGTCGCAACTAGATAGTGTGGATTGTATCTAGTCAAATATTTTTGTTATAAAAACTTTCTAACAAAAAATTAAACAACGAAAAAATAAACTGAAAAGCGATCATCGACTCAAAATTAATTACTTATTTTAGTTTAGAAGCTTTGTTATTAATACTAAAAAGGATTATTTATTTTTAGCTTTTCAGTTTTTTTTTTTCGTCAATTTAATTTTTTGTTAATAAGTTTTAATTTTTTTATGGCTACCAATTTTTTTACCCGCAGAGGTGAATAAAGAATAATCGAAATCGGATAACCCAATACAAAATTCCTACCCTTAGGAGTGAAACTTTTCAAATTTAAATGGGACCAACTTCGAGGTATACCCTGTCCAATAAAAGGAGAAACATCAAAATCAGTCTATTTTGTAAAAAGTTGAATAATCGAAGTTGTATATGCAAACAAGCTTAAAAGCCATTAGGAACTTGATTTAAGCATAACTACAGTTTTTACAAATGAAAAAGTTAAAAAAGTGCATAAATGGCCATTTTTGAGGCCTCGGCGCTTGACCACAGTGCATCAAAAAGGTCTGACAGGTGCGGAAATCTTCTTATTTTATGAAAATGTAAAGTTCTAGGAGGGGCCATCGACGATTCGGAAAACCACCCTTTTTTCGATTCACCCTAGTGGTCATATATTTAAAAATATGTCTTCGAAGTTGGGGTACTTTATTGCCAAACATGTTTGTGTAAATGTCTCGATATTTAATTTTCCCAGAAACGAAGTCATTTGAGGCAAATGTGGCAAATATTCTGAAATTTCGTCTCGCGTTGATCGGGCAAGACTGTGACGATTTATTCCTTTGCTAATTACATGGTGTAGTGTTCCTCCGAAAGTCAATATCTTGTATCATGCAATGGACTATAGTAGTGTAGTAGTATGTAGTTTTGTAGTGAAAGAGCACAGCGACCTGGCGACCGCATGCGTTCAGGATGAGCACGTCCAGGCACTATTTCAAGCGTTATCGGATAAACGTCAGTGCGGGTTTTTCCAAGTGTTGTTGGCGGCAAGGCTGCCGTAAACAGGTTGTTAAAAATAACAATGTTTATGGTCGTCCGTTTCCCTATAAATAATATATGTCTGGGGGATTTCAGCGGCAAAAACAGATTCTCATATGGAAGAATCAGTGCAGCTGGCCTCGCTGCTGCCGAATTCATGTCGTACATAGCAAGCAGCTTTTTACCTATCCGGAGCCGCATCCGCGCTATCCGAGGATTTGCGCTGAATGATAATCAAATGGTGGAATTATAAACCCTGGAGGATTAACGCATTGAATACCTATTGTGTGAATTTCGTATCGCATTTTCCCTCAGCCCACTCCGAGCTATTTGCCAATTTATTTTATCCGTATTTGTATTTATATGAAAGCTTAACATGAAATAAATAAAAATGTATTGACGATTTCCATATTCAAACATTACGCAGAAAAGCATGGAGAGACATTTTTCGTGAAGAATTTTTAAGTTTAAAGATAGTTAGCTGCTAAAATAGCCTTGCAGAAATGGTTGCAAATTATATATTTCTTTTATGAATAACATTTGTGTTGCAATTTATGAAAATGACCATTTGTTTGATCAAGGAAAGTTGGTGTATTGAAAAGTGATTTCTTCAGGCCTCCGTCAAAAAACATTGCTTTTACCCTAGAGTTTCATCAATACAAGAAATCTTGTCTTGGTGACCACTTCTTGTCTTGGGCTTGATTTTCGAGACAAGTAATTAAAAATTTCTTGTCTTGCCCATTTGTTAGCAATGTATTTCTTGTCTTGTGTCAAGAATCTTGATATTTCTTGACTCTAGACATTTTAGGGTAATCCTCTTTTTCTATCGCTTTATTCAATCCGGTCGCTCAGGAACATAGCGTTGGTGTTTGCCATTCCCTTCCCTTTTAGTTACATGTTTCTTAAATATTTGTCGCGTTGTGTTGCACTTCGACATTCTACACTTTTTATTTCAAACAATGATGTTAAAAAAATATAAATCAGATTTACTCGTATAGTGATGAAATCGATCTAACAGAATCTCTCAATCTAATAAATAAGTAATAGATTTTTTTTCAAAATTACCGTGCAGAAGAATACAAAACGGTGTACCCAAATGCAAGAAAACAAATACTTTATAATAAAATTTATTTAAATAAAATATGTACTATTTAATAGGATAAATATCTCTGTAAAATATTTGATTTGAAAATCATAGTCGTAGATACTTTTTTTTTTATTTTAATCATAAATGCGGAATGCAAAAATTTATTATCAAGATATCAAGATTTCTGTATTAGATTAATTTCTTTGTAATTTTAGGTAGTGCTAAAAGTTTTACAAATGAGTAAAGTTTTACTTTAGCTAGTATATTGGCTAACTTCGCAGAGTGATATCATGTACTTTAGTATCAATTTCACAAAAAGGTATTATTTAGTACAGATTATTTTACATCGCGAAATTCGGCAAACGTAAAACACGAAAATTCCAGCTATTGATAAATATCAATAAAATCTTTTAGGGATAAAAAATGGAGGGAACACAGATTAGTGTGTGGTGGAGTGGTATAATCATTCACAGCTCGCAGCGTCCAATCGGCCGATCGACGCGGTAGTGTTTTTGCGACGCCCGCAGGCATCGCACGTTCGCGTTGCGTATCGCCCGGCAATTATTGCGACCGCGTGATTTGCACCCAGTAATTAATATGATGTATTGAGTACAGTCCCTGCTGCAAACACAGCCCAGCCTCATTGTCATTGTCACGTCGATTCAATCAGAATTTACATGGTTGCTTAACTCGATGTAATGCGTAATAGCCGATGTTATGTGCGGTGAGCGGTGATAGTCGCTTCATGTGTAATACTGTTATTGCTTTGCAAAACTATCATAATTCTTCAAATAAAAATATAGTTGCTACTCGTATGTTGCTAGCGGATGTCACCTACATTTCTCGCAACTTGATTTACGATTATTATTTGTTGGAAATGTTACCTATTAGTGTATTAGTAACTAAATAAATTAGTACCGCCCTACAGGCTTTGTCCTCTAACAAGGTGAATAGCTAGAATACGATTTATTGTTTCACTGTCAAAATGATTTTATAATATCAAGTTTCAAACTATGGGGTAAATAGCTCCGTGATAACGTGTCGGACTGTGGATCGTGAGATCCTCAGTTCGAATCCCACTGCCGACAGTTACAAATTTAAATTTACCCCTGTGGTTCCCCCTCCACTATGATTTGACGGCTGGTAACCGCACTTCATACGAAAAAATATATCACCTACCGAGATCTGCGTAAGCAGAGTGCCACACCTGTAATGGGTAAAAGGCGTGATGATATATTTATTTATTTTTATTTAAGTTTCAAACTGCGTTTGTACTTAATAGTTATTTATGTATCACGGCACTGAAGTTCAATTTTTTATCACGAATATGGAATTTAGTTGCTGAAGCCCGTAGGGCCGAGGAAAATAAACCATGTGAGTGATAAAAAGTAACTTCAGTGCAGAGGTACATACTACGTTTTATTTGAAATCTGAAAATCGAAAAAACTGTAAAAAAATTACAATATAGGTTAAGTTTATACATCTGTCAGTTGTCAATGGAAACTGACAGTCAGTGTTGCCAACCTCGAGAAGTGAAGTTATCGTAAATAACACTCAAAATTATGTGTTTTGTCCACAATTTCGTCATCGGAATTAATTAGTTATTTCTTCTTGTAAATTTTGTTTCATGTTATGTCCAAATTTACTATTGTATGTCAATATATCTGCCAAAATTATACAATAATTATTTAACGGTTGCCAGCACTGGGTTGCTCAAAATCGTTGTATAATGGGTTACTTTAGTGACGATTTCTGAACTTTTAATGACGATTTTTGAGCACTTTAGTGCCGATTTCAAATAAATGTATTGAAAATCGTGATGACAGGAGTTCTTCAGTTAAACTTTGTTAGATTTTTAGTTTTCATAAATAGTGATTTGAGATTATCGCGGCAAATATTCTGAAATGTCTACTTGAGATGCCACCTGTGTTTGACAGATTTATAGATAGGCTTATTGAGCCCTAGTTTCAGTGGTATTTAGTTTTTAGGTAACCTTTGGTTGCCTGGTAAGGTTTTCTTACCCCCTGCACCATCCCACTTACGGGGTAGTTGGGTGTGTTTGGCCAACTGAAGGCAGAAAGTTGTTTTAGTTTTTGAACCCAAATGACGTTTTCTCAAGATGTAGAATCTTATGAAAATTCGTTGTGAAAATGTTTTGGTAACTGCAACTATTTAACATATTCGTACTTTGTTGTCACTTGAAATAATTGTTTAATATTCCTAATTAGTTATTCTGTTTAAATCATCTTTTACCATTTTCATCAAAAAAGTGTTGTCCGTAGTTTGTCGCACCTGTAGTTTATACATTTTCAGCAGGACAGCCATTCTGCAGTCTGTCCACGTTCTACAAATCTAAAACATCAAATTTAGTCAACTTTGTCCAATCATTGTTTGATTGTTCTGAAAGTTGGTGTAATATACATTGATTTCTCGAAAGCTTCTGACTCTGTTAATCGTAATATTCTTTTGGAAAAGATGAATGCAATGGTTTTACTTCATCTAAATTAAATACAATCTCGAGCATGTCTCAGGGTTCAATGCTGGGCCCACTGTCATATAATAACTTCGTCAGAGAATATTCAACGAGATTAATATGAGCACACCATATAAATGTAGAAACATGCAAAGGAAATGTATTTTTAACTCTCAATAAAAAAATGTAATTTATATTTTAGTTACTGCAGTTCTCGTTGGGGATTAGGTTGTTTTTCGTTGTTTTCTTTTCCGAGAAAACTGATATACGCAATGCTTTAAATAGATTTACCGGTGTCAACAATGTAATTGCTTGTCAGATGCATGATATTTACTTCACTATCTAAAGAATAAAAAAACGAACATTTCTTTTGCATTTACTTTTAGGTAGTAAAATGTATATGGTAAGAATTTATAATAATTACAAAGTCGGATCTAGCTGAAACCATCCAATTATACTTGTACTTTACTTGTTCAATAAATAAATATTATTAATAAATAACAGAGTCAAAAATTTAGCGGGGTAAAATATGTTTTCGCTGTAAAATATATCCGCGCAACAAATATCCGATATCATGTTCCAGTTTGTCATCTCCCACATTTTCCAGTATCGGACAAGATCCTATTTCGACAACAAATTCGTCTGGCGCTTTTAAACTGATTTCCCGGTCAAATCACTAGCCGCTCGACGCACAAGCACGAGCCGCTTGATTTATACATCAACAGATATCCTAAACGACCGCAGAGGGTGCGGTGACAGGCGCGCAGAGGGCAGCACCGTGCAGAGACGCCGTCAAAGGTGAAACAGCACCGCCGCGAGTTTCCTACGGAGTAATTGATTCTGCGACCGCGGCCGGTTTTAAATAGGCGGGGGAAGAACCACAGATTTAAATCACGTCCGGACCATAAAACCGTAATCATGATTATGGCGTGGAAGAGGGGCGGGTCGCGGGCGGCCGTGGCGGTGGCAAGGGTTCGCCCGAATTCGGCTCGCAAATGGAGATATATCGATAGGGAACCAACGATAAATTCATGAATTTAAACAGAAGGCTGCGACGATTTAAAATAATCGAATGCCTGTAAAATATTATCGCTTCTTGCTTCGCGCTAAGCTGCTGTATTGTGCTTGTTATACTTTGATCTCTGCTTAACTTAATAAACAACACGCAAAATGATTCTCCGCTACTACACACATAGAATTTGAGTTAATAAAAATGACACAAAAAATTCGTTAAAAAAGTAATACATTTCTTATTTTTGTAGCACGGCTGACCAAAGCTGAAAATCTATAAATAAAAAGGTGGAACCAACGTAACACTTTTGGTAGAATAAAAATAATAAATATTTAATAAAATGGTTAAAGTGAAATTTAGATCACTCGGCTGACGCCTCGTGAGCTAAAATTTATGTTTGTGGTTAAAATATGTCTTTATTCACTTAGTACAAAAATTACTATTATTTACTCAAAAAAATTATCTCACTCGCCCTGCGGGCTCGAGAGAATAACTTTCTTTTCGTGAATAAACATATGTTTAATTCTCTTGATATATAAATATCTATTATACAATTTTCAAATTGTTTTAAAATGCATTAAAACATTAAAAATTAAAAATTGTTTTTCTTCAAAGCCATAACCCAGATGTCCTTTTATGTCATAAAGGACAATTACCTACTCAGTTAATGTGTATAAAACGTAGTATTTTTTTTCTCAGTGTACATAACTTGCTAAATATTTCTTTATGTATTAATATGTAAATTAATTCTGTTTTAATTAAAAATTGAATATTACATCAAATATTTACATTACAGTACATGTTGGTAATACTAGAAATGTGTATTAATTGTTTACATTCATATTTAATTTATAGGTGCAAATAAAACTAGAATAAAATGTTATTTAATTTCAGCCTTGGAATACATATATTTCTACAACTATTTTTATACTACTTCGCGTGTTCTGGATCACGTTTTCTGTATATTAAAAGAACGGTAAAAATAAATTTCATTCTGCATTTCCTTGAATAAATAGTTCAAAAGATTTACATTTTAAACAATAATACAAGGAGCACGTATGTTTTGATAAAAATCAGAGTTTCCTTTTGATAATAATTTAATCGCAATAATAACAATCATTGATTCATATTAATTATAATATACAGGTATGTCTTACATAGGTTCACATAATTGATTAGTTTTATTAGATAAATGATAAATGAATCATGTTGCTCTAATGAAATATACTTTATTCTGAACATGTGATTATTTTGTAATTATTCCATGATATATAATAATTACGGCAACCTCTCTGATCTCAATCGCGAGTAAATAGCGATAGAGTCACTGGACATATCGTGCCCGATTCTAATTTGTTTAATGCATACTTTGTCATTCTGTCGTTCTTTTGTTATTAAAGACATCACGTGAACCGGTGTTGGTATCGATTCCGGGCACTGTACGTATTTTATATAATATTTCATTAGGCAGAATGTTACTGGAACGAATGTTAACATTTATAGAACGAATTACCGCTGGGTATTAAAGGAATGTTAGTAATTCATTTCTACAAATATATGTAATTCACAGAAGTACTATCCCATTATTTATTCAAATACAAATAAACAGCAATTCTCAAACACTTTTACCTCAGCGAGCAGAATAAAACATATGTCACTTAAACGAGTATTTACTATATGATAAATTTTATATTTATATTCGGTGCCACTTTTAACTTTACCCCTGTGGTTCCACTTCAACTAATGGAGATTAGTATATTGAACAACTAGTGTTACAATGACCTTTTTTGTAATACGAGTGTAGTTTGCGTAAACGAGCCGCAGGCGAGTTACGCAAAATACGAGTATTACAATTAGGTATTGTAACACGAATTGTTCATACTACTTTTCCTATTTCACGTTCATAAATTCAATAAAAAAAAAATAAAAAAAAAATTGTACGGCATGTTCAATATACCACTGGTCACCCAGGGGCTTTGTCCGCGGGGCCTATCGGGTCCCAGGCCGCAACCCCGACGCAGGGGCTCCGATTCAATAATTGTACTTGAGCAATGACAGCCCCAAGTTTGACAGACTGTTAATTTTACAAATAATAAATTCCCCAAAAACAGTTGCACAAAATTCAATTTTGTAGCATTTTTTTTAGAAAAACAGTGTCACAAAATTGACTTTGTGTACGTGAAATAGGAAAAGTATTTTTTATAACACTGTTTTGGAAACTAGGTATTCCACAACTAAATATTGGTATAGAATCACTAACATTCCATACGCTGAGTATGGAATATTTTCGACGAATCAGAGCAGTATATTAGCGCGATATATAAAGTATCTTGATACAGTTACTATGGTTACGTCTGTTTGTTTTAATTTGATTTATTTGAGTTTGACGTTTTCAACAGTTTTATATTTGTATTTTTTGTATAATTTCCAAAATCTTGTTATAGAAAGTATAGTCTACATCTACAACATGTAACGGAATGGCATATCCCACACTCGCAAACCGTAGCCGTCGCCTTCGGCTCGGACTACAAACTTTTTGCCCGCGTGGTATAAGTGCCATTCCATTACTTGTTGTAGAATATACTATTAACTTATGGAGATCTACTATAAGCATAATACCACATCTTTCTGAAATAGGTAAATGGCGTGATGTAATATTTGCATTTATTTATTTTAAAAATATATGCATGAATCTTTAAAAGATAAATTTAGAGAAATACATTTGTGAAAGAAACAAATATATATTGGTTTGTATACCGCGTGTAGAATTGGAATGTGGAATATAGGGATTTTAACGTAATTTTTTTAATATTGCTTTAAATTTGTACCTATTCACTTTATAGCAAAAGTATAAATACAAAAGCTGTTCAGAATTTAGAAATGTTTGTAGAAAGGCCCATTTGGTTACCTGTATATTAGTTTTAATCAAATTTAAATTAAAATTTATTAGAAAAATTGTAATATTTAAATATATTTATTACAGTGTTATTATTTTCTGTAGAAATTTCATAGAAAATTATAATGATAAATTTAAGAGATAAGAGCTCATTTCTTTCCATTTCTTTCTGATAAATAAATAAATAACCTTAAAACTGTTTTATGAAATGTCATATATTTTTCGTTTTTGTTGAATTGACCATGCCTTTGTTACAATTTTCCTAATAAATATTGATTCTAATTTGATTGGTATATCGTGAAATACTAATATTTAGGTAACCAAAATCATTATTGCATGCATTTTTAAAACCTGAACAACTTTTGTATTCACACTTTTTTGTAAAGCGAATAGATAAAAATTTACATCAATATCAAAAAAATAGCACTGAAATCCCTATATTCCACATTTCATTTCTACACTAGGCAATCGGCAAGATAGTTTATGAAATAGCATTGTAACTACGCAACCTGTCTTGTTGCCGGGAATTTTTTTATCATTATACATAGATTATTCACAGAAATGTATTAAAGAGTATAATAATAGACAGGAATAATTTACAATAACTAAAAATAATGATTCCTACCAATTTTATGTAATTTATTATGTATTAACTATTATTAATAATCCATGTAAATCAACCCTAAAAAATAAATGCATTAATATATTGCTGCCAATCACTTTAACTGTAGCTATGATAATGACACATACCCTAAGAGTACTGAAAAAAAAAACTTCTGGTATATTATGTGATACTTGATTGATCACTTTTGATTGTCAGTATTGATTGTTCATTTCATTAACATATTATTTAAGAATGTTGTTAAAAGTAAAGTATCCAAACTAATATTGTGTAACAAGGTAAATAGTCAAAATACGATTTATTGTTTTACTGTCAAGATGACTTTAAAATAACATGTTTCAAAATGCGTTTGTACTTAAATGTATCGAAAGTTGACTTGACAGGGTTTCTTGAGTTAAATTTATTGCCATACATGTGTGTGAAACTTCATTAGAATTTTAGTTTTCATAAATAGTATTTTGAAATTATCGCGGGCAAATATTCAGACATATCATCTAGAAACATTATCTGTGGTTGATAGATTTATAGCTTCGCATGCCGAACCCTAGTTTAAGTGGTATTTGGTTTTTAGGTAATATTTGGGCTGGACCTGGAAGATTTCCCCTGCGTCGCACCTACCCTCGTATGGGTAGTAATGTGCGTTTAGTCAACTCAAAAGGAAAGAGTTGTTTTAGATTTCAAACAGAAAAGACGTGTTCTCACTATTTCACCATAGTCATACGTTCGCGTCAATTGCGTTTTTGTAAAATTTTTAACTTGTCATTATATTTGTTTTGCTATTTTTGTTGTTAAATTTTATTCGTTTTAAAATTTTATTTCATACATTTTAAGCTTGGCCAGCCCTGCTACAATTGTTAGCAATATAAGGTAAGGAAGAATCTTTGCTACTCCAGTTATAGCAGTATAGATTTATGTATAATTTTAGTTGTAGTAGGCGAATGTGTTAACAATTATCATAAATAAGCTCTTCATATACGAGATGGTATCAGTAGGCTGTTATTCATATTTATGCGTCGTATCAAGATCAAAATCTAATGAAATAGAAACGTGCATGTGTGAGTAATTCAATGGATTTCATAATGATTTTAGGCAAAGGTAAACGACCGTGGTACGACGTTGACCCGAAATTATTGCTGCACACACAGATTAAATTTCAAATTGCATACACGCAAATTCATTTCCTCAGTCATGCATTCCATTTCATTATAATACCTACAACGTTCTTATGACATTTTATATTACCTCTCAAAGTTTGGAAACTTTGACATTTAAAATTAAATGTTAAACTTTTTCAATACGAATTATATTGTCGTTATTCGGTTTTACTTCATCACGAAAAGCAAAGAAGGAAAATATAATCATAAAATCGTGTTTGCTGTTTTATAATTTGCATGCTTATTGGATTTATTAATAAAATCTGAAGTAAATTGAAATCAATACGACATTCAAAAAACATTTTAATTCGATAGAAAGCTCAGCAGCGAAAGAATTAAGCACAAAGCGTTTTTATCCAAATTAAACAGCGATGAATACACATAATATCCCTCAATTACGGTCGCATTATACTCGAGAGCCAGTTAAAGAGTTGAGTTTTTAAAAGAATAAATTTTAATTCTCCCTAAACACTTGCGTCGGTTGAACAGCCTTAAAATAATTCCCAAGAGGGGCAAAATATATAAGAATTAATTACAGTACGTTTAGCAGAGGGCGGAATCGTGTTTTCCCTAAAGAGTTTTGGTCTTTATTGGTATTCAGGGCGCGCGCGACGGGCCGCGTTGCCGATAAGACATGGGGCGGGTCCACGTTGTGGCTGCGGCCACCGCGGAGGTGCGAGCTCCGTCCACTGGTAATTTGTCCAATTTAGATGTCTACGAAAATCTGGTGGATGCGCCAACACATCCCGAGCCTTCATTCATTGATTAATTCAATAAAATTCCAATGACAATGAGGCAAATAGTTCCGTTGTAACTATGGATCATAAGATCATCAGTTCGAATGCCACAGCTGACAGTTATCATATTTAAATTATCGAGATCTGCAAATTATTGTCGCCAAAATGAGCAAATAGCGTGATGATATATTTAATCATTTTACATATAATAATTCAGGTGGGAGCTTTGTCCACTGATAAATTAATTCTCCAATTTAGATGTAAATGAAAATCTGGTGGATGCGCCCGTAAAATCAAACCATTGTCCACAAAAATCTGATGTGGCCTGCATATATCTTGCTGTATAAATAATTTTAAACGGTACAAAATAAAAAAAATCTTACGTGGCCTGCACATAACCTACCGCCCAATACAAACGGTACAGAATAGTATTTGATGATACAGAAAAATACCTTCTAATTTGTTTATTTTATATTTATATTTGAGAATATTAATTTTCTTTCGTACATATATTTAATTTATTGACATATTTCACAGAAAGAAGAAACAGCTTCATAATCACAATGACATGGGTTACATTTCATAAAAATTTGAAAATTTTTAAGTGTTTCCATAGTGTATATGGAATGCAAGATTTATGAAATTATTTTATTATCTTTAATCTAATGAAAATTAATAAAATTAGTGCAGTCAAAGCAGATGTAAAATTAAACATTCTACAATTTTAAAATAACATAAATTGTTGGAAAATTAAGTTTAACTATGTTTTTTAACGGAAAACTGTTAACTTCCTCTAGTGAACCTACCTAAATATTCGTATTTCACAAAATATAAAACAAATCTTCCCATTTCTTTCTTTTAAATAAATTAATAAATATAAATCTGATTTTTATTATGGTCATTATTCACTCGGATGATTTGCAACACTCGTCTACGGCTCATGATGCAAACTTGATCTTCGTGAATAATGAAAATCATAATCCCTCATCTAATAATATATATTAACCTGCTTTTCAAATGTCAAATAATTTTCGTTTTGGTCTAACTTTTGAAAGTCATGTTACAATTTTTCTAAAAAATATTAATTTTAATTTGTTTGATATATCATGAAATACTAATAATTAGATAACCAAATGCATACATTATTAAATTCTGATTAACTTTTTTATTTACATTTTTGCTTTAAATTGAATAAGTAAAAATTTACAGCAATATCAAGAAATTTGCATTGAAATTTTTATATTACACATTTCAATTCTATGCCTGCTGTGGTGTGTGCAGAATAAAAGAATAATAACGAAGTAAGTAGTTCCGTCAAAATGCATCAAACTTTGGATTTTGAGACTGCTGAGAATTACAATTTTGTCTTATCAATATCTGAGAAAGCAGAGTGCAGCACACAAAATGAGTAAATAGCGTGATGATATGTTAAATCATTTTACAAGTAATAACTGATGTCCATCTACGAATCCTGTCTACATTCGACATCAGTAACAAATGAAAGTTAAGCGTAGTACAAATGTTAGTTTTGGTGCCGCATTATCCCACTAATGACAAGCGCTAATTTCGTCGGTAAGTAACGCTATCTCCGGCATTATAACTGTCACTTAATCTTAGAATTAACATTGATATACCATTGCTTAAATCCTATGGTAAACATACAATTTGCATTGCGCTAATAACACCAACATGTCGCGTAGTTACACTACTGCGTTCACTCAACTTCAGACGAGCATGGAACTTGGAACGGGTCGCTAAGCGGAGTACGGAAGCACCATGCATGGGCGTCGGACGATGCACTTCACACATTATCAGACTCACACGTTAGAATATTATTAATTCATTAAAGTTTTCAATTGTTTCCATTTAAAATTATAGTACTTCCCTTGTACTCTAAATTATTGAGCTTGTGTTTTAGATTTTTATTTGAATTAAATATATAACGACAAAGAATTAAAAACCTTCATTAGTTTAATTAGTTCAAGGTGAGGAACAACTTGATGGTGGTTTAGTCTATTGTTCTATCGAAAACTTCTCATTTGTTCAACTTTCAAGATTAGTTGAGATAATTCGGCCGCTTCTCATTACGGTAACTGTAAGTAAAAGAGCGGGGCTTTTAAAAGAGTGCGTAATTATAAAAGTGCGTACTGCAATGAATGCATACTTAAAACAACATGTACTTGTTAATATAAGTACTTAATTTCTATGATATGTAATTTAGTTACATTACGTTCAGGTTTCATAAAGGAGAAGAATACATGGTTTTGAGAAATTTATATTCAACTTTCTACTTTATTCAAACAATTGTTTTCTCAGACGTTTTTAAATATTAGCTAGAATTACGAGATATATTTCAGGACATACTAAGAGAATTGCTTTAACGACCATCGTTTTAAAATTATTTTATAGAGCAGTGCCTCAAATTAACATTATGAAGAAATATATAAACTACAATCGGATCTATTCTCTAAAAAATTGCTACCGTAACAACTTGCTAATTGTGACAAAAATGAAATACTGTCCATTAAACATGAAGTTTTCATGCGATTTTGTCACCATTAGTAAGTTGCTACGATAATTATTTCACTAGAAAATTAGGAAAACCGGAAGACAATGTTTACTGGACACACAAAATAATAAATTTAATTTTTTTCAAAAATAGAATCAGCTTTGAAAAAAGTTTCAAGTGAAAGATTTTCTTTGTACATGCTTCTAATTTTGACAAAAACTAAATTATATATTTAATAATATATTTCAATAATCTTAGTTACAATGGGAACAAAAACTAAAACATTTTTAACATCTATAAGAGCCAGTATTTCCAAACTTAGTCATCTAGAGAGTAAATTTATCAATAGAATAAACAAAAAATATCGCATCAAAATCATAGCTTAAATGATGATTATTATTCTAGCTGTCACCTTTTGATACGATATTTTTTGTTTATTCCATTGATAATTTATTTCTATAGTTTATCTGAGGTTGGAAATATCGGATAAAGTCAAATAATTGTGAAGTGTCAAAATATTATAAAAGCAATATTTGTATTATATTATTAGTTAAAAAGTTTTAAAGACTATATATTAATTAATATCTATTTTAACATCTTGTGTGATGCTCACGCCAAATTTTTGTATATATTACAAAGACGGTAAGCGGACTAACTACTACGAGTGAACGATTATGTATTTATTTGAACAATACATGCTCTTCAGTGGGATTCCAACCCACGACCTCTGGTGTGCTAGGCTAGTGACATCCACTACGCCATCGAGATCGGCGTTAGGGGGAGTAAACTATTTTTAAATTCTTATACATTTTAAGCCTCCATGGCATGGGTATTTGATTTTAATTTCCTACCGAAGATATAGAAATTCCCGAAGAGTATTATGCAATAATCTCCAAGGTAGCGGAGTATACTGCAGCATGCACAAGTCGAAGACCTCAATTCATACTTGGCACGTCACTGAACCTAGCACAAGATTATCTCATCCGCTAATCCAGGCCGGTGCTTGTCCTATCGGTCCGTGACACGCTTCGCGATAAGAGATATGGTTATGGTCGCGCCGGGGAATCCCGCCACCCAGCCTCTCAGCTGCGGTTTCCCGCCCGCCGCCTGCACCGCCACCGGATGTCGGAAGCGTTCGGTTTTGTGTCCAATTAGCGATGGGCTCCGGACTATCGTAATCCGGGGATTACTGATTCGCCGGTGTATTGTTTAAAACTGCTCGAGCACGCATGCCCTACGAACAGTTTTAACTTGAAAACTTCGGATTACAGCGAAGACTTAATTCTTGATTTGGATTTGTTTGACTGCTGTGGAATTGCGATTCGATGATGAAAAAGTAATGATTTTTAGATGGAGATAAAAAGGCACTTTTTTTAATTAAGAAACTCAGTCTGTTGTATGGACGCAATGCAATCATCGCAGAAGGAAAGACTAGGTACTGATAAGAAACGGTATTCACTGGATATGACGGTAGAGTCGTAATGTTTTTTTATGATTCCATTCATATTTAAAATCTATTTGTACAAAGATATTCAGTAAATTTTAATGATAGAAGATTAGATGACATGGGAAAGTAACCGTCCATTAGATGTTCTTTACCTTCATTTGCTTTATTATTATAATTATAATTTACCAATAATACTATGAAAATAAAGTAAATACTTAATCCTAAAATAATAGTTATTTAAGTATCAAGGCATTGAAGCTTTACTTTTTATCAGGAATACGCAATTTCTTTGTCGAGGCCCGTATGACCGACGAAAATAAATCATATGAGGGTTCAAAAGGAACTTCAGTGCCAAGGTACCTAATAAATTTTTTTTGTAATATAAAATTAGGAACGACTTCAAAGAAATAGTTATTTATGAATCAAGGTACGGAAGTTTAATTCTTTATCGCTAATATGGAATTAATAAACCATTGAGTGATAAAAAGGAACTTCATTGTCGCGGTTCATATTAAATTATATTAGAAATCTAAAATTAGAAAAAAACTGTAAAAAATTATATAGATGAAGTTTATACATATGTCAGTTGTCAATTGAAACTGACACTCAGTGTTGTCAACCTCGAACATTGAAGCTATCGTAAATAACACGCAAAATTATGTTTCATCCTCAATTTCTTAGTTAATTAGTTAATTCTTCTTGCACATATTATTTCATTTTACGTATAAATTCACTACAACACGTCATATATCTGTGAAAATTATCCTACTTGTACAATAGTCATTTTATGGTTGCCAACACTGCGTTGCTCAAAATTGTCGTATAATGGGTTACTTTAGTGACGATCTCTGAACTTTCAATAACGATTTTTGAGCACTTTAGTGCCGATTTCAAATAAAATAATTTATACATTAAGTTTACATATCTGTCAGTTTTCAAATAAATGTGGTGGACAAAAGTCAAGCGGTTAGTATTGTGGAGTTTGTCATACCCCGTACTGAAGTTCACTAAACTATCAGCAATTTTCAAATTTGGCAAATTAAATGATCAAACATGTTTCTAAACTTTATTGTGGAATAAATAAATCGAAGAAATGATACTTAGTAATATTTATTTTTAAAATAGCAACAAGGATTCAAAACAATAGCAAATTGAGATGCTTGAATATGACATACCTCACCGCACTAACGAAAGCATAAGAATTTTCTCCATAAAGAAAATTAACTATAAAAATGTCAGCTGCAAACAAATTTCTTAATATGAAATACCGTACACGTAATAAGTGCTCATAAAGATTAAAGATAGATAAGAAACTATTAAATAAATTTTATGGATTAAAACATAAATAGTCGTCCAGCAGAAAATGCGGAAAGTTAGGTTAGATTGTCGTGACATATAGCAAGTCATTAATCAATTTATTTATGTAGAATACATAAAGGGTGCAACTAGTTTAATAGGGGTTCACACTGCAATGAAAAAGTCTATACAAACTGCATTACAGAATTCATTAGTAATTAATCAGTGACACGCGCTAGCTTCTAATTAAAAGTTTCACATTAAAACCCATACAATTTTCCTGTATTTATACTAATTATAATTAAAACTTTACCACGCATAGGTTTCTATTCAGAACTGAAAAATAGAGAATAAAATCTAACTGTCATAATTATATTAAATGTTTTATTATTATATTATATAATGTAATATCCGGTGCAATAAAAGTTTAATTATCTTTGTATTTAATATAATAACTATCTCAACTTTTAAAATAATAATAAAATTTAAGAGCATAATTTAGTGCTTTGAATAATTAGTTTGTATCGTCACATGTCATATATTATTAAATTAGAATAATAAATAAATAAATTTGTTATCGTGCCTATTATCCAATTTAGATTTGACACTCAACAACTATAGGAAAAATTAATAAGCAAAAGATACCCGTCATCAACTTGAAAACAGTATATAAAATGAAAAATAACTAATAATAATAATAAATTGACGAATGATTATGTTATATAGAAAAAAAAAAAGAAAAACTAATATTAAGAAAAGTATATATGTATATATAATTTCAATTTACAGTTATTATAAAGACTAGAAATAATAAATAAGAAAATAAATCATTTTTGCTCCATTCTTTGGAGGTACTGGTAATGATCACGTTTACGTACAAAATTCATTTCGACCTGTTACTTTACAGTCCGGCTTTACTGTGCTAAGATGTGATTTGTGCAACTCTTCATTCCTTGTTTTATAATATATACCGAATGTTTTTATTAAATATTAATAAATATAATAATCTCGAAAGCAAATGTACACGTAATGTATGACATCATTATTCTAGTAATGTTATTGGACGAGGTGCATATTTTGCTTATTTTATATTTTTACAATCTTTCAGAAAACTCGAAGCATGGACAAAATAATAAAAAAAATTTAACAAGTACGTAATTTAGAGTTTTATGGACGAGACAATAAAATACTATTATGTATGCATTACTTACAATAATTATGTTTGACTGCATTGCAGATTATTTTTCTCAATTTAGAATGACACTTATATTTGACACATAATGTTGACATGAAACAAATTGATGATAAGAAGTGTGTTTTTTTTTTGTAATTTATTGTTTTTACTTTATCGGACTAGTTCATAAAGAGCCAATTTAAAACAACTATTTTTTACGATCCCATAGAAATTTGCTCATTGTATGTTTCTTGTTGCTAGGAAAATGAGGTACATTGCAAGCACCGTGAGAAATTAATGTTTTGTGATTATTTCAATACAGGTCATTTCATTTCATTACAGGTGCTATTGCTAGGATACTTATTTAGAATTGTTAAATATTGGAATGTTGAAAGTGGGACAAATTTATTATTAAAATATAAATTAATTAGGAAATAATATCTTGGTTTTAGAAAAAGTATTGTGTACAATTCGCATGGAATGTCTATTACCCTTATGATTTGCAGCATTCGCCTTCTGCACATGCTACAAACTTGCAGAATTGTAGGAAATGAGTAGCATTCCATACTTGCTGTACAATATACTAATTTTGTGAATTTTATTTTATACATCTTCTTTTAAAGTATTTTTGTTACTTTTAAAGTTACATTGAAAAATAGAGTAATTGTTCTTTACTTTCTGGACGACCATCGTATTTCTATTTACCTACATTATTTTTTCCTTATCTATATTTCTTGATAATACCTAATGCTATGAAATTTAATAGCAAAATAATAATAACTAATACAAAACTAAAAAATCCACCCAAAAATGTATATGGAGGAAAAGAAGAAGAGGAAAAGGGAAGGAAGGTGTTATACGCTCCACATGTCACTTTTAAAACGCTATGTAACAAAATTGAATTTACAATGTAAAATAAATATTTTAGTTCCAAATTCAATAATAGTTCCTATAGAAAACGTAGTATAATTTTTATGCCTGTTCGCTATTGATAAATACTAATTTGATTTATATTATTTAGGTTTAATCTATTTTATAATAAATGCATAAAACAAAAATAAAATGTGAACATTCCCAACCACTCGGTTATGCGCATAGACATAAAGGATGTTGCACAAATGTATTGGCAGTTGACTCACGTTCATACAATAATACCGATGAGTTTGTTAACCCGCGTCCATTATAACCCTGTTTCCGGGAGCCGCTTCCAGCAGATAATTCAGTCTTTCAGTGGCCCAGCGCCCAGCGGCGGGCATCACAGCCCCTGCACCGCCCCCGCCACCACCGCCGCCACTAGATAGCGAGGTGCGGTGCTCGGCCCGCGGCCAATTAAGACAAACATCCACAATTAATTAAATGTTGGTCGGTTATCAGCGATATGCATCGGCGAGCGCACGGGCTCGGCACGCACCACACAATGTCTACATTGTATCTCACGGCTACACCCCCGCACCCCGCACTGCGCTGCCCTAGTGTTGCGCCCGTATGTCGACAGCGTGCCTCCAGATTAGCCTCTTATCAATAATTAATGTTTCCTCTTCCTTTCCCCCTTGGTTCATTCGCCACGAGGAGGTTTGTTCCATGTATCCCGTTTATTAGACCATTGATTTTCAAAGACCTGTTCCCTAAATAGTATTTCTAGTTACATTTTAATACAACATTGGTTTCTAGATGAGTCAGGATTATATAACCACATAGGAAATAATTAATCTCTTTTGGCAGCGGTCACACTGAACCGATTTAATCGATCTTTGATTGTAGATCGATCTCGATAAAAGTTCTAGTGAACTAATTAAAAATTAATATTAGTAGTACGTATCATTGGATTACAGTGCAAGCTACAATCATTGAAATTTAATAGTACTGGAACGCTCAATGAAGTTAAATATGCGAGTCGAGAGACACAACTAGTTGAGTGGTATCTATCTTTGGTGTTCAATGATTTTACATAGCAACCGTACAACGAACGCATAGTAACCGTTATTTTTACAAAAAGCAACCGCTCAACAAATACAGATCAACCGTTCTACAAACAAGTGTTAGACAGGGCAGAGAGGCCCATGCCATCTATATGTCTTCCACTTTTTCTTCATTTTCGTAAAACATTAATTTTTCTCTTTTGTCAATATTACTAATAAGTTTGTGTATTATGTGAAATATAATATGTATTTACTCTTTACTCTGTAATTGGGACTTTTGTCCTGTTGAGTGATACATTATAATGGAATAGAATGGAAATAAATAAATAAATAAATAAATAAATAAATAAAAGTACGCGTTCCAGTATTACCATATTTCAGTGGCTAGAATTGCTATTTGTACATTTAGGAGACGAGCGACAAAATAAAATTCCTTAGAAAACATCATTTTGCGTTGACAAATGCAAGCGTTAAAGGCAACTTTCTATGAAGCAGTCATCGGAAAATTAAAATTCTTCAGAAAACATAACTCGAAAGTTAATTTTTTATAGCAGTCGTCAGAAAAATAATTTATAATATGTATTTATAATATTTCGATAATTTATTAAATCGCTGCTTTGTTTAGGTTACTTTTAATGTGCAAAACACGATTATCATTTTATTGCATTTTCATATATTTCTACTTTGTCTCTCACACTGCCACACTATTAATTAGTTGGTCTATTTTGTTAGCTGTGCCCTTTTCTGTCATTATTTTTGCAACCTTCTTACTTAAATGATTTGAATATGATCGTAGACGATGCAAGTACTGTAGCACTGTAACCATTAACATAAAAGTCAGAATAGGTTTGATTTTTAATGCCTATAAAATCTTCCATGCACTGTTAACACTTTTAATTTTAAGTTCAGTTTAAAGAATAACATAAATTATTACTACAGCAAAAAATATCTACTTTAGTATCAATAATCACCATACCTTGCTTTAACTTTGTTTTAAAAAAATAGCACCCGAAAGGAAATGTGAATATTTTAAATATTTTATTACCCCGTACAATTTCAAACTGCTGTATTTCAAGGCGGAATAAGTAACAAATTGTCTCGGACTATCACCCATTTTTGATAGAAACAACAAAGAGTTATGCGAGAGAGGAGAGTATCCTACCGACTGCGCCAATATAAAAAGCATACAGTTAAAGAAGAATATTTTGTTCTTGTAATAAGCAAGTAATTCAATCCCGTTAGTTGTTTTTATAACGTAATGTTTAAATGAAATACATTGATTCCAATGACTGATTGAAATGGTTGTCGTGTGTATGTGTCTTTGGGTTTAGTAACACATCAAGCAAAATCACAATTCGGCAAATACGAATGTGGGTTCAGAAAAGAAAAAAGTCATAGATCTCTTTTAGGAAGTAGGAAACAGCATTATTTACTCAAGTCCGGTACAGAGTGCGCAGTGGGCAGGCGAGCAGCGAGCAGCCGAGGTCGACCGCAAGTTTCTCCGCGCTAGGTAAGACCCTGGAAACAACGAAACAGGCATTACGGCGAGATTAGGCCGGCGAGGCACTGCTTCCGCTCAACTATCCCGTAAACTGGATTTCAACTTCTCAGATGAAACAGCAGGAGCTGGAGCTCGACTTGAGCTACAGCTGCCCTCTGCCTCTTGTCTCGTGGCCTGCTCTGTGTCTGAGCCATTGCGACCTTCTAACAGCAGACAACGACATACACTCACTTCAGATTCAAATTCATTATACGTTACTACAAACTAAGAACACATGAGCTTTCATAATAAATATCATCGTCAGCAACATGCTTTTATAGATCTCACAAATTTTATGCGTGAAATACGATTACCAGTCGTCAACTTATGCCCTCGATGTAAGCGGAGAGAGAACTTAAGAGTTAAAATTGAAGGCAATATCAGTAGAACTTGACTTGAACTGAGGATGATTCACGGTTATGTTTAATTTTACTTGTCAATTTTACACCCAGCGGAAATTATCTGTCCATAGATTTATTCAATTATCAGATACAATAGAGATGTGAATAGTTCTATTTTATCTGTACCCCTGTGGGTTCCCTTCCACCACAGACTACAGTACTTTATGTGTAAATATGAGTTAAAATTTGCATGAGTTCGTCCGAATCAAATTTTTTTTAAAGCTGCATTATAATATAATAGTATTCTGAAGCTGGATTAGCCTTCTAACAGCCCGAATAATCCCCAATCGAAAGTTTATAGAATCAAATAAAAAAATCCAAATCATCCTCCAGGGACAATTGAAGAATTGCTACACCGACTGAAGAAAATTTAGGATTTTTTCGGCAAAGAAGACTATCAAAGACTTGTGGGTACTAAGCAGTTTAAAAAAGTAAAGATGGAGTAACAAAGTGATAAAATAGATGATATTAAATAGTGCAAACTTGCATTGTACAACAACAAAATAGTGTATTGTGTTATTAGGAGTAAATTTGATACTTTGTGTGCTGAGTATGTAAGTTTGAACGACGAGCGAAGTGAGTTGGATAATTAAATACGAAGCACCCAAAGTCACTTTTACTCCGAATAACACATGCTATTTTTTTATTCAAACGTAGAAAACAGAGTCATAAACCATTAAAAAATGCCCAAAACTTAAAAAAATATTAAAAAAATTTTTTGTTATATTGTAACTACAGCATATTGTTTGATTTTCTTTTTACTTGTCAAATAAATATCAAAAATTTGTAAATAAAAATAGCTTGAATTGAATAATTCAGGATGTTTGAAGATATAGAATACCAGAAAAGGTAATAAACAAGTACCTAAGTTTTTTGTTTCTGCAAATAATTATCCGGCTAAATATGCCTTCAAAATGTTCAAATGTTTGCATATAAAAGCTAGTTTAAATTTATTCGTTATTAAAGAGCATGGTGCTGTTTAATCACTTATCTAAAATGCACAACAATGGAAAACGAGACATTCTGATTGGTCAAATTTGTAATAAGTGAAATAAATTATGCCTATTCTATGCAAACTATAAATTCAGCTTTACATAATTGCATAAAATCAAAGAGAAATAAAATAAAATATGAGAGTGGCTGTGTTTAGCGCACATCTTCAATGTTTACAGCCGCTTTTATTCAAATAATTGAGTTATATCCATTTATATCATTACATACTCGTAGATAAAATTGAGTTGGGCCGTTTCATCGCATTAATTAAAAATCAAGTTGACAAATGAATCTAAAACAAGAGTTCGCATTGCGACACGGTAGCTGTCGACAGGGCGGGTAAACGTAATGAAAACCAACAGCAAATCATCACAAAGAGACACATCACCGAAGCATTAAATCCGGCATTTGCTCTTCAGCTCCCTCAGGCGAAACAAATTAGTTTAGCACCCGAACTTAAATTCATAATGCGAGCGAGGCGTGTTATATACAGGGCGATGCGTCAAACACGAGCGACTGCGACTATAAGAATAGGAGTGGGGCACCACCACCGCAGGATAAGTCAATTACGGAACCAATTACAGCAAATTCATCTCCGAGGAGGAATAGGCGGCGGTGGCGGAACCACCCGCGGGGATAGGAAACGGTGGCTGAAACTTTTTTCCCCAATTTGCATTTTAAATCACATTAATGTCACACAGATTAGTTTCGCCTTGAGCGCTTTCATTCGTTCTTGAGTTTATTTTTATGGATGGCAAGTAGATTCCACTGCGTCTTCTATTGACTTGAAAGTAGGCCAGGAATTCGCCAGATATGAGCGGTGCCTAAATGCTGGAAAATATCCCTGTTTACTGCAAGGAATGTGAAATAATATTTGCTAGAGGTGTTTAAACAGTCACGAAGGTAAATTTATGAATGAGCCAAGCGGTATTTACAAAGAGCGGACAATGACATGCTGTGGTTATATTCCATTACCCTTGTGGTAAATAAAACCTTATTTGACCTCTCCTGAAAAACTGGGAGATAAATAAAATCTCAAACTTGTAATGTTGATCAACAAAAGGTATTCAATAAGTATTTCAATGGGCAACGACATGGCAGAGATCGTTGATGCCGGTTCACTCGATAATACAAATTAAGCAAGGCTGCCCGCGGTTAGTAGTTGGATGAGCGACAGCTATGCCACTGAAAACATTTTTGAAAATGAAACAAACTTTCTTGTAAACCATTTTAATTGTTTATTAAATAATCGTACTTAGTTTTTAATTGCATCTTATCTTATCTCTTTTTCAGCACCTATACGATAATTTAGAAACAATTTTAAAATGAAATAATCAACGAAAATAGGTTTTTTGTCCATATCTAGTGACCACTGTATTGTTCGAAATATGTAACTTGGCGAGCAAAAGGAATGCAGTTTGGTCCATTATTCCTATAATGCGATTTGTTGAAAATATGCTTTTACTTAAATGCCGCACAGCTTGAAAAGTAAAATAGTAATTTTACAACTTTTTGTTGCTCAACATAAAACAATAATAATGAACCAACGTGCAAAAATTTTCTTTTCAAATATATCTGATTTTTTTGAAATAATTAAAACATGTTTATCTGCATTTTGTACCTGACCGCAATGAAATTCTAAATTACTTCAACTCGCCTAGTTATATCGTTTGGACAAAACAATTTTTCTGGTACATAAAAATTAAATTGACCTACTAGTGTGACAATTTAAGTCATCCTGTTGTTTCCCTACGATCTCAATTAAAATTTAAAATGTAAAATAATGTGAATTAGTATTATAAAAGTAAAACAAAATAAAATTTGAATAAAATAGAGATCTTTGTGAAATATTTGAATGCAAATGACCAGCGCTAGAAGTACTGTCAGGAATATTAAGTTTATTGGCGGCTGTAAAGAGTTATCGGTAAGTGAATAAAGTTATCTTAATAGAGGTTCAATGGCTGCGATCACAATGTAGTTAATTAAAATAATAAGCTTATTCTGCATTTTATGCAGATTTGCCAGAGCGAACGAATAGCGTAAAACAGAGTTATTCAAAGTTCGCGTTTCTCAACAGGTTAAACCGTCAGAGGCGCACGTCTCCTGGCGGGGCACGTGTGTTGTACACCGCAAACTATTTAACTAGAAATTAACGAAACAAAGTTTCCGTGGGGCCAAAGTTAGGGCCTCGTAATATAATTTACATCTTGTAAGTTATCGTGTAAGACACGTTGTCAATGTTGGGTGGCGCCGGGCCTCGCTCGGCGTGACGTGTTTAATCCAGTAGCGTCCGCAGCGCCACCCGCCGCCCGCCACCCCCGCCAGCGGGTTATTTGTTACTGGGGGGCTAATAAATTACACCGCATGACACTAGCGAGAAAACAGGCCAACGGCCCCTCACCGCCGTCAAACAACCATGTCTCATGCACGCGCGGCGCCGTCGGTATTTCCTACCACTCACCACTCAAACCACTATTCTACAGTGTACACTATTTTCACTACAATTCAAACGTTTGAATTATTTTTTCTACGATCACTATTGACAATTACACTGGTTCCATAATGAACAAAGCTTGAAAATTGTATATTTCGCACAGTCGTGCGGAATAGCGTGTGCAATTATTCCACACGCAAGTATAATGTATGATATGAATATGTCAAGTATTAACATTTATATATCATAAAATAATTAATAATAATTTCATAGTTTATATAAATGTTTGTTTTCAATTTTGAGAATGCAAAGAAAGTACAATATCAATTTTTTAATAAAATATGTCTTTAGTTTTTATATTACAATCAATAGATATATAGTTGGTAACACTGAGCACATCTGCGCATGCGCCGCCTTCATTCTGTAATCATAAACGTCAAATAGGTTGAGTTTGAGATGTCATTTGTTTCTGAAGAGTGAGAATTATTATTATTAAATCTTTACAAAAGTGTGATCGTGTGTAAGGTTAATTCATTCATAGAAACCTATAAAATATTTAAAGTTTTATCTAATTTGCAAATATGTCGATTCAGATTTTAAACATTATTAACAAATTCACTAACAGTACCAAAACACTACGTGTTTATGCATTGGAATTTCAGATAATTATAATCATAATGTAGATAATTACTAATAATTACTGTGGCTGATCGTGAATAAAGCAAATATTTGATCCTAGTTATTTTAATTGAATATGGGTAATTGTAATCGATGGACACAAAACACCAAATTGTTGTTTTGATTATCGTTATTGCTATTTATACACTTTAACGTTAATTACCTATATAAGCACGTAATTTAATTAGAAATCATATATTTAAAATGGAAAAGTTCAAATGCGGCGAACGAAAAATTTTATTTTACGGATAAGTTCGTGGCTTTCTTCTCCGCCAATGGTCTATCCGCCTAGTTCCACTTGATCCCCGATGGTTGGTTTTCTGTTCCACGTGTACATGTTCGTTTTGTTTTTGTTTTTTTATTTCTAACCCGAGCGACAGTGTTTTGTTGACGCAAAAATGTATCCGCTATTCCATTATCTTTTTTAACGGCGTGGCTGTAGTGGTGTTGTGTAGTTGTCCGTTGCGCCGCAGTGGCGCTGCCATCGTTGTTGTTGGATCGACGTACACCGTCGCGATACCTTTTTTATTTATGTGTAATGTATGCACGTATGTATGATTAAAATTAATGTGAAGTACAGATAAGTATCTAAATGTTCCTGCATAGCTACAAGTAATTAATTTCCTAGTCCGGAGTATTTGTCATCTGGTGTTTTTTTATGGAAATCATAAAAAATTTGTATATAAAACAATCGATATTACGAATTCTGTGATTTATGGTTGCAGTATTTAAAACAGACTGTAAAATATTGTGCTTTTTTATTTTGGGTGGAAATGGGAAAAATATTAAATATGAACAACAATTTTATTGCTATAATAATGATTTTATTACGAGTAGAACTGACGATAGTATATTAAATAAATATACCATGTGGTGCATAGAAAATACGATGCTATTTTCGTTTAGTAGCGACAATTTGTTCCCTGTGGATTTTAGACTAAAAGCGTAAATACAAATCTGTATAGAATGGAAAACTCCTTCTATTAAGTCTAATTATGTTAATCAAATCAGTTTTCTTCACGGAATAGAAGCAAAAGAAATTCAAAATTTGAACCAATTTACATATTTCCGTCAGAAACGAAACAAATAACTTGAACATTTTTGTTTACAGACCTTTTAAAATATTTTTAATATTTATAAACTGCATTGTATTTTTTCTAGTATGATATAATTTTCGTTTTTAGAAGCAAATGTCAATCCGCTACAAATAGAAAAGTTTGGAAATATTAATAATATTTTGACAGATCGGTCAACAAAATGTTCAAGTTATTTGTTTTATTTCTCACAGAAATAAATTAGGATCAAATTGTGAATTTTCTTTTGCTTCTATTTTGTGAAGTAGACCAATTTGATTAACATAATGGGGTATTGTATAATTGAATTTATGTGAAGTAATCACTTTTTATATAGTTTATATCATAATACAATGGGAAAATATAATAAAACATTCTAAATAACACGTTTCCTTTCATAATGTTAGAAAAATGCAATTTTTAGGCTACTGTAAACGTCACAACGCCTACCGCTCACTTCAGCCTATATGTTTGGTTTTGCGAATGGTTTTGTTAATTCAATATTTTGATCTGATTCCAGATATGTGTTGTTATGACCAATTTTCTTCAAATATTTGATTAAATTATTGGACAAAAACTACAAACAAACCAGTAATACATTGAGAAGATGAAACCATGAGCACGGGCTTGTTTATGCTGAAGTTAGTTGTAGGCGTTGTGACGTCACAGCCTGATTATTTAAAATTTAAATTTATTTAATCATAATTCACTCAATATTTTTTTTTTTCATTTAAAATTTAATATTTATATTACTAGTGACCCAAACTATAAACTATATCAAAATAATTAATTAACGGAATAAGTTATAAACCCCAATTAGGCTTATTATTATGTAGATGCAGATTTCATTATTAATATTTATGTATTTACGTTCTTAGTCTAAAATCGATGGGGAACAAACTGTCATTATTATACGAAAATAACATTTTCCGACGACCATTACGAGAAGTACATAAATGCACACGCTAAACTATTACTAAAAGTTGGTCATCATTACACAGCAATGCTGTAATATGAAAGCTCGTTAGCCAGTCAGATGCATCCGCAACTGTGTGATATGATTTTATCACACGCTGCAATAACTGAGCGAACTAACCTAAAAATTTGTATTTAAAAGTTTGATCGTTGCAAATAATTTGCTGAATTTACACGGATTATGAAGATTGGATCCAGATTTATCAGATTTTAACATAATTTTTGGTGAATTCTGATAGCAATGATGTTACCATTAATTGTTTTAATATTTTTATGTAAATTTTATATTGTTTTTTTTTATTTTATTTAATTGTGGTCGTCGAATAAGTATCGGGTACATTACTGAATTTTTTTTTCTATGTAACATAAATAAGTCACCATCCCGTATACATAATTTAATATAATATACTCAGTTTACTAAAATTTTTGAGGCCGTGACTGGACGGGTGGTAATTGCACTTTACGCGAAAATATATAACACTCTGGGATCTGTGATAGCTGAGAGTAATTTTTCTAGATGCGTCTTTTACATATTAAAGTTTAAGAGGCACAATACATTTTTAAATAAAGGGCTTCATTATGAACGCAAAATATAAGACATAAATAAATAAGCGTATATTTCATTTAAAAGGAAGTGTAAACAGCATAGAAAACACGAAAAATATGAATCTTGGCTTCTTTCCCCAGTTGTAGCTGTTGCGGTAATACATTACTCAACACACTTAACATGTAACCACACAAATCATTGTACAGTGTTGACTTTTTCATCCAAGGTTACATTCCTTCGTTCCTGCTCCTGCGAGCGTAGGGCGCGCGAGCCGCGATGCTCGGGCAGCACGCGTGCGACACGCTCCACGCGCCTGTCACGCGGCCCCGTCGCGTGATTGATGAGCGGCCGCCATTGTGACTTACACGAAGTGTTGTTTTCACCTCGAGCGTGTGTGTGTTCGTGAATGTTGCTGGTCCTTCACGTTTACTTACATAACTCGCGTCTTGAGGACCTGTGTCTACATAGTTTGTGGAGAATTTGAGGCGCTACCCACTTAAGCGATGAGGTTTTGGTATGTGGATTAAGGTGGATGTTGCTATGATGGGTTAATTCAACCTGTTTTCTATTCAAGTTCTCGATATACCTCAGTATAAGAATTCACACAGTAGCGACACTCGCTGTAGGCACTTTTGATCGAAGTCGAAACCGAACAGCCATATTGGCAGTTGCTGTATACGGCGGTAAATTTGAATAGCTGTCAGTTGCAAAGGGGATAAAATCTAAAAATATTATTTCACCTACACTATAAAAGTTCCTACAATTTTTCATGGTACAATAGTATATTGAACAACTAGTGTTATAATGATCTTTTTTGTAATACGAGCGCAAAATACGAGTATTACAATTAGGCATTGTAACACGAGTTGTTCATACTACTTTTCCTATTTCACGTTCATAAATTCAATAAAAATAAAATAAAATTGTACGGTATGTTTAATATATCACCAAGGGGCTTTGCCCGCGGGGCCTATCGGGTCCCAGGCCGCAACCCCGACGCAGGGGCTCCGATTCAATAATTTTACGTGAGCAATGACAGCCCCAAGTTTGACAGACTGTTAATTTTACAAGTAATAAATTCTCCAAAAACAGTTGCTCAAAATTTAATTCAGTAGCATTGTTTTTCTTAAAAACAATACTACAAAATTGAATTTTGTATTATTTTTAGGTTATTAATTATTTGTAAAATTGTCAGTCTGTCAAACTTGGAGCTGTCATTGCTCACGTAAAATTAGTGCAATTAGTGTTTTATTGAAGTAATAACACAAATAGTCAAACTGTAAAACATTTGGTTTTATTAATATTACACGGAAAGGTACTTATTTATTTTTATTTTTATTGACTTTGTTAACGTGAAATATGAAAAGTAGTATGAAAAACACGTGTTACAATAAATAATAAATCAGTTCTTTTCATATCTATTATTACGATTTTATACATTTATAGGTTTTACTTATTTTGAGAAATTATCAGCTCTGTATTTTTGATTTTCATTTAATAATTAATTGCATTTCTAAAGTCTCATTGGTAAATTAAAACAAAATAATCTGTATATTACAACTATCAGTCCATATGACATCCAACTGACAAAAGTTGAAATTTAAATTTGGAACGAATTCGCTAACATTTTTGAGGATTGTGATCTGACAATTGCTGTAATTAGAGCACTACACACAGACTTGAGTAAATGGCGTGAGG
Organism: Poecilus cupreus; assembly: GCA_963942605.1. NCBI lineage: Eukaryota > Metazoa > Arthropoda > Insecta > Coleoptera > Carabidae > Poecilus > Poecilus cupreus. The sequence continues at coordinate 5,393,867 of OZ012714.1, read as the reverse complement.
ACTCATATATTTATTTTTATTATAATGTAACTGAATAAAAACAAGGATATTTGATTGCAAGAATATAAGAAACAAAATTTAGCCCAACAAATAAATTTCGTGTAAATTTTAATTTATAAGGAAAATTAAATTTCCCATTGGTAGCTATCGAACCGTGAATTTTCTAGCACATGAGAAACCATTTTAAATTCGCGTGTGCAACCTGATCTCGCTGGCGCTGGGAAATCGGTTTCACTGTTCAGCTCAAATGTCGAGGCGTCAGGTTGTTAAACCCAATTAAATTTTAACGAACACATTATTGACTGCGTATGACAGCGAACCTTCCAAAGCACTTTCGAATTTGGTTATAATTCACGCCGTGTTTCCCCGGATTTACCTGCGAAGCCTTGCAGTCGCTTGACTTCCGGCCCTGGATTATTATCAAGCAGGATGGGAAAGCAATGACTGCTGTTAATTAGAGCAAGCCTAACGGAGATGAAACCATATTATGTGACGACTGAACATTGACACAACTTTTAAAAATTAAATGCGTACCTGACATTAGTGTTTCACAAGACTCTTGAACTTGTCTTGAAATCAAGACAAGACCAAGATGTAACAAGTCTTAAGTCAGCACATTACAATTCACGCAATGATTAAGTAAGTAGATCAGATGTTTCAATAATATTGTTTTTGCAATACCTGTACTGTAAGTTACCCATTAATAACAAAATTTAAACACAGTAAGTGAAACTTTTATTGCACAATTGGTTTTCATGGTTACATTATTTACTTACCGCCCACGGTGGATGGTAAGTGAAACTTACCGTTCATGGTGGATGGTAAGTAAATGTATATCATTTTATTTTTAACCTCAATCTGACAGCTGTTAATTTTGATACCTATTTTTCCTTTTCTTATATTTACGCAGAGAAGTTTTATTTCTGCTGATTCGAGGCTCGACAGGACCCTCTTTATTTTTCTACCCTTTTAGGAGGGTTATTTTGAAGTGCAGTTAGATCCCACAAACTATAAGCAAGGAACCACAATAAAAATGCAAGTACTTATTAAGCCATAACATTCTACCGACAGGGAAAATAAAATTGTCCCATCGCTGCACAATTTGGCGGAGTCGCCGGGTCGTATTCGTTGACGCTGCTCGGCGTTGCAACCGCGCTCGTAATGTGATGTAAACTACCAGCCCGCTAGATGCTAGTTGCTAGCACTCATTGATAAACATTCGCAAGACTTTGTTAATTGCCGGCGTAATTAATTACCTTATGCAGATTTTATGGCGGCTCTGCACCTAAGCAAATTCCACTCTGACAACGTTAGCTTGGCTGTGGCACGAAATCGCGGATTAGACGCAGAACTACACCCAATGGGAATGGTACTGATGTAGACAGTACTTTACTCTGCCAAGCAAAGAGTATTTGTGGAGATATGTATATTTTTAAACTTAATTTCTACTAATAAACTTAATGTTATGCCATCCAGAATTTTTAGATATATTTAGCATATAAACAAAATATAGAGTTTACCATTTAAAGACAGTATTCTCAGCGGATACTCGTCATTATATTCTGATAAAAATATTATCACCAAATAGGTTGGTTGCATTCAATTTGTTTCAAAGTAGTAGGATTATTCTGTAAAAATTCGTTACTACATAGATATACTGCATATTTGTATTATTTATAAATGTTGGTGACTGACTCAGCCTATCATAGGCGGTTTATTTGTTAAATAATGTTAAAGCAATTCCCTGATTCCCTATTCATTAAAAAATGTAATTCAAATGAAAGTTGTTGTAATTGAACATGTGCATCTGAATCAGTGACAAATTTCGTTTCACTTATTTAATCAAGGATAAAACGACGTTCAAAAATGTCATAAATTTTGTTTTATTAATAGTAACCATGAAAATATCGACCGGCATCTATCAAATATGCGGAGAAATATGTACAATAAAAGACTTAGATTTGATTTGCGAATAATGGAGATGTGTTTGAGCATATAATCCAGCCTAGATTTATGTATTGTGTTCCTAATAATTGAATTTTATTATTTACAAAATTTTATTCTGATATTAAAATTAAATGAATAACTTGTTTCCTCACTTACATGATTATAAATATCATTACATATTTGCACAAATACAATTTCATTTCCATGGTTACTCAGTATAAAATCTGTTTCTTTTAACGTCTTTTTAACTTGTATTAACTAAGTAAAATGAATTCTGTTCACTTATTCATATACAGATATTAAATCTCTTCAATTTTTTTTTAAAACATTTTTAGCAGGAATTTACAGAAGTGTTATTCAACATGTAAAAAAAAAAAATTGTCACCACCCTGCATGTATTATTTTGAAAAGAAATAGCACATGAATTTTCTCTGTAATACTACTAGTTGTCAGTTGTCATTAGCTTAGCACACCAGAAGTCGTGGGTTGGCATACAATCATCCACTCATGAGGCGACATATAACCAAAGCAGTTAGTCCGCTTCCCATCTTGACCAAAAAAGAAAAAAAATATTAACACTACTAAAAGTAAATAATATATAATATAATCATACATTTATAAGGCTATAAACGCACTGCAATAGTTTTTTTTTTCTTTAATTTCTTTTAATTATTTTTCTCTATTGATGAGACTAAATAGAAAAGAAATTTATTGCTGTTCCTAGTCAACAATGAATTTTCATTTAAGAAGGGATGCCAACAAATGTTATATTTTCTTCATCTTAGTCTCTCTTTTCCATGGCTTCGTTAATTTCACTTCTCTATGTTTTTTTAGGTTTTCCTCTTTTTCTTCTGTTATTTGCTATACACTTGTTTCATTTAATAGGGCCATATTGAATCATGCATGTTTATTACATGACCGAACCATTTTAGTCTTCTTGTTCTTATTCTGATGTTTTCATATTCTATTTTCATCAATTCTTTAATTTCAGTATTGGAGCGTTTTCCAAGCGAGATATTCTGCAGCTTCTCAAAAGAATCATTTCCAGTGCATCTAATTCCCTTTATTCTTTTCTCCCCCATATTTTTTAATCGTATTATTCCTTCTTCTACAATTTTAATTAGCTGTGTTAAATGAAATCTATTAAATTTCGTATCAAGATTAAAGAAGCGAATCTAATATGTTGTGTTTGATTGCGGTCGTTGACCCGCAGCCATGACCAGTTGACAAGTCACCAAATATTCGTATCCGCGATAAATCATGCTGCTTGGGCAGCTCCGGTAACAACATAGCAGGCGGCGGCGGCGCTGTTCCTATCCAAGATCCCCGAGGCCTCGCGGGCTTTTTGCGGGGCTCGCGCGTATAAATTATTCTCTGGCTGGGCGAACAGACACTAATACATTTAACATGCACTTGTGGGTACCAAGGTAGCGTTAAGGAACGGCTCTTTGCATAAAACAATTAGACGGTACATAATTCAGGGTCTCTTACCACGCGAATCTCAACCACTGTCCAATCTTCGATTTTCGGGGGTGCATGCCACACCGGTAAACTCGAGCTTTTAGGCCGGTAAGGTGTAATAAATATTAATTATTCTCAACAGACCATATTGTTATGTTTATATATAGATGTAGGTAGTAGATATTTATTATTATTTGTTTTGAAAAAAATTGTGCGAGAATACATTTCACACCCTAATTATTCTGACTTGTAATTTTTTTACGACAATGGAAAGCTAGCTACAATGGTCATATGCCGCATCATAAATTTTATGAACAACACCATGCTCTTCAGCGGGATTCAAACCCAAGACCTCTGGCATGCAAAGCTAGTGAAATAGCTACTACACCACCGAGATCAGCATTTAAATATTTATTTATTTAACTAATAATATAATGAAATTTACTTTGTTGTTTATTTTATTGTGTTTATAATGGTGTGTTAGTGCCTATATTTATGAATGGTTCTGAATGTTGGGTGTGGATGAAGAAGCATGAACAACGTATAACTGCTGTAAAAATGAGATATTTGAGAAAAGTGTTTAGGTATATGAGACGTGATCGTATACGGAATACATTGGTGTTTGGTGCGTGTGAGATTAAAAAGAATGTTGTTAAGAAAGTGGGAGTGAGTCAGTTGATGTGGTTTGGATATGTTGAGCGAATGTCGAATGAAAGGTTGGTGAAACTAATATATGTGGGTGAGATTGAAGGTGAACGATTACGTGGGTGTCTGAGGAATGACTGGTTGGGTATGATTGATAGTTTGTTGCGTGAACGAATGATTCCGAGTGTGAAGAATAAACAAGAATATATGAAAGTGGTGTGTCAGGATAGGAATATTTGGAGGAGATTGATTGTTGGTTGATTGTGTTTCTGGGTTCCTGCTACCCCACTAAGTGGGATATAGCGCGATGTTATGTATGTATGTGTTTATTTTGATAATATGCCTGTTTACATTATCATATCATTATGGACTAGTCCATAAAATGCCACTTTATGGCTGCTGAACAATATTATAAACATGGAATTATAATAATACAGTTGAACATAAATCATTTTGCAGACTCAATACGTAAAAAGATTCTTTACTCGTAGAGACAGCGCAATAGTAAATTTACGATTCAGTATATTGTATTACTGATTTTTGTATCCTCTTTAATATTTATTTGGAAAGAAAAAATAGTGGGTACATCAGCCTTATTACGATATAATTATGTATATTCGTTCATAAAGGTCGACGTTTCGGCCCTATTTGAGCCTTCTTCAAAAACCAAACGAAATTCACATAATATAGTCAACGTTGAAATAACAATACATTATATTTTGAGAACTAAATTTTCGGTACCGCATGGCAAAACTATAAGGTAACAAGGCTGGTGTACCCATTATTTTTCCTTTTCAATTCCAAGTGGCAGTCAAGATCTTTTACAAATTTAATATTTGTAACAAATGTAATCATATCCGTTATTAGCAGAGATATGAATGAAAATCTGATATTTTCATCAAAATCTAATCAGTTCGTGACTGGAGCATCTACTCGTAAATTCAAATTACGAAAATAGATATCTTTACATTCACATACATACAACATTGTTAAAATGTAAAACCATATTAAATATATTAATATTTATAATATTCCGGAAGATAGAAATTGTATAGTTTCTCTATGATATTCAGCTATCTTGTTTAATTAATTAAATGTAGGTACCGTTTACTGTATTTACAATGTACTTAATGTAGTAAATAAGCCTGTACACTTACATTTAGATGATTTTGCTACAGAAATACTGCATTCTCCATTGGAACACATGGCACACGACACATATCACTGTGGAGGTTCCCGCACTACTGACTGCAAACTAAATTTTTCAAGTACTCGACAGCGTCATTCTTAATTATTCGGTTGAAACAAGTTTATAAACTAGAAGAATAAACGTTGATTTGCTCAAATGTATCAATTCTTTTAAGAATTATTCCAGAAGTTCTCAAAATTTTATCAATGTTTTAAAAGATTATTTAAAATTCTGTTGGTTAACAGAAATCTTCACTAAATGGTCCTCAATATATAATTTTTATGGAAGCTGTAAATTTACAATCAATGACTTTGAAATTAATATCACTAATTCATTTTAACGAGTCATTTGTACTAATGTTTGTGAAGTTACTTTAATTGCCGTCAAAATCATGTTCCCAAAAATGGTTGCCAAAGCTAACTACTTCTGTGTTACATAAATTTTAATTGTCAGTTCTCAAATTTATCAATTACTCAGAGAGATGTGTTAGATATTTGCGAACTATAAAATTATGAAATCTCACTACAGAAATTCTGAAAATCAGTCCATTTTTACCACCATGTACTTTTACCACTAGATTTTTTTTAGCACCAATTCTTTTTACCACTGTACTTTTTTGCCACCAACTTTTTTTACCAGTAATAACCTGCTCCATATAGATAGTACCTATCATTTATCACAAACAAACCCAAACCCAAAAATAAAATTTTTTTTGTAAAATATAGTGGTAAAAAGTATAATGGTAAAAAAGTACAGTGATAAATAATAGAGTGGTAAAAATGTCTCCCTACCTGAGATGAGTAATATAATGAAAATACCACAATAATGATATGTAAAATTTTGTAGGGCGAAAGGAATGAATGAATAAATTAACTACTCATAACCAACTAAATGATGAAACTTGATAAATTTCCTGGGCAATACCCGCTTGAAGTACGCAGTAGTAAAAAGCTGAAAGTCTTTTTTGAAATCTCGCTGACCATCCAGAAGAAGGCTCGAGTAAACATAGCGCCATTGTAGTGCAGGAGTGATCGAGCGCATTTGGCAAGTGTAAATAATCTCCGTTCACCGTTCCCAGGAATCACTTAGCAGAAATCACGTCAAGTGGCCGTCGGATATTTCATCAGGCAAGCGCAAAGAAAGGGGGTGGTTCGCTGGTTCGACAGGGGAGTCGAGTCCATATCTCGCGGATCGTAAATATCTCGAGCTCGCGTGGATTTGACACCCGGCGCCGCGTTATCTATTATACTTGTTAATAGGATCGAGTGCGCCGAAGAGGCGGCGCCGGGGTGGGCACGCCAAGGTACGGGGCGAGATTTCCCCGAGTGATTGATCAAGATGTATGATCCTTCGTCGATCGTCTCGTGTGTAAACGTATGGAAATTTAAGCTTGGCTTATTTTGTTTGCCAGCGATATTATCGGCAGCGGCACTGCCGAACGATCCGCTTCCATCCAGATTCGCTGTTGCTGACTTCATTGTTAGACACGTGTTTGCTGACGCTTGTTCTTCCCCCAAATTCCCTTAAACGCTACACTCTTTCTACATTCCAAATTAATTACTTTTTTTATTTACACCGAAATTAATCATTTCTATTTAATATAAAAAATTAGTAGGTAAGCTATGGCATCCAAGATGACATACGAGCCCAAAATCATATTATTTGGCCCAGTTAAGACTTTTAGAATAGCTTTAAAAAAATAGTTCTGATCGAACAAAGAGAATATTTATTTATATCATAAATTCTGTTATTTTTAAGAATATTTTAAGCAATAATAACAACTGAAATAATATCAAATTTACAATTTGTCCCAAAGGTATTGACTGATACCACAAACACTGTTTTTAAATCTGATGACAACAAAATACAGAAAATTGTTTCAAATAAAAATTGTAATATTATTCTACATCCTTTTGATTCCAATGAAATTTTCTCTATCTCATTTATTTATTAAGATAAGCACAAAAACCCCGTTAAAAAAATTATAGAATTTAAGATATAAATAAGGCGAATTAAACAAATTTCCTTTGTATGACTTTAACTGTGCCAAATAATATGATTCTGGGCTCGTAAAGATAGGATGTTATTTTTTTTTTTTTTAATTCCCGGTATTAAAATATCATTTAACGTATTGGTTTCCATCTTTAATCACACCTAGACGAGCTGTGGCTTCAAATATTTTTGTCACGGCGTAAAGTGAAGCGTGCATTACACGATGAAGTTTTTCTTTTCATATAACTTTAAATTGTCTTTTTTATGAAGATTGGACTAACTACTTTGGTCATATGCCTCCTCATGAGTAGATGATTATGAATTTTCATGTGAACACAATCATGCTCTTAAGTGGGATTTAAACCCACGACCTGTGGCGTGCTTGGCTAGTGACATAGCTATTACGCCAAAGAGATCAGCTTAAATTGCCTTTATAAGTGAACTTATCAGTCTAATTACATGATCAAGTTTTTGTGAATTAAAAAAAACAAGTGTCAAAAGTTCAGTTATACCAATTCATTGATTTTGCACCATATGAAATTTATAGAGGTATATCTACTAAGTTCTCAACTTAAACCCTTGTAACATCAAAAACAATCACAAATGATATTTGATAGTTACTAGTCACTTCGTTTAGTTGGTAGTGCTCTAAAAGCTTTAATTTTTTAGAAATTTTTAAGAGAAAATACCCTATATAACAGTTTTTCGTTCTAAGTTTTACGTGGCAACTTACGTCATTGTACGAGAGAGAAAACTTCTAAAGTGGTATGAAGTTTCAGGTTCATATAAAATAAATATATAAACATATCCTCACGCCTTTTACACATTATGGGTGTGGCACTCTGCTCGGTGATATATTTATTTAGTATGAAGTGCCTTTAACAGCCGCCAAATCACGGTCTCCAAGCATTGTAGTGATAGAGGAACCACAGGGGTAATTTTTTGTGATAAAAATTTTCGAAAATTTGTTGGCAGTGAGGCTCGAACCGAGAATCTTATGATTCACAGTCTGATACGTTACCACCGTAATGTCATGTATAGCTTACTGGAGGAGGAATCGCAGGGATAAATTTAAAATGGCAACTCTCGGCTGCGGGTTTCGAACTGAGGATCTCACACGATCCACAGTCCAATGCGATATCGCGGAGCTATTTATGTTCGCTAGAAATTAAAAATCGGATTGTAAATGAGATTCCAGGGTCAGGTTCTAGTTATTTATAATTTTTGCAGTGGTATTCTGAATTGGCAATTATGTCGTTAGGATAGTTACGTTAACTTGTGACTTGAAGACAGAACTAAAGAGGAATTAAGATACAACAAACAGGTATATAACGAGACAGTCGTCGGTTGGAGGCAAGAAGAAGAACAGCGAGCAGTGGTGTGAGATGTGGGGCAAGTCAAGAGAAAGGGTTCCATGCCTTCTGGCTGGAGGCGGCCGTGATGAATAGTACGCTGTATTCATGTACGATTTAAGCGAAAGCCAGGACCGAACTTAGAGTGAATTTATGTGATCCAGGAACATGTCCCGGCCCGGCCCACCACCCACATATCTCTTCCTTTCGTCGGCTACGAAAGCCTGACACTCCCACTCACACACTGTCTCCCTGTTTTTCTCCTCGCCCCCGCTCCGCGCGCCCGCCGCGGACTCTTTGTCTCGCCTCACTTCTCGATTTCACTCATTCAACGTGCCATTGCTGTTCTATGTACGACTACAAACATACATTTATAAAGTTAAATGGCAACTTTGCTTTGAGGTATACGACTATATTGAATACTTTGTGTTGGTCTCTAACAAATGAGGTTATCTTTAAATGCTACAGTTTCTCATATCACCGAGACTTAAACAAACTTTTCGTCATTCTTTCATATTTATATTTTTGTAACAATTTATTTGATATTGTTGCAGGATTGCTTTTCTTCCACTTAACAAGGGTAATATTTACCTCCGAATCACATTCATCTGTGAATTATAATTATTTTACGATTATATTAACTTTTTTTGAATTTGAGATGAATGGTCCTAGGTGCGAACCTCGAAAGTAAGATTACAAATTATGGCTGTAAAATGAAAAAAGGTCAAATTTAATTAATAATAAGTCTATTCAACTAATACAATTACTTTTTTTTATATATGCATGCTCGCATCATATAATTTTACGTACTATTTTTTATAATAATAGTAACACAACAATTAGACAAAGACATTCCATTTCCAATGGCGCGCTTATAATTGTTTTCTCAGGGATGGTCGGAAAGACTTTTGCTAAATTACTTAAACATATGAATATTTATCGTGTTATTGACTATATAACAATGAATCGCGGTAATTCTGTACTTTCTTTATTGCGAACTCAATCCAATTGAATTAGTATAGGCTCAAGTGAAGTATTGTAAATCACCATCACTTTTATACTGGATAATCTGAAAAATCCCATCTACGTCTATGTTATGATCCAAAAGGGATTATTGGAACGTTTATAGCTGTGTTTCTGTTGTTGAAGTAAATTTCGTTCTAGGTATAAAGCTAGCGGCATTCTATGAGCATTCTAGTAAAGATATATCTTTTTTTTTGTGGATTTATTTGCTCAAAACTGACAAAAATCCAATACTACCTGCTCTTGCAAATTTTGATTTGTTACTCTCTCATTTTCACATGGAGTAAATAAATACAGCTATATCTGAATGGAGTATATGATCAACTTTTTTAATACATGATATTAGAAATAAAAAAAATATAATCGAATTAATTTAAAATGATAAATTATTTATACCTAGTTCATTAGATATTAATCATTACAAATTAATTGGAGGTTTACGTGACGTAGTCTTGGTGAAAGAGAGATAGGTATAGTTGGACAAATGTCACTTTACTCTGTCACATACGTCAGTTTCACTGTGTTTATAGAAAACATCAGCATTTCGCAGCCGTACTGTTTTTTCTGAACGTATGTACAACGCAAATCACCACTCCAATTAGAACAATAGCTTGCTTGCGTCTGCCCTCACCAGGTTACATTCCCTTCTCCCTTCTTCTTTATCTTTTTGCCTATTACAATATAATCGTATATTTTTACCTAATAACATTAACTCCTTGATTGGCTACACCAAAACTGCGTCACGTCATGACGCAACTCACATTATTTGAATTTGAATTTATAAATACCATAAAACTATAAGATTATATACAGTTTTACTTAATATACAATACGACTGCTTTAATGTACGTAATATTTTGTTGTGGAAAGAAGAAAAATAAGAAATGTTATAATTTCATTTGCCATTGTAGAGAACAAGAAACATTGTTCAAAGAAAACATTAAATAATGCGAAAATAAATAAATGCATGAGCATTCGTCAGTCACGTTTCTTTTATAGCGACCCTACGTCGTCTATTTATTTGTTTGAAACTCACTTTACGACAAATAACATCTACAGTTAGACAAAGGTAAAACAGGACATGAAAACTTCGTTCATTTGGCGATACGATACATGTAGAGAACGTAGAAGCGATCAAAGACACCTCAGGTACAATGTTTCCGTTTACACCTATCGAAGTACATTTGTATTCCGTTCGTCGAGCTCACATTTCAATTGCATCTCCCGGCGCCGGCACGTGCTATATGTGTCGTCGGCGTCGTGGCGGAGGTGGCAGTCGCGGCGCCAAGCGAGGGTGAGGCTGTTTCTATGGCAGCAATGGTCACAGCACTTCCAATAAAACTACGATTATCAGTGAGAACGTTTTGTTTTATGGCTATCGGTAGAATAACCCATTTCAAACTAAGGTTTTTATTATTATCGACGAAATGATTGCTACGACTCTGTACATACGACTACATACACTTGCTGTATGTTTAAAGACAGTTAAAGTTTTATGTTTGCGTAAACCACATAAAGCTTTTACAATTACTCTGGATTTGATAGTTTCATGCTGAGAATCTTTATTATTGAATAACAACTTTATTTAGAAATTTTAATAATTAATTTTACAACCTTGTTGTACACATCAGTCCTGACGTATCACACATACCGATCATATTTTAGGGGAAACCATTGAATTCTCAAGAATATCAACTCCAAAATTTTTATTCATTATTTATAAAAAACTCATAGGTCGATAGTTATTTATCATCATATATCTGATACTTATCTGCTCAGGTAAATTTTCTCTTTTTTATTTTTTATAGTTTATGGATAATTATTTTTATTTTTGTTACATTTATACATGTAAATAGGAATAATTTATGTAATTACATTTGTTACTATGGTGTTTATAAGTTATTATGTCTAGCTAAAAGCTAAATAAACGATATTAATATTATTATATTATTATTATCAAAATATTGTATGTAACTTGAAGAAGGAATTTTTCTGTTATGTCACCTTGAGAAACAAGAAAAATCGTTTTTCAAGGATTTGGAAATATTATATTTCATACTGAGGTGGAAAGTCTTTCATTGCAGACATTTACCAATTTCCGGGCACTGTTCAAAACAGAGCTCGGTATTATGGTATATTATTGCGCGTGGACTGCGGTTACCAGGCGTCAAATCACAGCCTCCAAAGATTATAGTGGTGGAGGAGCCACAGGTATAAATTTGTTGATTATGAGACTCGAACCGAGGATCTATGATTCACAATCCGATGCTAGTTACCTCATGGATACTTAAAACCTACCGAATAAGTTGTTAGGACTGTATTGTAGGGAGGTGAATATATGTATAGGAATATTAGAAGAAGGAAACTTATTAAAGGAAAGGGGAAATACCGGTGGAGCTGAATTAGGAGCGGTTCAAATCATGACACTCAACGCATTATAAAATGTAAGGAAACTAAAATTTTATTGAAACGACAAAACTTACTTAACCAGTGTTGTGACAGATCATTTTAAAAATGATTTAGATCAAGATCAAGATCTTTATCATTTAATATGATCTAGATCAGATCATAGATTTATTTTTATGATCGGATCTTTTTTTTTTTTAGATCAAATCAGGAATAAAACAACTTTTTTTTAGATTATAAAAAAGATCAGTAATTTTTTTCCTCAAAATTTTTAATTCTTATAAAGATAATAGAACACAAAATTGGAAGTGCAAGTTATGAATATAGATCAGATCAAAGATCTTACGAGTTGATCTAGATCAGTCACAACACTGTTGACCCAAACTAATGAAACAAACATTATATATAAAACGTCGAAACCCCCATTAAAACTTTCTATACATTTTGCTGGCTGTATACATATAGGTATGTATATTTTTTGTTTTTTATCTAACTTCTTTAAATGATAAATAAGGTAGATCAGGGCAGGAGAAAATAAATAAAAACAAATATTAAATCGCTGTCACAAATCCGAGGCATGCACGTCTCATAATTTCGTGGACTTTTCACCGGCGGATTATAAAGTTAATCTCACAGGTACAGCAGCTGATGGCTGCAGCGTGCTCCGAGTAGCACTAGAGCTGCACCGGTGCAGCTCCGTGTTCCACTCTGTATCACTCATGGAATATTTAATGCAACCGCATCTTCAACCGCGAAATAACGAAAGTTTGTACATGCTCTGCTCTGCCTCTGCTTGCTTCTATCTTATATTGTTTCTAATTAGAAATTCGAAGTGCTAATTGCATTCACCTACCCAGCCAAGAAAATTCTATGTATATTTATATTTTGAAGAACAAGATGGAATAATTCATAAATTGCATTGTTCTTTGTACACATTTTTAATAACAACCGAAAATAATAATGACACTACTGTTTATTACAAAATACATTTTATAGTACGGATGTTCTATAGCTGTTGTAAGTAAAACATAAGACAAAGAAATAGAAAGGTGTGTGGATAAGAAATGGTGAAAGTTGTATATAATTTATAAACCATAAAAAAAGTAAAAATAGAGAAATAAACAAACACAACGAAAAAAGATGTGTTTTTACGGATTACATGACGTGTAAAATAAAATCTGATTAGTGATTTAGATGCAGAATTAAATTCTCTACAATTTTTATTTGAGCCATTTTCGTCTAAAACCATTTGGGAACTTTTGCGCACGGAAAAACTTATTTCCCATGTTAAACGCCTATGGCCCGCTTTTTGATTTAGACCCTGTATATATATATATATATATATATATATATATATATATATATATATATATATATATATATATATATATATATATATATATATATATATATATATATAACTTGAAGCACGCAAAGAAGATAAGATGAACTACTGCCTCGAACTCAATGCTTTATCAATTTGTAGAAATGTAATTAATGAATTAAAATTAAATTATTTTAAGGTTGTTGTTTCATTCGGGGTTTTTTCAGAAATGTAATAGCACGTACAGATATAAAAATGATAAGTGAGAAGTTCAATTAATTAAAGCATTAATAATCATATACATATAATCCCTTTTTTATACACACTTTTGTCGTATGAAAATAAGTTCATACATTGTCGCTTGTGTGCGTAATTATAATTGCAATTTCATTTAGAATTTGTTCAGTTTTGTTTTTCCTATTTTCATTAGGTAATTAAATACGTTTTAATTAACCTTGCAGAAAAGAGCAAATATTTGTGTATTTAATGTACCCGATTTTTGTACTACATAATTTTTAAATGTATTTATTAGCTAATATACGCTATATGGTTATTAAAGTTGAAACTAATTTAACTGAATGAGAGGATTTATTTATTGGAAAAATAAATATTAAAAGCATTAAACTAAAACAATTTTTGCTTATTATTAATGACTGGAAACAACGATAGCACAGTTTATCAGTTTGCCAGTGCGAAATTCTGCCTTTCATACTAAAATATTTCATCAATAAACAAAGAAAAATATTTGGCTTCAGCAGTTTTGTATTGCTTTAATTTTAAGCTCGCACTACTTCTCCACCTGTTGGCAATCCCTTGCAAATAACATACAGGAAATATACCGAGATAGCACGCACTCAGAAACACAGTCAACCAACAATCAATCTCCTGCAAACATTAATATCCTAACACACTACTTTTGCCTCATCCACATTCGTAGATTCATACATGTTCGTCTATTCTTCATCCTTGGAATCTTCCGTTTACTCAACAAACCATCAATCATACCCAATCACTTATTCCTCAGATGCCCACGAATTCGTTCACATTCAATCTCACACGCATAAAATAGATTCATCAACTCTTCATTCAACATTCGCTCAACATGTCCAAACCACCTCAACTGACTCATTCCCATTTTCATAACAACATTATTTTCAACCAAAAATAGATATCGAATGATAAAATATTTCGGACTGTAACAGGTACCTCGCACTTGGTACCAAGAGGTAATTGTCATACAAAACGGTTTAATTTGATTAAATGAATAACCAAGGATAGCGTAGTCGTTGGCCACCACGGAATATTATAACTCGATTCCGAAGAGTATTTACAAAAAGACTATTGTTCAAATGGCGGGAAATATGTGCGCAGGCGGAAATCAAACACGTATTCAACAATAACAAAGTTATATAATAGTTAATATCGAACAAGCAAATTAAATTATATAAATCAAATACTTTTACGAGCAGAATAATACGACGCTATATAGTTTAAAGTATTGCTAACTCACTAACCTTTACAATAACTTTCAAAGATCGAGACTGATATAACATTCGCTATTGCCAATACTCATATATTATCTATATAGAAATCAAATCTACTTACATGAACGCATATAATAAACTTCACAAAAACTATGTATACAATCGAGAAGAGCCCTTAAACTATGTAGTAAGAAAAGCTAAAATGCAAGTGGTTGCTTACTGTCCAAGGTTCACTATTTATTACTAAATGGATGGAACAGTGGCACTCAAATAGCTCTAACTGGGCACTACTTTCGCATAAGAAAACAAAACAATGAACCATTTATGTAGTTTGAAATCTCTGAATACGTTAGCAATCTTTAATCGTAATAAACGCAAATACCGTTTATTACAAGACAGAAGTTTGAGTGTTTGGAGGAAGACACGTACGTCTGTCAAAAAGTCTATAATTCTAGACTAACTTCAATTTTTTATTGTAGATTCGGATAGAGGGTAACAATTGGTAGAATATACTTAATTTTTGAAGTTCTATTCGAATCTACGATAAAAATGTTTTTCTACGACCACTTAGAAATTTGCTCATTGTATGTTTGTTGTTGCTACGGATATGAGGTACATTGCAAGCATCGTGTGAAATGAATTTGTTTTGTGAGTATTTAAATACAGATCAGTTCATTTAAGTACAGGTGCCATTGCTAGAATTCTTATTTAGAATTGTCATATATTGGAATGGTGAAAGCGAGACAAATTAATTTTAAAATAATATCGTGGTCGTAGAAAAAGTATAGTGTACAACTCGCATGGAATGTCCATTTCATACTCATATGATTTGCAGCATTCGCCTTCGGCTCATGCTACAAACTTTCATACTCGTAGGAAATGAGTACCATTCCATGCTCGTTGTACAATATACTATTTCTCAATATTTCAGCTTCAGAATATGCATTGAAAAATTTGGGATTCCGTTTAGGATCTTTGATTTGCCCCTTCAACTTTTGCCCGAAATATTTTGTCATTCGATGTATATTTTTCTAGATATTCCTATGTTAAGATTAAAATGGAACATCCAGTATATAGATAACTATAAATCCGTGCAAATATATAATACATACAAGTAGAATTAAATAGTTTGTTTGAAGCATTGCAAGGTTTAATTGAAAATTGTTATTAGATACCTTCAATGAAGGATAGTGTACGTTAAATCATATATTATTTATATAAGTATTTGAATTATTTATTGCGTTGCTATGTACGTTTGATCGTCTGCTCCAGGGCTGACATTGTGATGTTATTTTCTCTTTGAATTCGGTGTTGGCGGCGTCGGCGTCGGATGGTGTTGTCCGTTCGAATTTACTGGTCAGTGAGCACCGCGTTGAAAATCCATTACGGCGTCTGACACAACCGGCTTACGCATCACCACGTCAGAATGGAACCACACAACTTTGTTAATAACTCTATGTTTTAAATGTGTTTTATTTCTTTCCTCACCTCACTGAACCAGAAGATTTCAATTGTTCTGTTTTAATGGCCGACATGGCAAACCAAATTTATAACAAAGTTCTTCAATTGCAGTGTTACTTTTTAACCGACGAAAAAATGGAGGAGGTTTTCTAGTTGATGCGTATATTTTTTTATGTATGATCAGACATAACTTTTCATAGTAGTCCGATTTTGGTGATTTTTTTTTTTTGTTGATATTATATACCGCGAAGTTGGTCCCATTTATATTTCTTCCCCAAGGGTTTTTATTTTTATCTATTAACCGTTTTAAAAAATTCCACCCCTAAGGGTAGAAACATAGGTAGCCACAAAAAAATTAAAATATTAAAACTTTTAACAAAAAATGAACTGACGAAAAATAAAATAAACCCCCAAACTAATGTAGGTAAGTACTAATTTTGAGTCGGTGCCAAACAAAAAATCAGCGAAATTGGTTACTTACATTAATTTAGGAGTTTGTTTATTAAGACTAAATAGGTTTATTTTATTTTTTGCTTTTCAGTTTTCATCTGTTCAATTTTTTTTTTATACAAATGTTTATACATAAATTATTACGTGACATAATGGGGTATTCCGGTATAATTGAATTTCTCCAAAGTAATCATTTTCTTGTACAACTTACATCATTATACAACAGAAAAATATATAGTTAAATATGCTTAATAACAATTTGTCATTCTTTATTTTGTTAAAACGTCACAACACCTATTACTCACGCCATGCTTATACCGGGTGTCCACTTTTTTTTATTTCCCAGAATATGGTGTTAATATTTTAATTTCGCTGCAAGTTTTTAACTTTATACCTTTTCTTAATTTTAGAGCATAAGTGTAAATAAATAGATAAAATGTTCAGAATTAAAAACTGCAGCAAATGAGCCTAAATTAATTGATTTGATACACTTCTGTCAAGCGATAGACGTAAAATGATATATTTATTCGAGTAAGGTTACCGTCCGTCAATACATGTAGCCTTAAGATGTAACGCGATGTAAAAGGTACAGAGAGAATATTACCTGTAGTGTATTAGTTTTTTACTAGTACGTTGCCTTCGATAACATAAAATTTACTAACAATTCTAAAAGTTTAAATAATAGTTCATCATCGTGGTCATCGTGGTTTATTTGCATGACAGAGCGTAATATGGTCGGAATTCCGGATTATATTTAACACAATGTATTGTTATGGTAATTATATTCAATAGAAGGTAACGCCTATTATACACGATCATATTTCTCCGCAAATTTATTGTAGAGTAATCTTTGTAACAGAATTAGGCCACTGCACGTGAAACATAACTTCATTTCGCAATTTCATTCCAGTGAATTACGCGAGGCCTTATTTAAAATATTACTCCCGTATAATAAATTTAATTTATCTTGATAGTAGAAATGGTATTTCTAATAGCAAATCTGTAAATTGAGGCAGAATTTTATCGGAAATATAAGCAAATAATTTGAACAAAAATACAATTATATATTGATTAATTTTTGGTTTTACCAGTAAATCTTAGAATTAAGCGGCATGAGTTGGTAAAAACCTCAGATTAACCAATTTGTGGGCTTAGACAGATTAGGTTAAGTTATTTACCGTATCTTTGAGTTAAATACTAATATTTAACAAGGGAATGGTGGAAAAATTGAAATAAACGATGATCACAGAACTGTTGGAATTAAGAGTGGTTAAAATTTAGGTTTTACTGGAAAATCTTAGGAACTGTCAAACTATTAAAAATTGTTTTGCATATGTCTATAATTTTTGTTTAAAATCCATGACTGTCACTATAAATGAGCATTTTCATAAAATTTTTATCTTGATTTTACATGTTACCAAATATAAATAAAATATGATTGCTATATGAAAAAAACAATATTGAATTCCCTAAATTGCACAAATTATTTCATTACTTCATCTGTCAGTTTTTAAACCATTCATACAGCTACTAGAAAATGTAGAGCCTCAAAAACAATTCGTTTATAGAATTTCTTAACGACTTGTTTTAGTACGTTTAGTTTCATGAGAACACCGGAATAAAAAATTATTTAATTATTAGTTTTATAAATTTTATTGAACTTATACTTAAACTTTTTTCTATAGTTAATAAAGTGATTAATTTACAATTCAATTTGGTGCGTATTACCTCCCACCAACTATAAGTGGGGTGGGGATTGTCCACCTCCACTAATATTGTGAAAGAGAGGGCAAGAAACCTCGGGGAAAAGAGAGAGCGAAGGAGAAATCAGTAGTCAGAAACTGGTTCGACAGACAAAAACATGCTGTTGACTAGTGACAATTACAATAAATAATTAAAAACAAATATTCGAGTGTTCTATTTACACCAAAAACACAATCACAAAACATTTATCCGGCTCGAAGGACCACAATTAATTATGGGAGAAACATTTTCAATGAGAATTCTAATTACATCGATTTGTATTAAATTTATCTTCTATTTATAATAAAATAGAAGAATTCCGCTCTCCTTAGTTTCCAGAAAAACTGCAATGACATTTTTATTCGGATATATAAATCTACAACAGTTCATATTTTTATAACTTGCAAATTGAAATATTCCGACGACGGCAGAATAAAACCCGACGCGCAGGTGACTTCTTAGGGAATCGAAGCACATCTCACGATATCGATATAATACTAATTTAACATGCAAATCAAATCTTTCTCCGGATCGCTCGCAGACAGAGACACAGACCCCGCGCTGGCTGCTGAATTTCAAAGGACTGGGCTGCTACCTCCGCCACCGCCGCCCGCTGCCACCCCCGGCGCGGCCCTCAATTATCCACTGAGGAATATTATTTTAAAACTGCATTACGCGACATTGGAATTCCGAGCGAGTGGCCTGATCACCGTATTACATATTGAAAACATGTCAGGCCTGAACTTTTTGACTGGAGTAGCTTTTAACTCGGCGCAAATTTCATTTGAAATCGTTGGCGTAGTTCTCAAGCGACGAACAGGGCAAGAGAAAAAAGTTCACGAATAATATCAGTCAAAGGATACATCGGGCGAACTTGGTAGTTTGTTATTGATACTTACGTTGAAGACTTCAAGAAGAATCCTTTTTACTATCGTTTTAATTCGTTTTTATCTTGGGCAAATAAAAAATATTGACTTTAATGGTTTAATTAAACGAAATTATATTTAATGGTAAAGCTTGACTAGAATATGAAATCTGAAATATTTAAATTAACCCCTAAGCCTTAATATAATAATAATAATAATAATAATAACAAGTTACATGTCTTATCACAGCGGTAATGTTATACCACAGATGTTTATATACAAACTAGATACCGAACTAAATATAAACAAACAACTTGATTAGTGAAGCCGCCGCGGCTTAGAAAGACAAAATTTGAATTTAATGTATAGTACTTAAAACTCAAATAAATTGTTGTTAAATTTATTTTAATTGCTAAAATATTAAATGCAAAACAAATACTACACTTTATTACTTTATTTATTGGTATGAAAATAATATTAGTTTATTTAATATATGTCTTTTACTAACATTTTGCTTTTGAGTTGTCCATTTTGTTATACTGTTTAACTTTACAATTACAACTAATCTATATATTGTTATAAATACCTTTAAATTGACACAAATATCACTTTCTGCCTTTTTAGCAAATGGCCGCCGAGACTTTACTTTTGCGCATCTAGTTAGGTATCTAAACTATGCATAAACATATATTTATTACACAAATGAAAATATCACCTTGTTTTGGTCCGTTGCTAAGGACAGCTACAATTAATTTTATAATTAAATATGTTATGTTATAATCGTATACAGATTACTATAATAAACTCAAACTCAGATTTATTAAATAAAATTGTGCTTCAAATGGTGTCTGTAGTTACAACTGTCAATTTTATTACAACTAAACTTAGGATAATAGAGCCGATGTGTTACGTTGAGTACATTTAGAGTACGTTCATATTTTCAACCCGCTTCACATTAAATAATTATTCATTTTTATTCTCTGATTAAATATAAGCTCGTGATATGATTAATAATCGAAGATATTGCTCATGAAACCAAACCAGCACAATTCACTCGTCCTGCGGACTCGGGAAATCTGCAGCCTCGGTACCACCCAAAAATATCATCGATAAATTCTTACGACTAGTTATGATGATTCTAACTAATCATGATGCAAAACACTTGAAAAATGAACCAATGGAAACTGTATTATACTGACTATTTCCCTCATAAAGATTAAGCCAATCAGAATTCTGACATTTTATAATTTATCGATAATTCGCACAAGTGCAAAATACCAATGTGATTCTGACTGGCTGTCAAATGAAGTTTCTAAATATTGCTTTATTTTTTATAAGAGAAACAGCATTTGGCTAAATTTTAATCGGGAAATAGTCATTCGAATATCTCTCGTCCATGTAATTGTCGATAATTTTCTCATGTGCGCGAATGATATGCACTTGGGATATTATATATGATAAAATCCCGTTACCCCGATAAAATCCCGCTACCAATAAGCAAACATCAGTTGTTACAGTTTATAACTATCAATGTAACAGTTAATTAATATTTCAAGTTTTATTTTACGTTTTCTTTGGAATTTATCTCATCAAATACCACACGACCTTTCTGATTTTCTCAGTTAATTTTCTATTTTTAAGCACTCATTTTTTTGCTTTTAAGCAAAAATCACTGAAGCAAACTGACATAAGGTAAAACCCCTCCTCCTTCGAAGTAGTTTGCTTTCGTGTTTGTTGCTAAGCAAAAAAATTCATGCAAAATAAAAATGTATCGCAAAATCAGAAGGTCTTGTGATATTACCCCCGATAATAATCATATCACTTGTTATATTACCTCTGAAAATATTTATGTACATGTTTCGATAACTAAGTCATCAGCAAAAGGGATAAAATAAAGATTACACAACTTGTAAACGAAGCCAGTGGCCAAGACTGAATCTGGATTCAATCTATTACTTTAAGGCATAATTAAGAACTGATTTCCTATGATAAACGAATTTACTTCTTCAGATATTTTAGCTGGAGTATTCTGTGCAGTCCAGCTGTCGTATAAGATCAGAGGAAATACAACATGAAGAAGAAACCTTTCCATGTTGAAGGAATATCGTCAGTGTCAAGTTGCACTGGGTTATTTAGTACAGATGTCAGAACGTTTTAATTCTGCAATCGCTCGCACCCGCACGGGACTTGGCCCGGAGATTTTTCGGTTCGTTACGAAAGAAAACCAAGAGGGAAATAAGAATTCTCCACTACGTCGCGTCCCGTTCTGTTGGCGCTCGACGCCCGCCGCGCTGCTCCCTCGCCGTCACTCGCTCACGACGTAAATTTAGAAAAAGGGTGAAAGATGAACGGACGTTTTAAATTAAAAGGACTTTTGCTACGAGTTTTTCATTTGCGTCTATTAATTACTTTTAATCATTTTGGACTGCTACTCAGCGACCTACCTACAACACGGAGTCTCTTTAAACTCGGAAACTTTGTGGTATTAAATTTTTAAACCCCTACATGCATTTTCCCTCTCACGTTCATTTTAAGCTTTTGAGAGGGGATCTACTTTGAAATTAATTTAACTGCCAAGTCGATCTTTAAATTTTTCAAATATAATGACTAATACAAATATTTCAAGCTGGAATTAATGAAATTTTCATGGCTGGTATAATACTTTTATCTACGCCGCTGATATAATAAACATATTATTCCCATCATTTTGATGGGGTAGTCTAACATATGCCATTCAATGAGGTAATTTGATGCGTTTTTGTCTATTATCTCACGGGTTCGCTCTACTTCACTATATCGAATAGTTATTTGTATACCAAGGCCGCGAAATCATTCTTTAGCGTACCGAAAGACAAGACTATCTCGAGGGCGTTAAAGGATTTCGCGGACAAGGTGTACACACTATTTTTTGTGCAACTGGTGCAACAACAGAAATATATAATTACAAAATATGTTAATTTTAAAAGTCAGTTTTCAAAGTAGCTATGGGATTGACATTTGATAAACAAAACAATTGATTTGAAAGAAAAACTAAATTCTCAAGTGTCAAAATTATTGTTTTTACCCTATTTCGCGGCCGTTGTTGAGGCAGAAGGTACGTATACGAATAGAAATAGTTGTCAGTTGTATTCCAACTGTTTTGGAGTTAAAATCTCTTGTTCTGGCTTGGCCGGTCTCTGTGAATTAATAACTTTGTTATTATTCTGAGACTGCATTTTATGAAACAGTTGACAATAATTTTGATTGTCTTTATATTTTTAATATATATGTTTTATATGCAGTTTTCCATTTTTGAAAACATTTACTTCTGTTGAAGTTTAAGAACGGTAGATGGCCCTGGGAGTATTTATTTACTTCTCAGTTCCATTTACCAATCTATTGGAATCTTAGATCTCGCTGAGCCAGTCAATCGGTGTCACTGCTTCAAAGCAGTTGAAGGGTTACACTACACTGATGAGCTCCAATGAGAGCGATACGCGTCTGTAGTTACCGATTGATTGGCTTGACCGGTCTTCGTTATTATTCTAAGACTGTATTTTATGAAACAGTTGACAATTTTGATTGTCTATATTTTTAATTGGTGTGTGATTTTTAAATAAAATCTGATTTAAAATGTACACAGGACTAAATGGTTAGTTTGTACTGATAGTTGATATTTCATCCGCCAGCGCCACTACGATCTTATTATTAGAATCCTCCATTGCAGGGGTCTCGAGTAAATACAGTGACATTAGTGTCCAACGAAAGAGGTAATGCATGAAGTTGGCTGCGTAAAACCAGGTTAAATTTTAAATTGTATGTCAGAAAGCCACTTCCCTATTTCTAGTACATGCACAATCGCTCATATCCTGCACACAAAGCATTCAAGAGGCTGATTTTCTGGTCTGTTACGTCGCCGGCCCTGCTTTGTCATGCACTCAGTCTCCTCTAGCTGTTTTTGTCTGCTCACTGAAAGAGGACATTCATATTCATGATCTTCACTTGGTCCGTTGCGTCGTTGTCTCGTCTCTCTCGTCCCTTGTGGGCTTCCACGAGCGTGGAACAAAGACGGCGAATCTGCAATGAGAGGGCGGAGTTGAGCTATGTGCGGTTGTTAGCTTCTGTAAAACATTCCTTTAGTTTCCAGCCACTCTAAAATATTTACCACACTTGCTATTTTTTACTACGTTCTGGGAATTATTTAATTTTTGTTCGTTATAAAATTGCACACATTATTAAGATAAATGCTAAGCTATTCATAAACATTACATTTTTCTGCTGACACTCAAAATCTACTGCTTTGGTAAAACTTAATTGCAACGAGTTTAGATAACTCAAAAAACCAACGTGATTTGTAATTACATATTTCATCTGCACAAGTAAAACGATTCAAGTATTTACTACACAGTACTTTTAAGTTTACCGTTGCTTTTCCTCTCCCATTCACATCTTTGGGAGAGCCAAAATATATCACTTGAGATCTGCGGGCTAAGAGTGCCACACCCAAAATAAGTAAACGATGCAATGATATATTTATTTATACTATCCATACAGTAAAAGGTTGGTGAAACTAACACATGTAGGTGAGATTGAAGGTGAACGACTACGTGGGTGTCCGAGAAGGTTGGGTATGAATGATGGTTTGTTGCGTGAACGAATGATTCCGAGTGTGAAGAATAAACGAGCATGTATGAATCGCACTATGAATGTGGACTAGGCGAACGTGGTGTATCAGGATAGGAATGGTTGGAGGAGATTGATTGTTGATTGACTGTGTTTCTGGGTTCGTGCTTCCCCACTGCTTTTGCTAAGTGGTTATATATTTCCGTATCGTAATTTATGTAAAGGAAATTGTTAATTTATAAGTAAATAAACATTTTCAAAGAGATCTTACTCAAACATGTACAAAAACAACTATTCCATTCGTATATTCAAATTATACCAGTAGTTTTGTTATGTACCATTAACGTTACGATGTCTACATACATGGGATGTCATATCTCATAGACCGTGTTGCGGACATAGGTCTATCCATGTTATGTATATATAATGTACTCGCGACATAACTGTGTTGGCTGGGGAAATGTCAGTTGCTCACTGCTCAATTGATAAATTCTGTTTTTTCAGAAATAACTGAAATATTCAGTAAATACGTCTAAGGTTCTCAGTTATACATACCATATGAATAAAATTTTCAATTAAATAAATACCGAAAAAATAACTAAACTATTTTTTTACTAACTCGATTTCTCCAAATTGAGACGATTTGTGATTGTATTACGAAAAGAGCAATGCCGATCTCACTTTGTTTCCACCGTTTAGACAATGAAAACATAAGAATATAAAAGAAAATTAGTATAGAAAAGATATAACGCATAGAAAGGTTTATTTTTCTATAATAATTGTCTAATTCAATGTAACAGAAGCCTAAATATCTGGTTGTAGTTTTTAATGAAGCTTTACTTCCCCTGCAGATAATAGCCCCGCATTGGGCAACCCTTCCCATAGTAGAGTCCGGAGTCGGTACGCCGGAACAAAATCCCGCGCTGAGCCGTTACCGCTGCGACAACCGGAACGGTTCCGGAACGCTCGGAACTGTGTTCCGACGGTGCATTGTGGCTTACGCAAATTTGTAAGTTACGACCGACGGAATTAGAGAAGCAGACGGAAATATGGAGCTCAGTAGCGTCGATACAACGCTAAATAACTTCATTTGTTTTGTTGTTATTCCGCAGCAAAAAATATGAATTAATGTTCGGGAAATAATGAAGATTGCCAGCGATTAGAATTTAATTCACTCCGTCATAATACCATTTTAAAGGACTTCATGCATGATATTATCGAAGAATGGATATAGAACGAATATATAAAATTTAAATGTAGACGAATTGTCTATACGATTAGATAAAACCTTCTGTTTATTATTTGAAATAAAATACGAGAGTTTAATGTAAGATTACTGCAATATTTGAACATTAAATAAATAAATATCTCTGTGTCTCTGTGTGTACGCATAAAATTCCACGAGACCTTTCTTTAAAGGGACACAAATCCACGTGGTTTCCAGTGCTGTGGTTGGTCCTCGAACACGTGCTAATCGCATGTGTAATACAACCGTGTATACACTATTAAAATGTCACACTACACTTTACTGTTTTTAGTTATATGTGTGTATAGCATTGTCCAATGCATTTTTCTTTTATGATTCTACATTGTGTATATTAGAAATGCTTGAATTTATATTTTTTTAAATCTGTATATTTTTATAAGGATGTACAATAAACCAAAACAGCCGAGTAATCTATTCTTTCCTGTGTACGAACTGGCGGCGGAATTACAGTTGTGCATATAAATTAGTTCAAAATTCCGAGCGTTTACAGCCGAATGCTTGTAATGGTGCACTGCTTTTTTTACCAATTACAGAACTATATTTGTGCCTTTAATGAAAAGTCTCGCGTAATGGACTGTAGATACTATTATCCAAAATGGGTAAATGACGTGATGATAATATATATTGATCATTATAGCAAGTAGAGGAGATATGCTGGGATTTCAAAAGACACTAGACATCATCTCAAAAGTATAGGTCGCTTGTATTTCTAGTATTTAATAAGTAGAGTGGTTCTCTTACCCACAGAACAGAAGAAGTTACTAGTTACTTGAAAGCACTGAATGTAAATATGCCCTTAGTTGAATAGAAAATATAATTATTTGTTTTTATATAAAATTATTTTCAGATCTTCGTTGTATATGGGGTGCCGAATATTTATATAATATTTGATTTTTCATAATTGTTCGTTTCTTTATTATGGAGTATTATTTTTCTTATTATTGTATATTATTTGTACAATTATTGTATATTGTTTTTAATTATACCATTTGGTTAAATTATATTTCACAATAAATATTTTTCCTTTTATAATATAAAGTTTCGTTTACTTTTAAGATGTAAAATTGTCACTTAAAGAAGCTTGGTAATGCTGCACTCACAATGACAGATAGACGAAAACTAATTTACACAGTACAATAAATAGTTCAAATGAAACACGCACATGATTGGTCAAACGTGACGACATTGAACCTAATAATTGGTCTATTTTATATTTGGGAAATAGTTCTACGCGAAGTTAGTCAAAATAGTAGCAAAAATTAAACTTTACAGACTCTTGTGTCAAAATTTTACTTCACAGACTATTATGTCAAACTTGAATTACAAACCTTAATTAACAATGCTATAATACTATTGGTAAATTTATTTATTATTTACCTTTGACAATAATTTATCGAATTTAATGCAGATCACATGCTGACTACATCTAATAACATATAAAAAAAGATGATTATAACAAAATTTGACACTTTGGCAGTATTTTTGTTATCACAACCATCCCCGTCTCAAAACCTAACTGACGTTTTACAAATAAACATATTGCTATTTATTTATGTATTTAATTAATAATTTAACGATTTCGGAAAAAATATAATCGGCACTTAAGTTTTTTTTTATTACTCATATGGTTTATTCTCCTCGGCTATCGCCTCGTATAATATTAAATAAATTATATGTTCGTAATAAAAAAATACACTTATTAAAAAAAAATTTTTTTTACTTAACCATTTCGTTTTGACCACACATCGTTCTTCTTGAGGAGAATTTCATCACAGTAAATGTATATAAAATAATAAATTATCATCAAAGTTAAGAATCAAAAGACAAAACAAATATTAATACACAATTTTTGTAGCACTTTTAATAAAAATTTATATTTACCTAGACAATAATTCTTAAAGGCGACCAATGTGTAGTTGAAACGTAGAGATTTGAATAAAAAAAAAATTGAAATAAGGATTGATACCCAGAAGAATCATTTTGCTAATTTTCAACTAATGTTTGACCAAATCTGTTAACAATTGATCAATATGTAAATTTAACAGAGAATGTCATTCTTAAATAATAATGATCCCTATATCTTATTCATATTTTTTCTAAGCCAGCCTCCTATCGGAAATAATTATCCCCGCCACTGGATGGCAACCCCTACCGGGCGGTTTAGCAGGGCGCACCACAACAGCCCTCCGAACAGGACGCGGGGTGCTCAAGGTGTCACCAGTCATGATGGAGGGACCGGTTATCATATTAACTTACCGCACTTTAATTAACTTCCGATGTCGCGTGCGATGCGACTTCCGGTTTCAATTTGTGTACGACAATACGGCATTATAGCTGTTCGAGACACCGCCGCCGACGAGGCAGGGAAGCGGGGATGGGGGGAGAAATGCTTCCCGATCGCTGTCGCTGAGACGCTCGCGATGAACTGTTGTAATCAAATCGACTTGATTAAATTCGATTTATTTGTAACTACCGACCTGCCATATTGAATCATACTTTTAGCTGAATTGGTTTCTGAACATATGTTAACTTCAACTGTTGATCGTGAGGTCCTCAGTAGCTAAGATATTCTCTTGGAGATCACTTTAATCAAATAAATTAATTTAATGAAATTTCGACTATAATGTTTGACAAAAATTTTCCACACTTTTATATTATTTAACCATGTTTAAAATTTAAGGGTGGTAGCATTGTCACTTGAATACATATAATGGGGTCTTTCACCATTTAAAAAAAATTTTTTTTAATGAAACTTTATCTATATTGAAGACTATCTACACTTTTAAAAGTCTTAATTGCTATTCATTAAGTCACAATGATTTTTTTTTAAATGTTGTGACGTCATAGTAGAGGTGTTGCTGGATCTAAAACAGTACAGATTGTAAATAATTTTAGTCATATATTTTTTTACTTATTCTATTAGTATTATTACAATAATATAGAACATTTATGTGACAATAGTTATTTGTGTATCAAGTGCGGATAGAGCATTGTTTGTTGCACGCGGCGAGAAATTGTTGATCGAGGCGAAGCCGAGATCAACAACTCGACAAGTGCACCGAACAAGCTCTATCCCACGAGATACACACAATATTTTTTCTACAATCGTTGACCAATGTCAAGCTGTAGAAAAAAAATAATTTTCAAAATTATCTTTGGTCGCGCCTATAACAATTCAGTAAAATTGTAGTTACCCATGTCACCGTAATCATGACAACGTTTATGAACAAAATAAAAATTTTCAAAGAAATCATAATTTGACACATGGAGTACATTTGACATATGGAGTACATTTGACATAAAGTCTACAGAGTGAATACGTTTATGGTGATTAAGTTGAAGTGTATGTACGTATATGCCAACTGTATTTGCAATAGCAAGGTTATTACCAGAAAAATCCAATGCATCATTTACTTTTATCTAATTTATTTTTGTTTTATGTCACTTTGTCGCCCTAGAGCGACAATTTTGAACATTTCCTAACTAAAAATGGAATAAAAATGTCGATATTGTGCAACGATTGTAGAAAAAAATTATTTAAATCTCTACTGTTGTAGATCCAGCAACACCTCTACTATGACGTCACAACATTTAAAAAAAAATCATTGTGGCTTAATGAATAACAATTAAGACTTTTTAAAAGTGTAGATAGTCTTCAATATATATAAAATTTCATAAAAAAATGGTGAAAGACCCCATTACTAAGTGAAAAGTAAGAAGATTTTTTGGATTCTAATCAAATATACAAATATACTGGGTGTAGAATTAAAATGTGGAATGTGGAGTAGAAGAATTCCAATGATATTTTCTTGATGTTGCTCTAAATTTTTATCTATTCACTTTGCAGAAAAATGTAAATACCAAAGTTGTTCGCAATTAAAAAAAAAGCATGCAATAAAGCCCATTTGGTTGTCTAATATTAGTTTTTCACAATTGGTCAATCAATTTAAAATGAATATTTATTAGGAAAATTATAACATAGCCATAGAAAATTAGACAAAACCGAAAAATATTTGACATTTGAAAAGCAGGTAAATAGTATATTATTATATGTGGGATTATGACAATCATTATTCACGAAGATAAAGTCGTCACGAGCCGTAGACGAGTAATGATGACCATAATCCCGAATATAACACTACACTTCTTCTACTTCTGTAATTTCGGAATGTCTTTAACATAACCGTGAATTATGGATTTGTGGCTTTGTGATTGGCCGAAAAGAATGAATTATAAGCCATAATTCACTGTTGTGAATTCATCGAAAAAATTGAAAAATGTTGGGGGGAAAGTAGGAAAAAGTTATCAGAAAAAAAAGGAAAGAAATGAACTCTCTAATTCGCTATTATATCATTACAATCTTCTACGAAATTTCCACCAGAAAATTATATAGCATTGTAATAAATAAATCTTAATCTGTTTCCTGAAATGACAAATATTTTTCGTTTTTGTTTAATTTTTCATGTCCTTATTACAACTTTTCGAATAAATTTGATTGCTATATCGTGAAATACTAAGATTTAGGTAACACAATGGGCTTTGTTGCATGCATTTTTAAATTCTGAACACTAATATTTACTTTTACTATAAAGTGAATAGGTAAATATTTACAGCAATATAAACATATAGCAATAGAATCCCTATATTCCACATTTCAATTCTACACCCTGTATAATGGATTTCTGCTAAAATCTCGTCACAGATTTGATCATGAACAATATGCTTCTTTATGTTATGTATACGAAAGTAATATTAAATTAATTTATGAATTGTTTATAAGAAATTATGCTTATGGCTAAGTTTTCCATATTCTTTTGTTTTGATTTTATAATTTGTTTGTAACATTTTGTGCTTGAGGCTCTTTTTTATAATACCTCATTTATAGTTCCTCTTAAGTTTAGTTTTCATTTTATATTTACTTTAAGTTAAATATTCTTATAACTTACTAAGATTGCTTCCAAAACAAAAACAGAACTGAAATGATCTACGAATATGGAAACTTTTTCTTAATTTATTATACAGGGAGGTGACTACCTCAATGGATCATAGGTGTATTACATGTAATATAATACTTTCCTGTTCAATTAATTATTTTAGAGAAAAATGTTTCAAATCTAAGTTGAACAAATTTTATTTTTGTCTCTGAATCAGTGAACCAATTTCATTTTACTAGTTTAATTAAAACTAAAAAGACGTTCAAAAATATCGAAAATTCAGTTTATATAATTATTAGCCAACATCTAACAAATATGCGGAAAAAATTTTACAGAAGACCAATGGAGATGTATTTAAGTAAATTATCTAGATTAAAGATTAGATTTATGTTTTGTTTTCCTTATAATTTAATTATGTTATCAAAGAATTTTATTCTGATAATAAGATTAAATGATAAAATAACTTACTAACTTACTTGATTTATACTACTACCCAAATATACAAATTCATTCACTTGTTCCAGTCTCACACCATTCGCTGAAACATTACAATCAGTCACCAAATCATTCTTCTCAAACACCAACACTTTACATTTATCGACATTCAATAACAGATTTAAACTTTGCCTTTTTCATTTTTTGAATGTTCAGGTTAGGTTAAAAGTTATTTAGTTATACACACGTAAAGCATTTTACGGACCTGTATCGTAAATAACTATTGTATACTAGTTGCTATTAAATAATGTAATTAATTTGGGGAGGTCCACCAATAACTTTTCTATCAATATCTATTAAGATACAAACACTCCAAGAGCTAAACAGAGTCATATTTCAAATGAACAAACAAGGAAACCTTATTTCAGGCAAAAATCCCATGTCTAAATATTTAGTGGTGTTAGCGGTATTTAGCGCATCGCATAGGTCCAATCCCTGACCCTCTAACTAACACAATTAGTATTCACTTTGGCTAGAGCGGGTGTCGCGCGGTCAGACCCTTTTACAGAAGATATACGCGCCAGATAACCTCAGAAAATAAATCCTGGCGGATTACGTGGAAGGATGCTGTGTTTAATCCCGGTGTACCGAAGGAGTTACAGCGCATCTGTCGCAGGCGATGTCGCCCGCCCGCTCACGTCACACCTCCTCTGCACTCCCACAACTTATTTGCAATTTGTGACGCGATGACGACGAACTTTACTCATTCATAATTTTTATTTTTAAAGTTCACGTCAGTACATTCATTAACTCGTTATGTTACACCAATCAAGGTTTGCGGATACATGATTTTACCTCTCGCATATATATGGAAGGGGGTATAGAGAGGAGTCAACATTTTTGGTAGTGAGTTTCCGACAAATATGCGCGTTTTGTGAGGTCATTAAAATACTATTTCACTATTTTCGCGATATGTGACAATTTTTTCGTGCACGATAATTAAAATTCAATAAAGATATCACCAAGAAATTTCATATTTAGAATTAGAAATATTTAACTTACGAGTTTTGGTAGCAATTAGTTAGCAAGCAGTAATTTACGTGAAGAATTTTTAAAGCATATCTGTCAAGTCATATTCAAAAACATATGGAATAGTATATCTACTATTTTTATTTGAATTTTTTTTGTCGAAACTAATGCTCGATTTTATGAACAAATATAAACTCCATTTTAATTTACATACATACTAAAATATCAATTCACTCACATGACAATAAAATTTTTAACTGCCATGTTGTTATTATAATATAATTTTAAATTAGTAAATAGTATATTCAGGAACGCGTTTCATAAAAGTCATTTTATTTTGTGAGAAGGAAGCCCTTCAAATAAAGGATATATATGAAAAGACTTGTTTTTTATATTTTGCGCCTTTTGTGCTCTCTGCAATCCAAGTTTCAAAATTTAGGAAAATGGGGTAAATAGGTCAGTGGTAACGCATCGGACTGTGGATCGTGAGATCCTCAGTTCGAATCCCACAACTGACAGTTTCCAATTTAAATTTACCCCTGTGGTTCCTCCTCCACTAACAACTTTGGGGGCTATGACTTGACGGCTGGTAACCGCATTTCATACGCAAAAAATATATCACCTACCGAGATCTGCGTAAGCAGAGTGCCACACCCATAATGGGTAAATGGTGTGATGATTTATTTATTTTATTTTATTTTATGTTGACACTGATATGCCGTTTGAAAATTCAACACCTAACCTTACTTTTGTAAACAAACATTTGTGAAGTTTCTCTCTATTTCCTAGCTATTCTTCTTGTTAATCTTAACTTCTGCTTTTAAACTCAAAATTATTCAAAATTAACAGTCTTACAATTTTTATGTATTTATTTAGCGAAGTGTGGCACTTGATATTTTTTGACATATGACATTTCAGTGGAGTTTCCATCCTTGATGTACTGCTTTATTATAACACTCAATTAAGCTGTTACGAAACTCCTTTGGCTTTGATATTGAAGCAAAAATAAAAAGTAAATTTAAGTGACAGTTAAATTTCTTTATAAAACCGAACATATCGTCACCCACATTAATAATATTTAAGGAATGTTTGTAGCATACAAATACGAGGTTGTTCGATTGTTAGTGTTGTAAATATAACTTGAAAATAAACGTGTACATTTGCAATACTCATTCTTGAAATATACCCAGCTCTTCAATACTTGAGCTATCGAACAAAGAGAAATTACATTTTCTAAAATAAATTCAAGTAAACGTTCTACACATAAACATAGTAGTAATATCACATCAGAATAACAGCTTTGAATAGTCCCACAAATAGTTTGAATTTGGAACGAGCATCAGGATAATTTTCACCAGCACTAAACAAAGCCATCAATTGACATCATACCGTATACACAAACACAGTTTCCTAGAATGCATCGTATTCAGGCAGCAGCAGCAGATAGTAGAATGCGTAAGTTCTTCCGCGCCGTTTGACGACAAGCAAGCGCTGCAAACTTCGCTACAAGTTCACATCCCGCCGACGCTGCCGTCGCCCCCGCCCTTGTGACGTCACACGTCGTTCGCGTAACTTCCGGGAATGTACACAGCCAGTGACAGGTGGAATAGTTCGACTTGCTTTATGTTTCTATCAACTGACTTGATTAATTTGCAACTATTGTTGACACGGTGTTTGCAATTAATTTTCACGGGATAACTGAAGAAGAGGAAGTTCTAGTCAGCATTCATTAATAAATGTGATATTTAGATGTAATTTATGCAGTGTATCTATTATTCTAATCGTGAACTGTTATTATATTAATGTCAGCGATAGTTACAATCGTACTTTAAATCCATTGCAAACCAGAGGACATGAGAAGAGTAGAATTATATAGGAAAATTTTATAGCGTATCAAGAAAGGTAACAGTTATTTATATTATTAGTAAGGCCTTATTAATCCATAAGCGTAGATTGTACAACAAGCGATATCGAATTGTATATTCAGCCCAATGGATTATGTCTCTAACTCAAATGTAATATACAATACTTTCTATAACACTGTTTTGGAAACTAGACATTCCACAACTAAAAATTATTATGGAATCACTAACATTCCATACGCCGCGTATGGAATATTTTCGACGAATTAGAGCCGTATATTAACGCGATATATGACGTATCTTGATTCAGTTACTATGGTTACGTCTGTTTGTTTTAATTTGATTTATTTGAGTCTGAAGTCAACAGTTCTATATTTGTATTTTTTTTTATATTTCCATAATCTTGTTATAGAAAGTATAGTCTACAACGTGTAACGACATGGCATATCCCACACTCGCAAACCGTAGTCCTCGCCTTTTTGCT
Organism: Poecilus cupreus; assembly: GCA_963942605.1. NCBI lineage: Eukaryota > Metazoa > Arthropoda > Insecta > Coleoptera > Carabidae > Poecilus > Poecilus cupreus. The sequence goes on along the minus strand of OZ012714.1, from coordinate 5,359,911 downwards.
CGCGTGGAATATGTACCATTCCATTACTTGTTGTACAATATACTATTATCTACGCCATAAATATTTAAAAAAAAAATATATATATATATATATATATATATATATATATATATATATATATATATATATATATATATATATATATATAAATTATTTGCATTAACTTATGTACCCAAAATCAAAGGAGCAGAATAGTTCGAATTTGTTTTATTACCTCACTGAGTGGCATAATATATTAGATTACTCTGCTAAAATAATAGGAATAATATGTTTACTATGTATCACAGGGGGACTAAGCTGAAAATTAGGGTGAATAAACATACTTTTAAGGGTGATAAAAATGATATTTAAAAAAGGTTAAAACAGGCTAAAAAAATGAATAAACGAAATGATACAAATTAATACAAATATTACGACAATGTACAAATGTGTTAAATAGTTGCAGTTACCAAAACATTTTACAAACAATAATTACTTGAACACTACACTGCAAACGTGTGAATGCGTCTACTCGTTTTAAAATCTAAACACTCTCTCAGTCTTTGAGTTAGTCAAACACCAACTACCCTATACGCGGGATTATCTGAAAACTAAACGCATAATCTAGGGTTCGACCTGGGCTATCTATAAATCTGCCAATCGCAAATGGCATCTCTAGTCGATATTTTAGAATATTTGCTGCGATAATTTCAAATGACTAAAACTAAAAATCTAAGTTCCTCATACATGTGTGGCAATAAATTTAACTCAATAACTCCTGTCAAGACGATTTTCGATGCATTTTAGTACAAACGCGGTTTGAAACTTGATATTTCAAAATCGTTTTGACAGTAAAATAAATAGAATTCTGCTTATTCGCCTTATTACAATTATATCAGTGGCACAGTGGCGTAGATAAAGGCAGTTTACTAATGGAAGTCAATGTTTGTAAACTAAGCGAAATATCCGAAGTAAAGGGTCCAGTTTTGTTTGACATCGGTGATTCCTTTACGTTCCTGATTCATATATAATTTTTACACATAATTTATTTGAAAATAGGCGCATATAAATTTCGTCATTATTAGTAATATTTTAATTGGTGTTTTTTGTAGTTGCTATCATGACAGTAAACAAATGACCAGCAGTAATTTAGTGTCGTGAAACTATTCTTTTTGAAAAGCAAGAAAAATATTTGCAAATGGCGATTCCTATAGTGAGAAATTGAACAAGGATAAATCCAAATTTCGATATGAAAATACTAACAAAATTTTAAAGACAATTATTTTACTGTTCAGAGAAAGGTAAATAAATTAATAATCATTCAGTTTAACCTTGTAATCGGTAAAAACAACATACCGCCTTGGAAACAGGCATGGTAAGTTGATAAAAAAGACCAATCGCGCAAAAACAATAATTTTTCTTTTTTAATTTTTTTTAAAATACAAATAATATCTAATAAAAATGAGTTGCGCGGGTGGTTATGTGTTGGCCTCATCAGATTTTTATTTCTTTACAAATTTTGCGATGAGATCTAATTTATGTGAAGATGAAAGAAAGGTTAAATCTTATTTTTGAAACGCTCCATAATTTAAATAAATGTATTTTTTTTTGTTGTTATAATTTAGTTTTTGTATTTTGGGATTTATTCAATTTTGAAATCTTGTAATACAAAAAATACAACAAAAGAAGAATGTGCGTTTAAATAAAACATAAAACATCATCAAAACAAAATTAGTTTATATCGAATTTTGTGTTTCTCTCCGGCGACCAAAAAACTCGGCAATGTTTTTCCTTACAGCGGAAGGTAAAAATTTCATTTTGCTAAATTGAGTTGCGCTTCGGACGTCCACAGAGAGCGTTATTAACTTATGGTCGACATCGTTGATTGCTTTTTGCTCGGATTGTCAGTGACGTTTCTTGCCTTGGCGCTTGGTTGCGGGGGCGGGCGCGCCGCGGGGGTTGTAGCGCGACAATATAGCGTGATAACGAACTGCTCCGTATAATAGTGTTAGTTATTACACGTTAAATTGCACTATTTTAGCTGCTCGTCAGTCGGGAGACACTGAATTGCTTTGTGTATTTTGTATACCAGGTCAGAAGAATGAGACAGGTTTGTCAGCATGGGGTAATGCGCAATTGTGTGGCAAAAAGGAAAAATCACAAAGTTACTACAGTGAATTACAGTACAGAATTTTCTAAATAAGAATTTAGTTTTCTTCGTTTTCTCATGTGGGTTGTGTGTGACAGTATCAATGGGATATTCCTGCATTTTTGGGACAATTTCTATTTCATTAGTAAATGTTATTAGATCTACAAAAGTCCAAAGTTTCGTATTGTAATCATTGATCACTAGATGAAACATTTGGTATTGTTCGCTTTTAGCAAATGTATTTTCGAGATTTGTAACATTCGACGTTTGTAATATTCGAGAAATATATTTTGAGGTTTATAATATCCAAACGATTCAGCAGATGTATTTTCGAGATTTGTAACATTCATCATTTGTAATATTTCCAACATTCGACTTTTGTATTTTCGGTTAATGTACATACAAGCTCTCATCATAATTTTCGACATTTGTATATTCGAGAAATGTATTTTCGCGATTTGTATTTTCGTGAAATGTTTTTTCGAAATGTGTATATATTAAAATAAAAATGAAATATATCAAGTAACTGCAATTAGATTTCTGAATCAAGGGAAAGTATACTTTTTATTTTTAATGTTAATAAAAATTTTGTAGATACGAGTAGATTAACACATGTTAATAAATGTTTTCGTTGAATAGAATTTTACTTGGAATTATTATTTGTTCTATTAATTAAAGTATGCGTTCCCGTTTGAAAATGAGATACCTACTATTGCTATCTCGAGAAATATATTAGATGCGAAGTCGATTAAGGGCCGGTATTTCCAACCTCAGATAAACTATAGAATAAATTATCAATGGAAAAAACAAAAAATAACAGCTAGAATAACAACATCATTTAAGCTATGATTTTGATGCGATATTTTTGTTTATTCTACTGATAAAATTATTCTCTAGGTAACTAAGTTTGAAAATACTGGCACCGGCCCTAAATTAGCAAACAATTTCTAAATCACGACATAATCGTGTTCGAAATATGTTGATGTAGGATTAGTGTAAAGCCTGTAGTACACGATTCAATATATCATATTGTTTCTCGTACGTTATCCAATATGAAAAATATTGTATCGTCTACTACTCATTTTTCATCCAATATTTCACACGATTTTGAAAACAATAGCTGTTATTCACAGGTTCATATTAAAGGTTACTAACTACGACTACGGCATTTTAAGATTTAACAATGTTGCTCTGAAAAAATTGTTAATCTCTAAGGCAGCGTTTCTCAAAGTGTGCTCCGCGGAGCCCTGGGGCTCCGCGAAAGACGCACAGGGGCTCCGCATTCCGCAGCCGCAGAAATTTATTTATGTATTATTCTTACTAGTTTTCTTTATTATCATTTTAACCTTATTTGTTTTGCAACTATAATGATAGGGTAAATAGCTCCGTGGTAACGTGTCGGACTGTGGATCATGAGATCCTCAGTTCGAATCCCACTGCCGACAGTTACAAATTTAAATTTACCTCTGTGGTTCCCCCTCCACTAACATCTTTGGGGGCTATGAGTTGACGGCTGGTAACCGCACTTCATACGAAAAAATATATCACTTACCGAGATCTGCGTAAGCAGAGTGCCACACCCGTAATGGGTAAATGGCGTGATGATATATTTATTTTATTTTTTTAACTATAATGAACTATGCCTATGGCGCCTATGGGCTCCGCCATCTTAGATTTGACTTTATCGGGGCTCCGCGTTTAAATAAGTTTGAGAAACGCTGCTCTAAGGTAATCTACAACTTTTTCAAAGTAACAGTGCCAAATTTTAAAATTTCCTAGTTAGTAGCCTACAGTATAGACCTGTGAATACCAACCATTATGATTTCAATTGTACGGATCAAAAATATTGGACCGATATCAGCGCAGTAAAACAACTGCGCATATCATCACAATTACAACTGACAGTTGGACAGTTTTTAAGGTTAGTAACATAAATTAACTTACTTTAAATGCCTTATTATACTTATTATTTCTAATTACACAATCGGAAAGTAAAGTAGTTAGAACAATACAGCATATAATTGTTAATGCATTTTACCGGTTATCATCAACTGTCAAACTGTCATTTTTTTATTCATATGTCATATTTTCAATACGAGAAAAAATTGTCTCGAGTACGATCTAAATATTTTAAACCAATATATTAAATTGTTTCTCATAAGATTGAAAAGTATAGTTTTAAGAAAGTGGGATTGAGTCAGTTGATTTCGAATGAAAGGATTGTGAAAATATTATTGAAGGTGAACAATTTCGTGAGCGTTCAAAGAATAATTGGTTAGGTGTGATCGAATGATTGATGGTGTGTTGTGTGAACGAATGCATGGTGTCAAGTGTGAAGAATAGACGAGCATATGTAACACACTATTAATATGGACAAAGCGATTTTGTATGCTAGCTGCCAGATATTTGTAGAAGATTGATGGTGTACATAATTACATACATACCATATCTACCATCTTAAGAGTGTGATTTAGTGGTTGATATATTTATACATGTTTAGTATTTTCTTTAAATTTAAATGAATAATTTATTTTGAGCACCCACATTGAATGAAATGAACTGTAAAATGAAATTATACGCTTAGAATATTGAAAACACCAATAACTCTCCTTGTCAAGTTTGAACATCAAGTAATAATTGTTTGTAATTATAAATACCCACTGATTTATTATGTGCTTGTTAAAATAATGTCAGCAAAATGTAAATCATATCTTCAACAAGCTCAATGATGTAAACAGCGGAAAAAGTGAAAAATTAAAGCGCAAAAAAGCTCCCGCCGAAGTAGTATTATGAAACAAACAATAATTTGTGATACAATTCAGTAGACACTTTTGGGAAAATTAATTTGAGTGCAGCGTCACACAAACTACTTTCTAAAATTACATCGAGCAGAGTGGAAATGATAAACGCCCAGTACAAAGAGAGGCGATAAAGTCACGGAGACAGATAGATGCGAATACAGGCGGAGGCGAAAGTGTTGAAACTAATATCTCTCGCAATGAGCACCAGCGCCTCTGGCGTTTCGAGCTCAAAACAACCAACAACACATGCTGCGAAACGAGCAATGATGCCCAGGGACGGACTTCATCTCATAAGATTTATAATAGAGGAAGAAACAGATTAATAAATATAATTTTAAAATACACAAAATCAATTCTTTTAAGCTGCGAGTACAATACTCTGTTTTACAAAAGTGTAGAACACAATTATGACATGGTTCAATTTCATATTTCAGTCAGATTATTACGAAACAAATTTTAATTAATAAGAACTAAGCAACTGTGAATCCTCAATTTTCTCTGTACCCTATAATTTCTTAAAATAATGTTTCCGACGATCACTACTGAAAATTACTCTTTCCCACACTAAGCAAAGCATGAAAATTGTATATTACGCACAGTCGTGTGGAATAGCATTGGCAATTATTCCACACGCAAGTGCGATCAACTTACTAATAATATAATACTGTATGATATTATTATGTTATGTATACTTACATTTATATATCAAAATTATTATTAATAATTATTTCAGAGTTTATATAAATCTTCATTTTCAATATTGAGATTACAAAAAAATACAAATATCGATTTTATAATCAAATATTTTTAGTTTTTATATTACAATCTATAGATATATAGTTGGTACCACTACTCACATCTGCGCTTTGCGCTGCTTTCATGCTGTAATCATAAACGTCAAATAGTTCTTAAATCTCGCTGAGCAAGTCAATCCAGCAGTTGGCGGGTTACACTACACTGATGAGTTCCAATAAGAACGAAACGCGTCCGTGTTGTTACCGATTGATTGGATTGGCCGGTTTCGGTGACTTAATAACTTTGTTTTTATTTAGAGACTGTTTTTTATGAAACAGTCAATAATTTATTGTCTTCATATTTTTTATAAAATAAATATATTCTAAGAATGGAAAATAGAGTTATGAGTGGTAATAAAAATAGAGTTAACACTAATTCCTTTTGTGATGGGGGACTATAGAAAAACTCGCTTTTACTAATTTCCATAACGTTGGTTTATTAAAAGTATTTATTTTCAAAAAAAGGTTTTTTACATAAGAATCAGGAAAGTGGTACATTACTGTCGAGGAGCCTTGATGAATACGAAGCACTTTGTACAGAGTATTTAACGGCTCCGAGTCAAGTACAGACATTGTTATTATTTGAATTTAAAAATTAAATCTGATTTTTTATATGTAACTAGTGGCGCGTTTCTCTCGTTTCTTATATAACAGAACGTTCAAACGTTTTCCTGACTAGCCAGGAAAATTCTCCGAATTTATGCGCGAAAATAGTACTTCCGCTCCGGTTCCAGAAAAAGTAGGATTACGTAAATATTTCTATTAATCAGATATTTTGTTCCTTAAAAAGGAGAGTGACATAAATAATAATTTAGTGAATATAATGTAAAATATTCAGGTTACGTCCCTGGCGAGAAACAACATAGAGACGTTGTTTTAAAGATTAAAAGAATGAAGACTGTAGTCGGTTATAAATGCTGACCAGGGCAGCCGTTATTTTACAGTAACGTATTGGTCAATTTAACAGTTTTCACAAGATGAAAATTCTAAATATTTATGATAACACATGAATTGTTGTTAATGTGCTCACATTAAAATAGCCTGGACGTTGCTAAACGCGTTGCTTGTTTAGTAAACAGTTATTTTACAAAATAATTCTGATAATAAATCTGTGTTAAAATTTCGAATCCATTTTGATTACGCAGACATGAAATTTATGCCCTCAAATTTAGAGCACTTCTCGTAATTGGTGTTTTATTGCCGATTTAAATACCGGCTCTTTCTAAATATTATTGCCTTTTTATTTTCCTTCCCAGGAATTGTTAAATGACAAATAATTTTACAAATATTTTTACCTTCTCTAGGTTGTCAGTATTAAGATTATTTTGGTATGATCATATCAGTGGCGTATCTAAGAATCAATCATGGAGGGAGTTACGCAGTGATTTTTTTTTTAAATATGTTAAAAATTAACATACTCGTACACATATATTTTAAACTAAAATATACAAACATGTTCAAAATAAATATAACAGAAAAAACAATCTAAAAATAATATTCTTAAAAATAATAAACATATTTTATTACAACATTAAATTAATACGTCGTTTCCTTTTTGCCAATTCGTCAAGTATTTCTACCGTTAATGGTGTTAAGTTTCTATGTATATTTAGTAAAGCCAAACCACTTAAGGGCGTTCCGGACTCAGACAGAAAATCGGTTTTGCGCCAATATCTTATACTTCCCCCAATTCATAGAAAAATATCCTGTTGCAACATTTAAAACTAAATGTCAGGTTAGCAATGCATCATAAATCAAGTTGAGTCTGGGTCTGGGTCTGTTTTCTATTTGAACAGTATAAATCCTACTTAAATCACGAGGTAGGTATTTCTAATCTAAGTTCTTGTTTATCTTTTCATAATCATGAGGAATACATGTATAAACAATTCATTTTCACTCTGCGTTATGAAAATAAATAATCAAAAAATTGAAAATTGTCTATGAAACATATATATCAAAAAATATAAAGACAATAAAAATTGTCAACTGTTTCATAAAAAACAGCCTGTAGTTCCCGATTGATTGACTTGGCCGGTCTCAATGAATTAATAACTTAGTTATTATTCTGAGGTTGTTTTTTATGAAACAGTTGACAATTTTTATTGTCTTTATATTTTTTAATATATATGTTTCATAGACAATTATAAATTTTTTGAAAATTTACTTCCTTTGAAGTTTCGGTAGATGGCTCTGAGAGTATTTATTGACTTCTCAGTTCCATTTACCAATCTTGTGGGATCTTAGATCTCGCCAAGTCAGTCATTCGGTACCAACTGCCTCACAGCAGCTGGTGGGTTCACTACACTGATGAGCTCCAATAAGAGCGAAACGCGTCTGTAGTTCCCGATTGATTGACTTGGCCGGTCTCAATGAATTAATAACTTAGTTATTATTCTGAGGCTGTTTTTTATGAAACATTTGACAATTTTTATTGTCTTTATATTTTTTAATATATATGTTTCATAGACAATTTTAAATTTTTTGAAAATTTACTTCCTTTGAAGTTTCGGTAGATGGCTCTGAGAGTATTTATTGACTTCTCAGTTCCATTTACCAATCTTGTGGGATCTTAGATCTCGCCAAGTCAGTCATTCGGTACCAACTGCCTCACAGCAGCTGGTGGGTTCACTACACTGATGAGCTCCAATAAGAGCGAAACGCGTCTGTAGTTCCCGATTGATTGACTTGGCCGGTCTCAATGAATTAATAACTTAGTTATTATTCTGAGGCTGTTTTTTATGAAACAGTTGACAATTTTTATTGTCTTTATATTTTTTAATATACATGTTTCATAGACAATTTTCAATTTTTTGAAAATTTACTTCTGTTGAAGTTTCAGTAAATGGCTCTGAGAGTATTTATTTACTTCTTAGTTCCATTTACCAATCTTGTGGGATCTTAGATCTTTATATTTTTTAATTTAATAGAAAATAAATAATTTGTTTCATAAATATATTTTTATTATACCTGCATCATAATCCGTGTTTAAAACACGCTACAGCGTTCATAAACGTTAGATTGAAACACGCCGTGCTTTAAAGGTTGCTAAGCAACAACAGAAATAATTACTATTAATATCTGTCAAAACTGTAAACGTAAACAACAAATGCTAACCAGTCTCCATGTAAACGATATACGTCAAACGTCACACGCGCAAAATTATGAAATGAATCAAAATAAAAATGTTGCTTTCCAGCTTTTTCCAGAGTATGATGCAGGTATAATAAAAAATAGCGTATGACACACGTGTATAAGTGCTTTTAAAGCACTAGCGACGTTAAAAGCACTCCGCTTCGCGTCGTGCTCTTAAACTCGTCGTACGTGCTTTAAAAGCTTACTTTTACACTTGTATCATAATATACTATTATAATACGCAGAAAACAGAAAAGTATTTTGCACAAAATGCATTTTAGACATTCTTGAAATCGAAAGTAAGAATGGTTTTTAGGCGCATCCCCCGACGGTCTAATAAATAATGGCGAATTGTGCGAAGTAAATTGTCCATATAACGCAAGAAATATGACAGTACGAGAAGCAGTTGATGCAAAAATAATTAAAGTTTTAGAAATAAAAGATGATGAAATTTGTTTAAAAGGGAATGATAATTACATGTACCAAGTTCAAACTCAATTACATATATGTAAAAGAAATTTGTGTTATTTCGTTGTTTGGACCGAAAAAGATATGTTTGTTCAAAATATACTTATATAGAGACAATCAATTTTGGAATGACAAGATTATAAATAATGTGAAATTTTTTTATTTCAAATCTTTCTTACCAGAAATACTGGAATCTAGGTACAGTAGCGGATTACCAATCAGGGAAATATTTTAGGATTTATAAATGTTTGTTTTTTATTTATCCTTTTTCATTTGTTCTTATAAATAATGTATGTAAATATGTTCATGTGTGCTGTTATTTTGTGTCAGTTTAGTGGTTAAATTTTTGTATAATAATGTTTAATTTATTTTTAGTAAATTATAATACCAAGGTACATGTTTTCATCTAAATAAATATGTCTATATACAATATTGTCAAAAATGTTTTATTTATTAAATATAATTTTAAACTAATTTCCCGTTCTTCAAAATTAAATAGCTCAGCTTATTCAAAGTTACCAAACATGGTCTTCGGTTTTCGCAATGGGGAACATAGCTAAGGCCCGCAATAAATCACTACCTGCGATCCCTTAGCTGCAGCCAGTTCAGAGCAGGTCAAAAAGTGCAAGTTTGGTTGCATCGGTTTGTCGTTAGGAGCTACAACTTTGAAATGTTGACGCATATTATGCGAAACAAATTTGCATTTATCTAATGAACGGAACACTTTATTAAAAAATCCACGGATGAATAGTTTTATTATACTATAATCTTCGATTACATATGTATATTGCGTATCTAAATACTCTGTAATCCGCAAGAAATGTAAAAATGTCTATACGTAAAAATGTCATTATCTCGCTTATTATTAAACATATTTAAAAAACCACGGATAAATTTAAAGATTTTGATACTAACAATTAATGTATAAAATTTGAAAAAATTTTGTCCGATAGAATCATCAAAAAACTTATGTGAAAACTGCTGTATTCTACGTCATTTGTCTCGTGGTCCGGAGCGGCCTTAAGCGGTTTTCAGACATTGAATTTCGTAAATAACATTCTAATCGACGCAAAGTAGAAAACGAACGTTCACTAGTACAGAATGTTACGGTAATGTTGCCAAAATAATAAAAAATTGAAAAATATTGGGGTTTATATTTTCATTACATATTTTTAATGCTTCACAGCAAATTTTCTTTATTTAAAATGAAAAAAGTAATTATTTTATTTTATAAATAATAAGAGTGTATAGTTGTATCAATGTTGGAGGGGTTTGAACCTCCAAAGCCAAACATAATATTGGGTTTTATGTATGAGACAGTTTAGGGGCCAAGCGAGCGTTTCGAAGCTGGGTACAAAAAGGACGAGTCAATAAAACCCTAAGTTACTACAATATACAGTGTTATTTTTAAAAAGATCAAGCAAATATCTCACTTATTTATCAACAGAGCAATTTATTCCACATAACATGATTTATACAACTAATTAATAGCGCATATAAATTCATGATATCATTTCCTGTATACTAGTAATTAAAATCAACATAGAAATTTAAAATGGAATTTTTTTTTGCAAATTTGAAAGTCATATTTGTTTATAGTCATGTAAAATAATCCATACGTTACATTAATAAAAAATAAAATGGCGAGCACTGAAATTAACCACACTTCATATGCAAAAATATATCACTTCCCGACATCTGCGTAAGCAGAGTGCCAAACGCATATTTATCAGTTTTTTCATTTTTTAAAAACAGTTAACTATAAAATATTTAAATTGCAGTAAATATGCATAATTTAATAGGCGTACAAGGAAGTCATGTGATCTACATCAGATGTATTTTTTTAAGTAGTTTATGCTTGATTTATTAATCGACTGTTAATAAACTCTTAACCAGCAACATTATAACACATATATCTCCATGTTTAACAGGAGGATTACCGTAACAGTCGATTGATAAACCGGCCCGAAGACAGACAAACTTGTTTCCTCACTTTGCGCATGCGTATATTCCATCCGTTTGACTACGTAAGTCGAGGACACACTAAGAGGTCTTTGGCTTTGTTTTTATCTTTTCTGTTACCTCCAAGAACACAACGCAGTGCTGTTAATTAGTTGTGTTCAGACTACACCTGTAGACAGTGATCAACACTTTTTCTGATCTAGTTGACTTCTGTGGTTTGGAAAGTTCTATACAGCGAAGAAAATCATCAGTGGGTGTTATTATTCTTACAACAATACAAGTAAGTATTTAATTTTATAATGATTTTGTATCTTAATAGCAAATATCACTTAATTGCAATTTATTTAATAAGGATATTAAGCTATTCATAATTGACAAGGACGTTGCAAATCTACGAGGCGGAAGCCGAGGAGTTACTTGGCGACGTCCGAGTCTATTGTGAATCATTAATATCCGTGTTAAATACAAAGCTTTATCAAAACACTATATTCGGCATTGATTTTCGTAAAAACTAAGTGTCAAATAATCTTATGATGGAAAACATGGAAAATATTGGATACATTCCTAATGATATTTTGTTCGATACGGCAAAAATAACTTTATATTTGTTACCAGAAAAATATAGACATTCGTAACTATGCAATTATGGCTTATTATATCATAGTTACGAACTCATAATATCGTAGATACAGTACTGCATTGTTATGGTCAACTTTATAACTACGGGAACGCCAGTTAACAACGATATTAATACATCATAATACCTAGTGTTTTAATTTTTAATTCATTAAAGTTTATTACATAAACCTTAAATAAAATTTTGTGAGGCTGCAACTCAAATACTACTCAATATTCCGCAATATATTCTTCAGTTTTGTGTTTTTCATGCATTTTATAACATATTATCAAATTTTAAGTTACCTATAGATTTTTCGAATTTGTTTTTTATTATTTCGATCGGCGATGACTCGGTCGGTATATATGTAACAGGAAATAAAATGGTATTTTTAAATATGGTGATTGTTGTTCTCCTAATTAAATTGGACAAAAAGTGTAAATACAAAAAAAATGTTTAGAATTAAAAACTGCTTCCAACAAGTTCTACTTGTTTTTAAATTGTTTATTATGCAAGAGTAAGAATCAAACGAAAAACTTATTTTTTAAAGAAAAATAAGGATTGAGAGTTCTGTGTAAAACAATGAAACATAATAATTTTTTTATTATGAACTTTCAAAGTTACTGAAATATATATAGCTTTGGTTGACGGATTAATTGATATGAACTCCTCTTTGAAATTTGGAAATATTTTGTAAAAAATTTTATAATGCAAGAAATACAATAACAGTAAAAGATTATTTTCATTATTGTTTTCCACTCCATAGAACTTTCAATCCGGAATTTTGTTTATAAAATCAGCTTTTCGTTTGCTTCTTACTCTTGTATAATAAACAATTAAAGAACAAGTAAACCCTATATACCCTTGGAAATTTGACCGAATTTAGGCCATTTTCAGAAATTTTGCTCTCAAATTTGAATCCGTCAACCAAAAATAATGAAATTTTACATACTTATATATTTCGATAATCCAATGGTGTAAGTTCCAAATGCATATCTTAAAAATTTTTCGAGTTATTGTCAATTAAAATTTATGGAAAAAATTGATAAATTTCGAAATGTTAAAAATAGCTTATTTATTACAAAACGCACAGAAAATACAAAACTGAATACCGTTTTTCGATATCTTGCACAAATTTTTATTTACAGCTCCTCAAAGTTGATTCACGAAAAATATTGAAAATCGTCTTATCTCAAAAAATATGACGATTCAGCAATGCGTTAGGGTTTAGTTATAAAGAAACTCGATAAATAAAAATTCATATTACTAGATTCTACTAGAATTTGGCGAAATGAACACTGATTTGAATGTTTAATAATTCTAAATCACACATTGTTTCACACATATGCACCCCTGCATAATAGTAAATGCTCAGATCCAAAATAAATTATGTACCTAGACCTCGGGACTCTTAATCACAAACAATTTTTTCAATGCATATTAAATAAAATTCACATTGGCGAAACATTGATTTTTTACAAAGGCACCTGCTCCTCTTCGCATGTACTGCATGGTATTGTAGGGTCTCTGTTTTCATCAACGGCTCGGGTTCAAGTACAGATGTTTATTTTTTCCAGCGAAGGGTTAAATTGCGTATGTCTATTGCGTATTTAAATCCGGGTCAGGCAGTTACCGGAATGCTGCGGGGCGTGTACGAGTAATTGTTTTTCAATAATGCGATGCCGGAGTCGGGATCGACGTCGTTTCTATTTTGAATCCGAGCGCCGGGTTTAGGAGGACGATTGTCCCGAGCTGAAGTATATTCGTCCCGGGATTATAAGATTCGTTCGTTCCATGATTTTTGTTGCCTTCACGGGGAATTCTACAGAGCTGCGATTTAGCGAATTTAAATGGACGTACACATTAGTTACCTGTACTCTGTACGAAGACAATGCTTGTTCATTTAGAAATTTAAGTGGCACTTATCGGACACTAATGCTATAAGAGGTTTATATATTATTTAGTAATCAGTTCTTGCTTCCTCACTCCATGCACAATAAATCAAATAAAATAAATATATCATCACGCCTTTTACCCATTAAGAATGTGGCACTCTGCTAACACTGATCTCGGTAGGTGATTTATTTTTGCGTATGAAATGCGGTTACCAGCCGTCAGGTCATAGTCTTCAAGGTTGTTAGTGGAGGGGGAACCACAGAGGTAAATTTAAATTGGCAACTGTCGGTAGTGGGATTCGAACTGAGGATCTCACGATCCACAGTCCAATGCGTTACCCCTTTACAATTATTTGTTTATTATGCCGGTAGTAAATCTATCTTTACCCTTTATTGCAATCTCTGGAGTTCCTCAATGACCTATCTCGGCCCTTTTCTTTTATTAAAAAATTATTAACTACGAGCTAAGAATCATTTGACCTTGGTTAAATCACACAAAGAAAATTGTTTAACTCACCATATTTATATATTAAATTTTATCATATTTACCTCCTGGCTTTTGCACATACCTACAGGGCGTAACACCAAAAACGACCACTGGCATTATTATCTATATTATTATAGTTACAAAAAAATACTATAGAATAAATTTGTGGGAGACAAAGAGGAACATCATATCAGAGAAGAAAATATTTTATTAAACTACTGGTTCTCAAGTTATAACACAAAGTTATATTTTTTCAGAGGATTGTATATATTTTTTATTCGATAGCGTATTTTTTTCTGAATTCAACCATGTATTGGTTTTACATCCTTACATAATAAAAATATTGAAGAAAATGCGTTTCGGCTTCATACCATCATCAGGAAAGAAATAGTATATTACAATACGAGTGAAGAAACTAAGAATTTCGCTCACGCAAGTGTCAGTTTTGAACACGAGATGTTAGCCGAGTGGGCAAAGACACATAAGTGAGCGAATTCGTTTCTTCACGAATGTTGTATAGCGTTTTGTTCAATCCTGCTATTGTAAGTACGCGCCCCCATCCTTGTGGTCCACATACTCAATGTTAGGTTAGGTTCAATTTGGTAATGACAGATGAGTGGGTGAAAGTAATGAGCGAAAGAACTTTCGCCCACTCACCTGTCATTACCCATCCCGTTGCCATAGGAATGAGTTGAGTGGAGAAAACATTAGGTTTCGAGCTCTGTATCCAAGTAAGAAACAACAAGTTTCAATATCTGAATTGAACAAAATACATTTTTGTTAACCTACCTTAAATTTAATACTATAAATACTAATTTCTATGAATTAACAAATCATTGATGGGATTAAGAAGGTAGGCGAAACTAGTTGAATAATTATATCTATTTTTCGTGGACATCGCCAAGTGTTTAAATTTTTCCCTTTGAAAAATGTACCACCAAGTGCCGACGACATCTTCAATTAATACTATGTGAAGAAGTAACTTTCTTGTTTCGTATGTCAACTTAAATAAATATGTTTGGATTAGTCTCTATAGTCTCATTAATATTAATGATACACACAGACTTAATAAAACAACAACAACGACTAAAACAACATGTGTTCAATATAGATATTTCAGAACATTTTACCTTTGTATTATTGCTGAAACTATCTCAACCGTATACTACAAGGTGTAACGTACTATTTAAATAATGAAAGGATTAGTAATTAAAATCGACCGTATGAAGATAATATGATTTTAACTTTGCAATTTTGCAGTATTCTCCATAATTAAATGCAAGCGCTTGAAGGATAAAAGTTTTGAAATATTGCTTCAGAAACGAGAAGTGGTCGCTCAGTAATAAAATTGCAACACAAACAGCGAACAGAGGAGATATATGAACGCATGTTTGCATTTGTTCATACATCGTATGCTGCAGGTGACGTAGGTAAAATGCAATATGATGGAATGAAATACCAGCTTGAGGTCTTTTTTCAATATTTACTTGTAGATACTTCATAACTCTGTACAGCACATTTCTAATATGAATTTTTGAACAATTCGTGCTGCTATACTTACGGTTTATCCAGCGCTTGAACTTCGGGAACTTAAAGAGGTTCTAGATTGCTAATTACATCAAAGTTGTAGGAGACAAAAATTACAAGTTCGAAACATTGATGAAACAAAAACCTTGAAAATAATAAAACTATAATGATACCAATTATATGAGTACGTAATGCAGTTTTGTTCAAAGTGCTACTTAAAGTTATGTTTTCCATATTAAAAATGTTAATATCTCTTCAAAATTTGTGCCCTTAATTTTTATTTTAGGTATAGGAATATGTTATATCGTTGAAAAGGGGAATACTTCGTGCTATCCATTCGAATAAAAAAAATACCCGTTTCCATTTAAAAAATGTAACTTTCATTCCAGTTTTTTTTAATTACCGGATGTCATTTATACACTTTTGCAACTATTGCAATTATATTAGAATCCTTGAACGTAGAAAATTTACAATGTTTGTGAAAAAACTAGCGAATATTACAAATTGGCAACAAGAATTTCTTTTTATACTATTGCAGAAACAAACTAAATAAATTGTGGATTTAGTGTGATGGGGGTTAAATTCCTAATAAATCACTTGGTGTTGACGAAATTAATTTTTTATATGCTTTCGGCCGCTACTAATAAATTACAGCTGTAAATAATATATAAGCGATAGATTCTTCTTGAGCGAGCCCTATCGAACTACCCATCGCGAGGACAGTAAACTTCCAACGCACAAAGTAAAAGAATTGCACTGCTCTTTTTTTAAATTGCTGCGAATTTTTACTTATTCGCTTTACAATAAAAGTGTAAATAAAAAAGTTGTTCACAATTTAAAAATGTATATAATAAGGCTCATTTGGTTACCTAAATATTAGTATTTCAAGATGTATTAATAAAATTAAAATAAAAATTTACTACGAAAATTTGACATTTTATAAAACAATTTTAGATAAAATAAAAATAAATTTACACATTTCTGGGTATAGCACTCTCGGTATTATGATTGTGAAATGTGGTTATCAGCTGTCAAATCACGATCTCTAGGGATGGTAGTTGTGAAGCAGCCATAGGCGTAAATTGATGTAGTGAAAATTGTCTAAAATTAATGTCGATAAATTCCTACGACTAGTTTTTGAAAATTTAACCAATGGGAACAGTATTATATTAATAAATCCCGTTACCCCGATAAAATCCCGCTACCAAATAAACAAACATCAGTTGTTACTGTTCATAACAGTCAGTGTGATAGTTAATTAATATTTCAAGTTTCATTTTGTGTTGTATTTGGAATTTATCTCATCAAATACCACGCGACCTCTCTGACTTTCTCAGATAAATTTGTATTTGTATGCACCAATGTGACATACCAACAATATAATTTTACGCTCTCTCAAGAGATGTCCGACATGGTATATGTATATTACATTATTAGTACGTACATAAATGATATACTACTTGGGTTTCAGATATTACATACCAGGTACATGTACAACTTACAACTGTATTTGCTGGGATAGGCCGGAAACTGATTCAAAATTATAGAAGAAAAGTGTTAACAAAAGGGCATAGTTGGTAGTGCATTGGGAATATATTCAAAATCCTGGTCAAATGACAAGTAATTAGTTTAAAAATATACATTTATTCAAGCCTAGCCCATTCTAACCGCGAAATTTCTATCCCCGAGAGATAAATTTTGTGTGGTTGGAATTTCAGTTGTCGACAGTGTAGGTCCATTTCCACTCTCCAGTTAACTATGTCTATTTTATTTCAATTCTAATTTTTTATTACGGACCTGTAAGCACACTCGTTCTAATTACAAAAACTGCAATAAAAACATGGAAATATTATACAAAAAAAAAACTTTTCAAATTAAAATTAGGTCTGTATTTTATTTTTATGAAGTTGGCAGCAGTGAGCTGGACTATGTAGCGTCCTGTTTACCACCGTAATGAGAAATTATTGTCACAGACCTGTGAAACATATTAAAATTCCAAATATTTTCAGTCGGTTTGTATACATTTGGAAAATTCTGTACACGGTCTCATGAATTATGAATTACGTATATTAACGTCCATTAGCTTCAAAATAAAAACTACCTGCGCGCGAACGATGGCCGGGAATCGAGCATTTACATTTTTATGAACTCGTGAACTTGAGTCCTGTATTTTTTTACCGTTTGCTTTCAACCGCATTCGATGTCGCGGTGGTGGCGGCGGCGGTGGTTTCTTCTTCGCCGCCCCCAGCAGCACTTCGCGTACCGCCCGCCGCCACCGCAGCCCTCTTGATTTAGCGCATTAATTTAATGCGTCAAAATTATCCTGGAATATGGCGAGTTTTAGCTTGTACTGAATATATTTCATAACTCATAATTAGAATGGAAAGTTTTCTGAAGTGCGAGGTTCACTGCTGAACGTTGTTTTTCATAAATTTCCATACGGTCAGGGACGCACTCACAGCTTTTACTTATTTATGCTTCATTGAAGCATCGCTATAAGCGAAAATAACAATTTTTCACAAAAAATACCTGCAAGTTTTAATTAACTGTTAACAGTTTTTCTACCTTATTTTCATACGCATATATCTGCTACGACTAAAACGACGTCTACTGAATAAATTATTCAACTTATTAATAGTTATTTGTTTAACTAGGCACCAAAATGCCAGATTTACAGCAGAGGCTGCAGAATCCTGCCATAGTTGTAAACCTGTATTTGGTGTCGTACTGAAGTTATCGCCATCAAATTATGTTGTTATAAGTTTGTTGAGCGGTTGCTATGGAAAAATAAATTTATTATTTATATTTTCATAAAATTTAATTCTGTTGGTTTGTAAAAATTCATAATCAATTTATTATATAAAATAAAGTGTTGAATATATTTTAAATTCTTTAATTCGTAAGATACTTACAATACATTCGTATATTTGGAAGATGCAAATTGCAGTTATGTTGATGAAATATGGAAAAGTCAAATTTATTGTTTCACCATCATCATAGCAACAATAGACAGTAACCAACATTTTACTGCCTAGGGAGTAAATGTGAAATTTTACCTATTTTATTGGCAAATGAATCAAATTAACGTTACAAGAATTTGTTCGATTTTTCGAGATTATAAATTTTTTTAGGAAGTAACGTAGCAATTTTTTTTTGTAAAAAATTACAATTAATATAGAGTGTGTATCTTAAACCCTGCTCGAAAAAAAAATTCACAATATTATTGCAAGTGTTCGTTTTTAATAATTTACAATTTATAATAATTGTTAAAGTTTCAGCATTATTGCAAAGTAATAGTTTAAAATACACTTAATTAAAGATGATTAGCGAGTGATTTCTAAATATCCATACTTATTTTTAAATCAAGTTTAAAATAAATATGGCATATTGTCTAGTTTAGTCTCTTTCATTTCAATCATATATTATGAATCGAATTTAAGAACTGTTAATCACTAATGGTAATTAATTATTAATACTCAAGATCTCACTAATATAGGTTACAAACGGATCTAAATCTAGAGATAATTATAATTACATTATTCAAATTTCAATATAACATTTTCCTTTGAATGTAATTCAATGTTAGCCCCTTTCAAATCACAACAGCCTGACACTGAATGCCACTGTATGGTGGCGCCAACTGCATTTACATTTATTTACTACGCTTATTTCTATTCATATTGTAGGTCCGTACGAATAAAATAGTCGAAAAAAGACGCTAATTCAAATAATATATTGACGACTTAAGGGTAGGGTAGGAAAATACGAGATAATTGATTGTTCACCCACTGAATTTGTAACTTTTAACAGATTTTACTACCTTATAAGTAAATACTTTTGAACAAAAAATTGAACTGACGGAAAAAGAAACAAAAAAATATTTCTGATCTTGAAAAAGAACAACTGTAATAATAACAAATGAACAAAAATCATTAACATAAAGATTTAATTTGACCCAATGGTATATTGGCTGGTACCAAAAACACTGTTTTTGAATCTGATGACAACAAAATATATAAAAATGTTTCAAATAGAAATTGCAAGTTATATTATTCTATATCTTTTTTATTTCAGTGAAATTCTCTTTATCTCATTTATTTCCTACGATACGCCCAGTAACCTTGATAGGCCTTCAAATATCCTACCACTTACTGTTGATGAATTGCTTCCAAAATTTAATCAATTCATAAGAAACATAATACCTCCCTTACATATATGTATTGTAGAATTTGATATATAAATATGGTGAATTAAACAGTTTTCTTGGAGCCAAATGAAATTAATTTAGGCTCGTATATTCCAGTAAAAGAAGGTAGCATCACTATTAATGTTTATGCCCTATACAATGCAATTGCAGCTTAAACAATCCACAAATTAGCATGCAATTAAAGCAAGCAACACATTGACCAGAGAATAGAAACCTACAACTCCCAAGATGCAGGGACCACCACCAGCAGTCAGTGGCGTCGACTCAGGGCATCGGGGGCACTTAGGAAAGTGTGGCAAGGAGTGTCTAATGACAAAGCAGACAGCGTTGAATATTCATCACAACATAAAAACCTTTCTTCTTGGCAATATGAAATTCAAATTCAGCAACCGAGGGATATTCTTATTAGACATATCCACCAACAGCGTCGTTCGACCGCGAAAATAATAAAATTCACACCTCCTTGCCCCGCGCCCTTTACCATGTCGTAACTCAAACGGAATTCCACAGATTTATTAAAATGATGAAAACGAAGAGAACTTTATTTGCTGATTATCATCACACAGAGGTTCATTTGATTATTCTTTTGAATATTATGATTTCATATTAGAATATAGGGCTACATTTCTATTGTTTGTTTTACAAGAACTAGAATAGTATATTGTACAACAGGCATGGAATGATACTCATGTCCTACGAGTATGCAAATCATATCTACGAGTATGAAATGGACAATCCATACGAGTTGTACACGATCCTTTTTCTACGGCCGCAATATTATTTCCTAATTAATTTAATTTTAATAATAAATTTGTCAATTTTACAATTCTAAATAAGTATCCTAACAATGGCACCTGTACTGAAATGAACTGACCTGTATCGAAATACTCAAAAAACAAATTCATTTCTCACGATGCTTGCAATGTACCTCATTTCCCTAGCAACAACAAACATACAATGAGCAGATTTCTAAGTGGTCATAGAAAAATAATTATGCTAAATACCATGGAGAAAATATACAGGTAACGCATTGCACATCTAAGTTGAGAAGGAAACAAAAATGTTAGCCAATAATATTGTTCGCCAAATTTGAGTAGGACGAGCGCCCAATTCAAATATACAGTATGCATCAGAATTAAACATCCATTGCAACATATATTTTTAGAGGTCCAGTGAGCCATTAATTTTGACACGAGGTACATTATTACTACCTTTGTGAATTGAATGTTATTCGTTGAATAAATCACTCAAATGAACATACCATTAACATATAAAGGAGGTTATGTTTCATAAATTTCCCGGTACCATGATCTAGTGACTCTTAAATTTGGCGAACGTTTTGATTGGCTGTAGCGGGCAGAATTAGAAATGCTACACCTATATATTTACACTTACACTATTCTACATGTTATAAATACCCAAAACCAATTGAACCATATTCATTTTGTAAACAAAATATAAAACTATTGGACATCCAAAATTAAAATGCGCTAACTAGTGGTAGAAAGCTGAACTAACCATAAGGTACATAAATTTCATTGTATTTTGAAATTAATTATTATTTTTTAAAATTAATAACAATTATAGTTATCTTAAGAGTATTCCAATGTAAGTATTACATTTGCTTAAGCCGTATAATTTAAATAAGACGTGAAAATATAAGGTACATTGTATTTGTAGATTATAGGTTTAGATTAAATTTTCTCCTAAAAAACCTATAAAAACAGAAAAATTTGCTGTGCATATGGCAACAGTTCTGCTGCCAATAAAAATAAACTATCAATACTATAAAGCACGAATTCGCCATCATAAGATATCATACAAAATGAAATTGACATGTACCTTATGGGAATTGTTATCAACGCCATCTCTTGATTATTTGGAAGCCCAATAAGTATCTATATGAACCAGTAACAAGCTAATAGCTCCATAACTATGACGTTAAGTAACAGTGACTGTGTCTATAATCAGAATAAATTCTATTTTCTATCAAAGAAATTTTGTTTTATTAATATTACAGGGAAAGGTACGTTTTTTACCTTAATTGACTTTGTGAACGTGGAATAAGAAAAGTAGTATGAAAAACACGTGTTACAATGCTTAATTGTAATACTAGTGGTTCAATATACTATTAATTCGATCATTTATAATTTCAAATTAAAATTCCCTACTTTTAAGTAAACAATTATAGTATGATAATGTTTCTAACAATTAGTTATTAGTGTGTACTCGTATGTATTTAATTGAACTTTTTTCATGCAGATTCATGAAGGGGATTAGCGTTAGCTCCATTTTTATTATTACCTACTGGTAACTTCATTTTGCATTCTCAGAACATATTTATTTCAACTAAGATTGCAATTAAGATTCGTTAGTATAAAATTGGACACATTTTGATAATATAATTAATTTAGAAATAAAGTTACAGATGATGATAAAAATGGAGTTAACACTAATATCTTTTATGAACCTGCCTGTTTATTTCTAACGTTTTTGCAAACATTCGTAGATAACGTAACTTTTCCATTGGACACGTGTTACAATGAAGACAGCAAGGTGCTAAATTCATCACGTGTACTTGTAGGAAAAAACTCCACGCTATGTCCGCACTAGGACCACTCACTTTAAGATATTTTCCGATATATCGCGTCGCGGAAAGGACGCAAACTCCTTTCCCTTCGTCTGCCCTTCACGTCGCAAGTCCCATTTGACGTAAGATTAATGGACTTATTGTATCCTGGTTTTTGTCGCCGTAAATCTCAGAATTTATATATAAGAACGAACGTGAAATATTTCTTCTTCTTCACATGGGTACAGTAATCGGAACTAGCTTGGGTGGCAACAGCTCTTGAGTCGTAAAGGGCCCGGCTGCCCTGCGCTTGGCCGCGACTGCTTTCTGTTTAGGTTCATTGAGCTTTCGGGGAAATAAGTCGTTAGCTTCAATTCTCTGCTGAATATGTGTTTTCTAAGCGGCGATATTTCATGTTTTAAATTAATGATAAAAGGTCTTGTCATTTTTTGCTGTTATCTTTTGCTTTACACTTTTGCGTCTCGTTATTTATCAATTTTTTACCGGTATCTGATATGATCTACTTCTACTCTCTTCGCTGTTTCCTTTTTGTGGATTACAGGAGCAAAAATTACTAAAGTTGATAGTTACCTCCATCTGCCAGGGCACGATATTATCATATATAATATCCCAAGTGCACGTCAAATTATCGACAATTACATGCACGAGGGATATTCGAAGGACTATTTCCCGATTAAAATTTAGCCAAACGCTGTTTCTGTCATAAAAAATAAAGCAAAATATAAAAACTTCATTTGACAGCAAATCCGAATCACATTGGTAATTTGCACTAGTGGAAATAACGATAAGTTGCACTAGTGCAAAATTATCGTGTAATTCTACGTTGATTGGACGACATTCAGAAATGTCAGAATTCTGATTGGCTTAAATTTTATGAGAGTCATAACTAATTTACCAAACATATAAAATGTAAAACTGAATTGGAATAATAGTTATTTAACTCACATGTGATATACAAGACTTTATCAACGCCACGAATATTTAAATATAAATTATTTGCTATAATACATTTACTCAAAATCAAAGGAGTAGAATAGATCGAATTTGTTTGTTACTATGACAATTATAGTAACAACCCGGTAATAAGCTCTTTTTTTTCATAACATGCCAGGAAACCCCCGCTTTCTTCTCCCGAAATAGTGAGGAAAACGTGTTTCTTCTCTTTAGAGAGGAAATTATAGAGGTGATACCAATATGAATGTTATTTACAAAAAATAATGTAACAATTATAAATAAATTCCTAATTTTATTGAAAATCCTTATTTTAGTGATATACATACTGTATATTATCTTACAATTACGTCTTATTTTTTTTTCTAGACTAAATCACAATTTGACGTTAATTTAGATTTAATATTGGTTCATTGGCAACACTGTTACACCACCTTGCGTCTGCTGAACTAACTTTTGACGTGTCAGTTATGTGTTGTGTTGTCAAAGTGTATTTAAGTTCCAAGCAAATCAAACTTGAAAAAAAAACGTGTCTAATACAAGATGAAAGCGCTTTAACCACTCTCGCTTGAATTGCCTCATTCGCTACGCTCAGGAGGCAAACTACGAGCTCGAGTGGGAAAAGGAAGCGCTTTCCTCTGTAGTGTGACAATTAACTATTCCATGGAGTAAAGTTGAGCGTACGCGTGAGGTAATAGACATAAACGCATCATATTTTATTGAATGAGGTAATAGACAAAAACGCATCAAATTACCTCACTGAATGATGTAATATGTTAGTTTACTACACTAAAATGATGGGAATAATATGTAAATTATGTAACAAGATGAGATTTGGACTGGAAAACTAAACAATGATGAAGTAATTAGTTTGATTTTAGATATTTAAATTATCGAAGTTTGTTGTACGTAAACAATTTGTTTAGTTTTCCCAGGCTCTCTGCGACATGGATCATCGGTCATAGGTCCATTTTTGATTAGAATATTTGTTGTCATGACCGATGAACCCTGCATTCCTGTCCAACCGATATAATAGATTCCAACGTCAGTTCAAAAAGTCAGTTCTGCGTTGGCCGTGCGGAGGAAAAGTTTAAAAATTTAGTGCTACTTAAAATATGTATTTTTACGTAGATTTAAGTTAATTAAGTATTTTTAATGTATCATATAAGTTTAGTGAAACGTCAAGTTAGTTTTCATAAGTATTTAGTTTTAATAAAGCCAATTGGGTCTTTCACCATTTTTTTTTATTATTTTATTTTATGAAACTTTATCTATACTGAAGACTATCTACACTTCTAAAAAGTCTTAATTGTTATTCATTAAGCCACAATGATTTTTTTTAAATGTTGTGACGTCATTGAAGAGGTGTTGCTGGATCTAAAACAGTACAGATTGTAAATAATTGTAGTCATATATTTATATTATATTATTTTACTTATTTAATTATTATTATTACAATAAAATAGAACATTTATGTAACAAAAATTATTTAAATCTCTACTGTTTCAGATCCAGCAACACCTCTACTATGACGTCACAACATTTTTTAAAATATCATTTTGGCTTAATGAATAACAATTAAGACTTTTTAAAAGTGTAGATAGTCTTCAATATAGATAAAGTTTCATAAAAAAAAAATGGTGAATGACCCCATTGTTACAGGGTTTCGAGTGATTAGAGTGTCATAACTGAACAGCTCCCATTTCATCCGCTCCCAATTTAACCACGACTGGTTTCTCCCCATTCCTTCAATAATGTTTCCTCCTTTTATCACCCCTATCTCTATAGTCACCCCCCATTAGTTACAATTATATCAGTGGCGAAGATGAACTATTATTTATTGTAATAATTACAATCAAATACCTAAGGGATGCTGGTTCCCGGATAAGGTTTGTAGAATATTTTTTGTACGAAAAGAATGAATGTAATAATTTACAGTCTATGAAATAAAACGAAATTGTTCCAGGAGCTAGTATTGCTAATTGTGAAAGTTGCACTATAATTATAAACATAATAAGACATTCGCCGCATTATTGTCGATATACGGCCCCAGCTGCTTTGAATTCCAGATTGGGTTTTATTCGAATCATTTTCCGAAATTATATTCAAACACTAAATGGCATAAAATTGTCTTTCCAAGAAATCATTACCACAATTTTTAGGCACTTTATTTCATTTAAAAGTTATATACCTCTAAAAAAACACCAGTTACCTGAATTAATAGTACTTTACTAACAGTAGCTTCAAGTTTTTATGAATCAAGTAAATATTATTGTTTTCATAAATTTCCTTGAACTTCTCGATCTATTAAATCACGAAACATGGAACAATGAAACAAAACAAATGTTTTCCTTGGAAGAAGAAAAATTATATTCCAGTACACGCTTTTCAGTTGTGAAATAACAAAATGTGTGGTAAAAAAGCGAAGGAAACAATATAATTGAAGTGTTTATAGTAGCAGAAAGAAAACATTTATTTCCAGCTCAATGGGTTAGCGTGAAAACACGGGAAAAGGCCGGCCGCGTAGTTGACGTGCGTCGAGACAGCGGTGGCGGTGGTAGCGGCGAAAAACGACGCTCACCGCACCAGCAAACTTCCCGAGCGAAAATCTTTTTATAAACACGTCTGACTGACGGCGCCCACAAAAATATGAAATTAATTTCGTTTTAAACCTGGCACTTGCCTAATTATGTCTTAACTGCTTTAAAATATGCGGCGACGCTGGCGCTGAGAGCTGTACTCAGTGCCAACTGGGATACTTGCTGCTTTACTAGAATGTTTGCACCGTGAAATGAATTCATTATTTATTACTTTATCCACAACTGTTAAATAATATACCTATAATTCTCCGTTTTTATCAATGACCTTTGTTACTGTTGCTAATAAAATAATATTGACAGTTCGATGAAATAATATTTCTCATTCGTTATGTCAAATTCAAATCTTTCCCTTCAAAAGAGTAAAATCAACATGACTTTTGAGTAATTTTTTCCACATAAAAAGCCAAAGGCACTATTTTTCTCATTTTTCATACTTTTATTTTCTTTGTTTAAACTGTAACTGAATAATCGGTTTTAAGATTTTCTGTTAATTCACTTCAAATTTTGTAACAACAGTAGGTAGCCTAACGATAGTTGCTACAACAACGATTCTTACATTTGTCTATGTTAATATACAAACAATTTATTGTATTTGTCAGACAAAAATTCTTCTTATCTTAAAATTTCAAAACAAATATGTCTTCCGAAGATAAAATGTTGTGGATAAAGTATAGTATTCTACTCGCATATAATGGGCTAATATACTATTATTATACTATATTTACTGCACAATAAATATTATGATAAGTTGGTGTTATATTGTAATATTCAGTACAGAAAAAAAAAATACCGCAGATATTACCTGAGGATATAACATGCATTTTCCAAAAATTTCATAACAATTAAGAAACTAAACACAATTATTTACTAATCAAGTACACACAAAAAAATTGTAGATATTAACACAAAAATTGGTCTTTATGTATAGGACCACACGTGATACCTAGTATTAATATTACCATAACGCCTTTTGGTAAAATTATTGACCAGTGTATGGTAGAAATTAAAACACGTAAAAGAGGGTACATTTACACTTTCTTGTTTGTATTGTACACAGGTATTAGTAAATTTGAACTCAATTCAGTGTTTAAATATAACACTGTAGATTGTATTTAATTTTACACAAATTATTGATAAAATAAGAAAAGATACGAAATCATTGCATTTGGTAACTTTACCACTTGGAAATTTTTTAGTGTGTAAAAGTATTTACCAAAAATTTTGGTAAATATTCAGATTATACGTCACATATTCTCAGTTTACTGAATAGATCGATAAATGTTACTGTAATCTTTTATTCGTGTAATTTAGTAGATACTTTAAATAATACGCTGTGAATTTTAGCTAAAATGTAACAATTAATAATCAGTAATTTATTACTTTGGATATCAGGTTTAGTCTAGGACATATAGAAAATAAATTAGCAAACATGCCTATTTCTCATACTAACGTAACGATAGAAATAAATAAAGCGCAATATGGAATTTTCGATGTAACGACTTCAAATATCCTACCAGAAAATGATCAAAAGGTGTTA
This sequence comes from Poecilus cupreus, assembly GCA_963942605.1. Taxonomy (NCBI): domain Eukaryota; kingdom Metazoa; phylum Arthropoda; class Insecta; order Coleoptera; family Carabidae; genus Poecilus; species Poecilus cupreus. The sequence continues at coordinate 5,332,216 of OZ012714.1, read as the reverse complement.
TATCACAAAATCTTGGAGGCCAATCCACAGGTTCATTGCGTGATATTATGCCCTCATCGAATCTGTCTCTCAATAAATCGATTGAGGTGCACGCTGTGTGACATGTTGCGTCGTCTTGTTGAAAATTCTGCTCTTCCATATTAGTGATATTCGGTTGGGGAACGAAAAAGTCAGTAATCATTGCTTTATAGCGATCTTCATTGACTGTAATGTTATGGCCGGGATCATTTTTTAAGAAATATGTATCAATGTATTCCTAGTACGATGTTAATAGCATAAGAGTAAATATTTCATTTTGGCTGAAACTCATAAACTCATGGTATTTCTGAATTATTTTCGAAGATTAACATTAAACAAATTGAAATTAAATAAATAAATAAACAATTTTCAGTATATATTTAACACATATTTCTTTGCGTAAAGTGCGATTACCAGCCGTCAAATTGTGGCATTGCCGCACGAATATATGAAAATAAAGAGGGATTTACGGGGATAATTTTATGTGGAGTGTTGATCTCAAGAACATGTCAACAATTTGAAGAAAGGTGGATCATTTATCAGTTTTAAATTATCTTAATTGAAAGGAAAGAACTAATTTTATTTAAACTAATGATTTCAAAGTCAAGTCTGAGCTATTTTAACGAATGACCGCTAAATCTATGTTTTTTTTTTTTGTTTTTTTAAATCTGTCACTTATCACATATTTTTAGGCAACCAATAGTATCAAAGTCATTAGGCATGTAGATATTTTTCAGTAGATCAATATCTTTTAAACGAACACGAACTACTATGTAACCATAAGATTTACATAAGTGTCAATTCATTTCGAATTCCAACAGATTTTATTATTTAATTGTTTAGAAGGAAGGGAGCAAATTGTAAGTACCTATAACCTTTAATAATAAAGCGAAGGAATTAGGAAAATTATATAGGTACTTTTTTTCATGAATTTGTATGTTGTATTTTTAAGTTTTGTTTATTAATTAAAACGGTATTGTTCTTTGTTTATTACACTTTCATTTCATTTTCTTTTTGACATTTTCCTATAAATCGCTAGTGACGAAAACATTTATTATTATTGAATTGAATAATAGTATTTTATGTATCTAGAACGAAAAGTGAATCTTTAAGGTATGAGCAAGTTGTTTACGGCCGAGGCGGGTAGCCGAGGCCGTAATTACTTGCGAGGACCTTAAAGTCACTTTTCGTTCGAGGTACATACAAAATTTTATTTCATACTGTTTACTAAAGTTATTAAATTATAGAATTTATTAACAGAAATTATCAAAAATTCATAGAAATATGAGTTGATATAAGTAGGCTAAATAACAATTTCTATAGGAACAAGTATTTGTTTATAAATAATGAACCAATTAAAAGTCAAATTTTACTTTAAAGTCCTAGGACTTTAAAGTTTCACTTTTCGTACGATAAATTGTCCGAAAAATGTAACATAAGTAACCAGTATGAAATAAAAGATATTTTTTAATTACACGTATGTCTTGTTAGGCACATAAAACTCGTAAAAAAGTTTTCAAATATCTGGCATGAACGCAGTAGTAATTCTTAATCTTCAGGCTACTTTGATTGGTGATTAATAAATTTAATAGGAGGTACGACCTATATATATCCTAACATTTTATTTACCGTTTTATTTGAATGTAAGATATATGTTTCACATTTTTAACTTGGATTTCATTTACTTATGTTTATTTTTCATCTCTGTAGATGCTAAATAATACATTATATAAATAATTCTACATTGACAAACTTAATCTCAGCCCCTTCGATCATTTTTTAATTCGGCGCTTGTGATCATAGTGTTGCTATAAAAATATACAACTAAAACATTTTTTCTACATGTTAAAGTCAAAGTCAAAACTGTGTGCAGATTACTAATTTACTAAACAAATATTTGTATGTATAGGAAAGTGGTGTACTGTCCACACTAAATTTATATTGTTCGCAGTGCGGCTCCAGATATCAATCATACAATATCAACTAACTAACAATTTATTTCATTTCTTTTATCTACTAGGTATATAATTTATGATTGAGGAATTGTTTTTATTTTGTAATTTTAAAAAAATATATAATTTATGGTTTATTAAACATAAAATATGGCTTGATATCGTATATTTATAGAACTATTTTTTATTTTTAGGTCAAGCACAGTATAAATTCTTACGAGCGCTATGCTGTAGTTCAAGTCTCGTATATTTCAAATACTGCCACCATACAGTTAAGAAAATGCAAGATCCAAAATTATATTCCAAAGGCAGCGACTTACCCCGGCGCGACGCTATAGAGTTGATGTCCAAGTACCTGGGCGATCTGCATTGGCGACGTACAGAAGATGAAACCGTCCTCGACGTGGGATGCGGCAACGGCGAGGTAACTTGGGAGATTCTTCGGCCACGACTTCCACCTGGTACTCGTGTATTTGGTGCGGATATAGCACCGACTATGATAACTTACGCCGCTGAAAAATACCCAGATGGTAACTTCTTTGAATTGGACATTGTTACGAAAAATCTACCTCAATGTTTGTATGCTGCTTTCGACCACGTTGTCTCCTTCTACTGCTTGCACTGGATCCAGGATCAAAGGTTATATTTAACTTTAACTTTATTTCTTATGATAGTGTTACTAACGCTGAAGAAAGTTTAAGTGTAAACCGAAAGGTCGGTTGTGTAAGAAGAATAAATTCTGTATGACTGAGATTTCCAGTATTTTTACACTTTACATTTAACACTTCTTTAATAAAATATGAAATAGGAATGCTGAGTAAATGAGTAGATATGCATAGAGAAAAGTGACCAAATATGGAATAGGAGCCTTAATATGGAATATCGCCATTTCTCTAGAGCAAATAGTTGAAGACGCAATACAAGAGTATCTTCTATTTCATTCACTCACTTTAGTATGACACTCATTACATCTCGCTTGTCGGACGATCGCTGTTGCTATTACAGGATTGTTTTATCGGTACTACTAAATTTCTCAAGGTACATAAAAGTAAGATATTTTTTGTTGAATCGTTGGACATTATACTGTGATTATGTTTAGAATATTGTATTTATATTTCTTTTAATATTTTCGAAACGTATATTGTTACTTGTAGAATAGGTTTTTGTACATATAATAATATCAAGTAATATTAAAAACAAATAACTGTTACTAAGTTATGAGAAAATGTATGACTGATTATAATTATCATAAATAGTTATTTGTATGCCAAGGCCGCGAAATCACTTATTAGCGTACCGAGAGAAAAATTGTCGCCGAGGCCGCTTGCTGCCAAGGCAGGACAATCTCGAGGGCGATAAAAGATTTCGCGGACATGGTGTACACACTATTTTTTGTGCAACCGTAGAAAATTTTAAACAAATTTATTGTAAATAGTAAGTCGTTATGGCATTGACATTTAAAAAATAAAACAATTAGTTGTGAAAATGATTGTTTTTTTACCCTATTTCACGTCCGTTGTAATTTAATTTCGCGAGCTGTATTGCGGCTACGAAAATCTTATTTCACGTCCGGTTGCACAAAAAAGTCTTTAATTTGTAACAACAATTTTGATTCATTGTTTAAAAATGACGCTGAACAAATTTTAAGTATTTTTAACACTTAAATTGCAATATTAATTCGAACGTACAATATTGACAAGATTGATTGGAGCGTGTTTGAAACTATCTTTCTATAGATGTATTCCTTAATATATGATACTTTCTTCTCTAACAGACAAGCAATGCAAAATATCTACAATATGCTTAAACCTGGAGGAGATCTATTTGCTTATTATTTGGGAATCCATCCATTTTTCGATGTATTTTTCAATTCATCGCAATTGAAAAAATGGAATCATTATTTACCAGAAGCACGTAAATATACTCCTATGTATCAACACGAAGACCATATTGAAGAATATTTACATAAGATTCTTACTGATGTTGGATTCAAAGTTTCCTTATTAAAAGCAAGTCCTCGGCAATTCGTGTACTCCAACTTAAAACAATTAAGAGGTGAGTTACTGTTACATTAAAAGAATGTTTATTTATACAATTTATTTATTTACAGTTACTCTTAGTGCAGTTCATCCCTATTTTGTGAAAATACCGGAAAATTTAAAAGAAGAATTTATGGATGATAATGTGAAAGAACTATTCAAACTCAAAAGTATTCAAAACGCGAATCTTCCAAACACCGAAGAAATAGTGACCCCACATACTTTAATTATTATTATTGCTACAAAATTAAATACACTTAAGTGAGATGAAATCTCTTTAAATAAATATAACAAAAATAAAGGTAAATAATTATGTAGGTTATCATTTTTGTTACATTTCCTTTACAATCTTGAAATGAGGTTTATAGGAAAATGTTTTTCTATAACACTGTTTTGGAAACTGGGCATTCAACTACTAAAAATTGTTATGGAATCACTAACATTCCATACGCGGCGTATGGAATATTTTCAACGAATCAGAACCGCTTATTAGCTCGTCATATGAAGTATCTTGATTCAGTTACTATGGTTACGTCTGTTTGTTTTAATTTGATTTATTTGAGTTTGACGTTTTCAACAGTTTTATATTTGTATTTTTGTATAATTTCCAAAACCTTTTTATAGAAAGTATAGTCTACAACATGTAACGGAATGGCCTATCCCACGCTCGCAAACCGTAGCCCTCGCCTTTGGCTCGGGCTACAAACTTTTTGCTCGCGTGGAATATGTGCCATTCCATTACTTGTTGTAGAATATACTATTTCAAGGCCCTTTTACCATTAAATTTATTTAAAAAATTGAAAGTAACAAATAAAAATCATTCTTCACATGATTAAATTTTTTGATAGGTTATTTATAGAACTTAACTACATTCTTTTTAAGTTTTGTACCAGTATTTCTCAAAATTACATTGATTACAATATTTTAGTGTTTTTATTATATAGCAAAAGGCGAAGGAAAAATGCCAATCGTAGCTAAATTAGGAGCTGTTCAATAATGACACTCATTACACCCAACACATGTAAAAATTGTAACTTAAATTATTTATTAAAATAAAAAATATTGAAAGAGTTTAAAATAATAAAATAATAACAATATATTCTTTATTATCCCACATAACTATATTTCAATTACAGAATAATATTACCCGGACAAAAAATGATATAACACAATAAAATAATGTTTACAGAGTTGATAACCTTATTTAGAAAATGAATTTAATTTATAAAGTAATAAAGGATGCATGACTAAATCGAATAAACTCCCATATCTAAAAGTCAAACTAATTATAACATGGTTTAGTTTTCCAGCCCAAATCTCATCTTGATACAATTATTTTATTAATTAGGTGATAAACCTCCGTCACATTGCTCACTTTCATATTACTTTGTAATAATAATTATTTTTTAATTGCTAAATTTATTATTTCCTATCTTTCCTAATGCAAAAATTATATTTATCTTTTATATGTTTCTGCTAAAACCCTGTCATCGATTCTTTTTATGATGAGAAAGTAATAGCAAATTTTATTTGAAAATAGTTCTACCACCTAGAAAAACATCATTTATGATATTTTAAAAATACTATCAGTATTATTCTTAGGAATCAATACTTTCTCCATCTTCTGGTTGAACATGAAATTTCCATACTATTTGAAATTACAAGTTTGCTTTTCTAAAACATTTATGAAGTTTCAACCACCCTTACATAGATGCCAGCATAAAATTTCACCCCTCTGTTGCTATTTCACGGCACTAGCCCTATTCGTGAAGATATTTTCCACCAGATGGATACAAGTAGGGTTGAAATATATGCAGTAGGTAGAGCTATAACGAGAGCTCTATTTTACCTTTGTCCCCTATATTAAGTTTTAGTATTAGTTCCCAACGCCAGTTTTTCTACTTGTATTTATTAATTTTTAATTTTATTTTGAATATAGATTGCAGAAAAGCTTGAGTTCGAATAATTCAGTGTATAATTCCTAATTATTTATAATTTTTAAATAAATTTTACAGCCCAGTCGCACATGAATTGAACCGGAGTTACATTCAATTAATTAAAACTCTCCTGCATTAAAATTTTTATAGAATGGCGAATAAGTGTGCGTGAGTCGTACCATTGCTTGAAAGTACTTAAATTCTTTGCAAATTAATGTCCAGAAACCCAATTTTGTTGAACAGAAACAATAGAATTTTGCAAATCAGAGGTCAAAGATTTCCCGAATACTATTTTGACAATTTTATTACTTAAACATATCAACCTTTTTTTTGTTTATTTCTTCAAAGCACACTCAACAAGATATTAGCACAATATAACGGTAGATGATTTGATCACGAATTAAAAATTTATTTTTGCATTCGATTTTTACCTTCGAATACAAAGCATAAGGAAATCTTGGAATCATGAAAATAATCGTTGACGGGATTACGACTAATTTCTCAATATAATAGGATGGATGGATGGATGTCCGTGTACGCAATATCTCATAAACGAGACAAGCTATGTAAACAAAATTTGATACAAATTTCATGAAAATAAGTAGAGCTGAGTTGATTTTGAATGAAATTGAAAAACCGGAAAAGGAAGTATACTGGACAAATAAAACTATAAATTCTATTTTTTCAAGAATAGAATCAGCTGTGAAAAAAGTTTCAAATGAAAGATATTTGGAATATAAAATGTTATTTGCACTTTACTTGTACATGCTTTTAATTCTGACAAAAACTTAAATATATATTTAATAATATATTATAGGGTAAATAGCTCCATGGTAACGCATCACGCTTTTGTGAGAATTATTTATCCAAAACTCGATGTTATTTAAGGGATTGAGCCATTGAGGCTTTTGTTCAGAAATATCTCAAGAGCAACATTCAGTCAATTTGACAGAAGCCACTTCTCTATAAGGAATGTGCGGGGTCCTTTAATTTGAATCAAAAAAATGTGGAATAATACTTCCTAAAATTTATATTTAAAACATTTTTCTATATTTTGTTGTCACCAGATTCAAAAACAATATTCGTGATACCATTTAATACCTTTGGGCCAAATGAAATTGTTATGTTAGTGACTTTTATTAATTTATCATTATTTCAGTTTATATTTTTCTTTAAAATATTCTTAAAACCACTGAATTTAAGATATAAACAAATTGAGTGCAACAGTTTTCCCTTTGTAAGTTTAATTATTTAAAAAAATTATTCTATATATTTTAATTGGGCCAAATAATATAATTCTGGGTTCATAGTCAGTATTATAGATAGTATTTGAGTCATTATTATATGTCAGTAATAGCTGCAGCTTGCTATATTTTCTTAAAGTACATAACAATTAAATTCGCTTACGTTTTGATGATTTTTCTGTAGAAATCTCATCCCGCGGCACCAAACACTACGGAGGTTCTCACACTACTAACTGCAAACCAAATTTTTCATGTATTCTGCAGCTATATTGCAAATATAAACAAGTTTATAAACGGCAAAATATTGTAGAATATAACTACGTTCTTTTTAAGATTTGGTACAGAATTTCTCAATATTTAATATATTACAATCATTTATAGTGTTTCTATTATTTTTTTAATTCTACCACGGAACCTCACTTTCAAATTATTTTGTAATAATTATTATTTTATTGCAAAGGTCATCAAACAATCTTTTACTTTTGCTCTTTTATTTTTTAATTAATAAATTATTTTTTCTATTTTTCTTTAAGCAAAAAAAAATTATCATAAATCAGTTATACTTACCTCACATGTATTTTCGCGAATATCTTCTAATTTATTATTTTGATGATTACTTTATTACTTTGTTATACTGCCTATTATAAGAAAGTGACAGATAATTTAATTTTAATTTTTAATATTTAAATATTTTTCGAATTATTCTTGGAAACCAATACTTTCGCCATCTAGTTATTTAATTTAAAATTTCAATCAAATAATTATTTAAATATACTAGTTTGCTTTTCTACAAAATTGTGACGTTTTAGCTACCCTCGTATAGATGCCAGCATAAAATTTCATCCCTCTGTTGCTTTTTCACGGCACTACCCCAAATTGATGAAAATATTTCTCACCAGATGGCTACAAGCAGGGTTGAAATAGTAGCAGTAGGTAGCGCGCATGACAACTTACCCATGTATCGAGCGTTCTATTTTACCTTCATCCCTTATATTATGTTTTAGTACGAGTTCCCAACGTCAGTTTTTTTACTTATTAGATTTATTTTTTGAACATAGATGGCAGAATAGCTTGAGCTTGAAAAATTCAGTTTCATTTTTTTATTTGTAATATTTAAATAAACTTTACTTGCAATGATTTGTAGAGATTTGTTTTGATTTATTTCAATTTTGTTGCACAATACCTATTATATTGATATGATACAGATTATGAAATTCATTCAAAAGGTAATTAATAACTTTAATATAATTCTCAATAATTTTATTTAGTACAAATCTCATAAATATTTCATACATAATTTCGTAACTAATACACATTTATATTAAAAAAATAACAATCATTTAATTAAATTTGTGACGCCAAAGTCTTGAATTTTATATTATTACCAAAAATAACTAATTTTGAGTACTTCAGAACTTACTAAAATTTGACTCAATTGATAGAGACCTATCCAAATAAAACTATAATTCGCAAATAAACATATTATTACACTATAGATCAATTTTTGAGTGTAGCACCCAACTCTTAAGCAAATTTCATTGTATGACACATTTCTACACGTGACTTTTATTAGCCGCAAAATCACCAATTTTTCTGTGTAGAAAATATTCTTGCAAAGTGTCCATTTTGCATGAAAAGTAGCCAGTAGGGTGGACACGGTCCCTCACGCGGTATTTCGGCGGTAACCTGAGCATGTTTTTGGGGGGTAGTACGGGGTACATCCGAGTGGGGGGCGAGGTCTGCGCTCGATTGCTCCGCCCTCGCAGCCAATAGCAGCGTGTTCGTGCCACCCCACCCTCCGTGTGTTTCGCATATTGATTCCTGGTCGTAGCTAGCCAACGGCTAGGTGGTGCGTGCTAGCATGCTGCACATTGCGAAATCATCTCCTTTGAGTTTGGTCCAGGGAATGATGGCGAGGTTGGTGGATTGTTGGAGGAAGATTATGGTTGTCTTTCTTTATTTTTGTGGCAAGTTTACAAATGTAGATCTGTAGATAACAATTTGATTGTTTTGATTTGTATATACCTACAATATATATAAAAAAAATTTGTACGTAAATTTTGAAATATTGTAGATGAATATGTACTTAGTTCAATTATGTTCCTGTACAAAATTCGTATATAGAGACGAAATGATATACAAAGATTTCGTTTTATTGTTGTTCAATATTATTACCTTATAAAAGTATATTTTTACACAATTAATTATTTACTATTATTATTATTTGTTGTTTTGTTTCTTATCTCAAAAATATTCATATATGTACTGTACATATTTCATATATGCTGAAAATTGTGAGAACAAAGTATGCTGAACTTTGACAATATAAAATTAAAAAAATATTGGGACCATTAATATTATTTTAGGAGAAAATTTGTTGAAGCATGAAAATTGAATAAATGTATAATCAGTTATTTTCAGTAGTACTGTTCTTCAGTTATTAATCATAGCTTATATTTAATCAACAAATATAATGAATAATTCTTTGTTGTGAAGCGGACCTTAAATTTACTTGATGTATTAAAATATTTTTATTTATATAATGTAGCAGAATGTCGGAAAATATATCGGTCTTGCCGCTTGGTCACTGAGATTGTAAATTCGATTCCCACCAGGGTGTTTGGGTGTGTATACATTTGTATGTAAAAATGTAATAAAATAATATGTAAAGTTATAAAAAATAAAAGACATATAAATGTATCAGAGCTATAATACTAGAAAAAGTTGAAAAAGACAGACATTATTATTATGTTAATTGTATTCTCATTCTATTAATAAAAATACAAAACAAAAATTCCTACAAATAAAAAATACCCTTTTAACATTGGAGGGTTAAGAAATAGAGAACATAAAACATCTCCTAAATGACATTCCCGCTAACTACTGCTTTAGTAGGTAGTTTATCGACATTGTATCTCTTATTGTTGTTGACATCTCAAGATCCCTATTTCGAGCACTAAAACAATAAAAACAACAATTAAAAGTACACAATGTAAAGAGGCAACTTTGAAACCTACCCTAAAAATAAATGAAATATATATATTTAGAGCTGGTATTTCCAATCTCAAATAAACTGGAGAATAAATTTATCAGGGGTAATAACACAAGGCCTTCGGATTTTTATCGATAGATTTTTATTTTGCACGAATAATTTTGCTTAGCAATAAACACGAAAGCAAACTGCATGGTAAATCCCGATTCCGAAGGAGGAGAGGTTTTACCTAATGTCATTGTGTTTGAGTGGTTTTGCTTAAAAAAAAAAATTATCTAAAAAAATCAGAAAGGTCGTGTAGTATTTGATGAGATAAATTCCAAAAAATACGGAAAATGAAGCTGGAAATATTAATTAATAATTACAATGATAGTTATAAACAATAAAAAATATATATTTACTTGGTAGCGGGATTTTATCGAAGTTACGGGATGTTATCGGGATAACGGGATTTTATCAGTATAATACTGTTACCATTGGTTGAATTTTCAAGTGTTTTACATTATTATTGTTTAAAAACTAGTCGTGGGAATCTATCAACTGTAATTACACAAGAGATTTTTATTTTTCCGGATTTTCTGTTCGTTAGAAAACCTTGTTACCTAGCAATTAGACAAGAAAACAGTTTTAATAAAATCACGAAACCGTAGGTGGAGCGATTTTATTTTTTAAACAATTTTCCAGTCGAATTACTGTCAGGTGACAAGATTGAGTTGTCAAACTGAAATTTATCCGAATAAAAAAAAATACTCGAGTGTATTTTGGCGTGATATTTTAACATTTTATTTATGAAAAGTTTTATTTAAAAGTGCAATTGGTGAAAATACAATTATTATATTATCATATTTTGACATAATGCAAATGTAGTTAGTATTGTGATCTGATTGCTAGGAGAAAGGTAAATAACGTTTTATCACTTGCAAAAAGTTACCTTCCTATTTTTCCGCTGTCAAAACGATAAAATTGTTTTATCTTTATGGCTTACTTTATATTGGAATTAAATTATCAGTATAATAATGTTTTAATTGGTTGAATTTTCAAATGTTTTGCAACATGATTGGTTAAAAACTTATCGTAGGAATTTAACAGTGGAATATACAAAAAATATCGCATCAAAATCATAGCTTAACTGATTATTATTTATGATCTAGTTTTCTGAGATTGGAAATACAGGCTTTTGGTTTTAATTTATTAATACGTAATCAAATGATTTACTCTTCCCTTATGTACTACTGCAGTTATGGCAACATTCAAGACCAGGTACAAGCTTCCATTTCCTCCTCGTTGGTGGGGTGTCCTCGACCTGGATTGTCCGTCCAGGCGTAGAGCTGGCCGGTGCCTTGGACAGCTGCCGGGGTCGGAGGTCGCGCAGGTAGCGAGGCGTGCCCGGCAGACCGCACGGTCGTCACAACAAGCGCACCCCGTCAATCAACTGACCTCATCATGTCCGGTGTACCTGGATCCGGTCAGCCCTGAACAGCTCGAGACCAACGCGTGCTGAAATACATATGCAACTGCATTAGTTTGTATTTTGGTGTGCAGAGACGTTGATAAATTACAAGAATAATTATTAACTACTTTATAAGATAAAAACTAAATTTGAAATTTTTGTTATTTCTTGTAAACTTTTTTTTACCTCATAAAATATATAAATAAAAAAAAATGTAGTAAAATAACAGCCATATTACGCGCAGTCGTAGTTTGATGGGTGACCTGCAAACATTGCGGGCCGAAAAATTAATTTTTTTTATGAAACTTTATTAGAATATATGACGATCAGTGAAAACCCGATGTGGAAATTTCACATATTACCCGAGATATGATTTTTCAAAGTTTGTGTGACGTTTGTGTGACGTCACAGGTACTACTCCAGTGGCACTAAAACAACGATTTTCCATTATAGTAGAATTATATTTTTTAATATAAAAATAATATTTTCGTATTATAAGTCTTAATTTACAACAATTAAACTTAATATAAACTAAGACAAAATTCCTTTGACAACTTTAAGAGTATTTTAATTGATATTCGAGTAAATAACAACAAAAGTTTGAGAACAGTGGCGCTAGTAGTGATGTAACCTAACCTCAACACACAATTTTAATCAATAGATTTTCAACACAGCTCTATACAACAGTGAAATTATGAAACAAGTAATAGAAGCCCAACAAATATAATCTTAAATACCAACAAACAAAAATGTAAAATGACATTTCGTAGTTCTATTTTAGCCCACAATAGGCGTTAGGCGCAGCGGCAGTCGCGCGATTTGCAATTTTCATATTTCTGGCCAACACAATGCAAGTACCTGTGACGTCAAAATATTCGTTATATCGCTTTACTGCAAAATATTTAAAAGAAAAAAAAATACTTTACTACTATTTATTCCATAAGTGTTACACGATTTTGATATAAATTTGTCATATTTCGTTTTTATTTTAAATAATTTCTAAAAGAGGTAAATAGTAACGCATCGGACTGTGGTTCATAAGATCCTCAGAGTCATAAATTTTCGAAATTCTATTTCAAAAATTTGCGCCACTAAAATTTACTCCTGTGGCTCCTCCACAAATACCATCCTTAGAGACCGTGATTTGACGGCCGGTAAACGCACTTCACACAGAAAAATACATCATAAACCATGATCTGCTTCGAGCAGAGTGCCATACCCATGAATGGGTAAATGACGTGATGATATATTTATTTATTTAGTTATAATAATTTCGCTCTTGTAATAGTTATTTTTATTTATGCTATAAATCGGGTTAATGAGTTTTTATATTACGAATTAGATGTTTCCGGACGAAGTAATGATTATTCACTTACCGAGATCTGCGTAAGCAGAGTGCCACACGCATAATGGGTAAAAGTCGTGATGATATATTTATTTATTATTCTTCATTCATACTCAGCATACATACATCAGTGTATACACTAACACACCATTATACACACTCAACGGAACATCTCTAGGTACATTCGGGTTTCGTGCAAACTAGTTTGTAGAACTTTCAGATGTTCCCGCATTTCTCATTGGCTTCTTCTCGAACAAACAATCTCGTTTTCGATTTTCTAAATGAATTGTAATGTCAGCATCGATCGTTGACAGAGTTCCATTTAAAAACAGCAGAGGAACAAAAGCTAATTATGAATGAGAGGAGAGTAAGGGAGTATCTTCATCACTCGCGAGTCTTCTCCCGCGAGTCGCGCGCCAGCGTAACTGGTAATAGTAAGGGCAGGTCGCGGTTCTTTACGACGTTTTTCTTATTCAGCGCTACTGTTTTTTACTCGTTTTTTGGAAAAAACTTGAGGCTGTCTCGCTCGCGCCCGCAGCAGAACAGCTTTTAAATCGCTGTTTAAAATTCCAACTTTGTTTTAGTGCTTTCACGACGCGGTGAAACGAACGTCAATGGTGGAGATGCAAACTGGGCTCTGTTAGGGATGATTTATATTATTTATCTTTACATGAATTAATTTTTGCACATACATACCATTAATTGATTCTTCGTAAGCATAAATATTTCCAGAATTATTTTCCGATGTAAATTAATAAATATTTAATAATTCATGCAGGTAATGTAATACTTTTATTTCTTTTCTCGGTACTAAAGTTAAAATTTATGAGATTATTATTTAGGTACTTTCTCAAACTCACGTTGGGAATAGAAAATTCGAATAGGTTTCTTTTCAATATAAAATATGAATACGTGAGTTGGTTGAGGTTGTACCTAGAATATCAATATAACAATATTTCGTGAAATAAATAAAATCTTTTCTTATCGTTGAACTTGAACTGTGCGATAATGTTATATTTTTATTACTGTTTTTGCAAACACGGATCGACATCCGCTGTCCATAAATTAACAATAAAATAATTACGAAACAAATAACATTTGCATAAATATATAGCTCATTTGCAATTGTACAAAATAATCACAAAAATTTAAAAAAATTATTATAGTTCTGTAAATTTTTTTATTAAAATAGAAAGTTTCGAATTACTGAACCTAATACGAAGATACACTTTTCGAACAGTATCGAAGAACTTTTCGATGAAACAACAGTACGCATCAGATATCAGCGAATATTAGAGGCACCTGTATTTCCATCGAAGAAACTCATCAATGAAACAAACATGTCTCATTTCACGTGTATCTTTTTATATTATGGAAACATAATCTAAAACAACAATAAACTAAAACAACAATTTAAAACAACAACATTTCACTAGATATTATTAACAACTTAACTTTTATTTGTTACAAAGAAATTCCTTATATTTGTCACCAATGAAAAAAAAATCCATGAAAGACGGATGTATGCTTTGTTACATCACATCTAAGAGTTCTTCGATGCTCTGTAATTCTCTCCGACCAGTTAGCCATACTCATAATTCTTCATCAGACAAACAAATGGACAATATAAACAATTAAATAGAAACAGTAACTATGTAACATAAAAGTAAGTCTGTTTTGTTCATCTCGTAGCCTTCATTCTGATTCGCTGATAGTTTTATGTAATTTCTCTTAGGAGTCTGCCATTGGAAATTATGTGAGATATTCAAAACTTTCAATTTTAATAAAATTATACAGAACTATAATCAAAAATATTTTTTTCACAATCGGGAGAGAAACTCGGTTTTCATGATACCGAAATTATAACAGAAACAGTCAATTTCAAATCTATGGGAGATTCGTGCACTTTCTCTAACGTCGTGAGGGAAAATGCTCAAATAATATTAAAAATGAACGAAATTAAACTAATCAAAGGTCTCTATATAAATTATTCAAATAATTTTTAAATACATAAAAATCATCATAAATATTGGGGTCGTAAAATAAATAGTATATACATCGCCGGAGAGAAGTTTATTTTTCCCTTGTCAAATTGTTGCCCTCGTCTACGGCTCATACTTCAAATTACTACGCGGAAAATAGTATATTCTACATCAAGTAATGGAATGGCACATATTCCAAGCGAGCAAAAAGTTTGTAGCCCGAGCCAAAGGCGAGGGCTACGGTTTGCGAGCGTGGGATAGGCCATTCCGTTACATGTTGTAGAATGTAGAATATACTTTCTATAAAAAGGTTTTGGAAATTATACAACAATATAAATATAAAACTGTTGATAACGTCAAACTCAAATAAATCAAATTAAAGCAAACAGACGTAACCATAGTAACTGAATCAAGATACTTCATATGTCGCGCTAATAAGCGGTTCTGATTCGTCGAAAATATTCCATATGCAGCGTATGGAATGTTAGTGATTCCATAACACTTTTTAGTAGTGGAATGCCCAGCTTTCAAAACAGTATTATAGAAAAATGATACCCTTATTATATAACATACTATTATTTTACTATATGTACTTTAAGTTTCTTCTCTTTCTTGCTTCTGACAACATTTAAAATGCTCCCACCTAATGCAATATAAAACATTTATACTACAAAAATTATACACATTTTACTATTTTATAAAATTGTAAAAATTTCTTAATCTATTGTTGTCGAATCGCTACATTATAAATTAAGAATGTATTTATTTTCTAATATTTATATTTATGTTGTGGTATAAATGTATACAGTACGAGTAAAGGAAATGTCATTCAGTTCTAGTTAAACTTATTTACATATTTGATTATAAAATTACTTAGATGTACAATATATTTCTTTTTTATTATGTTGTTTGAGTTGGGTTGGATTCGATTATACCTTATGTTCAAAATGACAATTCAACTGGTATTTTTTTACCGTTATAATAAAGAGAAATGATACCCAAACAGTGTAATAAATAATAATGTGTAGGTATTTGTGTCCTTTCAGGATTGTGAAACCTAACAGTTTATATCTCTAGGATGAACCACAACACACGGCAGCTTTATTTTGACTTTAAATTGCCACTTACTTTACTCTGATCCATGTATGTTGCCCACCAGTTGAAAGCACTTGTTACAACTACTAGCCGATGCCCGATAGTTGTGTGGTTGTCAAGATAATTTTATCCCAGGTTGGATTTGTAACAAGAGTGAGTACCAAACCAATTCAGATTATAAAATTTTTTCTGAACTGTCCCGGATTCGAACCTATGACCTCTGTTTCCAGCAACGAGCACTCTACTAGGGCGCTATCCCGCTATTGTAATAATAATATAAAATTTTCATTTCACACAAAATACCACCGCACTGAAGTGGTTATGACTTTACTTTTAGCTGTAGCCTTCCTGGTGTCTAGTTGAGAATTACTTCCTGTTTGCGCGGTACGCCACTGGCGGTGCGCCACCACCACAGCGTGATGAGAAAAGGGGTCGCGGGTAGCGAGAAGTTCATTTTAAAAATACACTCCAGTTAACGCGAGAGTGAGAGTACTTTCTCTCTCCCGAGTCCGGGCCGTGCCGCTGCAGTCAGCTGATTCGGTGCTGTGGGTGCGAGAAAGAACAAATGATATTTACAATGGTAATTTCTTTATGCACTTTCTCCCACCCTGAAAGCAACACGGGAAGTACTTCGATGTAAGGCTTGTTTTCTTTATTTATGTCACTTGTTGAATCGCACAGATTTTCTTCCAGAGGGTTAATAAACTGATTAGAATGGCTCTTTAGAAAATATTATTTGTTCCCGTCTCACTGCAGCGGGACCTACTGGTTCTCTCACATTAAACATCCATTTGATATTGTCAGGATTTAATAAACGTCACCGTGGGTGGAGTGATTTTATTTTTTAATTTTAATTAATATAGTTATTACTTTGATCTGGTAGCTAGGAGAAAGGTAAATAACGTTTTATCTCTTAAATCCTGTGTCCACGGTGATAGAAATCGGTCCGAGATCTCGGATATAGTTCTATATCATAAATAGTGAAATTGTATCACAACAGATGTCAGGTTAGTCGAATTTATGAAGTTAGCTTCAGTCAATTCTACCAATACTAAAAACTAATAAAATATAACTCAATAAATGACTATAACATAAGTAAATTACATTTGTTTATACGAGAAATAAATAAAAAATATATTTCATGTTCCAGAAACTGTTTTAAAATACTAATTTTCAGCTTTAATTGAAAAATTTTCAGTTTTTCAAAAATTAAACGTAAAAATTTTTAATTTGGTAACATCTATATGAAGTTAGCAACTAGTATGAATAAATCGGACAGAACGCGTTTTTTCATTATAGTTTTCTATTCGATGTTTTCGTCCAAGTTGATAGAGTTTTTGATTCGAGTACTATATCCTAGATCTCGAACCGATTTCTATCACCGTGGACACAGGCCTTTACAAAGAGTTTCCTTCCTATTTATCCGCTGTCAAAACGGTAATTTTTTTTATGACTTACTTTATATTGGAGTTAAATTATCATAAAAAATGCTATAATAAATTGCTATCAATCACTTTAATTGTAGCTATGGTAATGACATATCTCTATGTATAATGATAAAAAAAAACTCCCAGTAAGTATGTGGAATATGTTGATGAAAAATGAGTATGAAATTGAGAAAAATGTTGTTAGAAGAGTAGCAGTGACACAGATGAGAATAAGATAATTAAGAGATGTCGAATAAAAGTTGGTGAAATAGACATTTGAAGGTTTGTTGCGTGACTGAATGATTGCGATTATTAGGAATAGATATACTTGTATCAATAGGATAGCAACTGTTTTGTGTAACTCGCTCACATGAAGCTTATACCATTGATTGAATAAAGTTAATATTAATATTTTCATTTATTTTCTAAGTATACCTATGGAAAATAGCTTCTTTGAAGGCATGTCTTAACCGAACAATATAACTTGCTTGCAGCCTAAATTACCATTTAATTAATAATTACGGCAGATCTGCATCTCATTGTTTTCGTTGGAGAAAACCAAACAAAACTGCAGTAGCAAAACATCCGTGGGTAGGAGAATCTCATTTGTGTTATCCTGAGTTTTGACGGCGACATGTGTGGAGCAGGAACAGGATCCAGAGCAGGAGCAGTGCAACGGAACACGGCACAGAGATCAGCCAGGCGGAAGGAACCCGACAAAGCAAAAAGCGTTCAGTAGCTGCGGCGGCAGCATGTGCAGGAGCTGCCTGTGTTTGCCACGATGTTAATTAGCGTTGGGCGTTGTTAGATGTTGTCGAGTCTGCAGCCACTGCAGCGAGGCGGAGTACACAAACAACCCAAACATGCATCACCCGCTGTTCAGTCAGATGCAAGACTCTCGATACTAATGCAGCGGCTTGCATCTCTCCAGAAATTCCAATTGGCATGCAATGCTAATTTACAGCATTAACCAACACGAATTTCATTATATTTTGACACACTGAACGGTAACACAAGATATCATGAAACAGTTCACTGGTTCCAGTTTTAACCAGTTTTCTTTTTACTTTTAATCAAGAAGAGAGGTTGGCATAAGGGGCAACCTTCTTTGGTTGACGTCGCAATATTCCTACTTCATTAACAAGTAGGTTACATTATTCACGATCGAAGATTTAGTTTGCGTCACAAGTCGTAGGCGAGTGATACAAATCATCCAAGTGAATCATGACCATAATCCCGAATATAATAATGTATTTTTTTTTACTCCTGTAAATCTGAAAATAGCGTTTAGCAAATTATCGAAATTGGTTGAAAACAGTCTTTGAAAAACGATAACATAAAAATACACAAAACTGACTACATGTCAACTGTCAGACGCCCGTACTTGAGATCCACATCACATTTTTAAAATAAACGAATTATAGAATTCTGGCCCTGTGATTGGTCGAGAAGAGTGAATAATAGGTACGTTCCAAGATCTTTTTGGTCGTTCTCGCTTTCTTTTCCTAGGAAAATACCAATGGTACCTAAATTCGTTTTGGTCACCGATTGTCTGTTATTTTCATAAGATCTCCAAACCATTGTAGACTTCCTACTTCAATTCTGTTCCAATTGTTTCCATTTGGTTTCTAACTTTTTCATTACATATTATAGTGCGTCGTTTTAGGTAGTCCATTTCTACTGCTGTATTTAAGTATTATTTTTCCTTCACCGATGCCGTTTATATTCACTATAGCTCCCAGTTATTCGAATTAAATTACTTGTTAAATTTGTATTTCATCATTTATTAAAATCTCGGAATATGATTCTATATGCGAAAATATATATATTTTTAAAATTATACGAATACTGTACCTTTCGTACATCGAAGATTGCGAAATCTAAAAAATATATCAAATATATTTTCGAGTCCTATTGAATGATATAAAATTTGAATCGCCCCCTCACCCCCTGAGGGTGGAAAAGAGAGCAACTTTGAAATCTTTAATAGAAGAACCATTTGTTTTAATGCAGATCCGGATTCTCCAAACAAAAAAGTTTTACTCCTGACATATTTTTAAAAAATTGCATTTTCCAAAAGTTATTTGCGTTTGAACTTCGCAAACCTAAAACATAAATGAGGCTTGTTGATTCAAATTTTGTATAGAACTAGACAAAATATTTGAAATATGAATTTTTCTGGATTGGAAAAGTTATGAAGGAATAAATACTTAGTTGGGTATCAATTTTTAATAAAATATTTCGAACTCAATATGTGTTTGATGGTGATTTATCTTAAACAATTTTATAACTTTGACATACTTTTTATATTTTGACAACTAACCATTGTTTTGTATTTTACCTTAATGCTTTACTTCTGAAGATGACGTACTCGTATGTGAGATAGTCAAGTTGAGTATACCGTGTGTCCCACGTAAATGTTGGCATAGGCAAATAACATGTAAAATCAGTTTTTTGTAAATAAAAAGTGTCCGGCAAAAAATTATGCATCCAAATTTTATATCACAATACTGCCAATATCCCTACATCATATTTAATACAGATTAGTTTATTTTGATACCGCAATTTAATGAAATTAATAATAATAATTCCTAATTTTCGCCTACTCTTTTTATTGCTGCTGACGTATAGTGCTTGCAATTTGTTTTAAATATTTTAATCTGTCACTGTCAATTTCTGGCGATGGAAATTATTCAGCGTTCATCCCTGTAGTGTATTGAGATATGTGTCTTGCACTGCGCCCCCATAATACATTCTAATAATATTTACACGGTTCTCGACATTTAATGTATTCTTGATGACAGTGACAGATTAAAATATTTAAAACAAATTGCAGGCACTATACGTCAGCAGCAATAAAAAGAGTAGGCGAAAATTAGGAATTATTATTATTAATTTCATTAAATTGCGGTATCAAAATAAAGTAATCTGTATTAAATAAGATGTAGGGATATTGTCAGTATTGTGATATAAAATTTGGATGCATAATTTTTTGCCGGACACTTTTTATTTACAAAAAACTGATTTTACATGTTATTTGCCTATGCCAACCTTTACGTGGGACACACGGTATAATAATTTATTAAAAAGTAAAAAGTATTGATATACCAAATTAATTATTTATTTCTTTAGGAAAAATATTGCAAAATATTTCGGGGATACGGGTGGTCCGAAACATTCTGTATATAATCGTATTAAACACGAACTTTCAAAATAACACCAAATACTCGTATATATTAAACATTTTTATTGAATAAAATGTTTTATACTGGCGTTCCTTATGGGATGTTATAGTGTGTGTGTGGGTATTAATGGACATCCATTTCCATGTACACATAATGTGATTATAGTTGCAACATTTAAAAATAACGAATCCAGCTGCAAGACTGATGAATGGATGGGTGGAGGTATAAAGGCGATATATTTGCGTACATAAACAGACATGGGTTTACACACATAGGTAGTTGAGTGGGTTCAGTATCAGACACAGGGTTAAAATCTCGTGATTTGCATACGGAGGGTAGGCGCGGGTTCGCGCGTCTACCTGCGACACCCAGAAAGGGTTTTTATTCCAGGGCTTGCAAAGCACATAGCGTGTATGCATTGGCGCACGTGTATGTGTGTCTGATTAAGCCGACGGTCCGCACACAGATGTTCCACGGAGATAGTCCTAGACAGACTGTGACGCGGCCACGCCGGCATCGCGTACACTCGGAATCGTCTGAGCGCGACCCATCGAATTACATATGCGCCGTGCGGACTACATAATTTGGTTACAACATTTGCATATGGCGGTTGCAGCTTCGGTTAGCAGTGCTCGATGGATGCTCTGCTATAGGTAACCAGGACCGGCTTCGGCCAACTCACCCCCAATTATCACGCTGCTCTTTGCAATCTGTAATATTTTTTTTCATTTTTATACCGTAATTTTTTGTTCTTTTTAATTATTCACTTAATTACATGAAAGGGCTGATATTTCAATCTACGAATAAAGTACCAAATAAATTATTCGCCGTAAAAATGAAAAATGTCGTTTGAAATCATAGCTCTAATGATACCTACTTATTGTTCCAGCTGCCACTTTTTACGTAACTTGTTTAGTTACTTAAATTTCACATACATACATAGCATCACGTTATATCCCACTCAGTGGGATAGTACGAACCCAGGAAATATACCAACAATCAATCTCCTCCAAACATTCCTATCCTGGTACACCACTTTGGCCTTGTCCACATTCATAGTGCGATTTATATTTGCTCGTTCATCACACTCGGAATCATTATTTCATGCAACAAACCATCAACCATACCTAGCCACTTATTCTCACCAATCTTTCATTCGACATTCGTTCAAGATGACCAAGCCATCTCAACTGGCTCACTTCCACTTTCTTAATAACATTCTTCTCAATCTCACACTCACCATACACCAATATAATCCGACACGATCACGTCTCGTATACCCACACACTCCTCTTCAATACCTCATTTCCGCAACAGTTATACGCAGTACATGCTTCTTCATCCACAACCAACATTCAGAACCATACATCAATGTAGGCACTAATACACCATTATAAATACTCAATCGAGCATCTTTGCATACATTCACATTTCACTTGTTCTAATCTCACACATTTCACTGAAACATTACAATTAGTCACCAAATCATACTTCTCAAACACCAACAATTTACAACATTTACCGACATTCAATAACAGAATAGCTTCATTTATGCTCACTATTGTTATTCTCAATTGCTCCTTACTTTCCCTCAACACCAACACAACTACATCATCATCCGTATAAACAAACAAACGCAGACATTAAACATGTATGAAAAATTTAGAAACAATCATTCATTGAAATCACTATTGCGTGTGAACATTTGGACAGAGTGCACAAAACAAAAATGTGGTAATTTCAGGAAGATTCTAGTGTGTTTTGTAGTTGGGTAAAGGCTTATGTACTCGCGGCCAGGGCCGGCCCTGGTAACATCAGCATCACATCCCCTCGTGCTGCAGAGGTGTGCGGCCCCCGCCCGATGGAGAACGCGATTTCCCGTCGCCGATAACGTGTCGGGTGAGACGGTGACTCTCGCTGGCGGACCGCACACCCACCAGCACCGACCGGGAATTGAGTATGCTCACAGTCTGCGTCCGGAAAATAGCCCGAGGCCCTGGATTTGCCCGCAGCCGTGACGCGATGTCAAGTTTGACGCGAAGACGCGGCTAATGGCGGCCCTTTGTCGCTCCTCGGCTGCGCCCGACCAGACGTACACTGTACGCTGCCACCAAATCCCAAACTTTCACAGTTTAGGACTTTAATGCTCGCTCGCCCTACACCTACATCTAATTCGCCTCTACCGCAAGAGCAAACCTGCAATACATTCATTTCCAATATACTTAACTTACTAAATTGATAGACTATTCCTTTTTAGCAATGTACATGTTTGAAGAAATATTATGTGGAGCCGTATTTTGATGGCTGCCACATCAAAAATGTTAAATGACATGATAATAACTTATATAATAGCTATTAACATTCCTAGCGATGTTATGAGTATCATAACAGCCACATATGTCATTTTGAAATCCGAGCTCGTAGAGCGCGGATTTTAAGACATCCAAAGCCTGTTAAGACTCATAATATACGTGGTTTGTTCAATAGTTTACCGGTTATGAATATGAAGACGTGAACGTCATTAATAAATATATATATTTTTTAATTATTTTATGAAAAACGTCTGTCAAAATTTTAGAAGATGATCAAGTAAGTCTGTTTGTTTTTATTTAACACCATGTTTACACTTCTTTTGTATCATATTTATAAATATTTTTTTTTTACTTAAACGTCAACTGTGTTCATAATGACAAGATAAAAAACTGGATTTTGGCGATGCTGAATTGCCTGAAAATATTTGGAATGCAGCAGGTGAAGCTCTGAACAGCTTAATTTCGTGTGTATTAATAAATAGCGTTATATTATCATTGTGCTTTATTTTAATTTTCTTGACTGTTTTGACAGGTCAATATGGTAATATTACCGTACAGTATAGAGTTATGACATATTTACCATGCCTACTTTTGTGCATGTAAACATAGGTTTAATCTCCTGAAACTGGTAAAATATCATTTTGTGCATCTCGTACATTACACAAGAATTTAATGTCTGTTTGCTTGAGTTGTTTTGCTTAAAAGCAAAAAAATGAGTGCTCAAAAATAAAAATTTATCAGAGAGAATCAGGAAAATCGTGTGATATTTGATGAGATAAATTCCAAAGACAACGCAGAGAGAAATTTGAAATATTAATTAACTGTCACACTGACAGTTATAAACAATAACAACTGTTTGTTTAATTGGTAGCGGGATTTTATCGGGGTAACGGCATTTCATGTGTATAATACTGTTTCCATTGGTTGAATTTTCAAGTGTTATGCATCATGATTGCTTAAAAACTAGTCGTAGGAATTTATCGCTGTAATATCATCTACTTGATGCAAATGAAGCATTCTAAGTGGCTTATAATGTGATGAAAGAAGTAATCACAAATAACTTTTCAAGAACGGACAGCTGTGAGACTGTAGTTGGAAGACTCGCTGTATTAGTAATAGTTCAGGAGTTCAGAAAACTTTTTGCAAATATACAGTTATGACCGAGTGGTTCTGAGGTTTTATGAGTTATATTATGTATCGAATTCTTTCTTAACACAATAGCAAATAATTATTCGATAGTTATTATAAAAATTTAACGATAAACGGTTAATATCAGCAAGCACTTTCAAATAAAAAAATATATCATTACAGATCTCGGTAAGTCATATAATTTTCGCAGGAAGTGCGCTTACCAGCTGTTAAGTCATAGCCCCCAAAAATGTTAGCGGAGAGAAAACCACAGGGGTAAATTTAAAATGGCAACTGGCGGCTGTGGGATTCGATCCACAATCCCATGCCTTGTCATAGAGCTATTTACCCCATAGCACTTTCAAAAATTTAATAAATTGGTATTTATAATAATTTGATAGGTGGTAACAGTGCCTTACGCAAAAATATATCAGATACCAAAGTATGCTTTAAAAGCAGTAAATATATTTTTTCACGACATACCAGAAAACCTCATCTTTATTCTCCCGAAATAGCGAGGAAAATGTGCTTTTCCTCTCTAGAGAGAAAAATATAAGAGTGTTACCAATATGAATGTTCTTTACAAAAAATTTATTGTATAAATTATAAATAAATTCCTAATTTTATTGAAAACTATTATTTTAGTGAAATACATACTTCAAATTGTGTTACAATTATGACTTATATTTTTCATTTTCTAGAATAAACCATAATTTGACAACTTTAATTAAGATTTAAGATTGGTTCATTGGTAACACTGCTATATCGTCTTGCGTATGATAACTTAACATTTGACGTATCATTTATGTGTTGTATTATCAAAGTGTATTTAAGATTCGAGCAAATCGTTTTAAACATGTCATGAAAATAATGTCTAACTCAAGAAGAAAGCGCTTCTTTCACTCTAGCTCGAATTGCTTCATTCGCTGCGCTCATGAGGCGAACTTCGAGCTTGAGTTGGATAAAGAAGGGCAGCAAATGTGGTAATTCGAGTAAGAGTGGAAGAAGGGCTTTCCTCTCGTATTAGACACAGCATTTTTTCCACGACATATTTTTTTTTGCTTGGACCTCAAATACAGTTTGACAGCACAACTGACACGTTAAAAGTTACGTTATAAGGCAAGGCGGTATAGCAGTGTTACCAATGAACCAATCTTAAATCTAAATTAAAGTTGTCAAATTGTGATCTAAAATAATACATAATTGTAAGATAATTTAAAGTATGTAGATAATAAAATTAGGATTTTAGTAAAATTAGGAATTTATTTATAATTTTTACAAGATATTTTTTGTAAATAACATTTAAATTTGTAAAACTTCCATATTTTTCTCTCTAGAGAGGAAAAACACATTTTCCTCAGCATTTCGAGAGAAGAACGGTGTAGTTTCCTTGCATGTCGTGAAAAAATAACTATTAATTTAGTTTATTTATTTTTTAACTTAGGTCCTTAAAAATACAAATCAATTAATCTAGGAATATTTTATTCTAAAATACAGCTATTGCATGTTGACTGATATGTCTTAAAAGTGTTTGCTATTTAACTTTTTATTTTCTTAGTTTTTCACATCTCAAGACATTATAAACATTACAAATTATAATTGAACTTTAAACTTTCTAAATTTGATATAAGAATCAGTATTTTAATAACAAGCGATGCACAACTCGTGTCACCGTGAGATATGTTGGTTTATATAACGAAGTTTTATTTTGCCGTGATGTAGTGTGATCTAGTGTTAGTGTGAAACTGTTGCAGGACCACGCGCGAGGCCTGTTCGCGGTTCACTGCGACTACCTCTTCGGGCCGCTGTAGCCGCGTCCCCGAGGCACCAAACTCCAACTTCCTAAGATACACTCTGCGCGGTGCTCGGTTCTCGGCGGGCGCTCGACGCTGTGCGCCTCCGCCGCCGCCGCCGTCGCCGCCGTGGCCGCCTTGATGGATGACTGTAGCGAGACACGCCGCCCCCTGCCCGCCGCCGCCTGCTATACACACTGATCAATATGTGTGAGCGGGTGCGGGTGAGTAAGCAAATGTTCACCCCCTAACCCGGGGTATGTCGCTATGTCGCCCTTGACTTGCACATGGAATCATTTCAGGTTTTTATGTCACTCTGTCTGTTCCGATGTTTGTAATGTTGTCTGATATTATGATCAAATATTCATGTCTGTAGCATTGCACCAAACAAACGAAATGAAAGTTTTATATTTTTATAAAATATACAGAAGAAATTTGGAATTATATAATATTATGATTTTCATCCTATTTCATATTTGAGAAACGTGGATGAATATAGTTCATTTTTATTTCTATTGAATTCCCTTTGGGGTACACATCACTTTCCAAAAAGCTACAGATACAAATTCGTATATCTATACAGCTAAAGTAAAATAATAATAATAAAAAAATATCTTCGCCTTTTACATAATTCGGATGTAGCATTTTGCTTTCGTTCTATAAAAAAGAAACCACAGGGGTAATGTAAAATGATAACTAGGTTGTGGTATTCGAATTCAGAAACTCATAATCCGCAGTCCGATGCTTTACTACAGAGTTAATTAAGTTAAACCTGACCAGACGTCTCGCTTCCAGCGGGACAGTCCCGATTTTTAACAATTTGTCCCGCATTCATCGGCGTTTTAAGAAAGTCCTGATTTTTGTAAAGAATACTCGCCGAAAGCCTTATTATGTGGGAATAATATATTACAATACGAGTGAAGAAACTAAGAATTTTGCTCACGCATATGTCAGTTTTAAACACGAGGCGTGGGCCGAGTTGGCAAAGACATAAATGAGCGAATTCGTTTCTTCACGAGTGTTGTATAGCGTTTTGTTCAATCCTGCAATAATTGTAAGTACGCGTCCCCATTCTTGTGATCTACATACTCAATGTTAGGTTAAATTCAATTTGGTAATGACAGGTGAGTGGGCGAAAGTTATTTCATTACACATCCCATTGCCATATGAATGAGTTTGCCAAATTCAAATCTTGTCAAAATAACTTAAGTAATTTTTTTCACATTAATAGCCAAAGACACTAGTATTCTCATTTTTCATATTTTTATTTTCTTTTTAAGCTTAAACTGTAGCTGGATAATGGGTTCTAAAATTTTCTGCTAAATGTCAATTCACTTCAAAATTTTGTTACAACAGTACCTACCTAGCCTAGCGATGGTTGCTGCAACGAGTCCTACATTTATCTATCTTGATAAACAAACAATTTTTTGCATTTGTTAGAAGCAAAAATTCTACTTATCTTATATTATCAAAACAATTATATCTTCTGAAGAAGAAATGTTGCGGATAAAGCTTTCGCTCGTGATGCAAACTTCATTCTCATGAGTAATAGCATATCATTACACACATCTGAAGTAATAATTAAATCATTACAGACCCGCTTCAAAAATACCTATATATTAAAATAAACACATTTATAATAAGTGACAAATTACGCTTATCCAATTAAACAGCATCCGAAAACCGCATAATCCACAACACAACCATTACTAGGCGTGTAAACATCGCACATATGAAGTATTAATAGCAACCAGTTATGTTCGTATTCGTAAACCGGCTGGACGTGTCCGGCGCGGCGCGCGCTGTCCAGCAGCTTGGAAGTGATTTATGGAGTGACCGGCGCCGGACGAGAGTTTAATTAGGTGAAGCGGGCGCGACAAGCTGCGGACACACGCCGGACACTGGTCAGCAGCGACCCCAAGCGAGGAGTGGACACGCGACTTCAGGTGGAATATGATTTATTTGAAGGGTGCTGCGAGAAAATTGACTTCATTCACATTGATGAAGTGAACGCGATTGCTGTTTGCGCTTATTATTCCAACCAAAGAAGAAGAACTTACAATACCATGAGTACTCATAGTTATGCCAAATATTTTCTAGTACTATTACGAATGTTCCTTGTACTTGTAAATAATCTACTTAACTTTGACTACGAATGATAGGTATTCGAGGGAATATTCATTAAATCAGATTCTGTTTTAAATGAAAAATGAAATTTTTATGAGTAAGTGGGGAAGAAGAAGAAATACTAAAAAAATGTAGAATGATATTTTGACAGGTAGGGTTATATTTGTTGATTTATTGATATGTACAAATCGTTAGCAACTTGTTGCAAATAACAATAAAATCACTTTTAACACGTTGCAATTTTTCTTTTAACACTAGTGTTAAAAAGTCACACTTAACTTCCTAAGCAACCGTTAAAAGGGCCACTTTTAACAACGGTTGCAGATAATAGATATTTTCGAAATAAGTGGAATAAGAGCATTATTAAGATATCGCCTCTTTGTACAATCACATAAGTATATTAATAATGAATTATCACACGTGTATTGTACAATATTTTATCTACGCTCGCCCAAAGTTAAAAAATATTTCGTCGGTTATAAAAGAAAAAGCTTTAAAAATAATTAATTAATGAAATATTAATTAATTTGAAGAATTGTAAAGATTGTATTATCAACATTTATAATAAATAGTACGTTAATGAAAACGAGTGCATTAATGAAGCTCTTAACCCACGCAAAATGAGTGGGTTAAGTGACATTTGACTCACGGGCGTAGATAAAATAATATTATGTATTTAAAATAAAAATCTTTTTGCTTAAAATATTCACTTTAAAGTACTAGTACTGAATAGTCGACACACAACATAATTAGTGCAAAATATTCATTATAATTCTGTTAGATTGGCTTTCAAATTAAAATCATGCATTTTTATTGGTTTATTTTTGACAGACGACAAATGAAGTGAATAGTCAATCAAATAACTACATCCTATCCAGTAAAGGAGTATTTTGAAGACTCGTACTTAAACGGCTTTAGCGTTAAATATTTTATTTCCAAACACATCCACAATAACTTATAATCAGTTTCCACTTCTGATATATTCTACCAACCGATGATTCACTCTGACTGGGGTGAGGAGAACCACCCGCCATAGTTCACCATGAGGGTGAGTATCCAAATCCCTAACTGCTGCCAGAAACAGTATCCACAGTACGGGGTGCGGGAGAAGGTAGGCTGGACTTGCACGGACACGCCCAGTCGTAGGTCACTTCCGGGTCCGAAGCTGGACCGCGTCGGATGCTGGATGGACGGGGAGATGAATAGCGAGTGCTCGGAAATCTAGGGGAGATATACTTGTTGGTAGCCATGTTGTTTAGCGAGCTGGCTTCATTATTAAATGTCCAGTAAATTACAGACATAAACACATAAATACCAGCCGTCATTTTAACGCACCCATATGTGCTAATAGAGGCGGAAGCGCAGAGGTGACATTGACGACTGTGGGAATCGAACTCATGTATGTTGGATTATCACGAAGCTTTGAAAAATTGATGTGGGCACTACATGACTTTCTTATTCATATAAATATAAAATAGATGTTTCTATTATGTGCTTATTCTCATACCAATTGTGGATATTGAAAATAGAAAGATATATAAACGACAAAGAGAAAATTTAAGGGATAACAAAAGTATATTTTACTAGTTACTCACTTGTAAACATCATTTACCCAAACCCTCTATTGTCTTTTAAAATAAAGCTTTATAAGTTACTAATAGAGAGCTGCATTGTAAAAATTCTACAAGTTAGTAAAAAAGGTAAACAATGCACGTTGCCAAATCAATTAAAATAATTTTTGACAGAACAGTTGTGTGTAACTAACAGGACTTGGTTATAATTTAAATTTGATTTACAAATGAGTAACAAGTAAAATGTTGTACAATACACGCAAGGTAACTATTTTTACTGCTTTAAGGAGGTGATAGTCATTAACTCTATTCAGCAGTAAAAACTGTTTTACCTTACTTGTAATGATGTTAGAATTCTCAAAAAATATATCATATAACTTCAAATCCAAAATGAGCAAATGAACTAGTAATATAAATTTCCAATCCCCCTTTCAGATATCTTCAATTTGATTCCTAACGCCAAACTATTCTATTTTTCAAATAACTATTACAAGAACAATTAACGATCGCCCAAAAGCAATATTTTTCATTTCAGTGAAGATCCCCCCTAGGAGATCTTTTATTTGATATCAAATTCGAGAAGGTTAAATTAATAATTAAAAACAATTGATGATCATTCAAAATTAATTATTGACATTTTAATTTAACTCTTCTCCTCGAGACCTTTTAATTAATACCAAATTCGGTGTACTCAATTTGTATAAAAAACAATTGACAATCGTCAAAAGTTAATTTTGAAAACTAAGGTCAAGGCTTCTTCTTGAACCCTTCAATTTTATTCCAAAATGGAAAGGGTATAATCAATATTAATTAGATATTATTTTTAAAATTAAATAAATAATTTGGTTTTACTGAAAACCAAAAGCAGACAAGAGAAACTTACAAATAACATTTTACATCTCAAATAATAATACTTCCGGTTTTGTGAGTTATAGAACATTAGGATATACATCCATTCATCCATCCACAGTCCACACAGAAGTTATTAAGAAATTGGTCAAAATGAAATCGGAGATTTCAGAACATGTATTTCCGTAATCAATTTTTTTTTTCATGATTGCTGTATACAACGTATAAGGAAGTAAAAATTATTTTAAACAAAAATAATTTTAACAAAAAAGGTAAACATGATAAGCCTCTATAGTTTGATCTGCTTTTATATTAGCAAACTGTTTAAGAACAGTGTGATAATTAATTTAATCTTATACTTTAGTTGTGAAATGCGAAAACAATGAATGTAACAACATAAAAGAAACTGAAGTCCTGCTTTAACGGCAGGACACCGCAGTAAATTTATTTATAATCAATTTAATTTATCAGTTCTCCTAGCTTCCAAATATACAATCCATTCACTTAAATATTCTAACTTTGAAAAGAAATAACAGTTATTTCCGTCCCAGGACGGTAGTCAATAAATTATAATGCAGTATGCCATTGAAAGTGTTATTTGAATTTGATCCGAAACGCTCTATTTGTCCTGGGATTTAAACATATGCCTTCAAATATTTGTTGACAACAAGATCTAAAGAAGGAAACATTCTCATTGAGTCACGTAGTAACCTAACCCACATATATACATACAAATCACTATACTGCTTATTCTCTAGGCACCCCTTTCCTTGCAGTTCAAAGCGTATTCAAATAGAAAGATCTTCGTGTGAAAAAAATATTCACATCAAGACGACACGTTAGGAAGTATTGAATATGTATCGACTACTTATACCTGTCGATCACAAGGTACGTGAGTCGCAGGGGTTGCTGCTAGTCTTTCTTCAGCTGCCGAAGCCCATGCATATGTATTTTTATGCTAAGGGGTCCCTTGGTCGCTTCCGCTGAGGTATTTCCACGCGAAGGGTTGAATAATTTTGCACGTAGGGGCGTTAGTCTACCGTGTGATTAAATTTCTCTCCAATATTGGATTGTATTTCCTGATTATAAGTTGTTTATTGATTGCAGATAGCGAAGGAAATAGTACGCTGCTTACTATTACTCACGCAGATCCCATTAAGTTCTTGTTAATTGATTTTCAACTTTGTTGAGCACAAATACATTCGGAAGAAAAATTGAAATTTGTTTTCATTTTCAATTAGTCAGGAAGTAATAGTGATGGGAATTCAGTAACGGCGGGTACTTCTAGGTTACATCGAAGTTTTGAATACCTTTAATTTTTGCTATAAATTTCTATGCTATGCATTAAAATATGAAAAGAATTTCACTTCAATTTATAAAAACGAACTAGTGGAAATTTAATTAATTGGCAATTTTTTTCTTGTCTCATAAAATAACTATATAATAATAAAACAAATTAAATTTTCAGTAATAATTTAACAAGAGAATGAAAATAATTTGACAAATATTTTGAAATATTCTACGGTCTATCATGACTAATGCCAAATGCCAATTAAATTGAGAAAGAATTATTTTCTAATTTATCGGTCCCTCGAATTATATTTAATTAGATAACTTGTGTTATAATCCACTGTCATGGTGATCTAACCTAACTATCTGATACAAATGCTACAGAATAATGTCTGGAGCTTTAAAATAAGCTGTAAATATCTAAGACTAAGAATAATCTAAAATATTGGCAACGGCCATGGCAGGTTGCGCTAATGCCGGTTAACTTGATAAAGCATGTTAAGCAACACTACCCGCGATTAGTAGTTGGATGGGTAAATACTCTGCAAAAACCCATACGTTATTTTCACCCAATGGAAGAAATAGTATATTATACAACAAGCTTGGAATGGTACTCATTTCCTACGAGTATGAAAGTTTGTAGCATGAGTCGATATGAAATGGAAATTCCATGCGCTGTACACTATACTTTTTCTTCCACCACGATATTATTTCTTAATTAATTTATATCTAATAATAAATTTGTTTCACTTCCACCATTTAAATATTTGACAATTCTGAATAAGTATCCTAGCAATGGGAACTGTACTGAAATGAAATGACCTGTATTTAAATACTCACAAAACAAATTCATTTCGCATGATGCGAAATTTGAGTTACAGTGAAAGTAGCGGGAAAAGAAAGATTAATTTCGAAGGATAAAATTTCCAAGAGCAAGTAATAATGTTTTACGATTATAATTGAATGATTCAATACGAAATAATTAAGTATTTTGTTAAAATAATTATAAAATATGGTTTGTTTATTTATTAATATAAATTGCATGTCCCCTTTGTAAATATTCAAGCAGCAGCATGCATGTTCTGTAAATGTGTGTGTAAGATTGCAGTAGTGTAGGAATTAGTCATAGAAACATGAGAAACGTCGAAGCGCATTACGTCCATGCAGCGTTACATTTGAGTTGAAACCTTCGCTCTATCGGTCGTAAAGAGTTCGGCCGTTTTTCAATATCGCTCGCCTGGCGAAGGAAGCGGCGGCGGCGGCGGCAACAGCGGCGTATCCCGGATGGCTCCCCGATGCCCGGAATACGTAATATCCGTATTTCATTCGCGATTCTGCCATTTCTGATTTCAATTCTTTGTCCCTTGGGTCCGGGCAGACCGGGGACATCGCTGCGATGTTATTCCGGTTCCCCCGGATTGTTATTATTCCGGGCTCGTTCACTCCCCGGGCTCGCGCACGTGTGTGCGCACACGCTCGCGTCCGGAAACCACCCCCGCTCGCCCGCCAACCCCGAGTCCTTCCACTGGTCCTCCTCAGGGTCGTTTAAACCATGAATTCAGCCCCATTTTGAAATCAATAGAGGAATTTGCTCTCTCGCGAACATGGTGGATTTGCACAAATAGTTTTATTTTCTCCTTTGCATTTTCTTACATGCATTCTTTTCGTTTTTGTAGTCGAAGAATTTTACTGCGGAATTCATTGAATAAAATCCTACTCATATACATATCTTACTTCAGCAACAATACATTCAAGATTTATCTTCAATTTCAAATATTTCCATAAGAAATTTGAAGCAAGCAAGCTAGTATTCAGAAAGTTGTTAATTACAGGTTTATAATGTTTTATAGCTCCTTATTCATCATTTTATGCCAGTGAATTACAGGATTCCTCCCTATATCAAAAAGTCTAAGAAAGCTTAGCGCACAGAAAATAATCATTAAATCGTGCGTTGAAATAAAACGTGTTGAATCATTCGTTTCATTTCCATAGCATCAGCAACAGCAACATTATGCTGATTTAGCTAACCCAGTTGTCACGAAATGTTTTACACTCCAAGAGTTTCATATAGACACCTACTTAGTCTTTGAAAAGCTCCAAGGGATTTAATGTTAATTGATAAGAGCGTATCATTTTGTAGCTTGCCAAAGGTAAATAAATAAAGGACCAAATGATCGCGTACTTGTGGGCATGTGTATACAAGGTGAGGCATAAAGAAGGTATTAATGGGGAAACCGCTAATGATTGTTGCTGCTGCACGGGTGTTATACCGTGCATAATCCATCTTACTGTATGAATGGGACGAGTTTTTAATCCTGTCATTGTGTTACGTGGACCAGACAAAGCTTCGACGTTCCCCTTTAGATGTTCCCGCACTCTACATTTTAATATACAACATATACTTTTATTTGCTCTTTACATTACAATAGTAATGTTATTAATAGATTTTTGTTATTTGCAAATCAGCAAAATTCCCTCAAAGTGTAGCCTACTTTTTACAAAAATCTAATTAACAGGTTTACTAAAATCAAAGAGAAAAGAATCTGTTTTGTCATAGTGAAGTATCCTTATGAAAATTACGAGTAGGAATTATAAGGAGGCGAGCAGTTTGAAACTTTGGCAAAGTTAAAGCACTCGAGAAGTGAGCTGGGCGATTGTGTTTCCGTAGCTGTGGGGTAAATCGACGTTAGTCCGTAAACTAATACCTTTACAGAAGCGTCTTTCTGAAAGGGAGGTTATAGAGAAACAGAGTTTTGGTTTAAAATACAAACAAAATACAAACTAAACCTTTCTGTTTATTTCGTCAAGCATTACCTGGGTTGAAAGTACGGTGACTGCGCTATTCTCTCGGATGCTGGATATCGCACAGCGCACGTCAACTTGACTTTGCAGATACAACAATGCGTATTTGTACACAGAGGAAATCTTGTTGTCGATACCTATATTTATGTATTTACTTTTGAGCCCCCCATTCAACTTGACAGCATTATACCTCTTTACATGTTATAACCAATTTATGGGATTCAACACAAATTATACAAATTCTCACACCAATATAACATTTTTAAATGCCAAACTATCATTGCGTCATTTCTTTAATTTTTTGTTTTATTAATAAGCTTTGTGTCGATCTCGGTACATACTTAATATATTATTTATATAAACTCATTTCTGGTTCTGTAATTGGCCGAGAAGAGTGAATTATTATGAATCCATTGTTTACGATTGTGAACTTTATCCATAGACAAATTTTGCAAATTTTTCTATTTTTATAGGTTTTTTTTTAAGAAAATTCAATCTTTACCTATAATCTACAAATACAATGTACCTTACTTAATTAATACGGCTTTAAAAAATGTAATACTTACATTGGAATACTTCTAAAATAACTACTATTGTTATTAAATTAAAAAAAAACAATGAATAGTATATTATAATATGAGTGAAGAAACTAAGAATTTCGCTCACGCATGTGTCAAGGCAAAAACACATAAGTGAGCGAATTCGTTTCTTCACGAGTGTTGTATATAGCGTTTTGTTCAATCCTGCTATTGTAAGTACGTGTCCTCATCCTTGTGGTCTACATACTCAATGATAGGTTAGGTTCCATTTGGTAATGACAGATGAGTAGGTGAAAGTAGTGAGCGAAAGAATTTTCGCCCATTCATTACCTATCTCATTGACTCAGAATGAGTTGAGTGGACAAAAAAGATGGTTTCGAGCTCTGTACCCAAGTAAGAAACAACAAGTTTCAATAGCAGGAGTGAACATATACCTTACGTTTAGTTCAGCTTTCTACCACGAGTTAGCCTATTTTAATTTTGGATGCCCAATAGCAGCTCTTGCAAATTTGTGCGGTCCAAAATTCGACCCGCACCTGGTACGTAATACTAGTAAGTAAAATAAAGATAAACGAGAAACCGTATAAATGCAATAATTTATTTAATTAATAAATTATTTAGAGATGGGAGTGTACTTATATCAATAAAATATTTCAATCCTGAATATCTAGTTTTGAAACGTAGAACTGTGCGACATAACCTAAAAGTAGGTAAATCTGTTAGTTTAAATTTATTTTAAATTGATGAGCCTATTGTGTCGTCTGTAATCATTTGTTAAAATTTTTAACATGCGTTAAAAATTAACAGGTAAGTAGCAGAATACGCCCCATTGTAAGTCAAGATTACTAGTCATCAGCTATATTAAGTTAGTGGCAAGAACAAATAGAAAACTTTGTAATAGTCTATTTCCTAGTTAGTTCATTGACACACGCACAAAGTACGAAAGTGTCGGCGTCCGGGCGGCAAAGACGCCGGGGAGGATATAGAATCGGGCAGTGAACGTAATGAGGAAATTGCTCGGTGATTGAGTCTACACTAGCGGTTATCGGCTTCGCCTACGGTGACTTCTTGGTGGCGCGCAACGTAATTATCAGTCTCGTTATGGCACGGAGTCCCACCTGGAGGAGGCGGTGGCGGCGGCGGCGGGGAGCGGCTGGCGCGACGATCCGCCTACCTTGTTTAAACTCGAGTGCTAATAAAATCAGCGTTTTTCCATTACGAAGACTTGCGGAGCTGTTCGCTGCTCTGCCAATACAGAGGCGTATTGAATTACAAAGAAATTTGAAACTTGCTGTATGTTAACTTTATTTATTTTGCACGCTCATGTGTACACTTCATAATTAAATACTCCAACACGTAATTAGCTATCATTACACAAAATAATTATACTGAAACTTGAAACAATATATACATTTCTTATATCTAATTACGGAAAGGAGGTAATAATTTATTTCAATGATCTACTTTATGTTCCAAGGAATACAATTATAACAAATAACAATTCTGATTTTTGTTTGAAGTATTTCTTGTAGGAAATTATGATAATTTAATTATTTTTAATTAATTAGTTTTCCTGGTCTTGTGACACATTTAATATGTAAAAATATACAGAATGTCCTATTTTAATTTACCACTTAGAATAACTCGAGGTACCGGTCTATATTTTTTTATTTATCTCGAATATTTTAAATATTACCAAAATTTGTTTATACAGAGTTTAATTTAAATTAAAATAACCATATATCTGCAATACTAGAACAGCCTATATATTTTGATAATGTTGTGTTTCTCTTTAAAATTGTTGTTCTTATTCATTATAGTCTTAAAATAATCTGTACAAAAACTATTTATGTCATTATTAATAAATAATCACACACAGATAGTAGGTAAGCCATGAAGTGGTTTTTTTTCTTTATCAACTTTTTCTTGTTGGTAGTTTTGTAGTACCTATTGAGGTTCGGGTTCCTTTACTAATTTATTTATTGTTTACAATTTTATGGCATGCTTTATATGTGTGATTCTCTATTAATTAAAACTGATCATTTTTTGGGCAAAAATAAATTAAAACTGTATTAAACTGAAACAAAAGATCTTTTATAAATAAAAATATATAAAGATATTCCGGCATTTTATTAAAATACTGAAAAAAATTCTGGTGTGGGCACCACACTACTTTCATATACATATAAAATAAATAGTAGACGTTTGAATTGACCCTTGCATATAACTTTATTTTGACAATTATTTCATATATAAATGTTAAACCGGCTTATTTTTTGTTGTTGTAATTATGATTTTATTAACAATATGAATAAATATCTAGCCTTATCTTTCTAACTAATAATACAAATATAGCTTTTATAATATTTCAAACTATACACATTTTTGACACTTCAGATTATTTTGACTTATAGAGGTTAAAAAGATATTGATTTTTGTTCCCATTTCCAGCATTATAAGATTTAATATATTTTATTACTAAACAATAAAAAACTAAACCTAATACATCTCAGCCTAATAAAATAGAGATTATATTAGGAATAATAATTAATAATATTAACGCAAATACAATTTGTAACTAAGATTATCAAAATATGTTATTAAATATATACTCGTAGTTTAATTTTCTCAAAATTACCGGTATGTAGAGGAAAAGTGCAAATAACATTTTATATTCCAAATAATTTTATTTACATTTTCTTTGAAACTATTTGTCGCAGATAATTCTATTTTAGAAAATAATGGAATTTATTGTTTTGTGTATTCAGTAAGCTTCCTCATCCGGTTGTTCAATTTCATTCGAAATCAACTCAGTTCTTTTTATTTTTATAAAACTTATAAATTCCCATTTTCGTTATCTTTCTAATCTCGTTCATGAGATATTGCGCACAAGGATATCCATCCATCCACACACACACACACACACAGAGACATAATTAAGAAAATGGTCAAAACGGATTCAGTGGACCTCAATCAAAATATGTATTTTCGCAAAAAGCGATTACTTTGTATAAGTAAAAATTATTCGAAATAAAAGAATTGGAAAATATCTGAAGAAATTAGACCACCCAATGTCTTTTTCTTTATAAAAAAATTAAAACTTCTTTTTCTTGTAAAATGGTAACAAGTATAATTCCTATCAGGGTTGATATTTAAAATTTGTCGAAGCCGGTCCATGCTCAGTGCACGCTACATCGCATCGTGCTTTATCTAAGGAGCGACTTAGGAACATTTTGCATCCCGGTTCGATTTATGGACATCAAGGGGTCGAAGGGGTGGGCCGGTTATCGTCTTTCGAAGACCGTGGTTTTTATAGAATCGATATTTTAAATTATATTTCCTTTCACCAGCGCCTTCAGCAATCTACATTTTTTTTTATTTTAGAGAAACTGCATTAGAAATACATATTTTTAGAATCTTATTTTTATTTAATTCTATAAATATAAAATAGTACAGTTGTAATATGAATATGCATATTTCAGGTTTTATTTCCTTGCCAATAAATTAAAAAACACAAAAGTCCGAATAACAAAACATTGAACATAAATATTTATCACTGATTATTTCCTGGCAGTTCGTACCTACTTCCGGCACGGTTAGTTAGGAGAGGTAATGTTGGGATGATCGTTTAACCCGTTAGAATCTGCACAAAACACTTCCGTTATAGATTTGGGTTAAATTTATTCGTCCTACGTGCGCATCGCTACCGTATGTGTCTGTCCTTTTCACTTGCAATTTACTACACTGTTACTGAAAATCAATAACATGTAGTTACCTTCCAGCTCTCGCCAAATAATAATAATTTAGTAACAATGTGCACTTTGCAACAAGATGATAATTAGTGCTTTAAAGTTCTAACGCAAATTATTATTAATTAGTTATTATTCATAAACTTTGTCCTTTAGTACGCGTCTACCTTAACTTGCACAAGTTTCGAATTAATTATTAAATTTAAGACACTATAAAGTTACCTAATTTCACCATATAATCCTCGTTTACTTCAGTTTTCAATTTAAAAAATATTTTTGAAGTTTTTACAAAAGAAAATGCTAATAGAAATATATGGTTATATTTATCTAATAATTATGTATGTATTTTCAGTGCAAAAAGTGACTTGTTATCGAACACCCTGCTTATTCAGCAATAGTTATTTACGTCCGGAAAATGGATTTTTGTATGACGTATGACAATAATAATAATTACATTTTCACTACCCGCCTACTTCTGAGTAAGGGAGGTATTGTTTTTGGTAAAAAAATTGGGTAGTGAGTTTTCAATGAATAAGCACGTTTTAAGGTGCCTACAATACGATTTTACTATTTTGCCATGATGACTGTATGTAAGTATGTTGTCTGTACCGATTTCTTCGTCTCGTATAACTCAAATACTATAGTTTCAAAAAATACAATTTTGTGTATTTTTGCTTCTTATATTTATTTATAGAGCTGATTAGATTTTGGATAAAATTGGTCAACCGGAAGTAGCAGTATACAAGAAGCTCTTAGCAGTTTTTCGTAAAAAAAACACGGTTAAATTTAATATTTCAATTTATGTTATTTTGGAAATTGTATAACATTTAATTTTACTTTTGTTTTGATTACATAAATTTGATTAATTTTAATTAGATTTAGAGATAATAAAATATAAAGAAATTAAATTTCATAAATCTTGCATTCCATGTACACAATGAAAACACGAAATGTGACACGTGTCATTGTGATTGCGAACCAGTTTTCTTAAGGTTGATCTTTGCATCTACGAATAAGATACCGAATAAATTATTGATGATTATAGATGAAAAATGTTACATCGAAATCATAGCTCAAATGGCAGTAATAGTTCTAGCAGTCATCTTTTGATGCGTAATTTTTTATTTATTCGACGAATAGCTTATTCTCAAGTTTATTCGATGATGGATAGACTGGCCCTAAGTGAAATATAGATATGTTAAAAAATTAAATAAATATACGAAAGAAAATTAAATTTCTTAATTATAAATAGAAAATAAACAAATAAGAAAGCATTTTTTTGTGTCAAATATTATTTTGTATCGTTTAAGAGTTGTATTGGGCGGGAGGTTATGTGCAGATTTTCTTTATTTACACTAATTGCACAAATAACTATTTTCGAAATAAAATCATTTGTAAAAGATTTTATTGCTTATTAAATTTATGAAAATAATGTAATTTTTGTTGGTAATTTATTCGAAATGTTTTTAACAGTGTACACGCTGCGTATCCAAAACGGCACGTAGAAGAATCTTGACACAGTTCGTTTGCTTCAATTTTTTTTGTGTTCGCGAAAATAAAAGATCGGTGTCATATTTTGGGGTGCAAAGGGTTACAGGGCACACAATGAGAGACACCCTGAAGACAACCCCAGGGTGACGCGCATACATTATTTCTGGGGTGGGAATTTTTTTAAAAGGGTTAGGAAAAAACCCTATGCAAAAAAGGGTGCGGGTACCACGGTGCTCTTTGTAGGGCCACTGCGAGGGATTTTCGACCGTATTGAGCAGACACATAAGGGTGACACTGTCAGTATTGGCGGTGTCGGTTTTTTATTATATTTGAATCCGAGCTTTGTGGATTGTATGAATGTATAACTAGACTCTATTCAAATCGGTGTCAGTGTGTACAACGTTAATCAATGCGAAATTGATAGATGTCAGAGTTTGTCTATTGACAATCCATACGGCGATTCCGTTTGTCTGTCTGTCACGGTTCTCATTTTTGATTTATTTCGTATTAAAATTGAACTCAGGCGACCGTAAAAATCGCATTCGCATCGATAAGCAATAAATATGATATCATGTCACGGAATACTCAGGTTTTGTCTGTTTATAAATTGGATTTTATTTCTGATGTTACATACGTCTATGATTTCCACTACTTGTTATATATTATTTTTATTCTTCATATAAATTTAACCATAGCTTAGAAACTCATTTAATGAAAACTTAACCGTTTAAAAGGATATGGCTTTTAGAATCCTCGATTTATTCAAAACGTATCTACTGAAGATGGGGAAACTCGCTTCGGAACTTTTTTTTATAAATCAAAGATTCTAGAACCTTAAATTTTTTAATTTTTGATTAAAATAAATTAAATTAAAATTGCTTATCTCGGTGGCGTAGTAGATATACCACTAGCCTAGCACATCAGAGTTCGTGGGTTCGAATCCCACTGTAGTGTATGGTCTTTTGTGATGTTCACTTAAATTCACAATCATCCATTTATGTGGCGGCATATAGCAAAGTTTGCTTCCCATCTTCACAAAAAAAATAATTAAAATATCGTTAATTTCCAATATCCCTTCTTACTGTACAGACCGACCGTTTTAGGAAGTATGTAATTTTATATTTATTATTTTTAATTCTCTCTATACGGTGTACAACACTGCGAATAAAAATGTTCTATTTAATATTTTATTTTTTAAAAGAGTATTACAAATTTAGAAAGATAATTCGAATAAATTTATAAAACTTGCGGATGGGGATTGGTTTAGAATGTGGTAAACTATGAATTTCTTTCTTTCTCCTTGAGTATATGATATTTGTGGATCTGTGAAAGAACCTAAATGAAAATGTGCTTAAAATTTGTATCTACATAATATTTTTAACTTGAAAAAACTTTCAGAACTGATTTAATAAAATTAAAAAGAAACTTTGGATTAAGTTCTATAAAAATATTATATTCAAATAAACTATTTCGAATTATATATAATTCATCAGGCAAACCAATCATTTTCCTATAAACTGAATGGTTCATACTTCAAAGAAAGAGATAATCAATTATCTTCTACCTCCATACTAAACTTATGTCCACTATTAAATTAAATTAAATAATAATTTTTTTTTATTTGAAGTTACTGAACTATATTCGAAAAATGAAAATATTTTGTATAAGTTTTTAATTTCTTATATAAAATATAAGGAAATATTGGAATCATAAAAAAAATCGCTGACGAGATTTTTGCAGAAACACATATTTTCCACTGAATCCGTTAAGACCAATTTCACAATGATGTCTTTGTATGAGGATGGATGGATGAATGTCCGTGTGCGCAATATCTAATGAACGAGACAAGATATGTAAACGAAACTTGGAATTTACAAGTTTTATGAAAAATTTAAAAGCTGAGTTGATTTTGAATGAAACTGAAAAACCGGAAGAGGAAGTTTATTGGACAATCAAAATAATAAATTCCATTTTTTCAAAAATAGAATCAGCTGTGAGAAAAAGTTTCAAATGTTAGCAAAAATATTTGGAATATAAAACTTTATTTGCGCTTGTCTTCTACACGCTTATAATTTTAAGAAAAAAAATTTCTATAAGTGTAGTTAAAATGGGAACAAATATTAAACATTTTTAACATTACATTACAAATAATTGTGTCGTGCGAAAAATATTTGTCGTTTGAAATATTATAAAAGCTATGTTTGTATTATTAGTTAGATAGTTTTAACGACTAGATATTAATTTATTCCTATTATAAAATAAAATCTGTTTTTCAAATAATTGTCAAAATAAAGTCATAAGTAAGGAACAAATCATACGTGTTCAGTTGGTTTTATATGTATTAGAAAGTAGTGTGGTGCCCACAACTGATTTTTTTTTAGGTATGAAAATAAAGTTTGTTTTAATCTAATTATAATATTGTCATTAAGATGTAGTAAGATTAATATTAATATAACAAATAAATGTTAATCTCTATGTTCTAAGTACATAGTTAAAGTTTTATGCCCTTCTCGATTACAGTTATTCAAGCACGATCCCTTTCAGGGTTATT
This sequence comes from Poecilus cupreus, assembly GCA_963942605.1. Taxonomy (NCBI): domain Eukaryota; kingdom Metazoa; phylum Arthropoda; class Insecta; order Coleoptera; family Carabidae; genus Poecilus; species Poecilus cupreus. Next base: position 5,289,348 of record OZ012714.1, on the reverse strand, counting down.
CAATATATAAAAATTTGCATGTGTCTAGTTGAGACTTATAAAACGTACTTACATTTCCTTGCTCGTCTATTGATTTTAGAATCCAGTTACTTATTTGAAAGTAGCTCTTAGGTTATTTGAGTACTCTTTTTATCTCAATGCGGCTTGATAGGATAGTAAACGCTTGGAGCATAAGTTGGGGGGTAACGAAGCGTCAGCGTTGGCAAAATGCAATTCTTTCACCCCATGTGCGTTACCCGCGCGAATATATACAATATTAATTCAGCAAAGAAGCCAATTCCTCTTTTCCTCCATTGCCGCTGCCATTATCAATATCAGAAATTCCGATTCAATGGCTTGTTGTCTTCGCTAGCACTAACCGTGGCCGCGTCCTGGGGGACTCGAGAGGGTAGCTAACGGCCGAGATACGCGTTACGAGTTACGAGTTACACCCCCATGCCCTAACGCCATCGGTGTATCGTTTCGGCCCATTTGGTGCGTTGCTGTGCCTGTGCAGAATGTGCGATATGCGACTTTGCGAGCCGCCTCCCTTCGTCTTGCCGCCCCCATGGGGGCAGTTGAGGGGTGAAGAGACTGCAGGCTGTACGGACCATCCGCAGGACTGACATTACCGCCATGTTGACATTTACGCCAACGAACAAATGTTTCGTCAACAAAAAATATTGGAAAAGGGAATCTTTTAAATTTGCCTATTTTCAAATTATATGTAACGCAGAAACCTTATAAAAAAATATTTATTTTATCTGATACACCGGTGTATCTTCAATATTTCAAAGAAAAGATCTGATATCTTCAACAACATATAAATGTTTCAATATAAAGAAAAAATTAAATAAAAGAACAAGTTGAAGATGCACTCAATACAATTAAAAATTAATTACACAGGTGCGTAATGAAATAGTCAAATATTTCATCATGAATAAAAGAAAAAAGTTCTACATAAATATTGTAGCTAATATTATTTTATATCTTTACATTAATCTAATTTAATTATTTACTGAGATGTACCAAAAAAATCTGATAGGCCTTCAAGTAAATTACCACTTCCGGTTGTTGAATTACTATTTAAATCTAATTCAGAGCAAAGTATTCAAGCGTTTTTAACTATTCAAACATAGAAATAATTTGGAGAAATAATTCCTACCCATTTAATGTAGGTACCTAATTTATTTATTAAATACTGAAGTAATTAAAATAATTTTCATATTTGTTTAAACTTGCATTTCTTATTTCAATATAATTATTATTAATAACCCTTGTAAATTACCTCTATGTTTACTCCTAAAAAAGCTTTTTCTATTCCTGTAAAAATTAATTCCCCATTATTTAAATTTTTTTGATGAATTATCAGTAGGTACATATAATTCACGACTGTCATAATTCACTCTTCTTGACCAATCACAGAGCCAGAAATCCATAATTTATTGTTATTATTTTAAAGACGTGATGTGGATCATCAAGAAACTGCCCTCTGACAGTTGACATGTAGTTAGTTATCATTGTGTATTTTTATGTTAACTTTTTTTCAACGTATATTTTCAACAAATTTCGATAATTTTCAAAAATGATTTCCGAATTTACAGGAGTAGAAAAAGTATATAGTATTATAACATTGCGGTCAATAACTTTAATTGTAACTATAGTAATAATACTTACCCAAGGAAAGTGTATGATTTTTTTTTTTCGCAGAGTAAATTGAAACACGAGCCATACGCAAAGGCTACAATACGACAAGAGAAGAAAATACACTTTTCTCCTGCGGTGTATATACTATTTTTTTCACGACCCCAATATTTATGATTATCAAAATTAATTGAATTGAAATATAATTTATGATAGTTACTTTTGATTTGTTTAATTTTGTTAATTTTTCACATTATTTGAGTAATTTCCCTCTTGACGGGAGAGAAAGTGCACTAATGAAATTGGTTGTTTCTCCCCTGGTACCTATATTTTCAGAAGTTGAAAATATTAATAAAAAATTCGTCTAATTATTTTTATAATCTTTAATTTCTTAATTTGCTGAATCATAAATTGAAATATTCTGAATATTTTATTCTTATGTAAATTAACAAACACTGACCAAGTATTTCTATTAGTCATACAGAGAATGTCAAAGTAAGAATACATTTAGTGGCGTAGGTACACAGAAAACTCATTAAGCTGCCCCAGCAATAGTTAACAACATAGATAGTACGCGTTCGTGTAATAAAGTAAATCTATAGCCTTGGCTAAGTTATTCCTTGGTCCTCCCTTTAGTCCAATTCCATTTCCCGTCGTCCGCCGTGTTGGGGGTGGTAGGGCGAGTCGCTCTCGCCCCGCGGTGGCCATACTTCACCCGCGTCTCGCCTCCACGCAATAAAACGCGTCACGAGCAAATGCTACGTCTCTCAGGGTGTGGTCACAGATGCCTTCGGTTCCGGGCTTAATTTAGTTGCGAACTAGTTCCAGGACGACCGAGGACCGACCCTCTTAGCAGTGCGCGCATGCTGGGCCCCGCGCGCCGCACGCACCGGCCCCCTCAAATAAACTAGCGGGACTTTGTTTCACTCCACATCGTTTTTCTACTGTCACCAGTGAAAGTTTCCACTTACAAGGAATGATGCTTTTTTGCTGCCTGTTTCTTTCTCATTGTGTGTTTCCCTGTACTTTGGACATTAAACACTTGTTAGTTCGACTTATTAAAAGTACTTTGGCCTTTATTCTTTATAATGACATTGGGAGATTTTATACCTCTATTATAAAATTGCGTAGGAACGAAGTGTTTAAAAGAACCAGAATGTTTTGACAAATACAATGTTAAGTGAATTAATTAGAATTAAGAATGTCAAGGCCGGATTAAAGGATGGACAGATTTGACTGCAGCCCACGGGCCACCACCAAAAAGGGGCCTGCATTAAGCTAAAGAAAATTGTCAAAAATTATGTGATCTAGGAATTTTTTTATCGTTTTCCGATTGTGTAACAATCTTAATTAATTTAAGAAATGGAATGAATTAGTTTATAAATAATAATTATTCGTACTATTACTCATAAATAACAATTTCAACTACGATGTGAAATATGCAAGGAATGTATTTTGACGGATTAAAATATTCTATAGTGAGTTCTCAAGGGATAAGCAAGTTTTAAGATTACTATAACACGATTTCACTGTTTTCACGATGACATCTGTGTGTGTATATGTGACGATTATTTCTTCTACGGTACTACAGTATTTCCCAAACTTTCAACCTATGCGTACCAGTTTCAAATATTTTTTAACGCTTTGTACCCTATAGAAAAGAATTATTTGATTATACTATTAAAAATAATAATTGTACTACTTTTTTTAAGTAATGTACAGTATGTCTTTGGTTGGTGTTAAAATAATAGAAATATTTTTATTCGTGTTTAGCAGAAAATAAAACACCTACAAAGAATTAAGAACTTATTTTGTCATCTAAATAAAATAAAATTATAGTTATTATATTAGATATAAAAGAAAAAATTAGAAGCAATCTATCAACTGTAAGTGGTAGTTTTTATAAAGACCAGATCAGATGTTTTGAACATATAATAATTGCATTACAGTAAATTAGATGTGAAATAAATTTAACTACAATTTTAATTTAAATCTTATTTCTGTATTAAGTTATATGGTGAAAACATCATTTTTAAATTTCATTATTTACTAAAGGAAAATAACCAAATATGGAATAGTATTTTAATGTGGTATACCACCACTTAACATTGCTAAAATTAAAGACGTTAATTAGTAATCATAATTAATCATACATTTTCGCTAAACTTAGTAACAGTCTTATGTTTTAAAAATTAATTTACAGTATATTGATTGTAGAATAATCTAAATAACAATAAGAGAAAGGGCGGTATTCCATATTAGAATTCTATTCCAATTCCATATTTGGTTACTTTCCTATACTAGGAAGTTCAAATTTAAAGCTGATTAGATTAGACTTTTGTGGCTTTCCATCAACTGGAAGTGGTAGTTAAGACCTATGAAGTATTTTCAGCAGATCAGAATAATTGAATAGTATAGTCAACAATTTTTATTTAAAACTTTTTTTTTCTAGTTCGTACCTATTCAAAGTTGTTAAGGCGGAAGTTTATGTGTTGTACACAATAGATTATTTTCATATACTACACACTGATTTTCAGTTTGTATTTCATGTTGAGAAAAGGCCGCTATCAAATTTTTGCCCAAAGGGGCCTCCGCCAACTTAAATGCGATTCAGAAGTAATTTCTCATTAGACCAAGATGTCGGTGGCAAACGTTCTCGCAGATATATAGGCTGGTTGGGTGACATAATTAGTCGGCCGTGCCTGGGGACGGCAATGGCGGCGGTGGAGGCAGCGCACACGTGTAGTTGAATACTGCAGATCAATTTGCTTGGCTACGCGTCACTTGTCAGTGCCCGTGGAGAATATTGCTACCGTCACAAGCGCGAGTGTTCAGTGTTCGCCTGTCGCGCTGTCGCGGCTTTGCTACCTCGAGGCCCGGGGAGCTGGCTCCCTCTGCTCCCAGTCGTTCCCGATCCCAGCCTCCTTGTTCCCGCTCGCCATTAGCCACCTACACAGTGGCGTGCCAATCCTACATATGTATGTTACACATCGTGTCGCCCGCCCAATCGATAGGAATTTGCATTCAGCTCGTGCATTGTCGGTAATTAACTACACTTCAGAACTAGAATCATTCAATTTTCGCCATACCGCATTCATTGAGAAATACCTACATTAATAGTTCTTCATCGAAGTCAGAGCCTATCTCTTGAATTATACAAAAGATTTCATTAAATTTATTTTTTGTGAAGATGCGCAGCGAACTGACTGGTGTGGTCATTTGTTGCATGAGTGGATGCTAGTGAATTTATCACAATCGACCATTTTCTTCAGTGGGGTTCGAACCCATCACCTTTGGTGTTCTAGAGATATATCAACTGCGCTATCGGGATCAGCTTTAATTTATCTTCTTTATATTTAAAATTCCGGTGTGCTTGTGTTGGTATTCTTCTCCTCCTCGGCTTGACCGATTTTAAAGAATTTTTTTTTTTGTACTTTTGTACCTGGATGGTTCTTAGCTACAGTTGGACTCAGTAGCTGGCGCTGTTATCAAGATACAGATTTTAATTTATTTTTAAATTTTCCTGACATATTGACATGCATTTAACCATCCAGGTGACCCAATAGGTATAAAAAAAATTTTCATCAAAATCGGTCAAACTGATTAGGAGGAGAAAAATTACTAACACCGGAATTTTATAGTCCGGAGAAATATATTTTGCTAACGAGGTCTGTGGCAGGACAGCGTTTGTCTACCGGGTCCGGCAGTATATATATCATCGGTAAGTGATATATTTTTTTCGTATGAAGTGCGGTTACTAATTAGAAAAGCTATTTAAATCAAGAAATCTTCAAATAATCTTAATTAAATCAGACTTTGTGCTTAATAAATCGTGGTTAACTATTGTTCTCCTTAATTTTACAGTATTTATACTAGCGGACCCGGTAGGCAGACGTTGTTGTTGTTTTTTTTTTAATTTATGGAGTCACCTAGATGGTCAAATGCATAAATCATTAAATTAAGTAAATAAAAATTAAAAAAAAACAGCGCCACCTACCGGGTCCAATTGTAGATAAGAACCAACCAGGTATCCCCATAAGTACAAAAAAAAAATTCCAGTAATAATATAACAAGAGAATGAGAATAAATTGAAAATAATTTGGCAGAACTTAGAAAACTTGTTTCCAAGCAATATCCACGAAACAAAGTTTCAGAAAGATACTGGATAATTATTTTCTTATTTATCGAACTCTCGAGTTATATCTAATTAGATTTTTTTTATTTCATTATCAGGCACGCCAGTAAATATATCTTTTTGTCTCAATTTTTACTAGTGTTGATGATAACTATCTGATATCTGACATTTGTCAACAAAAACAAAAAAATCTACAGAGATATTCCCGGGAATAATCACTAGAGCTTTATTCTCAGTACAATAATGATAGGATTGGTTAAAACGCAGACACGTCACATATAATGAAGCGTTTTGGAGGAATAGAATTGCAAGCACACGTACAGCGGAATTTTTTATATAAATATTTATTTGTATAACTTTGATATGTATTACCCTTATTGTTTCAACATAGTCTTGACTACATATTTATTATTTATTATTTTTTGTATTTACCTGCAGAAGGCAGCACTTTGCTGCCGAAACGTCGTTGTTTAATAAAATTATACAGAACTATACCCAGACAATGTATATTTATTTAAAGTAATTAATGTCAAATTCTAAATTTATATTTTAGATGTTGATGTTACGAGTTGATTAGATTCTGGAACTTATTAGATTTTTTGGCATGTTCCAATAAATAAATGAGTTAGAGTAAATTTTGTTACAACAAGAACGACGTAAAATAATAAGCTACAATTTTTGTTTTAAACATCTGTTTCAATTTCGTACCGTGACATGAATACATGACCGAGAGATTCACATTTTTAATTAAAATTATTTATAGTAAGGAGTTATTAAAATGTTAATTATACAGCAATTAAATGTCGAGTAGTAACAATAGGTAATATAACTGTGAGTGTATCCGAATTGTCTTTGATTGTAATTCGGCAGTCTATTGCAGTTTGAAGCAGATACCTGAATCGCTGTGAGCAAGAAGCCAATCATCCATGCGCATACATTTGTGTGTTCACTCTTCAATATGCATAATTACAGTGACACACGAGAAGAGTTGGGTAAATTATACGGATATATGCACAGGCACATTGCAGAGTACATAATGTATCCATATGATATGGTAAAATATAAGGAGTAGACGTAGACGTGGTGCCTATAGCACAGGCGAGACTTTGCCGTGGTTCTCTGTAACCATTCAAACGGAAGCCTGATTACAGAGAGCACTGAAATTAGCTTCGTTATGCGCCATTTGCTACTATGTTCATTAGAACGATGCGCACATGTATCAGTTTATGTTTGAGGTAGCTTGTAGCAATGGCTCGGCAGGTTCGTCTATCGCACTACAATATGGTGGCTGCTTGATGCCTGAGTAAGTGAATCCGCGCTCACATACGGCGCCTACCTGCCGCTCAACGGCCTTTGAGGGACGAATAAGTGACGCTGACGACGACAAAGACGTCGATACTAATTAATGTCAACAATTACCTGTCTTTTTCTTTGAAGCTTCTCTCTCCTAAGTAATAGTTTCCTGTCATAATGTCGTATTTACTGGTGCGTCCTCGCCATCAAAGTGTTTAACCGTGTTTTCCAGTTTTCGCGTTTTATTTCCCTATTAAAACAATAATTTGCCTCAGTCTGTTGTATTTAATTACAATGTTGAGGGTGCTTTCTACATTATGAACTTGATATTCGAGTAATTCATTCTAATATCGTCATTTTATTTGTTTACATCGACGTATACGACCATTAACATATTTCTTATGAATCATACAAAATAAAAATCTAATGTGAATGCCACATGAGTTCCTCGTACGCCTGTTAAATTATACGCACTTTTTTCTGCACAGCATTTATACTTATTTCATTTAAAAGTGAGATACGATCCTCCACTGATTTTGAGTTACGCGAAAATTCAATACTCTTTCAAGCAATGTACCCTTTTGACACTTCCAATTGCAATAAAGAGAAACATATTTCATATACAAAATTTCTACGGTTAACCGTTTTTACCCCCCGTCATATACCTGTGAGGGAGGTATAGGTATTATGCTAAAAAACTTTTAAAAAGTGTAGATAGTCTTCAATTTAGATAAGTTTCATAAAAAAAAATAATGGTGAATTACCCCACTGTATCCTCTTGGAAAGAGCTGAATAGTATTTTGTGATAATCCAATAATCGGAAATAATAGTTTACTTGAAGCCCGCACAAGTTATTTTGAAATATCTCTGTAAATTATGATTTAATGATAATTTTTGTTATAAGAAGATTGTTTCAAATATTATTATTTACAATTGTTGTTCAAAACATTTATTGTCACTATGTCACGAATTACAACACGTTGAAGAAAAATTATAGTTTAACATTTACGTTTAAATCTGTTTACCTGTGCTTTAAAAAAAAAAAACATAGTTAGAAAAATGTAATTTTTTTTAAATGAGCCATAATTTAAAATTGCTTTTTCTAAGGGATGGGCGTTTCTTGATAGTGGTGGTCAGTATTCCTGCATTGTTTGATAAGAAATCTATGGCAGGAGGAATTGTGGTGCCCACAACAGATTTTTTATTTATGCACCCTACGGGTAAAGTGCCCTTTTGGCCTAGTCGACTAAATCAAAAAAGGAGCTTCGAAACTAAATGTTACAACAATCCTAAATATAAAATTTCAATATTCTACGACTAATCGTTTTTGAGTTATGTGAGATACAAACTAATGTCACACCGAAACTAGTCAAAATTGATGCAGGTATGGTCAAAATGGATAGGTACATATTTCCATTGAAATCTGAAAATTATGATTACAATACTTCCTTTACTTTGTACAAGGAATTAAAAATTGAAGGTCAAATATTGAAAATAACAGCACAATTCATGTGGCATGTGAGTGGAGTATACGTGGGGCAGGAATATACCGGACGGACGCCCGGAGTGTCCGCGAGCAGCCCTCAGCCCTCGCAACCCCAGTCCTCGCGCTTCCCTTCGAAGACATCGCGCGGGCTTGCAATTCCTTTGTTATCTCTCCACTACCCGCGCGTTTAGAATGCTCTCCTTTGATCTGCATATCACATAATAGGATCACATTCTCGACACGGAATGTAACAGTAACCACCCTCTATATGCTTTCTGTTTGATCCGAGACATTTCCTGAGAGTCAGTGGACCATAGCAAATGTTTGACTTGAGCGAGTTTTTCCACTGCGACTGTTTGATATGCTCCGCTATGTTTGATACCTACAGGCATGCAGGCTGCTTCAAAGACTTGCATATTATTTATTGCGTTGCCACGGCAAACATTATATTACCAACTCTCGAAATAAGCCGGCGAGGTACCGATACATTTTCATGCGTGCTGCAGGATGCAAGTATCAGATTTCACAAAATACTCGCCTCGCAGCTTATTCACTTACCTATTCGTAGAATTAACTCATTTTATTGTCACTTACATTTCATTTTTAATATCATACATGTTTGTTTTATTATTAGAACTCTAACTAGTAGATGCACAAAAGGGATTAGCGCTATCTCCATTTTTATTATTACTCGTAACCTCATTTTCCATTCTTAGAACGTATTTATTTTAACTGAGGTTGTAGTCAAGATTGATAAGTATAAAATTTAACACATTTTGTTAATTTAATTAATTTAGAAACAAAGTTACAGTTATTGAAAAAATGGGGTTAGCGCTAATTCTTTTTGTAAATCTACCTGTAAAGACTTAACAGTAATAAAATAACGGATTTAATATTTGCCATTAGCGGAAACCATCGATTAAAAAAAAGCTTTTAACTGATTTATATTTAAGCTGTTAAATGTTTTTAAAATACTTCAAGTTATGTTTCAAAAAGAGTTTATTTATTAGGATTAATTTTTTTCATTTATACAGGTACTTCATATCTGTCTATATTTTTTATTTTACTTGAATATTTTAAACATTGTTTCAAACAAAGTTTATTTTAAATTAAAGTACCCACTGACCACCATTAAATGATTTTCTATTATTTTCTTATGGAATACGCTACATATTTTTTACAAAATTTTAAAGATCTCTTATTTCTCTTTAAAACAGTTCTTATTCATTACAATCCTAAAATGATCCGTACAGAAACTATTCATGTTTTTATTAATAAATAATCACAAAGAGAAAGTATACCATGAAATTAGAAACTAAATAAAATAGTATAACAAACAAAAATTTATACAATTAAGTGTAAGATGTATCTAAGCAATAATTAATGCCGATGTCGGCGGTGTAGTGGTTTTGTCAATAGTCCAGCACACCAGAGGTCGTGGGTTCGAATCTCATTGAAGAGCATGTTAGTTTGTGATGTTGACATAAATTCACAATTATCCACCCATTAGGAGGCATATAACTATAGTAGTTAGTCCGCTTACTAGCTTTGCATTTAAAAAATTATTATTAAAAATCTAACAACAATTAATTTAATTTTTCAAACATTTACACTTTCTGTGTGTTATTATTTGATAATAAAAACATGAATAGTTCTTGTTCTGATCACTTTAGGAGTATTATTAATATTATTCTTCTATAAAAAAAATTATAAAATTGCATACACTATGCAGATTTTAATAATTAAAAAAAATAGTTAGAAATTAATAAATAAATACAATAAAATATGTAGGTTAGGTACCTACTTATATTTAATAAGAAAAATTAAAGCTAGATTTATAAGGAAATAAAATATATTTTAACACTTTGTTGATATGTTTAAATAAAATATCGATATAATAGCTGGTACCACTAGCTCTGTTTTTGGTCGTTTTAAAAGAAGTTTTAGACTTGGTTTTAACAGTGTGCATTGTTCTAAAATTATATTATAAAAAAAATGCATCGAATAGAAATTACAGAAAAATATATTATCTAACACTTTTATTTGAAGTATTTTTTTATAAAACAATTTTCGAACATTGTACTGCGCTGACACTTCTTTTAAAACACCCAAAAACAGATCTCGTGGTACTGTCCATTGAATGTTTTGTACGTACCCTTGGATTCGTTGATCTTTCTACTATTTGAGTTTCACTTTTAGCAATTGTTTTTAAAATTAAACTAATCACACTGTCTATTTAAATTAACTGAAGTAAGTAATCTGGTTTTCTCTATGTGTAAAAACGTTTGTTCTCTTTCTCAAATTAGTCAAGAAAGTTTACAAAATAAAAAGAATAAATAAGTTTTTCGCTTTTTCTCGCTGAATGCATTATCCTCGTCCATGATGAAATCAGTTCTTGATTGCTTCATAACAGCTATAAAGATGGTATTTAATTTTTAGTGGCGGCACGGGTCAGGTTGCTCGAGCGCCGCGCTATTTGGTGGAGGCGCCAGGCTAAGCGAATTCCATCCTTGTTGTCCCTTGTTGTAGGGGCTGTAATGGTCTGGGGTGGACGTGTGCAGATATATCCAACGGTGTGGTATTTGCAAACTCGCCGCGGGCTTCGCGGGACGAGGGGTGGGGGGACTGTGCGAGGGAGTTAGGGCGATGTATATGTAATGGTATGTGTATGTGTGTGTGTGAGCGCGCTTGTACCAAGTCTTATACCGTCGTCTCAATACTTCCCCCCTTCTCCTGCTGTGGACGCCTACTGCCACCCGCCACTGCCGAATATCCCGTTTACACTGACCGAATACTGATACAGAACGCCGTACACTGCCACATTTTACTTTGATTTTGTTTTAAACTTTTTAATTCTAAACTTGCATATGTTAACATACTACATATTTTAGAAAAAAGTTTATTCATTTTTTATTTTTATAATAGTTTCTCAATATTTGGAAGACACGCTGGCTAGCTAAATCTATTGTAATTTTAAAATAATGTTCACAGAAATATAGCACTTACTGAAATATTCGATAGTAGTATATCAGTAATACTGTAACGCCAATTTGTAGGTTTTTATGAAAGCGAAACACGAGTCTAGGCCAGATATAGATATCGTAGGGCCACCCTTCTTTGTCTAACACGTGTTTGTACAAGTATTGCTTCCTCATTTGTTGAGTGATTCCAATTTAAAACATGATGAACCGTCTTGTCTAAAAGTGATAACAATAACGCCCTAAGGCGTTATAAATTTGACGTTGTTGTTAATGGACACAGATTACACGAACACTGACTTCTATTGGCAGATATAAATTGTAATCAATTAAGAAATACTGCGTTAGTTAGTTACAGTGTTTGCAAGCAAATAGATTAATCAACATAATGATAGGATAAAAAAAGAAAAAAATCTTCTATACAATAATATATTGGTCGGACATTAAACGTTGAACGCACCACGGGCGTTAACTGGACAATAATGCCTTCGGGCAAAGGATTGTGCTTATAACGCCCTTAATACGTTAATTATTATTATCAGCATGATGTTCAATTATTTGAAAATTCCTTTAAGTTCACATACATAACAGTTAATTGAACTTATTTCTATTAATGGATTATTTAATTTTATGTAAAAACATTTTATTTCAAAATCATTGAATGTTAGAATACATAAATAATTTATTTACCCATTTCCTGGTGTGGTACTGTGCTCAAAGCAGATCTGGGTATTATGATATATTTTTGCCAAGGGGGTAGTTTTATATGGCGACAATTTTTGAAATTAAATTCGATGCGTCACCACAGAGCTATTCACCCCATTGAATTTCTATATATCAACGTTCTAAACTGTACAACAAAGACAGGTAGCCCAACGACTGGCTGTCTGTTTCGTCTCGAAATTTTCAACGCAAGTTGGTGTTCCAGTAATATTCTATGTCAGTGGTAAAACCAGAAACGGATAAATGGCGTTATGATATATTTAAACATAAGGCTTATTAAATTACGCTCAGTCACTCAGTTCAAATTTTGTATATGTGTATAGTGTCTGAAGAAAAATCTGTTAGTAATTGAAAGTCAAATATCAAATGTGAAAGTTGTTGCAAATTAGCAAAGAGTATAAAAGTTGAAACAATTTGCAAAATTGATAAATGTCGGTAAAGTTGTGTGAAAGTTTCCGTGTGTGACATGGGCTCGTGGTTTTACCTCGCTCGCCGGCCCCGTGTTCATCCGGCGGCGGGGGTGGCGGGCGGCGGGGCGGCCATGTGCGCGCGTGAGGAACGACCGGGCAAAACCGATCGAAGGCTCAGGGTGTGGCCGCCGGTGACTCCCTCGCGTGGACGTGTGTGCGGCCGTGGCCACTCTCCGCCGCCGCCACCCCCACTAACGATACGCACGACGCTTCTTTGTTTTGCTTCTTCTTATTCGTCTTGTCGCTGCGGAACAAAATGCTTGTTGATGAAATTTATGGGGTTTTTATGGATAATTGAATTGGAGTTTGTGTCTTGAATACATGCGTTGTCTTCTAAACGCGCTCGTAAATTACGATGCTTTATTAATGACTCACATATTCCTTTCAATTTTAATTCGCATATTTTATTTTATATATTTTTAATGCCTCAAAACAGCTCCGTGGTAACATATCGGACTACGAAACAATTAGTTAATTAAATCCTCACTGTTGCCAATAATCCTGCCTATATAAAAAAAAAATTCCTGCTGATTTTGGAAAGCGAAGATTTTACAGGATAGTGTTCAAGTAAATATTTTAACATCCTTTGGTGACCAAACAAAACGAATATTTTCTTTAATTATAAAACAGTGAAAACCGATCTCATTAAATATATGAATTTGTAATTAAAAATATATTTCATATCCATTAGAATTATTAATTGAAGTTTGAATTGTAGTCTCAGGATATGTATTAAATAAATAAATAAATATATCATCACGCCTTTTACCCATTATGGGTGTGGCACTCTGATTACGCAGATCTCGGTAAGTGATATATTTTTTAGTATGACATGCGGTTACCAGCCGTCAAGTCATAGCCCCCAAAGATATTAGTGGAGGAGGAACCACAGGGGTAAATGTAAATTGGCAACTGTCAGCTGTGGGATTCGAACTGAGGATCTTACGATCCACAATCCGACACGTTACCACGGAGCAATTTACCCCATTATGTATAATAATATATGTATTAATAACAAATATACAGTTTCTATTCAAAGCAAAACATTTGATCCACAACTGTCAAATAATATACCCATAATTTATCCGTTTTTTATCAATTAATGACCTTCGTTACTGTTATTCGCGTTCGCTCGTGTTGCAAACTTCATTCTCATGAGTAATAGAATACATTAAATGCTCATTGAATAATATACTATTATTTACGAAATGTGTAATTGTAAGTCAATGAAAATATAAATATTTCAATACAAGATAGCTTTTCCGAAAAAAGTTTAAAATACCTAAGAAATTGCCACTGTGATATTTACTAAAATTATATATATATATATATATATATGATGAATAAATTGTCAATTAAATATATGTACTAAAATTCTCCTTATGTATAATGAGCAATACTAATTAATAAGTATCCCAAATATCTTCACATGAACCATAATTTACAATACCATTCCTACATGAAAGTACTTCTAACTTCTTGGATTTATTTGTGCGCTTTGAACCCACGTCATTCCGTCACACTCAAATTAAACGAAAGCAGAGAATGCTACAGCCCGGAGAGAGGTAAAGCAATGAATACACGTGTACACCTACACTCTGTTTCAGCTCGCGACAACACACGTCTTACTTGTGCCACCACCGACGCCGTCGCCGCCACCGCCACCGCAGTTCGATTTCGTGCAAGAGAAATGTCTTCCCTGGCGGTAATTAATATTTCGGAATACTGTGGATGGGGACGCCGCTACATGGGCTTCACTTTGTTACCGCCAGGACCGCACTCAGGATAACTCAATATACAAATACAGGATGTAGAATTGAATGTGGAATATTTGGATTTCAATGTTATTTTTTGCTATTGCTGTAAATTTTTACCTATTCACTTTAGAGCAAAAGTGTACATACAAAAGTAGTTCATAAAAAATTTAAAAATGTATGCAATACAGTCAATTTAGTTATCTAAATATTAAAATTTCACGATATATCAGTCAAATTAAAATTAATATTTATTTGCAAAATTGTAATACGGCCATGGAAAGAAAACAAAATGAAGTAAAATTGACGTTTCAGAAAACAAATTTAGATTTATTTATTACAGTGTTGTATGATTTTCTGTGGACGTTTCAAAGAAGATTTTAATGATAAAATGGCGAATTTTAAATAAATAAATAAATTTTATCCACAACTGTCAATAATATACCCATAATTCAACCATTGTTTTTAAATTGATGGCCTTGGTTACTGTTGCTAATAAAATAATATTGACAGTTCGATGAATTAATATTATCTTACCTGTCAAAAGAGTAAGCTCAAAACGACTTTTAAGTAATTTTATTCACATAGAAAGCAAAAGTCACTAATTTTCTCATTTTTCATAATTTTATTTTCTCATGAGTAATAGTATACATTACATGCTCATTGAATAATATACAATTAACCTACTTCTGAAATATTAAATAATTTTCGTTTTTGTCTAATTTTCCATGACATGGTGTTACAATATTTATAATAAATATTGATTATAATTTGATTGATACAACAAATAGGTAACCAAATGTAAGTCCTGCATTAATTTTAAAATTATAAACAAATTGTTTACAATTTTCCTGCAAAGTGAATAGGTAAAAATTTAAAGCAATATATATTAAAATTGCATTGAAATCTCTTTATTCCACATTTTGATTCTACACCCGGTATACGGGTATATGAAAGTACGAATGAATATCTACGTACTATGATTTTCATTATAAAATAAGGATTTTTGCACAAAGGTAGCATTACTTATATGTTTTATATTTTATGTATTATAAAATTGATACATAGATCATGAAATCTTAGTTCGAGTTCCACAACCGGCAATAAATAAATACAAATAAATATATCATCACGCCTTTTACCCATTATGAGTGTGGCACTCTTCTTACGCAGATCTCGGTAAATGATATATTTTTGTGTATGAAGTGCGGATACCAGCCGTCAAATCATAGCCCCCAAAAATGTTAGTGGAGGGGGAACCACAAAGGTAAATTTAAATTGGCAACTGTCAGCTGTAGGGTTCGAACTGAGGATTTCACGATCCACAGAACTATTTAATCCTTCAAATCATTAGCTTAATTTATTTCTTATAATCTTTGGGAGTCTTGATGTCTGATAACCTATGTAAATACATTTCTTTACTTTATAGATAATGAAATAAGAAGGTAATCAGAGTGGTGTTCGAATGAGTATGTGTGATATGATGAGTGATGTATGCTTCATAAAGTGCGGCTCTGTACATTATCGTGAAACAGTTACGAACACATCCTCTCTATCGGCGCAGGATCCCAGGACCGCCGCACACCTCCCCGCCGTGGTATTGATGTGTAGGTACCCCAGTCCCACCCAGCCACCTACCTCCAGCCACACCACCGTCATATGCAACTTGGATCGTTCTCGCTCCCGAAACTAATATATAAGGTGTATGTGTGCCTGCCTGTTGTTTCGAGATAGCACACGTTCCGCGACCAACTATGGCTTTAATATCATCGATGAGGTTTCACCCGTCCTGCACCCGCGAAGAGGAGAGGCACGCAGCGTGCGAACGAATCTCTTATGGAGAAACTTTTCTTTTTGTTTACTTTCACTTGACTTCTCGTATTTTTTATTAGAAATGTTGATAACATCAAACCAATCTTCCAAGTTTTTCTACACGGTGAGAAAATGAAATTTATGTGCGCTTCGTTGAATTGCTTGTAATTTTTTTCGGTTGGCCCACTTTACCGTCATTGTCACATAAAACATTTTAATGTCATCTATAATTTATGTTATTTTCACTTGTTAGTGAACAGATTTTTAATCAGAGAATTCCAAAAATGCTTTTGCATCTAATACATCTCACACAAATTTATTTATTAAGTAATATCTGAGTTTCAGCGAAGATGTAATATTTACATTTCTGTAAAACTATGGATATCAGTTATACATACGTATTACTGTTCCGGATAAAATAAAAAAACGGATGACAATGTCAAACGGTTACATGGTACAGTTCTGATTATAGTGTGCAAAATATTTACGATGTTTGTTAATTTATTTCCTAAACATCCTCCTAGACTAAATCCGGATGGTAAACTTGACATTATAGCGACTCGTTACTTAAATTTAAGAAACTTATTATTTACTTACTTATAAATATATTGTATCTTTGTTTTAATCACTTATAATATTAATTTTTTATTAATAACTCTCTATTACTTGTTATACAATTTAAATATTTGTGTTAAATTTTCTTTGTAAACTGATATTATTGTTAATTGTTTTCTCTTTAACTTATTATACATAGTTGTCCTGTAATTGGGATTTCGCATCCTCTTGGATTGATTTTCAATAAATAAACATTTTTCCAACTCCTACCTGTAAAGTAATACCTTATCCACTGTATTCTCGATACTAAAATAATACTTTAATAGTAAAGATGGATAATGTATTATTTTATCCATTAGTAGATAAAGTAATAGGTTGCTATAGTAATGACAAAATGCGATGTGTATATATTCTATATTTAAGCAAATATACGTAACAACTTATAAAGTATACAAGTAAGCATTGGTAACAAAATAAAAAAAGCGTATTAGGAAGGTGTTGGAAAAATATTGTATGCACCACGTGAATAAATAACTATTATTCTTTGTAGTACCAGCCGTTTCAAAGAGAATATGTTTTTGTTTATTTTGCTTTGTTTTTACGCTGATCCCACTGTATTTGTCCCATTCCCAATAAAGTCAAATTTTGCCCAAATTAAAAATATTTAGATATGAATCATAAAAATGTACAAAGTCATCATTTAAAAATTATGCCTTCCCTTTCCTTTACTAATCATCATTTGACGATTGATATAAAATATATTGCATACTTAGACTTGCTATAAGAAGATTGATATACCCACAAATGAAAAAATGATACGATTTTTTTTATAAAGCAACAAACTTGGTAATTGTAGTGGTACTCGTATAATATATAGAACGATTATATCACTAGCAGGGATGCAAACGTTCAAACTTCATTCACTAGCATCCAAATTCAAGTAGTTGATTGGGTTTTACTATAAAAGATAAAACTGTACAAACTAAAACTTTATAATAATCCACCATAGGTTTTCATAATATAGGCGTAAATTTTAACAAATGTAATATAAAGTTTAATATGAAATTATTAAATATAATCTATTTAGTTAAATTAATTAAAAATATTTAAAATATATTATTTATTGATGCAGTACTGGATGAAACCCCCAATAATTGTTTAAATAAGCCCATCTTTCTTTATATTTACACTGCGAGGAGTATCGAAAAACATTGTCGTGCATTTATTTTTATGCATTCATTTCAAATGTAGTTATTCATTATAAGTTTCAAGGTACGCTACTGTCTCCGAACTTATCACAAACAAGTTATTTCCTATATAAACCAATTGCTAGTTTGAAGCCGAATCGTGCTGCGCTTGGCAAAATTAGTGCCAGTAGTAGAAAAATCGTCGACACATCTGTCTTTGTGCTCAGTAATTTCGCGATTTTAGTGGTAATAAGTTGGAAATCAGTGGTGATATATACGTGAGAAATATTTTAAATATTTATTTTGTTAATTTAAATTGTTTTCATGTAAAACAAAGTGTAAATTTTTACCATCAATTCTAATATATAACCTAGACTGGTCAATCAAATAACAAAATGTGTTTCATAGTAAAATTAGATAGTTCTTAGTTGTCTATAATAATTAATACAGAATTTGTGATGTTTCCTGCATGTGAACTGTGTTTAATTGTCGCGATTTAGTTTTCGGTTGACAATTCCATTGGTTCTAAAGGAAAGAAATTTCGGAGCACCACTTCATGGAGGTTCGGGTACAACGAAAGGTAAGTCAAATTTATTTTTTACTAGGAGTATTTCTCCGACAAAACCGATTTAAGGCCGGTATTGTCAACAAAACTTTATTTGAATATTGAATGGTAGAGTTGTAAAAGTTACTTGATCTTCCGAGCGCTATATTCAGATTTTGGTATACTTACAGCCAAATTGTAATATTATAACAGTAGCGTATAAGATATTTGCTAGTAAAAATAAATGAGATATTTTTAATAGAATATACAGGATTCCATTTGAGAAAAAATATTTTATATATAACTGATAAATAAAGTTTTTTATCAAAATCATTTCATAATGTGCATCATTATTTACCGAGAGAAATAAAATGATTCAAGGCATTGCAGTTCACCTAGAAAGAATTTTATGTTCTTAGTATTCTATATCAGAGTTCTTCAACCTGTAGGTCGCGACCCCCAGGGACAAGGCTATGCCTGTTTATTTTTTTATAATTTATTGAAACATGGTTCTATTTTTGAGATGCAAAAACCAAATCTTTTTCTAATTGGAGCATATTTCTCTTTTTAGTTCAGCATTAGGTAGGAAGTGGCAATGGGCACTAATAATTTTTAAGTTTCTCTTGTCAGTTATGGATATTCGTGTTTTCTTTTCATCCAAATGACGTAATTATTTTCTTAATAAAATTGCATATTAAGCATGCCGTTAGCAGCTAAATCTATAAGATTTTCTTTCATCTTCGTGGTTAGCTCAGCCAGTTGTACTAATATATCCAAGAAAGGATTTAGTATCTATCTATCGATCAATATAGATTTCAACTGATACAAAATTAAATACGTAGCATTTACAATCACTGACAGTTTCATTATGTCCATTTTTTAACTTGTAAACGTGGACGCGTATTCAAAAAGTTGAAAAACACTGTTTTTTATTAAATAATATTGTTTATTAGATATGTCATAAATTATCAATTAAAATTTTTGTAAAAATAAATTTTAAATAATATAAATTGGGACCTATTTATTTACATATTTTTTTGTTCTCTCCTAGCAGTTAATTTGTTTTGTCCTTACATTCATTTCAAGTTTGACTTAACCTAAAATATAGCCATATGGTGAACCTTTTGAATTAGATATTGAGAATGAAAGAGTACACTCTTACTAGATTTACATGTTGTTAATATTTTATTTTGTTAAATAACGTATTTTGTTTGTTGAATATAACGCTCTCTCAAGATTCAATCTTCATTCTCGACAAATAATGACGTACTTTTCTCCCTAGATATATAAACTACTATTATATATAGGTATATATTTAATTTGCTGAGGCACTATTTATTCTGAAAAAAATATTTGTTCTTGAACGTTTTAGATGTTTTTGATATAATAATTAAATTGGTATCCTCTTATATTCCAATTAATTAACAAGTAATTATTTCCATCAAATGCAAGACCGTATAAAACATGAAGTGTGTACCGTATATTTACTTTATAATTAGACTAAATCCTCATAGTGCATATTGCACGGAGTCATGGTTCTTGTTCGCGCAGCGTCAAGACTCAGGACTCAAGACTCACACCTCGCGGCCTCCGCGATTTGCATGATAAACGTGCGCCAAGGAGATTTCTTTGAGCCTCACTCCAGTGCTCGCGGTACGGCACGTCGCGTTTTATAAAAGGATGCAGTTTAACCGCATCGGGCGTATTTCATAACGCTCGGGAAACTGGGTTATCTTTCAACTTGGAACTGATTTTATACATTACGAGTACACCGATGTTCAAAATGATGTTTTGCGCATGGTAAGATATATCTACTGCTCACTGCTAGTGAAAGCAATCATATATTTTCTTACTGTAAAGTTAAATATAATTTAATAGCTTTTGTATGTTCCATAATTAATATACTGCTTTATTTAAACTGTAGATATATTATTGTTAGGATCTTGACTTAAAACTAATTTGGATGATTTTTAAAGGATACCTACTTCATAATATTACTCGTTAAAAGCATTTCAAACCAAAATATTTTCAAGATTGTTAATAAAAACCGTCGCCATAATATTGTATATTATTCAATATTGATTTGTTATTACTTTGGTATTTAAGAAAATTTAAATTTCTACAAGTAGAAAAATTAATAAATAAATAATACATATTCAAATATTATTTATCACAAAGAGCAATTGTTGATCACAAAATAGATTTGAATAAGTATTTGACTCTAATATACGATAGAAAGAAATTACGAGTTTCTAACAGAAATATTATTTAGGTAATTTCATTTTTTGAACAAAGAGATGTATAATTATTTCCGAATTTTTTGAAAATCTTTAACTGCAGTGTGTCTATTTCAAATCTTGAATTATTTAAAAATTATAGAAAATAATTTGATTTATATTTTACTGAATAACTATGTAATATAAAAGGCTGCGATTTTCAAATTTGAGTTTTGTAAATTGAAAAATAACTCAAATTGTAATTATTGAGTAAATCAGAATAATGGAAAATTTTGAAGAATAGAAATTAATAAATATATAAAATACATTTTAGGCAATCGTCAATTGTTTTTAATAAAAATTATTTAAATCATACAGAGTTTTGTGTCAAAGGATGTTCAATTTTTTTTTTATTAGTATATATATATATATATATATATATATATATATATATATATATATATATATATATAATAATTACTAGGCATATAAAACAAGTGAATTATACATAACAATACAGTGCTATAATAGTATATTATTTAATGAGCATGTAATGTATGCTATTACTCATAAGAATGAAGTAAAATCATTCGAATGAGTAATAGCCATTACATGCGAGTACAATACTATAGTTTATCCACAACATTTCGTTAAATATTTGTTTTGAAATTATAAGATAAGTAGAATTTTTGCTCTGACAAATACAAAAAATTGTTTGTTTATCAACATAGACAAATTGTAGCAACCATCGATAGGTACCTAACTGTTGTAAAAAAAATTTGAAGTCTTTTGACAGGAAAATTTGAATTTGACATAATGAATGAATAATATTATTTCATCGATCTGTCAATGTTATTTCATTAGCGACAGTAATAAAAGTCATTAATTAATAAAAAAAAGGATTGAATTATGGGTATATTATTTGACAGTTGTGGATAAAACTTATTTCTACACTCTTTTATATTCCAAATCTGGTAATTGGCTTTTATTTATTTTTTTTTTATTAAATTATGCACCTAACAAAAAATAATGGCAAAAGCAGTAAATTGTAAAATCTAATTAATGTAACTTTTTCCATAAACCATAATCATGTTTCTCGTTACTGAAATTATTAAAAAGTTTGCACTTATACTTTGACGTTAAATGAATTGACATTTAAATGAATTTCAACAGAAATATTTTTTTAGTTGTGTTTCTCTTTTTAAGTGGCTATCAGCCATGTACACAACAATTTTTGAGCAACAAAAAAATAAATAGCGTAACTTTGATGATAATACATTACTATTAACTTCTTTAACTAATCGTTGTTCGACTAAATCTAAAGTATTCACAATTTCTATTTAATGCATAATTCATTGTCGTAGTTTGTTACGACTAGATACTCATTATTTGATTCAACTTTAATTTGCTGTAACTTTTTGTTATTAAATTTTTGACAAAAGTTTATTAAGGAAAAGACGTTATTTTCTTTCAATCTTTTCCGTACGTTATAAATCACCCTGTATACTAAAAAGCATATATAACTAGGTACATATTTATATTGTATGGATTCTCGAAATATTTCATGTGAAATATTCCTACGCCGTTATGCAATGGTATCCATAGAACTAAATGCGTTAATATAGACCACAGAGTGCATAATTTTGCATAAACATTGGTTTTCAAAGTGCAAAATACACTTAAAGCCTGCGTATGGTAATCAGGAAACGGAATCAACATTTACATACGGATGCTAAGGTTAGGTATACTACATATACTCTCCAGTGCAAAAGCCCAAGATCGCAGGATCGCATTGCAAATATGCTGACTGCTAGTTTTACTAAGATAGGATTTACTGAGCTTCAAAGATTTGCCATTTACTTTACGATGATGAAAGCGATGCATCTTTGAATTTGAATCGGTTTGCCGTTAGATGGTTACGAATTAAATACACGAACAACTACTCAAATGTTACTCATTTTGGAGTATAATTTTCTCAATTTCTTTATAGACTCGGATCAAACTTGTCTTACATATGTTTTGGAAATTGAATGAGGAACATTTTACTTATTGTACAATGCAGAATTTTTTTTTTTTTCTTTAAATAGGACATGTAAAATTTTATTAAAAATGAATAAGTTTCATTTATCCGCTCCTCTTCTCTAAACATCAAAGTAATTTATGACCGATTGCAGCTAATATTTTGCGTTGAAGACATCCAATAAGTATGTTTTTAGTTAATTTCGAAACTCCGGACACGTCAAAAATCCGGATGGGGTACGTTCCCAATTAATCCGAATTATTGACGCTCTATTATGTATATCGGTTCCTTCGATTTTACTTTTGAGCTTTCAGTGAATAGGTAGATACTATATATACCGAATGGTACATAGGAAAAGTTTACAATTGTGTACAGAAAATAACATTTTGTTTCATAATTGATTTATCTTTAACAATTTTACAAACTCATTACATGCTAATTATTAATTTTGTATCACGTGAGTTTTTGATTATTTCCGGTCCAAATTCCGACTACTACTATTTTCCAATTCAACTTCTGGACACGATTTAATTCAAATGAACAACTAAATTAAAAGGATTGAAACCTAATAATTATATATTACTTTATAACGTTTTTGGTTTTGCCCATATAATAATGTATTTTCTGTTGTCTCAATAAAGTCGTGAGTAGTAGCGTTTCATTTGTTTGTTTGTGTGTGTATGTGTGTGTGGGTGTGTGGCTGGTGTACATTTCGGGTGTTTTGTCGTAAGCCTCCAGACATAATTTCTAGAGCGGAATAGGAAATGATAATAATTCATTCGAGGACGATTGAGCACGCAATCCTTGAACATCTCTCTCTTTCTCTGTGCTTCCGTCTGTTTCCACCTTTCCGTTTTCATCCGTGTGTTTCCTCGCTGCCTTATTCTTCTTCCCGTTTCGTTCCTCCGCTGCTGCTGAAGAGCAGAACATTTCCAGTAGGTGGAATTACACGCTTGTCAATACACGCATGCTTGCATCCGTGACATACAGACGTAAAACATTCCTTCTTCTGTTTGTACTTTATCAGAGGCGTACTTTCATCAATTTCATTTGGTCACAAACTTCCTAGATCTACACCAAATAATTCAATTTATTATAATCTAAATTTACTCATTTTTGGAAGAAGCGTCTGCTTTTACTCACGTCGCCCAAAGATAATAGAGCCACCATGGTAACTGTAGTACTCATTATAATTACTTTCATTTAAGTTGGTATAAAAAAGCATTATTAATTTAAAATTGTATCTGATCAAACACCATACATTTTTGGAACATATTTATTATACATTTAATAAATATAGGAGATTGTTATTTTTAGGTTTTAAATATGATAATATAAATATATAATCACCCAATTTACCCATTTTGCCCATAACACTCGCAGATCTCGGTAAGTAATACATTTTTCGTGCTTACACTCAAAAACACTAGTTTTACACATCTCAAATTCGTCTAGTACATACAACGCAGGAGAGAAATGTATTTTTTAGACGAGACAAGACAAAACGAGACGTCTCGATATGTAAATTCCAATAACTATATTTTCTGTTTTAAATTTGTATTTAGACACCACATACAAAATTAATGATTTATTAACACATATAAAATAAAACATACTACGTAAAAAAAAATAAGTAGGTACCTATATCATGAAATGCGGAAAAATATAAAAATATGTTCATTAAAGTTTGTCCTTTAAGGGCCACTTGTTTCTTTTTTTATGTAACGATTGATACGTGAGCACCTAGCAGTTCAAAGAAACTAAGATCTAAGTCAAATTGACATGTCGGGGAAGCACAAACATCTAGTGTTCAGTGTTGCCAACGCCAAATTAAACGGACTCTTATTATATGTACGCGAAAATTAAGATTTTCTTGTCTCGACAAATTTTTGTCTCGGAGTTCGAGACGAGACAGGTGGTTATCTCGTCTCGTCTCATCTCGCGGCAACATTAGTATTTCGCCTACGGCTCGTGCTTATTCTTATTCTTTGACAGGTTAAGCGATTATTGACATATTTGGCGAACCCATGAATGAGGTCGGCGACTGTAGTAAGTGAAATTAAATGGCATCTCGTGAATGAGGTAATGTGCAATATTGAACGTCATGCGTTGATAGTGTACGTACGTCACTGGCAAGAAAGCACTAGTAACATTTCCGTCCAGATCCACTAAAACTACCCAGAGCCGGCAACCTACAGTGCTGCTGCTGGCTGGCACTCGCTCGCGCATAACTCTGTGCAGTTGACAGCAAGCATCAGGGAACTGACATTTGTACAAACGGCACACCGTCCGCTGAGACGGTGACGGTGTTGCACCGCCTGCGTGCCGCATGTCACCGTCTGATGTACCCGACGGCATAATATCTGTCAAGTATGATAAGAAGCATTCATGTATGTGATAATTAGTCTTGGCTGCGAGCAGTCGATCAATCGGCGGCTGCAGAGCCGCGCGACGCCGATCGACTCGACTACGAGCACTGTTCACTTGGGCCGCTGGCCCTGTTAACCGAGTACACAATATATTATAGGGCCATTGTTTTAGTGCGCTGCAATATATTAGTGCTCTCCGGCTCTCCCGCTCTCCTGCTGTCCCGGTCCCACCGGCGCGCTAACGTTTTCAAAGGGCTTTCAAACGGTGGTTACCATCATTATATCACCTATCAACTGCTAACTGAATTATCCAACCATTTGCAAACTGTATTTTCTTTGCGAAAATCATACCAGCAAACCACCATAAAATCTTTACGGATTACTACCCTGAAATACTTGAAAGAAGAGATTTTCTTCTTTGCTTCATATTTGCAGATCAAAGTGAATAGGTAGATTTGTAATATCCCTGCTTAATTGTATCTTTACAATATTCTAAACTCTGTATTCCTTTAGAAACATATAATCTCCAAGTGGAAACTAGACATAAATATCATGTGCATGAATAAATACCGGGATGTTTTATATCAGTAATACATAGGGTACGAGTCGTTACCATTGTAACAGTTAAAGTTAAAGATAGCAATATATCAAAACTTTTTTTTTTATAAGTAAACATACAATTAATGTACATGGATTTATGGGTTATTAATAATAGTCCATTATAAAGAAGAAGAAAAACATTCCAAGTTTGAACAAAAAATAAATGTCTTTTAATAACTTTAGTACCTAATAAATCACTTTATATTAGGAATTGTTATTTTTCAATATTGCGAACTATCCGTTTTATAAGTTGAAAAATCTTTTATCTAAGACCGTTGTTTAACGGTTGCTTAGCAAGTTGAAAGTGACACTTTCTGACACTAGTGGTAAAAGTAACATAGCAACGTGTTAAAATTGATTTTATTGTTACATTGCTAACGATTTGTAACAATAAATCAACAAACAGTCCGATACATATCCATTTATTTATACTTTATAAATACGAGTAATAACAGTAATAGCCGAATAGAATCAAATTCAGGTGTTAAGCAGGAACATTCGTCTACTAAGTAAAATTTTAGTTTTCGATACAATTAAATTCATCCAAATATTATTTTTGTAACTTCAGATAAAATTTTCTCCCTATTTCTTTAAAGTTACGCATACATTCTATGATGATTTAATTCTTAATAAAATCACTAAAGTGTGTATAATGAAAATTCGTTGCGCGGATCTAGAGAAATTGAAAGAGACAGTAACCACCATTTTGTTTCAAAATGGGGCAGATTTACAAGCATAACAAATACCAAGCTCTAACACTGGTAGTTGAGAGTGATTTGATAGAAATAAGAAGAGTGTCAGGTATCACAAATGGAGTGATCCAGTTTTTGTTAGTTATTTTTAAATAACTCCGCGATAAAACATCGAATTGAAAATCCACTAACACATTTGGGGTTTGGGGACCATGACTTGACGACTAGTGAACGCACACACCTAAAATGAAAAAAGGGATGATTAATGATGATACATTTCTAAGTGAGTGCATATACATAAATCTGTAGGTATACTCTAGCCGGAATCGAATCTTACCAGACGAATCTGGAACGTCAGAGCGGTTGATGAATTATTATCATCTACTTGTGTCCCAAACTCTTTTCCGGTTGGGAAGCACTGGTGTCGCCACAGCGGCCGTTCCTTGCGGAGACATTGTTCGGCGGCCGCGGCGCTCGCTGGGCTGATTTGTGACGCCGCGACTCGACTCTGACGACGTCTGCACATATTGCCGTTACTACCGTTGCTGTTCGCCATCGCTTCCACCGTGCCTTCCAGTTGTTAAACGCTGATACCTCCAACGCCAACATCATGCCACCGCTGCGAAATTTGGCAACTGGGGACATCAGCAATACTGACAGGTTCAAATTATTTCATAAGATTCTTCTTCTTAATATTTATTAGACAGCACTTTTAATTTTTGGAGACACAGCGAAACACTAACCGTACGAAAGTGCTCTAACTTGAGTTGCCAACTATCTGGAATAAAATTTCTGTTTCTTTAGTTAAAATTTCCCGCTTTTATATTAAAATACCCTTTTCAAATAAAAATAAATTTTAAATAAATAAATATATCATTACGCCTTTTACCCATTATGGGTGTGGTACTCTGCTACGCAGATCTCGGTAAGTGATATATTTTTGTGTATGAAGTGCGGTTACCAGCCGTCAAATCATAGCCCCCAAAGTTGTTTGTGGAGGAGGAACCACAGAGGTAAATGTAAATTGACAACTGTCAGCTGTGGGATGCGAACTGAGGATCTCACGATCAACAGTCCGACACGTTACCACGGAGCTATTAACCCCATTAATTTTTACTTATGTAATATTATAGTTATCAAAAAAAAAATTAACACGTTACTAATTAAATTACAATTGTCACAAGGAATGACAAAGTAGATAATATCAGTATAGTCATTGCAGCATCAGTGTTATATAACTTTTGATATTTTTACATATAAAAGAACCTATATTTTAAATTCCCTTTTTACCAATTACTATTAAAAAAATTCCGCAAAACAGGAAATTTCCCTCAAGTTTGCGACACTGCTATATCCGTATTAAAGTGATTTAACAACAAATTTACTCAGATATAACAAGAAACGCCCTAAAAACCGAATGTGATTTTAAATTTCACAATGATTCGTATTTGTTTGCCTTTTTATCCTTGCATATTTCTAAAACGAATGAAAATATTGGGGAGAAATTTTTTCCAGCTAGATTATATGAGATTATAACCAGGAAATTTAAGGCATCACAGGCGTAGAATTGTAAGGGGCATTGGGGAACGTGCCCCCAATGAATCATTCTGTAGACGTAAGACGTAACTTGTTATATAAATATATGACATTTTTAGAATGACGTTACATATATCAAATAATTTCACTGTATGTCCTCCTTAGTGGCGAACAGTAACTATTCTTATTTGTGACTGATCTAGATCAAATGATCTAGATCAACTCGTAAGATCTTTGATGTGATCTAGATCGTTTTATGCTTTCTGATCTTGATCTTGAAAATACTTGAGATCATGGATTCATATCGCACTGAAGATTTGTGTTGTTCATATGATCTAATTAGTTACTCCGCTTCTCATCTTCGTATATACATATATAAAGAAAATAAAAAGTATTACAGATTTTACGAACAATATTTTTAGTATTTGTTTGTATTTATTTTGTTATTTCTACTTCATATAAATTAATTTAGTGAAATGCTGTACTTGCATGAATGTGAGTATTTTTGAATATAATAAACATTTGTAGTTCTATCCGTATGTTATGAATACAATGGAAGTAAATTGCGATTCTATATTTCATCTAGTTAGACGAAACTTGAATAAAAAATTTGTTTGTAATCTTTCTCTATTCAAATAAAATATACAATCTTGTACTACTCCTAGCACTCGTACTAGTTCGTTTACTGTATCAGGAATCTCTTAAACCCATCCCTAACATAACAACCTGGACTGTCCACTCCATAAAACCGTCGTCCCATGTCAAACCCAATTATCTCCTTCAACCCATCTTACTTCTTTCCTAGATAAACTAACCACTGTCCGAGTACAAGTTAATCAAAAGTGAATCAAACCAGTTCTGGGTTCTTTCTTGCGGGTACATCTGACAAGAAGTGTCACTTCCGCAAGCTTCAAGTTCGTATGTCGGGACCTCCGACCTTTCAAGCCCTCGAGAAACGGTCGCTGGACAATGTAAGACACGGGCTCTCGAATGCTGGGAAAGGGTTAACGGGAAGGTGAGAAAAGGTTGAGGTTATATTAGGGTTGGATTAGAATGGTTTGACACGGGAAGTAGCGTTAACTGACATTTTATGAAGTAAGAAATTAAAATTCTCGATTTTATAGATGTTAAATAAGAGATACTTTTTAATGTAACCAAATTTTCTTGTGTGTAATACGACACTGCATCAATTTTCTTTTTTTTTTTTATTCCATTTTTCGACAATATTTTAGGGTATTCTACAGGATTTCTATTCATTTTTCTACGTATATTTATAATTCTTGGCGTTGTGTATTAAGCCAAAATGGTGTAAAATTTTACTAGAGAAACATTAAAAATTTTAATATCTTTATATGAACAATATCAATTACGAAAAATATTAATAGCATAGATGTCAGCTGATATCGTATTGGTACTGCTGACATTGTCAGATTGTCACAATAAATTGAAGGAAAACTTGTGTGTAAAACGAATGACACTATTTTTTTTTTCTTGGCAATTTATTGATGATCTTGACAATATATTGATATGAAAACTTGACCAATTTATTTACCAATAAATTGCGTCGTGTAAAACAGAATAACGAAAATCTATTATGGCAAATAATCGCCCGTCAGATAATATAACAAAAAAAGGAAATGATATATCTACGAAAAAGAAAAGGACAAACTTATCTAAATAATATAAAGAGCAGAATTATAAATATGTCGATAGGTCTACCAAGGGAGAGAGAAGAGGACTGGCTGGAAAATCATCAAAGTACTTGTGAAAGGCAAGGAAAATTTGAAAGATACCGGTCAACAACTCTGGGACGCTGCCATAGTAACGTACACTTTAGCTTTGTAGGATTCTAGAGGAACCAATCATATATGTATAATCAGCACGTTATTGTAAAACTATTGATTCTTATAAATTAAATAGAATTTTATATAAACAATGTAAATTTTTTCGAAAATAAATTCTGAAAATATTCACATGAAAATACTGTTGTGGCTCTTCTATTACTACAATACTTGGAGGCCGTGATTTGACAGCTGGTAACCGCACTTCAAGCGAAAATATATCACAATATGCAGATCTGTATTGAGCAGAGTGCAACGCCTAGAAATTGCTTAATAACTTGATACAAATTTTTTTAACGTAACATAACTAAAAAAAAAAAATAATGTATGAAATAAAAATATGAACCATAATTAGAATTCTCCAGCGGTCAATTGAAATTTCACATTACAAAAATTATTATTGTACGGCAAATAGGTAGCTCTGTGATAAAGCATCGAACTGTGTTTCCATATTGTAATTCTCCCACCACTGATAGATTTGGGGGTCATAACTTGACGACTGGTAACCTTACTTTTTATCATATTCCGAGGTTTGCAAAAGCAGAGTGCCACATCCAAAATGGGTAAAAGCTTGATGATATATTTATTTTTATTTACGATAATTTAAAGTACGAAATGCATCATTTAAAAAGAGTCCTAATATAGCCCAAAAAAATCATCATATTTATATTAATTTTATATATTTTTTATTCAGTCTACTGAATACTTTATTATAAGGTTTGGAAAGATAATTTTGAATGTTGTATTCCAATTGGTTTTTAACCGGTGTTCCTCGGAACATTAATGTTCCACGGAGCGACGTAGTTGCTAGATTAAGCACTGCTGATTTTAAGGAAATTACTAATAAACATTTCCGTATTTTTTTTTTTTCGGTTTAAGGCAGTGAAAAATTGTAAATATTTGTGTATAAATGCAGAAATTTTCCTACTACATCAAACAAATTAACCTTTTTGATGTATATTAATTAAGGAAACAAATAATGGAACATTTTAAACTTAGCACTGAAAACGCTATGGTGCGTCCTTCGATTCAACACCCTGTAAATATTGAAGATGCTAAATGGACGAACTACTTGGTTATATGCGGCTTAATGAGTGGATTGTAAATTTATGTGAACAACACAAACGATCATGCTCTTCAGTGGGATTCGAACCCACGACCTCTGGTATGCTACGCTGGCACTACGCCACTGAGATCGGCAGATATAATTTTTAATAAATGTTATTTTGATACAGATTTTGTATTTACGTCTAGCGATATTCATGTTCTGCAAAATTTTCTTAAAATAAAAATTATTTCCTAACTTCGAAAAGGTTAAGAACCATTTTTGTATACAATGTAAACAATTCTGGTTCGTTCAACCAAATGTTTTCTTACCATGGTTGCATAGCTCAAATATTTTAGTGGTTTTGTTGTAAAATAAATAAATATTGGGTTTACTTGAACCTACGCTGCCACCAATTTGTGTAATTTTGTGTAAATATGCTCTCGAAATGCTTGTACTTTAAACTGTGTTTGCGTAAATAAATAAATCGATGTCAAATTGAATTAATAAAAGTGTTAAATATTTTGCATTTGCCTTGTAAAACAGCAGCGATGCTAACAAAATGGCTGTAGTTGAGTCCATGCACGCACTGGGCAGAGGCTGTAGCCGTCGACGTCCGGCGCGCGATGTATCGAGTGCCCGCGCCGCCTCCGCCGCCGCCGCCGCGCATGACGAGGACAGCACTAGGCGTCGTGCATGCGCCAGACAGAGACAGCGTCGCGCGGAGGGTTACTAGTGTGATCAATACGTGTCCGTGGCTAGTGGCTAGCGGTTGCTAGGGCGAGGGCGGGTTGCTAGGCACGGTGTGGTCGCTAACAACCCTCGGGGGTAGCGTCGGAACATCATGGCGTCACGCGGCCATGTTTACCTGCGAGCCGAGCCATCCTGCGTCGATATACCACCGCCGCCGCCGCCGCCGCCAACACAACGGACCAGGACCACCAACCCAACCTTGCTTCCATCGATAACGATTTGATTTATTATGAAAAGGCGAAGATGTTACCATCGTTTAGCTCTCCCACAGAAAAACGCACACTACCCAAGGAAAAGTGTTACAAACTGTACACAAATTACACGGCAAATTTAATTTCCTCTGCAGGAAGTTATTGGAAAATTAATTAACTGTGTTTTAATTATATTACCATGGTTAAAGCTCGATGAATGCACTTATGAACATTAACTCTCATGTTACACCTACCTAAGCACTGCACTAATCAATTTTTAATTATTTGGCGCGCTTAGAATTTCTTTCTAAAACATTACTCACCTGCTAAGATTTTAGGAAAGTTAATGAAGTTTTAACAGGAACCAAAAACTTTCCTTCAAAATTACTTATAATTACATATTCAATATTTATGATTATAATAATTATGAAGTTAGCGTCATTCTTAGTGTAAGTGAAAATCAATTTACAATTTCCTTAATAAAGAAAATATATTCATTTGTAACCTGAAAAACTTTCAGAATTCATAATGTAAGAAAACAACTTTTGGTTTTAGTTCTCTCTATTTTATTTAAAAATAGATCAAAATCAAATTTGTTTTCTATATTTATAAATATTATAGAAACATTCATAGGTATTGAAATATAGCAATACTGGAACGCGCACTTACCTATAGGCTTTTATAAAAGCGAAAAACAAGCCTGAGACAGATATAAATATTATAGACTACTATTCTTGTTCTAACACTTGTTTTTAGAGCGGTTGCTTTACGTTTGTTGAACGATTGCTATGTAAAAACATGTTATACAATCTTACCCAAAAGTGATAAATATTATTTGACAGTGTATTGTTCAATTACTCGTATTTGAAAATTCCTTTAAATTCACATAGATAATAATTAATTGAACTCATTTTTATTCATTGAGATAAATTGCTCCGTAGTAACGTATCGGACTGTGGAAATTTACCCCAATTATTCTCCCTCCACTAACATCTTTGGGGGGCTATGACTTGACGGCTGGTAAATGCATTATCGAAATGCCATATCCATAATGGGTAAAATGTGTGACGACATATTTATTTTTTTTTTACATGTATTAACGAATTATTTAATTTTTATATGAAATATTTTATTTATTATTATTATTAAGCGGTGTCAGCTGCTGAGGGTATATGCCGCCTCGGAACCTCGTTTTTGGTGATGTGACAACGGCATGCAGTATTCGCTGGTATGAATGTTCGCAAAGCGATCACCCATCCAAATATACGATAAAGATAGGTTGCACACTTATTGCCTTTCTCTCTTGGTTCACATTATCAATATCAGTGGGTATTTCAGTATTAAATTATTTGAGTATTCTTAGGGTTCAAAGTGCTTTATATATATATATATATATATATATATATATATATATATATATATATATATATATATATATTAATTAAACATTAATGCATATTAATGTAAATAAATGTCGAAACTAACTACTTCGGTTATATACTGCCACAAGAGTGAATGATTGCGAATTTAGGTGAAAAACATAAATGACCATACTCTTCAGTGGGATTCGAACCCACGACGTCTGGTGTGCTACGAGCTATCGCATTTATTTACAAATTTATATACTTCTAAGTAGATTTCAATTCAAATAAATTGGAGAATAAATTTATTAGTGGAATAAACAAAAAATATCGCATCAAAATCATAGCTTAAATGATAATTAGTCTAGCTTTCATCGTGTCATCTTTTGATGCGAATTATTTTGCTTATTCCACTGATAAATTTATTTGAGGTTGACAATACCGGCCCTTAGTGGATATTGCCTTTGATTGTTTATGCTTGCTATTTTATTCCTCCCGCAAATAAAAGTATGTGGTATATGTGTATGCTCTCATTGCACGCACGACATATGCGGAAGAGTGTATAAAATACTGGCAGGCAGAGTAGCGGCGTCGTCGGCGTCGGCGGCGTCTCTAATGCAGGCGATGGCGGCAGCGCTAGTGGCTCAACGTGTGAGCGCGTCCCGCTGAATATAAATGTAAATATTACCATGAAAACGGCGCCGCGAACGTTGAGATAAAATAAAATTATAGTTTAAAGATTCAACGTAAAGTAGATGAGTGGCTGCGCATTCAATTACAAAACTTTAAAATCTCGTTTTATTAATACACCCCTGCTTCTCAGGACCGGATTTGATGCCTTTCGATGCCAGGAAGTATGAGGATAAATACTTTATGTGGAAGAACATTTCTTTGAATATTGAAAGAAGCTTTTAGAACTCATAAAAATAATAAAAGGTCTATTTAATAAAGTTATATTTAAAATTTCTTTGCCTCGTAATATTAAAATAGATTAAAAGCTATAACTACTTAATAACGTGAGCATTATTAATTCACTCTCGAATTTTTAAAAGAGTTAAGTTAATCGCACATATTTTTTATTATTAAATTTTTCCATTTTTTTCGACTTAATCCGATATTTTTAAACTGATTTTAATGCTAATCCAGTTTTCATAATTATTTCGATGTTATAAATAAAAATAATTTCAAAATAAAATACACAATTTGGATTTAATTCTCAATATTTGGTAAAGAACTTTCAGTTTATTTCACAGGATCAGTGGCGTAGTCTAAATTATTTTCAGATTCAGACGCTTGCCCAATTTATAAATGTGTAATGCTATTATTAATTTAAATGTTTTATACAGTTCTGAAATTAATAAAATGTTGTCTAACAGTATATTGTATAACAATCATGGAATGGTACTCATTTCATATGAGTATGAAATGGACATTCCATGCGAGTTGTACACTATACTTTTTCGACGATCACTATATTATTTCCTAATTAATTTTATTTTAATAATAAATTTGTCCTGCTTTTATCATTCCAATATTAGACAATTCTAAATAAAATATAAGTATCCTAGCAATGACACCTGTACTGAAGTGAAATGACCTGTATTGAAATACTTACAAAAGAAATTCATTTTTTACTATTCTTGCAATGTACCTCATTTCCCCAGCAACAACAAATATACAATGAGCAGATTTCTAAGTGGTCGTAGAAAATAGTTATTTGTTTAACTAGGCACCAAAATATTAGATTTACAACCGCCGAAACTGTAAATGTGTTTGGTTCTGTGTTGAATACATTGGCTCGCACTACAACCACGAGCTCTGTTTTTGTGTATTCTAAGAGAAGTGTTTCAGTGCAATACAATGTTCTATAATTATTTTATAAGAAAATATTTTAAGTAGAATATAACCCAATTCTCTGTAACTTTTATTGAACAAGAAACCAAGAATAAGTGATTGGGTATGATTGATGGTTTGTTGGTTAAACGAATGATTCCGAATTTGAAGAATAGACGAGCATGCATGAATCGCACTATGAATGTAGACGAGGCGAACGTGGTATGTCAGGATTTTTCTAGGAGATTGATTGTTGGTTGACTGTGTTTCTGTGTGTGTGTTTTTTTATATAATTTTTGAACTTGACATCGCCCAAAAACAGAGCTCGTGGTACAACCATAATATTTTTACCGGTTCTAGAATTAATATTGCTAAGTAATTATTTTAAAAGTTAATTGACATCAAATTATGTTACTATGTTTGTTAAACTGCGGTGTGCGTTTGATGAACGGTTTCTATGCGTTCAATTTTTGGCGTTTTAGGCAGTAAAAGTAAAATTTTACTGGCTCCTAGTTGTTAAAAAAAAATGCGTTTTTAGTGTAAAAATAATATTATTTAAGCAAATATTTTATAGGCACGAAGCAAAACAATTAATACTTTATCGGAATTATAAATAATAAAACAATATATAGAATTTTACTGTTGAGGGGCATTATCTGAACTAATTAATGAATTTAACATTAAATATTTCCAATAAACGCGTTATTATTTTCTTCTTTTAATAATTTGACAGCATATATATAAGTGGAAGTCTATGAAGTTGATTTGTGTATTATTATTAAGGGAATTTTACTTTTAACAAATAACAAAGTTTGAGTAATATTTTTGGGCTAACTGTTGCACTTGCAGTGTGCGAGTTTTTTTAGAGCCGGTCCTGGGAGAATCTTCAGCGAACGTTGTTTCTTGCAGCTTCAGTTGAACCTTCTTTATGTCGACGGCGGCGTCTTGCTGCTCATTTTTTAATGATCGGCGCTCAACAGGTCTCTCCGTCAACTCACAACTTCCCAAGCACTCTGATAATTTTTAATTTTCTTAGTTTGTGCGACGCCACGCCGCTTACGCTCGCTGTTACGACGTCAATGAAATTTCATTTAGATTTAATGCAATGATAATAAAATTCTGCTACTCGCTTTCTCTCCCTCTTCTTCCTTGCATAATTTCTCTTCCTTTTTCACTTTCCGCGGTAGAATGAATTGACTTGTAATTGTTATTTAAAAGGTGTAAGTCTGTCTTGATAAACGATTAAGATAAATTATTTACACCTCGTGGATATTTTTGTCGCTTTATTATTATTTAATTTATACACTCGTTTCACATTATTCAGTTGCGAGTTTTGAATAAAATTGCTTATATTCTTTTGTCCGTGAAATACGTACTTACTTTTTTAAATTAAAATGTTCCATATTACCTATTTATTACATGACAAATAAAAGAAGAAACGTCGTTTCCAATCATTTATATTAGAATTTTCTAAATTAAAAAGTCTAATGTGTCCAAAACATAACCTCCCGCCCAGTACAACTCTTAAACGGTACAAAATAGAATTTGATGATAAAGAAACATAACCTCTCATTTGTTTATTTACTATTTATATTTGAAAAATTAAATTTTCCTTCGTATATTTATTAAAGTTTTTGACATTGGTATATTTCATAATTAGCACATTTCGTAAAAGTTTTAAATTTTTTGGTGTAGGTACATGGAATGCACAAGATTCATGAAAGTTAATTTCTTTATATTTCATTATCTCTAAATTTGATGAAAATTAATAAAATTACTGTAATCAAAACAGAAGTAAAATTAAATATTATACAATTTTGAAAATAACGTATGTTGATGAAAAATTAAATTTAACCCTGTTTTTGTTCGTTGATCGTGAGATTATCAGTTCGAATCCCACTGCCAACAGTTACAAATTTAAATTTACCCCTTTGGTTTCCCCTCCACTAACATCTTTGGAGGCTGTGATTTGACGGCTGGTAACCGCACTTCATACGAAAAAATATATTTCTTACCGAGATCTACAGAGTGCCACACCCATAGTGGGTAAAAGGCGTGATGATATATTTATTTATTTATTTTATAATATTTGAATTACACAATACGAATCGATACAAATCACATACATAGATACACACATATATACATACCTACCCATTTTTTGACCAAAAACAATACATTCCTTACTTAGAGGTAGGCGGGAGGTAAAAATCCTTATTTTTCGTAATATCTCATAAAAATTTTAGGGTCATAATTTGATAGATGTAAACCGTGTTTCAGGCTTAAGAATATGGAGATTTTTCAATGCAGAGTGCCTCACCAAAAATGATTAAATAACATGTTGATTTTTTTATCACAAATGTGTAGTTGATTTTTGAGCATTTCGAATGCTTTTCCTAAAAATATTATCGAAATATTATTATAATCTTCGCGCTTGCATAATTTGAAATAACGAAAACACAAAGTAGAGACTAGCAGTCTTCCATAACAAGGTACCTTTCAATTTACGACTTCATAGGAAATTTTGTCTCTTAGTTCTCGTATATGGTTCGTACACCGTACAAGAAATCTGTAACCGTAAAGGTAAATGGACGACGTACATTGTATATCAAGGGATCAAATGAACGACAATGTTCTGTCATTTTCCGCGGCGTATTTGAGACACTGCCATTTAATAAGTGCGACAATGGCGCCCCAGTGTATACGTCTGAAAATTTAGGTAACATAATGGGTAATATGTGCTGCAGTAATCCCAGAAACGACGGCTTTTAATTCTCTTATTGTGTATATATGAGGAAACAGTAATGCACGAGGTAATTAATGGGGTAAATAGCTCCGTGGTAACGTGTCGGACTGTGGATCGTGAGATCCTCAGTTCGAATCCCACTGCCGACAGTTACAAATTTAAATTTACCCCTGTGGTTCCCCCTCCACTAACATCTTTGGGGGCTATGACTTGACGGCTGGTAACCGCACTTCATACGTAAAAATATATCACTTACCGAGATCTGCGTAAGCAGAGTGCCACACCCATAATGGGTAAAAGGCGTGATGATATATATATATATATATAATTAATGTCTCACGCGTATAGGCAATAATACATCTATTACATAATTTCCGAAGACGCTGGAAGATATAATGTCATTTTGCTGGCATCTAAAGTCATTCTCATTAACTTATTAGGTAGATATGGATAGTGATGTAACATACCCGGGATTTATTTTGCAATAGGTTTGTTCCAAGTGGTCATTTCTGACATGTTTGTGACATGTTTGTGACAAATTTCAGTGCGCCTGCGAAAAATGTAAACAAGTTAACTTTGAAACATAAGCTTCATTTCTTTTTTTGTGGCGAAAAATGTATGAATTTCTTTATTTATAATTATATTTAAGGTTAGCTGTCAAAACAAAAAATGAGCATGCACATACGCTTCAATCCATTCACCGTTCCAGTCTATGTTTCAAACTTAACTTGTTTACATTTTTCGCAGGCGCACTGACATTTGTCACAAACATGTTACAAACATGTCCGAAATGACCACTTGGAACAAACCTAATAAATATAATAAAGAATAAATTAAAAATAATTTGACAGATCTTTCGAAAACTACGGGTTTTCATGGCTATTGCCAAATGGTAACAAGTTTGAGAAAGATACTGGAGAATTATTTTCTAATTTATCGAACCCTCGGGTTATATTTAATTAGAATATTTTTTGATTTCATCATCAAGCACGCCACTAAATCTTTCTTTTTTGCTCATTTTTTACTTGTGTTGATGATAACTATCTGATATCTGACATTTGTCAACAAAAACAAAAAAGCTACAGAGATTATTCCCGGGAATAATTACTAGAGCTTTATTGTTAGTATAACAATGAGAGTATTGGTTAAAACGCAGACACGTGATATACAATAAATCATTTTATTGGTTTAAATAAACGTCAAAAAATAAGACTGTCACCTCCTTGAAGCAGTAAAAACAGTTACCTTACATGTATTGTACAACATTTTACTTGTTACTCATTTGTAAATCAAAATAAAAATTAAAAAATTATAACTAAATTCTGTCAGTTACACACAACTGTTCTGTCAAAAATTATTTTTTCATCAAACGTCATAAAAGTAC
This sequence comes from Poecilus cupreus, assembly GCA_963942605.1. Classification (NCBI taxonomy): domain Eukaryota; kingdom Metazoa; phylum Arthropoda; class Insecta; order Coleoptera; family Carabidae; genus Poecilus; species Poecilus cupreus. The sequence goes on along the minus strand of OZ012714.1, from coordinate 5,250,201 downwards.
GTTATGTATTTGTATTCAACAAGCAGAAGTTCAATATTGTCGCCGCCGGCGTAAAAGTGTTTCCTTGGCAACACATTTACTCCGGCGGCGGACAAAGTAAAATATCCTGCAAAATAGTAAGGATGTAATTCAATAATTTGACAGTTAAGAATAAAACAAATAAACAAAAATAACCAAATAACATATTCTGTGGCAACTAAAAATACTGGATACGGTAGAATATTTGTTGAAGTTTTGAGCATTTTTTAATGTTTTAATGTCTATTTTCTATGTTTGAAGAAATAATAGCATATGTTATTCGGAGTAAATGTGACTTTGTATGCTTCGCATGAAATTGTCCGATTCGCTTCGTTCGTCGTTCAAACTTACATGCTCAGCACCCAAAGTATAACATTTATTCCTAATAACACAATATAATATTAAATTATTTCGCATAAGCCTTGTAAGCATTTCTGTGGCAAGGTGCATTGTTCACCTTGTTTACTAACTTGTCAAATTTTTACAATGCAACTGTCAATTAGTAACTTTTAAAGATTCATATTCAAAGGCAGTAAATTTAAATAATTCAGTCTTGATAATTATATGTAGGTGGATGACGATATTGTTAAATTGGAGTTTCCTGAGGATGAGGATATTATCGAGTTTAACAATTCCAATTTCCGATCATATAAACACCGTTACGAATGAGAGTAAAGGTGATAATGAACAATGAACCATTAACACTGGATGATTTTTAGCCACCTTCCATCACTTTGGTTGGAAAATCTTTAAGTATTTTGAATTTATATTTGAAAGAAAATTAAGATGCAAGAGAATTTTAAATAGAACCACAAATTACTAAATACCTTACACCATATTCAATGATATTACAAAAGTGATGAGACACATTTTGTTATTTTTCAATTTAAATGATGGTATAATTCCTTTTACCTTTTACCCTATGTTTCATTATATTTAAAAATAAAAAATGTTAAATTTTTATAGAAATGGATTATACAAAAGCGTAAATAAAATAATAAATCACATTATGTATTCTACATTCATTATTAAATAATGCATTTTTGCTGAGCTAAAGTTATTTTAAAGCAAGATATATTATGCACCCATTGTTCTTATCAACCATCGGCATCAAATTTACTAGTAAATTTGTAGCCAGGAGCGATACAAACAACTAGCGCCTTAGCGCGACCCGCGACTTGGAATGAAACTATTTGTATGGTACACTGTATAAAGCCAGTGTTTTCCATAAATTTATCTGCATGAATAGTTCTACATACAAATTCAGCATCATACGTAGTACGGCAACACTAGAAGTTAATATATATGTTAATCAACGTATAAGACTTGCTAACATGACTGCTTGGTTTATGGATGCAACATTTAATGCAACATCAACCTACGAGACTGTATTTCATATTTCTGCGCGGTGAAGCTAATAATCGCTGCTCTCTATAAATACTGATTTCTGTTTGAGCTCATTTGGAAGATTAATCAGTGTTAATTACGAACCTGGGAGCTGAGAATAAGAACTTGTTTTGTAATTGTTGCAGTTTATTCCATTTTCAAATACTCATTTTAGCGTTAGTGTAGGCAGGTGACTAGACATAAAACGACATTTTAATGAAAATATAAAATGCGTAGGTAGTTCTGTGATCAACATCGAAGCTAATAGGTAGTTGACATTTTATATGCGCAAAATATTACTACCAAAGACTAAACTATATTGTAAAAATGATCGAAAGATTTTTTTTTATATACAAAAATGGGAAGCGGGAAACTACTTTGCTCATATGCTGCATCATGAGTGGATGATTGTGAATTTTATGGACTACACATACGACCATGCTCTTTTAGTGTTATTCGAAACCACTACCTCTGGTGATCGGCTAATCGAAAGATTTAATCTCGTTCATATCAATTACTTTATATTCCACTACAAAAAAAAAAAAAAAAAACGGTTTTTTAAACCAGAGCACCTATTAAATAAAATTAATTTTATGAGGTATTCCTTGTACGTGTCTCGAGAACTAAAAAATTATTAGAGCTACAACACCGATTATATTAGACTAGAGTCCATATGGTCCATATTATTAGTAAATTCAAGTTCCAGGGATGTTCTTGATTTTTCCAAAAGTAAAAGCGAAAAAATTATGTACACTTAGTGTCTGTTGAAGAATACCAATCATTTGAATGGTGGGATTTTCGACAAATTATTTACCGAATTTTAACCAAAGTCTTAATTTATAAATTTAGTTATTTTCTTTAAATAGGTAACATCAACTTTTAAATGGCTACAAATATATTAATATTGATATTAATATCTACTTTAACTACATTTTTTAAAAAAATGGTTGACAGTAAAAGTATAAACCTACTCTTTCTATTTTGCGTCCATAATAAAGCAATTACAGCACCCAAAAGAATTTGTTAGTAACTCATTTGAGTGTTTCAATGGTGTAGTAAAATTTGTATTTTTATAGTTGATAACCTGCTTAAATATCATTTGCTCTTATTTTTATTTTAAGTACGTTAACAATTTTAAATTGAAATGGAACAATTGAATTTTCAAATGTTACCTACATCAGTACCTACCACCAACTAACATAAAATTCCCTGTATTTTGAAAATACATTTTTTTAATTTTATAAATAAATAAAAAATAAAAATGGAAAAAGAAGAATAAAAAACTCAATTTATTTTAGTCGATTATTTTGTTCCAATGATTGGATCATAAAGTTTTAACAAAATAAAATGTCTATTATAAAACTCGTTCTTTAATATACTATTATGAAACAAGTATATAATTTAGGATTTTATGGACGAGGCACATAAAAGGCGAGTCAATAAAATTCGATTATTTCGTACAATATTTTATGTTTGACTGCATTGCAGATTATTTTTCTTAGTTATTATATTTTGTTGTTTATTGTTTTTACTTTATTGGACTATCCCTTAAAGAGCCATTCTATGGACGCTAAATAATATGATAAAGAAGTGATTATAATATAGTCCAACAAAAATCTATTTATTTAAGCACAACGATTCATAATTGTTTTCCTAAACGAATAAAGTATATGAGTTTAAAGAGACGCATGTTGTACATTGAGTGTTAGCTAATATATTACAAATTATTAATACCTACGGAAAAGCTCCTCATCAAAGCTATCTTGCAAATAAACAAGTGCATTATTAAAACCATCATCCACCCCATAGAGCAAACACAAACATTTGAAGTCTCCCAACCAGCCAACCACGGCGAACCCAACACAATCTTATGATTTATAGCTACCGGTCAGCCCCGTGCCCACTCCGGCAAATACGTTCCTAATAAGCGAGGCGCTGACGCAGCCGGTGATGGATGGCGTGTTTATACGGCGACCGGCGGCGGCCAAAGGTCAGGAGGTGCGGCTGGTCAGCCTAATGCCCGGGGGGCGCGACCCCGGGTCAATTGGCCGGCACGGGACACAGGGACCAGCAGTGAAATATTGCCGCGTCATTGCTGTTTGCGTTGCGAGAGGGTTGTTGTGAGTTGCACGAAATGTGCTCGTGTACATACATTGCTTATTAATTCACCACCTGAATATATATCCACTTTTCTCGAATTTTTATGTAATTATGATGGCTGGTTTATACTGGATTTAAATTACAAATTTATAAATAAAGAATAAATATATCATAACGCCTTTTACCCAGTATGGGTATGGTATGTTAATAGAGGTGGAACCACATGGATTTAAAATGACAACTGTCGGCTGTGGGATTCGAACTGAGAAACTCTTGGTCCACAACTATTTACAAATTTAATTTTCAAAATGTACATACAATAAATATGAATACATCTACTGAATTATACTGGATTTACAAATTTAAAGATATCACCATATTTTATATTCTAAATTTAAATTTTTAAATCCAACCAATACAACTTGCCTGGGAAACCATAACTGTGACTACAGTAAATTTATTAATATAACAATATAATATCTTTGATTTAAGAACATCCTTATATATAAAATTTCGGTATGCGTGTGTTAGTAATTCTTCTCCTCCTAAACGACTTGACCCATTTTGATAAATTTCTTATAAATGGTAAAATAAAAATAACTGTTTTTTTGAATAATAATAAAAAAAGAATGATGCGACATTATAGCGAAAAGTTGTGTGGCAACCAATAACGCAATAATTATCCTTTTTAGGTACGTAATGAATTTTTTAATTTTTTAACTTTTGACATTTGTTCAATCTTTTCATATAATGTAAAATTGTAGTGTATTTCACATTATAGTTATTAAAGTTTTACCTGAAATAACAAATACATTACTTTGTCAATGAGAAACGATTCCATTATTTCTTTCCCTAATTTGAATTTAAGTTTTCCTATAAATAATAAATGTTACGACACAAACTTTTTCAACGTACTATATGACAAGGATAGAAATACCTAAGGGCCGTTTTTTCTCTCGGCTCGTATTTATATCGCTAGAGCGCGTTCCAGTATTATTACATTTCATTGGTATGAACCAGAAAAGTAAATTGTAAAATCTAATAGTGAATATACCTTTCACATCCAATAATATTAATCAGTGATTTGTTTTAGCGGAAAGTGGTTGAGAGGGAAAAAAAGTTGTTCTACCTCTTAATGCATACGTTTCAATCTATTTATATCAGGTCTTCTTCAGTACTTAGAACTAATAGGTAAATCAAGAGTTAAAATTTAATTGAGAATATACTAAAATTTCACATTTCAATTCTAACTCCTGACTTATTACTTCTATGCATTGAAGAATACCTAATATAGGTTGCAACGTATGCATTAAGAGTAGAAATACTTTTTTGCCCTCTCATCCACTTTCCGCTAAAACCAATCCCTGTTTAAAATCTAAGTTTCTAATCAAAATTTGCAAATTAAATCCAGTATAAATCAGCCAGGACTGCTTCAAAAATTAATTAATTTTAATTTGTTTTAATTTTAACAACCACTGAGGGTGTTTTAAAAGGAACTAATTAGTTAATTAGTAGGTAAATGACGCCAACACTTTAAGAAATGAGAGTATAATAAACAATATACCGCAACTAATTTCTATGCAGAAAAGTTATGAATTAAATTAAAAAATATATATATTTAGTATTATATCATTAATTTTCTTAACAGCTATAAATAAAAAATAAAATGTAGTTCCGCAGCACATGAACCTAACTAACGCCGCCTTGGTTACACTAGTAACCAAAGGCCGTCGCACAAATGAAAATTCTGACTGCACCATGATGAACTGGTCGCGATTTAAGTAGGTACCACGGTAAGGTTCTGGTTCTCCTAGGACTGTCGTGCCATTTAATCCCTAAGCTAATGCTTTGAAAACTTGTAAATTAAAATAAAGGAATTAATATTTAAAATTGCCAGGGGTAAATATACGAAAATAATTAGAAAATAAAATGGCATTTACGCTCACAGTCGAGGCGTGAAAAATGCATTAACAAATGAATAGGAAGGTTAATGAGACGTGCGGACATATTTTAGTGGTCATTCGTCAGTGCTGTGACCAGACGACCGGTCCCGCGCAGCGTGCGGTCAGCGCGCCCTCTCATTGGTCAATCGACCGTACTGCGTGAAAGCCGTGCACGCACGCTTCGCAAAATGGCGGTCTATGCAAATGACGCTGGACACAAACAAGAAACACAATTTATGCTTAAAAATATGTAAGCCCGAAATTATTAACATAAGCGGTAATGAAATAAAAATCTAAATTAGTTCGTTTCATTCATTTTAACACCGTAATTATAGCTGTTCATGTGATATTATTATTTATTTTAAAAGTAATCGCCATTAAATTGTATTGCTATTTGTTTATTGAACGATTGCTATGTTTACTGAATGGTTGCTATGTGTTTATTGTAGACAGTAAAACTGTAACTGACATTTTACATATATTGTTAGCTGTCAAAAACCCATGATCTACAGTTTTAAAAGATATCAGTCTATAACTATACTGTGATATTTGTTGTCTTACTTTATATTATTAGATATATGTGGAATAATATATTTATTAATATTTTAATAGTAATTTATATTGCAAAACAACAGATACTCAGAAGTTTACTGCAACGTGCGAGTATATAAAGTTCGAGTTACGGTCGAGCATTTTACATTATTTCAAGATATGCTGAATCGTAATAGTTATTTACATTACAAGCAATGTAAAACAGTTTTTACTGCTGAATGGAGGAAATAACCAGCAAGCCGATCAGGCGAGCCTGTTACCTCCTTGAAGCAGTAAAAAAAGTTCCCTTGCATTTATAGTACATTTTACTTGTTACTCATTTGTAAATAAAATTAAAATTATAACCAAGTCCTGTCAGTTACACCCATCTGTTGTCAAAACTATTTGAAATGATTTCGCACAAGTTTATACTAACTTGTAAACTTTTTACAATGCAGCTGTCAATTAGTAACCTGTAAAGATTCATTTTCATAGGCAATAGAGGGTTTGAGTAAATGAATAAATGAGTAACAAGTAAATAATTTTTAAAATCTTACATTTATTGGAGTGTGCAATACAATACATTAAACTATTCAATCGAAATAGTTTCCGAAAAAAATGGATTATGGATTCAGTCCGTAAAAAGATTCCGTACTACTTGACACAAAGCAGATTTACGATTCAGTATATTATAAAAAGGATGAAATAAAAATTCAATGGATTAACAATAAGAATTTTCATTTAGTTCCAATGATTGTTTCTATAATATATGTACTTAATAAGGGCCTCGTTTTTTAAAGCACTTGAAATAATATGGTAAACATGTCCTCGTGAACTTAAACCGAGTGAAACGTATATTTTTACAGCTGATATAATTTGTAATGAATTTTAAAGAGCGAAACGATGCCGGGCAATCCCGGAAGAACGTGCCTGGAATCCGAGAGTGTCCGGAGTCGGCTGCGGAGCCGTGCTGCACACCGCCTTATCTTCAACGCTCGCGCGTCAAATAAAATATTAAAGAGGAACACAATTTTTATGGCCGTTCCGTGTTAAGCACTTTCGGATGGCTTATCTCACTAAACTGCGCACTGATTATGTTTAACTTAGTGGTGTGCGCTTTCTAATAGCTTCACCGACGTTTTGTTTCTGCATTACACTTTTTGTACCGCTGTTTCATTCATTCTTTGCTATCAAAATCCCCACCTTTACTTCTTTACAAATTTCTGTTAAGTACATTTTTAAATTGAAACAAAATGGAATTTAATTTATTTAAATATGAAATATTTGTTTACTCTATTAATTATTTTAAACATGAATACATACTTAATCGTAAAGTACAGGTAACATTGTAAAATGAAGCATTTCATAGCTTTTAGTATAACTTATATAAATTTATACTTTAAAATTAAATTTGAACTCTTAATTGCATTGACTAGAAAAAATCTTGTGTGGTCACCACACTACTTTCTTATACATATAAAACCAAATGAACACGTATGATTTTGATTAGTTCTTTGCGTATGACTTTATTTTGATAATTATTTGACATCTAGATATTAAACCTGTTTAATTTTTTGTTCTCATTGTAATTATGATTTTATTTTAAAATAGGTATTATTTAATAATGTCTCATACTTGAAACTTTCTAACTAATAATACAATTATTACTTTTATAATATTTCAAACGACACATATTTTTGTCACTTCACAATTGTTTGACTAATAGATGTTTTAGTTTTTGTTTCCATTCTAACTAAGATTATTGACTTATATTAATAAATATAACATTTAGATTTTATTAAAAATTAGAAGCTTGTACAAGAAGAGGGCAACTAACATTTTATATTCCAATTATTTTTGCTAACATTTTTCATTTGAAACTTTTTTCACAGCTGTTTATATTTTTGAAAAAAATGGAATTTATTATTTTTTGTGTCCAGTAAACTTCCTCTTCCGGTTTATCAATTTCATTCAAAATCATCTCAGCTCTTCACATTTACATGAAAATTCTAAATTTAAAGTTTCGTTTACATATCTTTTCTCGTTCACAAGATATTGCGCAGACGGACATCAATCCATCCACCATCCATCCTTACTCACAGACATCATTGAGAATTGGTTGTGTTTTTTCATGATTCCAATTACTAAAAATGGCGGCTTTAAAATATATTATGTTGTATAAGTAGCTGTTGATTATTTTTTTATAAATACAAATTTTTATATTTAATTTGTGATCGTCGTGGTCATGCAAAAGTAACCAAAACTTTCAGGATCCACGTTCCGAAACGCAACCACGATTCTGAAACTGTTTTCTGGTTCCATTACGGATTGCTGAACCAGAACTTTAGTCGCTGTGGTTAAGTACTATTTATGAGAAGTCAATTTTAGGCTGTTGGGATCGAACGAAGGATCTTATGATTCACAGTTAGCTCAATTTGTTGGTTTCTACCTTCAGTCTATTACAATTATAATTTGAATTACCATGGCATTTACTACGAATTATAATAATACTGATAAATTATGTGGAACTCACCATTAAGCGTAGACTAGCGAACAAACTAACAAAATAAACTTCGACACAAGCAAAATCACAGGCAGCTTCCGACTGACTCCACCATGTGTAAGTTCCGTCAACGTAGCAACGCTAACCGTGCACCCAGAGATCCGCTAACTAACCTCCCATATGCATATATGCATTGTTGTACCCGTGGTCTGAATGCATTATATTCCGCATTCAAAACTACCTCTTCCTAAAGCCCTCCTTGTCCGACTCGCGGCCCGGGCAGTGGCGCGCGCTCTGTCTACCTGTGCCATCCAGGGGCGAAAGGGTTGATGTTTTCACCCTTCGTGTATTTCCGGGACGAATATTTATAAGGGATGCTTTTTTATTTCTTTTCTTTTCATTGAAAATCCGACCTAGTTCGGAAGGGATCGTGTCTGTAACTGTATTTTAATTTCTGTATTTGTGTGATTCTTCATTCTCAGTATCGGCAGGTACAAGATTTGTTGCATTGTAGCCTGATGAACTGATCTCTCATCCCTGGGATTTTATGGGACAGGAAACAGGAAACCAGATTCAAAGGATATGGTTGACGAAACTGGGTCGTATCTTTTGTGAGTTTGATTAGATGCACGGTTTATACGCGCTCCAAACGGAAGTTTCTGCGCTGGAGTAATACGGATATTGTTAATAAAAATTTTAGTTTTGACCTGGAACGCGTAAGTCATAAATGTATTATTTTCCAGCGCACTTAAATTTATGCTTACCTCCATAAAATTCATTTATAACATAAATCCGAAGTAGACTATAGAATATAAATTAAGCATGCTCCTCTTACACGCAAAAACTATACATAATTAAAATATTATTATTATAGAATAATAATATTTTTTAGTAATCTTTAATTCTTCCCGTAAACTGTATTTCATATTTTTATTACATAACAATGCAGCAAAATTTATTAATTTACGTTTTCAGATAAAATTATTATTCTGGTACAACGTCGCTATATAAGGAATATCAAAAGAAATAAAAGTGATGCTTTTATTTGTAACAAGTATCGAATTAAGAAAACAACATTATATAGATTATAAAGAATAACATAAAAGTTCAATTATAACTAACAAAAATGATCTCTTTATTGAACACACAAAAATACTACCTAATAATTACATTTATATATACTTCAACTATTTATTTCAACCGATTTATTTATATTCACACTTATATTTATTTCTACAATACGCAGTTTATCACAGCGTTGCGGTTTATAGAAGACTGTCCGCCGTTAGTCCGGCAGCTCCTTATGTACTTCTGGAACGTTCTAGACTTCTCCCGAAATTACGAAAAACAGTTCTGCCTACTAATCGTGCGTGACGTCATTGCGACAGGTTTCTACAGGTGTATATTCGTTACAATAGGAATACAAAATAAATTTATAAATAAATATATCACGCCGTTTTCCCATATTGGGTTTGACACTCTGCTTTCGTAGATTCCGGTAAATGATTTATTCGGTATACGCATGCAGTTACCAGCCGTTAAAAAACCTACACTTATTTTAATAATAACTCCGCCATTAGCTGAATTCCAGTAGTTTCATTTATATCTATCATCCAGCCAAAAAATAGTCTTTATCATAATAACTCCGGCCGAATCATTTGTGAGTAGTAAAATGTTTGATTTACTAGGGAATTAGTTATTAGGTGGTCTCAAGCGTTTTTAGTTATCTTTTTGATTATTATTGGTTAGTTTTACAAGGTTAATTGCTTCGGATTCAATCTTCACCACTGGCTTGGTTTACAAGTACAGTATTATTGATTCCTATCTTTTTTGCTTCTACAGAAAATGATAACTTATAGTTATAGAAATACGTATACATATTTTTCTTTATACCGGCTTAGGGGTTAAATTTATTCCTTTCTATGTGGAATTACATAATGCGATAGGTAAGTATAAAATAAATAAAACACTAACTATATTGCTTCAATTATTTTTTTTTAATATATCTACTGCTTCCAAAAATGTCGTGCAGTGACATTGAGAGGAAATTATGGAACGGAAAAAATAGAATGTAAAAAGTAACTCGCTATCGTAAGATAGAGCAATGAAAAATGTATTTTCCTTGTTTTTGACATATGTGTAATAATTCTATATGTATCCTAAAAGTAGTCTAAATACCAATCCAGGCTAGCTGAAGCATTTATTGTCCCATTACCAACCCCTTACTCCAATGAACCAATGAACAAATCGAGAAATCTCCAGCCAAATCGCAATTTAGATAACATTATTTGCAAATTACGCCAGAGGCAATCCAGCGACTCAGTCAATGACACTGCACGGCACATTTTGAGTGCCACTCTTTGGCAACTTGACAGATCTCGATAAGGCACCGAAGGCTGAGTGCTGTATTGTCAGCAGCTGGACCAGCAGAGTTCTCCTCGTGCTGAACAGGGAAGCATGGGGAAGGCTTCAGTTGGGCGCCAGCACTCAAAGGTGTGACGAAGTATTATTTATTCAAATGATATTTTCGTCTGGCCTTTTATATGGCAATGCAGTGTTGGGTTCTAGTATGAAAGGTCACATGTGCAACGACGGCATATGTTTTCAATTCGATGCGCCAGCGATATAAATCTAACGTAGAAAATTTCGGGTATGATGTTGCCTTATTTCATACTTGTTATTGGGATTTATTGCATTTGTAACGAACAGATTTGGGTCGTATGAGTCACTTGATTTATATCAACTTTATTAAGTTCAAAGTTTAAAAATAATATCGCACTAATAGTTAACAACGAAATGCTTGTATTTAATTTTATGGGGCTTTGACACTTGAAGCAAAATAATAGATATTTTTGTGAATTAACTGAGTTAAATAGCTCTACGGTGATGCATCCAGCAAAACGAATTAAAAATATTTAACAGTGAACAAACCGAAAGATGGAGATACACAAGATCTGTTCACTTGTTCAGATAATAACCAAAATTTATGTTTTAATAATAATAATATTATTATTATTATTATGATAGTCATTATTCAAGAAGATGAAGTTTGCATCACGAGCCGTAGAGGATTGATGCAATTTATCCGAGTGAGTAATGACCAAATTCCCGAATATAATACTGTACTTTTTCTACTCCTGTAAATTCGGAAACAACTTTTGAAAATGATCGAAATCGGTGAAAAACACATGTTGAAAAACGACGACATGGAAATACACAATGACAACTGACTACACTGTCAACTGTCAGACAGCAGTCGTTTAGTGATCCACATCACGACTCCAAGAACACATCTATTTTTTTCTATCACGGAAGGATCAATCTGACCCAATATTTTTTTTATCGTCTACCATTATTTATTGATTGGATAGATTGGTCTAAAAAAATTCTCAGATATACTTAAAATCTAAAAGAAATTATTTTTGCCAAATTTTATAATTGATGATGTTTGACAAGATTTAAAAATTGTAACTGTTTAATTTTTTAATATTTTAAGCTAAGAATTTAAATGGAAAATCTCAAAGTAATTATTTTTTTTTTAGTTCAGATCGACCCAATGTATTTTTCGAGGGTTATGATAAACACGAATAATTGATATTTGGTTCTGTGATTGGCCGAGAAGGGTGAATTATGAATCTATAATTTACTGTCGTGAGTTAGGATTGCTATAATTAATCGAAAAAATTGAAATAATGGAGATATATTTACACAAGAGTAGAAAAGAACTTTCTTATTTATTTTACAAATTATTGGTCCTTCTCTTTAAAATGGTGCTTTTCCCTATTCACACACTTTTACCATCGGTTTTTGAAATTGCAGCAGAAAAATATAATAAAAAAGGTAAAGAATTTATTTGTTAAGTATTTTCCTCAAAAAATCGATATCTACATTTAGAAAATTAATAGAAACGAAGATATAAGTTTGATTGAGTTGAGATGTATGCATAATTAGTTGATATAAGCCAATAGAAATATATTTTAAGTTAACTTATAAGACGGTCAATAAAAATTTATATTTGACAACGGCCTGACAGGTAGCGATAAAGCCGGTTCACTCGATAACGCAAGTTAAGCAATGCTGCCCGCGGTTAGTAGTTGGATGAGTGACCGCTTTGCGAAAACCCATACCAGCGAACACTGCATGTCGTCACACCACCGAAAACGAGGTACCGAGGAGGCATATAACGTCAGAAGACCGCTTAATGATAAAAAAAAATTATAGCATAAATCATTCAAACTGAACAAATAGAAATGAGAAATAAAACAGTACATGCAAATTCATATTTGAATTAAGCAAATAAACATGAAATAATATTGAGTCACTGAGAAAGATATTAGATCAGAGAAGGTACTTGCAAAATAATATTTGTTTCTTGTATTAAGAGCAAACATAATAATACCAAGTTGATATTTGTCAAACACTGGGTAAGTGATACTACGTTAGACGAAGACAAAGATGTTTTAAAGGTAGGGAAAGACAGGTAGAGTTTATTTTTGTCTGGTCTGTTTGCTCCTTAGGGCGTACATATACACATATTCACCTCCCTACACGCCACAGCGATGTTGAATCCTCGTAGCTCATTAGGTTCCTGAAAAATCGGCTTTGTCTTCTATATAAAGCGCTAAATTCATAATTTCACTAAGTATACTGTGAAGTTTGTGGAGCGAATAATCTCACACATAGAACGCAAACTAAATATTATGTCGTGGTACATACATGGGCCTCATGCGCGTGTAAGCCGTGTCGCACGAGATTGTGACGTCAGAGACATGTTTGCAATGTGGAGGATTAATACGTGAAATATTTATTAATTTATTGCCTTCTACAGATTTGCAAAGTTTTGTTTAGATAATTACAAATTTTTCTGAACAATTTCACGGAACAAATATAAATAATTAGACCAAATAACAAAGTCATGTCATAATATATTAATGATATTTTATTTTCATTTAAAAAGCCAAAGCTCAATTTGTGAACGAAATTTTGGAATGGGCTTCCAAATTATCAAGAGATGGCGTTGATCACAATTCACATAAGGTACATGTCAATTTCATTTTGTATATCTTATGATGGCGAATGAGTGCTTTAGTATTGGTAGTTTGTTTTTATTGACAGCAGAACTGTTGCTATACATACTGCAAATCTTCCTATTTTTATAGGTTTTTTTGGAGAAAATACAATCTTAACCTATAATCTACAAATACAATATACCTTCCATTTTTACATCTTATTTAAATAATACGGCTTAAGCAAATGTAATACTTACATTGGAATACTCTTAAAATAACTACGATTGTTATTAATTTTAAAAAATAACAATTAATTTTAAAATACAATGAAATTTATGTTCCTTATGATTAGTTAAGCTTTCTACCACTAGTTAGCGTATTTTAATTTTGGATGCCCAATAGCCAATACTAGTTATTTACGTCCGATGATTTTAAGAAAATTACCAATAAATATTGCTTTTTTAATATTTCAAACGACACGTATTTTTGATACTTCACAATTATTTTACATACATATGTTAAAAATGTTTTAGTTTTTGTTTCCATTTTAACTAATATTTTTTAAATATATATTAAATATATAATTTAGTTTTTCTGAAAATTAGAAGTAGGTAACAAGAAAAATGCAAATAAAATGTTATATTCCAAATATTTTTGTTAACATCTGTCATTTGAAACTGTTTTTTATAGCTGATTCTATTTTTGAAAAAAAATCGAATTTTTTGTATTTTGTGTCCAATTTCCTCTTCCGGTTTTTCAATTTCATTCAAAACCAACTCAACTATTTTCATAAAACTTATAAATTCCAAGTTTCGTTTACATATCTTGTTTCGTTCGTGAGATATTGCGCACACGGAAATTCATTCATACATTCATTCATCCATCCACACGAAAAAAAAAATGGATTGGTGCAGTAACAAAAATTTATTTTACGTATAGTGACAGAAATATAGATATTTACAATAACAATATTTATATTCATATTAGTAATATGATATTATTTCTATTGCTGCTACAACAATCTAAATAATATATTACTAATATAAATACTGTTATTATAAATATCTGAATATACTATACGTACGATAAAGTTTTGCTATTGTAACTATTCATTTTTTTTCCTTTCATGCATTTATCCATGAATCCATCCATCCTCACACACAGACATCATTGAGAAATTGGACTTATCGGTTTCAGTGGACCTCAAAATATGTATTTCAGCAAATATTTCGTCAGTTATTTTTTTCATGATTCCAATACTTCCTCATACTTTGTATAAGAAAATAAAAAGGAATTATTTCAGCAATTCTCAAAATAACATACAAGGAAAAATCAAATTGTCGCTTTTAACATTTGTTTCTATTTTTCAAAAATATTAGCAAATGGTTAAAAGTTAACAACTGAGTTAGAGAATTAGGCTGATTGTTACGTTAAAAAAAGTTACGAATATCGAAAAATAACTGAGGAACTTTTTGTTGCACTTTTCATTATAAAGCTATCCTTAAACTTTGACCAAAGCATTCCCTATAACACCCTGTAATAAAGTGTATTGAATGATGTACTATAATTATTATAGAAACTACCCCGTCTCTATTTTGAATAGAAAATTTATTATTAGACAGTAATGAGTTTACATTAGGATCACAACAATGTCAGTTTACGTTAGAGTTATAAAATTTGTTGTTTTTGAAGTAAACGGGAGAACACTAATTACAGGACGTCGTCATTGGTTACACCTGCATTGAAGCGTGCAGCATGCATGTGTATACGTCCCTGGGTGTACCAAGTAGGTGGCTGGTGGTGGCAACTTGTCCTGGGTGAGGGCGGATGAATGTGAACCACTCGCGCATGCGCCCTCGCCGCACACAAAGCCCTGTAGGTGCCGCTCCGCACTAAGCCACGCTAGTTAAGAAACTTTAATTAGTTAGACACCGGGCTTCTGTATGGTACTATTGTGAGGTTGGGCTCCAATTCTGTGCCGCATTGCTTGGGATGCCTTGCAGAGATGCGAGTGCTGTATTTGAGAGCTAACTTCACTATATTCCCGGTGATCTTGACGGCTGAAGGCTCTCCAACTTATCAGCGGATCTAATTTCAGGGCTATCATCAAGATAGAATATGATCGAATATGCGAAACCCGAACGAACATGTATGCCATGTGGAATGTCTAATCTATGCAGATTTCACTTCATTCCTAATACATCAACGTGCAATTTATACTCCTATTACATGTAGTTTGTAGATATAGGTACGGAATTTATATTTCATAATTACATAGCAATATATTAATAAGAAAAATAATCTGTAATATTTATTTATTTACACATTTATTTATTTTACAAACTGCCAACAGGTAAAAAATAAACGACATAAGAAGACAATCACATCCAAGGATAACAAATTCAAACAAATTATTCTAATAACAATACAGTCGTGAAATGATTATACCTAATTAAATGTTATTAAATACATAATACGTACATAACCGAGTTTCATTGACACGTCCTTTTAAGTGCCTCGTTTCGCTGCGTTCGCTTGCCTCCTAAACTGTCTTGTTTCTGAAACCCTAAATTATGTACTTGTAACAAAAATATCTATAAAATATATAGAATACGATTACTCGTACGGTAAAAATTTACTTTGATTTTACTTTGAAAAAGTGATTTTTGAAAAGTCAAATTACTAGTACATTTATACTTTTTTAACTTTACTATAGATTAATGACTTGTTCTTCACTTATTAGCTTGTTGACAGCCAGTAATTTATATGGTTACGTTAAAATTTGTAAACAAGTTATCAGGTAAATAATTTATTTAATTGCGCAAGAAAATTATAATTCATAGTATTTATATTATCTATAGAAAACCCGTGGATAGTAATTTAAAATTACACACATTAAAATTCAGGTGTTCATAACTATTCTCCTCTTAAACGACTTGACCGATTTTGATGATTTTTTCTTTTTAAATCTAGATATCGACAACAGCGCCACATACCGGTGTTCTAAGAAGCATCCGGGTGACCAATAAATACAAAAAATAAATTCATCAAAATCGGTAAAGCTGAGACGTTTAGGAAGAGAATTACAAACACACGCACACCGGAATTTTATATATAAAGATTGACATGATTTTTTTTTTAAAGTATGATGACAGTTCAATCACATTTTTGGATGCAATATAAATTGAATAAAGTACGACTGGCATATTTCAAATTACGAGGAAACTTAATATCACAGATGACAATAATAATAATAATAATAATGTTTATTTGTTAAAAGAAAAATCTCATACAAAGGCTTAATATCACAGATATCAAAGTAAAGTCGATACGCGTTTACAAGATTCGTTCAGTCACATACATGAGTCAAGTATGATTTATTTTATACTTGATTAAAGAAGAAAACTAGTTATTCGGTAGTATTTAAGCTTATATAATGGCAAAAGTCGCCTTTTCAAAGTCAAAATACATTTTTGCCCTACGTGTAAATACAGTCATATCGTTCCAACAGTAATAAGAAGACCAACAACAAAACGGATCTTGCACGACAGAAAATTAAGTTACACGCCGGGGAAATACATTTGATGTAGAAGAAATTTATATTAAACGTAAACTCAAGTTGTATTAGTGGAATGTATTTTTAGGTTAAGCCGTTGTATACTATTTTGAATGTCCTTACTCTTTTATGTAGTTTTGTGTTCTGGTGTGATAGAAATAATGTTGTAAGGTGAGTAAAGTACTGTGAACGGTAAGAATAAAATTAATTGGCGCGTACAAAGTCAGGGAAAACGGCGAGCGGGTAAATTTATCACAGAAGTACAGCGTGCTTTTGGAATCAAATTCGCTAGTCGTTTCTGTAGCTCGCAGTGAACAGCCGTGAGCTCGTGCGCAGAATACGGCCCAGGGAAGCCGCAACAACTCAACTAAACTCCGTGGAAGACGTACACGCGCGCTCGTCGCTCTGAGAGGCTGCGGTTCGAATCCGGGAGGGTGCGCCTCGCACACACACACGTGCACATGTTCACATGCACACCAACACCAGCGCAGCCCGCCGCAGCCGCACAGGCAGAGAGAGCAACTTTGTTCGCTTGGAAATTAATTTAGGGGGCCAGACAGCCCCGGAGGGGGCGAGGGCGTCGGCGGCCATCTTGCTCTGAGGTTAGATCGCTGCACGCTCGTGCGCTAACGGGCGAAACATGTGACGACGCCTACCCTGTACCCGTGTTATACGTAATTAAATTACAGTTTGATTGTGCCTGGGTTTTGGACGGACTTAGCCGTTACCGGATTGGCCCGGATTCTGGATTAAGATGGCTTGTATGTGCGACGGATGTTGTAGCTTCAGATTAAAACGGTTTTTCTTCATGTAGTTTCCAAATTGAACGCACGGCAAGACCATGTTTCTATAACGAGCTGGAAACTGCTTGTAATGGGGTTAATGCTCATTTTAGCGCAAAATCTTACATTTTCAGCGTACTCATATTCATATTGAATATAGGTACTCACTCTTTAATATAAAGTACTTGGCCTGGTATTCGAACATTTCATCTTTTCGCTACAGACTTGCTGAAGATTTTTAGTTAATACATTGAATCTCTTCGTGAAACACCAAATTTTCTGTTCATTTATTTAATCGCAAGGACCACTCTTAAATTTTTTTTAAATAATCATTAGTTTTGACTACTACGTATGGCACTTCGAATCTTGGAGTCAAATCTAAGCCTTCTCCTATATTCAGGTTCAGAAAAAGGAAGAGTAATGAATCGGTATGTCAAAGACATTCCAGTGGCGCACCAATAGTTGTTTGCTCAGGAATAGTCGAAAAGAGGAAGAATTCGATAGAGATATACCGCCAAACATAAATATGCTCATCATGTTATTGACAATGGATACGAAATAAAAGAACAGCTACAGCAATTTAGGACAGGAATGTAATATGCATTTTTGTTCATGTATTTAGATGAACAATTTTTTTGTATAATCAGTCGCCAGAAAAAATATTTTGTATAATAAACGTGAGCCGCATGTAAGAGCGACAAAACATAACTTTGCGCTCTAAATATACAAAAAGCTATTCTTAATTAAATTACATTTAAATATTATTTGGACCATTATTTTATTTTATACATTTTTCACACTCATTTTTACTTATCACAATTAGAGTTCACTTTAATTTTCCTCTTCAATACTGAGCACTATCACGTTCACATCAGTGACATAAATTCAGTTCTGTAATTTTAAGAATTTGTAAAGTTGTTAAACAAGAAAACCAGCACTAACCACTTGAGCGTACAAAAAGAGAATAAACTCGCAATGCATACATTACACGTCGTAGTAAGTCAGCTGAATGAACAGCTCCACGGTAAAAATGGAATAATGAGTTCTCGGCAACTGCGACTTCATCGTGCAGCGGATGAATGAACACTCGGGGGCGGCGGCGGAGGCGGCGGCGGAGGCGGCGGCGACGAACGAAAGTAAAGAAAACGGGGACGCCTTAATGAGCCGCGCTACGCTGTTTCTCTCCGTCCTTTTTCTTTTCGTCTTGTGTGTCAAGGCGAAGGATGCAATTAAAAATCGATCCGCGTTTCGCGTAAAACTACGTAACGTGCGCGCGCGTAAGATTCTCCCGCTCAATGAGAGAGTTTTTAAGAAGTTGGTGATGACGCGTCGTGCAACAGATTGCTGCCGCCTGCTCCCTGCCGCCCCCACGACGACGCCCACGCTGCTAAATGAAGCTGCTGCGGTGACAATGAACGCTCTTTGGATTTTTAATGCTTAAATATTCCGCTGGGACGGCTGCTGTTCTCGGCTGCTGCTCGTTTTGCTTCAGGCTGTATGCACTCCATCAGGACTCTTGTTATATTTATTTACTAATTGTTTTCGCTCCTTGAGAAAAGAGGTAAAGTGTTTAATACGAAATACTTGCCTTTAATATTTCTTTAAGTTTAATTTAAAACATAAAGGACCTGTAATAAAGTGGTGAATATTTTTGACATTTTTTTAGTTATTAATTAAAATGTTATTTTTTCTCGATTATAAAATATAAATTTTTTTTACTCTCGTTTTTAAATAGCTATTTGCATATTTAGAGAGCAAAGTTATGTTTTGTCTCTCGAACACGATTATTGAAATGTGAGGTGCAGGCGCACGTTGTAATTGTGTGAGAGCGACATAAATACTTTGCTCTCGAATTTTACACAATATTTTTCTTTCTGTCTTATATTAATGTATCTATTCTTTTACTTCGTATCCATAGTAATGAATTAAGAATTAGTAAAAGAAGAAAAAAAAAAACTTTTATCACTCGTTGCTATAGGAGACGAGCGACAAAAATTGTGTCGTTGCTATTACCTATTAGAGACGAACGACAAAGTAAAATTCCTCAGAAAACTTTGCGGTGACAAATGCTAGCATCCAAAGCAACGGTCTATAGCAGTCGTCGGAATATTTTATTTAACGTATTGGTTTCCATGACAGTAAATAATATCTTAGTTTCACCTTCATAAGCTGTGACTTATTAAGCACAGGATAAAGTTAGCTTATATCAATTATTATCAACTTCTTTTCATTTTAATGCCTGTTTTCTAGTCAATAAAAAACAAAAATTTTGTCGTTCGTCTTACACACGTCAAGTTATCTGTTAATTATTGTGAAAATTTTAGTAGTACCAACATGATATCAGCTGTCACCTATGCTACTAAAATTTTCGGTTCAAGCTATACGCTCAAAAAAACTAACGAACTAACCAAAGCATAAAAAAGTTTAATCGATTAGCAATGGCTAAAATCATCTGGTATTCCCTAAAAAACAATAAATTGACAAGAAAACATGAACAATTTATTAACTAATAAATTGCATCATTATTAGTTAATAAATTGTATCATGTAAAACAGGCATAACTGGTAACAAAATAAAATAAATATGTCATTACGCCTTTTATCCATTATGAGTGTGGCGATTACTAGCCGTCAAATAATGGACCCTAAATGTATTAGTGGAAGTGGTACCACAGGAGTAAATACAAAATGGGAACTGTCATCTGTGATTTACCTCATTTTTAAATAATTAGTAAAATATAACATTTTTCTGTTACCTTCATTTGTGATGATTAGAGAAAATATAATGTCACTTGTTATATAAACTTTTCAGATAACTTGTTACTAAAGAGATGTTTATGAAACTTGTTACATAATGGACTATTATTGTCCTTAAACTTTTCGCAATTATTATCAACTGTTTTATTAAAATTTAACGGTAATCGTAAAGTGTCCCATTTTTTTGGTCGAGCAGTGTATTATTATGGGGCAAAAATTAATAGATTTATTGGTCGCGATTTGACGACTGGTAACCGAGTTTTGCGCGAATAAATATATCACAAACCGTAATCTGTTCCAAGTAGATTGTCGAACTTCTTTTATACAGTATTATATTTATTTATTTAAAAGAATTAATCCAATGGAGTATAGCAAAGTTGCACTGATCACAAAATTCGTATTATAATCCTGCCACGCAGTGAAAAAATAAACATTCGTAACTCATTGAAATGTAAGAAGGAACCGACGTCTCGCAAACTAATTTCCTAATTCCGTCAACGCGTCTTCATTTCTGTCCATTGAAAAAGCACTTTTGGCTCGGGACGTGTTCCGAATGCGTCAGCGGCTCGCCGCCTCCTCTGCCGCCCCGACGCGCATCCGCGGCATAAAAATGTCATCGGCGTCGCCGAGCGCCGCCACGCTGTCTGCGATATTATTATTACTCCGCCGCCGCTGCTGCCCGCGTCTTCGTGCTGGAGTAATGAAATTAAAATTAACCGTGGTTAACAACTTTTAAAGCTGATAACACACCATTAACACGGCATAATGAATTTTATAGGGACTACTTAATTGTGTATAAAGATATGAATTATTGAGAGGTCGTGATTTCATTAAAAATAAATACGATCTTCGGAATTATACGTTCATATTATATTTGTTGTTTCTAATCTTATAAAACCCCTAAATGTAGGCACTGTATAAGCAAGTTGAGCGTGTAACATTCGCTTTTCGAACCCCTCTGTAAAATTTTGCTACCTGCTATTAGGAAGGGATCTTTTTATTATTTTTTGTATAGGGAAATTCATTACATAAGGGATAAAGGGATGTGTGTAGTATATAAAAACATATGAAGGACTACATATTATGGTCTAAACATTTTAGATCTAAAATAATAATGCATCCTTAATAGTATATATTATAATTAAATTAATAAGATTTTTGGATTAATTTCCGTAAAGTTTTTATTTAAATTCAACGTTTTGAATTAATGAATTTAAGTTTAAGTTTTCTATAAACTAAATGAGTCATAGTTTCATCAGATTTCTTTTTCCAAAAATACATCAAGGAAAGTCAAAATGTTATTTTCTTTTATCTTCATTGTAAATTTGATATTATTATGTGAATACTAGTTGGTTAAGAAAAGTTTTCCAGCTATTTTGTCCATGAGAACTTAGTTATAACATCTACAGGACGTAGCCAAAAAGATGGTTTCATTGTAGAAGAATCCAAAGCTTTTTCTTCAATATATTATGTTCAGTAATTTGAAACGATGAATTTAATTTATTTCTTCTATTTATTTAATAGTTGTCTAACCGATTTACAATAAAAATTAATCGCAATCGAAGAGAAATAATATTAACTAACACCTTTGGGGACCGTGATGTGACGGTTGGTAACCGTACTTTACGAATAAAAATATATTACTAACAGAGACTTGCGATAGCAGAATGTCAATCACAAAATATGTAATTGACGTGATTGTATATTTATTTTATTTATTTATCATTTATTATAATTAACGTATAAAGTGTTTTGCCGAGGGCCTCTGACCCGAGGTGTGTACGTTAACCGAAGGTATTATTGTCCGATTAACGCCCGTGGTGCGTTCAACGTTTAATGTTTGACCGATATATTATTTTATCCTGTCATTATGTATTGTTAGAGAGATTAGTCTATTTGTTTGCAAACGCTGTAACTAGCTAACGCGATATTCTTATTTGTTTACAATATCGATTTGTTTATTTTAGTATTTCTATCTGTCAATAGAAATCAGAGCTTTTGTATTCTGTGCCCGATAGCAACAACGTCAAATTAAGAACGCCCTAAAGTGTTATTTGGTATATAACTACCCGGCTAACCGGGCAATTATGATAACAATAACGAAACAGTCGGACATTAAAGAAATTTAATGAATAACTCTTCAAATTGAAGGTGCACCTTTATACTTTATAACAATACTAATAATTATTTATTTTTATTCTCTTGTCTAAACTAGGGTTGACAAAAACATGTTTTTAAATATGCATTTTTATTTAAATACCTACTTCTAAAACAAATAAATATATCATTATTTATTAATACGCGTTACGATTAAAATGCGGTTACCAGCCGTAAAGTCTTACCCACCGAAACTATCGGTTGTGGGATTCGAACTGAGATAAAAACTTTTATGTATCTATACGCGCTCTCTATAATATCGCTCTTTTTCTACGATGTCTAATTATAATATAATTATACCGTTAATTGTATTTCTCGCAAAAAATGTGTAATCTCAATATTTTGGTAATAGAAAAATTTATGTTTCACTAAACTGTCCAAATATATTTAATTAAATGAATCGCTAACAGAAAAACAATACAACAATAGTCAGAAAACAAAAACAAGAAAACAAAGCTCCGAGCAGCAAAGTAAACCACACTATGAAAACTTGAGTCGCCGTGGGTCCATGTATCTTTATGTGGCTGGCGCTAATTAAGATAGGTGAAGTACCGCGGAGCAAACAAACGAGCAGCGAGAAAAAGTGCCATAAATATTCCACGAAAGAATTCCGGAAGTAAACGAAGCTCGACGAGCAACAAAGGAGCGCGAGCGGCGAAGAAAGATGTGCGGTACTTCATTTACACAATACAAGCGGCGCTGTGTACGGCTCCGCTTTTATTTGTACCCATGAATGAACTACAAATGTACTCGCGGAAAAACGGGGCGCACTTTTCGTTTTAGCTACACGTTTCACTTGGCCTCGTGCTGTTGTCTTTGTGCTGCTCTGTTTTTCTTAAACCTCGAAATTAATATTTTATACTTCTTTTTAAAGCTTTTGTTAAAAATATTTCTTTTGCTAATTAGCTAGCAACCTAAATTATTATTTTCATTTTCCTTTTCTAGGCCTCATCTTTAGGTTTATGTACACATCAATGATTATTTTAATTTACATATTCTTATTATCCATTTCGCAACGTATATCCTAGACCGCCAAAACCCGAAAGATCGCAATAAAACGATTAATTACCCCTTATTAAATGGAGTAAAATAAAAAATTCACACCGATGGACCTCCCCGTACAAGTACCGATTACGTAAATGCCATAGTAATTGTTTAATAATAAATATGTTAAACTTCCTGATAAAAACCAAGTTATAGTACTTATCCTTGTATTACTAAATTAACCTGGATTAAAAGGGTACCCCAGGATAATTTTTCATCTACCTAATTACCGCCTACCGCCTCCTCTCTCTTTAATAAGTAAAAAAAAATTTTTTTTGGAAATAAATTTTTGTATTGCGATTACGCAATCGGATTCACTTAAGAATACTCCGTGACAGTAAAATGACCGAATAGACATCCAAAATAATTTTTGTCGATCACAACAGTATTAGATAAAAGAAAGAAAAAAAGAGGGTTTTTGAATTGTCTTTCGTATCAACTGCGCCACTTTTAAGATATGAAAAAACCACATTTATCTGTAAATAATTCAGATACTTACTGCGGGAAAAATGTTCTGGAATCAAACTAAATTCATTTTGAAGTAGTTTAAAACAATAAGTAAGTACTCAAGGTATAATAAAATTAGTTTTTATATAACAGTTATATCTAAAATTGTTGACAAAAAATGTGTTTTCAAATTTTAAAAGTAATGCAGCTTTGCAAGAAATCTACTAAAAATTGAAATGACAGACCCTCTTTTTGTTCCAAGAACCAGACTTGCACCCATCACCGCATAAAAGATATGATCTTTTTCTGTTTTATTTTTTTCTTTAGAAATCAGCCTTTCTTAGTTGTAGTTGTATTCTTCTGTTTTGAAAAATAATTTGAATAAGGACCATCTTATCCTTTGTTCAATTTAAAAGGTTATTTGAAAAAAAAATCTACCTGTAGTCATTATTTAATTAACTAGAAATTAATTTTCAGCGATACCCATCTAGGTAGCGTAGTGGCTATGCCACTAGCCTAGCACGCCAGAGATCGTGGGTTCGAATCCCATTGAAGAGCATGGCCGTTTGTGTTCACATAATTCACAATCATCCACTCATTATTAGCAGCATATGACCATAGTACTTAGTCCAATTATCATCTTTATAAAAGAAATAAAAATTTGACGTAAAACTAATAGAATAATTAATACCTATGTACCTAGCACATTGTAAATAGACCTTTTCCTTAATGAGCCCCTTGTCATGTAATAATGTTGTCGCTTTTAACAGAGCTGCCTATTTTTATTTAATTAATGAACACATTGAGAAATAATAGAAAATGAAATTAGGACCCAACGTGAGCCCTCATATGTAATGAATTATTATCCAGTAGTTTGGAGTAGATTCAATGGAAGTCAATATCCTAATCCCAGGCAGCTGTGGCTGCGTCCATGAACGGCCCCCGGAGTCGACACCCGGAGCCCGCAGAATAGCAGGCAACCCATTTGACTCGTACGTAGTTCAGGTCACGCTCAGCTTATAATTGAGAAACGTAGTTCGCGAGTGCGCGTGTTCGCCGCAGGGCTGCCACCACCGTCCCCGCCGGCCCCGCAACCGCCATCACCAACAGCCGCACTACTCGTGTTTACTTATGATTGATAGTCTCCAGGCGTCTCTGTAGCCACGCAGAATTAAATATTGACGCTCTCCGCCGCATTCTAATGGCGCTAGAGTCGCGCATGTATGAACTCTAATCATAAGGCAACCCTTACTGATCAAATATTCTTCCGAACTTAACTCTTGCATCTACTCACTCTAATATAAAATCAATTTTGTTTGTTTAATAAGTTAATGGTAATTTTTATTTAAAACTAAACTAGCAGTGCAATCTATAATCTAGTTACCTAGGATACTAGTGTTTTTCTCTTTTTAAGTATAAAAATATGCAATTTTGCTTTGAACTGGAAAAATCCTTTCAACATATTTTTAAATTCCATTTTTCAATAATATATAGTAAGCTTATAAGATCCTTATAAATTCATTCATATTTGATGCAATACCTCGAATCTCAATCTGATACCTACAATTTTCAGTTAAAATACGGAATAAGTATTGAAAACTTTTTATTTACGAAGAGATAACTGGCTTATCTATTTTCAGATATTCCGGAGTAGATATCTTAGTTTAGTACCAATATTTTCTAAATTAACATGGTTAACTAGGACCTCTAATTTTTATATTTCTTAATTAAAATTTATTAATTACGAAGTAATTTTAAAATGATGAGTTAGTGTATTAGATTCGCTTATGCAGTTTTAGCAATTAATCTACAATATTTAATGCAATTTTCAATTACAATAATCATAAAAACAAATAAATAAATAGCTCTGTGGTAACGTGTCGGACTGTGGATCGTGAGATCCTCAGTTCGAATCCCACCGCCTACTGTTACAAATTTAAATTTACCCCTGTGGTTCCCCTCCACTAACATTTTTGGGGGCTATGATTTGACGGCTGGTAACCGCACTTCATACGAACAAAATATATCACTTACCGAGATCTGCGTGAGCAGAGTGCCACTCCCACAATGGGTAAAAGGCGTGATGATATATATATTTTTTATAAAAACAAAATAAATACAAAATACATGGCGCAGAATTTTTTTTTGTAAATCCCATCAATATTACAATCTATCTGTATAGAAGAGATATTCAGTAAATTTTAGTGATTAAAACATGACATGGGAAAGTAACTACATATTTACTTACTACAGTTACTATAATTACAATTGACTAATTATTATGAAAATAATTAATACTAAGATAAACTTATTTATATAGTTCCGATGTTTATTAATATAAACATGAATAGTTTCTGTATTAAACATTTCAAGACTATATTGAATTTCGGTGGCGTAGTGGATATGTTACTAGCTTAGCACGCCAGAGGTCGTGGGTTCGAATCCACTGATGAGCATAGTTGTTTGTGTTATTCACATAAATTTACAATCATCCATTCATGAGGCGGCATATGGCAGAAGTATTTAGTCCGCTTTCCAACATCATAAAAAAGAAAAAACAATTATAAAAATATAATTATATATAGGTTGTTGCATTAAGAAATATGAATGCATTTTAATTTAAAATAAACTTTGAACAAATATCGGTAATATTTAAAATAATCACAAAAAAATAAAAATTCAGATCGACGAACTATCCGGTATACATATTTATTACATAATATAATTAGGCAAAATATTAATTTGTACCTTAAAAAGTCGTTTAAATATTTGAATAAATTAATGAATATTGAGTAATTTTAGCTAACGGTAATTAGAATTCCTAGCTTTGACAAACGGCCAGAGATGGGTCTGAATGATTCGGAGGTCACTATAAGCCTTGCAATTATCTGTTGACTGACCATTAATTAATTAGGAACTTCGTGAATGTCAGTAAAATATTTGGTCACTGAAACCGAAACTTATTCACAATAAGGGGAAAGGACAATATTATTATTATAGGTAACAGTAAATAATGTTGGTGCCATCGGTAATTGCTAGCAATATGATATGAGTCGAGCTTGAGCAATAGAATGATCATCAAAATAAATCGACATAATGAGTAGTTTACATTGCTGTCTAACATCAATATAGATTGTAATAGTGGAATTCATATTAAGTTTCCCAAAATAAAATATTTTGAAGTTGTAAGTTCCCTATGTGAAATTCGACCACATACTTCGGTGGAAACTAGTTCCTAAATCCATCTGTTTGACGTCTTCGCTTTGATCACGAGCTACGAACTGAAGTAGAATCATGAGCAGGGGTAGTTGGCGGGACGGAGACGAGGATAAGAACTCGCTAGGCGTCTTGAGCCGTGGGAGGAACCAGCCAACAGCACCATTCGTTCAGTGATGCATGTTCGAAAGCACTCGATCGATTGCCTGTCAACCTTTAATGTGTGGCTTCTACTCGCATAGAGTATTATAATGCCTCGGCGGTGGAGAGTTGTCGAGCTCGGGCTTTCTGTTGCAGAGCCTGACGCGAGACGCGATCGTCAAATATGGACGAGGAGAAGTTTGGAGTAAACGTACGTTTGATGTGGAGCTACTGTATTTGTTTGCTTGTTTGTTTGTTTTGCTTAATGGGCTCGCTTGCCACAGGGAGCTTCATACATACCAATTGAAATTTAAACGCACTGTGTCATGCTTAAGCGAACTTTCCTACTTAAGTTTAGCCTGGAGTTTGTTTTTATTACGAATTCATTTGGAGCCCTGATGCTTTATTTGACAAACCTCTAGAAAATTACTCATTTTAATATTTTTGTATACAGGTGTGCAGAGAAAGGCGGTGCAAATTTAACATAGGATTTTTAAAATGTTCGGAAATTGGCTCTCCCGTACATTTTAGAGCAAAAGTACTAATTTTTTGTGAAAAATCAGATACTCACGAAAATAAAAAACAAATAAAACAAAATCCAATTGTGACAGTTCAGTCAAAAATTACTAATCTTAGTTGTTGTATCCATTGTATTATTACCTCCAGCATTTTTGTGTGTATAAATATTGGGTATCCGTAAAAAAAGGATATTATACATTAAGGGAGAGAAATGTAAGATTTTTTCCCGCGGAGTAAATTAAAATACGAGCCATAGGCGAGGGCTATAATACGACAAGGGAAAATATACACTTCTGCAATGTATACTATTTTTTTTCACGACCCCAACATTTATATTGGTTTTTATGTATTTCAAAATTATTTGTATTGTAATATAATTTATGGTAGTTACCTTTAATTTGTTTAATTTTTCACATTATTTTACCACGTTCCCTCACGACGGGAAAAACTTGCACCAATCTCCCGAAAATATGAAATTACCTGTTTCTGTCATTTTATGTACATACTTCATTAAACGATTTTAAGTTTTATAAAATTAAGGGATACCAACTTAATTTGTCATTTAAAAGGAATGAAGGTCGCAAAAAGGCGATTTTTAAATGAGTTTTTACAAACAATTCAATAGTATATTGTGTTATTAGGAGTAAATGTGATACTTTATTTCCCCTGTAAATGCCTGGCTCGTTTCGCCCGTCTTTCAAATAACAAATTTAAGTTGGTTTTCCTTACTTTATTTCGTTTCAAGAGGTACGTAGAAAATTTTTTTTACAGGCACCATAATAAATATGGAGTAGCTCTATATTCATCTGAAGATTGCAGTTGTATTCTACAAATTTCTATCTGATTTTGTAGTCAGAATATTTGGCAATATTGAATATTTTACAAAATCTTAATAAACTATTTATGCTAGATTTTCTTTGACCATTTCCATTGATAATAGAATATTAAAAACATTTTATTTAATACTTTTTAGGTACCAAAATATTATATTTGATACAAATTACACATGATTTATTTATTGTATACCATATTGCTCTATAAATAATTAATCATATTAAATTATAACAGGTGTATAAAATGAATTACAAGTATAATTATCAACAATTTAATTTACCCGATAATAAAAAAGGTGTAAATGAAATATGAATTATATTATCCTTTAATCCAGTTTACTTTGCGGTTTTAAAAATTTATCCCTTTTATTTATTTCTGTGGTAAAATTCGCAGAAAAAGCGAGTTATTCTGTTTATTATGCAAGTATAAAATAGTTGGAAGTATTAAATACGGCAAACTCAAATATTTCTGTTTGTTGATACAATTTAGATGTTCAAATAGATACAGCTAAGCACCAGAACAAATGTAGCGATGAGATTTATGTGTCATGTCAGTAGAATTACACAGGGCCATAACGAATTACCCTCGTCAGTCGGGCAAAACGCTGATCGCCCCCGGTTATAACCAAGTTAATAACCGCTCCGCGCGCGTCCACCCAATCAGCCGTCCCCTAGCCAGGCGGGGGTGGCAGCGCCACTCGGGAGCCGTCGTGTCCATTCGGCCAGGTTCGGCCCACGTGTGGGCGGGGCACTGACCGCCTAACAAAATCCCGCTTGTGTGAGGGATTACTGCTGGGCTTAAACCCGGTACGCGATTATCGCCGTTATGTACTTTAGGCACAGGAAGCAATTTAGGAACCTATTTCAAGAAAGTAGGAGGGTGCTCTATCCGCGTGTGTATGTGCTCAAGCAAAGCAAACAGAAAGGTCGACGTTGCGAAATCTCGGATATGAGAGCGAGTTTGCGGAGGAAATTGTTAATCTACTTCCAGCGCGAATAAAAAAACCAAACCTCTCTTGAGGTCTTTTAACGTGCATATAGACAGGTACACCGCGCTATAATAATAATAACACCATACCTGCAACGCACATTGAAATATGAAAACGAACTACTGCTTTTCATTATTTACATACTGCATAATCTTGCAAAGTAATTTAATTTCCTCTGTCTAAATTTTTATTGAATTTACGTACATTGTACTTAATCCAGCGTATTATTACTTACAATAATTTATTAACTACTATCGTAACTTCATATTTACATACATACAAACATAACCACATGCAAGGCAACGGCTTGGTAGGTAGCGATAAAGCCGGATCACTCGATAACGCAAGTTGAGCAATGCTGCCCGCAGTCAGTAGTTGGATGGGTGACCGCTTTGCGAAAACCCATACCAGCGAATACTACGTGCCGTTGTGACACCACCGAAAACAAAGTTCCAAGGCGGCATATAACCACAGCAGTTAAGACCACTTAATAAAAAAAATTCACGCTATATTCCACTAAGTAGGGTAGCACGAATCAAACGACCAGACATTCCTATCCTGACACACCACTTTAGCCTCATCCACATTTATTTTGCGCGTCATACATGCTCGTTCGTGTATTCCCTAGACTCGGAATAATTCGTTCACAAATATACTATCAATCATACCTAACCATTTATTTTTCTGATGCCCACAATTGTTCACCCTCAATCTCACGCGCACTTATAAGTTTCTACTTTATTAACAACATTCATCTCAATTCCACTATCAGGATACACCAATGAATTCCGGACATAATCACGTCTCGCATCCATCCACACCCAACCTTTAAAACCGTACATCAATATAGGCACTAACACACCATTATAAAAACATATCGAGCAAATGTACCCGGAGCACCCAATACTTTTTATCCTTTAGACACCCGCCTTTCGATGTCCCGGTCAATACTTTATATTTGTGTAATTTAATCTAAACAACTAATATATGCTTTAGTATCACATTCCAGTTCTATCGATTTTGTTAGTTAATACCTGTGACCTTTCCACCATTCCGGTGACGCGGGTTGCTGGCTTAAGCAAACTAAAGGCGCGAAACAAAAGAAACCGATTTACATGGAAACGAAACCGAAATTCGAGAGGTGCGTTGCGACGTAAACATGTTGGGAAAGTGGCGCGTTAAATTTACAGCACGTCTCTGGCCCTTGCCGCCCCGCCGCTCCCTGTCCTGAAGGGGTCCTTGGTCTACTCCCTCGCAGTACTGCAGCCCTGAGGATTAACTTATTCGGGGTCCAAACGGACGAGGCTCCATTCCGCACGTGCGCTGGGGCTTCTCTTAGGGTCCTACAATGTGCCACATGGGCCGTACTCAGGATATTTTACAGTGAAGTTCTTTGTTAAGTGCTTCGTGCTTCTTGAACTTTCCAGAATAAACTATAAAACTATTTAAATGTATCAATGTGTATTTATATATGTATTATTATTTTTGTTACATATTGGATATCGAATATTTTCTTTATATCTTTATATTGTTATGTGATAATCGTCCTGTAGGGATTTCTATCCTGTAGAATTAGTTTATAATAAATAAATATACAAATTATGGGCCGATATCGGTGGCGTAGTGGTTAAGTCACTAGCCTAGTACGCCAGAGGTCGTGGGTGCGAAACCCGCTGAAGATCATGGTCGTTTGTGTTATCTTAAATTTGTAATCATCCATCCATTAAACAAGATATGTTTAATAGTAGTTAATTTCTTATTTTTATTTAAGTTGAAATGTTTCATTTACTATTACTAGTAATCCATAAAAAGTATCACTATTTTTTTTTTCTAAAAATACGCTTTACCATATTGCTGTCAATCACTGTAACTGTAATTATGGTAATGATTGACGAAAAAAAAAAAAGAAAACTCGCGGTCTATGACCGTATACAGTAACAAAATTAACCAAATTTTAGTCCCAGACGATCCACCGTTAATTTATTGTTAATTCAACAAGTTTCAAATTTGTTGGCAAGTAACAAATTATTTATGTGTATTTCTTAACTAAATATATTTGTGGATTGTGGATATACTCGTAGTAATAATTAATATTTATTTTTATATGCCTTTGATTAAATATTTTAGTAATTATATTGAAGCAACAATAAATCATAGTTATTATAACAAATTAAGTTACAAAGGATACAAACTTTTTTAACAATTTCAAATTGATAAGTTAGCAAAATTTACTTCCTATTATTGACGAGTCTATTTGTTAAATTTTATAAATCCAGCAAATAAATAAAAACAACATTTTTTTTTGTTAAAAATTCAGAATTGACAAAAATTTTAATATGAAAATTTGTCGTATATGTTAAAATTGTTAATTTAACACAATATATTTGTCAAAATTAACTAAATATAACGTTCTGTTTGTAACAAAACAAACTAACTGAATCAAACTGAAGATCTTACATTACACAGTCCGATGCTTTGCCATGGAATTATTTATCCCATATAAAAAAAAAATAAACATAGAGGTACGGGAAATACTAATAACAAGTAATATATATTTAAATTTGTAATATAATGCCACATTTTTACGTTGAAAAACAAAACTTTTATTTCAAATTACAAATACGGTTCTATGTAATTTTGTTTGATAATATTTATACTTGAGTTATTTACAAACTGTAAAATTTTTAAAATTTTAGAACAGAGAAATGTTCTATTTCCTTCCGATCACCGACGCCGGGCCTGGCTAGCTCCATCTCTGTCTGGCGTACCACTCAACTGGTAAACGCTACGTGTCCCACAAGACAGATGAGTATCGCGTTCAGTGGCCGAGCAGGCGCAGGCGTGGCGTGCGGGTTGTGGCGGCGGCGGCGGGCGGGTAGAATGGTTAATGTTTCTATTTCCAAAGCGAGCACAGCCATTTATTTGATTGTAAAGAGAAACTGCTACAATTAATCTCCTTACCTTCCGAGAGGAGATATCCTCGGCGGCTCGACGTTGCCCCTGGCAACGGCAGGCCTTCTACTTCGCGCTTTGGTCTGGACTCACTATGCTGTGACAAGCGATTCTAAACCTTACGGGTGTGGCTGATTGGTTTGCCTATAACTGATTCCATGCCATATAAATACTGCTTACGTTTTACAATATAAACGTCATAAATATGCTGTAAATGTATTTGTTAATTCACATTTTGCATTTTGCTGTCATTGCTATCTAAATATTGCAAGATATTTGAAATAAAAAATAACATAATCTTGTTACATAACAAGTGATAATCTTAAAGTAACTTAATTCGAAAGTTCTTTATTTACTGAGAGTTCTGAAAGTTTTTTTTCAATTTACCTAAATAGATGTCGTAAGTCCCTGTTAATTCAAAACAAAATGTTTTATCTATGATCTGAATAAATGCTCTATAACTATGGCGATTTTAAACAAGCAAAGTAACCCGCTAGTGGGATAAATTTGAGGAAAGCCACTAGTGAGTATTTACCTTAGTAACTACCTCGATTGACATTTTAATTTAAAAATTTAAACCATATGTCACTGTCAAATAATATTTCTTTAATAAATTTTTCATTTATTAAGAGGTGTTGGATAAAACGTTTTACTTCACACGTGGAATTATCTACTCGAAAAAATTTCTCTCGTGGGTAATCCTTACTTTGCCCACTTGTAAAGTAAATAACTATTATTTGTCTACACGTCTATGTAATAAAATAGTTATTCCTGTATCAAGGCTCAATGCACTAAAGTATAATTTTTTATTACGAATTTCAAGTTTGTAAAACGGTTGTTTAGTAACACGATCCCATTAGTCACGGGCAGTCACGGGTTGCCAAGCAACGAGTGATTAAAATTTTTAAACACACCAAATTTGCAAATATTTTGTTATCATGGCAATCTTCTCATTTAATATTGTGATTCTACTTCATAAATAAAAATATTTTGTTTATATTTTTTGGGGGTTTTCATTATATCGTAGATAAAATTTTGTACGATACACATACGTAAAGCGTCTTTAGTCACTCAGGGGTCTTAAAACACTCGCTACGCTCGTGTTTTAATTGACCCATTCGTGACTAAAGACTAGCTTTACGTACTTGTATCGTAAATAACTATTAATAAACCATATGAGTAATAAAAAATACTTTTTCTAATTTTGACATATAAAGTGTCACTTTTCAAAATTGATTGACGTTACGAAACGTCATATTTTTCGTAACTAGTGATGAAAAGAAAAATATTTCACAACTGGTGATGAAATGAATGAAGCATAAACAAAATTTCAAACAAACAAGCGAAATATGCGTAGCTACTTGATGTCAATAAAAGTTATGAAATTAATAATTTAATAATTAAAAAAAACTGTTATAATCAAAAATAGAAAAAATCTTGTATGAAACACGATAGGAAATGCGATTTTGTGTAATTCGTGTGATTTTGCGGGAACTCGCTTCGCTCGTCCCGCAAACATCCCACTCGTTACACAAAATGATGCATTTCCTAACTGGTTACATAAATAGCTATTAGTGTCGAAGTTTACATTATATTTTTTCCAAAATCATTTAAATACTAATTAAAAACATAAATAGCATTATGTATTTGTAAAACTTAAGCTAGCTGTTACGGGGATGGCTGCGATAACAAAAGTACTGTCAATTGTCAAATTTTGTTATAATTTTCATTATTCTTTGTATGTTCTTATATGTGGTCTACATGTGATTGCCATTAAATCCGATAAATTATTATCAAAGGTAAATAATACATAAATTCACCACTAGGATTACAAAATAATATGTTTTTTTATTTTAGGTTTGTAATTCAAGTTTGACAGTAAAATTTTGACATAAGATTATGTAGTTTTACTTTAGTTCTTATTTTAGCTAACTTCCCACAGCGAATGTCGTCACTGTATAAATTCTTATACAGTACTCGTATGATTTCAAAATTCGCACAGTGTTTGTTTACATTATCATTATTGTTTGTTGTCATGGATATGAAATCCAAAGCTACATAACGAACACAATCCCCACTCCATCATAACACACAATATGACTTATTCTTTATATATTTACAATTACTAAGGCCGTATAAAATAGTATTCATAATTTATAGCCAACGGGCGGATGTCAGCTTTTGCGATACTAACTTTTGAATTTAATAGAGTAGAGTACAACAAAATCATACATTGCTCTCCTTTGGGATTACAAAAAATAACTTACATTTTTAAAATAAAAACCAAGAATTAAATTTAAAATATTTATTTTAAAGAATGCCTGTAGCACTGTTTCCAATGTATGTCTATATAATATTCCAAATTTCAACAGAATATAATATGTAATTTTAATTTATCATGGAATAATGCAACTATTGGAATTCAGTCAAATTTTATTATTTTCTCAACCTCAACCGGTTTCGAACCCCATTTAGATCTTCAGGAGGTAAAAAGTCAAAAATTTAAAACAATATAGATCATTGGTCAATAAATAAAAAATCTGTTGTAAGCACCACAACCTTGATTCCCTATCAATTAATGCATGAACACGGACGACCACTATCAAGAAACGCTCAACCCATAATAAAACTGTAGTTTCCAATTATGACACTTGTCAAAAACTGACATTCCCCAAACGTTGTTCTGTTTTTTCAAAAAGTACAGATTAGCAGATTTAAACCAAAATTTCAAAATATAATTTTAATTAGAACAAGGAGAGGAAATAACATTCACACGTCTTAATTCACACTGTTCTAATTATCGTAATTTTTATTTAACGTATTTGCAGCATTATTCTAACAACAAAAATTGTCAACATTAAACCATAATTTACTGAAATACTTCAAAATAACTTAATAGGGCTTCAAGTAAATTAACACTTCCAGTTACTGGATTATCATCAAAAACTATTTAGCTATTCCCAAGGGAATACAGTTGATATATACAAAATATCAAAATTTTCTGTTTAGTAGTTTTTGAGCAACCGTAACTCCAAAGATTCACATAAATTATTTTTGTACATTTCATAACTAAATATATTTCAGAATATAGTATTTATTAACATTTATTTTTATGTGCTTTCGACTAAATATTTGATTAATTACATAGAAGCAGCACAATAAATCATAATTATTATAATAAATTAAGTTGTTATAAAGGTTACAAACTTTCTTTATTAATTTCAAATTGATAAGTTAGCTAAATTTACTTGTTATTATTAACCAGTCTATTTGTTAAATTTTATAAATCCAGCAAATAAATAAAACAACAGTTTTTCTTGTTAAAAAAATCAGAATTGACAAAATTTAAATTTGACAAATTGTCATATTTGTACAAACTGTTACTTTAACGCAAAATATTTGTCAATATTAACTAAAAATACCTAAAAAGAGCAAAATTAGCAAATCGCAAATCAAATTTTTTACTGTGTACATTAAAAATCCTCATTGCTCTTTGCGTTCGGCTAAGCCTACTACAACAACGAACAGCGATTGTTGTTGCACCCCCGCCCTTGTAACAAAGGGTGTCGCAGCCACCAGGACCGGCTTGGAATAATCTCCACCGTGCCGCCACCCCTGCCACCCCCGCTACTTTCTCCAACACTCACGCGGTCTTACACTTTGTAATCAAATTTGTTAGGGGATTAAATTCTTAAGGTTGGTACCGTCGCGTCACGTTAAAAACGGTGTTGGTGAAGTTATTGATAGTGGTGGTGCAGCACGACTGCGAGGGACTGAGAGTTCATATTTTAGTAAAATGATAATTTATTTTTAACGCATATATTTTAATTATACTCTAGGACCATTAACTTGTTTCAAAACTCTCGGTTAAATTGCCGAAATAATTAGGAAAAATTATTTAAAAATATAACACGTTACTCTGAGAAAAAAAATACCTATTCAGTTAAATTGAAGCTGCAGCTGAAAAATTCAGTGAAAACAACTGAATAATTTTTACGGAATATGGTAATTATTATGACATAAAATGATACTCCTGTCTAGGTTATGTTTTTGGGGAAAAGCAAATGATAATATTTATTATTTTAATACATATTAAAACATTTTCAAAATCTTTTAAAGAATATTAAAAAATTAAAAATTTACTTTTACTTCATTGTACTGAGAATGGAGTCTTTTCTGTAAACTATAAATTTCCCGTTAATTGTTAACGCCCTGTTAAAAATTTTTACCAAGAAAAATATATGTGTTAAATGAAATTTTCTATATTTATTCAGTATAGTCTGTTATCATTGGTTAAAAATTTTAAGAGGTCGTAAATATTAACAGGTAAGTTACAAAATCAATTCTATTGAATTTTGGATATTTCAATTGAGAAATGTCAGTTGCACGCTGCTCAACTGATAAATTCAGTTTATTTTCAAATAACTGAAGTATTTAGTAAATATAAATGACATAACCTTCCGGCCAATAAACCATAAACGGTACAAAATAGTATTTGATGATACAGAAAAACACCTGCTTATTTTTTTATATTCTATTTATATTTAAGAAATTAAATTTTCTTTCGTATATTTATTTAATTTTTTGACAATTATTTGAGCTTCTCAATCGTAATTTAAGTGTCATATTTCATAAAAAAAAATAAATTTTTTATGTGTTTCCACAAGGTGTTCATGGAATGCAAGATTTATTAAATTTAATTTGTTTATATTTTATTATCTCTATGTAATGAAAATTAATAAAATTAGTGTAATTAAACAGATGTAAAATTAAATATTCTACAGTTTACAAAATAACATAAATTGTTGAAAATTTAACCATGCTTTTTGGAAAACTGTTTAGGGCTTCTTGTGAACTGCTGCTTCCGGTTGATCAATTTTATCCAAAATATAATCAGCTTTTTCATATAACAATAAGAAACAAAACTACACAAAATTGTATTTTTTTTTTTGTATTATAGTATTTGAGTGATGCGAGACGAAAATCGGCACATACCACATACAAACACACACATACACGCACATACATACATACAGACATCATGGCGAAAATAGTAAAATCTTGTTCATTGCAAACTCACTACGCAGTTTTTTGACCAAAAACAATACCTCCCTTACTACAGGTAGGCGGCAGGTAAAAATAATAAATAGGTATTTTGAACTTTTACATACCAATTTTTGTTAGCAACAAATTTTTTAGGTTTCCCATATATAAAATGAAAAATAAATCAAGAAATGTTTCATAAAATTAAATATTCCTAAATATTTTCCGAACAGTGAAAAACACTAATGATTAAATTGGGCTTGTGCGTTAATATTTAATAAAGCTTTTTGCTACTTTGCATTTTAACTAACTTGTAGTTATTAGTAAATCCATTAACATTCGAAACAGGATAGCACATAAAAGTTTTACATTAATTATTAAATAGAATTTATTTCATGTTGTTTAGTTACTAAGGAACCCTATTACGTGCAAATCACACGTGAATTGTTGGTTGCGTAACAAATTGCGAAATTAAATTTTAAATATCTGTGACATAAGTACTCAATCACTTTATATTACATAACAAATATAATATTATAATTTGTATTTATTTACTTGTATAAATTTAATAACAAGTATAATTAGCAACAAATTAGTTTTAAATTTTCACTTCTAACAATACTTTTAACCACACATAATGAAATAAATGATATTTTATTTCAGCTTAATTCGGCTTACTTTAGGGATTAAAAATTTAAATTTAGTTGTATTGCTTTATTTCAAGTACACAAAGCAAGCATTTCATTTTCTCTTTCATTTCCAAGCGTATAAAATCATAGCCGCATAAAAAATTAGCCTTTTTTCTCCCCACGACAATAAATTAGTTTGTACGCGTCAACGACAACACAAGATCTCATTACAAAGTAATTTTTACTGCTGCGCCGATGCACGGCTCAGCGATCCAGCAAGTGGCGCTGCGGTGGCCGCGGCTCGAACTACAAGAACGCTGTTTCTCTCAGTCTTTCCCCAGCGAGGCTACGCGAACTGCGAATACTTCACAAATGCTCTTTACGGGAACTCTTTTTATTCTGCTCTTTACGCGAATCACGCAAAAGAGAACAAGTCGTTCTGAGCAACGAAACTCAAATTACCTGCGAGGTACTGGCTGCGGTAATTTTAAGGGGTGAACAAAAAGGGGTAATTAGTCATATATGCATAATTAGTGGTATCGTGGTTAATTAAAAATTCTTGCTCTGCTTGATTCTGGATGGCGGTGGGCTTAATGTTTCCAGGCCGTGTTCCGAGTGCTTTGTCCATCTAGCGGGCGTTCTGCAAACTATTTCGATGTGTGTTCACATGGGAGCGCGATGCGTATAATGCGAATTAGAGAAATTCATGCATATTTACTTGGGTTTCTTT
This sequence comes from Poecilus cupreus, assembly GCA_963942605.1. Taxonomy (NCBI): domain Eukaryota; kingdom Metazoa; phylum Arthropoda; class Insecta; order Coleoptera; family Carabidae; genus Poecilus; species Poecilus cupreus. The sequence continues at coordinate 5,210,917 of OZ012714.1, read as the reverse complement.
GACAACTGAGATTTGATATGTTTATTATTACACTATTTATTATGTAAGCTAGTATTTACAGTAATGCCATTGATAAAATAATAATTCATTATGGCAATGTATGATTAATTATATTGTTTTTATTATTCATCCTAACTTAATATACTTATGAATTTTAAATGATTTAGTAAAACTTGTTCAATTTGATGTAATAGTAAATATCCTGGGACATTTTTTTATTAGTATATTTAGGAATATGTCATTATCATAGTTACAGTCAAAACGATTGACAGCAATGTATTAAAGCGTTTTGTTTTATTTGTAAACATAGAGATAAAAAAAATTAATACTTTTGATTATAACACTTTATACAAATTGTTAATTATTTTGACATCCCATTGTTTTTCAAAACGTCTTGTTGTACATCATTCTTTAAATTTCATTCAGTAAAATTTAGTTATACATAAATAAATAGATATTATAGTAAAAAAATATGTCAGCCAGAAAATTTAATACATTATCTATGTGTGTTTATTATATATTGCTCGGTTTTATTAAAGCACTCCGCTTCCCGTCGTGCTTAAATACGAAACCTGTGAAACAAAACTTACCCCACGTATAAAATAAAAAAAAAACTATTAAACCACACAGTTTTTATTATTTTACTTAGAATGCTGGTTGAAATGAATTTATCAGAATAATTTGAAAAAATTTTACGTGGTACGTTCGACAAAAACTATATAATTTTTTTAATTGATGCAGATGTATATCTCAGATAAATAATATGGAATGTAGGTAATTAGTGCACCTACCATATCATACAACTCAGAAATCGGCATTTCAGCTTATACGCTTGAATATACAATAAAAAACGTCAACTTTTATGGGGAAGGGAAGCAGAGAGAGAGAAATAGAGAGAGAGAGAGAGAGAGAGAGAGAAAGAGAGAGAGAGAAAGAGAGAAATTATATTATCTAAATATACTTTCAATTTCGCACTATTTAAGTCAGTTACCAAATCATTCTTCTCAAATACTTACACTTTACGTATACATCGATATTCAATAACAGATTTGATAGTATTATGGGAGAGGAAGGATAGATGTGTATAAAATTAAATTTGAACGTTTTAATAACTAATCGCTTCTAATAATATAGTTTTAAGGTCTAGTTTTAATACAAATTTATGAATTTGTTAGGTACTAAATGAAGGACACCGTTGTAGTGTGAATTAAAATTTCCATGACATCAACCTAGTACCAAATATGTATCAGCGTCACACTGAGACAAATTCCGTTACAAAATTTAGGTCTGCTGTCCTGGTTTAGGAGTAATATCTTGTTGTCCAGTGCAGGAAATGTATAAATAATATGTTAACTACCACGCAAGACCCATAATCTACATTTGTTAAACAATAACATTCATAAATCAGAAATATGAATTTATTTATGTATTCATTCATAAAACAAGTTCCATATCACAAACCGCTTTTTTTTTTAGATTGACATTAAAAGATAGGTAGGTGCTTTAATCAAGTAGTCTATATTTATTACTGAACAAATAAATAAAAACATTATCGATTGTTATTTTCCATACATACCTAATAGCTATGCATACAATTAGTTAGGAAATGCCACATTTTGTAGGGTTTTTGTGGGATGAGAAATATCACACGAGTGACATAATAGTTATTTTATTTGTATCGCTAGTCCTGAAACTGCACTTTAGTGAATTTGAGTATATTTTGAAATGCCGAATCGAAGGCGAAGCGTGTAAATTACGAGCACTCGCGAAATAGTTTCTCGACGTGAAATACATATTATTTTTCGTGTCGACTTTGTTATACATTTATTAAATGAAATTCTGATTTATTTTTCAAATATGAATTACTAGGAATTTTTTATGTTGGTATAACATCACATTATTTGTAAACAAGGATACGCGGATTTATAAATATAAACAATTCATTTGTTTTCTTTGATATTTATTTTGTTGATATTGGTTGTGCACTGCAACTGAAAATTTAATTATAATTACTTGCATATTAGATTACAATTAACAATTTAGCTCTAAAATTGATAGAAATCTCTAACCTTCTAGTACCTACTTAAATACAACACACAACACAAAATTGACAGCCAGTTGATGCCAACCATAATTTCAAATAAGTCTCTAGTTTTTACCGACATAGGCCGGAAAACAAGTAGTTTCAGAACGATTTTGAGTTACTAGCTTGTCCGTAAATGCTTATTTACCGGCCAAATGACGTAAATAGTTATTATTGTAGTTAAAATGGATTTTTTAAATTTTGTTTCTATAACAAAGTTTCGTAACAGTTCAATCGAGTGTTAATTAGAGCAGTACAATATTTTCAAGGTTGGCAACTCTACTTGAATGGCATATGTCAAAAATATCATATGTCACACTTTGTTAAATAAATAAATACAAATTATAAAAATGGTATTTTTGTGTAATTTAAAAGCAGAAGATAGGAATAGTAAGAAGATGATATAGAAAAGATAGGGTTTGGTATTGAATTTTCAAACGTCACATAAGTGTCAACAACTATCACAAAATTCCCTGAATATTGAAACTTGGATTTTTTTAATAAAAAAAAAGAGCATAAAAGGTGCAAAATAAAATGACAATTATGAAAATCGTTCTTTAATATATCTACTATTTCATCACCAGTTGAGGAATATTTTTTATTTCCTAACCAGTTGTAAAAAGTATGACGTTTCAAAACGTCAATCAGTTTTGAAATATGACATTTGTATATTATATTAAAATTATAAAAATAAATATTTGCTTAATTACATTTCATTTTCAGTAAATTTATAATGTCTATTGTTAATATATATTTCAATTCACTGACGCAGCGATAAACAAACCCATAAATCCATTACATTATGGCATCCATTCGAACCAAACAATGTCCGTTTATCACCGTGCGTGACATCCCCTAATAAAAAAATCCATGTCGCTCATTTCCATGAACCACATCGTGGTGTCCTTCGATCAAGTTGTCCACGAAACATCTAGCAGCCGTGTCCTGGCACCAGCGTCGCGGTGACCAGCGTCGGTCTCGCTGGCACGCAAGTAGCCAGAGGTCACGGGTCACGGGCCGGGCGCCGGCTGGCACCGGCGACTCTCGAGTCACGCGAGTAGCCACGGCTGACCGAGACAGGCACCGGGATGTTTGTTCGATACTGGGGCAGACGGACACGTCAGTGGTACATCATGGCGGCGGATTGTTCACCCTATTTGAGGAAATTGTCCGGCTGAACCAGAACGAATTATAATCGATTTGTACCAAAAATTAACATGAGCAAGTCTTATTACCTACACTAAAAATGTTTGAGAAGAAAACGCACGTCATCAAAAAATATTACTTGATAATGAAGTAACTATGTAACAACGTATATATGGGATACTAATTTTTGTTTTTCTTGAAATGAAAATGCAATGCTTATTGCATCACATGTACCGCCATTTTTAGACGCGATTTATTGCTATCAGTATATATTATAAAACATTGGATCAAATTACAACTGAACCCAGTAAAGTCTGACAGCAAAGTGACAGATCGATATGAATTTTGTATCTAAACGTGATCATTTACTAATAGCAACAACATAGTGTACAAAAATGAACTATATTTATTTTTAATAATTTAAAATTTCATTCCAGGAATAAAATTGCCTTTAATATTACTATAAATTGCATTAATATATAATTTTCTTAATACTAGAATTTTTTTTTTTCGTATTTTTACTTTCTTATACAAAGTATAAGGAAGTATTGGAATAACGAAAAAAAATCGTTGACGAGATTTTTGCGGAAATACATATTTTGATGTCCGCTGAATCCGTTAAAATCAATTTCTCAATGATGTCTGCGTGTGAGGATGGATGGATGGATGGATGGATGGATGTCCTTGTGCGTAAAATCTCATGAACGAGACAAGATATGTAAACAAAACTTTGAATTTATAAGTTTCATGAAAAAATGAAGAGCTGAGTTGATTGTAATTGAATAAGCGGAAGAGGAAGTTTACTGGACACACAAAACAATAAATTCAATTTTTTTTTTCAAAAATAGAACCAGCTGTGAGAAAAAGTTTCAAATGAAAGATGTTAGCAAAAATATTTGGAATATGAAATGTTATTTGCACTTTTCTTGTACATGCTTCTAATTTTGAGAAAAACTAAATTATATATTTAATAATATATTTCAGTAACCTGGGAACGATAACTAAAATATTTTTAACATCTATGTGTCAAAAGTGCCAAATAATTGTGAAGTGTCAAAAATATGTGTCTTGTGAAATATTATAAAAGTAATATTTGTATTATTAGTTAGAAAGTTTTGAAGATTAGATATTAATTGATTTCTATTTTAAAATAAATTCATAGTTACAATGAGAACAAAAAATTAAACAGGTCTATCTATATATCAAATAATTGTCAAAATAAAGTCATACGCAAGGAATAACTCATACATGTTCAGTTGGTTTTATTTGTATAAGAAAGTAGTGTGATGCCCACACCAGATTTTTTTATAAACATTATTATACCTTAATTAATTCTACAAGTTATTTTTTTATTTTATAAAGTTTTTTTTCAGGTTGATGACGTGCGTCTTTTTCGTAAATATTTTTAGTATAAAGTGTAAATAATACTCGAAATTTCAGTCATCTCATTCAAGCATTTATTTTATTTTACATAACCTATACGTTTCGGTTCACATTTAAAACCTTCTTCAGGGTTAGTAAGATCTTACAGCAAACTATCATATAACAAATACTTTCGTAAACAATGATTTAGTTTGTTAAAAACTTCATACATACTAAAGCATAACACATACACATTCATAATCTCACTATTGACAACAGATTCTGTTACTGCAGATATTGTTTTATTATGCAAGATAAGTTTTCATAGAAAGTCAAATAGATGTGATCTTGATTGGTGTATATTTAAAATAACTGTAATTAATTTTCTGTTCTGTAAAAATAAATTCTCGTGTTGTTACGGAATCCAGACCTGCAAATGAGTCGCTGTCAATTACGAATTAAATTTAGAATTCTGATGAATATAAGTTCTATGATGTGTTTTGAAAACGTGCTATAATAAAAGAATTGTCAAGATCCAAGTGCGTGCATCAAGTGAAATGTTAGATTCTCGAGGTTACATGAAGGTCAGTTCGGTTCCCCTGCGTCCGTCTGCTTTGCGGCTATTTCGAGCGATGCACCCTGTTTCGAATTTCGGGGTTCTAACTATAGAACCAGACGCGGACACGACACGGAGACTACCCCGGATAGACGATTTATTTACTACTTCCAAAATATCTATTTTCCATGCCTACTTACAATATGGATACGTGCGTTGTCCACACGTGATACCAACATGAATTATTTGGTCTACTTTAAACTTTAACTACAACATAAATCAATGAAATATTCTTGGAAACTAATAACTGTGAAGCATGGACAGTAAAGCTGCTACACAAATTAAAGGCTGCTGTTGTCACCACTACCAAATACTTTGTTGTACCTGCCTTCAACGTGTAGGATGGAAATAGAAATGGAAAATATTATACTTCTTTATGTCACACGGACAAAAGTACCGTAGAATTTATCAAACTATTCGGTAAGCTGAGGACATAAGATAAATATTAATTAAGAAAAAAAAATACGATTAATTACTAAGCTTCTAATTGCTTAGTTATTTACAACCAAATTTGATAATTTCTCAGATTTTATATATTCAGTTTGCTCTTGTCTTTTGTCAGAATCATATTTATAAGCAAGTACAGAAATAATTACTTTATGCGCGATTTTATATGTTATTCTTCTTCGCCATTAAAATGTCTATTTTAACTAATTTATGTTACAAATTATTTCTGCAAAAATAGCTTATTTGAAAAATAGTATAATAATAGTTATTTATGTATCTAGAATGAAAAGTGAAACTTTAAGATATTATCAAGTTGTTTTGTGGCCCAGACGTGACCTTAAAGTCACTTTTCGTTCGAGGTACATACAAAATTTTATTTCATACTGGTTTAATGATGTTAAATTATAGTATTTATTAACATAAATTTTCAAAATTAGTACTATGAATTGATTCTAGTAGGCTAAATAACAATTTATATAGAAACAGAACAAGTATTTGTTTATAAATAATGTAAAAATTAAAAAGTCAAATTTTAAGTAGTCCTAGGATTATATATTATATACTATAAATAGTCCTAAAACTGTAACATTAGTAAGCAGTAGGAAATAAAATAGTAAGTATGTAATTTGTCAGGTAAAATTGTAACTTTTAGGTAACATTTCTTTACAAATTGAATGACAAAATCTCTTGCCTTTGGTCCATGATTTTAATCAAAATGTTACCTAGCAACAATATTTCGAAAAATATTTTTTTTCGGAAAAATAATTTTCCCTTAACATACCGGGAGTAAAATTGAAATGTAATATAGAGATTACAATGTAAATTTTTTGATATTGTTGTAAAAAACTTTAGAACAAAAGTGTACACAAAAAAAGTTGTTGCAAAATTTTAAAATGCACGGAATAAGGCCCATTTGGTTACCTAAATATTAGAATTTCACGATATATCAATCAAATTATAATTAATATCATTAGTAAAATTCTTATTCTATCACGGATAATTTAACAAAAACGAAAAATATTTTATTCCTTTTAAAAAATAGATTTAGGTTTATTTATTACAGTGTTGAATTATTTTCTGTGGAAATTTCGTAGAAGATTGTAATGATATAATGAGAAATTTTAGAGTTTACTCATTTCACTCCATTTTTTTGTGATAAATAAATAAATCTTAACCTGCTCAAACTACTCAACATCAAAAACCCTACTTTGTGACGAAAGAAGAAAGCCTATTTTCTGTACAGTGTTAAAAAACTATTTTAGTAATATACCTTAATTTGCAAAACAACTACGCATGCACACGTTTTCACCAATTTCGGTATCATATATTTTGCACATGAAGTTTCTTTATTATTCATTATTTTAATATTATTGAATTGAACTTGTATATTAGAGAATTATAAAGATGCATCGTATCTTGATAGATATCAAGAAGCTACGTCTCCTGAAGCACATTTTAGCGCTGACCGCTGTCACGATCACGATCGAATCGACCCTTCAGGCCAGGTTGCAAGCGACGAAAAAATACTAAGGACATTATTTCCGTTTGATGTGGGTCCGTTTTGGGCATTAACTTCGACCGCCTGTGGTCAGATTCCTACGGAAATGGGAATCTTGCGATTTTGACTCATATACCTAGGGGTATAAGAGCATTGCGGTGGTGGGATAGCCAAGGGATAACTGTTTCTTGAAAGTGGACCTGTGAATCGAGAAACACGTGAACAGGTGGATCTGGTAGATGGATACCTATATAATGAGGTTACGGTAATTTCTTCGAGAATGTGTAAAAAATATAAAATAATGATAGTCATTTCCTTAGACTTTTCAAGTATTATTTGGTATTGTAAATTGAGTTATTTATAACAAAGAATTTATTGTTTCATTGCGTCATAAATAAATAAAACATTACAGAGTGCAGCATCTTTAACTTCTTGCGCTTTTTAAATAGGTAATGCTAATTATATTTACAGGAGTAGAAAAAATTAGTTATTCTTTTTTTTATTGATACTTCTGTCAACAATGGCTTTGCATTGGCAACAATTGTTGACAAATTGATGTCAGGAGTATTTTAAAAAAACAATAACTTATTTTTTCTATTATTGTATGTTTGTTGTTGCTAGGGATATGAGGTACATTGCAAGCATCGTGCGAAATGAATTTGTTTTGTGAGTATTTCAATACAGGTCAGGTCATTTAAGTACAGGTGCCATTGCTAGGATACTTATTTAGAATTGTCAGATATTGAAATGGTGAAAACGGGACAAATTTATTATTAAAATTAAATTAATTTGGAAATAATATCGTGGTCGTAGAAAAAGTATAGTGTACAACTCGCATGGAATGTCCATTTCGTACTCGTATGATTTGCAGCATGAACCGAAGGCGAATGCTACAAACTTTCACACTCGTAGGAAATGAGTACCATTCCATGCTCGTTGTACAATATACTATTGTTCAACAGTCTCCTTTAGTTGTATTTTCCATATATTTGCTGTAAAGAGAATAGGTAAAAATTTACAGAAATATAAAAAAAGGACTGAAATTCCTATATTCCACATTTCAATTATACATCCTGTATGTACGGGAGGTAAAAATGACAAACATATGATAATTAAATGATTATTGAAATAATTTTTCTATGAAACTAATCGAAATAGACATAGAACTATAAACCTTTCCAATATCTTAAGATATCAACCCTGATATCAAGGTTATTCAGTGCGCTTGAATCGGTCTACATACGAAGTATGACATGAAAGGAAGCCTACACGTCTGACCTGTCCATTGTCCGCTCGAACATCTGAAAGACCAAATGTTCCAGCGATTGTGAAACGTTTTGTCCACCTACCCTTTCATTATAGGCCACAATTGCCTTTCAGTACCACTCGTAAGATTCACTATGCTCGCGGCATAAGTTCCACACTGATAATTCTTTGTGGAACTGCGTACAATGGGAATCTGGACCGCGTTTTTTTGCTCGTTGGATATTTTTAATACTACGCGATTATATCTTATTTTTTTGCAGAAAATGAGTGTTTAGAAACTGAATAAAGGACGCGTTTAATGTTATGTGAGTCGTTCACACGTGTTTTTTGAAATTCTATGGCTTATTGTCGCAGGTACTGGTGTCGCTTTAAATGTCAATTTTCGTCTTCAAAACAACATGAAAGAAGTTTTGTGTTCTTCTATATGTATTGCTTTTTATGTATGTTGGATAATGCTTTTTGAATAGGGCCATGATGTCTAACAGTAATTAAGTAGGAATACACTCGAATTTAACTTAATCATTGTGCACAATAATAACAAGTAAGTGTTATTAATTTAATACAATTCTAAAATTAGATACAGAGTTTATCAGACTGGGCATCATACGATTATCAGTTTTTTCAATACAGCCGAAAATAATAGGAAATTTTTACAATTTTTGGGAAATATACGGCTGAAAAGAGTACGTCACATGCAGAAATACATTGTTTACCAAGATTTACGTAGAGTAGAGCGCTACATTCAGAAATGGACAAAATTGGGTATTTGTACTTACTTTAGTAAAAATCTATTAAGTTTTATTAATAAATATGAAATAATTTTATTTTTTGGATTAGAAACTTTTTCTCTACTTTCCAATTAATAATAAGTATTAAATTGTATTCAGAAATATATTAAAAAATCTGCTGTGGACACCACAATACCTCCCGCCATAAATTTCTTATCAAACAATGCAGGAACACGGATCACCTTTATCAAGAAACGTTCATCCCTTAAAAAAAATTAGTTTTGAATTATGACACATGTCAAAAAATGTTATTTTTCAACTGTTGTTGTTTTTTTTTTTAAGCACAGGTAGTAGATTTTAACGAGAATGACAAAACATGCTGTAATTCGTAAATGAAGGTAGTAAGAGAAAAATGTTTCAAACAACAATTATAGCTAATAATATTTGAAACATTTTCTAATAATAAAAATTGCCATTAAACCATAATATACTAAGATATTTCAAAATAACTTGATAGGGCTTCAAGTAAACAACTACTTCCGGTTATTAGATTTTCAAATGAATAACTCACTAACAAAAAAAGATGGATGGATTAAGAAAATTCATGAAAATAACGAAAAAACCGGTAATGGTAGATTACTTAACATAGAAACTATGAATGAAATTGTGTGACAAAAGGTTTCAATAAATGATGTTAATAATATTATTTGAAATATACAATTTACAATTTAGTTTACAAATTTATCTTATTTTCTTTCGCTTTGAGCAAAACTAATTATATTTTTAATTAAACATACAGAAAAGCAACATTTAATGAAAATTTATTAGACGCAATCGAGTTTAGTTTCAAATAGCCTGTTTCAAGGAGAAGACTTGAACTCGAATGTCCAAAATTAATTTTTAACGATCCTCAATTATTTAAAAAATAATAAATTACAATAGTTACTTAAGTCGAAATTACTTTTGAGCGATCGAGAATAGGGTCCTTTACTGTCACAAAAACATCGTACTAGATAATTTTGAGATTTTTAACGTCCTTGAGGCAGGGTTTTTTGCAGTTTTAAAAATTTGGGAATAGTTCCCTGTTAAGGTAGTTTTTTTCGAACGTTTCAGACGGTGCACGAAAAAAATTTTTTTCTATATTTATTGTATATATATATATATATATATATAAGAAAGTCATGTGATAACCACGTCAGATTTTATTCCTTGTGAATTATATTTACTTTAAATTGAAACAGATAACCATTGCTATTTTCTATTTCAAAATACAATTAAATGATTAAATAAATATTACAAATTATGCCATTTTACAAATGCAAAAGGATTCAATTTAGATATTATTCTGGGTCATCATATACACATGCATATAATGGGAAAAAGAAAGTGCCGGGTTGCACATAATATGACTCAAAATTAATGTTACTGCATTTCTTTGCATAAATTATATAAATCATTATAAACTTATTCTAAATTCTGTACCGGTTACTGGTTTCTCAATAATGGGAATATATGTCCTAAATGCACTCAAAAAAGCAAAACATAAATAAACTCGTTGAAATACAAACGTTCTTACCGAGAACACGGTGTACGAGGACGATAAGTTGTGCTATATAAAGATGACCCATGTCCCATGTCTTTCACGTTTCACGTGTAGTTTTTTAAGGGTCTTTTGTCATTCTGTGAGGCGTATCAGGTTCGGGGATCTAGCAGGCCAGGCCAGGCCACGTATGTGCACGTTGCGGGTCAGGAAGGCTTTTGTGATCGCTTGGAACCGCCTCCGCCCCCGCTGCTACCTCTGCAATACGCACAACGATGTGCGATTATCAGTGGACCAAGGAAATTATTCGTAGCATAACGATTTCATCACTAATTTTTTAACTATTATTTTCTAAATGAAACTTTATTCAAAAATATAACGATCCGTGGATTACAAATTCGTTATAATAAAAGAGTCACAATTTTTTTTTAATGAAACTAGTAGTAAATTGAAACTATCTACACTTTTAAAAAGTTTAATTGTAATTTTTTATATAAATTTTCGTGGTAAGTAATTAAAATATACAAAAAAAAAATATCATCACGCCTTTAACCCATTATGGATGTGGCACTCTGTTTACGCAGATCTTGGTAAGTGATATATTTTTGAGTATGAAGTGCGGATACCAGCCGTCAAATCATAGCCCCCAAAGATGTTAGTGGAGGGGGCACCACAAGAGCAAATTTAAATTATCAACTGTCAGCTGTGGGATTCGAACTGAGAATCTCACGATCCACAGTCCGACACGTTACCATGGAGCTTATTTACCCCATATTAAAATATACATGAATTCAATTTATTTCAGGAATTAATTGTAAGATTATTTTGGACAACTAATATATTTTGTTAACTCATGTCATTCAACAAGTCTTTAATTTCGTTCAGTCGATTTAAAGCAATATTTATTAGTTTATTTTTTCTACTCCTGTATAAATATCCCCATCATTTAATTTTTTTCAATGAATTATAGTATCCATATATCAAACAGTGAATTATGATTCATAATTCACTCTTCTTGACCAATCACAGAGCCACAAATCCATAATTCACGGTTATTTTAAAGATGTGATGTGGATCACCAATCAACGGCCGTCTGACAATTGACATGTAGCCAATTGTCATGTTTTTTATGTTGATGTTCTTTAACGTGTATTTTGCACGAATTTCGATTATTTCAAAAGTGATTTCGGAATTTACAGGAGTAGAAAAAGTAGAGTATTATATTTTGGATTATGGTTATTATTCACTCGGATGATTTGTATCCCTCGCCTTCGGCTCATTTTTGTGAATAATGACTATCATAATCCCTCATAAAATAATATACTAATGTATATATTTAAAATATACTTACAAATTCAAAGTAAAACAATAAAAACCTTCAACTTATTTGCCAACTATTTTGATACTTCGATAATCTGACAGATAAATAATTACTAATGAGAGAAGTAAAAAGAATTCGAAATAGAATAGATATGCGGCATAATACTTTGGCATCATTATAAAGATTTTTTTAAACTCAAATATATTAATTAATAATATTTTTTAAAGTTCTATTATTAATGTACGATGTTTTTGAATCTAGTCATAATATAAACAATTTATTTGCCATTTTTTGACTCTAGTAAACGACCCCATTTTTAGGTAATACCATGAACTATCTATATCTACGAACAAGCTCTAAGAGTAAATTTTGTCGTATTCAAAAAGATATAGATAAAAATAAGTATTGTATCGTTTAAAAGTTGTATAGTGGGAGTTATGTGTTGGCCACATCCAATTATTTTTATTTCCATTATAACCTACCTACTGCTAACTGCTGAACAGTGTCCCAAAATATTTTAATAATAATATACATTTTACAAGTAGAACAAAATCAAAATCATTTAATTATGTATTTAAATACGACCCTACTTAATAATTATCATGAACTGAGTGCAAACTATCTGCAAAGAATTTAAATGAATTTGCAAGAAATATAAACAGACTATACATTCGTTTACAGTAAATTTAACGAAGTGAGCTGTGAAAAGAAACGTTCACTGATTTTGCAGGTTTGTTCGAGAATAAATAACAAAACTTGTTGAAAACGATTTTAATATTTAGTTCGGTGCGGGCCTTTGAAGTGTGAATACGTATAATTTATCGTGTATCTTGTATTTGATATATTTTACACAAATGTTTAAAAATTAATTATTTAGTGAGCAAGTGTGTCAATATAAATCTAAAGCCATCCAAGGAGAAGAGCAATTACAAATTGTAAGTAGAATAACTTTGTTCATTCACAACCCAAACCTACACCTATTATTAGAGTTTGCCATGATTGCAACATACATTTTCGCAAACTTCCTACGCCGAAAGTGCTAGCAAATCATCCCGAACGATTAGCAGAGAAAGAAGTGCGTGAGGCTTAGCTAGTGTACCGTACGCATCGCCTTGTGGTTGGAGGCGTCAGTCACGTGGGTGGTTGCGTGTTAATGCGCTATTTTCCGGAGATTAGTGATCGGCCCTGATTGTCGCTGCGCGTTTTGTAACTTGCACGTCTGGGGTGGTCCCCGCCGCCGACATCGGCTCCAGTGTCGCTATCACCAATGCTATTTTTATCGCTTTCTTCCGGATCGCGAATTAGTGCAGTCGTATCGACTAAACAATATCGCTATTACCTATATTATATGTCGCCGGTATAAACACTGCTATAAAGTTTTATTGGACGATTGTAACTCAAAACGAAATAGGGTCATAGTTGAGGGTATTTATAATTTTATTTTAATACACAAATGATGATGTAATATTCTGCATAGAGCAAATTTCGGTAGATGTAGAATATGTAGACATGATTTATTAAAATAATTAAAAAGATTTCTACAATTCACTACATTTGCCATTATATATATATTTTTTTTTTTTTGGTATATGATTTATAATTAAAACAACAAATTGTCATATTTAAAAGAAACATATTTCTATGGAAGCAGAATAGTATATTGTGCAACAAGTACAGAAAATTATCAATTTCAAGTTATAAGAGTTTTATCACAAGACGAAACCAAGTGCTGTAATCATACGAGCGTGAAATAGGTAATTCTGCACGAGTTGCACACTATACTTTTTCTACGATCACACTTTTGTCAAGATTTAATAATAATAAATCTTACTCTTCAGAACAAGAAATGACATCTCAAACTCAAACTATTTGACGTTTATAATTACAGCATGAAGGTGGCGCAAGCGCAGATGTGTGCAGTGTTACCAACTATAAATCTATAGATTGTAATATAAAAACTAAAGACATACGTATTTGATTAAAAAATTGATATTGTATTTTCTTTGGAATCTCTATATTGAAAACAAAGATTTATATAAACTCTGAAATAATTATTAATTATTTTATGATATAGAAAAGTAATTATACTTGACATATTAATATCATATATTATTAGTAAGTTGCTCACACTTGCGTGTGGAACAATTGCGCACGCTATTCCACACGACTCTGCGAAAAATACAATTTTCAACACTTCAATTCAAATATCAAAAATTAATTTTGTACGATCCTCAATTGTATTTTACTTTATATAATTTAATGGAATCCTATCGAGTCTTGCATCAAAGTGAGGGTCTCAGTTAAATTAAAATGTAAGTAATGAAATTTTGATGATCGTCATTAATTTTATTTATTTCCTGTTGAATATGGTGTTAAATTAAAGGGCTTAAAGTGGCGATTTAAATTAAAAAGTCATTAAAATATTTTAAACGATTATCATTTATTTTTTACAATGTTGTAAGTTTAAACAGAGGAGAATTGCTCTAAAATGTTAAAAATTACTATTGAGCGATCGTCAATTGTATTTATAATAGTTATTAGAATTTTTGAATTTGGTATCAAATTGAATCTTTCTGAGGGGGAATTTATATAACATTGTCATTTACCAATTTTACTGTATATAATATATTGTTTGGATATGGGCCTAAAGCTGTTGAAGTTCCCTTAATTCTCTCAATATCGTTTGTGTATCTATTTATATTTAAATAATTATAGTTAAAGAATCAGCATAACTCAAACATTTATAAATAAAATAAATAAATATATCATCACGCTTTTTACCCAGTATGGGTGTGGCACTCTGCTTGTGCAGATCTCGGTAGGTGATATATTTTTACGTATGAAGTGCGGTTACCAGCCGTCAAATCATAGCCCCGAAAGATGTTAGTGTAGGGGGAACCACAGGGGTAAATTTAAATTGGCAACTGTCAGCTGTGGGATTCGAACTGAGGATCTCACGATCCACAGTCCGACACGGAGCTATTTACCCCTTTCATTTATTATGTATTTATTATATTTAAAGTATAAGCAAGTCATGTGGTGGCCACACCAGATACGTATGTACCGGTAGTACCTACGCTTAATGGAAATCACATTGTAGGTATTTGTGTTTAATTTATTTTTGTACGATTTGTCCAAAACACGATATTACACAAAGAAATACATATTTATCCAGGTTGCGTAGAATAACTATCATTTTTACAAGCTCAGCATCCCACACACGCACACATTTTTTGCGGAAGATAATTTCTCCTTTGTTGCGTTGTAGAAAAGGAAGTTAATCCTTAGCGCGATTCTGTGGTCATATCTCGACCACAGCTGGGCACACACTGACCTGGCCAACAGCGCCCTAAAACACGTTAGGGATAAAGGTTAAATTCGCGAGGCATTTTGGAGGTGGTCCATTACTTCTTTTCATAAAGTACTGAAGGAATTGTCTACGCATATTACAAGTGCTTTGTATTCTTCTGTTTGGGAAACGATTTTACAGAAGAAAGGCAAATACAAAAATGGACACAAATAATAATTTATTACCAATGGGAGATACCAGTTTCAAAATTTCTCAGTAATCATGAACACATTTACCATTTAAAAATAATTTAAACAAGTTAATAATCAATAGTTATATCACGAGTGCTAAAAATAATAAAATTTTAAAAAATAATAAAAAAGTGTTATCGTACATAATAATTTAAAATAAAATCCCGAGACCGCAGGTCTTCAAATTATGTACTCAAACACACAAAAGCAAAATTTTATGCATAAGCTAGACATCAAATTTAATCGATTCAATTCTTTAACACGAGTAGTATATGTCAAAATCATTTCATGAATTCAAAGTACAAACTTTAATTTTTGTCGAAAAAATTGTACTAAAATGTTGCTTTTGACACATTTTCACATAAATATATCGATGCAAACATAAACAAAAAGTACCATGAAATTTTGTTGTTATATTGTAACTATAGCAAATTGTTTGTTCTTCTTTTTTACTGGTCAAAAAAATGTCAAAAATTAGTCAATCAAAATAGCATGAATTGGATAACTCAGCATGTTTAAAGATTGTAGAATACCAGTAAAAGTAAAAAAACATGTAAATATCTTGCTTCTGCGACTAATTGTTTGGCTAAATATGCATTCAAAATTTGCATATAAAAGCTAGGTTCAATTTAATCGCGATTAAACAGCAGGGTTATCTAAAATGCACAACAATGGAAAATGAGACATTCTGATTGATCAAATTTGTAATGAGTGAAATAGTTATTAAAACTATGCCAAATGTCATCTGTCAAACTCAAACAATACTATTGTTTGTATATTTTGTTTACCACGATACTGTAGAAGTAGCTAAAATTATAAATTTTATTTTACGTCTATCTTATGACAGAAATGTATTACATCAATAAATTTAGGCTTATTTAGTGCAGTTTTTCTTGCATACACTTTTTTTTCTAAAATTCATATAAAACAAGTAGACACCCGGTAAAAAGATTACAAATGTAATTTGCTCCTATTTTACATCTTCAGCTGTATTTAATGAAGGCACTAATATTTGCTCTAATCAGGTCAAATATCCAATAAAATGATACGTATCTAAAGGGAACCCCCACTAAAGACTCGTTGTGGTAGGTGCACATATATTTTTTCCTGTAAAATGCATAGTGCATCTGTAAAACACTCAATCGAAGCCATCATTTAGTTACCTACATCCGGACGATGTTTGCTTATTCAATGGTCCGTATAACAGCGAAGCGGTATTGAAGTGAGCGGGCAGCTGGCCGACAAAAACTGACCCCGGGGCCGTGGGGTTCAAAAAACTGACCCCCGCGCACGTGCATGCACACGATTACGTAGTCGTGGAGCTGTTGTGAGTGGACATTATGCTCATGCACCACGCTTTGTGCTTCACTTATTCGATCAATAAAACTATATTCGGATACGTGGGTTCCCATGGATTGTTTGGACGCGGTTGTTTATAGGTTGCCAGAGATGGCCAAAATGTTCATAAGCATGATATTAGAGCCATCGTACAGGGAAGAACTAAGGATGTAATGTGGATATGTAGTTTTCGAAGTGGAATATTGAGAAGAAAATAAAATAAAATGAAATCCAGGCAAAATCTTGAAGTCATTCTTCATACTCAACTAGTTTTGACTAATGTCAAATATTTTAACAAGAAATTAAAAGAGATAAATAATCTGTTAAATTTCTATAGCATCCTTTTTTTAAGGTAGTTTTAATGGTGTTCCTGTTTCCTAAAATTATGCAACTAAAAGAGAAAATATCAAATTGTCGACTTTGTTTTAATTTTAAAATGCCAGAGAACGTACCATTAGAAAATACTTTGATGTGAAGATCATTTCCAGTAAATTTTTCTGCTAATTGAAAGTCGATAATTGGAAAATTAGACCTAGCAAAATTACTTAATTTTATATCATCAGAATCTATTACAAAATATAAATTGTTAGAATATAATATTACAAAAATAAAATAAATATTATAAATATACAAACCATAAATCAAGAAGTATATAATTATAATTATATACAGGAATTGAAAAATTGAATACAATTTAAAATGGTTTTAACGAAATATCAATAAACTGCGTAGAAACATCGATCTAGATGTTAACAGTCGAAAGGACAATTGAAGACTACAACAAACTAAAACGATCGACAGTATAGTAACACTGGAAGTCACTCAAAACAAAAACACCAAAAAGTTTTATCATCAGCAAGGTCAACTGTCAAAACAAGAAATTCATAACCTAAAAGGATTTAATATATTTATATGTACTTTGTTCAAGAACTACTGTTAATCAAAGGAAGTAATTTTATTTGGTCTAATTTTCCAATTACCGACTATCAATTAACAATTAGAAATTACGTTGACAGATAAATCGTAAAACCTTTAGTTATTTTTTTGTATCAATTGGGGCTTCTATAGAAGTAGATTTCTAGCGTTTCATCTTTCGATTTTAACGGCGTAGAAACGCACGTGGTCTAAAATACAAACAAGTAGCCGTCAAGATGGCAACATCTCAAAAATACATACTTAACATCACACTATACTCCACTCAGTGGGGTAGCACGAATCTATAAATCCAGTCTACCAACAATCAATCTCCTCCTATCCTGACACACCACTTTCGCGTCGTCCGCATTTATCTATTCTTCAAACTCGGAATCATTCGTTCACGCAACAAAGTAAAAATAACATCTAACTATTTTCCTCGGAAATTATTTAATTGCATATACGAACCCAACCCCAAATGTATTCGTTCCACCTGGAAAATATGCTATAATCAAATATATTTTTTTCAGATTGTGCACGTCTTAACTTATTACGTAATATTTGTAAGATTTACTGTCTTAATGGAACACAATACTTTTTCGTAAATATTTTTCAACTATATTTATAATATTGAGTGTGTAATGATTAAAAACAATATTCAATTACTTGTGCACAAAATTTTTTAAGTGGGCTAATAAATTAGATCTGAATATAAAGATTTAAAATTTATGTCGTTTGGTACGTAAGAAGCACAAGAAACTAATCAAAATTAACATCCAAATAGAAAACATTTAAAATGATCACAAGCACTTGACTTCAACCATAAAATTACCAAGATTGCTTTTGCGGTGCGGTGTATCTATAACACACACAAACTTAATCATATGGAAAACAGTACAGGTGTTGTGTGGATTTTTGCGGGTGCAGAATGTCATAAGTAACCTCGTCTTTGCGGTCGTAACCATCCGATTTATAGCTTTGCCTGTATTTATGTTCCCGATATGTAGGTACCACTCGTTATTGAGGTAATTTCTTCAGTGTGTAGGAACTAAACGATCTATAAGGCCCAATAAGGAAACTATGTTGCACGCATCTACGTCCTAACGCACGAGTCACAAAGGATTCGAAAAAGCAATTAAACAATAGGAGAAAGTAAACATTAAAGAAAACCATAGAATTAACTTTAATGTGACGACATTAAAATTTTATTATTCTTGCGAAGAGCCATAGAAAATGTCAACATTTAAAAAAAAATTATATTATGACAAATATATTTTACGATAAAATAATTATAAATTTCATTAACACAATAGGTTATTTTACGCTTACAGACTTTCTTTCCAATTATAGGTCTTGAAATATTGATGATAAATTATTTAACAAATAAACAAAGTTTTTTGGATTAACATTATGTAGGTAGGTAATACAGACAACTACGTCAAAACACTACTTTGCTGATTTAACCAGCATACTTTATGAAATCATTATTCTTACCTCCCGTTATATATATGCCATGTAAGGGAGGTATTCTGACAAAATCAATTCAAATACTATAGCATTTTATTAGCAATACATTAACAGAAACTTGTAATTTATTAAAATACTGTTTTATTTGTACAATTACCTAATAATATTAGCTACAGTGCAATGTTAATTACAAGTTGGTCAAGAGATCAGTAGGTACTGTAACATTTTACTCGTCACACGGGTTCCGTGAAGTTGAAAAAATAACGCAAAAGTTTAATTACCACTTACAAAAAAAAAATAACTTATTTTATTTATACTTCTTCACATCTGGCAAATTTATTTACACAGACACACGGTTTATAACAGACTGACGAGTTATCACAGACTTGTTGTTATCTCACAGACTCATGGTTTATCACAGACTTACGGTTTGTCACAGACTCACAGTTTACACACTGTCCGCCATTAGCCCGGCAACTCCTTATATACTTCTGCATGGCGGGTTCTGGAATGTTCTGGGCTTTTCCCGAAGCTACGAGAAACGCTACTATGTACTGATCCCGACGTGACGTTATTCCGACAGGTTTCTACAGGTCTGTGTTCGTTTTAGTATATTCATTGTTTGGCCATTCAGAAGACCCGATATGTCTCCAATAGAAAAATTATGTGGAAAAATGAAGCGGTTAGAATAGATGAAGCACTGTGTGAAATATTATCGAAACATGGAATAACAACTTCACAGAAATAAAAACTCGTACAAACTATGCCAAAAAGGATTAATGCTGTTATTGCAAGAAAAAGTGACTGCACTTTATTTAAATTAATTTATAAATAAGTATTAAATTTTAATTCATTGTATGCAATAAACAGTAATAATTTTAATATATTTATTATAATTTTATTCCAACTAAATGAATTTACAGGATCGGGATAAGTTTATCTTAAGATTAAGTATTATCATAATATTATCTAATTTAGTCAACTGTAATTATAGTAACTATAGCAAACTAAATAAATGTAAGTAAAGTACTGCCAATGAGCAGTTACTTTCACATGTCATATAGTCTCTAATCACTAAAATTTACCTATTATCTCTACAAAGATAGATTGTAAATACTAATAGGATCATAAAAAAATGAATTTACTTTAATTTTTGCAAAATATTCTACATAGGACAAACTACTATGAACGGCTCGTACTGGCTTACAACACCAATCATATTTTTAATAAATGACATCTAGCAACAAACTTAAATAATTTGAGAGATGAATCTTTTAATTGTAATGTATGTACGTGTTGATTTTATTCCTTTTAGTGGATATTCCTCTAAATATTTCATGTGGTGCAAAATCAATAAATGTTGGTGAAACTGAACTTTTGACACTTGGTTATTTTAATTTAATAAAGAAAATATCTAAATATGTATTTAGATAACTAAGTTATCATAATCTGTATATACCTAGAAGCAAAACCAAGTCAGACGTCAAGATTGAAACTAGCTTGAGATAATCAAAATAATAATAGTAAATTGTTTGATTTGTTAGAGAATTATTTATTAGTTTGTCATAATTGACTGTATCGTTTTAATATAAATTAGATATTTAATTTACTTTTAAGTTGGATTTAATTTTGACCACTAACTTAACTAATTAACAAGTTGTGTAATCTTGATTTTGTCCCAGTTGCTTCGACTGCTGATGATTACTTAATTATTGAAGTACATATTTGGACATTGTCTTTATTACTTTAAGGCTTAGAGGTTAGATTTAATGTTTTAGGTTATTTTATGTACTATCAAATTTTACGAACTGAGAACTTCATAAACCAAAGTCCGATGCGTTAGCGTGGAGATGTTAACTGTTCAATGCATATTTTGCAGTCATAGGTGATGTCTGTTGCGAATAAAGTAATTAAAATGAAATATTCCCATGATTCTGTAATGTTAGTTTCGTCTAGTTGACGGCACTTGGTGTCTAGTTAAAACGAACATCAGCGTTGGATATAATTTATATTGAGGATGCTCTGTTAAGTTTCCGCGAAGGCGAATCAGAAGGTTCCTTTTCAGTTGTCAATCACATTCATACACTGCTACTTGCTTGTCACAACGAAAATCAATTTTGAACAATATTCGTGCGCGACTCTTGGATTGTAAGAATGAAGGAAATATCAAAAGTTACTTCCCATTGAATATATTTCGTATGTAATGCGCAACGAGCTACAGATTCATACAATTTCACATACAGAGTTTGTTTCGTGAATATGAAATCCGAAGTAACTGGCATTCAGCTTCTTGTTTCTTGCATTCACTGTTATAGAGAAAAGTTAGATGCTAACGTCGCTAGTTGCAAGGGTATTATCTTATCCTTATCTACTAGCGGATTTGTACACGCAGCATTTTACTTTCTACTTTTATTGGACAATACTTGGGACAATATTAATTAGATTTTTGGTGGGTTAATAGAAAAATCTGGTGTGGGCACCACATTACTTTCTTATACAAATAAAACCAACTGAATATGTATGACTTGTTCCTCACGTATAACTATTGTGACATTTATTTGACATATGGGTATTATACCTGTTTAATTTTGTGTTCTCAGCTATGATGTTATTTTCAAATATTAATTAATATCTAGTCTTTAAAACTTTCTAACTAATAATACAAATATTGCATAATTACAAATTCTGGGCATTAATGGGTTAGATTTAATTATTTAAATTTAAAGAAAGAAACGTATAATAAGTATCAAAAGGTTAGTACTAGTAAATTGTTTACTAGAAAATAAATTAAATACTCCTTCAAACTTGAAATTTATTACTTATTTATAATTTAAACATGAATAAACTCATTTCTGTAGTACGCATCGTAATATGTCTTATATTTATCGAAATATGGCGATTTGTAATATTTTTCAAAATACGGAAATTTCCTCAAATATGACTTAAAATTGTAATTTTTTTTTATTACATTTCTTTATAATATTCGCGCCTGGAAACCCATTGCAGCAGAGCGCATCGTCATATCTCTAATATTTTTCGAGATATGACGATTTTTGATATTTTCTGAAGATCAACTTTGAGGGGCTGTAACTCGGAAACTATACAAGATATCGAAAAATATCTCCAGTTTTATGTGTTTAGTGCCATTTATAATAAATTAGTAAATTTTAAAAATTTTGAAATTTTTTTGGATTTTTTTTCAAAATTTCGATTGGAGATATCTCGACAAATATGAAAGATACAGACTTGCAGTGTTCACCAATTGATTCAGCTCGAGGAATTACATAAACCCTGAAAATTTCAGAAAATTCGGACAACCGGTTGAAATGTTATAGCAAAAAGTCTGAAAATGCCAAAATTCAGGTCAAACGTCAAGGGGTACCCCTTGACTTTCAGGACAAAAAACGCCATTTTCAGGCTTTTTGCTCTAACTTTCCATCCCGTAAAGCGATTTTTATGAAACTGTGCATACTTATGTATTTCGACGAGCTGAATCGATTGGTGAACACTGCAAATCTGTATCTTTAATATTTGTCGAGTTATCGCCGATCGAAATTTTCAACAAAAATACAAAAAAATTTCAAAATTTTCAAAATTTGCTATTTAGTTATATAAGGCACCAGAAACGCTAAACTGAAGAGAATTTTTAGATATCTCGTGTAGTTTTTGAATTACAGTCCCTTAAAGTTGCACTTCGTAAAATACCAAAAATCGACGTATCTCGAAAAATATTAGAGATCTGACGATGCGCTCTGCTACAATGGGTTTCTTAGCGCTTATATTATAAAGAAATGTAATAAAAAAATATTACAATTTTAAGTGAGGATATTCCGTGAGTTAAAATATTTCTTTCGGTATGTGAATCTGTATTGAATGATTAATAATTACAGTTTCTGTTATTTGTTTGTCTCAAATCTAATGTGTGTTTTTTCGGATGTAAAAGATGCGTAGAAATACCTTTCTTTTACTGTATTACACTACACGCATTGTGTTTGAAGGCAAAACAAAATTAGAGTATGCTTAGGACTTTTGAAAGTTTCGTCTCAGATTTCAAGTAACGGTCCATCCTCCATCCAGCATAAGGTTAAATATCTTGAGGCAGGTCGGGGCAGCTGACGATTTTAAATGTTGTCCGTCGCATCTGCCACCTGAGGAATCTAACTGTAAAACATTATGATCGAGCATCACGAGCTTTATAGTTTTATTTCGTCATTATTATCACGCACGCATTTACTGATGCTCTATACAAGTGCGAGGTGTTTATGATATCTCCAGGAATTTATATTGAGA
This sequence comes from Poecilus cupreus, assembly GCA_963942605.1. Taxonomy (NCBI): domain Eukaryota; kingdom Metazoa; phylum Arthropoda; class Insecta; order Coleoptera; family Carabidae; genus Poecilus; species Poecilus cupreus. The sequence goes on along the minus strand of OZ012714.1, from coordinate 5,187,360 downwards.
TGCAACAACACTTAGCAAGCGATTAATCTTGCACATGTTTGTCCTTCTTTCATTAATTAAGTTTAATCTATGCATCGCAGTAGGATTCAACTGTTATTACCTGCTATAAGCTTTACAATTTTTCTCGTTAATATTTGCGGCTATTTACGACTATAAATTATTTTAACTCTTTTATCACTTGAATTAATTTAGCGGAATGAATGAAGCTAACAAACATGACAAAAACACTTTAATCACTTCCACTGTATTTTACTAAATGCCATACCTACTTATTTCTCCAATAACATCTGATTTGTTTTCTAGTTCATAATAAAGTTTATATAAAAAAATCTGATGCTTTCAACGTCTTCCGCGTAAACAACTTTATAACTGAACAAAATAAGGAAAAGGGTTTAAATAAAAATTGTAGCCAATATTATATTACATCGTTTTTGATTAATATTATTATTAAGTAATATTTTTGAAATGTATAGTATATATGAAATTACTTATAAGACAAATTTGAACTGGTCTGAAATTCCAAATGTGGACAGTCACTGTGGGTCTAATTATGGAATAGATTAAATGTATAATGATGGAGTCTGGGTACATAATGATTGCGCTGGTTTAATTAAGTTACTTTTTACTAGTTTTGTTTTTTTTTTGTTATTTTCAATAAAAAAAAATCTGATGTGTCCAGCACATAACCTCCCGCCCAATACTACTCGTAAACGGTACAAAATAGTATTTGATGATACAGAAACATACCTTCTTATTTGTTTATTTTCTATTTATATTTGAGAATTTTAATTTTCTTTCGTATATTTATTTAATTTTTTGACATATATTTCACTAAGAAAACAGCTTCACAATCACAATGACATGTGTCACATTTCGTAAAAAATTGAAAATTTTGCATGGTGTACTAGGAATGCAATATTTGTGAAATCTAATTTCTTTATATTTTATTATCTCTAAATCTAATGAAAATTATTAAAATTAGTGTAATCAAAACAAATGTAGAATTAAATATTCTTCAACTTTCAAAATAACATAAATTGTTGAAAAAGGAAATTTAACTGTGTTTTTCACGAAAAACTGTTAAGGGCTTCAAGTAAACTGCTACTTCCGGTCGACCAATTTTATCCAAAATCTAATCAGCTCTTCATTTAAATATAAGAAGCAATAATTTAAAAAATTGTATTTTTTTGTATTATAGTATTTGAGTTATGCGAGAGGAAAAAATTGCCACAGACTACACACACACATACATACATACATACATACATACATACATACAGACATCATCGCGAAAATAGTAAAATCGTACTGTAGGGACCCTAAAACGTGCTTATTCATTGAAAACTCACTACTTTTCTGACCAAAAACAATACCTCCCTTACCTAGAGGTAGGCGGGAGGTAAAAACGTTGTGCTATATTCTAATGTTCCATATTTGGGTGTCTATTCCATAAATAGCTGCTTTATTGTTGTTTTGTTTGTATAATTATAATATCAAGTAATATTAAAATCATAAAACATAAAGCTGTTTCGTAATAGAGCAGTACAATTTATATTTTCAAAGTTGGAAACACTACTGAAATGTCATATGTCAAAAAATATCAAATGTCACACTTCACTAATAATTAAATACAAATTTTAAGAATGTTATGTTTGTATAATTTTGAATTTAAAAGCAGAAGTTAAGAATAATATAAAGAAGAAGAGATAGAAAAGGTAAAGTTAATTGTTGAAATTTTCAAACGTCACATAAGTGTCACCAACTAATACAAAATTCCCTGAATATTAAACATGGATTTAAATATAAAAAATAGTACAAAGAACTTGTTTCATAATTGTTGTTTATTTTGTTCGAAGGGTTGCGAGTCGTAAGCCAAACTTCCTTCTCACAAAATAAAATGATTATTATTAAACGCGTTCTTTAATATACTTTTTATTTGTACCACGATTTTTGTCTTTGTCAAGAAAACAAACCGGTATTCTATATTTGGCCACTTTCCTCTAATAAAGATTTTTACATCGCAAGTCATGCTTCCCTGTTAGTGCAGTAAGAACTATAGGAATAAAATTAAAAGTGTCTACATACATTTTCCATTGCGGAAATCGAATTGTGGATCTCATGATCATCTTCAATTAAAATTAAACTTATAAGGGAATGTTGGATGAATCTTCACTGAATTTGCCGTGAGCGCAGCGCTATGGAACAAACAACCATGGAACCATGGAATATTCTTCAATAAATGAATTAGTACAAACATTTTTACAAATACAACACCAGTAACAGGAATCCCTTTAAGGCTACGAATTCACGCTTTTCCGTAGCTTGAATCGAAGCGTATCACGTTGCTAAGCCGAGAGATTTAAGTGTACACGGTCACTTTAGTGGACTTCGCTCGCCAGCCGGAAGGAAGGTGACCTTTAACCTCGTGCACTGTGTCCCTCAGCGGGACTGCCCCCTGCAGCTGTGCTCACCCAACTAAACACTGACCCTCACAAGTTGAAACACAGGGAGAAGGAATGGCTGGTCTGCTGGATGCAAGCGCTTAGATGCATTTTGTGACAAAACACCCTATTTTTTCGCCACAATTGTGTGATAAAGCTAAATGCTCTTTTCTAATATTCATATATGGTCCTATGGTGCATAGGGGTACAATATTCCACTACTATGGGCCTTGTACAGTTTTATATGCTAAAAACCTTGTTATTAGTGTTATTAGTGATTATGAAATAAATTATGAACTGGTACTACTTTTATTTAATTTTATTTCATTCCAAAATTTTTCTATACCAAAAATAACTAATTTTTTTTTCATATTTAGGAGTAATGTGATTGATTCAAGTCTCCTATATCAATATTTTATTGTTGTATTTATTTTTCACCCGTCATTGTTCCAATGTTTCTTTTATTTGGGTTTTTTTAGAGTAGTGGAAATATATTATACGGTAGTACGAGGGTTGCCTTTTATATTTCGGGATTCGGCAATCCTAGTGCTGCTATCTGGCAACTGACGTTCCTATAGTAAAGTTTGGCATTTTTGACAATATATGTACTCAGAACGTTTTGACGTACGAACACTTTTTGTGTAGTTAACAGTAATTTGAAAAATTCATGTCGGCCAAAAAATGAATTTAAATCGTGAACATTTTCGTGCGATTATTTTTTACAACTTTAGACGTGGATTTAGTCAACAACAGTACATCGATGAACTTACTTCGATTTTTGTCGATGAAGCACCATCAGGGACCAGTGTTTATTGATGATTTACTGCATTCAATCGCGGCCGTAGTTCGCTCAACCTCGAGTTTCGTGAAGGTGGTCCAAAATCGGTTGTTGTTCCGAAAAACATTGATTCTGTGCGCGAACTGATATTGCAAGATCGTCATGTAACTTATCGTGAGATTGAAGCAACCTTGGACATTAGTGGGACCAGCATACATACAATATTGCATAAACATTTGGCTGTAAAAAAAAAATTTTCATGTTGGATCCCACATAATTTGACAATCACTCAAAAAAAGGCTCGTGTCAATGGGTCGCAAGAAATGCTCAAAAAATACGATCGCGATGCTTCAAAACATGTATTTGCCAATGAGACAGGTGACGAATCGTGGATCTATGCGTATGAGCCCGAAAGTAAACAGTAGTCGACTGTATGGGTCTTCTAAGGCGAGCCAAACCCAACAAAAGTCGTTCGGGCACGAAGCACTTCGAAGCAAATGGTCGCCTGTTTTTGGAAAAACTGGACCTGTCTCAAACGTACCATTGGGGTACCGTAGAACGGTCCATTCTGAATGGTACACAACCATTTGTTTGCCAGAAGTCTTCGGAAAAATAAGAAAAACCAACCGCTGAAAACGGATCATTCTCCACTACGACAATGCGAGCTCGCACGCATCGGCTGAGACAAGGAAATTTTTGAGCCCTCAAAACGTCGATTTGATGAGTCATTCACCGTATAGTCCATACTTGGCACCCAATGACTTCTTTTTATTCCCGAATATTAAAAATAAATTGCGAGGTCAACGTTTTTCGACACTTGATGAAGCGGTCGATGCGCTCAAAATGCATGTTTTGGAGATACCTCAATCGGAATGGAAAAAGTGCTTCGAAAATTGGTTCACACGTTGCAAAAGTGTATTGATCTACATAGTGAATATTTTTAAAAGCAATAAAGCCATTTTTGATGATTAATATTCATTTGTTTTCTCTAATCCCGAAATATAAAAGGCAACCCTCGTAATTTTTAAAACTAAACATATATTCACAAATTAAAATCAGTGTTCATTTTATGTTTAAGTTAGTATTACTTCAAATTTTTTTAGCAGTCCAGGTGTTGATAATTAATTTGTCTATATAAAAAATATCTCTGCGTCATTTAATTTCATATCTTGTACTAAATTTTCCAAATCAGCTTGTTGTACTTTGTTTATTGTGTGAACCTTTTTTCTATTTTTCTTTTTCTTCTCGTTATATAATTCTATTAAAAAAACTGCAGGTAATAATTTTATTATTGTTTAATTTTATGCGTAGTCTTAAGTATAATATAAAATAAAGACTCTATCACACAAAACACAAATTTGACAATTCTAAACACGGATAATTATTAAATATATATATATACCTCCTGGTTCATTCATCTGAAGTATAAAACGTAAATCCAAAACCAAAACTAAATACAGATTTGCGAATGGACCTTTAAACTCGCCTTTAAATAGTTGTAAAAATGGTCGTAAATCAACAGCAATAAAATGTTAAGAAACATAAATAAAAGTTTAATTAATTCTTTGATTATTTATAGAAGTATGGGTCGCGCGTTTTTATTCAAATTAAAATAATTTATCTTGCAAACGGATATTATGTCCACAAAAGAAGAAAAAAAATTAATAAAGTGCGTAAAATGTACGTTACTAGGGTCACATTAAAAAACAATACAAAAAATAATTCCACTGCGATTACAAAAAAAACCAGAATACCCGTTAGTATTTAAAATACGAATAGTGTTAAAAAACCAAAGGGTTAATGACGTATATAAAAAACTGTTTGTGTCAAACCTTTTTTGCTCTGTTTTTGCGATTTTCAGATACACCGAGATAGGTTTCACCCAAACACCACGCTGTAACCGACGAGCAGAAAAACTCGAACAATACATAAACAATTGTGAAACAATTTTTTGGATGATGAGCGTTCGTAGATGGTGAACCGGTTGCACTGAAACATGAGCCGGTTTTTCATAAATTTCTAACATAATTTGTTTTAATAATACGCGCGTTAATATACAAAAGCCGTATGCATGCCCGTATAAGTTCATACTGGGGCGTAAACAGTTTGACACAAAAAAGTACATAAAACATAGATGTGTTTGGTGTGCAAGGAAATTTTAATTATTACTAACAAAGTTTAATAAATTAGTTATTTAGAACATTCGGAAAAAAATAACTTTGTGTTTGAAAGCGAATAAGAAAGCAAGAATCCTTTGCCTATAAAAAACAAATCAATACCGCAAGACAAAACAAAAACTCGGCACAGATAACATGATCAATGGGCAACATTCACATACTAGGAGCAGCAGCCATTGTCTAGTCGTACAACAAATGCGTTTGTTATCAGTCAGCGTAGCTAACGATTCGCAGACTATTCTTGCTTCGTGTTGCTGGCGTCATGCCTCTGTCCGACGTGGTGATGTGTCCATATGACGATAAAACTTGCGCGTCATAATTAATCATTAGGTCTTTGAACATCTGACGCTAAATACAGATGTCAGGAAGGAGACGGAAGAGAAAGAAAATCGAGTTGTTACCTTTACCTACTAATACAGCAATGTAGGAATTATGTATTTATATTCTGGAAGCTGGCAAAATACTATGGGACAATAAACAGTAAAGTGTGTTGAGAAGAGGGTTGAAAGAGGGTACCGACAGGGTAAATCTTTGTAAATATCTCGTGTTTAATACCTATTCATACACTATTAAACATTCTTAAAACTTTTTGAATAATATAAATCGCACTTCAAGTCAATTATTTATAAAAAAAAAAACTATGGCGGTCTTTCGACAGCTACGGCTGTCATCATTAGACCTCTTTTAAATGTAACACAGTGAACATAATTATAAATAGCTTACAAATGTTGTTGAGTAACTTATAAGTTAAAGTTGAAAAAGAAAATTAGTTATGCTCGTTTCATCAACGAAACTTAAATAAACGCCCTTTACAATTAGCATCTTTGGAGCAGTTACTTGACGGATGGTAACTACATTAAGCAGTGTTTCACTCTCAGGTGGCGTAATGTTGTACCGCGTAACTGAAATGAGGCATATATAGATTTCAATGTTTTTTTTTTTATTGCTATAAACTTTTGAAGATTATTGAAGAAAATTTTCCCTATGGAATCTGTTTGTTAAACAAACGATTTAACTGGGTCTTCTTTTCTTCATTTTTAAATAATAAAATGATATGATAAACACATGATCACTATTTGAAAAACTCCATGATTGCAAAACATAAATCGCACAACTTTTTCTGTATTTATTATTCCAATATTTAAAATTAACAGACTTAAATGTAACAGATGATGTGCTTTGGTGCATGCATTTATTCTCAGTAATAATATAACAAGAAGGTGAGAATAAATTGAAAATAATTTGACAGATCTTTCGAAAACTTGTTGCCAGGCAATAGCCACGAAAGCCCGTAAGGCTTGAGTGGCTATTGCCAAATGACAAGTTTGAGAAAGATACTGGAGAATTATTTTCTAATTTATCGAACTCTCGAGTTATATTTAATTAGATTATTTTTTTATTTCATCATCAGGAACGTCACTAAATCTATCTTTTTTGCCCATTTTTCTTGTGTTGATGATAACTATGTGACATCTGACATCTGTCAACAAAAACAAAAAAGCTACAGAGAATATTGCCGGGAATAATCACAAGAGCATTATTCTCAGTATAATAATGACAGGATTGGTTAAAACGCAGACACGTGTCATACAATAAAGCATTTCATTGGTTTAATGAAAGATACATTTAAACAAGATAAATAAAAATTTACAATTAAATTAAATGAAAATGAAAATGGATGCATGGCTTCGGTATAACACATTGCAATGTTGACCATTTTTATGATTGTTTTAATAAAATAATATCCTCAGAAATTACGTATGACTCAAAAATGTACTGAATTCATTACATCTGAAAGAATGGAGTGCAGGACGCGCTAGTCGTATGTCCTAATGCGATTTAATACCATATCTGTATGCATTGCCCCTCATGTGAGAATATTATAATCAATCAATGACGGACACGAGCACGGGCAGGGAGGCGGCGGGGGTGCGCTGGACGTGCGTCGCCAACAATAAAACCTACAAAAAGGGGGTCGCGCTATACATTTTTTCCAGGGGGGCGACTGCGATTGAATTGACCTAATGCAGTTCACTGTTGCGCACTATGGCACTGTCCACTACCAGTGACATCTGGTGAGTTTGCCTCCGGGGATGTCTAGATTTAATGTTAGTGTTGGTTTTAATTTTTATGTTTGTCATTGCACATATGTAGATACTCATTTCCTCAGCTTGGATGGACACTGTTATAAATTTTAATAACTTTTTTTGAAAAAAAACTGCTAACAAAAACGAACTTTGAAGAATTAGTTTTTACTAGAAGTCCAAATCGCTTCCACTTCCAGAAGTATAAAGTAAAAGAACGGGGAAAATATTCACTACTGCCATTGAAATACGTGGCAGTTCGGTAGATTTGTCTTTAAATTTGAAAGTATATAGGAGTATGTTATTTAGGTTCTCTCTTTATTATAATATTAAATAGATAGTGTTTAAGTATTGGTGTAATAGAGTGAATATTTGATATCGAGCAATGATTTTTGATGCTGTTGAGTGTCATAGTGTTATAATTTTCAAACAAATAGTATCATTATACCCTTCTTCCGTAAATATCCATTATTATCGAAAAAATGGGCAATTGTTCTTCGAATTTGGAAACATATCTCAAAGAGAATACATATATGTTTGTTCCGATCTGGCTACTGAGTTTTATATAAGTTAGTTGAGTATAAGTCATTATTTTAACATTATTGTTTCATTTAGTCTATATTCAACAAAGGGTTAACTGAAAACTTGGGTTGTACCATCACAAAGAGCCCTCAATAAGAAACTTAACTTTCTCCATAATTTCACGTAATGTTGAAATCACTGTTTTCTTTATATGCATTATTGCACTGGGATGCTGTGCTGTTAGAGCCACCCCTAATTTCAACGACCCCGACATACTGATCCTGATGCTTTATATGCATATTTGCATCCCAAGCGGTCATCGCAGTGCGCTTTGAGCTGGGCGACGTTCAGTTTGTTATTGTTTGCCAACCAAAACATCCTCGGCTAAATTTGTTATTGTTGCTTCTTTGTGTGAACATTTTGGCAGTTTAATTGATAATCAATATTAGAAACATCTGCACTGTATATTACACTGGGAGTGAAATACACACTTATCATTTTCTAAATAATTTTTAAAGTGTTATCATTGCTTGCTTAAACAGTTTTTAAAATAATTCCTCAGATAAAGCAAATGATAAGAAACAATGGCTTTAGGTGTACAAGAGTATGTTTGCTCTCTTTATTTGTGTGAGGATTGGCTAGGCTGGGCTGAAAGTTTCGTAGAAGTAGTAAAGTCAGACCATTGTGAAATGACCGTCAGATATCAATGTTTACTTAAGGTATCGCTGGACTACAGTATCTTATCACATTTTCATGTTTTATCAACGGACGTATACTGTATACACAGAGCACGTCTTTGTCGGTCATTCGACCTCTAACTTGCATCGCACCTAAAGAAATCCACAAACATAGTGTTTGAAATTAATGTTAGTATATTGTGTTATTAGGAGTAAATGTGATACTTTATAGGTATGTAAGTTTGAACGACGAATGAAGCGTGTTGGACAATTACATGCGAAGCACACAAAATCACATTTACCTACTCCGAAAAGCACATAGAAAATAGAATTATTATATTAAAAATACCAAAAACTTCAAAAACTATTCTGTCTTATCTAGCGTTTCTACTTGCCATAGAATATGCTGTTTTGTTATTTTTACTTATTTGTTTCATTGTCACTGTCCAATTATTAAATTACAATCTAACTATTTTTCATAATATTTTACTTTGTCCGCCGCCGGAGTAGAAGTGTTGCCAAGGAGACAGTTTTATGCCGGCGACGACAAAATTAAACTTCTGCTTGTTGAGTATAAATACATAACAACGTACTTTTATGACGTATGAAGAAAAATGTATTATTTTGCTACTATTTAAATGATTTCTTCCAAAATAATATGTAAGAATGATTGAGATTTTTTAAAAACAAATAATAATAAACAATGAACAATTAGGTAACCAAACAACAGAAAAAAAGAATATTTTTTGTCATGTATCAAATATAATTGTCATTCAAAGCAAAAAAAATAATCTTTAATGCAGTCGAATATAAAATATTGTATATAACACATACATACGTAGTAATTTTATGGCCTCTCGTCCATAAAACCCTAAATAATGTAATTGTTACACAAATATCTATTTACTTGAATTCATCATAACAATTAATTCATAAAAATATCTTTTAATGCTAGTTACATAAAATTGGTTAAAATCTTTGGTGAATTCCGTTGGGCACTATCCAAACTAATCGATTCGTTTCTGTCATTCGAAAAGTATATTCGAGGGCGCAACCCAAATAAAGCCGCATAAAAAATTGTGCGATTTTGTGTGAAAATTACATCCTCCCTTTCTAATAATGAGGTTAGTTACAAACAGGGTGGCGAGAGCATATTGCTGATAGGTCTAGGGGGATGAATAGACATTTTTTTCGTAAAAAGGGAAGAATCCGCAGCAACAGGTGCTAAAAAACTGCGGAACAAACGAAGCAGAGCTATTATAAAGTTCGCGTATATTTGTAATTAATTTGAGCTGTCGTCTGCGCATGCGCCCTACTGCGTGGTTACAAACAGCACCACTGAAGCGCTGCTGTCGCTCCTGGCGGCGGCGTGCACAAGTGCATCTGATTCGCGTTGCATGTTAATTTATGCAAAGTGAACATTAATTTGTGTGGCGTAATCCAGTTTATGAACTTGCCACTTAACTAAGTAAATAATTTATATTTATACTTCTTCATTGTGCTTTTTAAGATTTAACTATTTAGTTTCTGAACTAAAAGTTAGGGGTTTAGTGAAAGTTATGCATTTTAAACTTTTAACTTGATTAGATTCTATTAAGTTCAGCACCAAATTAAAAGTGAGTAATGCAATGGGGTAATTCCTCGTAAATAAGATTAAATATTTAGGACAATGCATTGTAATTATTAATAATGTTTTTAGTTCATAAATATAGCATCCTGCTATTTACTCAACTTGAGTATAGCACTCTGCTTATGCAGATCTGTGATATATACAGAATTCCCACTATGTATGGAATATAGTATACAGAGTGTAACAGCTAAACGAGCTACCCGAAATAACTTCTATGTTATTAAAGATACAATAAAATATTATAATACAATCTTATACAGGAATAACTGGTTGGGTATGATTGATGGTTTGTTGCGTGAACGAATGATTCCGAGTGTGAAGAATAAACGAGCATGTATGAATCGCACTATGAATGTGGACGAGGCGAAAGTGGTGTGTCAGGATAGGAATGTTTGGAGGAGATTGATTGTTGGTTGACTGTTTTTCTGGGTTCGTGCTACCCCACTAAGTGGGACATAGCGTGACGTTATGTATGTATGTATGTATGTATGTATACAGAACTAAGGGAGGCATTCAGTTAAGGAAGAAAATATTTTTTTAAACTAGTGGTTCTCAAGATACAACACAAAGTTATATTTTTTCAAATGAGATGCTGTATATTTTTTAGACCCATTCGATAGAGTATTTTTTTCTGAATTTAACCATGTATTTGAAAAGTAACTTTAAAAAAAATTTATTTAAATTTCAATCGCTTTTTTCTCAATATTTTTATTATGTAATGGTATAAAACAAATACCTGGATGAATTCAGAAAAAAATACTCTATCGAATGGGCCTAAAAAATATACAGCATCTCATTTGAAAAAATAAAACATTGTGTTGTATCTTGAAAACCAGTAGTTTAAGAAAATATTTTCTCCCTCAACTAAATGTTCCCCTTTGTCTTGTATAAGATTGGATTATAGTATTTTATTGTTTCTTTAATAACATAGAAGTTATTCGAGGTAGCTCGCTTAGCTGTTACACCCTGTATATCCCGATAAATATTGCCTTTATAAAAAAGAATTATATATAAAAGTTGTTTAACATTTTATTTTCCATAATAAGACAGCATTCAATTTTGTGTATTTTAGAAAACAAATGAGTAACGAATAACACTTTAATTTTTTTAAATAGCAATGTACAATTTCATTGGGCTCATTTGATATAGGTTTTTTTCTCTTTTCCACAAAATTTCATATTAGCTGTACAAGTAGTAGAAATTAATTTAGTTTGGTCAAATTAATCAGAGAAAATTTTTATGATCCTGTGAGCCTTGAGCCAGGTGATTAGAACATGGGCGGATATTAAGATCTAGTAATCCTTTTGATTTGATTTAAAATTAATATACAGCCATTTTAACAGTGTAACATAGTCACTCTTAATCAATGCTCAGTTGCTCATATTGGTGGTCTTCAATTCTTTCTTTCTTCAATGTTTTTTACTACAACTTGCGGTTTTGAAAAAAACTTTGCAAATCTTTGATAGTTCTGATAACGGTTTCAGCAGCACCCCAAGCTCTGTTCAAATTTAATACCAATTAACGAATCGTTGCATTTTTTACAACAACAAAAAAACGTTACTCTCATTTAAAAAAAACAACCGTGGCACACAGAAAAATTACTTACAATTTATTGTTTTTTGCGGACTTCATTTACATATGAAACCACGTCCAGGATTATAAATAACATTTTTAATCACGCCGCACACAACGAAAAAAACTCAGGGGGTAACTTTTTTCCCACAAGTATTGGTGACGTACCTTACCAGAGTAAGGAACCTTCGTAGGGTCGAGCATTTCTTTTTTAATTCAAATTTGCCAGGTTAAAAAACGAACACTTTTTTATGCATATCATTGCAGACAGGTTTTTTCAACACTGGAGGGACTACCCCTAACAATTTTTTAGGTTCTCACGCTGCACCTATAGGGATGATAATATGTTGTGCTCTTGAAAATTTGCTGCAAATCGAAAATTGATTTAATTAATAAACAAAAGATTTTTGGTTTTTACCGTGGTTTTTACGTAATTGTTCATCAGCAAAACTAGTTATTTGATACGAGTTTTGAAAAGCTTTTTCAACTTATTGATTTAATTAGTTAAAAGTTAATACAAATTAAACATTTCGTAAATATTATTTCTATTACATAATTAAAATAAAATTTGTAAACAAGCTGGTAATTAAATTAAATTTTGCCATGTTATAAAACAACAACGATGTGTCATTAAAATTATTAATTAATATGAATAACTTTTATGTCGTATAATAATAATGTCGTGTAATAAAAAATAACATTTCCAACGGATTTTTAATCAAAAGTAAAAAACATGCGAGATTTTGATTTCATTTATTTTCCTAAGGCGACTTTAATTTCATTAATGTAATGAAATATTCGTATGCCTACTGGTTGTGTAAATAACCTGAAAAGTATGTACATAAAAATTCTGTCCCCACAGGGTTTTTTAGGTCTCACCCTTTATGAAGGGATCATTGGTCCAGCCAGGTGTATTATTGAAAAACTACCCTGTTTCAATGCCGCAAGGGATGCTGTGTGATTTATTTTTTCTATGCGCTATTAGGATCAGTGTTCAGTGCCACGTCGGCAAACCCCTTTCTCTTTATCATTGACATTCATAATGGATGCTTTGTGATTTGCAATAGTCGAAGATTTACTTGTATGTTAATGTGCTATTATCTTGTGTAACTATGTTGTTATATGATAAATGATAGATATTATATTAGCGCTTTGCAGTATACGTATACTTATAATAGCACCCATATTTTCATTAAATATGTACAGAAGTACACATTGAAAATACACATCACAAAATATATTTGCGTCAGAAGACAATTTTCAAAGCATTGTAATGGTAATTATAAAAATAATAGTATATAGGAAAGTCCTATGTAAGATGAGGTTTTTTACATATATGATGCTGCGAGAAAGTTAATTATCAATTATTACAATTGAAACTAATTAATAAAAATCGGTTGAAACGGCATACAATTGCCGATTAATAATTATAATTGGATGTCATATTTTGAAATATTTTTGAAATATTCTGAAACAATTTCAGTAATTTAATTAGCATGTGGTAAAAATATTATATTATTATATGAGGGATTATGATGGTTATTATTGTCGAAGATGAAGTTTGTGTCACAAGCCGTAGGCGAGTAATGCAAATCATCCGAGTGAATAATGATTCTAATCCCAAAAATATAATACTGTACTTTTTCTACTCCTCTAAATTCGGAAATTACTTTTGAAAATGATGAAAACACGTTGAAAAACGTCAACATAAAAATACACAATGACAACTGACTACATGTCAACTGTCAGACGGCCATTGCTTGGTGATCCACATCACGTCTTTAAAATAGCCGTGAATTATGGATTCCTGGCTCTGTGATTGGTCGAGAAGAGTGAATTATGGGTACTAAAATTCATCGAAAAAATTGAAATTATAGTGATATATTTATACGGGAGTAGAAAAATAGTATTTATTGCATAAAATATACAAATATTCCAAATTAAATTACGAAAATTTTCACCATTTAAAATTTCCCATGTGGCTTCTCCACCACTACCTACCTTGGAGACCGTGATTTGACGGCTGGTAGCCGCACTCCTCGCGCAAAAATATCTGCTTTGAGCAGAGTGCCACATCCAGAAATGGATAAATGGCATTATGATTCTATTCTGTTTAAACACAGAAAAAAAGAGAGAGATGATATATCTATCCTATTAAGTGTAAGTGGAAAGTTTGGAGTTTGCAAGCTTCTCAATCAGCCTTATCAATGAATGCCCTAATTTTGTAGGTGTGATCGCTAGCGTTGGTTCCTATAAGTCAAAGAGCATCCGTTAATTGTAGTTGCTCGTAATGGATAATTGGATGAAATATAAACATCTTACTTAGAACAAGAAATTATCTTAGTAATTAATATTTATAAGCGGAATAGCATGATTTGATTACCTAATTCCATGCACGTGAGTGACCACAGACCGTTAGAAGATTTCCGCTCCTGAGAACTTCTTTCAACCCTGACCTTTACCAACACCAGCATCCGGCATCGGCAGGCTACTCAGATAAAAAGTCTACAATGACTGAATGGGCCTATTCAATCATCATAGAAAAAACAGAATTCAAGAGGTCCAGCGACGTGGATTTTTTATTTTGTAGGGTGCACGTTTTTTATGACTTGGGCACACACATCGGAAGAGGCTGGTTCCGGATACGACGATTATGTTCGGAGTTTAACGGAAGTTTGGAAAGTGGAACACTGGGGAAAAAACTAAAGTATAAAGAAAAAATACCTTAAGGTTGATCTCAATGGATGAGGGCAATAATATAAAGAAAATTATGCAACTTTTTACGAAAAATCTCGTGAGAAGAAAATCATATTTGTAAATATTAACTTAGCTGCCTGCAATAATAAAAATCATTTCATAATTTTTGACAGGATTTGATTATAATTTCTAATTTTTATTTTTATTTACAAATGAGTAACAAGTGAAATGTTGTACAATACATACAAGGTAACTGTTTTTACTGCTTCAAGGAGGTGATAGGCTCGCCGGTCATTTCCTCCATTCAGCAGTAAAAACTGTTTTACCTTGCTTGTAATATAAATAACTATAAAGAAACCTTCGGAACTTAACAATAACAAATTTAAACACAGTTAAAAAAATTTCAAATGTGCTAACTTTTTTATATTTTTACAAATTTGACGATTTAAGAGTATTTTATAATATTTATTTATTTATTTTATTAATTGGTAGAAATCCGAATGTGTTGTTCTCATTACTTCTGTAATTTTTAATGTGTAATTTAAAACAAATATATAAAAACCAATTTTTTTAATCTGTAAAAATACATTTTAAGAAATAGATTACATTATATACAATTTTGTAGCTCCTGAAGAAAGCAAATGTGTTTCCGAAACCGGTACGGGAAGATTTTTAATCAAATTTATTAACTGTTATCCAATAGTTTAATTATTGTCACAAATTTTCTCTTATATTTTCAATTTGTCGTAAATCATTTGCTGAAATTTGAGAAGCTTTGACCTCTCGAATTCGGTAGTGACCTCACGTATATCTGTAAGTTATGAGGACGCAGAATAACTGGTTAGTACACACGATATTTATTTGTGTCCGGTAGCCTGCGTCCGATATATTTAACATGAATAATTAGTGTAAGTGACGCGGTCACGCCAATGAGCCAATGAGGCAGTGTCGGTTTGAACGGAAGTCCCTCCGGTGGACATGGGATACAGTGGATGGGGCCGGGCTCGCCTGATGGTGTCTAGGTGACTTCCCAATTCGACCAGATCCATCTCGGTTGCGAAAGAAATATACGTCGATTTAGTAATCTTTCCTACAGCAAACAAAATAATTTTTTTTTATTTTATAAGTAAACATATGAATTTACCTTGATTACTATAATGCCCGGTTGCACCAACGTTAGTTAAATTTTAAACTTGGTTTAAATAAATAAAAGCAAATCGAAATTATATGTCATATGGAGTAATTGACATTGATGTCAAACATTAGATATGCTTTTATTTATTTAAATCAAGTTTAAAATTTAACTAACATTGGTGCAACCGGGCATTAGTCAATTATAATGAAAGAAGCATTCCACATCTATACAAATTCGAAATTTATGTTAATTAGATACTCAAAAAATTACATTAATTTGATAGTAAATATTGTTTTTAATTATTGTAAATTATTCCTATGTTTCAATAAGTTGGAAAAGTTTTCAGAACTCAGTAATAAACGAATAGTAATTTACATTACGAGCAAGGTAAAACAGTTTTTACTGCTGAATGGAGGAAATGACCGGCGAGCCGATCAGGCAAGTCTGTCACATTTTTGAAGCGAAAAAGCGAAAAACAAGCGAGAGATAGATAAATGTAGTGGGTCATGCTTCTTCGTTTAATACTTGTTTATAGTCGCTATGTATTTGAGCGGTTACTATGTGTCTTATCCAAAACTGACAATAGTATTTAATTATTTGAATATTCTTTTAATTGTACTCATTTCCTACCCGCCTCGGCCGTAAACAACTTGCTCATACCTTAAAGATTCACTTTTCGTTCGCGGTACATACAAAATTTTATTTCATACTGGTTACTAAAGTTGTTAAATTATAGAATTTATTAACAGAAATTATCAAAAATTCATAGAAATATGAGTTGATATAAGTAGGCTAAATAACAATTTATATAGGAACAAGTATTTGTTTATAAATAATGAACCAATTAAAAGTCAAATTTTACTTTAAAGTCCTAGGACTTTAAAGTTTCACTTTTCGTACGATAAATAGTCCGAAAAATGTAACATAAGTAGTCAGTATGACATAAATAATATTTAAAAGTGAGTTATTAATTATTTGAGTATTCTTTTGATTGAACTCATTTACTTGACTATATTATTTAATTTTTATATGAATCATTTTATTTCAAAATCATTGAATAATAACTTCTTTATATTTATTTTTCAATTTTCTAAGCGGACTGTACGACAAAGAGAGGTTTGCTACTTATTGCTTGTCTTTTTCGGCTCACATTTTCAACATTTACAGATATTTACTAAAATAAATAAGTATATCATCACGCTTTTTATTAATTTATCAATAATGATGATAAAATTTGCGCATACAAATATTAATTCGTTTTCTGGATTGCAGAAAAAATTACATAATTTATTCCAACCTCAACCGGTTTCTACCCCACATGGATCTTCATCAGGAGCTATAAAATAGATAAAAAAATCAGAAAACAATATGCTAATTTAACAAATAACAATTACTTATGTGAAAGTCAGAATGTAAAAATAAATTTGTCATTACTGTTAGAAACCGGTTGAGGTTGGAATAAAAGTTAAAATTTTGACTGCAATCCAGAAATTTTTTTTATTTTAATACAAATCCCAGTCAAGAAGCTTACATACTATATTTCGTCTATTATCCCAAATTGTACTGCAATATTATGCTCTTAAAACAATTTTTTCTAGTTTTAGTCTTATCTTACATATCAAATCGTATTAGTGAAGTGTGCATTCTCGAGATGGTTGTACTAACAATGAAAGTGTATTATGGTATTAAAGCGTTGTCCAGTTTTTATGAACCCGAATATAGTATCTACAACATAATTTCATAGCACAAAAACTTTCTATTATGTAGTAGTCGTCGTAATAGAATAGTAATAGTGTCCGAAACGGTGGTGTCCGAAACGAAATTTGTCCAGAGTGACCCCTGACCCATTGCTAGTCCAATTCTGTATCCTGTATCACCAACCCAGTTTATTTCCGTGAACCCAGCGGCTCGTGGTTTTAATTAATAAATCCTTATATGAGTTCGTCCGACATCGGATTACAGTCGCCGGATTTACGACTGCATTGCCCGTATTGCCACTGTACGAGTATGAACTCTCTTGATTTGCAGGTGTGAAGTGTAATTAGTTAATGAACGCGAACCGAATGAAATGAACGAGTCGATTAATTCCGAGGGAGACTGATGGTTTGCTCTACACGGGATTTTAATGGAATTGAAAATTGTTTGTTAGTTTGTATGCGCATGTATTATAATTGGGTATGCTGAGTTCTTCAAATTTTGGGAAACCTACAAATTGGCTAGATTGTGCAAGATAACAATAAAATCATTTTCATGTATCTTGTACAAAGAATCTTGCTTGGAATACCATCTAATTAACTAATTATTTTTTATTTCTATCCTCGTAACTTTTCGTATACAGGGTAATTCATAACGTTCAGAAATTAGGAAAGTTCAAAATAATGCTCAATAAAAAGTTATAGAAAATTTACATGCTTTTAAGTTAACGCCCACTTATTGAATACCACTGAAAATAATTCGGAAGAATCATTAATTTTTTTTGCTTTCAAAGAAATATGTTTCTTTCAGATCAGACAATTTGCTGTCATTTTAATTTTAAATTATGCACCAAACAAAAAGTAATGTCAAAATCAGTGAATTGTAGAAATCTTTTTAATTAATGAAACTTATTCTATAAATCGTAATCATGTCTACATATTTCTCGTTATTGAAAGTATTAACAATTCTGCACTTAACTATATTTTATTATGCATTGACCTTTAATTAATTGACATTTAAATGAAATCAACGGCAACTTGTTTTCCACCTGCGTTTTTGTTGAGTCTCAACCAAGTGGAAAGCAATTTCTGAACATTAAAAGAAAAATTTAAGTAGCCTCAACTTTTATTATATTAATTTTTTATACTGAACATTGTTCAACTGTTATTTGTCAAACCAGAGAGGAAAGCGCTTCTTTTTCCCACTCGAGCTCGAAGGCAATTCGAGCGACAATGGAAGGAGGGATTTCCGCTCGTATTTGTCACAACATTTTCTTCACGACATGTTTCTAAATACGATTTGCTCGGCCCTAAAATACACTTTGACAACACAACTGACACGTTAAACGTTAGGTTATCAGACGCAAGGCGGTGTTACCAATGAAAATAATCTTAAATCTAAATGGGGTCTTTCACCATTTTATTCATTTTTTTTTTATGAAACTTTATCTGTATTGAAAACTATCTGCACTTTTAAAAAGTCTTAATTGTTATTCATTAAGCCACAATGATTTTTTTGAAAATGTTGTGACGTCATAGTAGATGTGTTGCTGGATTTAAAACAGTACAGATTGTAAATTATTGTAGTCATATACTTTTTTACTTATTTTTTTATTATTATTATTACAATAAAATAGAACATTTATGTAACAAAAATTATTTAAATCTCTACTGTTTTAGATCCAGCAACACCTCTACTATGACACTTTTTAAAAGATCATTGTGACTTAATGAATAATAATTAAGACTTTTTAAAAGTGTAGATAGTCTTCAATATAGATAATGTTTCATAAAAAAAAATTTAAAAAAAAAGTGAAAGACCCCATTCAAGTTATCAAATTGTGATCTAATCTAGAAAAAGAAATATATAAGACATAATTCTAAGATAGTTTAAAGTATGATATATCAATGAAATAATGTTTTCAATAAAATTAGGAATTTATTTATAATTTTTAATGTATATTTTTTGCAAGTAATATTCATATTGGTAACACATCTATATTTTCCTCTCCAGAGAGGAAAAGCACATTTTCCTCACTTTTTCGGGAGAAGAACGATGTGGTTTCCTGGCATACCGTGAAAAAATATAATTAATTGTTATAGTTTATGATGACAGTTCATTAATTGGTACATCTTTAATTTGTTAACTTTTTTGTTATTGAGTTCTTACCAACCTTTATTAAGGAAAAGACATTATTTTGATCCCCCTAGCTACACTTTCTTCTTTTCCGTATGGTATGAATCACCCCGTATAACAGGATATTAAGAAGCCAAACATTGATGTATAGGCATTTGCGAAAAATCAAAGCAATTTGTAGAATCCGTCCTTGTATAAGGTGAACCGCATACCGAAATCCTGCTGTCGATTCCCAAGGGTTTTTGTCGCGGTGAGCGGTCATCGCCAGCCAACTTCGAATTGCTAACAATTATTCACTAAATTGCTCCAGTCTGAGTAATTCTTTCGGTCAGAAACGCAACTAATCTTGTGTCGGTCGCTGCGAACATCAAAGGAGGCCGAGAAATGACCGCAGGCATTTGTTACTGACCGACCAATTGATGGGAATTAAATGGCGATGATGTCTTTAAGATCATTTTCTGGATCTTATTTACCAGTAACAGATTCGTCTTGCAAAAACACACATTCCTTTTCTCCTCATTTTCGCTGAAATTGTTCACCAAACGTTCGACACAATTATTCAGAAAGAATTGTATAAAGAAATTACTATAAGCCGATCTCGGTAGCTTAGTAGCTAAGTCACTAGCCTAGCACGCCAGAGGTCTTGGGTTCGAATCCTACTGAAGATCATGTACGTTTGCGTTCACATAAATCTACAATGATACATACATACCACTAGTGGCACAAAACCACGAGGTTTTCTATTTTAAAATAGATTAACAGTTTAATTTACTATGAACAAATATGTGCAGGATTTTCAAGTTTCCTTAATCAATTTTATATTGTGACGCATGCGTACTTCCTTTTAAAATGACCAGTAGCAAACGAGTTTATCGCCCTAGGTCCACCCACATATCCACTGACCAGTCCGATCGAAACTCGGTCAAAATACCCTCAGCCATGCGCAAAGTAACCCCTCTCGTACAGAATCATAATTCCACTACACGAAAACATTCCATAAATAACGTCTGAAGTCCGAAACAAAAGTGAAACGCTCCCCATTTGTTATATCCGAAGGAATCTCAGAGATTACTCGATCCCGTGTCCATCTCTGCGATGATATATGACCGCGCTGACTGGCTGATCGGTTAATCTCGATTCCAGTTGTGCGGTCACGATTTGGTCTCAGTTCTGTTTGTGGCGATGATGCCTGGTGGTGGATCACGATTGACCACTTGAATTATTAGTTGGCTTTGTTCTCTTTAGAACTTTTAAAGTAGGATTTCCCTTATAACAAAGCAATATTTTGTAGTAAATATACTTTTAACAAATCAACTGAGATTAACTGGGCATCAAGAGCATGGACATTTATTATAGCTATTTATTTAATATGGATATTAAGGTATTCATAATTGATAAGGACGTTGTCAAGTTACAGAACGGAAGCTGAGTTGGCAACGTCCGAGTCTATTGTGAACTGTTAATATCCGTGTTAAACACAAACTTTTATCATAACACTATAGTCGGCAAAGATTTTTGTCAAAAAAATTGTTTTCTGTAAACAAATATAACAAAGTGTAATTTAATCTTGTGATGGAAAACATGGAAAATATTGGATACATTCCTGATGATATTTTGTTGCAAGCGGAAAAAATAACTTCGAGTTTGTTACCATAAAAATCTAAACATTCGTAGCTATGCAATTATGGTTTATTATATCATAGTTACGGATTCACAACATCATATGCTGCGTTGTTATGGTCAACTATATAAACATAGGAATACCAGTAAACAACGATATTAAATACATCATACCTTGTGTTTTGATTACAGTATATTATTATATGAGTGATTATGATATTCATTATTCATGACGCAAATCATCCGAGTAAACAATGACCATAATCCAGAATATAATACTATACTTTTTTTTACTCCTGTAAATTTGGAAATTACTTGTGAAAGTGATCAAAATTCGTTGAAAACACAAGTTGAAAAACGTCATAAAAATACACAATGACAACTACTACATGTCAACTGTCAGACGTCTGTTGCTAGGTGATCCAGATCACGTCTTTAAAACAAGAGTGAATTATGGATTTCTGGCTGTGTGATTGATCAAGAAGAGTAAATTATGAATCATAATTCGCTGTCTTGAATTATGGGTACTATAATTCATAGAAAAAATTGAAATAATGGGGAAGTATACAGAAAAAATTGATTTATAGTAGTAGGATAAGAAATTGGTACAGCAAATAAGAAACCTATGGCCTGACTTCACATAAGAGATGAATTAAACCATTTTTAAAATCATCTAAATATGCAATACTAAATTTACCATTAAAGTATAAGAAAATAATCGTCTCCTATGGATTATGGAAAGCTTCTACTTTATGTCACCACAGTAAATTTCAAGAAAAAATAATTTTTTAGATGATGTTTTCTTGAAAAATGGTTATAGCAAAACAAAAATAAGAAGAGTACTAAAGTTACATGTTCCTCTAGTTTTTATCGTTAGTGATAAAAAAATTATTTGTGTATATTAGTTGACAGTTGTGGATGAATATATTTATTTAGACATAACGATTCGAATTAAAGAATATAATTCTTCATCAGGAAACAAATGAATCTAATTTTTTGAAAGTCTTTTTAAATTTACAAATAGTATTATCTTTCGTTCGTATATAAGTACAGAGCTTCCTAGATTTGAAGTATTTGGATGATTATAAATTTATAATCTTCGTGTCTGCATGAAGTAATAAAAATTATTGCATTTTTATTTATGTGCTATATTCTGTATTCTGCTAAGTCAAGCAAGAACAATATTAAATGTGAAGTAAAAGTACAATACATAAATCTAAGCTTTGCATATATAGCAAATCGATAATGATATAAGCAAATTCTTGTAAGAATTTTAAAATTTATGTGTATGGTTTCTTGTAGAGCGCAGGTTTTTCAGAATAATAAATTCCGCGGATTTTTTCATTATTAATAACATAATACAGCGTAGAGCACGTAGCAAGGAGCGAGCGCACGGAACCTCCACCGCCAGCTTGTCGGCCGATGTTGTAACATATTTTATTATGTTTGTAATGTTGGCAAATCTGTTTAATCTCGTTGTCGCTGCGTGATGCGATGGCCCCGCACTCCCGAGCTATCGCCGCGATCAGCTGATGCACAAACAAACATGAGCTCATGAGCATGTTCCAACCGCGGTCGCCGTCGTGCGAAGAAGCGACTTCCTAGTCTTTCTACAAGCGCCCCCGCAACGTGCGCCGCTGATATATAGGTCACATCTTCTTCGGTACATTGTCGCGGAACACGCATGGGTCGTGATTTCCAGGACCGGCTTCAAATTCCTCATCATTTCTCTAATTGGGGATCTTAATTATCTCTTAAAAATGTCTATAAGTAATAAGATTTTAATCTAAGATTAAATTTCTTTTTTGATTCATTAAAATCTACACCGATAAAAATGTTTTCTTGGAACAAACAGATTCCTCGTTAATGAAGCAAAAATAGATTTGAATAGTGCCAATCTGATTTCGTTTTCATTGAAAACTTTTGAAAGTTTAATAAATATTCTTGTATGAAAATTAATTTAGTTCTGAAGGAACATATCAAAGTATCAAAGTTCCGATGAAAAGGTCAATGTTTGGGAACCAAACAAAGAACTAAAATCTATTAATTTACGACCAAATGTGAAACACGGCGGTGAAAGTGTGAGTTTGGGGCTGTATGGCAACAAGTGGTTCAGGGAAAATTGTGTTCATTGATGGAAAAATGGATCAAAATATACCTAAACATCCTTAAAAAAATTTGAAAACCAGTGCTGAAAATATAAAATTAGGAACACTTTTTAGAACTACCAAAATAACGATCCTAAACATAAAGCTTGAAAGACCGTATGTGGTTGCTTTATAACTGCCCGAAAGTCATTGAATCATCGGCCCAATCTCTTGACATTAATGTGATAAAAATTTTCTGAAGTTATTTAGAGGTTGCTATTCGCAAAATTTTCCAAAAAAATTGACCGAACACAAGCATTTTTACAGGAATGGGAAAGTATTAGCCCAGATTATTGCGAAACTCTTGTTCGATCCATGCCTTATCGTTTGAAAGCTGTTATCCTTATAAATATTGAAACCGAAAATATATAAAATAAATTCATTGTTGTTTAAATTACTTATAAATGTATAAGTCTTATTTTGATGTTGTTCATCCAGTATTTAGAATAAGCTTTTTTAAATACATTTCTTAGAATTATTAATGTTTTTTTTTGTGTTTTATAATCCAACATGTATTCAAACAAAATCACAAAAAATTTTATAAAAAAAAACATATTTCTGTAATATCTCGAGGTGTATGAGTTTTACTTTGACTCAATGTATGTGCATGAGGTAACTATTTAATGTAGAATATGCAAATGTTCGTGAATCGTGGTATTTTTATTCTTGGAGTAATGGATCGTTGCCTTTACCCTCGGCAGCATCACTAGATTCTAATCTTCACCAAACATTCCTACCCTGTCAACATTTTTGATCTACATTATTTTTTATTTTCATTCATATAATTGCTTTTAACACACCCATATCTCATAACATCCCATACCCATTTCTTCCTTGCAATAGTTCACACTGAACTTGCAAACTATCAGCGTATACTTTTTACATCTCATATAATAAAAAATTATTTGCATAAGTCTGGGAAACGTAATTTCTGAAAGAGTTATTTCTCTTCTAGTAGTACATTGCACCCTATTTGAAAGATACTCAGAAATTTTAAATGATTGTATTCTTCGCAGTAAAATTCCAAATTACAACAAAATTGGTAATAAATAATGCTGCAAATGCAGCTCTTCCGTGTGTGAATTTAGCGATTCACGCAGATACGACTCTGCAAAGGTCGAGCTAACGAATGAAAAGCTCGCGCTGCACGCCACGAAATCAGTCACATCACATCGCAACTTCGCAACGGTTGCTAAAGAGACCGTTAATGAAACGATCAATAGATCAATCAAATGGAAGCCGCAACAAAAGAACTATTTCTGTACTTAGATACAGATACGACAGGACGGATTTATGTTTGCACTGTGGACTGTGGTTGCATCACCTTGTTGCACATGGGCATAAGTTAAACCTTTAGAGTTCGAATTACCATCTTCATTTGCGAAACTCCTGATATCACTGAAATATAGAGATACTGGAACGCTAACTTGCATGCTTTTGTGAAAGCAAAAACGAAACTGAGACAGATAGATACTGAAGGACCACTTTTCCCTGACTAACACTTTCATGTAGAATGGTGGTTTTTAAAAAATACAGTCTTGTGCAAAAGTGAATAATAATATTTTTCTACGTCTGTATAAATATATTCCCATTATTTCAATTTTCTTGATGAATAACTGTACCCATCGATCACTTACAGAACCAGAAATCTATAATTAACAGTTATTTTAAAGACGTAATGTAGATCACCTAACAACGGCTCTCTGACAGTTGCTATGTAGTCAGTTGTCAATGTGTACTTTTATATTGACGTTTTACAACGTGCATTTTCAATGAATAGCATAGTATTATATTCGGGATTATGGTCATTATTCAACCTGATGATTTACATTACTCGCCTACGACTCGTGACGCGAACTTCATCTTTGTGAATAATGACTATCATAATCCCTCATGTAATAATATGCTTTTTTCTACGACCACTTAGAAATCTGCTCATTGTATGTTTGTTGTTGCTAGGGATATGAGGTACATTGCAAGCATCGTGCAAAATGAATTTGTTTTGTGAGTATTTCAATACAGATCAGCTCATTTAAGTACAGGTGCCATTGCTAGGATGCTTCTTTAAAATTGTCAAATATTGAAATGATGAAAGCGAGACAACTTTTTAATTAATATTAAATGAATTAGGAAATAATATCGTGGTCGTAAAAAAAGTATAGTGTACAACTCGCATGGAATGTTCATTTCATACTCGTATGATTTGCTCATGCTACAAACTTTCATACTCGTAGGAAATGAGTACCATTCCATGCTCGTTGTACAATATACTATTAACTATGTATTGTACAATTATTTCACTTCAATAATTCACTTATATAATAGTTAATTAAACTTATTTCTATTACTGTATTATTTTGATTTATTTCTAAATTATTGCATGTTAATTTCGTTTAATTTTCTTCTCATATTCCTAAGCAGACTCTATAACAAAGACAGATCGTCCAACAACTGGTTGTCTAACTAGGTTCGCATTTTCAACATCAGTTAGCGTGCCAGTATTATTATATTTCAGTGCCTGATATATTTTGAACTAACCATATATTTATTCGTGGTGGACAATACTATACTTTTATTACGAGTATTTACAATTGCACTAAGAACTTTCTCTTTATAATAACTCGAAGAAATCTGGTATTTGTTATCAGATAAACATGTTTTGAATATGATTTCCATCTTCAAATATACCTGTGTCATAAATACATACGCCAGCATATATTTAATGCATTTTCGCGATAAATGTCTGATAAAGGTTAGTTTGCACTTTATTGTCATGGCGATAGAAAGTGGCTTCTTCTGCAACACGGTGGAATAGTTTAATTATAGCAGTGTTAACCGATCTTCTTCTCCCGTATTTCTAAAGGTTGCCTTTTTATTTTCACCTTTTTCTTGCTGATATTTATTGTTTGTGGCAGTTAAAGACTTTGCTTCCAAGGCGTGAGTTCACTGGTTCTATTTTTGTTGCCTGTTTTTCATGTAACAAAAATTACGATTACTAATTATTTACCTCTACAACCATTATCTATAACGGCTTGTTAGTAAGAAATTTTTGGCTTTCTTGACATCTTTTTTAAACTGACGCAATGTAGATGTGTTCTCTGCATATTTTTTGTTGTTTCGTAAAGTTGTTTTATTTTATTTACTCTCATGTATTTGATTAATCCATTTAGAAATAATTTATATCAGTTAATTTATATTATTATGTAAGTTTGTTATGGTAGTAAAGCTACTAATTAGTAGATAGATATTGTATAATATTACATTGTTCAGAATGTCACCAGTTTCACGCATGATGAGTATACTATATAGTTCTTTAATTCAGTTTTTACAGACTGTTCTATTTTAATTAAACACCTAAAAACTTTCGCGATATATGCACAGTACAAAAAAAATTTTGGAAGTTTAATAGTTTTATTCAAAAAATGGCATGTCCTTTGAAATTTTAAATGGGAACCGCTCATTTTACAATATTCGATTAACTTATAAAAAATTTATTCAAGCCATTTTTCTTGAATAATAATTCAAAACATTATCATGTGGAATGTAGGAGTTTCTGTGCTATTTTCTTTTATTATGCTGTATATTTTTACCTATTTACTCTACAACAAAACTGTTCTACAAAAGTTGTTTAGAATTTAAAAATGCCTGCTACCAGGCTCATTTAATTAACTAGATATTAATATTTCTCGACATATTAATTAAATTAAATAAATAAATACATCATCACGCTATTTACCTATTACTGTGTGTAGCACTCTACTCAAAGCAGATCTCGGTATTATGATATATTTTTGCGCGTGAAATGGGGTAACCAGCCGTCTAATCACAGCCTCCAAAGATTTTAGTGGTGGAGGATCCATAGATATAAATTTTTCGCTGAAAATTTTCGAAATTTAATTTTGAAAATTGATCAGCTGTGAGGCTCGAAACGAGGATCTTATGATCCACAGTCTGATGCGTTACCACTGAGATATTTACCCTATTAATATTTATTAGAAGTATAGTAACACGGTCAACTAAAACGAAAAAATATTTGATTTCATAAAACAGTTTTTTTTTAGAATGGACATTATTGCATGAAGCTAATAAATCGTACGAGAATAATTTGCCAGTGTTCGGAAAAGACATTCTCGTACTGTTATTTATCGTAACCTCGCAACGACAATAAAATGCCGGACTAATACACTTTGCGGTTCGAAAACACATCAAAAAGGAGTCAATTTTCGTCCTATCAAAAAAAAAGTTAACTCTCTATTGCATGAATTATTATTTTTTTAAACAAGGGCTCAAAAACATTATTTTTTACAAATGAAATATTCATATATTTAAAATAAATATTTTTTTAAATTTTGTTCACTATTGGGAACATTATGAACAAATTCAACTTACAATAGGGTCTATTGGGTCGTCTTTGTGTACTATACAAAATTGTTTGATAAACAACTTCTTCTAGGAAAACATCAGATAAAAAAATTTTTTGGACATTTTGTAAAGGTGTATTTAGCTGAAATTTATCAGCAGGAAATAATCTGCTTCCTTCAAATTTTATATTTTATATCTCAGTTTCTGTAATTATCCTTTTTCTAATTCAAATTTTTTTTATGTAGGTCAAATTGGGAGGAATGACCTAATTGGCAATGGACAAAGTGTATATAATGTTCCCAAATGTTACAACATGATTGCCATGAATGTAAACTGCATAAGAAAAGAAAAGAAGAATTTTAAATTTTATGTTCCAGATCGGGAACAGTATGCAATAGAGGGTTAAGTTATTATTATTCATCTTTGAGACATGTGCAGTATTTGCTTCATTCATTCAATATTTATTAATTTTGTTGTAATTTCCGTTACATTTAATTTGATGCTGTGTTAAGTACCGGTTCTACAGATATTCCAGGTGTTATCGCACGGCCAGTAATTAATTTTATTACAATTAATAATATATTCATGATAGCTAATTTGGCTACCATCTTTAGGAAGCCTCTGTAACTACATATGCAGCATTGCTCCTTACATAAAGACATTACCACTGAATAGTAATTTATTAATCACAATTTAAATTGTCCATTTGAATTGTAATTAGAAAGGAAAATTCCCTGCAGTTAAATACCTGCATGCCTCTGGGTTGTCACAGTCGCAGAGGTCGCGGATCAAATTTATGCTTGAAGTCACAATCGGAGTCTGCAGTGGTGCAGCAGGTCCCGCGCATCGACTACAAGCGCACGTCTTGTCTCTGCGATTAACGGATTTTAATCAACAGATAATCATCTTCACGAGATCGCCTCAGCCTGAATCGAGTGAATCCCATCGTGAAATGTCTTGCCAGAGTTGTCTCGCTGTGTTTTTACTCGAAGAACTTTACAGACTCTTAAGTGTAGATTCGTAAACAGGGTTCAATTTAGATTTAGGAATTGACTAACTCCTTTGCATTGATGGTTAGAGTTATTGACGTTAGAAGTATTTTCTAATTAGGAGAACAAGAATCCGACAACATATTTAACACTGTATTTTGTATGTCTGCTACCCCAAATGTATTCGTACCAGCTGAAAAATATGCTATAATCAAATATAGTTATTTATTTAGATTTAAAATAAGATGTACCGTCTTAAAGGGATCACAATGCTTTTCATAAATCTGTGCCTAACGGATCATAATGAAAATATTTTTCAGGGATATAGTTTATTACATTAAATGTGCATTACTTAGAAACAATATTCAATTAATTGGTGAGTAGATTTTTACGTGGACTAATAAATTAGATCTGTTTTGATGTAAATACGAATACATATGTTTATTTGACGTTGATTAATTATTCCTGAATAGCGCGTAAAATATTGTTATTATTAGAGAGCGTATTATATGCATATAACTGCATAAGTGCATATATTTAAATTTTTGCATGTCTTAAAATAAAATAAATTTTTTGGTTGAATTACATTGATTATAGTTAATTAATGGTAATTACTAATTGCAAATATTCCATATTTGGGCATTCTTATGCATATTTAATGAAAGTTGCATATAATTGCATATTTTAATATTTTTAAAACCTTGTCTATTGATAAACATTGGAGGAGGCCGCAATAAATAGAAGAATGCCACGGAAAAAGCAATAAACAATACACAAACCAATTAAATCAAATATTTATAGGGAAATCCCTGTAACGGTAACGGTAGGTATTCATTGTATACATGAATGCTGGTAAAAGTGTGTACAATGAATAGAAGATAAAGAATTCTCAGCTGGATATATCTTTTACTTATGTTGAAAATTTTTAATAATTTGTTATTGTAATTATGTAAATATGTCATAATCTTATAATATCAAGTTTCTATATAGACTTAGTTTATATGTATATTAGTATATTTGTTAATTGTGAATCAGGATTAAGACTGTATTGTGCAATAAAATTCATAATGCATTCATTTATACTTTTTATCTAATAATTTAAGATTTTTTTTGTATATTTTGCTGCATATATTGTCATATTTGTAGTGCATATTTCCCAAAAAATCAGTGCATATATATGCGCATATACTTCAGTTTTTTAGTGCATATAATCTGCTCTCTAGTTATTATAATGATTTAAATAAATAATATATTTAGACACAGAACACTCTGAGAATAGCTTATGTAATAATTTATACGGATATTGCAACATTAGCAGTGTAAATATATATATATATATATATATATATATATATATATATATATATATATATATATATATATATATATATATATATCTATGACTCCTCAGTAAACACGAAGACTTGATATAGGATTGTTCTTCGGCAAGGCAGACAAATGTTGAAAACAAACGTATGTTAAGGAGCAAGTGAAGAAAAGAATGACCATTTCGTAGAGTTCCTAGTACAAGGTATTGCAAAATATAAATGCTTCTGTAATCATCAGTTCAAGGCCTAGAGTCCCTGTGACTTCTCTTCCATTAGCATTATTTGACAGCTTGCTGATGGTTAACATGGGTAAAATAGCATCAACCGAGATCTAGATTAAGTGTGGTGCTACACCCTGAAATTCGAAAATGGCGTGATGGTAATATTTTTGTGCTCTACTTATTAATAATATTATGCATCCGCGAACTACTGCAGCACTGTAAAAAAGCTAGGATGACTTCACCAATCGCTCTAGTTTTATACATAAAATTTTATTTCACATTACTATTCTATTTCTCCAAATTTCCTCGTTATGACATTAATTTTGTTTCTTCTACACTTATATTACTTAGATTCATTATTCATTTATTCAGTCTGGAATCAGAAAATATTCAGAAATGATTCCTTAAATTAATTAATTAACTTTATCTTTTGAATGTTTAACACAATTCTACATACATTTTCATTATACATACTGGGCTGTGTTTACAATGCCATAATTTTTGACGGGCAGATTAAATTATTTGTTCCTATTTATTTTTTTTTAAATCATTTTTATGTTTGTCCTGTTTTGTGGTGTATCTTTTGTATAAGTATTTCTCATATGTATAAGTATTTTAATAATTCAGTTTAAACTGGAACAAAATGGTGTAGAAATAAATATATTTTATAAGGTTTAGTAACTGTAAGATGTGATTTGCAGGTGCATTTTTAAAGAGATGAACAATAAGGTTTTTAACGGTTTACTTTTAAAGTAACTAATGTTTTATTTCCGGTCATACGAATTAACTACATCAAGTTAAGCATTGTTGGGAGCAACTGAGCTACAATTTTATAAGATGTATACATATATATTTTATACAAATTTTCAAGACCAACATATATAATTACATCCTGCAATTTTAAAAACATGATTTACAGAACTTGTTCTTTTTTATTTACTTCTAAATCTGCTGACTGATAAAATATATACTATTATCTAATTTAGTGTTTTTATTTATCATTTCAAAACTGGTGTCAAATCAATGTCTTCTATAAGATTTAATGACTATTGCTTATTGCAGATTTTCAACAATTTCTAGTCAACGACGGTTGTTTTTAAAATCGCATCCAGCACCGTCGTTAAAAATTAGTAACGTGTTACTTTATCGCGCCAAATAGTAGGTTACTTAGTGAATTTCTCGATGTAGCAATTGGTTGCAGCAGTTTCATGAATTGAGCCTGAGAGCTAGTTAGCTTCTATAAGTTATAAATTCGTAACAAACAATTAAACACGTACATTGCAAAAACCTAATACCCATGGTTAAGAAAAGCACACGTTAGCGTGGTGTAGACGTAGAGTGCACAGTAGCCGCGTGGAAGACAGCGCTAATTACCCAGCTTGAAGCGGCGGATTCTCACGGGCTGAGGACAGCGCTGAACGCATTCCCGTCCAGCGGGAACAATAGCCGCCGCCAGGTCGTGCGACCACTCCCACGCCGAGAGCAGAGCGCGGCTAGTGACCACCAGCCGACCCGCTGACCTGCAGGACGTCCGGACGCTCGTAATTGCGGAGACACGCTACGCGCAAACAATCGCTTTCTCACAAGAATGAGAGACACTGCTCTGTGCTCTGTTTGTGTGCCTTCTTTCTTCACTTTGTTGTTGGTACACACAAAAGTATTGCGTTTACTTCTAAATATCATTCACGGTGCACCATTATTCTTTTACTCACTTCAATACAACAATTATTAAATGCAACGTATGATATATAGTGGATTTAACAAAAATAGGTACATTAAATTTATATTTTTATAATTTGTAAAAATAAAAATAAAATAAATATATCATCTCGCCTTTTACCCATAATGGGTGTGGCACTCTGCTTACGCAGATCTCGCTAAGTGTTATATTTTTTCGTAAGAAATGGGGTTGCCAGAGCTGTCAAGTCATAGCCCCCAAAGATGTTAGTGGAGGAGGAACCACAGGGGTAAATGTAAATTGGCAACTGTCAGCTGTGGGATTCGAACTGAGGATGTCACGATCCACAGTCCGACACGTTACCACGGAGCTACTTACCCCAGTAGAACGATTCTTTGATTAAAACTGAGTAGAAACTTCTAATGCAAATAATTGTACTGGCTATCATAAAGCCACACGAAACCACCAAACTTATAAATATGCAATTAGAATAAAGCAAAAATTTTTAATATTTCTTTGAAATATCATTGCTGTTTACTTTCAAGAAGGATTGTGTAAAATTGCGGTGATAAAAGTATTTGTTTAATATCAATATTTTAATTTTTTAACTCTTCTTTAGAATTTTTAAAAATTTTATTAAACATAGCAACCTTTCACAAAAAAAAATTATGTTGAAAAATGAAAAATAATTTGTCAAATTTTGATATTGAAAATCCTGTATTATGAGAGTTGTGATGTGAAAAAACCCTTACAAATAGTCAGTGCAATACCCTAAATATATTTGGACATTTTTCAAATAGTTTTCTTATGAATGGTCGCACATATATACATGTTGTTCCGCAACTACGAAGTCATGGATCTTATAATCCTGCAGTTCAATTTCGTGATGGAATACGCTATGATCACAGCGAATATTGAAGAAAATGTTTTGGATAATATGGAGTCTACACCAGAATCTAGTACTCGAAGAATAGCAGTACATCACACATATAACAATTTGGAGGATATTAAAGAGCAACAATCACATTCTTACTACGTACAAAAAGTCCAGTGTTTGATACTCGAACTTCAATTTTGCGAATGGATACTGACTTCTTTATTTCGTTAGTAACAAATTAACAGTTACTAATGTTGCTACTTTAATAATTTCGAGTGATAATTTCATTGGAATTTGTGCTTCATCTTCATTATCATTTACATAAATTTTTATTTCAAAATTGCAATTATTAGGTTATAATTTTAACTCAAAAAGAAACGTGATTAACAGTTAATATTAACGCCATCTATGACTGATATAACGAATATATATAACGAAGTTATATTCAGTGCTGTCAATTTTAGTAATTTTCAGCAATCATGTTTTCTATTGGCGAGTAAACAAATTTTTAAAAAAATTGAACTCACCTAAGTTCTATCACTGTTTAAATATATTCTTATTTATGTTACTTTCTGTATCTTTATACAAATAAATTTATATATTTAAAAAACTAGTTTAAATTATTCCAATACAAATATCGCAGACTTAGGGGCCTATTATACTCTCTTTGTACTCTACTTCTACCTTCCTAATTAAACATCATTGTACGGCTGCAGAAAGCTGAAGATGTTGCAATTTAATCTTGTTAAACTTCTAATTGAGCACTAATATCTTTATTCCTTTTTACAGGCTAAGATTGTTCCCGGATGCTTCACCGTCAGGACTACAAGATCGAATTTCTAGTTGACCGTTCGTCCAAGTGCAACCTTAATAAAAGTAAGTAGGCTTTCTTATATTACCTACACATCCATCAATTCCTACAAATAAGGAAATCAATTGTAAAACAATAAGTCTTTCGTTTCAATGCGTTATTCTGTTGGACATATAAGCAAATGACCATAAACGATAATTAACAGTTGTATACCGTATAATGACATAGGTACTGAATAATACATACGAATTTGTCCACTTAGTAATCGTACTTAACAAAAATAAAAATAACAGTTAACGACTGTTCTTAATTTACGAACTATCAAACGACATTAACTGGATGTTCACAATGTCACGTATAAATTTACTGGCAAGTAGGATTGTCTATAAATGATTTATTGGTATTTAATTTATAACTTTCATAGAATGTACATCCTGCAAGAATTTTATTATTAATTTTTATTTAAGAAGAAAAAAATATTCATGATTAATTTGCATCAAATGATTACATAGTAATAAATTTATGTATGTTAGAAGTATTTCAAATACGATTAGAAATTTTCTAAATATATTTAGAGATACATTTGTTTACACAATGACAAAAAAAGCCTACAAGTTTTGTGATATAGCTTAGTATATTAATAATAAAAAATTAAGTCTGTCTCATTCAATCGTAAAGATTGATTAATACATATATTTTACGGCCACTTATATTTATCTGAGTGTGGCAGTTCTTCAGTTATTATACTCATCAGAGATTTTATTTGATTTTAATGATCTTCTTTCTGCCGAGGTCACTTGCCGCCTCGATAAACTAAGTCTTCTTGTTTTTGTAGCAACGGGTTGATATTTCAATCCAAACTACCATTATGTTTAAGGTATTCATAGTGCATTCGAATCGAGTTAAAGGTTCGGATAATTCGGGTTGGTATCGGATAGAAGTCTTAGAATAGTTCGAACCGATTAGATTACTGTAAGATAGTTCAAAACCTGAGTAGGGTTAATGGGATCAATTGAACATTTTTCCACTGGTTTTTTTTTGCATTTAATTTTTTCCTATAGTTATTTTTCAACTTATTTTTCAATATTTCCCATCAGAAGAAAAATTGGCTTCATCTTCAATCATTTTTAAATGAAATTATCTATAGGTAAGCTTGCTACACTCGCATTTTTAACAAACAAACCCTGAACTAACTAACTAACTGGGCTAATTCACGCTCGACAATCTCGAAACACAGTAGTACTAATTTTTTATGAAAAATGTTTAGAAAAGAATAAAACCAAATTGCTGAGAATATCTCCGTGCCATTGGCCACAATATTAAATTTTGAATGTATTGTGTTGTAAATACAAAACCTGTAAATATACTGTAAACATAAAATGAAATTGAAATTCAAAAAAAAATAATAGGAAAAAGGTTAGTGGAAAAAATGGTCGGTGGAAAAATGATCAGTTCAAGAAATGGAGTGGAAATATGGAATGGAAAAGGTGCCTCACTACCAATCAAATCCCTATTAATACTAATTATTGGATTATAGCGTGAATAATTCATTATTTTTATGCCCGATATTATAAAGAAATTTAAACTCCAGTTAAATTTACTTCCATACTAAATTTATATCTAGTTACAAAATGACATAAAATAATGTGAAATGATGAACAATTATTAAAAACAAATACCAGGCATTAGTATATTACATAACTTAACCAAGATCATATGGTTTTGTTGTGTTACTTGCGATAATTGGACAAGCTGTGGTAATTGAAAGAGTGGTTACAATTTTTGATCATTCTGGGTAATGCAGGGAATTCGTAATTTTAGGTTCATTTATTTATTTATGACACTTTGCAGAATACTTGGGCTTTTGAATTAAGTTCTACAAAAATATTTTACAACTTTATCCAAAAGTTGTTAACCCACTCAGAATCAGAAATCAGAAACTGACACAACATCAAAAAAATTGTAGTCGTCGTGGTTATGGAAAAGTAACCAAAATTTTAGGAACCACACTCCGAAATGTAATCCTGAAATTAATTTCTTAGTTCATACTTTACCAGATCCTTGGTCGCCGTGGTTCAATTTCGGAATACACTGATTTCTTTAAAATTACAAGTTTACATTTTCGTCTTGTAGACGGGCGGAAATCCTCGACTCCTCGAGCGAGTCCGAGTGAGATAAAGTCCAGTAAGTTAGAGAGGTCGTGTTCGTGATGTGATCCCTCGACAATGCATGGTTCCCGCGGTGGCGGTGGCGGCGGCGTGCTGCACGGTAGTGGTCAGCGGCTCGCCTCGCCTGACCCTGCAGACCTAACGTGACCCGGCTCTCTCCCATCACGGAATCGCCTTCGCCACCAACGCGAGAAATGAGATATCGATGCTGCGAATATAACTTTGCGATGAATACAATACTCGTCTGTTACTTTTGTTTACTTCCACATTGAACTCCTGTTCTAATTAACTTTCATATTTTGTGTTATAACTCAAGCACATATAAACTTAATAGCTGGTACCACGAGCTCTGTTTTTGGGTGTTTTTAGAGCAGTGTTTTAGGCTCGGTTTTAACGCTGTACAATGTTTTAAAATTATTTTATAAAAAAAATGCTTCAAATAGAAGTTACAGAGAAATGTATTATCTACCACTTTTATTTGAAGTATTTTTTTATAAAATAATTTTATAATGTTGTACAGCGCTAAAACAGAGTTTAAAACACTGCTCTCAAAACACCCAAAAACAGAGCTCGTGGTATCAGCCATTGGGATTAAATTTACAGCACGATATCTGTTTGAATCTGAACAGATCTCCGAGTGTTAGTAATAACGCTAGACTTCTTCGTCTTGCCTGCCTGTTATTGAAATCGGATTATCTATATTTAGATTGTCATCGCTAAATATTTGCTCAGAAATTTTTTTTCGTGATTCCATTCATTTTTACAACCTATTTGTACTTACATTTACTTAATTACTACATTTACAATTGACTAGTACTATAAAGATAAATTCTAAGTAAGATAAACTATTTATATCGGTCTGGTAACTAGAGGGTGGTGACGCTTTAACCCTTCCTTGAACAAAAGGGGTATCTTACATACCCCACAGATTTATTTTTAAAACGAATATTAACGGTATATTTTTTAACATTTGTTTAGTTTCATGTATTTGTCCATTATTTGTTTGACGTTCCATTAAAAATGGGGTATTCCAGTATAATTGAATTTATCCAAAGTATTCTCTTTTTTGTATAGTTCATATCACAATATATTGGGATAATACAATAAAACATGCTTAAAAACAAATTTTCATTCATAATTTTATGTTAGAAGAATGCAAGTTTTAGGTTATTGTAAACTCTCCTGAAAATTATGACGTCACAACGCCTACCGCTCACTTCATGCCTATATGTTTGGTTTTGCACATATTTTTGATAATTCAAATATTATTTATAAACATTTTGATACTCCGATTCCAGGTATGTGTTGTTATTACCAATTTTCTTCAAATACTTGATAATTATTAGACAAAAATTGTAAACACACTCGTAAGACACTGACAGGTTGACATTGGCAACATGATAACCATGAGCACGGAGTTGTTTATCCTGAAGTTAGCTATAGGCGTTGTGACGTCAAAGTCTGATTCTTCAAAATTTGACGATATCTTTAAAAAATCATATCTCGCTTAATAAGATTTTTTTTCATTTAAAATTTCATATTTACATTACTAATGACAATGACCCAAACTAATGAAACAAAAATTAAACAGAAAACTTTGGAATCCCCATTGTTAGAATTTATGCCATGAAATAATGAATATAACATTTAACCCTTAATTACTATCGTTCATTTACACTAACATAACTTCTGCCGTGGGGATAAAAATTTTTAATTAGTTGTTGGTATAATGTAATAGCTATTTTTAATACTAGTGAGCAAAGTAGTGCATTTAATCATGAGTCAAGAAGTTAGCCCCAACTAAATCAGTGGTTAAATGCACGTTTGCTTACGAGTGTAAAATTTTTTTCCACAATCAAAATACGAAACATCAAACAAAATATTTATTTATTTTCCATTACTATTCTCTGTGCTCAGAAATATCGAATTATAAATTTGATATCTTTTACAATTGGCTTTCAAATTTTAGGTAACGTAGTAGGAACATATCAATTGTGACATTTAATATTTTAAACTTTGAATGACCATGTATTATATTAAATGTCTATGTTTATGAATTCTCAAATGTATGCCAGAAACATTGAATAATATTCTGATTGAAACAGTATACGTTAATAGGATATTGCATCCATGGTCATCTGGCCATTAATGAGCAATCTTCAAATTCAATTATAATCTAATATCTGTCTTCCATGATTCCTCACGGAATCCTTTTGTTAAATGTCAGTTCGTGGAGGAAAGCGAATGAAAATAGGCACAAATCAGTGAGTGGCCACGATGGCTACGGCTACGGTCGTACTCATAGTAAAGCACGGAGCACGGCATGTCAAACCGCAAAGAACGGAAACAGGCCACGAGGCGAAATTTACTCGCTGCATCGGCCGCGCACCGCTGTAAACTATAAAGGCCATCGCAAAGTCATGGGAAGCAAAAACTACATTTCTATACTACTGGAGCATGGAGCTTCGGTGCATGTATGTATGTGCGAGACGTGCCAGCCTCCTCTCTTGAGGTTCTTCACTACAGCAAAGATCACACCGACCAAGGAACACTTTTAAAACCAACTGCCTTACTAGAATAATTAAAATTATTTACAAATTATTACCTACTAGTCTCCAATAGCTTTTAGGAATCTTCTTTTAAAGCGGGAAACCAACATTTCCGCTCATTGTGTATTTTGTATCTATTAAAAGAAAATATGGACATTATACAAGCCCAACCATAAATGAATTCGTACCACCTGAAAATTTGCTATGATGAATTATAATTAATTATTTTCACGTTGCTATTTTCGCTACATTCTTCTAAAATATTACATAAGCTATTATCGGAATACACTGATTATATTTTTTACTCAAATGAAATATTTAACCCTTGTTAAATAATATAAATACTTTTTCTACGACCACGATATTATTTCCTAATTTATTTTATATTAATAAAAAAATTGTCTCGCTTTCATCATTCCAATATTTGATAATTCTAAATAAGTATCCTAGCAATGGCAGCTGTACTTAAATGAACTGACCTGTATTGAAATACTCACAAAACAAATTCATTTCGCACGATGTTTGCAATGTACCTCATATCCCTAGCAACAACAAACATACAATGAACAGATTTCTAAGTGGTCGTAGAAAAACATATATATTCGTATTTACACTAAAACTTTAAACAGATCTAGCCCACGTAAAAATCTAGTCACTAATTAATTGAATATATTTTTAATGATTACACATTTAATATTATAAATAATATTAAAAAAGAAGCCATGAACTACCGGATGCGGAATTCTGGGATGAATCAAAACAAAGGACTAGCAGTTAAATATTTAAAATACTATGCCAACATTTCGATAGAAACAGCTATCATATTTAGGGCTCTGCAAATTCCGAAACTGTGAACTTAATAATAAAAACATACAAATATAGGACAGTTACTTACAAATTTTGGTTGAAAAACAATTATATAACATGGACACAGAAATATAATAAAAACACGTAGAAAAAAGATGTTAAAATGTTATACACAAATAAACTTCAATGTTCATATTTTAAATTACATTTATTTATTATTTTATTATATGACTACATTTGTGTATAATATTTTATTTGAAATCGGCACTAAAGTGCTCAAAAATCGTCATTAAAAGCTCAGAAATCGTCACTAAAGTAACCCATTATACGACGATTTTGAGCATCCCAGTTTTGGCAACCGTTAAATAATTATTGTACAATTAGGATAATTTTGGTAGATATATTGACGTACTATAGTAAATTTGGACGTAACATGAAACAAAATTTGCAAGAAGAATTAACTAATTAATTCCGATGACGAAATTGAGGACAAAACACATAATTTTTAGTGTTATTCACTTCTCGAGGTTGGCAACACTGACTGTCAGTTTCAATTAACAACTGACAGATGTATAAACTTAACCTATATTGTAATTTCTTTTTACAGTTCTTCCGAATTTTAGATTTCAAATAAAACTTAATATATACCTCGGCATTGAAGTTCCTTTTTATCACTCACATGGATTATTTTCCTCGGCCCTACGGGCTTCGGCAACTAAATTCCATATTCGTGATAAAAAATTGAACTTTACGATAAAAACGTAATAGCCAACAAATAGTCAAATTTTTATAGGAAGTACATTATATGAAAAATATAAACATTTTGCGTATTGCCAATTTGTCCAAATTGTAAGGCAACCCACGCAGTCCATAATTCCCCAATTCCATTGTTATCCATATTTTGCAAGAAACTGTAATGCAGTAGAAATCGTCGCAGCTTCGCCGGCCAGTGAATCCCACATTCTCGATCTCAGTGCATGAGTCGCTGTGTGGGTAAACGACCGACTCGCGCGCTTCTTTAGTGGGTGTCCCCTAATGCCGATTGCTAAATGACGATAGAGCGGACCGCGCGCGATGTTGCGGAATACACCGTAGCGTGAAGATAAATAAAGCGGCCGCAATAAAGTTGTCGGTGTCGGCAGAACGTGCGCTAATGATGCCGGTGATGGGCAGACGTTCCGACAGACAGAACGCCAAGGAATGAATTACCTAATTAACATACCAAGGGACTATTCGGAAACGAGATCGTACAATTTTTTGTTACACGAAACTGCAATCAAATAAAATCATGTTTCTAATACCTACAGGGTGTAGAATCGAAATGTCGAATATAGAGGTTTCAATGCTATTTTTTTGATATTGCTGTAAATTTTTACCTGTTCACTTTAAAGCAAAAGTTGTTCAAAATATAAAAATAAATAAGTCCAATTTGGTTAAAAATTAAAATAAATATTTATTAGAAAAATTGTAACACGGCCATGGAAAATTAGACAAAATCGATACTTATTTGATAATTCAAAATTAGGTTAATAGTTATTTACTTTACAAGTGAGCAAAGTAAAGAATTACCCACTAGAGAAATTTTAGTACACGAAGCCGAAGGCTGAGTCTGAGTGTGATAATTTTATCGAGTGGGTAATTCCACTTTGCCCATGTGTGAAGTATAACGTTATATCCAACATCTCTTAATAAATGAAAAATTTATTAAAGAAATATTATTTGACAGTGACATTAAAATGTTAATCGAAGTAGTTACTGTGTTATTACTATTGTTATAAATTAAAAAAATACTCACTTGTGACTTTCCTCAAAATTATACCCACTAGTGGGTAATTTGTTACTTTGCGTGTTTAAAATCGCCATAGTTATAGAGCATTTATTGAGAGGTGTTGGATAAAATTTATTTATTTATTTATAACAGAAAGAAATGAAAAGATTCTAAAATTAGTCATATTATATCATTACACTCTTCTATGAAATTTCCACAGAAAACAATACAATACTGTAATAAATAAACCTAAATCTATTTTCCGAAATGTCAAATATATTTCATGTTTGTTTAATTTTCCATGACTGTATTGATTTTTTTTCTAATAAATATTAATGTGTGTACCAATTTATTTATATGAAAGTATGTCAAAACCAACGTTTTAGTACAATTTCATCGGCAAATATTAAAGTTTGTACTATAAATTTAAGAAATAATCTTGACATATACCTCTCGTGCTAAAGAATTGAATTGATTAAATTTTATTTCCGGTTTATTTTTAAGATTTTGCTTTTAAAAAAGTGTTATCGTACATAATAATTTAAGATAATTTTTTTTTCAAATTACTATGTAGTCAAATACTTTTTAAGCAAAATTTATTGCATAAACCAAACATGTCAAATTTAATCGATTAAATTCTTAGCATTCTATTGAATATTTGAAACAACTGAATTTATTGTTTAATGTGTAATATATCAAACATTAATTCAATCACTTTTGTGCCTTTTCGTGAAATTTATAATTATTATGAAGTTTTGTGATGATATATTTATTTTATTTTATTTATTTTATTTTCTCCGTTCGTAAATTAATAAACATCCATCCATCTGGGATCTAGGCAGATACCATTGATGTAAATTTATATTTGTTGTGTATTATATGCACTTCAGAGGAAATATTTTGCAAATCAAATAAATGTAATAAAAGAGGGTTATTAATTTATATAGCAATATAAACATGTTTACAAAAATTTTTATTTTCTTACAATTATGCTTGAATTCAATAGAATAAAATAAGCTTGCAATAAAACAGAAATAAAATAAACATTATCAAGTAATAATTATTTTAGAATCTCTCTAATGACGTTTAAGAACAAAATAAAATAAATGATGTATTCGATGTTTTAAAATGTCCTGACCTGCGACCTGCACTTCCGCGTAACTCTCCCACTCGCCACTCTGCTACAGTGGCGCGCCGATCGGCGATCGAGGCGCGCGCTGAATTTAAAGCGCGTGGTTGCAGCAATGGCCTGAGAGGAAGATGGCCGCGGGATGATAACGACCACGTGCAAGAACGTTCTAACTCCGCGTTCAAAACACCGGCATCCTGGGAAAATGACGAAACTGTACGTGCTTTGCGAAATGCTTCCTTTTTGGTACTTACTTTATGACGCACTTATACGAAGCATAGATATTTACTTATTTGTTTGAAGCGTTTAAACGCATGTGTATAGATTGAATGCTAACTGAGACTAACGAAGGGTATCAATTTTCAGATAGCTTTACCACAATGATTATTTATTACTATGCCAAATTGCTTAGTTCCACATACTTGTTCAGGTTCATTATGTTTATGACATTCCTCAGATACCATATTGTACTGTTACTATTCATCTAACTGTACTCTGGAAATTCTAGATCCACATTTATCTAAAAGGGCTGGGCAGTTACTTAATAGAGATATTTAGCCTTATATTATTTTGTTTGTTATGAGGGTATAACAACAAAATTAATTACTAGTACTATGTAATAAAGCGAGCAATATAAGTTTTATATGTAAAAAAATTTCTGCTCAAAATTATATCAGATATTTAATTAGATGTGTACATTTTTTTAAATATGTATGTACTGACCACGTTAGATCTTTTTATGAGTGAAACGCGATTATCAACCTTCAAAGATGTTAGTGTAATAGAGAGCCATAAGGAAAAAGATATAAATATAAGTAATTATTAATATTAATTCTGTAATCATACTAGTAGAAAAATAAATGACATCATGT
This sequence comes from Poecilus cupreus, assembly GCA_963942605.1. Taxonomy (NCBI): domain Eukaryota; kingdom Metazoa; phylum Arthropoda; class Insecta; order Coleoptera; family Carabidae; genus Poecilus; species Poecilus cupreus. The sequence goes on along the minus strand of OZ012714.1, from coordinate 5,144,490 downwards.
TATATCCTATATAGTGGAGTACAAACCCTAAAACACATTGAACCAACAATCAGTCTCCTCCATACATTCCTATCTTGGAACACCACTTTTGCTTCATCTTTATTCATAATGCGATTCGTGTTTCACTAATGCACATTATTACGTTGCTGGAATGCACTTGAAAAAAATTTCCGTTAAGAATTGTGATCTTATTTTTTTGTTAAAAAATATCTAATCGAATTCCTCTATTTCTGCTCACGTATGCAAACGTAATCTATCATATCACAATTACAATAAAAATCTTTTGATTAAAAAAATATTCAATTCAAAATTTGATTTGTTTATTTCAAAATGTTATTTTCACGGCATGGGAATGAAAATAATAATAATTATCGCAAAAAAATTTCTCACCGAATATCCCTCGACCATTGATATATACTCAAATTTGATCACAACTACCTCAAGAACGTTGCTTGAAGGTAACTGTGATAAAATTATTTCGAATTATTAATGGCCTAGGGATATTATTGTTGATAATTACCCCGAGAAATTATCACTTGTTGCTAAGTAACAGTTGTTGACAGTTAATTCAATATTCTATTTATTTCAAAATTTCACGGTATGGGAATGAAAAAAATAATAATTATTGCAAAAAATTTTCTCATCGAATATTCCTCGACCATCAATGGCCTAGAGATATTATATCTGAAAAATTTCCAACCATAAGTGGCTTGGTTTCATGTTTATTATACTTTTTATATAACATTACTTTCTACAATATTTATGTGGTATATTTTTTCTATTTTTTACCCTTTAAAAGTTATTTCTATCAAGGATTTTCTGTGTTGGTGGGTCAAACATTATTAACCATTATTAATAATTTCTCTCTTCTTCGGCCTCTTAACCAAATCCAAGAAGACAGTACTCGGTATGTCTCTAACCCCAATAATACTCCTATTTTATGTCAATTACTATTATCATTACAACTGCCAGTATTTATATAGTACAACATACAGCTACATGTCACAAATAACCCTATTATCTTGCCAATATTGACAATATACTTGACCGAACGAAAACACGAAGCAGTTCGAAGAATTCTTAAACCACAATCGCATCTCACATAACGTGCACGTCGTGGCAATCAATAAACAGATGAAACCAGTGACAATCACGAATGGCGTGCATCTTACTTTCCCCGCATTAACATAAACAATGCCCCTCCGCGCCCGCTGCCCCCGCGCACAGCGGCTGGGTGAATCTCGCGGAGTGTAGGTACCTAATTGTGTCACGGCGTCGCGTCCGCATCTAACTTATCCGCGGGAGGTTTCACTTGTCCTCTACCTATTTATGATGTGCGCTATGGGTTTCAGAGATGATGCTTTATTGAGATTAATGCAATGTTTTAAATTTACAGCTGCTGTAGTAACAATAAGTTGGTTCCTATATACATTAGGAAGTTCTAAAATAATCATTATGTATACATATTAAATATTCAACATAGAACTAATAATATAATATATCAAGTGAAGTAGTCTATCGTATCGTATCCCTATTCCTATTCTCTATTTCTAAACTAGACTTGAAAGTTCCGATTTCGGTTAAAGGATTTATTATTAATTAAATGGTTGCAGATAACACTGTCTTATTATTCAGGAGTAACAGTACAGCTTTCTTGTGGTGCGGTTCACGTCACTATCTTCTTTCTCACTTTCTCCCACTATTGCTGATTTGCAATAGTGGGAGAAAGTGAGAAATAAGATAGTGACGTGAACCGCACCACAAGAAAGCTGTACTGTAGTTATTTAACTAAACATCAAATATCAGATTTCGTTTCGACAACTAATGCTACCGAAGCTATAAATTTGTGTTTGGTGCCGTTTTGAATACATGATTGTTTTGGCGATTTTATAATTAATATTAATTTAGTAATTATTTTTAACAATTATTTTGAAAGTTATCGCTGTCAAATTACTTTGCTATATGTTTGTCGAACGGTTGCTTTGTAATAGCTATGAATATTCCTAGCGATGTTATGACTATGATAACAGCCGCAGATGTCAGTTTGATATCCGAGTTCGTAGAGCGAGGATTTTAAGACATCTAAGGCCTGTTATGACTCATAACATATGAAAAATTTAACGTCATTAATAAAAATAATTTTTTGAAATTCTTTTATGAATAATGTAAGTAATAATGATCAAGAAAGTTTGCTTGTTTTTATTTAACACCATAGTTACACTAGTTTTGTATCATATTCATAAATAACTTTACACTTGTGTTTCTCCCTTCATTATCATCTTTTACCAAAATGAGTAAATAGTGTGATGATATATTTATTTTATTTATTCACAAAGAGAAATAAAAATAATAAATAAATATATCATCATATCATTTTGGAAGTGACTATTTGCTTTTTTAGTAATATAAAATAGTAAAGAGAAAACCACAGGGATAAAGTACCTCGGACTCGGACCTATTTGCTTCTTAAAAATTATAGAAATGTATGGTATATGCGTTCATATTACATGTAAGAAGGTGTGCAACTGTTACGGTCCTGTCTGCATCCCACGCAAGGAACAGCTAGCCAGGTCAGGAGTGAGGGTGATAGCCATCTACAAGAGATGGGCAGCTCGCCACCTGACTTGCACTTTTCCCCACGTCGCATTATGCGCACAGACCGGCTCAAGGTGTGGACACCGTCCGCCTCCAATGCAAGGCGCAAGGCTCGGCCCTTGGACGCTTCCCGAGCCGGTCAGCCAGCGCCCAACGACCGAGCCTTGTAATGCTAATCGCATTGGAATATGAATGAATCAATTATTATTCTCCGAGCCCTGGCTGGGCAGTCGCGGCGTCGTGGACAATGTTCTGCGCCCAGAACAATGAATCATCTTGATGCGAGTACCACGGTGCTGGTTATGCTAATTTTAGGCTATGTGGGCTCTCTGATTATAAAGTAAATACAAATTTATTAAATTATTGTATACATTCTATGTGTTTACTTACTTTAATATATTTTGAAAAACTGCTGATGTCAATTGTAAATCCTAATTCGGTGGCAATGTTTTGGGAAAGCAAATTTCAATTATTTCTTAATATGGACCGAAGATTTGGAAATATAGACTTTTTTCGATCCACCCTAACTTATATGTATTACCAATAAATTGTCAGCTATAGAATCCTTGGGCTCTTGATAATTACGAAATAATTTTATCACATTTACCAAAAGTACGTTGCTTGGTAACCGCCCGACACCGTTGGCGGAGGGCTGTTACCTTCAAGCAACGTTCTTGAGGTAGTTGTGATAAAATTATAAGTATTTATCAATGGTCGAGGGATATTTGGTGAAAAATAATTTTGCGATAATTATCATTATTTTCATATGTAACACCATATGTGTGTTCAGGTATTATCGAATATATTGTGTTGTTGCCACGAAACGTATTATTTTTAGTCCGTGAGCCAGCTTTAAAAACTGCGACCCATTCGTCAAAAGTTTCAGTATGTTCTATGGAATCTACCCGTTTGGGTACATCGAAAAGCGCCATTTAGATCTGGGTGGTATTTAAAATGGTGTCCATTAAAAAAGGAAAGTAAATGATGGAAATTTGAATAATGTGACCAAAATTTTCTTTTTTATCTCGAAGTACTAGACGAAAATACAAATCAAAAGACACCAGTCTGTCATTCGTACGTGGTCGAGTTGTCTCAGAAGACGAATTTCAAAATTTAAAATTTATTGTTCGAAATTTGACTCAAATGACCAAAGTTTTATTTTTATCCCATGATACTTGACGAAAATACAAATCAAAAGAAACTTGTCTGCCACTCGTACGTTGTCGGGTTGCCTCGGTAGACGAATTTCTAAATTTAAAATTTTTGTTCCGAAATTTGAGGCAGCGGAAATTATCAGTAATATTATAACAAAAGAGTGAGAATAAATTGAAAATAATTTGACAGATCTTTCGAAAACTTGTTGCCAGGCAATAGCCACGAAAGTCCGTAGCTCCGTAGAGCCTGGAGTGCCTATTGCTAAATGGCAACAAGTTTGAGAAAGATACTGGAGAATTATTTTCTAATTTATCGAACTCTCGAGTTATATTTAATTAGATTATATTTTTATTTCATCATCAGGTACGCCACTAAATTTATCTTTTCTCTCATTTTTTACTTGTGTTGATTATAACTATCTGACATCGGACACTTGTCAACAAAAACAAAAAAGCTACAGAGATTATTTACGGGAATAATCGCTAGAGCTTTATTCTTAGTATAATAATGACAGGATTAGTTAAAAAACGTGTCATACAATGAAGCATTTCATTGGTTTTAAGAGACGTCAAAAAATAATCAGCGTAATTCAATGGGATAATTTTTTAACAAAAACAAATTTCGTAGTAAGTTTTGCTTTATTATCTTTAAATTTGTTTTCCTATATCTTGCTACAGTAAGAGTCCGCGATTTGTTAATACCCACACACTTATGCAAAACATTCCATCTACGATACATAGCATAAATAAAATCACTCAATCCACAGTGATAAATGCTTGGACCACCTGATGGTAGTGCGTCCGAAATGGTTCTCCCGGTAGGCCTTCGGCTGCGCATTGCTCGCGTCACAAGATTGATCTCGACAGGGTTATTAGTGCCAGATGGATTAGTTTTTGACACACCCGGAAGAAGGTGCGTAATTGCGGCTGACGTATGTCGATTATTATGTCGGTCAGATGCGCGAAGTCAGATTGAGCGATTGTTCGGTATCTGAACAATGCCACCATGTTAAGTATGTTTACTAATAAGACTAAACGGAAGCTTATCTGCACACGGTTACCGTTTGTACTATTACCATCGGGTTCATGATTTTGTATACTAGATTTTTTGTTCATGCTGTGCTAATTTAATTTTTATATTCGAGTTTATTACAAAACTACGTTTTCTCAATGACTTCTGTGTAGATGGATGGCTGTATATGTGTCCGTATTTACCTAATAACTCATGATTGAGAAAGCGAGAAACGGAGTTGATTGATGAAGTGTATTTAATAGGTACTTAATAAATGGGGTAAATAGCTCCGTGGTAACGCATCGGACTGTGGATCGTGAGATCCTCAGTTCGAATCCCACTACTGACAGTTGCCAATTTAAATTTATCCCTGTGGTTCCTCCTCCTATAATAACTTTGAGGCTAAGACTTAACGGCTGGTAACCGCATTTCATACGCAAAAATATATCACTTAGCGAGATCTGCGTAAGCAGAGTGCCACACCCATAATGGGTAAAAGGCGAGATGGTATATTTATTTATTTATTTAATTTTATTCAATTTATTTCACATATAGACACCCGGTTGCATAAAGCGTTATTAACCTATCAAAAATCCACATTTTTTTGTAAGTTAATAACGTTGATACATTAACAACGCTTTATGCAATCGGACCATAGTTTCAAATGAAAGATGTTAGGAATAATATTTGTCATAATATGTATCATTTTCAATTTTCTTGTACCTGGCAACATATTTGAGAAAATTTAATATTTTATTGAAGTATATTTTAGTAAAAAATATTAAATATATCTGAAAATAATAGTTTCTATGGAAAGAATTAATTAACATAGACATCCCTTTCTTATACCAAATTAAATATGGAGAAATAATAATCGGAGATACAGTTAACTGTCTTATTATTATTTATCCATCATTCATCCTGTCGAACCATCATCTTTCCGTAATAATTTAGCATTAAAATAAATACTAATTCATATGTATAAGAAAGTCGTGTAATTTTCATACCAGATTTATAAATAGCTGTATGGTTGAATCCAAACCAGTCATGTGCATTTATATCTTATTGATCATTACAGAATAACGTCATCTGCCCCCCAAACCTGCAAATTTAACCAAACTTCTATTTTTTAAATTAAATTAAATAGATTGCAGGAAAAACATATTTAATGTATTTATTAATCGTGTAAACATTGTAGTAAATATAATTACAATAGAAAAATTCTTGAATGAAACGGTTAAATTAGTGATTGAAAATTGATTTTGACAGGTGTCCCTCAGTAAAGTCTTTATTTTAGGTCCGGTTGCAGAAAGATAGTTGTTAATGCAACCGCATAATTCACCTATCAAAACTCTAAATTTTTACTGTACTGTAACCAATAAATAAAATAAATAAATATATCATCACGCCTTTTACCCATTAAGGGTGTGGCACTCTGCTTACGCAGATCTCGGTAAGTGATATATTTTTTCGTATGAAGTGCGGTTACCAGCCGTCAAATCATAGCCCCCATGGATGTTAGTGGAGGGGAACCACAGGGGTAAATTTAAATTTGTAACAGTCGGCAGTGGGATTCGAACTGAGGATCTCACGATTCACAGTCCGACACGTTACCACGGAGCTATTTACCCCAATGAAATAATAAATAATATAAGATGATTTATTTATTGGTTAACCACGTTGTTAAATTAACAACGAAGTTAACTATCCTTTCTGCAACCGGACTATAGAATGATCAGTTATATGCCCTTTAAGTTTGCAAATTTGCAGCAAATAAATTAATAGTATATTTTTCATTCCATGCGAATTGTGCACTTTACTTTTCCTAAGATTACAATATTATTTCCTAATTAATTTAATTTTAATAATAAATTTGTCCCGCATAATCATTCCAATATTTAAAAATGCTTAAATAAGTATCCCAGCAATGGCACCTGTACTGAAATGGAATGACCTGTATTGAAATACTTACAAAACAAATTCATTTCGCACGATGCTTGCAATGTACCTCATATTTCTAGCAACAACAAACACAATGAGCAGATTTCTAAGTGGTCGTAGAAAAAGATTGATAGAGTACTAAAAGAAAAGATTAAAAAATTAAACAAATACGTAATGCGAAGTACAGATTTAAAATTCAAATGCAAATTTCTAATATTTGTATTTGTTTGAATACAAATAGACTCCGCGAAATTCAATACTACAACTACAACAGCAAAAATAATCAAACAGAATTTACATATCAAACTAAGTGACACAAACAATAAATCTCCTTCTTGTTCTCAAACAAGTATTTCAACCAACACCAACTACAGTAGAATCCCATTCGAGATTTCCATATCACACTGCATATGTACATACATACAGTCCCATTGACCGCTGACCAACAATCTAGCGTGCAGAAGTGGCACGTTTGGTGCCGCACCCACCGCGAGCGGGTCATCCAGGTGTCAGGTGCCATCTTCACTGGCCCAAGGGCCGCGGGAACGGGACACTTTCACTACGTGTTTTGGTCATTGCTTATCTTCGCGCACTGCATCATAAATATTATATTATGTTGGTACTGAATGTCGTGCTGTATGGAGAAACATTTCTCGTAAATAATGTATATGTTTTTACTGTTGTTTTGTTGTTTATCAGTTCTGTAAATAAATAAATAATAGTTGATTATTGGGTAGGTGCTATAATTCAGTTATGAATTAATAATAACAATAAATTAATTTAATACATGTATATAAAGATTATATTTGGTTAATTAATTTATTACCTGCACTACAAGTTAGTTAACTTTTTGACCGGGTGATATTACCAAATGTATTTTAAATTAATTTAATTTAATTTATCAAATAATAATAAAATTAGAAAGTCTTATTCTCATAATTACAACTTTTACCTGCCGCACTTATATGTAAGGGAGGTATTATGATAGGGTAAACTGCAGAGTGCCACACCCAAAATGGGTAAAAGGCGCGAATAATAACGAACGTGCCCTAAATAATATCATAGTTCACCATATAAATGTGTTCAATTCTATCCTTTTTACTTCGGGCACATACATATTGTACGGGAACGGAGGTATTGTTTATTTTACGAATTGTTTATATTTTAGTAACAATTCATCAACACTAAGTGCTAGATTATTTGAAAATCTATCAGGGTTTTGAGGCATATCTTAGTAAATAAAAGAGATAGAGTAAATTTCATTGGAACCAAAAAGATGTAGAATATAAAATTACCTACAATTTTTATTTGAAATATTTTTCTATATTTTGATGTCATCAGATTCAAACACAGTGTTTTTGGACCAGGAAATATTACTGGGCAAAATGAAATCTTTAGATTAGTGATTTTTGTTAATTTGTTTTTATTTCATTTGTTATTTTTCCTTCAAATATTTTTTAAAATAACTGAATTTAAGATACTAATAAATTTAGTAGAATTTTCTCTCTGTAAGATCAGAATAATTTTTAATAAAATAAAAGTTTTTCTAAAAGTCTGAATTGGGACAAATGATATGATTCTGGGCTCGTATGTATTTATTTATTTTTTTCACCTTCATTTATAATTTCAATAAATCATTACAACAACAAAAATTATTAATTAAATTCAATTAAATTGCCACTTTCGGTTATCGGATAATCTGCTCTTACCAAGGGGATACAAAAATATAGGTAATATAAATATAAAATATCAAAATTTTCAGTTTAGTAGTTTTCTAGAAACCGCAACTCCAATATGAATGTTATTTACAAAAAATATATTATAAAAATTAAATAAATTCTTAATTTTATTGAAAATCCTTATTTTTAGTGATATACATACTTTAAATTATCTTACAATTAAGTATTAAATTTTTCTTTCTCTAGATTAAATCACAATTTTACAACATTAATTTAGATTTAAGATTGGTTCGTTGGCAACACTGTGACACCGACTTGGGTCTGATAACATAACTTTTGACTTGTCAGTTGTGTGTTGTGTTGTCAAAGTGTATTTAAGGTCCGAGCAAATAGTTTTTAGAAACATGTCATGAAAAAAATTTTATATCTAACACGAGAGAATAGCGCTTTTTCCAGTCTCGCACAATTCAATTAAATCGTATTCTAGGTTTCTAGAGACCCTAGAACATACACGATGTCTTTTTGGAAAACTATTCTAGTATCGAGAATAATATTCAAAATAATTTTGCATAATACCTATTTCCTTTAGCAAGGATACATACTTCATCCAAAAACATTAATTATTTTTAGGAAGCATATTGATGAGCGCAAAATAAAGTCAAAATTATGAAGAGGATAAGATTACGGTAATTATTAAAAGTGTTTCTTTAACATACACCTGTATGAATCTCTGCTTATATAGAATGTACAGGTGATGTAAGAGCAAAAGACCGCTGAGATGCCTACCTACACTTGTGAGAATGTAAATTATTTGTCAAGTGTCGTCGAACTAACTGAGTGTTTATTTTTCTTCGATAGGGAATTGTTGATGTTTGTTACCTTTTTATTTCATTTAAAAAATGTACCACGAGTAGCTAAATGGCACGTGATTTATTTACTTTGTACAATTTCAGTGGAGAGTTGAAGAAATGACCAGTCTTTTTTATACTCTTCTGAGTAGGTAACTAAAAGTGGCCGTCATTTATGTTCAAGTATTCCGTTTATCAATAGTTGAAACGCGCTTTTGGGAGGTCCAATAATTTTGTACTTAACATCAACACAAAAACAAATATAATGAGTTTTTTTTTCTTTTTATTAATACTTCGTTTATTATTACTACAAATAAATTAGATGTTATTATGCCATTATCTCTATTTGGCAATGAAGCTTTCCAGAAACAAATCTTTTAACTCCATAGATATGTGATATTTCTGCGCGTGAGTTACGATTACCAACCGTCAAATCTCGGTCCTCAAAAAAGTTACAGGAGGTAAGGGAAGCTTTTTACTCCATATCACTTTTACCTCCCGCTTTACACCTGTAAAAGAGGTATAGGAATCATCTTAAATATTCGGTAGTGAGTTTCCAGTGGATGAGCACGTTTTAAGGTCACTAGTAGACGATTTTAATAGTTTCGCGATGTGGCTTTGTGTCTGTGTTTGGATATCTGGAGTTAAGGTTTCTAAAAACCTACTGACCGGAAAATTATGATATTTTGTATATTATATTTTTGTATCCCCTTGGGAAGAGCAGAAAGTGACAGTTTACTTGAAGCCCCATGATCAAGTTATTTTTGGTTTAATGATTTAATGACAATTTTTGTTTTAGATTAGAGTAATGTTTCAATAGCTATTTGTACAAAAAGTAAGGAAAAGTAATATTTTTCCGTATTAGGTGTGAAATTTGTAATCGAGACGTAGCCGAGATTAAAAACCCACCGTATACGGAAATTAATACTTTTCCTACGTGTTGTACACAAGATTTTTTATACTACCGTTTAAAAATAGTTATTTTAAAGTTTTAAATATGATATTGTTTGGTTTCTGTCATTTTGACGTTTTGAAAAAACTAGGGAATCGTAGATAGCATGTCAAAGAATTAGTAGTCTCGGAAGTAGTTAATTTAAATAGTAATACTTTCTCAAATAAATCTCCTGAAGATATATTTTCAAAATGTAAGAATGTTACTGTTAATATTTACAATAAATAAAAAACATTTTTAAACGGCAGTATAAAAATAATATTATCTATAGTTATTGTTGCCAAAGGCTCTTGCTACAAACTTTCATACTCGTAGCAAATGAGTACCATTCCATGCTTGTTTTACAATATACTATTTTCTTACTCGCACCACTTACGAATTATAAGACGTTAAAAAAATATATTTAGTATGCTAACATATGCATTAAAAAAAAAAGAACAAAACAACCATTGGAAAATATCATTTTTGCGTTGTGTCTTAAATGAAAAGTATTTTTTTTGGAGGCATGAGCGTTACTTGATAGTGGTGGTCCGTGTTCTTGCATTGTTTGATAAGAAATCTATGGCGGGAGGTATTGTGGTGCACACAACAGTTTAATATCAAATATTTTGTTTTTTAAACCTACATGTTTTCTCTTTATTTTACAACGTTTTGGAATATTGCACCATCCATATACTCCACAAAATTACGTTACTTATTTCACAAAATCGTTCCCCTGTAAATGAGTCTAAATAGTAATTTAATTAATTTTAAATAATATTAAGGATTGTTGTGTTTGTTGCTAGCAGAGATTCTGTGCTCTGGTTGTGAGCGTGTGTGTGCAGTAATTATGGAGAGGCCATTGTGTGTACGTCCTGGAACATCGAAACAATAGAATTGACAGCGACACTCGGATGTTTGGCTCGTGCCATCGAGCCGCGCCGCGCCTGCGTTTCTATGGCAACAAAGGCGGCGTAAACTTTCGCCCAAATGAAAAATTAATACTCGGATGACATTACACTTAACACGTTCGGTTATTAATAATAACGGTTTGTAATTTTCACCTGCACACCGACGCTGTTTTAGGTGCGAGAGTAGGAGTAGATAAATAGAAGCTATCTGTTTGTCTTTGTAGAAAGGATTAGGTACCTCACTTGAACACTATGGCTGATTGTTTGGTTGTGCTAAATATAAATGGTCACTTCGAAACGTAAGCTGTTTTACCACACGTTTCTTTTTTTTGTATATTTAATGTTGCCCGGACTTAGAGAACATAAATGTTGATGCTGAAGCTAAAGAAACAATGTTTGTGGTGTTTCAACAACTTCTTTAGCAGTTCAACAATTGTTTTTTGCCTGAGAAATTTGATCTTTTTCGCATCGTAATGGATTGTTATCATGGAAATCTTCTCATTTAATATTGTGATCCTAATTTATAAATAAAAGTATTTTTTTATATTTTTTGGATTCCTTCATTATATCGTAGATAAAATATTATACGATGCACATACGTAAAATCGAGTGTTTTAATTGACTCATTCGACACTACAGACGAGCTTTACGTACCGGTATCATAAATAACTATTACTATACAAGTACGTAAAATTAGTCTTTAGTTATGAATGGGTTAATTAAAACACGACCGTAACGAGTGACCAAAGATGCTTTACGTATGTGTACCGTACAATATTTTGTCTACGATATAATGAAAAAACCCAATAAATATTTTAAAAAACTTTTTTTTCACGACATGGTAGGAAACCTCACCATTCTCCCATGTAGAGAGGAAAATTCAAAAGTGTTACCAATATCAATGCTATTTACAAAATATATATTATAAATAAATAAATAATTTTATTGAAAATCTTTATTTTAGTGATATACATACTTTAAATTATCTTACAATTATGTCTTTTTTTTCTTATTAAATCACAATTTGACAACTACACCGCCTTGTGTCTAATAACCTAACTTTTCACGTGTCAGTCTGTCAGTTGTGTTCTCAAAGTGTATTTTAGGTCCGAGCAAATCGTTTTTAGAAACATGTCGTGAAAAAAATGTTGTGTCTAACACGAGAGGAAAGCTCTTCTTCCACTCTCGTTCGAAATACCTCACTCGCTGAGCTCATGAAGCAAACTTCGAACTCGAAGGGGAGAAAGAAGCGCTTTCCTCTCTAATTTGACAAATAACTATTTATATATGATTGCCTAGCAGCACAGTCATAAATCTCTGAAAGTAAGTTGAACAGTGCTATCAAACATATTGATAAAACCTTATGATTACAATAAAACATCAAGAATTACAATATTAATATTGAACAGAAGCATTTTTATTATAAAGTAATATCAAATTCTAATGTAATGCTGTTTTATTAGGAGCTACATTAAAATTTAATGTCACATTTGAATTTCCTGTTGTGTACTGTTGATACAAGTCAAATTATTGAAATAAATTTATACCTTTGTTTTCATAGTCTACTACCATACATCGAACTCAGTTTATTGGAAAACGGCGATATAGTAGAATGAGGTTAATTTGGATAATTAAGGATAATTGTGAATAAAATAGTATACATAGTTCGGTGGGAGTTTCATTACAATCTTGCGATATATCTAAGCCCTCGGCCCCACCTCACATGTAATAAACTATTACCTCTTCCCCAAATGAGATGCAGTACTTGCAAAATTGCAAAGCACTGTCAATACACAATAACTGAGATAAATGAACCGTTGTCTAAATTTGCAATACAGTTTAATATTCATAGACAAAAAAAATAGCAACATAAAAAATTGGCTTGTAGCCTGGCTACAGCAGGTCATTATGGGTACAAGCAAAAGCGGTACCATACCACATACTCCGTGATCACACCTATACATTATAATTCACATGGAGAATGTCAGTGGGCGACACAATGGTCACTCGGCGGGCAAATCAAAATGTTATCCTACATATCTTATAAGGCCCTTGTCATTGACCTCACCCAGATACACGCGGCCGCGTGCTTTTTAATTGTCGACGCGATGCGTTAGTGCAGATGCGTATCCGATCTTGACAATAGAGATCTTCGTTCAGCCGATAAATCAATTAGTATATTTAATAATTAGAGGTTGTCGGAATAAGAAATTAGTGGCTATAAATATACTCTCTGGTTCTGAAGAACGTGATGATTATATGTTAGCAGGAGAGATATTTCCTGCATATCAATTAAATGTGTAAACATGTTTCTAATATTGTTTTACTTAACCTTTCTTACTATTGAGGAAGCGGACACATTTTTGCTAAATACATATATATTAACATTAACTAGTACTTATTAATCATCATTTCATTCCTGACCAGAATGGCTTTGGCTTTGTAAACTCATGCTCACAAATGAACCCTGGGTCATTCCTAGTATGAATCTGGTGTTAAGGTCCAAATCGTAAATAGTATTTTGCACGATAAGTTTAGAACAGTGATGTTAACTAATTGTGGCTGTTTGGGTAACGAGCTTAGCGAGATGCTAAAAGACAGTGTGTTAAATTGATGTTTAGTTGTTAGTTTTAATTTGTAAAACGGTTGTTTAGTAGCAATATTTCATTAGTCACGGGTTGTCAAGCAAAGAGTGATTAACATTTTTAAATACGCCAAAGCCAAAATTTTGTTATCATGACAAAATTTTCATTTAATATTAGGATCCTAATTCATAAATAAACATCTTTTTCTCACTAGTGATTAAATTGCTTACTTTGTCCACTCTTTTGAGTGAGCATCAATATTAAATGATTGAGGAAAAATAGTTATTTACTTTACAAGTGGGCAAAGTAAGGAATTACCCACGAGAGAAATTTTAGCACACGAAGCCGAAGGCTGAGTGTGATAATTTTATCGAGTGGGTAATTCCACTTTGCCCACGTGTGAAGTATAACGTTTTATCCAACATCTCTCAATAAATTCAAAATTAATAAAAGAAATATTATTTGACAGTGACATATACTTTAAATTTTTAAATTAAAATGTCAATCTAAGTAGTTACCAAGGTGTTGTGTATTATTATTATTGTTACAAATATAAAAATACTCACTAGTGACTTTCCTCAAAATTATACCCTCTAGTGGGTAAACTGTTACTTTCCTTGTTTAAAATCGTCATAGTTATAGAACATTTATTGAGAGGTGTTGGATAATATTTTATTATTTTTAGAAATGTGAAATAAATTACATTAATTCTAATTCTGTACAGATGGTTAACAGTACATTTCGATATTGCATATATCATAGCATTATTTTTTTAGTCAATTATAATTATAGTAATTAAGAACATAAGTAAATGTAAGTAAAGTATTGCCAAAGGAAGTTACTTTCCCATGTCATCTAATCTTCTATTACTATCTTTGCACGAATGGATGGGATCAGAAAAAAAAAACTTAGTTTACTCTACTATTTTATATATTATACTGTTCATATTGTCGACCGGCAATTAAACATCCCAAATGGGTAAGCATGATCTGAAACCCTTTAATTGAATTTATATTTCTTTCCCGGGTTAAAATTACTCCTTTCCTTACTAGCTTCATGCGTTTAAATTTGTCCAGTACTGGTAACAAGCATTATATAATATCATCAAGAAATCAACATCATTCCAATTAAATCCTAGCAATCACCCATTCGAGTTGTCACACTCTCGTGTCATCCAGTGCACAGCGATCCCAACTTCATTTCCTTGTTCCGTCTTGGCGATTACGTAATTCTCCGCTGTGATTGGGATAAGTGGTCGCGTGGAGTCACCGACAGTGCACCTGCCAGTGTCGCGTGCTGGAAAAGCGGCACGCGAATTACACGCGGCTGCTGTATCAAACACCGCATCGCATTATAGAGATAGTGACACTGAGTAAGAATCTGTGACAATGTCCGCCCACTGGCCGAATCGAATCGCTTCGTTGACTCGAGATAAGTAGAGATTTTTTGCTCCCATGCAAATAAGTTTTTCTTTTTGCTTGGTGTTTTCGTTGATGAGGTGACACCGTTATGTTGAAGAATGAATGTGGTTGAGCTTGTAGTATTTTTTGGAGTTTATTGATATTGTGTAATATTTTGCTAATAACATTTCTGCAAATAATAATAATTCGCGTCTATTTATCTTGCCAGGAATAATTTGGCAATTTTATTGAAAGTACCAAATGTGTGCGTAATTATTTACAAATGATTATTTTGTCATTGTCACATTTTGTTGTATCCAAAAATGGATAACGGTTTTATTTGAGTTTTTGTCAATAGTTATACTCTTGTAGCACCCTTGCTCTACAAGAGAGTAAATGATTATTGTTATTGATAAGTATAAATATAGTAATCACGAGATTAATTAATTAATCGAGAACACTAATAAAATTGTCTACGTGATACAGTTATTGGGGTTCTCTCTTCGAGTGAATTTTGCCAAGAATTTAAATACGAGTTATAGTGCCGCTTCTCACTAAGCTTTTTAGATCTATTATTTGGAAAGGGCTATACTCCATTTCTCCTTTTAAATATTATTGTTCTTTTCCTTTCTATCTATTGGCTTACCTTTCTAATTTTAATTTAATGCTGTTTGTTAGTCTCTTTCTATTTATTTTATCCGTCTTGATCTTCCTCCGTTCTAGCGTAGACTTTATTGGATTTTATTCTACAGCTCTATATACGTGTTCTAGTTCTCATTATCTTTTCTTATTTTAGTTCTTGTTCTTTCTATTTCATGGTTCATTTGAACTCTATATTCATTATTTGGTCTGATCCTAGAATAGTTGCTATTATTATTTTTACCGCTATATATATGAAACGAAATAATAAGAAAACAAATGCAATGCAAGCTAACTCTAGATTTTATACAAATAAAACATATGGTAGCCTAGCACGTCAATGGTCATGGGTTCGAACCCCACTGGATAACATGGTCGTTTTTAAATTCACAATTACATATGACCATAGAAGTTAGTCCACTTACCATTTTCATTAAGACCGGTGAGGCAAATTTGGATGATAAATGTGATGGAAAAAAGGAATCTTGGAAGACCAAAAACTTGTGGGATACTATCATCAAGAAGACTCTGAATCAGAAGAATGTTACACTGCGGGAGGCACAAAAGATGGCGATGAATAAGAAACAATGGGCGAAACGATTAAAAAAAATTATTTTTACTATACATATTTTCTTCTTCGACATAGTCTTATTATTGTTTTATATTTTATCATTCTTATGTAAGCCTTTGATTTTTATTAATAATTTAAATGAATATTAAAATAAGTACCTACAATTATATTTAAACGCCACCATTAGTCATATAACATTTGCAACCCATACGTAAAATAGTGCAAAAGTGATTCAAGCAGAATTCTAATAATTTAGTTACAAAGTGTCTTGTTCATGAATGACTAAGCGGCAAGTGCGCAAAGAGCCCGCCACCGCTACATCTGTTCATCTTGCTTCGCACAGCATTTCCCGACTACGTTTGGCCATATGACACACGAGCATGTATACGTGCGGTACTCGCTACATACAAGTGCTCTGTACGCGTGTAATACATGCGCTGAGCACGATAATTTATTTTCATGCTCTCTTAAATTTTGTGAAGATCCGACGAGCGAAACCGCGCCATCTAATGTAATTGCGTTTCGGACAAAATCGTCATGTAAAACGTGCAAGTTACGCTTTCTGGATGTTGTTAGTGCACGCGCTGACAACGGCACACCGGCAGCGCAGATCCGTACCATACAATATTGTATTTGTTAACAACAATGAACCCTCTACACAAACATCTTTAGGACTTTTTTGACTGAATAATGGATGACAAAATAAAATTCTTGGATTATCAATATAGTATATTGTATAAGAAGTGATGAAAGTCACGCGATTTGTGGGAGTTTAATTAATAAGAGAAGAATC
Source organism: Poecilus cupreus (assembly GCA_963942605.1). NCBI lineage: Eukaryota > Metazoa > Arthropoda > Insecta > Coleoptera > Carabidae > Poecilus > Poecilus cupreus. The sequence continues at coordinate 5,127,431 of OZ012714.1, read as the reverse complement.
CGAGTGAATAATGACCATAGTCCCGAATATAATACTGTACTTTTTCAACTTCTGTAAATTTAGAAACAGCGTTTAGCAAATAATCGAAATCGGTTAAAAACACACGTTGAAAAACGACATCAAAATACACCATGACAACTGACTACATGTCAACTGTCAGACGACTATTGCTATTGGAGCAAACAAATAACAAATAACTGTAATTATTAATCATTCAATACAGATTCACATACCGATAGAAAAATTTGAAACTCACGGAATATCCTCACTTAAAATTGTAATATTTTTTTATTACATTTCTTTATAATATAAGCCCTAAGAAACCCATTGTAGCAGAGCGCATCGTCAGATCTCTAATATTTTTCGAGTTACGTCGATTTTTGGTATTTTTCGAAGTGCAAATTTAAGGGCCTGTAATTCAAAAACTACATGAGATATCTAAAAATTTTCTACAGTTTAGCGTTTTTGGTGCCTTATATAACAAATTAGTAAATTTTGAAAATTTTGAAATTTTTTTGTATTTTTGTTCTAAATTTCGATCGGCGATAACTCGACAAATATTAAAGATACAGATTTGCAGTGTTCACCAATCGATTCAGCTCGTCGAAATACATAAGTATGCAAAGTTTCATAGAAATCGCTTTACGGGATGGACAGTTAGAGCAAAAAGCCTGAAAATGGCGTTTTTTTGTCCCAAAGTGAAGGGGTACCCCTTGACGTTTGGCCTGAATTTGGCCATTTTCAGAGTTTTTGCTCTAACATTTCAACCGGTTGTCCGAATTTTCTGAAATTTTCAGGGTTTATATATTTCGTCGAGCTGAATCGATTGGTGAACACTGCAAGTCTGTATCTTTCATATTTGTCGAGATATCTCCAATCGAAATTTTGAAAAAAAATTCAAAAAAATTTCAAAATTTTTAAAATTTACTAATTTATTATAAATGGCACGAAAAACACAAAACTGGAGATATTTTTCGATATCTTGTATAGTTTTAGAGTTACAGCCCCTCAAAGTTGCTCTTCGGAAAATATAAAAAATCGTCATATCTCGAAAAATATTAGAGATATGACGATGCGCTCTGCTGCAATGGGTTTTCTGGCACGAATATTATAAAGAAATGTAATAAAAAAAATTTACAATTTTAAGTCATATTTGGGGAAATTTCCGTATTTTGAAAAATATTACAAATTGCCATATTTCGATAAATATAAGCCATATTGCGATGCGTACTACAGCAATGAGTTTAATCATGTGTATATTATACATAAGTAATAAATTTCAAGTTAAGTTTGGAGGAGTATTTAATTTATTTTCTAGTAAACAATTTACTAGTACTAACCTTTTGATACTTATTATACGTTTCTTTCTCAATTTAAATAATTTTCTTAATTTAAATAATTAAATCTGCCTAACCCATTAATACCCAGAATTTGTAAATATGTGTAAAATATTTTATCTACGCCTGAATATCGAATATCGAATTGGAATATTAACTGGATCTCGAATATTCGAATATGTCGAATACTCGAATATTTTTATTAAATAAAATCTAATTAATAAACTTTAATCTTACTTCATACCACGTCATAGCTATGCCTTTATATATTAACAGGTGTAAACTAAGAAAAAACTAAAGAAAAAAGTACATAAAAATAAAATATACCTGTCTGCAGAATACAACACTGACTACATATTGTGATATATTCGACGTATTCGAGTATTCGTGGATGAAATTGGCCCATCTCTAATTTATACAAAAGTAGAAAAAGTTATTTTCCGAACAGATCTCTGTTTTTCTCTTGAAGCTGTTTTTCTAGTGTTACTACATCCCAAATAAAATAGAAATATATAAACTACAATATGAGACCCGCTCCTGCACAATCTTCTAGCGTCCAACGTGTCAACAGCACTTGAATCTGTGATACAGTTATCCTGTTCATCGCGACAGCGGAGGAAGAAGTCTGATGCTAGGTGCTCTGTGCTGGTGATCAGTAACCGGAAGTACCAAGTCTGACGGCCGCTCGCGCGTTCCGCGGCAAGTAGCGTGACGCAAGTCGTGTCGTGTCATCATTACTGTGACCACCCGCGCCCAGCATAGTGTCATATCATATCGCGATATCAAACCATCGTAAACTATGCGAAACTTCAAGGAATTACTTTGTGTTCTTCTTTCATGAACCTTTTAGACTGTATTTGATATCTAGTATATAAGTTAGGTATTGGTTGTGTTTTAATAAATTAATGTAGGAATCGTGTTGAATTTGGCAAAAAAAAATCTGGTGTTGTCACTACACTATTTTCTTATACCTACTTACTTTAAAGCCAACTGAACACGAATGACTTGTTCCTTGCGTATGAGTTTGTTTTGACAATTATTTAATATATAGATTTTAAACCAGTTTTTTTGTTCTCATTGCAACTGATTTTATTTTAAATTGTTAATTAATATATAGTATATAAAAATTTCTAACTAATAATACAAATATTGCATTTATAATATTTCAAATCTACTTCACAATTATTTGACTTATAGATGTTAAAAATGTTTTAGTTTTTGTTCCCATTGAACGTATATTATTGGAATATATTATTAAATATTTAATTTAGTTTTTCTCAAAACTAGAAGCATGTACAAAAAATTTAAATATTTCATTTGAATCTTTTTTATACAGCTAATTAAAAAAAACAAATTATTGTTTTGTATTTGTATGTCCAGTACAAAAAAAACGCTCTTATACTTATAATTTCTAAGTTTCGTTAACATATCTTATCTCGTTCATGTGATATTGTGTATACGCATATCCATTCATCTATCCATCCTCACTGACAGACATCATTGAGAAATTGGTTTTTAGTTTTTACGGATTTATTGGACCTCAAAATATGTAATTCCGCAAAAATCTCATTAGCGATTTTTTAGTGATTCCTATACTACTTTATACTTTGTGCAAGAAAATAAAAATGCAACGAAAATATATAGTACAGAAATAGTACATTACATATTTACCTAACTCATAAGTCATAAGTTCAAGAAATTTATACAAAAACGTCTATTCCTATCAATTATGCCTGACCATTTACTCCTTTGATGCCCACGCAATCGCTAACATCAGTTTCACTAACGTTTCATCCGACATTCACTAGATTATTCATACCACCTCAACTGAGTCAGTTCCACTCTTCTAACATTCTTTTCAATCGTACACTCATCATATTACCAATTTATTTCGGACGCTACCACACTTTACTTTTTTAAATGTAGACATTAATGCAATATTTAGAAAAAATATTTTTTTCTACTCCTGTGTAAATATATCCCCATTATTTAAATTTTTCGATTAATTATCGTAGTCATAATTCACAACAATGAATTATGGATTCATAATTCGCTCTTCTCGGCCGATCACAGAATCAGAAATCAATTATTCCTGTTTATTTTGAAGCCGTGATGTGGATCACCAACCTACGGCCGTCTGACAGTTGACAGTGTTGTCAGTATAGTCAGTTGTCATTGTGTATTTTTATGTTGACATTTTTTAACGTGAGTTTTCAACGAATTTCGATCATTTTCAAAAGTTAATTCTGAATTTACAGGAGTAGAAAAAGTATAATATTATATTCGGGATTATGGACATGGCTCAAACATATTCGTGAATAATGACTATCATAATCCGTCATATAATAATATACTATTACTTTCTCAATATGATTTTATATGTGGTGTTCTTCAATCACAAAAATTATAAATTAATATACCTCTCCACATTACGACAATGTTTTATGATCACAAATAAATCAATTTAATTGACAACCTTAATGGCTGAATTAATTTACAGATTGATATTTGAAATTTGCGATTTACCTCCTGGTTCATAATAATTTTATTAAATTTGAAATCTGCCAATCAGATTAAGCTTCAGCATTTTGACATATGCATTAAAGAACAAAAAAAAAACCTTAACTTGTTATATGTGATGTTCTTCAATCAAAGTTATTAAATTAATATCATATTTAACACTCTCCGCATCCATATTACAACAATATTTTATGATGATCACAAATAAATCAGTTTGATTGACAATCTTGATATATTTCACTATTGTCAAAATTATTTTTTGTCTCCCAGTGAAGTTGAATGGTTGGAATTGGAAATTTTGATTTAAAATATAAAATATGGTGATATTTTTAATGTAAATTATAAATCTATAAATTTGTAAATCCAGCATAAACCCATAAAGGTATTTCTAAGTATTTTATATTTTTTAAATTTAATTTCCAAATCTAAATTTGTAAAGTAAATCCAGTATAAACCAGCCATTATTTTAAATTTTTATATTCAGCATAAACCAGCATAGGTATTTATATATGTATTTTATATTTATAACATTCAATTTCTAAATCTGAATTTGTAAATTAATACTAGTATATACCAACCATAAGAAATATTTTTTAATTTGTGTCACGATTTTTGTGTCAGTAATGGGCAAGCACTTCCGGTCGTGAAAAAAGATCTATTATAAAGCCATAAATCACTTTTCATAAATAACTGGCTTTAATTGCTTGCAAGTAATTTGCAATTACTTAAGAATATAATTACTTCCCACTCGAAGCTCGACTAACCAGAGGTCAAGTGAATCCTCAACTGTTACACTCATAAATTTAACGCAGTAAAATTAATAAGTAAGAAAGATTTAACGTGTTTTCACAATAAACAAAGAATTTTTGAAATATTTTGGAAAGCACGAGTACAAATATGACTCAATGCTTTTCAAATCTTCTATTGTGTCTTTATGCAAAAAAGTTACATTGTTTCTAAAATATAATGTAAGATATGTACTTGTAATCTCATTATTTACCTCTGACTGCATTTGTGCGTCGTGCATTTGTTATTATTATTATTTTCACTTGTATAGAATTGCTGAAGAACAGGTGAAACTTCCATGCTTTATGAGTATCATATTTTGCTCGATTCTGATTATTTGCTTCAATATATACGAGTATGTAATAAGTAATATTAAAATTGTAATCCATACTTCGTCGCTATTTGTTAAAGCTATGTTTATAACTAAATTAGTACGTGCAGTACAGGCCATTATGAAGTAAATAATCGTGCACAATTAACGTACTTGGGTCACGGAAAGGTGTAAGGGTCAGTTGTAAAGGCTTATTCGTTTCATCACTTTGAGAACATGCACACGACGAAGATGATCCTAACGTCTATATTTACCTTCACTTTAATAACAACTTGTAATTATTAGCGCTCATTATGTCCGCAATTTGTATTTGTTATCAATTTTTCATTCGCACGTTATCGGTAAATATCAAAGAAAGCAATTTCTTCAGAATTTCTCTTAATTCATAAGCAGTAGATGTAAACCTGTATATTTCCCGGTGCTCGATGTAATTATTGATTCCAATATAATTTCGCAAATTCTAAAGCTAAAAAGAATCTTCGTTTCCTCTCCAAGATGGAAAATATTTAAATAATATAAATATATCTGGTGTTGACATGACTTTATTATACATATAAATCTGAATTTGCATACCTAATAATTACATTTATTTGAAATCGACACTGAAACACGCCAAAATCATTATTGAAAAACTTCGAGCAACGCAGTGATGGCAACCGTATAATAATTATTGTAAAAATAGGATAATTTCAGCAGATGTACGACGTATGATAGTAAATTTAAATGTAAAATGAAACAATTTGTGCAAGAAGAACGATCTAATTAATTCTGATGAAGAAGTTGGGAACAAAACTTGCAATTTTAAGTATTCTTTGCTTTAACTTCAATGTCCGATGTTGACAACAATGAGTGCAAGTTCCAATGTTTAATTAACTGATGAATGTGTAAACTTTATTTTTAAAATAAAATTTTAATATTTGTTCGAATTTTATATTTCAAATATTATTATATTATATTTAATATGTGCCGCGGCATTGAAGTTCCTTTTATCAGTCATATGTTTTATTTTACTCGGCCCTACGGATTTCGGCAATTAAGTTCCATATTATATAAAAAGTAATACTTAATTTCTTAATACAGAAATAACTATTGATACCCATTTGATAGTTACAGTTATTATCAGTTTGTTCTCATAGCAATTTATACACAGTCAAATAATTAAGTAAATAATTCTCTCCAATTTTTCAAAATTGGAAGCAGCAAATTCCATTAATCTTAAAAGCAGGTTTTCTTTTGACAACTACAGTCTTTAAAATATCACTTTTACTGCCGAAGCTGTAAAGCTAATTATAGCGCAGTACCTCTCACCGTACTTTACTTTTTGTAATGTTTTAAAAATGATATAAATACCTATTTAGAATAAAAATGGGGACGATATATTTTGTGAATAACAGAAACAAAAATATATACTTAAAATGAATAAAGATATAAATTTTGTAAAAATATATAGCTCATCATTATATATTTCTTATAATGTAGTTTTGTGTCTTTTTAAAAAATACAGGTCAGCAGATTCAAACGAATGTCTCACAATTTAATAAATATGAGAAAAATATTTAAAATATAAAATATAAACAATAACATTCTAAATATTATTCTAATAAATATTACCATATAATCATAATTAATATTTCAATATAACCTAATAAAGCTTCAAGTAAACTAACACTTTTATTAGATTATCACCGAAAATTAATTAGCTCTACTTAATAGGATATAGATGTTAAATACAAAATATACAAATTTTCAATTTAGTAGTTTTTGAGAAACCGTTACTCCAGAGATCCACACATCGTATTCTACAAACCCTAAACCGTGCTTATCCATCGAAAAATCCTGCTAAATTTCTAGTATGATTCCTATGTCTTCCTTATAGGTTGTGGCGGGAGGTAAAAAGTAAAGAAATTGTTTTTTTTTTTTTAAATAATTCCGCCTGCTTGGCACAACTAAATGTTGAAAACATAAAGTAAAACTTAACGTTTGTAAAGTTTCACACAAAACCACTTGCTTAGGCTCCGATTACATAGATTTCACCAGCGACTCATCTCTTCAGAAACAGCGACTCCGATGGAATGCGTACACGGGGGCGCAGCCTTGACGTGAATATTTCGAACGCCAGTTCGAATTCATCAGCTCCGGAGTCGCGCAGCGTCAATCGAGACGAGATGATCTCAGAGCACAGAACACCGTGACAATGCCATCCTTATACAGCGCACAATGCGCGAAATATTTAACTTAACTTTCACGTTCGGAATTATTTGAAGGATTTCAATTTAAGTAACGGTTCGACGGATAAAGGTTGCAGATTGTGATTGGTGTACTTGCAAATCTGATAAATTTGCGAAGTTCGCCATATCGGTTTATAATTCTTACTCCCTCATGTTAAGCCTATAATACACTAGCCAATATTGTTTCTCGTACGATATCCAATGTGAATTTTTTTATACGAATATTGCATTTATTAGAAATTGTTTTAAAATATTTACATCGTACACGAGACAATTTTTCTAGTATCAAAATATAAAAAAATCTGTTGTGGGCACTACAAAACCTCTCGCTATAGATATCTTTTGAAACAATGCAAGAACACGGACCACCACCCTCATCTCTTAAAAAAAATTAGTTTTCATTTATGATACGGTATCAAAAAATGACATTTTTCAGTTTTGTTCTATTGAAAAAGAACAGGTGAGCAAATTTAAATGAAAATGTCAAAATATAATTTTACTTTAACGTGTTTTAATTCGTAAATAGAGACAGTAAGAGAAAAATGTTTCAAACAATAATTGTAAATAATAATTTTTGAAATATTACTCTACAAAAATTGTCATTCAACCATAATTTATTGAGATAATTAATAAATAATTTGATAGGGCTTCAAGTAAACTACCATTTCCGGTTATTGGATTATCACAAAAACTAATCAGCTCTTCCAAAAAGGATACAATTGATATATCTATACAAAATACAAAAATTTTCAGTTTAGTACTTTTTGAGAAACCGTAACTCTAGAGATTCGCGCAGACAGACAGACAGCCATACACGCACACACACTGACATAATCTCGAAACTATTAAAATCGTATTCTAGGGACTCTAAAACGTGCTCAACCTTTGAAAACTCACTAACCGAATTTTTAGTATGATTCCTATACCTCCCTATAGAATATGGTGAGAGGTAAAAATGACTGACAGTTAATGATAACCGGGAAAATGGATGAACAACTATATGACCACGACATTGTACAAACTGTCTGTATTGCTAAAATAAAATTTGTTAGCAATAAAGAGTATAATAAGTCGTTTAAACTAAATTAATTTATGTTTAAATATGCTAACCTTAAAAACTGTCAACCTGTCAGTTACAATTGTAACGACATGCGCAGTTGTTCTACTGCGCTGATATCGGTCCAATATTTTAAATCCGTACAATAAATGTGTGAAATATTGGATGAAAAGTGTGTAGTAGAGGACACAATATTTTTCATATTGAACTTAACATGATAATGCAAATGATACACAGGCTCGTGTACTACAGGCTTTACCTATAAACTATGGCGAGCAAATTGGGTTCAATTTTATTGCTGACCGAGATGGATATGATTGAATTGAATAGTATGGACTATGGAACAATCAAGAAAGCAAGAACCCACGTATATTTATATGTTATCACTTAGATGCAATTCCCATCTTTTGTATTACAAAGTATGAACCAACAAACCAATGTCTTTCGCAAGTAAGTTTCTCCTCTCAATCACTGTATTGTTTTAGCACGATATAAATCATCTCCGGAATAAATTAACAGACTCAAATGTCCGCACAGTAATGTGAAACCCAACATCAAACAACCGATAAAGAGGGAGAATAGAAAAAGAATAGCCAAGCACTCCTGAACACGAACACATTCAAACATTCTACAACAAACACCATACATTCTTAATAAATAATGTTTAAAATTTAAATTTTAAATCTTTTACTCATTCTATTTTAATTATCAAACAGTAAATGACAAAATATACTTTTCAGAATTTATGGACGAGGTACTTAGAAGGACAAGTCAATAAAATTATTATGTACGTATTACGTAAAATATTTTATATTCGACTATATTTTAGATATTGTTTCTTAGTTTAGAATAACAATTATATTTGACACATGTCGTTATTGTGAACAAATTTGATAATTCCGAAGTGTGATTTTTCTGTTTTTTTGTTACCAAGTTGTATATTATTTACTGGTTTTACTTTATCGGACGAGTCCATAAAGAGCCACTGAATGAACACTAAACAATATCATAAACAAGTGATTATAGTGCAGTCAAACATAATAGTTATTTGTTTAATTAGGTACCAAAATACCAGATATACAGCAGAGGCTGCCGATACTGTAAATCCGTGTTTGATACCGTATTGAACACATTATTTCTTTGCCGATTTGGAATTAATATTAATTTAATGATTATTTTTAAGGTTATCGCCTTCAAATTAGGTTGCCATGCATTTGTTGACAGTTACTATGCCTTTGTTGATCGGTTGCTATGTAAAATAATTTTACAACCTAGACAGTGAAATGACACTTTATAGACTGTTAGAAGTCTGTAAAGTGTCAATTTTAATGTCAATCTGCAAAAAATTTAATTTATTTCAATAAGACGCATTGATGAACAATTAATACCGTTTAATCAATTTAAATGAGTAATCAGTTAATTAGTAAGCAACTGAAGAATTCAGTGAAAACAACCGAATACTTCAGTAATTATTACTGAATATGCTAGTTAAATCGTCCTTTGCTTTATTGTGCCGTAAAATAATATCTAGGTTATGTTTATTAAGTAAATAAATTATTTTAATATTTTTTTTAATACTTATTAAAACATATTGTAAATTTTTTTAAACAATTACATATCTGTGCAAGTCAATTTCTTCGTAAGTAACTCTTAGTAGACTGAACTGAGTTTGTCAGGTTATTTTGACTGAGAAATGTTAGTCGCCCGCTGCTCAACTGATAAATTCAGTTGTTTGGCGAATAAATAAAATATATAGTAAATACAACTGAGGTTCTCACTTCTCAGTTATACACAGTAACATTTTATTTGTAATAAAATATGTGATTTTAAATGTTCCTATATTTGCTTCAAATTTTTTTATGAACTGATTTTCTTCTAATATCCCTGTTGACATATTCATGATATATCAGCCATGGCCATCCTCGACAGTCAACCGACAACCAGCACCTTGAACATTCGAACATCGCCGGGGTTGCGTCTGCTCCCACGAACCACGTTGACCCGCAGACACATGTGTCCAGCCAAGCTGTGTTCACATGCTGTTAGACTGCGGACACGGCTTCTGTTTACGTTCAGGCTGCTGGGTGTTGCACTTGTGAACGAAGCTTGTCGGGTGGTAAGATTTGTGACTGCACATATGTGATGAGGAGTCCACATATGTGGTACATCAGTTTGGAGGTTTGCTAGCGGGAGTTGCACGCATCTTAGTTGGAAGCTGGTTAAAAGAATTTAGTTTTTGTCGTGTTTGGATCGATATGGTAATTTTGTTGTACTACACTCTGTAGCTTCCCTGATATTTATAGTAACAAAGAATACATTTCTGTGTTTAAAAACTTTGCTGTTACAATAATTCAAAGATCTTATCGAAGAGATATTAAAGAAGTGTTTCAGAATAACTGATGTCTAAATAATTCGATTAAAGTTTAATATTAACTGTAAAGCAAGGCTCATAAAATATTTCACAATTACAAGTACAATTTCTTATTTACGAGACGTTTCTCTTTCTGTATACAATTCAGTGATCAGGTCAGGTATAAGGAGTACTCGTATAAATTTAAACTGTTTTTACTTTTGAAAATATAGATTCACACAAAATTATCACTAGGTTCTTTTGGTATGATCTTCGAGGTCAAGTTTTGTGCTCCTAAATTTATATACAGTCTTCCTTTTCGCCTGAGAAAATCTGGCTTCTTAAATATCTCATTAATGGTTCCTCTTATATAGGCTTCTAACCATCTCCTTAGTCCCTATTAAATTATATTGTTCTTCTTATACTACAAGCCTAGCAACATGCCATTATTTATCTCAAATGGAGCCATGAATTTGTTTTTTACTAACGCTTGCTTCATAAAATTGAAAGAGATTAACAATAGATTATTGACCTGCAAAATGTCACTTTTTGTTATGAAGCATTTTGGCCTTTAAAAAGTGCAAGTAACTAATAATAATAAAAAAATATTTTTAAATTTCTATATTTTTAACTCTCGCCATATACCTCTATGGAACGTAAAGGAATCATGCTAAAAATTCGGAATGAGTTTTCAGTAGATGAGTATGTTTTAGGGTCCCCAAATACGATTATAATAATTTTGCAATGATGTCTGTGTGCGTGTGGCTGGCGTTACGGTTTCTCAATAATTACGGAACTGAAAATTTTGATGTTTTATATATATATATATATATACTGTATTCCCTTGCGAAGAGCTAATTAGTTTTTGGTGATAATCCAATAACCGGAAGTGGTAGTTTACTTGAAGCCCTATCAATTTATTTTGAAATCAGTAAATTATGGTTTAATAACAATTTTTGTTATAAGAATATTATTTTGAAAATTATCTGCAATTGTTGTTTAAAATATATTTCTCTTACTCTCATCATTTACGAATTAAAAGTTAATAATAATGATATTTTGACATGTGTCATAATTGATACCCAAATTTTAATAAATGAGCATGAGTGTTTCTCGATTGTTTGTTAAAAAAATCTATAGTGGGAGATATTGTAGTGCCCACAACAGATTTTTTTGGAATATTCGATACACATATTGAAAATTTGGCCCACATACTTGAAGAATTTTTATTATGTGCTTGATCCTGGAAGTATACTCCTGGAACATTTAAAAAAAAAATTCCTTAAGATACCATCCTTAAAAACACTCTTTCATATAGGTATGTTGCTTTTGATTTTACCGACTGCAATGTATCAAACTTCACATTATGTGTGGCTACTATAATTTCCAAAGGTACAATTTTTAGATCACTTTCTCCAAACATTATCTCCCGGTACCATAATAAAATGACAGAAAATAAAATCAAATAATTTTATTTCTGTCTACTTAGTTTTTGAGAATTCGTTCGATAAGAATTTTTAAGACCTAGTTATGTAAAAATTGTATATAATCCACGGTTGAAAAGATCATTATTGACCACCATCTACAGTCTTGCTGTAAAATTTACTATTATACCCTCATATTTTTCATGCAGATCTTGCTCGGAATTCTGCTAACATCGCTTTTCTGTAATTTCTAACCAAAAATTTGTTTCTAATGGCGCTAAATACCCTGATACAGTCCTGCAAGGCAGGTAAGGCATCCTGCGTTCATAGTGTCCGCGCGGGTTAGCACACACATACACACACACACACACACACACACACATCCGCGGACGCAGTGAGGCGCGGAAATCGCCTGAGATGCCACTACGGCTGTCTGCTCAGTTCTTTATTAGATCACGAACTATGGAGCTGATTACTTTACCGAAGTTTCTGTAGATAAACTACCAGTAATTGATGGTAAGCATGGTTCTATGGTTTTAGATTTAAACTTGTGGAAGAGGAAGAGCTGATAGGGAGTGAATTAAGGTCGTGCATTTGCCTTATATGTCTATTTGTTGCTATGTAGATTTTAATATAGCAATTTTTATGTTATTTTTTTAAAATTAATTTATTAATACTTTTTATTACTATCCCTGAAAAATTATTTTTTACGACCACTTCGAAATCTGCTCATTGTATGTTTGTTTGTGCTAGAGATATGAGGTACATTGCAAGCATCGTGCGAAATGAATTTGTTTTGTGAGTATTTCATTGCAGGTCAGTTCATTTCAGTACAGGTGCCATTGCTAGGATACTTATTTAGAATTGTCAAATATTGTAATGGTGAAAGCGGGACAAATTTATTATTAAAATTAAATGAATTAGGAATTAATATGGTGGTCGTAGAAAAAGTATAGTGTGCAACTCGCATGAAATGTCCATTTCATACTCGTATTATAATCATAGGAAATGATTACCATTTCCTGCTCGTTGTATGTACAATATACTATTATTTACGACCGTTGTTAAAAGCCCTTTTAACGGTTGCTTAGCAAGGTGAAAGTGTCACTTTCTGACACTAGTGTTAAAAGTAACATTGAAAAGTGTTAAAGTGATTTTATTTTTACTTTTAACACATTGCTAACGATTTATATCAAAAAATCAGCAAATAGGTATAATCTATCTGTCAAAATATCATTCTACATTTTTGAGTATTTACTAATAAACTAGGAAGATCGTAGATAAAATTATGTATTATGTACGTGTTAAAAATGATTTATTTAGTTCGTGGGGTTGTTTCACTCGGTTTCGCCTCGTTTCGCAAACTTCCCCACTTACTTTTTATCATAAATAACTATTACATACATTTTATAAAAGTAACAATTAAATATATGTTACGGAAATAAATTTTGAAACAATTTCTTGTTTGAGAAATCCATTGAAATTGGTAATACTGCAATGCGCACTTCTAGGGTTTTATGAAAGTGAAAAACGAGCATAAAACAGGCTACTCTTCTTTGTCTAACACTTGTATGTAGAGGGGTTGCTATATAAAAAAATGCACAGTATTGTCCAAAAGTGTCAATATTTAAAAATGTATTGTTCAATTATTTGAAATTTTCTTTAAATTCACATATATAATAGTTAATGGAACTAATTTCTAATAATGAATTATTTAGTTTTTATATTAAACTTTTTTGTTCAAAATTATTGAATGCTAATTTCTATATATTTTATCAACTTCCTAAGCGAATGGTACAACAAATATATATTGTCCACATATTGCATGTTTCTCCCGGCTTACATTTTTAACGTCAGTGAATGTTCCAGTATTACTATATTTCAGTGGAGAAAGCATTATATTCTTGTAGTCTTGCAGTAACTGCAAGGTATTCTTATAACTATCTGTGCTGGGATGAAATGGAACTGTTAAAAGTTTAAAAAATAAAATTTTGACTTTCTCAAAATGTCAAAACAGGCCAAGTCCTGATGATTATTTTGAACACAACCGTCAGAAAATCATGTGTGAGATATGTACGTCCTTAGTTATCACTGTGAATGGTCTGCCAACTCATCATGTGAAACCAGAACAATCGAAATGAAGACCACAATTGATTCCGCGCTCCACACTCCAATTTCAGATTGCTTTTCGATTGAACCCCTTTGAAATTTCTATTGCCCCTCAATATGAAGTGACCGCCATCTCTTTAGCATTTCCACTAACAACAATGAGTGGCTCTGCATAAAAATGAAACCTTTCATGTTGTCCAGTGGCGTGCAATCAGATAGGCGCGCGCCATGCGGGCAGGTCAGTTGCCGACCACGCGCTCCTTCCAACTAATACATGCTTATATCTCGTTATCCTTGTCATGCCTGTTTGTTTTATCAACTGTCCTACACATCGCCTGCCTTGATAAAAAGTTCGTTAAATTAAATGAGATTTAGTTGAAGTCTTTTGTTTGAACTCTTGTTATCTTAAATGTTCACCTGTTTAGAAACAATTTGAAAGATCCAAAAGAATGTTCAGTTTTGTTCAAATCCATGCGATAATTTTTTTTTTCATGATGGCTTTAACCTGGAGAATTGATAATTGATCAGTGATTTTTTAAAGAATTTCGCAGATCTCGGTAAGTGATATATTTTAAACGTGTAGTACAGTTACCAGCCGTCACGGTCACCAAAGATATTAAAGCAGTGAGAACCACAGAGGTAAAGTAAACGTGGCAACTGTCGCCTGTGGGATTCGAACTAAGGACCTTTTGATCAACAATCCAGTGCGTTGCAACAAAGCTATTAAAACAAATTTAAATATAGAATACTTCTTTAATTTATTAATATAAATTGTATATTTCTTAAATAGATTTCATTTATTATAACAATGACATTTTTTTTCTACATTGCGTTTACAAAATGAATTTCTTGCAACAGTTTTAGTCCACAACTAAATAAAATAATTTTCTAAAGAACAAAATAGCCTTTTTATTAACTATGAGTTCAGAAAGCTTTTTCAACTTAATAAAATAGAACATTTATATCACTTACCGAGATCTGCGTAAGCAGAGTGCCACACCCACAATGGGTAAAAGGCGTGATGATATATTTTATTCATGTGACTACAAATATTTACAATCATAACATTTCAAAAAAAATCTGATGTGGACAGCACATAACCTCCCGCCCAATACAACTCTTAAACGATACAAAATAGCATGTATCCATTTGCTGATACAGAAACATACCTTCTTATTTGTTTATTTTCTATTTATATTTGAGAAATTTAATTTAATTTAGTATATTTATTTAATTTTTTTGCATATATTTCACTGAGAAAACAGGTTCACAATCACAATGACATATGTCACATTTCGTAAAAATTTAAATTTTTTTAAGTGTTTCCATGGTATACATGGAATACAAGATTTATGAAATTTAATTTCTTTCTATTTTATTATCTCCAAAACTAATGAAAATTAATAAAATTAGTGTAGTCAAAACAGATGTAAAATTAAAAACAGTGTTTTTTCACGGAAACCTGTTAAGGGATTCTAGTGAACTGCTACTTTTGGTAGACCAATTTTATCCAAAATCTAATCATATAAATATAAGAAGCAAAAATACACAAAATTGTATTTTTTGGTATTATAGTATTTGAGTTATGCGAGACTTAAAAATCGGCACGGACCACATACACACACATACATACATACAGACATGATGGCGAAAATAGTAAAATTGTATTGTAGGACCCTAAAGCATGCTTATTCATTGAAAACTAACTACTAATTTTTTTGACCAAAAACAATACCTCCTTTACTAGAGGTAGGCGGGAGGTAAAAAAAGCTACATCATTCTATGACAGGAATGTCATACAAACGTTTATTTTAATGAAATTAGAACAATATTTTTTTTATAATCAGCGTAAAGAATTTATGTCTCTCTCACACGATTGAAATTGAAATAATCCCTCATATAATAATATACTAGTATCAATAACTCTGTCTGCACTCCATATAGTTTCTTGAATTGCTGTAAAGTTTATTTCTGTCCATTGATATTTAAATTATCAAGCGTTTACTTTTGATATAAAATCAATAATTTTCCGATTGACCGAGCACGCACTAAACATGAGTAACCTGGGTGGCCGGGTGTGCCGATGTGCGCTATCGTTATTAGTAAAACAGGCACGCGACAGAGCTGCATACGGGTAGTTTATTCAGCGGGGGGCGGCAGCGTGAAATGCTTCGGCGGCGGCGATGCGGTTCGAGGCTGCATGTGGGCGACCAACGTACTTCTCACTGCTGCTGCGGGTGCACATCAGGTGAATGCGACAATGAGGAAATGTCAACCGAAATGTGTGTCAAGCTACTGCACTAATTGGATTTATTTTACTTTTAACAAAAAATAAATACTTGCAAATATTATATAATACTTAGCTACTAGGAATTGTTCTACTGATAAACAACAAAATATTTCAATTTCCGTCACATTTTTTCCAATCCTTCAACGCTTAAAATTTAATCAAAAGAAAAAGGTTACTTATTTAAATTAGATCAAAGGACACTGACAGAAAAAGAAATAAATAAATGATACCATACCCTTTAGTCATAAAATTCTTTCATCTTAGCAACAGAGATGAATTTTCATTATAACTTTTTTATTGTCAAGTGGTCAGGATCATCTTTCTTGGATAGTTTCAATCATTTCCAAAGGACGTAATAGTTATTTATGTATTAAGTGAATAAAGACATATTTTAACTACAAGCGGAAAGTTTAGCTGACGACTTCACTTATCGATAGGCCAGTGATCTAATTTACGCGAGTGGTTATCACCCCCCTACCGAAGTTTCATTAGTTTTATATAAAAAAAAAATATTAAGAACAAATTTTTTAAAAACTAAAATGTACTGTGTCCGATATTTAAAAAAATATATCTGTTAGTAGAACAACTCAACAGAAAAATCTGATAAGAGACATCATAAATATAAGAAATAATAAAAGATGGAATGCTAACGAATCTATACTTTTTAAAGATATTGTAAATGTTCTCAACGATATTAAAATTCAAGACTATAGAGGACAGAAAGGTGCATTGAACTAATATCTCCAATTATAATCCAAAAGAATATTAAAAAATTTCGATATATGCAAAATTTAAATTCAGGATTTAATGAAGAGACTTTAAATTTATTTCATTTAAATGCCTAAAATGCGGAAAAATAAAATTACTAAAATCGTGAAAGATATAAACTATGTACTGAACCATATATATAAAGTAGGGTTGTTATGATTTAAATCAAATGATTTTAGTTTAAGTTTCAAAGGATTTATCTTATTTGGTCAGACAGTCAGACTACGGCGAACCGTAATTGCTTGCATTGCTAAGAATCCGTATTGTCCTCTTCAACACGCACTGCCAGCACCTAACACTTCTTTTCACTTTGCGGTTGCTTAACTCCTCAATCCCAATCCTGACTTCATTAGCCGCACCATGAATCTATTATTCCACTATGTCTTTTCACTCGAATACCGAAAGAAACTGTAATCGACATTTGGACACTAAAATTTAATGCACATAATTATGCCCATGATATTTAAAATTATACCTCACAAAATGTACTGCTGTACAACGTACTCAAATTGTAAATTAATAATTCCAATTCTCTTCGTTAAGTGCGCATTCTTATTTAAAAATTATAAGGGATACTAAATAATTACTATTATTATTACATTAACAACATACAGGATGTCGTCCTGAATTTATACGAATACCTACTAATTGAAAATATTCACCGTTTAGTAGGAAAGTTGTTTTCGTTTGCTGGTTTGTGTGACGTAGTGGACGAATATTATACTACATCATTGTTAACGCGCTCGTCAATTGTCACGCCAGGATTTTAGACCATTTATAATATTTGCCAAGTGACAAGCCAGCGCGTATGAAATGTCCGAAAACGCAATGAAATGCAACGAAATAAATACAATTGTGAAAAGAAGTGCACAATCATCGATGTATCGTTTTCGCCAATGCAGGGGTGTACTCACCAGGATTTTTAAATTGCTGGAGATTGCCTTATTGCCAATGCTAGTTATTATAAGAAAATATTCATATAAATATTATTTAAGAAGACGATTCTGAATGTAATCAAGATATCCGTTTATAAAGGTAAGGGCCCATTTTTCCCAAAATAATACTTTCTCAAATAACTTTTTCCCAAAGAAATTAATTCTCAAATTTATTCATTAATTTTAAAATACAGATTGGAATAAAGTTTAAAATTTAATATTGTACCTAACCTACTGCAAATATGTTTTAAGAAAACAAAGTTTTGGGAAATATACATGCTTGGGAATATCTGTTTTTGGGAAAAGTGAATTGGGAGAACTGTACCCTAATCGCTTATAAAATATATTAATTGTCTTTAAATTTTTAATAACCTAATATATTTATATTATTTTACAAATATTGCTAAACCTGAAGATGTATTAAAACGGTTATAAATTTTACTGGTAAAAGTAGTGTAACAATGAAAATATTTTTCAAGCTTTAAAGAAATGAAGATGGCTTCAAGTCTAGGTTAATTCAATTGTTAAAACTATAGAATACTATATAATGTTAGAAATAAAACTCAGAACTTAATTAATATATTTTATTTCTCTTGTTGAGGACACTTTACTATAGATTAATTAATTTTTGTGTCAGGATCAATGTAATTTTTCTACTATCCAACAATATCCTTAAATATCAACAACACTTTTTTCATTCCCCTGACAACCTTTTTTATTTTTCATATTTTATAAATTTTTCAACCCCGTTGCCGTGATCCTGCTGTACTATATATTTATTATAATTTTAACAATAGTGATGATTGACTAATATAATATATTAAAATTTTTATAAGAGATGGCGGTGGTCACAGCACACTTGTCATTTAACAAAGGTACACAATTACACATTAAATAAATTTACTTAACCCTCTATTGCATGAATTATTATTTCTTTTAAATAAGGGCTCCAAAACATTATTTTTTACAAAAGAAATATTCATATATGTACAATAAGTGTGTTATATAATTTTTTTTTCCAAAAATAAAAAAAAAATTTTTTAAATTTTGTTCACTATTGGGAACATTATGAACAAATTCAACTTACAATAGAACTTTGGTCTATTGGGTCGTCTTTGTGTATTATACAAAATTGTTTGATAAACAACCCCTTCTAGGAAAACATCAGATAAAAAAATTTTTTGGAAATTTTGTAAAGGTGTATTTAGCTGTAATATAACAGCAGGTAATAAGCTGCTTCCTTCAAATTTTACATTTTATATCTCACTTTCTGTAATTATCCTTTTTCCAGTTAAATTTTTTTTTTTTATGTTGGTCAAATTGGGAGGATTGACCTAATTGGCAATTGACAAAGTGTATATAATGTTCCCAAATGTTACAACATGATTTCCATGAATGTAAACTGCATAAGAAAAGAAAAAAAAATTTTTAATTTTATGTTCCCGTTCGGGAACAGTATGCAATAGAGGGTTAATCATAGCATTTATTGTTAATTATATTTTCAAAAATTGGTTAGTTATTAAAGCCTAGATATAACATACCTTAAAGAACATTTCAATAATTTTTTTTTCTTATTTATGAAGATGGGAAGCGAACTATCTACTTTGATCAAATACCACCTCATGAGTAGATGATTATGAATTTATAACAACACGAACGACTATGCTCTTCAGTGAGATTCGAACCTATAACCTCTGGCGTGCTAGGCTAGTGACATAAACACTACACTACCGAAATCGATATTTCGTATTTATAATATGTTATTTGTTAGTAATTCTGTCAACATTGCGTTATTTAATATGACTTACAACCTTGGAAACGACATTAAAACCAGGAACTTTCGATTCGCGCACATGTGCGGTAAAACAAAGAAAAAACACTGGCTTTTTCCGGGCATTCTACAGCAAAATCACTTTAAAAATAAGAAAATATAGTTCATATATTGTTAGTTTCATCGATTTTCATGTATGTACAATTGTTTTTTCAACTGTCATTTCATCAAACTCCGTAGCAACCAGTTGCTGTCTTTACTACTTTGAAATATAGTATAAACGGAGAATAATGTTATTTATCGAAGTTGCATTTATGTTCGCGATAAAGTAGTTGAGTGCGGCTCTGGTGTTTTGGTGGTGTTGGTCCTGGTCAGCGGAGCGGCTGCGTGATGGATGGACCATTTATTATGGTTGCCGATGGCTTTTGTTCGATTGCATCAGAGTATGGAAAATGTCGCAAATCTGACGGGTCGTGGTGCAAATCGGGTAAACAAGCGGCAGACAGGCCACCACGGACCCCGGTCACTGCGATCTGTTCTGTAGCCAGCAACCGCGTTCGGTGTGACGAGTGTGACGCCGTGTCTAATGCACTTATCGACTACATCCGATATGTGCTGGAAGATTAAGAACATTCCCGGCTAAGAAATTGCTAAAGCGTGAAACCTAATAAGATGACATGTTTCCTTTAACTGTTTATTTTTTTACTTTCATTTCTGCATTAATTTTGGTTAGTTAAAATCGTAAACTTTTATTGTAACAGATAATTATTTATCTTTAAGTTATTTAGATACAATAAATACAAAAAAAAATACCTAATGAGACAGAAAAAATATACCA
Source organism: Poecilus cupreus (assembly GCA_963942605.1). Taxonomy (NCBI): domain Eukaryota; kingdom Metazoa; phylum Arthropoda; class Insecta; order Coleoptera; family Carabidae; genus Poecilus; species Poecilus cupreus. The sequence continues at coordinate 5,106,687 of OZ012714.1, read as the reverse complement.
AAAACAAGACACAAATCATAAGTGTTAAATCCTATTCCGCATTGTTGCATATTTGATCAGTATCTTCGTTTTACTTAAATTTTAAAATAAGGTAAATAATAACACTAGGCTAAGTTTCACAGTTTCACAGTTCAACTGTAAAACTTAGCCTAGTGTTATTATTTACCTTATTTTTTACAATGTTTCACCTAACGCCGACGACGGATTCAATCAAGTATATTAAATTTTAAAGATCTATGATATAAAAAATATCAAATCATATTAAGCAACCAAACAGTTTTACTGGCTAACTGATAACTTTAGAAAAAAAAATACACAGGTTTAAACAGTAAACTTCAAGAAGAAATTGTGTTTTTAAATGATGTTTTCTTGAAAAATGGTTACAGCAAAACGCAGATAAGAAAAGTACTGAAATCGAAAAATAAATCTGTACATGTTCCTCAAGTTGTTACTGAGAAGAAATTATTTTCCACTTTATCTTACATTGCTAATGTTACCGACAAAATTAGCAGGATTTTAATAAATTTGACATGAAAATGTCATTTAATTCAAATCCTTGATCTTCTAGGCAATTTTAAAGATATAGTGCCTTTACATTGTTTGATTTTGAAAACTCGAAGATTATAGTAAGAGAAAGTAACTGGTTAAGGGCCGGTATTTCCAAACTTAGTTACCTAGAGAATAAATTTATCAATAGAATAAACAAAAAATATCGCATAAAAATCATAGCTTAAATGATGATTATTATTCTAGCTGTCATCTGTTGATGCGATATTGTTTGTTTTTTCCATTGATAATTTATTCTACAGTTTATCTGTGGTTGGAAATACCAGGCCTAAGACGACTAATTAGAGAAGCTACTGAAATCAAGAAATCGTCTAATAATCCAAATTTGAATAAAAGCTTGAGCTTAATAAGTCATGGTTAACTGTTGTACTTTCTTAATTATCTGTTTAAATTTTCTTAACTTTGATTCATATTACCCTTATTTGTCAACTCATAGTCTTGAATATATTTATTTATATTTTATTGTTTCATATTTTACCTGAAACAGACAGCACTTTGCTGTCGAAACGTCGTTATTTTAAAGACTATTTTACAGAACTTTTACCCATTTACTTTAATTAATACAGTTCATTTTATTATTATTTATCTTTATTATTTTTAAACATCTTCCTTATATCTGCTTAGATATGTTTTAGCAGAAGAAATGGTGTTGCTTCTGGGTATCACTTTAATATAAGAAAGGGTATATATAATAATTAATAAATACGTCACTGGATGTGATCAGCTGTTAAGAATGTTTGAAAATTTTTGAAACCAAAAAAGAAATAAGCGGAAATAGCTTCCGTTCCGTCGAAGAAAATAAAATGAAAATTCTCGTATTTCAAAGCACGTGCATGGTACGCTCGCACATAGAACCGGAGGGTCAACATTCTCTCAATGCACTGACCAGATCTTAATAAACAGACCAGGGTTATTTTTACCCTGAAAAGTTTTCTGGACCGAGAATACGTCACATCCTGTAATGTCAATGACCATTGCGATTCTACACAGTCACCGTCTAATGGTTCTCGCTAGCAAGATGTCCCTGTTCTGCAGCACCGCGAGCAATTAGAATATGATTTACGCTCGCGGTTCGGTGGTGCACCTAGCGTTATAAATAGTTTTATGTGCGTCGGTCAGTTATACCTGTCTGTGCGCTGTGGCTGCACATGCACGTACTCGTACACTAGCGATGCATTTGTGGATATATGAGCCCATCAAAGCGTTTCCGCGAGTTTAACTTAATTAAATTGTAGTTAATGTCGTGATGTATTGCTCGGATTTTTTGACTGGGTTAATTAGGTTATTCGGCTCAGTAGCAGTGTTGCGGATTTTATTGCTCCTTCAATTCTGTAAATTTAGACTTCTCTGACAACTCCACTAACTACAGTAATTAAAACACATCAAAGATACATTGGTACTTTTATCAAAATTATCGAATATAATCTCGTAAGTGTCACAGATGAGTTGCACAGTTTTCCAGGATCTAAAACCTTCGCATACCTAAAACTCTCAACACAAAGGATAAATAAATTTTTACCTCCCGTATATACAACTAATACGTTAATATTCTTACAATATTATCTGAGCGTGTGTGTGATGATTATTTCTATGTTTTGTTTTAAATCGCTAATTTAACTCCAATATAAAGCAAGCTATAAAGAAAAAACTATTTTATCATTTTGACAGCGGATAAATAGGAAGGTAACTTTTTGCAAGTGATAGCTATTAACATACCTAGCGATGTTATGAATATCATAACTGCCGCAGATGTCAGTTTTAAATCCGAGCTCATAAAACGAGGATTTTAAGATATCTAAAACATCCGTGGTTTGTTCAATAGTTTACCGGTTTCAGAATATGAAGACGTTAACGTCATTAATATATATTAGTTTTTGAAATTCTTTTATGAATATCGTCTGCTATAATTTTAGAAGGTGATCAAGTAAGTCTGTTTGTTTCTATTTAACACCATGATTACTGTAGTTTAGTATCATATTTATAAATATTTTTTTACTTAAACGTTTAACGTGTTAGATACAAAATGGATATTGGCGATGCTGAATTGCCTGAAAATATTTGGAACGCAGTAGATGAAGCTCTGAACAGCTTAATTCCTTATGTATTAATAAATAACGTTATATTATAATTTTCTTGACCATTTTGACATCAATATGTTAATATTACCGTACTGCATAGAGTTATTACTTATTTACCAGCCTACTTTGGTGCATGTTAACGTGGGTTTAATCTCCTGAAATTGGTAAATAACTTTTCAGGTTTCAGGATATTAAACCTATTGTTACATGCGACTAGTTTGTAACCAATTACGATGCAAAACACTTAAAAATTCAACAAATGAGAATAGTATTATACTGAGAATACAATTCATATGTCACGTGACATATTTTCTGCCAATCAACATCGAGAATCTCCTTAGTTACATGTATACCACAACGATAATATTATAGATTTTATCACATCAAATACCACGTGACCTCTCTGATTTTTCTCAAATAAATTTTTATTTTTAAACACTCAATTTTTTGCTTTTAAGTAAAACCAATCAAGCATACTGACAAGTAAAACCCTTCCTCCTTCGAAATCGGGATTTACCATGCAGCTTACTTTCGTGTCTGTTGCTAAGCAAAAAAATTCGTGCAAAATAAAAATTTATCGATAAAATCATGAGGTCATGTGATATTACCAGCGATTAAAAATGTGCAGAATTTTTGATATATCTTAGTGAAAAATTGATTTAGAATAAGTTTTGTTATGTTCAGAAACATTTAAAATAATATTAGCTGCAATATTTATATGAAATTTTCACTGTGTGGGATAACACGCGATGTTATGTATGTATATTTAATTCACTATAAATAAAAACGAACTATACTTACAATAAGTTAAGATCGACCATCAAACTTTTAATTTTTATTTTGTGTCTATCTAATTTGTATTCTATTGCTACCACTACAGTTTAATTTGTTGAAAACTTTTTTACAAGTTTACAAAGGATGTTTTGAGGAGACTTTCAAACTTGTGCATTAGAGAATAGGGTCCGGGCCAATGAAATATCTGTAATTGAATAAGTTGGTTTGTCTCTACTTTTCACTTAAAGACGTAGACCCTAACAGGCCAATTTTGTTGTGGTTTATGTTGTATTAAATGCAGGAAGGCCTTTTAAGTCCAAAATAAATTTAAAAATGTGCTACTTTATGTCAAGAAAAAATTAATATACACCTATTCAAAATTGACCCTTATAACCTTTCACCTCACATTGCAGAGAGAGAAAACTTTCTCCTCTTAATAAAGTAGGTATTGATTTCATGGTACATCACTTAAAGGTAATACAAAAGAATAATAAAAGAATAAAGTAATACGTACACGCAATTATTAATTGTCTGTACGAAATTTATTCGCTTGTTTACAAATTGGCAAGCAGTAATAAAAATACGTGATTATCCCGTACGCGGCAATCATCACGGCTGAGTGAACTCGCGGTACAGGTGTTTGTAAATATTTTACCATCAGACAAATAACCGCGCTACTGGAACACTCGACACGCGCACGCACACATCATAATCCGATTCATTCATCTTTCGCGTTCCAGTGGACCGATCCCGCAACCAGGAGTTCTCTCTCGAGAAACAGTCCACACATTCCACTGGTCCGCCTCGCAAGATTACAGAACCAGTTCGGTACGAAGTGTTGTCTCGGCGGCAAAGCTACTTGAATTAATTTTCAAAGTTCTGAATCCAGGCGGCCAATCGAGTCACCGCTGATGAGTGCAAGACTGGAAGAAGATTCCAATGTTGGCCGACTCTACGCTGTGTTCTTGTGACCTGTTCCTTTGTAAAAGCTTATCTCTTACTTTGAGTTTTGGGGATATTTGCGGTTAATTGTAATGTTGGTGCTCCTTGCGAGGGTGGTTCATTGTTTACTGATTATTATACGCTTTGAAAATCCGCTCGCGACTCTTTTATGTCTCTCGAGTATTTAATATTATTTGTGAGGAAGAAGTTTCACGCGACGAGAGAAATTAATTTATCTCTTTCCCGTATCGTAAAACGTCGCGGCTGCGACTTTACAAGTTATAATTTCAGCGGTAAATTATTAACTTTTAACCTTCGTCACGTTAAAAACGTGTGGGGTTTGCGGTTGCAGTGGTGTGCGTCAACGGAAGGGCCACGGGAGCTCAGACGCTTTTTCAGAATGACCGCAGTTTTGACACATCTGTTCTATTTTTGCGCTTATATAAACACGTGCCATTCTATACGAGCCTAGAATCACATCATTTAGTCCATTTAATGCCCGGTATTATAAAGAAATTTAAACTTCAGTTAAATTTACTTCTATACTAAATGTACATCAAGTTAACGAAATGACAATCAAATTTATGACAACAATGTTATGTAAGTCATAAAGTAATTTGAAATGATGTGCACTTATTGAAAACAAATAAATTTACTTTAAAAGTAAATTTAAGTGACAGTTAAACTTCTTTATAATACCGGACATTATACTTTTAGAATATCTTTAAAAAATATATTTTATCTTACAAAGGGAAAATTGTTGTATCTACTCGATTTATTTGTATCTTAATTTCTGTGATTTTTTAAGAATTTTTTAAAGTAATATGGGGCCTATTCTGTAACTTACCTGTTAATTTTTAACAGCCTGTTAAAAAATTTAACCAGTGATAACAAACTGCACTGAATAAAAATTGAAAATTTCATTTGATACATAATATAAAAATATATTATATTTTTATTTGTCAAAATTTTTAACAACTGAAATAATGACAAATTAACCAATTAATCACTAATATAAAGATTGCATTTGGGCCAAAGGTACCACGAACACTGTTTTTGAATCTGATCACAACAAAATATAGAAAAAGATATGGCCAAAAACCTTGATAGGCCTTCAAATAATCTTCCACTTATGTTGATGAATCTAATCAATTCGTATCACAAACATAATGCCTCCCTTACATATATTACATGTATGTGCGGGAGGTAAAAATGAAGTTGAATTAAACAATTTTCTTTGTATGATTTTAACTTGGCCAAATGATATGATTCTTAGCTCGTATTCATATAGCAAACATATTCATCTAATTAATATTACATTGAAATAAAATGAAACCTTTACAAGTGACTTTCATTAATATCTCTTGCAACTTTCCGGTTGTACTTGTAATAATTTATTACTGTAATAGAAGTATTTATTATCACCGAGATCTATGATTTGAATCAAATGTTTGTTCAGTCGTAAACTATTCGCCATTGCTGTTCAAATAGTAATTTAAACTTTTGTAACTGTTTACATGACATGGTCTATTACATGCAAACCCTAAAGCATTTCGAATAAATTATATATTTTATTGGAGAACTTAAACAAATATAATAGATAGTTTACATTCGTTTATAATTAGAAAATAAATTATTTCTGTAATATTTACGTTAGAAAATTGTATAAATAAATTAATTTTAAATACCATAAAATATACGTGTCATCACTGCAACATTCTAAACAATCTACTTAACAATAAAAACATGTACTTAAATGTAAATCCTAGCTAAAAATTAAATATAAATAGCATCACGACACTTAGCCATTTCTAGGTTTAGTATCCTGTTTAGAGTAGATCTAGGTATGTGTTGCATTATTGCACGTAAAGTGTAGTTACCGGTCGTCAAATCGTGACTCTATACTAGAGGCGCAGAAGAGCAGAAGAATTCAAATTTACCGCGATAAAAACATGGTAGCTGATTCTTCTACCTACTGTTTTGGTTTAGTTTCCATCTGTGTGATTCCACTGGTTATTATTTGGTCAGTTCAATCATTCAATAGCTCGCCTACGATTAACACCTGTATAAAATATTTTCTGGTTGTTTTTGGTTGTACAATTTTGCTCACATTTACCACAAGTATTTCTGGTTAAACCAACGTTTTAAATGTAAATTAAGTGATTTTCCGATGTCATGTATCACAAACGTTTTGTTTAAATTTTGTAATTTACATATTATGTAACAAAAATATTTTTCTTGTCTTGAAAATGGAAATATAACTTTCCGAAACGTCGGCAATGATGTCCAAATTCCGACTACAACTTTTTTTTCCAATTCAACGTCTGGACACAATTCAATGGGGTCTTTCGCCATTTTTAAAACTTTTTTTATGAAACTATTTAAATTGAAGACTATCTACGCTTTTAAAAATTCTTAATTGTTATTCATTAAGCCACAATGATTTTTTAAAAATGTTGTGATGTCATTGTAGAATTGTTGCTGAATCTAAAACAGTACAGATTGTAAATAATTATAGTCATATATTTTTTTGCTTACTTTATTATTATTATTACAATAAAATAGAACATTTATGTGACAAAAATTATTTAAATCTCTTCTGTTTGAGATCCACCATCACCTTTATAATGACGTCACAACATTTTAAAAAAATCATTGTGGCTTAATGAATAACAATTAAGACTTTTTAAAAGTGTAGATAGTCTTCAATTTAGATAAACTTACATAAAAAAATGGTGAAAAACCCCTTTCATTTTTATTTAATCCCGGTAAGTCTAAATTATAATATGGCCGTCCGAATAACATCTTTCCGTTAACTAATGTAGGTATTTAAAAAATAATTTTAAGTTCAATTACCTATATGACAGATTTATTTAATAGTAAATTGCATGTTATAAAATGATAGATGTATTGGTGTATCATTTAATAAAATGTCTACGGCGGGAGGTAATATATTCTCTACTAATGATAATTAGAAATATTACATCCATCATTAAATTCCGGTAGCACTCACTCCTATTAAATTTCCCAATGAAGTACCTACACAAAACGGAACCGGACATTATATATGCGGGTGTATATCTTATTCTCTCCACCTTATATCTTCGTCTATGGGCTCTATACTCGCTTGTCGGGTATCATGTTACCTACACGATTGTCCGGTGTTTGTATACACACAAGCGATCTTGTTACGTGCAGAGAAGAATGCCTAGCCGCCGGACAACACCGCTTTTCGTAAGCCGGACGGATGGTCATTCATGTCACTTTTAGCGGAGTCGTGAGCTTTTATTTTGCTGTAGAATGTTGATGTGTGAATAGAGGAACAGGTTAGTTTTTGGATTTCAGGTGGTAATGCCAAAATAGGTAACATTTTTGAAGATGTATTTTAAATATTGGAAGAAGCTTTCAGAAATCATAATATATAATTAGTACAATATCTGGTTTTTGGTTCTGTTTAATTTTTATTAAACGAAGTTTCGGCAACAAAGTGCTGTCTTCTTCAGGTTAATTACAAAAACAATAAATATTAATATGTACTCAGGGGACTACGTGTTAACAAAATTAGGGTAACATAGATCAAAGTTATACAAATATAAACAGAATTAATTTGAGGGTATCAAGAATAGGAACTTGAATAAAGGTAAAGTCAAAACTGACAAGTAAACCATTTTTTGTCAAAATCATATCAGCAATGAAATCCACAATAGGTTTGTTCCAAGTGGTTATTTCTGACAAGTTTGTGACATGTAAATGTAAACAAATTAAGTTTGAAACAAAGATTGGAACGGTGAATGGAATGAAGCGCATGTGCATGTCCATTTTTTGTTTTGACAGATAACCTTAAATATAAATATAAATAAAGAAATTCATACATTTTTCGCTACAGAAAAGAAATGAAGCATATGTTTCAAACTTAACATGTTTACATTTTTCACAGGCGCAGTGAAATTGTTACAAACTTGTCAGAAATAACCACATGGAACAAACCTAATATGTGTAGAAGCTTTGACGGTAAAAATATGACTACTCAAAAGTTTTAATAATCTGTCCAAATATCTTGCTAATTTATATAAGTTTGATCCAAAAGAATAACATCTTTCTTGTGAATTTTAGAAACACCATAAAACCTTAAAATAATAAGATCTTGGGGAACAATTTACTTCAAAACTTCTTCTGGTAATGATGACTTCTTTAATAGTTTTGCCGTTTGACATTTTGAAGAATCTACTCTCGATTTCAGCCCTGGAATGTTACACTGGTCTCTAAGAAACTCCATTCACATAACTTCGTTGCTACTTCGTTTTATTCAGTTTCTATAATCTTAAACAAATATTCAATATGTAAAATCCCTATGTGTTTGTTCTTATAAACCAAAATAAAAAAGTTATGTTGTGTTTTGAATAAAATATATATTTCAGACATATCATAAACTGTTTAATGTCTTTCTATAAACCTAAACAATCATTTCATAGATAAAATCCCTAGAAAAATTACATTCTGTTACGCGTTACGGGAATGTAGTTTTTCTTTCCTTGGTGTTTCCCAATCCTAATCGTGACGTTTGTATAGTATAACTGTGAGAGAAATTATTATGATGATAGGATACTAAGTAGAAATACAATTTTATATGCGTTACTAATTATTAAATCAAACGAGTAGTTATGAATGAACTCCTAACAAAGTGCGAGTTATCTTGATTAAATCAAAATAAATATCAGATCAGATAACAGAATAACAGTTGCAATCTAATAGTAAACTATAATTCTTCAGTTAACAATTTGGCCGCGTATACCAAAGTGAAAAGGGTATACACAAACACTTTAATACACGGACCCAATTCGATTGTGCAATCAATCACAATGGCCTATCAAGATGTTTTGAAGAAAGGCACAGCGGTATGCTGCATTGTCGCGAAGTATAATCAGTATCCGCTGGACCGACCTGGGCCAGCATAGCACATAGCGGACAAAACTCTAGAAGAAATCTGCACCTAACATCTGTGCTGGGATTGCCCAAGCACTGACGATACTTTACTACAGCTTGGTGCTATTTTGAGATTTCTATTAATGAATTATTAATATTATTTTTGCGTGATCGAGTTATATCGCATTTACAAATTACTGATCAGTAAGTAATTCACTTGTGATCGGAAATAATATTATACATGTAGGAATCGCACTATGAATACGGACGAGGTGAAAGTGGTGTACCAAGATAGGAATGTTTGAAGAAGATTGATTGTTGCTTGATTGTGTTTCAGTGCTCGTGCTTACCCACTAAGTGTGATATAGTGAGACGTTATGTATGTATGAATATTATTGGAGAATTGGTTGTTCCGTTTTCTTCTTCAGTGCAATGTTCTCCGAGCTGGACACTGCACCATAACACAAAAATCATATTTTACGGAGAATTTAAGTGACAGAGCAAAACCCAAAGAAAATATACAGTTACTGTTTACATACAGCTTAATTTTTTCTGAAAGTTAAAATTTTGATTATTATAAATAACAATGGGGTATGTGACCATAATCGAATTTCAATGTATACGCCATAGAATATGATTGTTCTTCATTGTAGTTTCTTATTACAACAATAAAAACTGTAAATTATTTTGTAATAGTAAAGTTATTAGCAATTTTGTGTTTAGGAGAAGGGATATGTGACGTCACTGTGGCCGTACGCATGACCCGCTGACACAGTGACGTCTCACATCCCCTCTCCAAATATTTAAAAATTAATTTCTCGTTAACTATAAACAATTAATTGATTTAAAAAAATACGCGTATTTTATTTTTGTATATAGTATCATGTGATGTCAGAAAAAAAAATACCCCATTAGTTTCAGTTTGCTCGGATCATTAATGCAATATCAGTTTATAAAGATGTAGGACCTGGACTGTTTTTATAAATTCTAAAACTATTTAGTGCTTCACTTTCTTTAACTAAACTTAATGATTATATTTCTATGTTTTTTACTGAAAATAGCGCTTCGCTCTGGAATTTAATATTTTTTTTTGTCTTGAAGTATATAAAAATATAAGACTACATGTGAAAATCCGAGTTAAAAATTGCTCCTATTAAAGTCTGAATTTTAAAATACCTTGATGACGTAAGATAATGTAATATACTAGAAATAAACAAAGGGCGGTTCACAGACTTTCAAAAAAGAATGTTGAAAAAATTACAAAATAACATATATTTAAATTATATAATATTTCATTATTAGAGAAATAAAATAAATGAATGCACTTAATAATCTCACAATTTTCTCATTTTACAAAAACGTTTTGGCATCCTCGAAGTTAGGTAGTTGGTGGCGCTGGAATCGTACAGTTTTGCAGTGAGTGCGACATATGAAGCAGCAAACACGCAAAGACAAGAAAATCACCCGAGTAGAATCCGAACAAATCCGACATGCCCGAATATGTATACTCTTAAGTTAAGTTAAGGCGGAGTAACAGCTACTACTTGAATCTCATTTGCTCAAACAGACGCACACATGTCCTGCGTCATCAAAAACAAAACATACCGTCTTTATTAAACTTTATTTACCAAGAGATGTTTTAGGATGAATGGCGCGATGATATATTTATATATCATCACACCTTTTATTCATTATGATGTGCGGTTACCGGCTGTCAAGTCATGCCCTGCTAAAGATTAGTGGAAAAGGAACCAAAGGGCAACTATTGACTGTGGGATTCGAACTGAGGATCTCACGATCCACAACCCGTAGCGTTCCCATATTTATTTATTTGTTTTACTCTCAAATTTTAAATTAGATTTCATGGTAAATTTTGTACTTTGAAGCATGTGGATAATTCAATTAAATGTGTTTCTTAGAACAACATATATAAATATAAATACAGTACACATTCAAGTATTTCTGAATCCATGAAAATCAGCCGGATTCCACGGTAAATCTTACCTGATGGGTCTTCCTTCTCCCTGCGGTGTCAGATGACCCCAGAGGCCAAATTCGCGTCATAACTGTAAACCGAACGAATGGTCCAGCTACTTCCAGATAAAATCATCTTGCCACGTAAAAAACACAGGGGGTAAAAAAGCCGTAGGACAATAGTGACCAGCCCTCTTTGATTGCACAGGTATTTTTTTCTGTGGACCGTGGGATTCTGTGAGCTGTGTGGTCAGGTAGAAGTGAATTTAATATCGGACTTTGAGGCATAGAAGTTTTGTTGTAGCACAATGATCACAATAGGGAAGTGTTTGCTCTAAATGCAACGAAAGAAAATTCCATTTTGATGTAGGATTTTTGTATGTAAGCGTTGTTTCTTAAACATGCTACTTTAAAAAAAATTATGTATAACGAATATTTTGAGATTAAAAATTATTGCATTAATTAAACACTTTTTACAGTAAAAACAAATCATATATGTTTTCTTAAACGATTTCATCAAACTTTTATTTGATTGCTTGTTAGATACGTCCATAAATCCAGTGGAACATCACCAGCTATTATCATAGGATCCTCTGAAAATTCAATATTTAAGAAATATTTTTAATGCTTTGCATTTATGTACTTAGTAAATAAATCATTGAATTTTAGAAGAAACTTTGTATTTGCTATTAAGTAATAGTAATAATTAATTTTTGTTTACTCCACAAATAAATCTAATATTTATTTTGTCCAAACTTTTAATTGTTACTAGTCAGTAGCGACCCCTGTAGGGTAGGGTTGCAACCTGACTATTAAGAAGACAAATGGATTCATTAGAAAAAAAATTACCTGTACTACTGAATTTTTCAACACGAAGTTATCATAAAATACATAAATATCAAATACTTTAAATACTACTATAAAATATATCAGATGATTGATTAATATTAATATATTTTCATAATTTAAATGGCAATTCAAATTCATCCTAATTTATAAATTGAAATGAAATTTACAGTACAAGTTTTCGAAGTGCGTTTCTGAGTGAATTTCCTTTTTATAAATTGAATTTGTTCATTTTAACAGTTTCGTTGTTATATAAGTTTGTGTTATTATTTGTAAATTCCATTCTACAAAGTATTAATACAGTAAACTTTAAAGTATTCCAATTAAAAAGTTATAATTTATCATTAATTAACACTTCATTATATTACGTTACCTAGCAACTAGAAGTTATGTAGTCTTTTAGTTGCTAAAAGCAATGCAGACATTTTTTCTCAGTTTCTGTACTGGCACAACTATATATTCATATTTACATGATCATAAAAAAATATAATTTTGAATCCACTTAACAGTTTTATAAATGGATTTGTTTAATTTTAATGTTTTTTTTTTCAGACTGTACAGATTCTACCCCAGTGAACTCAACAGGTACTTTGTTATATAAGTTTGTATTATTATTTGTACCTATAATCCTTTGTACAAGTTAATATAATACATTTTTTATGTTTACCAATTAAAAAGTTATAATTTATCATTAATTAACACTTTAAATATGCAGTAAAATCTTTGATAATTTTAAAAAGTAAACTTGTTGATCCTTTTTTTACTTTCATAGATTGTTTTAAAAAGTTAAAGAAGCTTTCAGAACTCATAGTAATAAATGAAATGAACTTTGGTTTAAAAATAAAAAACCTTTTCATTTATTTCATAGATTGTATTTACAATTATCATCGTATACGACTAAATATAAGTATAGGTAATATAATTTACATGCCATCTAATTATTAGTTATAGTAGTTGATATATTTTTATATATTTTGATTGAACCATAGGTGACATAACGAATTCAACATCGCAAAAACTTTATATAAAATGGAATAAATTTATAAAACCATGTAGATTAGTATGCAATTTAATTAATTAAATTGTATTAATTCTTTAATAAATTTCAAGATTAAAAAAGAACTACGGGGATATTGCACAAGTCTTTCTTTTCGGACATAAAATTACTATTTTTTATATTATATTGTACAATACGTAATACAAAAATGAGGTAAGAGGTATGAAGATACATCGAACAAAAATTATTGACTATATATTTTCATTAATAATAATAATTGAAATGATGTGGCATCTTGTCGTTACTTCGTCCCGTTGGCCGGAGAGCTTGAGCTGAAGCCGAGACCGTCAGCATCGCTCCTTCTGCGGGCCATCTGGCCGTTGGTCTCGACCCCCTCCCCGCGTGCCGCAAACGCCCCTACCGCTACCCCAGACGAATTTTTAAGCCACAGTTTTTATGCACAGTCTTCGATGGGGCACAAGGGTTTTTTTACCTAGCGGAAAAGGGGGCAGATTTTTTAAGGAACCCTACACTGAGTTCCGTTTGGCAGGGATTAATTTAAAACATAAAAAAGTTTCGGTTTTTTCTACCTTCACATAGGTGCGCAAACTATTCTTCGCACAAAAGGAATCGCGGAAACAAAGATAGCGCCATAGCAGGGCATGATCTTCAGAGAGAGATGTGTACAGATCATGGGAGATGGTTTAAAAAACGCTGTGGGCACATGTGTGAGGCTGAGTATCCGCTTGCTGTGGGAAACCCGGGTAAAAAACGGCGCTGGACCTATGGACGTCCCGCTTTGTCAGTTTACAATTGGAACATGTGTGCCGTGCCGTTGTATGTGCGTAGCCAGTGTTTTGCTGTCTTACAGTAAGGTCAATATTTGTCGCATAAATCGATCCGAGCGATAAAAAATTATGCGGTTACTTTTTCAGGACTCTTTCCCACGGTTTTTTGCGCGAGACTTTTTGTTAATTTTATGAGAATGTTGATATATTTAATGTTTCAGCTGACCGTTACTTGTTTATTTTCTTGAACTTTATCTAGTAAACTTCCTTAAACAAAATCCATAAACTTTATTAAATTTCCTACATGTCAGCTGTACCAGGATATTGCTACACAAAAGGTTTTTGCTGATCTTTCCTTTACAATTATTTACTGATTGATACATTATCAAAATTTTAAAATAAACAACACTCGGGACGTTTCAAACAATTATTTACTATACGTATTTCGGTTTACTATAGACCCGCAAGTCACCAGGTGACCCATTTCAAAAGTTCGAGTGACCCATTTGAGTTCAAACCAATAAATAAAATTACATGCACATGCAATCTTCCAACATTTGCCAATAATTGTGTTAGCAATTGTATATATTTTTATTTACAAAGAAGTATATAAAATAAAACATTGACTGTAAAATTTATTTTTAATTTTTCTTTCTCACTGACCCGAAAAGTATTGTTGTCACATTTTGGTTGATTTTGAACCGCTCGACCAAAAAAAGTTGCAGACGCCTGCTATAGATCATCAGTTATACAGAAATAATGAATTTGTATATTTGAGGGAGTCTTACAACAGAAAGATTAACTGTATAAATGGGATAAAGGGATTAAAGTGTGTTACAATATTCAATGGTGATATAGTTATTTACGATACAAGTACGTAAAGCTAGTCTTTAGTTACAAATGGGTCAGAATTAAAACATGAGCATAGCAAGTGTTTTAAGAACTCTGAGTGACTAATGATTCTTTACGTAGGTGTACGAACAATATTTTATCTACCATATAATGAGAAGATCCAATAAATATAAAAAATAATTTTTATTTACGAATTAGGATCACAATATTAAATGAGAAGTTTGCCATGATAACAAAATATTCACATATTTGGTGAATTTAAACATTTTAATCACTTGTTGCTCGGCAAACCGTGACTAATGAAATCTTGTTACTAAACAACCATTTTACATACTTAAAACTAACAACTAAACATCAATTTTACACACTATTGGTAGATAAAATTAATTTGTTTAGTTTGTATAATTTTGCTGTTTCTAATACTCGTAGCTTTGAATTCCGTTTTAATCTCATTTTATAAACATATTTAAATTATGGTTATTCTCTAGGCAATGTTCACTGACATTAGAGTTAGACTTATTATTTTAGTAATGTTTTATTATGTACATAAAATCTTAGAGCGAAGTTACGTCCGGTAGAAAACTTTACTATCACTACGAGTACATTTAATTCCATAAACCCCACCACAAAATGCAATTAAAGATAACAAAATGCTTATGGTTTACTCGTACTGGCACTTTTGACACGAGTTTTCTATATGCGATCATGCTTCATTTTGTCAAGTAAATTTTGAATGATAAGTACATATTTTATAAAAAGTTGCTACCGTAACAACTTGCTAATTGTGACAAAAATGAATCTTTTTTTGACAGCTAATGAAATATTCACCTTTAAACATGAAATTTTGATGCGATTTTGTCACCATTAGCCAGTTGCACACGTAACAACTTTCTTTTGAGAATTGGGCTGATTTCTTTATGTTACGTTACTTATCAACTACCTATTATATTAGCTTTTAGTTGCTAATACCACAGTATAAGAACTAATAGAGTAACGACACTTTAAATATTTCATGATCCCAATAGTTGCCCTGACATAGTACACAACTGAGAAAAGGGTAGCTCAATGTCTGTTAATATGCTAATATCTTAATAACCATAGAAAAGAAAGTGCTGTGACGTTTTGGCACAGTATAGATGCTATAAGCACAGTATAGCACATTAGTTCATTATTAGTGGATTAAATACTACAAAATGGGTGCAAAACAGAGAGGTAAACTTATTTATACCATGAAAAAATATAGGAACTTTTATAGTGCAGATGAATTAATTTTTTTAGGTTATATCTTTTATACTATTTGCAACTGACAACTATTCAAATTTACCGCCCAATACATCCACTGCCAAAATGGCTTCTCGGTTCAAAATATAATCAAAGTGTCGACAGCGACTGTCGCTACTGTATTCGTTCTTATATTGTGTTAATACCCCTTTAGACTCATGTGATTACAGTAATTTTATGAATTAATTCAGATGCATATATTTGACAGTCATGTATTATTATTGTTGAATCGCGTAAGTTTATTAATATCCTTTGCTTTGATAAATTTGAAATTTAATAAGAAAAATGGTATGATTTCCTGTTAAAATATTCCGTAATTTCCAAGAAACAGTTAAATATTCCTCTCCAGTTAAAAAACACTACGCTAGCGTAAGAATTCCGTCCTCCACACATGGAACGGCCACGCGGCCACGGGCGACAGCTATTGACAGATTGGAACCATCCGGCGCTTACACTGCAGACATGCATGGCGTCTGCGTGTGTGCGGGGGTGCAAGGGTGCAACAGGGTGGCTCTGGGTGACCTGCAGACCACTTGTGTCCGACCCGAACACAACACAGATTGCGCAGGGTTATGTTGTGCGTTAGCGGTTAGCCAAGAGGGTTTATCAAGGTTTTATACTGGCGTGGAAGAAATGTGCCTGAGAGATTTTTTTCAAAAGCAATAAAAAAATATATAGTTTGAGATTCAGTTAGTATCAAGATCAACTTACAACATAAGTTAGACAATTTTATTTATTTTCATGAATTTAATAAAATAAAATCACAGCACACAGTCAATCAAGATGTCAATAATTGTTGCACAGCCACTGATGACAGGAGTGTCAATAATAAAAACACATAACCTCCCGCCCAATACAACTCTTAAACGGTACAAAATAGTATTTGATGATACAGAAAAGTACCTTTTTATTGGTTTATTTTCTATTTATATTTAAGAAATTTAATTTTCTTTCATTTATTTATTTGATTTTTTGACATATATTTCACTAATGCCCGGTTGCACCAACGTTAGTTAAATTTTAAACAAATAAAAGCGTATTTAATTTTTGACATCAATGTCAATTACTCCGTATGACATATAACTTCGATTTGCTTTTATTTATCTAAACTAAGTTTAAAATTCAACTAACGTTGGTGCAATCGGGCATAAGAAAACAGTTTCAGTTTCAAAAACTTGGTATACATGAAATGCAAGATTTATGAAATTTAATTTTTTTATATTTTATAATCTCTAAATATAATTAAAATTAAGAAAATTAGTGTAATAAAAAAAAAACACATGTAAAATTAAATATTTTACAATATTCAAAATAACATAAAATGTTGAAAAATTAAATTTAACCGTGTTTTTTCACGGAAAACTGTTTAGGGCTTTTAGTGAACTGCTATTTAACGGTTAACCAATTTTATCCAAAATCTAATCAGCTCTTCATAAAAATTATAAGAAGCAAAAATACACAAAATTGAATTTTTTGTATTGCAGTATTTGAGTTATGCGAGACGACAAAATCGGCACAGACCACACACACACAGACTCACGCACATATACACATACACATACATACCTACATACAGACATCACGGCGAAAATATTAAAATCGTATCCCTAAAACGTGTTTATTCATTGAAAACTCACTATCCACTTATTTGATCAAAAATAATACCTCCCTTACTCAGAGGTACGAGGGAGGAAAGAAAAGGAACTTTCATTACCTCACGCCACATCCCCCCAATAATTTTTATTTTACCAACCGTACAATTATGTCTCCTGGCTGTATAAGTCTTCGTATTTATTTTCGCTCTAAAGTTATTAGTTAGCCAGCAAAACTGCTTGGTTTCTTTAAAATATTCAACCGCAGTATTATCTATACCTGAGTTTATTCAAAATGTAATAAAAATATAGAAGTAAATATTTCTTCGAATACTACATGACCTCTCTACCATCCCATTCCAATAAACAGCTAAATAGAAATGACACGGCAGCAGACGACAGACAGACAGCCGGTGTTACAGATCCTCTTAACTTAATGACACCTTTTCTCTCAGTACACTTGCCACGCTGGGGGAATAATAGGTGTCGGTCCGCATAATAACCGAGCGTATTGTCCAGCAGCGGCCGAGTGTTGTGACAGCTACCAGCGGGTAGTGCTACAGCAGCAGGGTAGGCGGTAAGACGAAGGAAGCTGTGCGAAAGCCTTGACCGCTGCCCTTACTGTCTCGTCTGCTTCCTCTAGTAAGATTGGAAACACGAGGGTGTTGTAAGGGGATGTTTATGGGTTACAGGTTTAGGATAATCTTGAGTATTGAAGACCAGAACCAGAGCGGACAATTCATTATATTCTTTGAACTTGAACTTGAAATATTAAATAGTCTTGATTAATAAACTGTTTATGTTGATTGAACCCCCTTTTAGTTATATTAATGACGAGATAGAATTAATTAATCGAACATTTTGAATTACGCACCAACGGAGATATTTACTGATGTGCAGTTGGCAGCATTGCGTTGAGCATAACCTCTTCTGTTGAAAAAAAAATCAAAGTAGCTGATACCTTGCTGCAGAAATGTGAACTAGAGAAACTAGGAAAACATTCATTGCTCCCATTGAAATGCATGGTAATTCAAGAAAATTGTTTTCAAATTTACAAGTATATTTATGTTGTTGTTCTTTATGTTATATTAAACAGATAGTATTTAAATAGTAGTATAGTCGTGCTAAATGTTTTAATAGTAGTAATGATATCTAGAGTTAGATGTCTTTTAGTCTTCCATGATTCTTCTTTTCCTTCAGGTTAGTCATCCAAATTTGTCGCACCAGTCTCGACACATCCAGTCTTATGCTAGATGTCTTTTTTCTATAATGTCTAATATTGGCATGCATTGCAATTGTTCTCTTTTTTGTTTCTTAATTTATTCAACATTGTTACTCCTTGTACTTTTCTTAGGTATTTCATTTTCAACGCCTAAATTTTGCTTTTCATTCTTTGGAATTGTTTTAATTTTATTATCTTATATTTAGGTTAAGTATACATATGTGTAGCTCTAATGTAATGTATTTTTATTGGCAGTAGTAGAACTGCAGATATACACAGCAATTTTTCCTGTTTCCTTATTTGCTTTTTTGGAGAAAATTCTATCTACAAATACAATGTAACTTTCAATTTACATCTTATTTACAAATACGTCTTAGATAAATGTAATATTTAAATTGGAATACTTCTAAAATCGCTACTATTGTTATTAATTAAAAAAAAAAAATTAATTTCAAAACATACCTTACGTCTTACAAAGTTCAGATTTCCACCACTAGTTAGCGTATTTTAAAAGCCCAATAGGGAAACGCATAATTTTGCGATGTGATTATGTGGCATTGAATGCATCCTTTGATTTTGAGTGTAAACAAAAATTGCTTACCATAAATTAGTTATAGCCCACTTTAAACTTCTAAAATCGCTCAAGATTCATACAAAAACCAGAACCAAGAGTCAAATCTCAGACCACCGCGCTTGAGTGCATGTTTTGTAAAAATCGTCGCTGGTCGAACTGTTAACTCTTGTAACGATGTAAATATATAACACACATGTGGTCTGCGTTGGGTACTGCCACACAACTCCCATCCTTATGTCGGGGGCGGTAGAGCTCGCCGCGCCACCGGCCGGACACGGGGTGCTAGTCTCCGACTCCAGACTAAACTATCTGCATAGGGGATGCAGTTATTTTTACGACGGGCGCTTGTCAAGAACGAAAACAAGATAAGATGGGAACTGAACTGCGTTGATTCTAAATGCTTATAACCTCACAGAATTTACATAATTTTGAAATGGAAAAATCGCAAAGATAAAAATTCTTACTGTACTTACTGCAATAGGTAATTTGTCCATATTAAGTAAATTGGTAAATGGTAGGTTATTTAACTTGAAACTAAAAGAAGAGCGAAGTGTGTCAAAATAGAAATGCTCAATGAAGGGCATACGTTCGAAGGCAATTGTATTATTACCTATTTTAATAGATTTATCAATAAACGTATTGAGTGGTACCATGAGCTCTATTTTTGAGAATAGTAAGAGAAAGGTTTTTTACCTTCTAAAATTAATTTATACTCCTAACAAAATACTTCGAATAAAAGCATTTTTTTTACATAAAAAAAATAGAACATTACACTTCTCGTAGTATACTTAAAAATAGAGTTCGTGGTACCTGGTAATATATGATGGCCGTCCAGAAAGTAAAAAAAGATATCAGCATAAACCTTTATTTTCAGAGTTAAAGTACATTACTCTATTTTTGAATGTAATCGAAATAGCTGTCAAGGCATTTATTATAACGTTGTACCAGTTTTTCAATGCCGATTTTCTACCACCAAAAAACTGAGCGAGGATGTCATTGCTTCTTTGAGGTCTTCATCATTTGCGAACTGTTTTACACCAAAAACTTCCTTTTGTTTTAGAAACAATTGAAATTCGCTTGGTGTCAGGAGGATATCCAAAAATTTCTCTGAGCATATTTTGTATTGATATTGTTGTTCAAAATTTCATAGGGAACGAACTATACCTTTTAATGAAAATTTTAACATTGTATTTTCTATGTCCTATAAAAAAAGTGGACACACGGTATATATTGACTATATTATTCTAAGGAATATAACTTCCAAGTGTCAAGTATGAAATATGAGTGTATGTAAAATGGGTGTTTTCAATTTTGAAAGGACATAGCGTAATGTAATGAGGAGAGTTGGCAAAACAAGCGCCCCAGTTTAAGAGTAATAAGGTGCATAGAAGAATGAGCATTTGAATAAAATAACCCAGAAAGATTGTCACCTGACCTCGCTCAGTGGTTTGGGTAGAGGAAGGTGCGGCCCGAAGAACAAAATAAAGTGCATATTCAATTAGCATAGAATGGGTCGTAAGTGTGAGTGGTTGTGATGACGTCACGTTGGCCGCGCCCGGCGGGTCATCCTCGCAGTCCTCGACCCCAAGAGAGATTTTGGGCGCCGCCAACTCCGACTCTGCACGGTGAAAGGCAGATGGGCACAGCGGCGGCCTGATATTTCCCTATCTTTGATCTCGCTTAGCCTTTCGATGTGAATATATTAGCGTAGGTACCCACAACTTGTGTCCGATCCGCGAGCCGCGATCCTCTTCCGTTCGCTGAAATAGTTCGCCATGGGTCGTGAGATGGAATGTCGAATGGCGAATGTCACTTGCCACAATTGCGCTCTGCTCTACCTGTACGTGTACGTGCTTCTCAAATGCTTGACGATTGTTCTGTACTACATAAGTTCATTAGGTTAGGTGTTGACTGTCGACAAAGGATCTAATGAGATCTAGATTTGATCTTCACATCCAATGAAAAAGTGTTTTATAAGGTACTAATGCTGAATTCTCTTGCATAAAATTGTGAGTAGTTCGATAGATTGCCCTTTTCTCTTGTACAAAATAGGTTTTCACGTTCCTAGAATATCTTCTAGAATTACTAATATTTTTATCTAAATGTAGCAAGTACCGGTGTTCTTGAAAAGTCTCATTTATTTAAAATCATTAAATGCTACCAGAAATTCGAAGAACGCATTGACTTGTTTCATAATAGTGTAAAGGATATTAAAATTTTTAGTAAGAACTTCTAAATTATTTGCTTTCCAAAATCTTCATATTCTGTTCTAGCGTTCTGGAATTGGGTATAAAGCCTGTAGGATATTGTAAGAAATAATAATAATAATTAATTGCAAAGGTATACTGAGAAGAAAATAGTACCGTTCAGCAAGCAAAGAAACAAATCAATCAAAACAACTGAATAGATAAATCGAATTAAATGATAATTAGGCTATCTTTTTGAAGAAAAAATAATAGTCCTAGAGCTAACGTCACAAAATCGCATGTCATGCTAACATCGTTCATATTTTGTAAATATGTTGTTTAGGCTAGTAGAAGACGCATAGAGACCGTCAGCTGGTGCACTAGGTAGGACACTCGGGCGCTACGGCTCCTTGATTATTGCACACTAGAATTATTTGGATATATCTCAGTACATAATTGAGTTACCATAAATTATGTTATATTAAAAAAAATAGTATTGGCTACAATTTTTATTGTTCAACTAAACTCAAAACAGGAATATATTAATCTAAAATAATATCAGAGGTAATTCAATAACTCTTTAGAATGTCATTTGTTACAGCACAAACAAATGACAAATAGAGAATTACAACCATATATCAATACGCAACAACATTTTTACATCAAAAGCAACAATGATGAGGTTAATCAAACTTAACATCGGCACGCACTTCATGCAGATGCGCAAAAAAAAACTGCCAATCACTCTCATTCAGCGTCAATCGCGACAGTCAATAAATTTCATTCCAATCATCAGTGAACAGCATCTTCGTTCTTCGTCAAGACAGGAGAGTTTTGCCGCATTTATAAAAGTGTATAACATCCAATCAAATATGTGACTGCCGCGTTGACTGCCATCCGTTAGCAATGTAAATACTTCTAATACTAGATGGATTGTATACCTATATTGTACAAAGGTTTTATTTGTTGGCATGATTGTTGCAATAAATATTGTACTAGACGCCCATAAATACAACTGTACAGTGTAGAAAATCAATTCATGAATGAATATGTGTCACAAAGAGATAGAAAAAATCAGTTAAATAATAATATGTTGTATATGTTACATGGATACTTTTCTGTAGGCATATGCATAAGCATAATGTACGCGTAATACTTTTGCTGATGTACGGGTATCTTCAATTCATTGTTTTAATTACAGAGAAGATGATTTATTCTTTTATGGTTTGGTGATCAATATACAACATACGAAGAAACCAATCATCTTTTGTTATTATGAAGTTTTCATTTGAATGGGAGAAAGTACTCATTACCTAATTAAACCACAATATATTTAAAAAAATATATTTTTGTTCATTAAAAATGAATTTTGTAGAGGGCTGTCAATTTTGTGCGTTTGTTTTGATCATTGTTTGAGTGCTTGAAGGTTAGAATTTCTATCAATTTTAGAGCTAAATTCTTGATTGTAAGCTCAAATTTAAATAATTATAATTAAATTTTCAGTTGTAGTATTTAACGAATAAATAAATACTTTTATCAGCTATAATATTCCTAGGCCATTGATAACTACGAAATAATTTTATCACAGTTACCGAAAGAAGAACTTTGCTTGGTAACCTTCCGACGCCGTAGGCGGAGGGCTGTTACCTTCAAGCAACGTTCTTGAGATAGTTGTGATCAAATTATGAGTATTTATCAATGGTCGAGGATATTCGGTGAGAAAATTTTTTGCGATTATTATTATTATTTGCATTTTCTAACCGCGAAAATAACATTTTGAAATAAACAATTTAAATATTGAATTAACTGTCAACCAGCTGTCAACGGCTGTTACTTAGCAACAGGTGATAATTTCCCGGGGAAATTATCAGTGTAATTGTGACCTGATTGGTTACTTTTGCACACGTGATCAGAAATACAGGAATTCGATTGGATATTTCTTTAACCAAAAAATTTTCAGTGTAATTGTGACCTGTTTGGTTATTTTTGCACACGTGAAATACAGGGATTTAATTGGAAATTTTTTTAACCAAAATTTTTCATATATAATATCAATTACATGCACGAGGGATATTCGAAGGACTATTTCCCGATTAAAAGCCAAACGCTGTTTCTCTTATAAAAAACAAAGCAAAATTTAAAAACTTCATTTGACAGCAAGTCAGAATCACATTGGTAATTTGCACGTTGATTGGACGACATTCAGAAATGTCAGAATTCTGATTGGCTTAAATTTTATAAGGGAAATAGTCGGTGTAATTGTAACCTAATTTGTTACTTTTACACACGTGATCAGAAATACAGGTATTCGATTGGATATTTCTTTAATCAAAAAATTTTCATTAAAAGTTTTTAATTTGTACCATGATTTTTTGTTTTGTCAAGAAAGCAAACTGGAATTCCATATTTAGTCACTTTCATCTATACATAACATTGTAATTTTAGGTTAACCAGCGAATTTGTAACAAAATGAAATATCCAAAATCCATATATCATTGAATGTTTGTGTAAGAAAAGTCTTGGTGTATTTTTCGCGAAGGTTTCTATAGCTCTGTAAATCAATCACCGTTGTCAGGGCGCAGAAGGAAAACAATGGCAACAAAAAGGCTGCGGCCTGGTACAGTTGATGCGCAGCCGAGGACGTTTCAACGTTTCTGCGAAGGAAAATCATCAGCGTTTGATTTCTCATGCGCCATCAACTTCTTCGCCTTCCTTGTTGCGCGGCCGACGCATTGTTGCGGTCACAATGGACGCGCGTTGTGCGTGATTGGCAACAAATGATCGCACGTCGGAACGTTAGACTGTAGTACCATGCACTATGCACAGGGTACCAGTACCGCATATCGGTACTCAGTGCTAGAGATACATTGATGAGTCTCTGTTTTGTTTATTGTTCCTAGGAATTCTCCTTTTTATGGACGGTGAATGATTATTACATGACCTTGCGGACCTCCATTAATTATCGTTTGTTTAGTTAAATGTGCAAAATGGGTTGTTGTTAGTGATTTTTCATTTGTTTTATTATTTTGTAATTACAAAATTTAACATCGTTTATTAAAGTGTCAAGTTGTGTTTACAGAATAATAACCATTTATATTGTAGCTATAAATTACCCTCAACAAGTTGAAAAATATTACATTTTTTAAAATATTGCTTGGTTTTTATTCAATCTTTGTCAAGATAATTGTAATCGTAAAAATATTAGAAGGAATATTTAATAGCTAAGTAATAAAGAATAACAATTTGTTGCCTACCAATAAAGTACCTATTTTTGTGCCCTGCTTATAATGTTTTTATAAACAAAAATGTCATACCTAAGAGGCCTACTTCTCTCTCTACTAAGGACAATGAGGTCCTTTACTAGAGGCACAAAATGGCAAATAAGTCATTTTTATTATGACTCGACTCAAAAAATCGTACTAGATGTAATAAAAGTATAAATATTATTAATTATTAAGATATTTGAGGTTTAAAGACCTTTATAATGACGTCAAAGTATTGTGCCGCATATCTATCCTATTCTGAATTCTTTGTACTTCTCTTATTATTGAGCTGTCATATTGTCGAAGTGTCAAAATAGTTGGCCACTAATTTGAAGGTTTTTTGTTTTACTTTGAATTCATAGGACATAATATATAATTTATTCCTAACTAATAAATATTACTTTAGGTCGACTCAACGAAATTGAAGACTTTTTGAATGACGTTTGACTAAAATAACCTTACAGTTTATTCATATTTTTTCCTGTAATAAATGAAATTCAAGTATACTCGTATTTTAATTACTTATCACAAAAATAAAAAAATATATATCATCACGCCTTTTACTCATTATGGGTGTGGCACTCTGCTTACGCAGATCTCGGTAAGTGATATATTTTTGCGTATGAAGTGCGGTTAGCAGCCACAAAAAGTTATTTTAATTACATTTGAATATTTTTCTAAACAATAAAATAGAACATTTATGTGACTACAATTATTTACAATTTTACAAGTCACAACATTAATAAAAAATCATTGTGGCTTAATGAATAACAATTAAGACTTTTTAAAAAGTGTAGACAGACTTCAATTTATAATTTCATAAAAAAGGACCTCATTCTTGTACGAAATTCCCGGATAACAACAGGGCCGTATATTTTAAATCAATGAATTATTTATAGTTTGCAATAAATTAATCTTGAAATCTTACTTAAATATTATATGAGCTAAACATAATATCAAATTGTATTAAATATCCCTAGAGTCTAGAGAATCTATGCAAGTCATGTATCGATTAGCGAGTGTAACTGTTTATGGGATAAATCCAAGATTGATCAGTAGACAATTAATTAATTGATACAAGCGTCTATAACTAATCACTCAAGATGGGTTTCTAACGTGACTGTACATATGCTGTACATGAGCATGTCACTTAATTTAATAACTAATTACATGCGTTTGCACATATCCAGTTGTCCAATAAAATATTCTAAATATTTCTTCGACATGAAAAATGTTGGGCTTATGTGGTTAACACTATTTACAGAGCCGTGATATTTGCACCATACAATAATAAACGTTCGTTCCGTATCATAAGAAAGTGTTTATTACAAAAACTTGAATGATTCATTTGACCTTTGGCATAATTTCACTCGGCACCTGTATTTGCAAAAAAAAAGATCTTGTCCTTTATTTACGCAAACAATAACTTAAATACCATTTATATGGTTAATAATGTACGCTGTTAATATAATAACAATGACAAGAAAAGATGAAGAAGATTTGAGACTAATGGAACGAAAACTAATAAGAATGATATTAGGACAAATAAAGATATCTCAAAACGAATACAGTATAAGAATTAAATAACGAAATAGAAAAAGAGTTGGAAGGAGCAGAAATGACAAATAATCAAGTAACTGAGTCAGATAATTTGGACCCTTGGACATATATGGATTGTAGAAGAAAAGGATGCAATTAAATCTGTAGTAGAATGGAAAAAAGGAGGAAGGAAAAGAAGATGCAGATGAAAAGTAGCAGAAATTAAAAAAGTAAAACAAGAAATAGGAAGACAATGAGAAATCTAACTACAAGGATTTAAAGGAAAGGAAATGGAGATTGATCCATTCTAATAAAAGAATGTAAAGACCTTCTTAAAAAGCAGCGTAAACTCTTAGTTGTGTTAACCCAATGTACAGGGTGTAGAGTGTGAAAGTGGGGTATAGGGATTTCAATGCTATTTTATTGATATTGCTGTTAATTTTTTCTATTCATTTTGCAAAAGTGTATACACAAAATTTGTTCATAATTTGAAAAAGCATGCAATAAGGCATTTCGTTACTTAAATGTTAGTATTTCACGAAATATCAATCAAATTAATGATCATGGGAATTAAACAAAAATGAAAAATATTTATCTTTTCAGAAAACAGATTAATGATATATTACAATACCAGTGAAGAAATTAAGAATTTCGCTCACGCATGTGTCAGACACATAAGTGAGCAAATTATTATCTTCACGAGTGTTGTATAGCGTTTTGTTCAATCCAGCTATTGTAAGTACGCGTTCACATCCTTGTGGTTCACATACAATGTTACGAATCAGTCAATTTGGTAATGACAAGTAAGTGGGCGAAAGTAGTGAGCGAAAGAACTTTCGCCCACTCATCATTGCCATAGGAATGTGTTGAGTGTACAAAATAGCAGGTATCGAGCTCTGTATTCAAGTGAGAAAAGACAGGTTTCAATAGTAGGATTGAACAAAATTTATGTATTACAGTGTTATGTTATTTTCTGCGGAAATCGTGAAATATTTTAATAATATATTGGCGAATTTTAGAGTTCATGTCTTTCCATTTTTTCTGTTAAATAAATTAATTAATTTTAACCTGCTTTGATATGTCAAATAATTTTCGTTTTTCTTTAAATTTTCATGGCCGTGTTACAATTTTTTTTAAATAAATATTGATTCTAATTTGATTGATATATCATTAAATAATAACACTTTGGTCACCCTATGGGCCTTATTGCATTCATTTTTAATTTCTGAACAACTTTTGTATTTACATTTTTGCTGTAAAATTTTACAGCAATATCAAAAAAATTGCACTGAAATCCCTATATTCTGCATTTCAATTCTACACACGATAGCAGAATAAAAGGATGCAATTAAATCTGTAGTAGAATGGAATCCAAGAGAAAGGAGAAGAAGAAGCAGACCTAGATAGATAAAGGAAATAGAAGATTTACAAGTAGCAGAAATTAAAAACTGGCAAAGTAAAACAAACAATAAGAAGACGAGGAGAAACTTAACTACAAAGATTTAGAGGAAAAGAAACGGAGATTGATTCTTTCCAACAAAAGGATATAGAGATCTTCTTAGAAGCAGTATTCCCCGTGTTAAGCCACTATACCAGGTGTAGAATTAAAATGTGGAGTATAGGGATTTTAATGCTATTTTTTTATATTGCTGAAAATTTGTACCTATTCACTATGCAGCAAAAGTGTAAATACAAATTTACCTATAAATTTTTATTTCATTAATATGTATATCGTCAACTACGAATATTGAACAAATTTAAAGTGAATAGGTAAAAATTTACTGCAATATAAAAAAAATAGCATTGAAATCACCTTAATCCATATTTCAATTTTACACCAGGTACACTGGTTATAGCAGATCTAAATTGAATTGCAAGGGACAATTTTAACTATTATTAATGAACATGTAGATGCACTAAATAAATTAAATGGTGTCCTTAATATTAATAAAAGAAGTGAACAGATTATTGGCAGAAAGTTGAATGCTTCGAAGTAAATGAAGTTTCCATTAAAGTCAGAATCGTAGTGAATATGAAATGAGCGCGTACGTAAAAGCGCGCACGAGTGAACGTAGCGCGAAGGAGTCGGGCGCCGCGACGCCTGCAGGTGGCGCCGCACTGTGACCAGAAGCCGCAACACACCGACGTCGCTGCCACCCCCACCTCTGTGCTCGCTCCGCGCTGAAATGTGTACTTAAAAAGTCTTGAAAAACTTAATTAATTATCTAAACGATTCTGAATGCACTCTACCCTGGAACTCTTCAGCGGAGTTTTCAGTTAACTGTTTCGTTATTGTGTCGCGGAATTATTTAGTCTTTTTGTTGTCTTCTCTCTTTCTTTTCTACGTACTTGTGAAAATCTATTTATTTCACTCGCGATTTCTTTCGTCTTGTCTTTTATGAGCCGTTTGTGTTTTGTTTTATTAATTGTTTATTTGTTTTGGCTGATTTAAGAAAGTTCAAATATTGACTAATTGTTTCAACTTCTTCTGATTGACGACGAAGATACATCAAAGTGTTTAACTGTTTTTGTCGCTAATATTTAAATCACTTTCAAAGTTTTATTGCTTCCTTCTTCTCCGGGAAACTTTATGATAATTTATTAAATTAAGTGTGATTTATAATTATTCATGATTGTCAGATTGGGGTTTACTCTGTAATAAGGCTGTTAGCAATATTCTAATTAGAAGGCATTCTTATAAGATTAATACTTGTAATTACGAGAATTTTAAATGAAAATTACAAACATAAATATAAATATATCATCACGCCATTTATCCATTTCTAGGTGCGGCACTCTGCTCAAAGCAGATCTCGATATAATAATACATTTTTGCGCGTAAAGTGCGGTTACTAGCCGTCACATCACGGCCTCCAAGGATGATAATAGTAAAAGAGCCACAGGGGTAATTTTATGTGATTAAATTTTCGGAATTTTTATTCTTGTCAAATCATTAATAGGTACTTATTTATTTCTAATATTTAACAGGCAGATTGATAAAAGGGATTTGCGCTAACTCAATTTTTCTTATTATTCGTAACTTCATTTTCCATTGTCAGAAAATAATTATTTTAACTAAGGTTGTAATCTAGATTGGTTAGCATAAAACTTGACATTTTGATAATATAATTAATTTAGAAACGAAGTTAAAGATGATGAAAAAAAATGGAGTTAACGCTAATCCCTTTTATGAATCTGCCTGTAAATATCTAACATATCCAATTGTTGTGACACCTAATTAAAATCAAGTATATGTTAAATTTGTGACAATTGGCGTTTTGTATAATTTGGTGTATGTGTGTTGTCCAGTGGCGGTCAGCGCGCTCCGGCTGCGGAGTGTCGGCGGTGCGTAGCGAGATGCGATTCCCCCACCTGGTAGCGTCTCGCGTCGGGATGCTCTGCCGTGTGTCATGCATGTGGATCTCGTGTGTCTGGAGCACGCGGGGCGTCGCGCGCATCTCGCAACCCCCACTCCGTGCGAGACACAGCATCCCCTAGGGCCGGTGGTGGCTAGCGGTAGCGCGGCCGGCGAGCTGGCCTGCCCGAGCGCGGCCGAGCGTGGCCGAGCGGGCCCGACGGACTCGGGCCGCGGCGTTCGCGCACCCGACAGCCGGCCAACACACGCGCCCGGACCACTGGCCACTCTGCATCACGACCCGAGCTCGGCAGCATCCAACACATACGTCACTTCACTCCACTTGAGCCACCCGCGGCAACAACCGAGTCTTGTCACACTGGACAAACTCGTCCTCATATGATCGTCAGTGATTACTAGTTGCATTGTTAAGTGTAAATGTGCGGACATAGACATGGTGCAGACTGACTGCGTGGACACCGGCTCCACGCAAGTGACATGACTTCCATGTGCTTGGTGAGCGCGTTTGACTACGGCGTCAACTAGCAGTTCCTTACTTGACTGTGGACACCGTCTACCATCATCGCTTCCAAGATGCGGATCAAGATGCCAGCAGTTCGGATAGCCCAAGGTTTGTCATTCACTCTTCATTGTTGATTGTTGTCACACAAACACAAACAACCGCGCGCTCTCAACTGACTTGTTAGTAAATTCGCGCGACATTAGTTTTAAAGTTGTTAGCTGTCAGTCGCGAACTAATTGCAAGTTTGCCGATGCATGTGGACGCGGACGTCGCGCGCGAAACTGGAAAGAAAAATGTGTGGATGCGGCGTCGTCGGCGGTGCACGTGATCAATGTTTTTAATTAATGCAACGCGACGGCGCGGGGGCGGTTGGGACGCATGAGGGGGATTGTCTGCCGACGCCGCTTTGCTAATAAGAAAAAGTTATGATAATGATTTTTGCGCTGGTGCGCAACTTTTTCCTCTGACACCCCGGATTTTTACTTCAGTCATATTCAGTGAATCGTCGCGTGCACATCTTCACGCAATTTCTAATTATTGTCATTTCCATCACACTTCGGTGCCTTCCTCCGAACATGACGGTTAACAGAGTGCAAGAATATACTTTATAATGAATCTTTTTGAAATTGTGTGCCAGAAAGAAATATTTTTAACGAACAGATTCATAGTTCGGGACAATAAAACAGACCGTTGAATTCGTATATCAGTGTCATTGTCTGTAATCATTGTTGTGAGTCCGGAGGTGAAGTTAAGTCCGCGTGTGGGAACATTCGTTGCCGGCAAGTGCGGGCCCGGCGCCGGGCGAGCAGGCAACCGCAATCGCGTTGAGCTTTCATCCGCCGCTCGGACAAATCAACCACAATAACCACAAATTAACTTTAGGTAAACGCCTTCAAACATAATATGTTAATTCCTTCTCAACCCTTTCGCCTTTTTAACTTGTCAAGGGATAAAAAGTTGACCAGTGTCCGTCTTCATCTCGGCAAAGGGTTAACCCTTCTCAAAGGCGGTACAAGTACGAGTACAACTCGGTGGGATAATTCTGACAAAAAACGAGTCTCTGCAGGGGACGGACCGTTGCACGCGCGTGTTGGTTATTAAAAGAAGATGCACCCTGTGTTGTCTGTCGCGTGGCACTGATGACCCCAGAGCTTTTGTCCTAGGCAAGGGACGGGACACGGGACACGATTCCATTCCACGTGTTTTATTAATTGTTCCGCTTCTGAACCTCAATGGGTGCTTGGCGCGTGGACTCTTATTTCGAGCACATTTATTCTGATGAATTTTGCAGTTCGAGGATTACTTAATGCGAGAACTTGAAGCCTGCAATTTTAAAAAGGAAATCACTGGTTTACTACAAATTAAAAAGCAAATTTATAAAAATAATCCGTAAAATAAGAGTGTTTTTATTTCGAACACTGAAATAACAAAATTGTACCTTTCAGTCAATTTAACTTAGGAATTAGTTAATTTATGTGCAACTGAAGAATTCAGTCAAAACTATTAAATTGAAGATAAGAACGATAATTATTTCTAAATATGATAGTTAATTGTTTTTTATGTTATTATGACATAAAACAAGAAGAATTTTTCCCAAAACTGACATTAAGTTGATTGAACTGAGACCGTCAGTTAATTCTACTGAATATTCATTTATTACAACTGAGAAATGTCATTTGCGCGCTGCTCATCTGATATATTAGTTGTTTCTCGAATAACTGAAATATTCAGTAAATACGACTGATGTTCTAAGTTATACATAGAATATAACTGAATTTTTCAGTTAAATCGATTCAATAATACAGTAATAATAATTGTACTATTTTTTAAATAAATTTTTCGAATCATTTTACTATCTTAACTTCACTGTGTATATTAATAATTTAAAAGTAGTAGAGAGTAGTCATTAATTATCGATGATTTATTTTAGAAAATAATGTAATCTATTACATAAATAATAATTCCATTTTGCCAAAAATAGAATTAATATTTTGATCGTTTATTTTGCGCTGTCAAACATAAAATAATACATGCAATAATAGTTATTTACCTTACAAGTGGGCAAAGTAAGGAATGAAGTATAAAGTTTAATCCAACATCTCTTAATAAAGCCAAAATTTATGAAAGAATTCTTATTTGACAGTGACATAAGATTTAAATTTTGAAAATTAAAATATCAATCGAAGTGGTTATCAAGATGTTGTGTGTTATTATTATTGTTATAAATAAAAAATTACTCACTACCTTACTAGTGACCTTTCTCAAAATTATACCTACTAGTGGGTAATCTGTTACTTTCCTTGTTTAAAATCGCCATAGTTATAGAGTATTTATTGAGAGGTGTTGGAAAACCAAAATTTGCATCTATATATTTAAAGCATTTATATCTATTCAGTTTATAGCAACTTTTGACATGAACAATTACAGTTATGTACTTATTTTCGCATAATATATATTTTAGAATTATTTACCAATGTTTAAAGAAATTTTACTGTTCGTTCTTGTTGGAAAAATTAAATATATCGTGCATTTCATGAATTGCATATAATTTGGTGTAAATAACAACAACAAAAAACGGAAGTTCGAACTAATTTGATCGGGTTCACCTGGCCCACCATACATTTCCAAATTGGTCGGTGTGTGGGTCAGCGAAGGGTGAACCTGAAGGCAATAATAAGACAGGGGTGACCAGAGCCAGTGGCCGGCTAATCGACGGGGAGTCGCGCAGACCACGACACTGTACGATATATGTAGAGGGGACGCCAGTCAACCATGTATATTATCTGCGTGTGTTAAATGTAACCGTTTACTGACCCCTTCATATTTTCAGCTTTTTATATTTATTACTTAGTCACTTGCTGCAGGTTTGTTTGCACGCCAATTAATATATTTGGTCAAATGGAACATAAAACTATCGTTCCAAATAAATTAACAAGCACCTATATATTGTTTCAGTCTTCTTTTTGCGAAGAAATAAATTTAGATCATTATGTTAATATTCAGTTAAATCAAATTTATCTACCGGAAATTGTCGGGACAAAAAAAATTTATACAGGGTGGTGAATCGAAGGAGGCGTCATAGCGTTTTCAATGTTATTTTAGAATCGTTCATTTTTTTGTTTCCCTAATTATTTTACATCAAAAAAGTTAAACATATTTTTGTTTTTTCTGACTACTATTTGTAATTTTACTCTACCTGGAATCGGAAAAATTAGGGAAATATATATTGGTAGCTATTAAAGGTTAATGTTTTTATTTGTCATGTGTTGTCATAATGTATTGATTAAAAATGTATGATTTTGAAGAAAAATTAGAATTAGTAAAATGCTTTTAAAACCAAAATAGTGCATAGATTTTGTTAATTCATGATACTAACGGTTAATTATAATAAAATTACCAATTAAAATTTCTGTTATTTTTTCGGTTTCAGGTAGAGGAAAATTATAAATAGTAATTTCAAAAAAATGCTGAAATTTTTCCCTGTACAATAAAGTATTTAACTTTTTGATGTAAAATAATTTGGGAACATTTCAAAAATAGCATTGAAAATGCTATGATGTGTCTTTCTATTCACCATACTGCATACAGCTTGAACTCTTTACGAGCAAGCTTACAAAAGTAAAAATTAACTTAAACAGTACTATTATTATGTGCCTGAATAGTAAAATAAATATTAACAAACTAGTTTTAAGTTTGTTACAATAAAATTGACGCTAAAAAACTTTTAATATTACTGTTTTATATAAAAATTATTATTTGTTTAACTAGACAGTAAAATACAAACTTTACACTAGTGGCTTCCGAATTAGTAAAGTAAATCTGTTTGGTGCCATGCTGAACATATTATTTTTTGCCGGTTTTAGAATTACTATTAATGTAGGGATTATTTTTAAAACATTATTTTGAAAGTTATCGCCATTACATTAGGTTGCTATGTACAACAAATTCGTTATTTATATTTTAAAAATTTTAATTCTGTTGCTTGTGAAAATTATTACATAATATGGACCATGACGTATATGTTTTAAAGTCTATATTTGAAAGATGCAAATTGCATTTAGGAGGAGGATGAAATAGAGAATTGTCAAATTTTTCCATAACAACAATAACCAGTAATAGTTATATTTTTCAGACTGCAAGCTTTCAAAAAGTCGCTCTTTTTTTGTCAATTGAAATTAAAATTGAGACATTTGCTGCCTAATCTGTAAAAATATTTTACTTAGCAACCGCTCAACAACCGTATGTATAGCAACCGTTCAATAAACGCATGGCAACATAATTTGATGGCGATAACCTTCAAAATATGTTTAAAGAATAATTTGAACACAGCAAGGTAATAAATAAATTATTTACTAGTATTAAGAATAATCACTAAATTAATATTAATTCTAAATCGGCAAAAAAAAAACACAGATTTACAGCTAGTTAAACAAATAACTATTAATAAATACTCATATAGCCGATCCCGGTGTATGACATGTTTAAGGCTTGCAGAAAGTAAAAAGTTTATAATGAGAAAATTTAGTAGAGTCCAGAGTGAGATGAGATACTAATTTCCATAGCTGGCTAATCTTCATCAGCGATATTATTGAAGCAATATAATATGGTAATAATTTATGATAATTTCCGTCCACAAATTTTAGTACTGATTAAATTACATGTATCCGTAATGTAGCGAATTGGGTCTTGTATCCCGCGCGTCTAGCGACATACGCCGTGTAACTATTCACTAAATAACGCCGACGCCGACAACAATATTGCCGAGTACGTTCCTAGTTCTCCCAACGATCGCTAGATGTCCGTTGAGCGCCTCCACGAGAGCTTTCGAAGCTCGCTGGGCTGCGTGGAGCTACCACGAGAACCTAATCGCTGGATGCATACGGCCCAAACTGCCTTGGCGTTAGTTGTCGTTTACTTACACCTGCTTGTTGGAGTTGTTGCTGTTGCTCAATATTGGTACAACATTCCGTTCCTTGTAATTGTTTACACTTTTTACAGCAGGTCATTTCTAATCGTGGGATTAATTTATTACCTTGTGTGCTGTACAAAGTTTCTGAATAAATGTAAACCATTTGTTACAAATGATAAGAAACAACACGGGAAGAGAAACATTTCTACACACTTGATCTATTGAATTTATACAGGAAGAAGCTGTTGTTGAATAAGATAGATTATTTCATTTTTAATATTTTCCTATACGAATAAAGAAATATATTGGATGTTAGTTCAGTTATACTTTTTCAGAAATCGATACTAGAATACACAATATCACTCCACGAAGTTAACAAAAATAGTAGCTAAAGTAAAACTTTACACACACTTAATGTCCAAATTGAACTCAGCTGTCAAACTTTTAGCACTACCTAAAATAACAAATGTATTATTCTGTAATACTATTGGTAAATTTATTTATTATTTACCTTTGACAGTAATATATCGGATTTAATGCAGCTCACATGCATACAACATCTAAGAACATGTAAATAATAATGAAAATTATACACAAATATTTGACACTTTGACAGTACTTTTGTTATCACAGCCATCCCCGTCGCAACAGCTAGCTGACGTTTTACAAATACATAATGCTATTTATTTATGTTTTTAATTAATAATTTTTTCTACGACCACTACTGAAAGTATGTCATTACAGAACAAACTACAATCAATGTAAGTGTGTTGTTACGAATAGTGTTACGTAATGTTCATTCAAGTGTTACGTAATGTTCATTACGTAACACTTGAAAATGAAATTTAAGTTGGCATTACCGACTGTCACATTACCAATATAATTAAAATTTGATGCATCAAATCTTAGATTTAAATGTTATGGTTTCAAAGGCTAACTGATAAAATTTTATAACTAAATTAATATTTTGCTGGGTTTATTATAAATTATGACACCAATAAATATTTCAATAATATATGTAGAGGGGACTATGTTTCGTCATGTATCCCTACGCTCAATAATTGTCGTTTATTTTTATAAACACAAACAAAGCTTGTTTGACATTTAGGTTATGTGCGTGATTATTACATGTAAACTGGTAATATTTTATAGTCTCCCATCTGCATCTATAGTTTATAATCTGTGTTTTATTGTGAGGTAAATATATGCTACTAAATATTATTATCCTTTACTTATATTTATTAATATTTTAAGTAATAAATGTCAAGCGACAGTGATATTTCAATTGGAACACCACTGGAGATACAAGCTAAAGCTAAAAGTGCAACAAATAATCTTTTGGGGACAAAATCTCGACAACGATACGAATTTGTATATCAAAAATTCATGGATTAGAGAAAACAAAAAAGCATAATAAATTTCTAACTATTTAAATATTGTTTTTAATTTAGAAATAGTATTGAGTGGTCGTAGAAAAAGTATAGTACAAAACTCGAGATGTAAAGCAATTACGCTCTCGTGAAATTACAAACTCGCCGCTACGCGGCTCGTGTGTCAATTTTTTCACTCGTGCGTAAATTGCTACTTACATCTCTCGTTATGTAATATACTATAACGATTTCAGAAAAAAATATATAATTTATACCACGGCACTAAAGTATTTTGCAAAAATCATGTATGTATAATTGAAAAATTAATATCTATCATTTACAGAAATTGAACTGATTATTTAAATAAAACAACATTACTAGTAATTGAAGGCTTATTTATATTGTCAGAAATTAATATCCTAAAATGGATTACAGTTATTAAACAATTTAAAATTAATTTATTGATTTGATATGTAAAAGAAAAATAATTATTAAGGTAAATATTGAAAAATCAACAACAAGAACAAGAGGAATTAAAGTTATTATTATGTTATAATATTTCCAGATGAACAAATAAAGAAAATATGTAGGAATTTAACGAAAAAATATAGATAATAAATGAAAACATTTTTAGTTTCAGTTCTGTAAAATGTAATTAAAATTTAACATAACATAAGGAATCCATATTCTTTTTCTGTTTATAGATTTCTATAGCTCTAGTTTCTCTTGCTACAATTTTTGTTTCTTCAAAATGTATACTGTACAAAAATTCAATAACATGAGTAGCCAAAGCAGATTTCTCTAATTGGTTTTTACGATAATTTTGTAGTAAAACCAAAGCGCTATTTTTCAGAACCGGTATAATTAAAAGTAGTTTCATTACTACTTCAAAAATATTGGGAGTAATTTTCAGTCTGGATTGGCAAACTGAGCATAAGTTGTTGTACAAGTTGATGAGTGCCGACGGTGGCGCCAGAAGAGACGAAGCCGAGAGTTTCGCACGAACTCGTGATAGATTGTAGAGCTCCTAGCGGCTGTAATTAAAACACGATCAATTCATTAGAACACGATTCCGGTGTCCATGCACATAACAATGTTTAGCGCTGGTGTAATCTTGTTAGCGCCATCTCCAGGCTCTTCAACGGTCAACATCTTGGCCTTGTCACCATGTTGCTTGTCTTCTTCATTGCTTCCTCATGCTAAACCTGTGTACATTCACGTGCAAAAGCTGCGAACCACACCTGGATTTTTAAAAACACCTACTATAATAATACTTTAAGAGCTAACTGGAAATGTTAGCATAATTGTCGTAAATTTTCCATTGCGATATCAATTTAGAAGAATATACATTAAAATAGAGTCGTACCTTTTCGAATACAAACTGTAGGAAAAGAGATAAAATCATAATTAACAACATGCTTAAAGGAGAAACGTATTTAATTCAATCTGTCTTATCATTATTTAAACAGCATTCTGTGGGCAATGTTGACCGAATCTATTTACATTTAAAATTACAAAAAGTATCTGATTTATATCATCACCTCACGTTGTGTTCTTGGAAATATACAAATAACAAAAGAAAGTAAAAAATCTGCTGTCGCTAAACAAGTGATAAATATGAAGGATTCGCTGGGAATGCGAACAACATCTGATAACAGCAAGTTCTCTGCACTTAAACAGGCCTGGACCTTATGGTATATGATGATGATGGTTACAAGAGAATAATTTTACAAGTTGTATATCATCGGTAGCAAAGTTATTTATTGGGAATTATTAATTATTTTAAGTTGCATTCCAGGTAACATTCATGTCCACTTTTAAAGTAAATAGTCAATTAAAAACTTGTGTCCGGGATTTCTCCTGCGGAGATCTTATCAGTAAAATCTTTAGGTGACAATTTGACGGCCGGTTACTTCACTTTTCACGTAAAAATATATCATGTCTACAGAACATGAAAATTTTTTTCAACCATTTAATTTTATTATTTAGTTATTGATGCCATTTTTTTAAATTGTCACTTATAATACTATAAGTAGTAAAAGTAATGTCGAATATTTTTCTGGTGGTATTGCGAATGTTTTTTGTGGTTAGATATGAGTATAATACTATCAGGAAAATAATCTATTTAACTTTGACTACGAATAGTATTCGAGAGACTATTCATTGAATCAGATCCTATTTTATATTTAAATTGCTCAAAATGACTTAAGCGTGCATTACTCGATGAAGTTTTTATTTTCAAGTGACTCTAAATTGTCTTTATAAGTGAGTTTATCACTCTATTTACATGATCAAGTTTTAATTAATTAAAACAATTAAGTGTCAAAAGTATTCATTGATTTTACACCACTTTAAATTTTTAGAGTTATATCCACTAAGTTTTCAACTTTTCCCTACTCCATTATGCCATTGTAAGTTTATTATTAATTAAATTTTTATTCTTTGGTTACTTGTCATTTTTGTACGTATAGCTTGAATCTAAAATATTAGTAGCATAAGTAGCTGATATCACGTTGGTACTATTTTCATTTTAATTTATTAAAAATAGTTATGATAGTAAAAAATTTTTGGAGATCATTTAAAATTCTCTAACATCTATCGAGTATATTTAATCTAACTCTGATGAAGGCATCACTGTATTGCATTGCTGTAATAAAATAAATATTTTCAATGCCTACACGAAGATCAGTCATTGCAGAATTGAATACAGTTTCTTGATCATATATTTGTTTATAATATAAAATATGTAATGCAGAATATATTGATTTGAAGGAGATATTTTTATACTGAAAATTAATCAAAATTACTTTCCAATTTTGCAAAATAATTTATGGCGGTAACATTTCCACGGTTTTTTATTTGACTGGTGAATAAGAATATCCGTTGCAGTGGACCAGACCAAGTAAACTCTCCAATTCTCATGTGTGAAGGGTGCAAGGTTGAGATGATCAACTGTAAGGAAATGGGCGATCGCCAAGAGCGACGTCTAGCGTCCCGACGACCGCACTGCGTCGCTGTGTGGCGTATATGACCGGAAGCCATCTGAATGTCCGGCAATTCAAGATATCTTTTCCTTCCAACCGAGAAAAAGATCCTCTGCCCTTCTGCATTGATCTTCTGCCACCTAACGGCTTTAAAGAACTTTCAACTGACTTCTTTCTGCAAACTTTTATTACTGTGCGAAGAAAATACATCAAAATGCTTGTTAGAGCCACTCAAAGTTACAAATCACAATTTCTTTTTCTTCTTGTATTCGAAAGATATGTATTTGAATAGGTTTAACATATGATTCACATAATACACGTTTCTTATTATAATTACCATATTTTCTAATTTGTAACTTCGTGGAAGCCTTTTGAAGATATTGTGTTTAATAAGAAAAATATTTATGGTTGTGAGTAAACTGTATACTGCATTTCCTTCTTGGTAATGTTAAATAACATTACGTCTCGTACCGTTTATACAACAATAAGTTTGCAGAGGACTTATGGTCAGTAATTGTAAGTTAGTGTTCGCCAGCCGTACTTAAGGTCCATTGTGGTCAGTGCGCAAGATCATTTATGCCGTGAAAAGTTGCAATAAATTCTTAAACCTGCGCCGTTCGGATACTTTCACACTTGTAATGTGTTGTTTCTGTTTTGCTGGCGTCCATCGATAATTCTATATTGTCTCTGGGTGGTCTGGGACAAGCACATTCAATCACAGTTATCTTACAAATTATAGTATTTATAAAATAAATCTATATTGTTATTCAATTTTTATTCATTTGCGTTGTAGTTATTATACCATTCTTCATATTTATGTACTTTTTGTTATTACCTATAACAATAAAGGAAAGTTAATCATGAAAATAATATGTGCTGGGCAATGGTGCTCCCTCAAATTGGGCAAAAAATTTCATATTATTCTATGTATTATTTGTGTTCAATCGAGCTTGCCATAATATTTGTTCATCGGTTACACAAAAAAAAAATTCATAGAATTTACTTAAGTATTCGGTAAGCTGGATATAAGATACATTTTCTGAAAATTTCATCACAGTTAAGAAACTACCTAAACACAATTATTCACTAAGCAATTAAAAGTATTTACAAAAATATTTAATGAAGTGCATCTTATATTCTCAGTTTTCCAAATAGTTCGGTAAATTCTACTACTGTACTTTTTTTTCATGTACATGGCAAACAAAATATAGCATTATACCATCTATTTCCGCAATAAACAATCTATTTATTCCTCCGACGTCCACGCAATCACTCACCTTCAATCTCGTCTTTTCAAATATACCGGGTGTCATAAATTTAAGGGTAAGTAGTATAACATGTGCAGATTACGAAAAAAAAAAATTTTCATAAAATTCGTATATTTAATGGTAGTTTTCATGAAACTAACATTTTTGGTACCACTGCACCATGAAACCTAATTTGCATTCTTCTGTAAATTACATAATTATTTTCGTTAAAAATGCTATTTAATTTATTTATTAAGAAAAATATCTTATACAACTAATTTTGAATGTTTTTTTGTTTTGACAACCATATTTTTAGTGAAATATTCATTAAATCAGTACTAAAAAAAGTTTTCGTAAGAAAAGTCGAATTTTTAAGAAAATCTTCCTGTTTCGTAATCTACACATGTCCTATTACATACCCTTAAATTAACTTCGAAACCTCCCTGTATATTACCAACCTTTCATCCTCATCCGTTTGACTCATTCCCGCTTTTCTAACATTCTTCTCAATATCACTCTCATTATAAATACATGAAAATAATCCGGACAAAACATTCACACACTTTACTCGAATATCTCATTTACATGCTTCTTCATCCATACCCAACAATCAAGCATTCACATTTTAGGACTAAATTATACTAGTATTTGGTAAAGTTTAAGGTGGTCTATATTTATTTCGTTGCTTATATAGAATTATAGACAGCAGCGTTGATACTCTGTGCATTTTTTTGTACTTGGACACTTCAGAGACACAGTTCCAGACGCGGCGGATGAGCAATGACGCTATCGAGTGTAACCACGTGGAAAACTCGGGTCATCTTCTAGGCACGGGCTGTTGTAATGAGTCCACTTAGAGGTCACGTGGTCAGGCTTCACCAAGCCCGTCGATACTCCGCTCAATGCTCAATTTACCCGCATTTGAGGGAGACGTGGAATTCACTATTTTAACAATTCGTATCTAATTTCTCTCGATAAATCACTGCGTTGCTTGATGGATGGAACATTTATTAAAGAATGTGAAGATACATAGTGTTAAGCGGAAATTAAAATGTGTAAAAAACCGCGGATGATAAATCTCCCGATAAACATATTTGCATGACAAAACCTTTGTAACAAGTAAATCTGTGCGTATGTTGATGACAGTTGTCAAAACAGCTAATAAATATTGGATATCCTCATCTTCGGGGTCATTTTTCACGTTTTGTCCGCTGCGGAGGTGTCAGTGTGCACCGGCAGGTTCCGTTGCGCTATCGTGGTTTTGTTTTCTCCGCGCGATTAGAATCGGTCGCGGAGTCGCGGTCACACACGCGGAGATGACCCCAGACCCTGCATGCTTCACTCACGCACACGCATAATTAATCCAACATACGCTATAATACTTCGCGACTGATGACATATTTGTTGTGTCACTAATACAAGCTTTCATTCCATATAGTACTTTATCTGCTGGTGATAAATTGATTATTATAATTGAAGTTTTTATAAGTTGTAATAACAGTTATTTGACTATCGGTGTAGCCATATTTAGGCCCTCTTTACCGTAACTTTGAAAGGATTCATTTAATATACGTCTCTGTTATCTTACAACAAATATTCTTGTATATTTGCAAAATCGTATTTCTAATCTAATTTTTGAAATCAGAAACTTACTGACAATACACAGTAAAAAATTTGATTTGCTATTTGTTAATTTTGCGGTTAAGTATTTCAAATTAATATTGACAAATATAATTTGAACAAATAGAACAAATTGTTAAATTAAAATTTTGTCAATTCTGAATTATTACAAAAAAAATGTATTTTTTTATTTGCTGGATTTATAAAATTTAACAAAGAGATTCGTCTATAATAACAAATAAATTTAGCTAACTTATCAATTTGAAATTGTTAAAGAATGATTATATTCTTTGAGACAACTTACTTTGTTATAATAACTATGATTTATTGTTCTGTTTCAATATAATTAATCAATATTTAGTCAAAAGCACATACAAATAAATGTTAATAATTACAAATATATTTTAGTTACGAAATACACAAAAATATTTTGTTACTTGCTAACAAATTTGAAACTTGTTAAATTAACAAAAATTAACTGTGTATCGTCTGAGACTAAAAATTTTGTTAATTTTTTTCAATTTTGACTAAATTTTTTACTGCGTAATATAAGCGATGTTTCGGATGATAATTGTCCGGTGAATTTTTAGATACGGTCGGATTTTCAATTATATTTCGCATAACGAATTATTTTGTATTTCATTCAAGCATTATTTATTAAATTGCGAAAACATTCAAATTACTATGAATTCTGAAAGCTTTTTCATCTTATTGACACATCTCTTTGGTGAGAATATAATTAGAAAATCCGTTGTGTGTGGGCAGCACTATACCTCCCGCTATAGATTTCTTATCGAACAATGCAGAAACACGGACTACCACTATCAAGAAATGCTCATTCCTTCATTAAAATTGAGTTTTAAATTATGACACATGTCACAAAATGTCATTTTTTCCATTTTTCAAACGTTCTTTTGTTCTT
Organism: Poecilus cupreus; assembly: GCA_963942605.1. Taxonomy (NCBI): domain Eukaryota; kingdom Metazoa; phylum Arthropoda; class Insecta; order Coleoptera; family Carabidae; genus Poecilus; species Poecilus cupreus. The sequence continues at coordinate 5,063,359 of OZ012714.1, read as the reverse complement.
ATCAGAAAGCATAGGTTTGCAGATTTAATTCGTAAATGGTGACAGTAAGATAAAAAGTTTCAAACAATAATTGTAGATAATAATATTTGAAACATTATTCTCATAACAAAAATTGTTATTAAATCATAATTTACTCAGATATTTCAAAATAACTTGATAGGGCTTCAAGTAAACTACCACGTCCGGTTATTACGAAAACAACTTCATTATTGTCGATCCTTAGAGTCCTGGCAAATACTTATTTCTTTATATTTATGATAATAGAACATATATAAATATTGTCAACCAAAAACGTAGAAAATATTTTTTTTACGACCGGGAGAGACACTCGGTTTCTGTGATACCAAAATCATGATAGAAACTTCCAATTTGTGCACATTCTCTCCCGTCGTGAGGGAAAGTGCTCCAATAATGTGAAAAATGAACAAAATTAAACAAATCAAAAACTATCATAAATAATATTACAGTTCAAATATACTTGAAATAGATAAATATACTTATAAATATTGGGGTCATGAAAGAAATAGTATATTCACCGCAAGAGAAAAGTGTCTTTTTATTTTTCCCTTGGTTCGTGTTTCAATTTACTCTGCGGGAAAAAACAATACACTTCTCTCCCTTAATGTATAATATTATATTATATATATAATTATATAATATTATTATCGATCTGCGAGAAATGATTAATAGTTGTACTACATTTGAAAATATTTTAGTTTCCTCAATTTTGTTATAAAATAGACTTTACTGATTTTAAATGTTATGGCAGATAATCGGTTAAAAGCAAGAAACATATAACTAACTGGGGTTATAAACTGCAAAAATCTTAAATGGATAGCTTTAGTATCAGTACTCGTTTAACTGTAAAACATCCATATAATTTAGTGTCCCTTAACAAGCATGACCTGCGACCTTTCTTGCTGAAATAAGGCCAACAAACGCACGTTTATTCAAGACACACGGGTACAGCGTTGGTACTGCACGGAGCACCAAGCATGGAGAAAGAGTCGAGATGAGCATTCTTCGAGGTCATCTCTCTGCAAGTGCATCTCGCGTGTGACGCTCTCTGTGACATATTGTTGACCGACAACACTAAACAAATGAATAGCGCTTCATCCCATTTACCATCTTGTACCAGCAATTAGTATTTATGCCTTAAAACTCTATAACATACAATTACGTAAATATGGAGTAAAAATATAAAATTGCACCAAATATCAATTATAATCGGAATTTTATTTTATTGCGTTTACCCCTAAGGAACTCATAACTTATAATTTTTGTGGATTTTTTTTTGTATTTCGCAATGCAACTTTGATGACCTCCAACTCAAAAATCATACAAAATGGTCTTTGAAAATTTGTACTTTTTTTATAATTTCATTCGATGATAACTCAAAAAGAACGTCGAAATGTATAAGTGTATTAATTGATTAGAACAAAAGGTCTGAAACTGACAAAATCGTACAAATTTTAATCCTCTACCCTTCGGGAGTTTTTGAACTCAGACTTTTTATGATAAATTTGAACCCTTCGGCCAAATATTCTCAAATTTTGCATTTTTCCACAAGATGAATGGTGTAAGATTTGAGTCCGCATTTTCCGAAACATCGGCAATTAAATTTTTGATGAAAAGTTACATCGATGGACAGATTTTTGCAGAAATACATGTTTTAATTCTCCCTGAATATTTTTTGACCATTTGCATTTAAAATGATAGGTACCGTTCAGTCAGATTAATTGAATCATCAGGTAATTTTCACGGAACCGAAGAATGTGGTCAAAACAACTGAATACTTGCTTTATTATGACATAAAATGACATCTGGGTTATGTTTTTGAAGAACTCTTAGTTGATTAAACTGACATTGTCAGTCAATTCTACTCAATTTTCAGTTATCTCAACTGTGAAATAACAGTTGCGCGCTGCTCAACTAATACATTCAGTTGTTTCACGGATAACTTTAGAATTCACTATTCAGTAAATACAATTGAGCTTTTAAATTATACATAGCAACTATAACATAATTTTTCAGTCAAATTGATTGCATAATACAGTGAGAGTAAAAGAAGTGTTCGTGTGAGCTTTATGTAGCAGAAATTTTAAGAAAGTCGTTGTAGAGCGTTGTAGAGAAACTGGAAAAGTTGTCATATCTCAAAAAATAGAAAAAAAAATCTATCTCATGACAGAAATGTATAACATCAATAAATTTAGGCTCATGTAGTGCAGCTTTTTATTCTGAACATATTTTGTATTTACACTTTTGTTCTAAAATTCATATTCACCTAATGAAAATTGTAACATTATTTTCTTTATCCTATAAAATTGTAGAAACCGCGTATGTTATGGAATCTAACGTTCGGTGTTGTTTTTGTTAGATGTCAAGGCGTCAAGGGATGGTATCCAAACAACAAGACTTTAACTGAATAGTAATGGAAAATATAGAAGGAAAAAATTGTTTGTTACATTTTTTCAAGATTGTATATATTAATGTGAAAAATAGGATCGGTCACTAATAACACTGCACCAACACACTACCGATTATAAGAATTTGTAGCGTGTAGCTGGTACCGTTAGCACTAATGCTGCTCCACGGCGAGAAATTCGGAATTCGGACACCCGAAGGCGTGTCGCCGTGTACGGACAATTCGCCTAAGCCAACACGCAAATCGGTCATACGAGATAACGTGAATCCGTGTTTGAAGGGATTTATATGTGTGAGTATGTTTGGCTCCGTCATTCTCAGTGCAGTAATCCGATGACTTGCGTTATGCCTTCATGGGATTTTGTCTTGTCAATGCCGCTAATAAAGATAGCTGTATTACCATTCACGTACTGTATTCAAATATTGCTTTAGTGTGCTGTAAATATTCGTAAAATGTTAAGTGCGTACTGATGGCAACTAAAGAACTTTAAGATCAATACCTATTATTGATATCGGTTTATTAAATTCCTTCGATACTACTGTTCAATTGTACCGTTTTACTCTGGGATTTCCGCCAATAGGGTCTTAACAATTTTTTTAAGAAAACTATCTAAATTGAAAGACTATCTGGAATTTTAAAAAGTCTTAATTATTTATTGTTGTTGTCTGTTGTGAATTTGTGTTATTTGGTTACGAATTCAAAACAAACCAAAACTCTTCCAATTAGAAATAAATAAAATAAATAAATATATCATCACGCCTTTTACCCATTATGGGTGTGGCCCTCTGCTTACGCAGATCTCGGTAAGTGATATATTTTTGCGTATGAAATGCGGTTACCAGCCGTCAAATCATAGCCCCCAAAGTTGTTAGTGGAGGGGGAACCACAGGGGTAAATTTAAATTGACAACTGTCGGTAGTGGAATTCGAAATAGAACCAGTAACTATTTTATCATCAAATTATGACGTATTTAACATAGGAAGCTATGTCTTTTTCAAATCGTAGTCTTCATTCTGAATCACTGGATCAAGGATGATGATGCGAAAGAGAATGAATATATTAAAATATAAACTGATTAAGTCATGGTTCCATCAGTATTTCTTATCAATACATCAAGGAAAGGAATAGTGCAATTGTCTTCTATCTCCATAGTAAAATTGATATTAAGTCTTTCATTAACATGGTTAATCTAAGTTTCTAAGCTGCCTTGTCATATCAGATATGTAAGGTTTCAATATTCAATATATATATATATATATATATATATATATATATATATATATATATATATATATAATATAATATAATATTAATATATCGATTTATTAAATTAACTGTATTGTATGTAGCAAACCTTCTAATTCCGGTTTTGCAATTATTCCTACAATCAACACAGTTCTGGGCAAGACATTATTATAAAACTTATAATTATGAATGAAGTTTAGGTGCTTTATCTTTTCTTATTTATAAGTTTACGTAATATATATGCGGACACACATTCATCGACTCACATAGTCTTCTATGTACAACTAATAATCTCGTTATCGTTTTTTTTTTTTTAAATAATATTATTATTTTTCATGATTCCTATAATTCCTTATAAATATAATACATAAGAAAGTAAAAACTGTAGAATGTAGAAGATTTTTAATTAATATTCTTAAAAGTAACTAAACTTGATACTTTTTATCTTAACTTTCTACTACATTATTTTGAAATAGGATAAGTATCGATGCATAGATCTAAATAAATATCGACCTATAATCTCAATCTCTGATTGAAAAACTGATTTCCATCGTTGGCTTGAGTGAGTATCATCTAATATCAAAAAATGAAATCAATATATGAACAGTGCCAACAATAGCGTGTAATTTTGTAGGGCGTAATGAAATTTCGCCATTCGGTCACGGAGTTACAGCGGTGACAAGGTTCGGCCATGAGCCGAGTTCTTAATCGTGTCCGCGATCTCAGGCAGCCATGGCGAGGTAATCCGTGACTGAGCGGGATCCGTTCTTAATCTGTGGTTCCTTCCGCCAAGTAGGCCGCGACTAGGCAAAAACAGCGCAAGCACGCGTCAACGTCTACCGCCGCTTTTCTTCTGTTTTTTTCTTGCTTCCTTGTTCATTGTCATAGTGTGTTTTGTTGCTTGGTCGTCGTGGCATAGTTCATGGCTATGCGTTGTCAAAATAGGAACAACGACACTCTCAACTGTTTTTAAGAGATTTTACTTCTTGCATGAAATTGTAATAATTGTATATTCTTATATTAGGCCCAGTCGGAGATTTCGTAAAGTAATATAACTTAGGTTACAGTAAATTTCCATAGACTAAGATGTAATATTTACTTTTCTGTCATTAATGTTTTAAGCCCGTAAGACACGTTCAATTGTTTTCTAAAATTCTATGTCAGTTTTCTGTACTTTTTGTATGCAACGAACGTCAATTTTTTGTTAGACGCATATGCATATTTTGGTCAAGAAATTCAATCTACGGTTTGTTTTGTTCTGTATAATACTATTATTATTGTATTTGGCTTTGGTTTTAATTAAATTTCTTCAAATTGTATACTAAACACGAACCAGAGCCAACCTCAAATTGCAGTTTTAGCTAACTGGCGATTTGCCTTTGTTCTTTGCGCATTTTATGTACAAAAACATTGAAGCAAATAGAACGAGTTCTTTATTTCATTGACATCGAAAATTGACGAGAACATTGTACGTATTTACCTTTAAGATACGATCAATTTTTGACTATAAAAAGATTGAGCGTGTCATATGAGCTTCATTAGGGATACTAGTTTCTATTCACCGTACTGTTTCAGATAAATGCAATATAGGTTGTATATTAATGATAAATGAAATTGTCATCATACTGTTTATATGTTTTATAATGAAGAACAAATTTGAATAGTTACTTAGTACAATTCTGGTTATAGTCGGAGAAATATTTGTGATATGATTGTAATAGTTATTTGTCAAACTAGAGAGGAAAGCACTTTTTTTTCCCACTTGAGCTCGTGTAGAAGATGCGGTTTCTTCTTCTGCTAGACAACATTATTTTTCACGACATGTTTCTAAAAACGATTTTCTCGGATCTTAAATACACTTTGACAACACAAATGACACATCAAAAATTAGGTTTATAGAGGCAAGACGGTAAGGAAGAAGAGAGGAAAAACACATTTTCTTCATTATTTCGGGAGAAGAAAGGTGAGGTTTCCTGGCATGTCGTGAAAAAATATATTTCCTGAATGTCCTAGACTAAATCCTTTCACAATTTTGAGAATACTTAGGTTCAAAATGTAAAAGTGATTGATGATTATATATGAATCAAAAGAAAAGGACAAGATTAGAAAGTTTGTTAATATTGACAACCTATATTGCATTTTATCAGGAACAGTACGATGTAGTAAATATTGCATCTTAACTAAAGCTAATTTTCAGAAATTAATTTGAAAATTCTGTCGGCTGTGGGAATCGAACTGAAGATCATATGATCCACGAAGAAGACACTGAAATCATATATGACCTATTTAAAACTAGTAATTTTTCAGCTATTAATATCATTTATACATGCTTGCATACAAAATTAATTTAATTTATGTTTGGGTTAATAATTAGTTCAACAAGGAAGTTTTAAAAATGTATAAATTAAATACTTTTAACATTTGACAGTAACGCCTTGTTTTCTTATGACAAATTTACCATTTATGGTTAAAATACCTGACAACTACTAGATAAAGAAAAATATTGCATCTAAATTACTACACTAGGATATATGGTAGTAGTTAGGAATTGTTCCTAAAAGTCGGAAGTTTTAAAAGTATGTTAAGCATTATATTATGAAAATGGTCATAATTCTGGTTTTAACCTTCACAATTTTGAGAACCAATATTAAATATTTTGCTTGCATAAAAGTTACTTTTATCTTGATACTACTTTAAATTTTGAAATTTTGCAATGTAAAATGTGCAGTTTTCGCCATAAATAATAATATTAGACATATTATTTTACAGAAAATTGAAAACGACAAATAATTTATTTGCTGATATATTTGTTTTGAAATAATTGTTCAACATGGTGTAAGAACGTAGGTTTATCAAATTGGCCTTGCAAATTGTAAAGAGATAAGAAAATGCAGCAAAGTTTGGTATAACAGGAAAATGTTATAGGTACAAATCTGAATCAACAAATGAATAATCACAACAATGGCCGCAGCTAATGGGTTCTTGTCATTGGTGAGCACGTAGACTCTAACTGGGAATTACTCTTAGAATTACAATTATAATGGTATAAAAAATGGCGACACCTCATTGGGAAACACATTAGAAGGGTCGCCATTGGTTCTGATTCAATGCCACAGCTTGATACTCTAATATGACCAACCAGAGTGTGAAATGTAAAGTAGAGGAACGAAATAATTATGTTATTTTGATGTCCTGTTGATCAACTGTTGAGAAATGTTTCTCATATCTCCATGTACTATCAACATTACGCCTGTTCTTAGAAGGCGCTTTACGACGCTATTATAAAGTCATGTTTAACAAATTAACATTAGCTTCATAATCCCAGCAAAACCCGAACTTTAATTTATGCATTCTCGTGCCTTCGGAGCAGATGTCAAGGAATTACATTAAAACTTTTATTAAACGTTTTACAAGAAAAAATTCTACTAAAAGAATAGTTTCATTTTTACATTTCTTTTTGACGCTTCTTCATCCTTACAAGTCCTAATTAAATATACAAACAGTAGTCATGATAGCATATTTATTTTATTTGATGTGAAAACTCTATTTATAAATTAACTATACAACTGTAAATAATTGTTGATGAAGCACTTTTTTAATGAAATACACAACATAATTTTTTGTGTATTTAAAAAATGTATTTAAATTATCTGTAAGCTCGCTTCTCTTGCATTTTTAACAAACAAATCCTAAGCCTACACAACTCACGCTCGACAATCTTGAATCACAGTACTCAAATTTAATGAAAAATTTTTAAAGAGAGGAGAAGCAATTCAATTTTAAATGGATTGTAATATAAACATAGAACATGTAAATACTGTAAACATAAAATATAAATGAAATAGTGAAAAAATGGTCATTGGAAACTATGGAATGGAAAAATTATAATATTACAAAACTAGAAAAAACCCTTCATTTCAGGGTATAATGAGAATTTAACTAAATTTTAACTTAACTTCATAAGTTTCGGTTTCGGTTACGGTTTCGGCTGAAAGTCATGTTTCGATCACACAATAAAAAACCTAAGGTTAAGAACGATATAAAATATTAAATGTAACCCTTAAGCCTTACAGTAATGAAGAAAATATCTAAATAAGTATTTCGATAACTAAGTTATGATCATCAGTAAAAACAAAAGGGGTAAAAATAAGATTACACAACTTGTGTCAAGATTGAAATCAGCTTCAATATTAAAAATACCTAATTTATACTAAAATTAACCAATCAACCTGGTCAAACTAACCAATAGTAATCAAGAATGTAACCAAATAAAAGACGCTTGAGTCAACTTTTTAATTTTCAAGTTGCATTCAATCTTGATTTTATCCTTCTTGCATCTACTGATGATGATAACTTAGCTATCGAAACACATGTATAGATATTTTCGTTATTAATTTAAGGGTTTGGGGTTAGATTTAACATATTTCACTTATGGATACTTTGTATTTTGTCAAAATAAATTTTGTTCAAAAGTTATTGAAGCCAGATAAATTTCATGTCAATTAAGATGAAGTGTCTACCATTATTTTTATTCGTTATCTTATTATCGACAGCATATGTTCATTCGCCTAATAATCTGTAACATTACAATTACGTTTGCAAAATATGTTCAAGTTTACATGACAATTATACTTATATTTATGATGTGAATTCTTCCTTACCCAGGCATCAAAATGCCAGATTTATAACATAGGCTGTAGTTTTTTTGACCAGCTGTATTGTAAATCTGTGTTTGGTGCCGTGTTGAACATAATCATTTTTTCGTCGATTTCGAACTAATACTAATTTAGTGATTATTATTAAATAATAGGTACATATTTTGTAATTATTCGCCATTGAAGCATTCAGCGGTTGTTGTTTGAAAATAAATTTGTTATTTATATTTTCCGACGACTGCTACTGAAAGTTGCCTTTGACGCTTGCATTTGTCAACACAAAGTTGTTATTTTCTCAGGAATTTTATTTTGTCGCTCGTACGTATATGAGATATTTAATGTCAATCACCAAAAAAATTTTTAATAATGATATTGATAGATACAATTTGCTATTATTATTAACATATCCTTTTTTAACGACTACACCACTGAAATATTTATAATATTTTTTTTTTAAACTGCACTCAAAAAAATTTCAAGATTCCATAATTGTTTATTCCAAACTAATTATACCATTCTGGAAATGACTTTTTTACAAAATGTGTTAATATAGACAATTTCTTTCAGTATAATAAAGATATGATATTTGAAAAAAATGATTAGAAATCTTTGTAAAAATAAATTATCTTGTTACTCACTGGTAAACACCATTTACCCATGCCCTCTATTGCTTTTGAAAATTAATCTTTTCAAATTACTAATTAAGCGTTACATTGTAAATATTTTACAAGTTAGTTAACAAGGTGAACAATTCACGTTGCCACGATAATGTTTACAAGGCTTATGCAAAATCATTTAATAGAATATTACAATACGAGTGAAGAAACTAAGAATTTCGCTCACGCATGTATCAGTTTTGAACACGAGGCGTCAGCCGAGTGGGCAAAGACACATAAGGCTGTAACGGTAATCCTATTTTAGTAATTTGTCTGATAGTCCAATAAAATGTAACAGACGCTGCATCATTTCAAAGTAAAACGTTAAATTTAGCTACATGAAGCTATTAGGCTGTGTGCACACATGCATAGCCTGAAATGTGGACACGGGTCGCTATCTCGCCTTATCTAATCAAGTGTGCGTGGCTCACAAACGGACACAACGGAACGCTTATCATAAAACAAACACAGCGCTACACGTATTCTTACCTGTATACTATATGCTTTGTGTGGTGTGAAAGTAGTTTTGTTCATATTTTAGACATCCGGCGAATTATAAGTGATGCTCTGTTCTGCGGAACTCATGAAAATGTATGGGAATAGAATTTATAGATTAGTCCGTAATTTTATGCAGAGCGCAGCAGAAAAATACATACATAGATGATATTTCCGTTTTACAATTTTTCTACATGTAACATGAATAGCAGAAATTCAGATTTGTGTAAAACAAATTCATCTGCGCTGTAAATGATGAATTCCGTATAGTCAATATAATAAATAACACCAGTTATTTTCCAATACATGAAGCAATACAACATTTCAAAATAAAAAATATTGTATTATCTACGACCGTTGTTAAAAGTGACCCTTTTAACGGTTGCTTCTCAGGTTAAAAGTGTCACTTTCTGACACTAGTGTTAAAAGTAACATAACAACGTGTTAAAAGTAACATAACTAGGTACGTGTTAAAAGTGATTTTTTCACGACCGGGAGAGAAACTCGGTTTTTTCTATCTATGGGAGATTTGTGTACTTTCTATCCCGTCGCAAAGGAAAGTGCTCATATAATGTGAAAAAATGAACAAAATTAAACAAATTAATGGTAACTATCATAAATTATATTACAATTCAAATACTTTTGAAATACATGAAAACCATCATAAATATTGGGGTCGTGCAAAAAAAAATTGTATATACACCGCAGAAGGCAAGTGTATTTTTCCCTTGTCGTATTGTAGCCCTCGCCTACGGATCGTGCTTCAATTTACTCCACGGAAAAAAAATCATACACTTCTCTCCCTTTATGTATAATATACAATTACTTTTACTTTTAACACGTTACAAACGATTTGTAACAAATATAACATTCTACATTTTTTAGTATTTAGTAATACACTAGGAAAATCGTAGTTAAAATATTGTATGATATACGTGTTAAAGATTTATTTCGTTCGTGGGGTTGTTACACTCGGCGACGCCTCGTTGGACAAACTTTCCTACTTACTCATAAAATGTCACTTTTAACTCTTATATCATAAATATTATGTATCTGATCATATCTGGAATAAATTTGTGTATGGTTTGTGTAAAATTGAGAAGAATGTTGTTAAGAAAGTGGGAGTAAGTCACTTGAGATGATGTGCACATCTTGAGCGAATGTTGAATGAAAGATTGGTGAAACTAATATAAATGCGAATGAGCACTTGCACTGGAATTTGGAAGTTGTGCACTTACCACCCTAAAGATGTTCGCAAAGAAGATACATCAAGCTATTTACCCGATATGAAAATGAAGATTTATTTGGTTACTTAATACATTTGTTGAATGTTGAATTAAGAAAAAAACTGAATAGAAATATTCAACATATGCTAATGAATTAAATTTACATTTTCATCGTATAAACATCAAATGGTTTTTTTTGTAAATGATTGTAATTTGTATCTGCCTTCGGATGGTATAACCAGTTACGTTTCTAGATAAAAGGTAACTGTTATAACTATTCCAGTAGTTATCAATCTATATGATGTTTTAAATTTAGAACATTCACAAAATGTTGTACTAATTCCGAGAATATCCGTATGCTCATATGAACATTTTTATCTCTAGATTTAATTTATAAAAAGTTAATTAGGTTTTAATTAAAATGTTCTCGGACATGCAGGTATTCTAACTGGAAACAATGCGCTTTTTGTTAAGTGAACCAGGGCAGCCAAATTAAAAGTTTAACCAAAAAGTTCCCGACAAATTATCACCGGTGTATTCATTCCTTCTTCATATAGCAGATCTGAATAAAACATATAGAAACACACTGCATTATCTCTCGCAAACAAACGAAAAATCGCAGCGTTGCTAACGAAGGTCGGATTCGTGGAATACAACGCTAATTCCTATTAAATTTTCATCCAATACAAAAGCATTTCCACCAGAGTCAAAGTTAGGATTTACTGTAGTTTTTGAGACGAGTGTGGTTTGTCCCCTCACTCATAGTAAAATAGTGAAATAGTTAAACGTAAAGTTAACTTTGTGAATATTCGCAAAGTGGAAGTACGTGTATACGTGCCAGTTGCCTTAATATTTTATCAGACTGTGGTAGTGACCATTTGGTCCCGTTCAAATTATTCAATCGATGAAGTTGGAACTCACTAATATTTCAAACGATTTTTAGGTTTGCAGTTTGTTTATTTATCACTACTTTGCTACTTTACAAATTAGACACCACCCACCTTTAATTTGAAAAGTACACTTGAATATAAGTTGGCTTACTTTATTACACTATTACACAAACGAAATACTAATCAACTTTAAAAAAAATACTTCATATTATTAGATACTTACAGAGTCGATTAATTATTTTCTTTATGCCTACTACAAATGGTCAGAAAAATCTAGTTACTTAAGATGATATGAAAATTTAAATGTAAAAAATTGTTAGTTACTCTGAATAGTCTTAATGTATTGTTCAATCAATTTAATTCAGTTATATGATATAAGAGAACCTCAGCTGCATTTATTGAATATTTTAGTATTCGGGAACCAATTGTATTTATCAGTTAAGCAGTTTGTAACTGACATTTCTCAGTTGAAATAACTGATAATACAGTAGAATTTAATGATTATTAGTTCAATCAACTAATAGTTAGTTATGAAGGAATTGAAATTTCAATCACGCTTTGTGACAAAGTTCCGTCACTGAAAACTATTTTTAAATATCTGGTTTCTACAGATTTTTAATTGTTTAAATATTCTTTTATTAAAATATTAAATAAAATCAATTTTTTCGGCCCTACTATGACAATAACGAATCGTTAAAAAATACAAGTAAGTTATACAATACGTCCAATATTCGTTACTTATATTGATTGAATGGTATAATTTTTTTTCTAAATGTAGAAATATATTCCAAAGCACAAAAATTTTTCTGAAATAGATTTCTCAAATTTCTGTTTAGTTGGAAAAATTGTATTTTGTTTTGAGAATAATGAAACAAGAACAAATATAAATAAATGTCATGGAATAAAAAGGGGACGCGGACGGTGATGTGATGAGACTTGATCAACCTCACCATCAATTTCTAGATGGCGATCTAAAGATCGAGATCCACCGCACGCAGAGATCGATATCTGAACGCTCGGACAGTGTTTACGTTTAGTTACAATCGCAGAGATATTTAGTGCTTCGACTTTGAACGACGCAGGTTTCTTGTGTTTGTTCGTTAGCTGATGCACCTTGTAACATACCGTTCAAAAGCGCACGACGCTAGTTAACGGATTTATTGTTTTATTTATTTTATTTTGACATTTAATTGTTTGTGTTTTCCGTGCAATTTAATTCGAAAAAACGAAAAATGTTAATATTTTGTAAATAAGGCATAATTTACGGTTTTAAATTGGAAATATGTCGATGTTAAGCGAATCTACAAGATGAAAACAATGTGTTGTATTTATACTATTTACAAAATGTGCCATTGAGAGAAAGATTCAACAGATTTCAACTAGACAAGCCATTTGCGGCGTATATTTTTATTTCCAGTTAAAAATAGTGCCCCTCTGTAGACCTACCTAACTATTTTTCTCTTGGCGGTTTCTCCACTAACTCATTTAAACTCCGAGCACGACGAGGTCCGAGATGATATGAAAGATACGTTTGGCCGGCTGGGGAATGGCTGAGGGTGGAACATTTTTAGCTGCTGCTGCATCGCGAGCTCGAGTTAAATGGTGCACACGCTGTCTTGCTCTTGTTAAACGGCAGATGCTCGGCTAACCCTGATGGACATCGAGAACTTCGTCGCGGACAGTTTTAAATATAAACGACGTCGCTCGCGGATGCTTGCTTACCTCCCGGTTGTGTCTTCCGAAACTCAGATTTATTCGGATTCGGATGGGTCGTTTCTCTGTCTGTCTTCATTCGTTCCAATTAAGATGTTTGCGGACTCATTTATAAGAGTGCTATATTGCACAGGGTATTCAGAAAAGTGGTAATAAGCTACAGGTAATTCTGAGCTGATAATCTTAATGCAAAAAATTTGTACGGCCATTCGTTAAACTATACGAAGCCATCAAACTTGTAAAGGTGCGATTAGAATTAAACGAATTTTTTTTTAAATATCATTACTGTTAACTTTCAAGAAGCATTGTGTAAAATTGCGTTGATGTAACTGATCGTTTGATATCAATACTTTATGTTTTTAACTCTTCAGACATATTTTATTATTTTTATTACATATGACAACTATTAACAAAAAAAGTTTTTTTTCTAAAATCGATGCTAAAGTATACGATATTACTCCGCGATGTTAGCCAAAATAGTAGCTAAAGTAAAACATTACAAACACTTATATCAAAATTTTACTTTACGGACTCGTCTGGCAAACTTGAGAATTACAAACCTAAAATAACGAACATATTATTATATAATACTATTGGTGAATTTATTTATTATTTACCTTTGATAATAATGAGATCACATGTAAAAAATAATGAAAATTATAACCAAAGTATTTGAAACTTTGACAGTACTTTTGTAATCACAGTTATCCCTGTCGCAACAGCTAACTAACGTTTTACAAATACATAATGCTATTTATTTATGTTTTTAATTAATTTTTTTTTTTCACGACTATGAGAGAAACTCGATTTCTATGATATCAAAATCATAACAGAAACTGCCAATTTCATATGTACGGCATATTTGTGCACTTTATCTCTCGTCGTGAGAGAAAGTGCTCAAATAATGTGAAAATTCAACAAATTATATTACAATTAAAATAATTTTGAAATAAATAAAAACCATCATAAATATTGAGATCGTGAAAAAATAGTATATACACCGCAGGAGAGAAGTCGTATTGTAGCCCTTGCCTACGACTTGTGCTTCAATTTATTTCGCGGGAAAAAAAAATCATACACTTCCCTTTCTTAATGTATAATATACTCCATTACTCATATGGTAACAAAAAATTATGTTTTAGTGCTTGGATACACAAATAACCATTGTTTAAACAGGAATTTGTCAAATTTTGTCATTTAACGATTGCCATTTTAACAATCCTACTGATTTGCTTAGTTACCTGATGACAGTTATAATCAAGGAAGATATCTTCCTTGGTTATAATAATGGTTTGTTTCGGTGTTGTTAAATTTGCATTTGTTTTAAATAACTCGTGTGGCTTTATGAATGGCTGTGCAAATTAGTTGCATTCAGGTTATCGACTGAGAATTAATCAAAGAAACGTTCTACTACTTTTCCGAACATTCTGTATTATATTGCTGAATATCAGTGAGGGATGTCAAAAGTAAAGAATATTTATGGAACATGATTTCAATATAAATGTAAAGTCGTGTTGAACAGTGTGCGTGCCAGCCCATCGTTTTGTCTTCTCCATTACGAAAGTCGAAATCCATCTCCGTCTTTCAATTTGCATACGCAACATTTACAGTCGTCCCTTTTCTTCGGTCTGTTGCGAAACAAACGATGTCCACTTCTTGACATTCACTTTTTCTTAATTAAATTTACAGTAACCATTTGCTGAACAATGATGCGAACGCATATTTAAACGCAAACTAGTAGAATTTCACATGAGAACGTTCAGTAATAGATGAGGAACCATTATCGCCCAGAAGCGAGTATAATGCCTGTGTATTGGAGTAAACAATTTCGTCAAAGGGTTGTGCTAGATTCCCACACTGAACACCTACATCTGTCGTAGGTCAGTTTGTAAGACGTAGATTGTCAAACACCGCATAGATCGTATCTCCTGTTTGTGTGGAAGGGTTGGTTCAGTCAATGGTTTAGATTTAGACATAAAAGCACAAGTGACAGTGTTTCTTTCTTTCGCTGACCGCTGCCCCCTTTCGACAAGTGTAGCGTGCAATGAATGACCTGCCCTGGCACCTTGGTTGTGTTTGTGGCTGTGTATGTGCGGAGGCTCGCTGACCCCTCGGCTACCTCAGCGCCTCATGTGGAGCGTGGGAGAATCTCAAAAGATCGCATTCTGATTGTTGTCAATCCTTTCCCACAGGCTAGGCGGTTGGTCATTCTTTGTGTGTTCACCGGAAAAATGCGATGTAATTATATCGCAATTAATATTTTACACTCGCTCGCTTCTAATATTCACTCTGACTTACATTATCTATTCGCATTAATTAAACAAGATAGTATTATGTTCACTTAAGTAATTGCGAAATGATATTTATTATTGTTTTTAGTTGATAATAATGTAGGCGGATAGTCCAATTAATATACTTTATTTATTTTAAATATATTTTAAAGTTTTGTTGGCTCATTAACATAAATACTTCATTCATAGTACGTACAATTTTTTATGTAGGTTTAGCAAAGTGCTAATGATTCTAATTACTATACTCCATTTGAGAATGAGAGAGAATAATCAAACAAAATTTATAAGAGTAGTCTTAGGTTTTTGTAAGCAATGCGTAAGGTTACAAGACGTGTCGGTTTTTTCGAGAAAATCCCGATTTTTAACAATTTGTCCGATTTTTTTAAAGAATACGTGTCGATAGCCATAGTATATGTGAAATATAATTTAAAAAGTACTAACGATAAATTTCACCCAAATGCCAAAGAATAAAGAGCTTTTAAAGTTATTAATACTAATATTTATTACCTATATATGTATATTTATTTGTTATATTTGTAAATTTTATATATATATATATATATATATATATATATATATATATATATATATATGTTAAAATTTAAGAAAATAAATTACAATAAAATTTTGCGTTCTATGATACTAATTATTTTTAACTTTACTAGAATATTCTCGCTTACCTAAAACGAAACAATAGAAACACCGCTATAAACGTTAGGATAATCCCTTTGGGACCCTAATATAGACGTAGATAAGCAATATTATTATATTATATTACATTACCCAATTTAAAAGTGGTGTGGTGCTCTTCACTTGAGCCTACACTAATGCAATTAAATTGAGATTGCAGTGACAGGGCGGTAAAACCGCGATTTGCTGCCATATTGTCAATAACGTGATGAACATATTTATGTTTAAATAATGTAACGGTAGATCTCTATCTAGATAAGTCTTTTTTTACTATCCCTTTGCAAACAATTATTGGCGCGCCACTGAATGTCTTTGACTAATTTCTTACTCTCTCTTTTATTTAATGGTTAGGGGTTCGATTTTATTCTACTTAAATTTCATTCTTCAAAATATCATCATTAGTCTGTTGACTCATGAGCGCTCGAAAGTCCGTCAAACTGGTAAATGGTTTTCTCACAGTGTGTTTTTGACAATAACTGGACCATTCTTCGGAACACAATGTAAGGTGCACTACAAACAGATGCTATCAGTTGACCCGTTCCCACGTATATTGTCCATGCGCCTACACTGCCATAACTTTTTGTTGAATTCTAAACAAACAATCTAAAACATTATCAACTTTTTTTGCTTATGAAGTTATTTTCTGAAAAGCAATTTAATTGTAGACAAGCATTGTAGGTGAATGCAAATTTTGTTTGTTGTTCAAGAAAGGGAAACATTCTAACCATAACTTAATGACAGTTGCAATTTGTCGTTTATACTATTGATTCTAAATATCCGAAATTAGTTTGTAGAGATCTGTGCTTCGTACAGTAGTAATTTCTCCATAAATCGAAAATATTTGAACGAAACGAACATTTTTGTGGCACCCGATTTAGAGTAGATATTTTTGTGCTACCATGAACCTTTTTTTCCTATATTATAGTAACATTTAATAATGCTATCTTCGTCGGTGTGCAAGAATACAAACGAATTGGAATCAAAATTAAAGGACTCCGCACATTTCTTATGGAAAAGTGGCTTTCGTAAAATTGTCTGAAATATGTTGTTCCTGAGACATTTCTCAACAAAATTCTCCTATTATTGTCAAACTTTTCATATAATTAATCTAGCGGACCCTTGTAGGAAGACGTTGTTCTGCTACAGACCTCGTTAGCAAAATATATTTCTTGAAATAAAATATTTTATTCAGTATATATGAAATTATACGTTAATGAAATTAGATAAAGAAGAATAAAATTAAGAAAGGTGGATATGTAATAGAAGGATATTTTGAGTTCGAGTCCCGATCCGGACTGTCCGAATTTTTTCTCATCTTTGTATATAAAATTCCGGTGTTCGTAATTCTTCTCATCCTAAACGGCTTTATCTACGACCGTTGTTAAAACTGGTCATTTTAACGGTTGCTTAACAAGTTAAAAGTAACAAGTTACTTTTATCAGGTTGCCAAAGATTTGTATTAATATATCAAAAAATATAATCCTACCTGTCAAAACATCATTCTATATTTTTTAGTATTTACTAATAAACTAGGAAGATCGTAGATAAAATGTTGTTTGATAAACTTGTTAAAATGATGTATTTCGTTTGTGGGGTTCTTTCATTCGGATTCGACTCGTTTCGCAAACTTTCTCACTCATAAAATGTCACTTTTAACACATGTCATATATAACTATTTTGTACTTCTGGGGTCACCTGGATAGTCAAATGCATAAGGCATGAATGTAAAAAAAATTCTTGGTCTCGACAACAGCGCCACCTACCGGGTCCAAATGTAGCTAAGAACCATCCAAGTGACTCCAGAAATTAAAAAAAAAAAAATATCAAAATCGGTCAAGCCGTTTAGGAGAAGAATTAGGAACACTCACAAACCGAAATTTTATATATAAAGATTAGAAAACTACTTTCAGTCACTCTTTTTCCTGTAGTATTGACATCAGTTTTAATTAACCTTTTCTTCAAATAAAATTATTTCGTAACCAAATATTTCAACTACGTGAAGATTGTAGCAACATGAAGAAAGTATATTGTTGGTCAGCAAGAATTCTGCCCTAATCAGTAAATGACGGTGACGGCATAAAAATAAGCCGTCTCCCAAACATCATAAGATGTAGTAGGGCCGGTCATAAACTTTTGTTTTCTGCATCCAATAAAGTTCGGCATATCCATTGTCGGCGCCTTGCCGCCAGTGAATAAGTCATAGTGGAGGGTCTCCCCACCCTTAACCACCAGATGAAAACCTACCTGCATCCGGCAGGGGTGCGATGGATCAGTTCTGACCCAGAAGCTGCAGAAGCCACTTCGAATTTTTATTGTTGATGAGAGAATTATTGTTGATACGAGGACAGTTAGTTGAGTGTGAGTGGAAGGTGTAATGCCTCAGGATGAGCCAAGAAACCTGGGATCTTTATTTCGGTAAGTTGGTCGTTTTTCAGGACGGTAAATATCTCCAGCGGTGGCGAGCGTCGCGGAAAACCCTAAACAGCGTCGTATATCGCTGCAGCCGGGTAGTTTGTGTCATGACCCGGTCTTCATTTGTCAGCGCCGAGAGCCAATAAAATAATTTCAAGTGCGCCGAATTCGGACTCGGATCGGTCGCTATTGGGAGGGGTGCTCATTGCTTGGGGCAGGCGACACTGGCTATTGCCAATCGGGCGGACAGCACTTCTTCTTCGCTCGGTATTTTATCTTAATTATCTGCTGGGCAATTAACGTGATTGTTTGTTGCCTTCGTCGGGGAGATTTGCTCTGGGCTCTCGCTACTCACTGCAGTCGCTTCATCTTCTCGGTTTACCACTCTTACACCAACATGAACATTTCGCTTTCATAAAAAAAAGCAAGCCTTAAAATATAAACAGAAATGAATGTAATAGTTTTACTTTTAATGAGAACTTAACATCTACGCTTTTCTCAATTAAATTGTAAAATTCCAAGACTAAAATCAATTCAATATATTCCCTAAGCAGTAAAGTATTACAGGAAATATAAATATCATTATCATTAGGAACAAATCAAGATTACACAACTAGTAAACGATGTCGGTGATCAAGATTGATATTGAATTTGACTTGACTTTGAACTGGCGATTTTTGAAAAGTAAACTTGCTAGTACGTTTACACATTAAGAACAAATCTACTTTACTTTAAATGTTTAGATTATTGACCTATCTTTCACTTATCCTTGACACAGCCAGTATTTTTTAGTGTTACAAGTTAACCGGTTAAAAAGTTATTTAACTGCGTAAAAAATTACAATTAACAGTAGCTATTTAGATTATTTATAGAAAAACCATGGACAGTAATTGGATATATAAATATATTAAATACTAGCGTGATAATTTTTAATTTGATGACAGTATATAATATGTAATCACAGTTTTGGATGCAATATAAATTAAGGAAACCACGGCTGATTTTTTTTTAATTACCATGGAATTTAATGTCACTGATGAATCGATATGCGTTTACACGAATCTTTCAAAGTCACTTATATGAGTCAAGTTTGTTTTATTTTATACTTGACCTTAGGAAGAAAAGGTGTTGATAGAGTTTACACAGAGGCAAAAGTCGCCTTTTCAAAGTCAAAAGCAATTCGAAGTACATTTTTGTCGTACATGTAAACTTAGATATTGAAATACGCATTTAGATTTTTTTTATTACTTTATAAGTAAATTCACAAAAGGGATTAGCGCTAACTCCATTTTTATTAGTCGTAACTTCATTTTCCATTTTCAGAACATAAATATTTAAAAGATTGTAGTTTAGATTGGTTTGCATAAAAGTTTATACTTTTTGTTAATTTAATTAATTTAGAAAAGTTACAGATGTTGAAAAAAATGGAATTAGCGTTAATTTCTTTTATGAATCTGCCTATTAAGGTTTAGAAGTTTGGATAAAATTAGTATAAAAACGGAGAAGAAATAAGTAGGACTGCAGTCAAATAATTAAAATTTATTTTGTTGCTAATTGCGACTTTATCAGGATTACTAAAATACAAATACAGTAGAGAGTTAATAATCCGGATTAATTGGAATCCGACTCCATTTAGATTTTTGACCTGCCCGGATTTTCGAAATGAACCAATAAAATACTTTTTGGGTGTCTTCAATGCAAAATATAATAAAGAGAAGAGGATAATGAAACTATTCATTATTAATAAAATTTCACAAGTTTTATTTAAAGAAAAAATACTGCATTGTATAGAGTCTAAGCCGAACATCTGGATTTTCGACGCTGTACGTATATTTAAAATAACACATTGGTTAGATTTAAAATTTCGGTTTTCCTGTTTTAGTAATTTTGTTTTTTGTTGACTGTGGTTTTCTTAGTTTCTTTCGGGTTAAATTCAACTTGTGGGATGTTAGGTAGTCATTGAAGTAATTAGTAAAAAACAAAGCTGCATCTTTCTGATTCTCCAGCACTTGGATAATGTTGTTCCATGCAATCCTGGAGAACTTTGTCAAGCTTACGTTAATTAATCTGTGTTAGTTCCTGCAAGTTATAAGCGCGAAGCACTTGCACTGCAACGTTACCATCGGCGCGGCGGCGGCGTCGCGACGACACTGCCCGTCTCCAGCGCCCTGCCTTTGTCGCCGTTCGTCCTGATTGCGTTAGCAGTGACGGGTCCCGACTCTAATGTGATCAAGGCCGTTGTTTTTTGGCGCCCGGAGCGATCTTTGGTCAATAATCGCATTGGCGGCGACGCCGCACGTCGCTTGACACATCGGTAAAACAGATAACTCAATGACCGACTTGCACACTGTGTGTGACACGCGACAACCGTAATTCGGTAATTGTATTACAAGCGCTCTGCCGCCCCTGCTATCTGTAACGTGTCTTTGTGCTTGGGCCCGTCTGTCTGTCGAGGCCCGAGATCTGCGAGGCGTACGTGAACGACAAACATGTTCTTTTGTTTACCAGTTAACTTAATCCACTAAGTTACAGAAAAAACCAACTCGAAATACGAGAATTTTTGACAGATAATATTGTACTGTCTATCAGGCGATCTCATTTGAGCACCTTAATATTGTGTAATTTACATTATACTCTCTTCACGATATGCCAGGAAACCTCATCTTTCTTCTACCGAAATAGTTAGGCAAATATGTTTATCCGACACCTCTCAATAAATGCTCTATAACTGTGGCGATTTTATACAAGCAAAGTAACAGATTATCCACTAGTGGGTATAATTTTGAGGAAAGCCACTAGTGAGTATTTTTTATTTATAACAATAATAATAACACGCAACACCTTGGTAACTACTTTGATTGACATTTTAATTTAAAAATTTAAAGCATATGTGACTGTCAAATAATATTTCTTTAATATTTTTTTCATTTATTAAGATGTGTTGGATAAAACGTTACACTCGATAAAATTATCACACTCAGCCTTCGGCTTCGTGTGCTAAAATTTCTCCCGTGGGTCCTTACTTTGCCCACTTGTAAAGTAAATAACTATTTTCCTCTCTAGGTCTCTAGAGAGGAAAATATAGAAATGTTTCCAATATAAATGTTATTTACAAAAAATATATTACAAAAATTATAAATAAATTCCTTACTTTAGTGATATAATAAATTATCTTACAATTGTGTCTTATATTTTTCTTTTTCTAGGTTAAATTACAAATTAACAACTTTAGTTTGGATCATTGGCGACACTTTTGCACCGTCGTGCGTCTGATAACCAAACTTTTGCCTTGTCAGTTGTGTGTTGTGTTGTGTTGTATTATCAAAGTGTATTTAAGGTCCGAGCAAATCATTTTTAAAGACATGTCGTGAAACAAATGTTGTGTCTAACACGAGAAGAAAGCGCTTCTTCCACTCTCGCTCGAATTGCCTCAAATAGAAACGCTTTTGTCTCTAGTTTGACAAATAACTATTTTAGTCGATTCATACTACATTTCTTGTTCGATTTTCTTTGAGGTTTTTGAGTCATGCCGGATTCATACGTACATACGAACAAAATGGATATTGTCGTTGAAATCCGAAAACAGAAATTTTACGCGATTACCATACTTCCTTTACTCTGCACAGGGAAATAAAAATGACTTTCTGACAAAACGTCAATAGTTTGTGCGTGTTAAAAATAAACAGGTTGGTGTTGGTATACCTGATTTCGCACAGTAACAGTGTTGCCAAATCTAGTATGAAACTCGAATAAAAAAATAGGGCTGGATGCATATTTATGTATTAGAAACTGGTATAAAATCGAATCAAACTGGGAATAATATTTCTGATTTCAAATTACTAGAAATAACTACGAATTTCTTGGATGAAACTCGAACTAGAATGTAGGCGAAAAAAGTATAATGTAAATCAAGTTTAATGCAAGTAAATTTATATTTGCTGGTTAAATATAGCAGATGGTGACGTAAGCAAAGTCCGATTCATTCATGATTCTAAATGTCAAACTTGTGGACCACTAAACAAAACAAAAGACAAACAAAACAAGAAACAAACTAGGAAAACATTGAATGATCCAATCTATTTTTAAGATCAATGGCGCGTTGCCAGTTTCCATAACAACCGCAAAGTTTCACAGAACAGAAGTTTCGTCTTCGGTCTCCACTCTCCGGCTCTTCGTTCAATATGGTTCGCAGTTTGCAGTCCATCGTCGGTTCGAACTCTTTCACGGGCAATAATAGCCGCAGTCGCAAACAACATGCGTGTTTGTTGTCTCCCCATGTGTGGAGAGCTGGCTGAAGGGTCAGTGGCTCCCCTGCCCCCCCGTCACGCCCTTGGCCATTGTCATCGAGAGGCGACACACATGTTGGGTACAGTTTTTGACTTTTCGGGTAACGCATTTGTGAAAATAAGCTGACATCGTGGTGACTGTACTTTACTAATTTTTACTATTTTAATTTTTTTAACTCTATAGTAGAGCAAGATTGCACAACGGGAACTCGAGTTATACTCCATTTGAGAATGGAAAGAGTACCTAATAAATCAAAATCTGCAAGAGTATTATTGGATTTTAATTCATAAAATGTCACATAAATAACTATTATCTAGGACCGTTGTTAAAAGTGGCCCTTAGCAAGTTAAAAGTGTCACTTTCTGACACTAGTGTTAAAAGTAACATAGCAATATGTTAACAGTAATTTTATTGTTATTTTGACACAGTGCTACGATTTGTATCTATAAATCAACAAATAGTTATAACCCTAGCTGTTAAAATATCATTCTGCATTTTTTAGTATTTACTAATACACTAGGAAGATCGTAGATAAAATTTTATATGATATACGTGTTAAAGCGGATTTTTTCGTACCGGGGGGGGGAGAGTTGTTTCACTCGCCTTCGCCTCGTTCCACAAACTTCCCTACTTACTTATAAAATGTCACTTTTTACACCTACATCATAAATAAATATTTTATAATAGTTATTTGAATATCAGTCACTAAAATATAATATTTTATTACGAATATAGAATAACCGAGGATAATAAACCATATGAGTTAAATTATTAAATAAAAACATAAATAAATAGCATTATGTATTTGTAAAACGTCAGCTAGCTGTTAAGACGGAAATGGGTGACAAAAGTACTGGTAAACTGTCAAATTTGGTTATAATTTTGTAAGACAATTGTATGTGATCTGCATTAAATCCGATAAATTATTGTCAAAGGTAGATAATAAATAAATTCACCAATAGTATTATAGAATAATTTGTTTGGTATTTTAAATTTGTAATTCAAGTTTGACATAAGAGTCTGTGAAGTAAAATTTTGACATATGAGTTTATAAAGTTTAATTTTAGCTACTTTTTTGGCTAACTTCGCGTAGTAAAATCGTTTATTGTAGTATCGATTTCGGAAAAAATAATATTTTAATTATGTTTTAAAATATTAAATATTATTTTATGTCATAATAAAGCAAAAGGCGCTTTAACTAATATATTCAGTAAAAAAATTTAGTTATTTTGGCTGAATTCTTCAGTTGCGCGTAAATTAACTAATTACTCAGTTAAATTGTCTGAACAGTTTCAAACTATTATTTTGCTATAACTTTGTTTTATATTATGTTCTACTGTGTACCATTATTAGTACTGTCCTTTGAGTGTGGTTCGATTGTGTTCTTAAAATAAACAAATGTGCAGTTCGATAAAGATTTAATAAGTTATTGATTAAGAAATCGTGTAAACAAAGTCTGTAGTTGACAGGTTTGTTGAGCACACTCTTGAACAAAGGCAGTTCTGAGATTTATTATGTGCTTGCCATCTTTCATAGGGAGGTCAATTCCAATCCCGTCCTAACGAAGCGGACATTGCGTATCTCATAAAAATTCATGAAACAGCAATCGGAAATTCTGGAGCATATTACAAAGATACGTTCTGATAGATAGATATGTTATTTTTATCAGAACCATAAAGAAACCAATATCTCAGTGATTTTCGACCAATTTTGGGGCGTGTGGACCGATTGCTGTACAAATTGGCTATTTGTAGGGTTCGTTCTGCAAGCCTTGTGAAATACAGACTACATCAATTTCCCTTTTCTCGTTGTATTCAATTGCAAAGTTTCACATATCACATACATATTTACAGTTTACATTTTCATATTAATGTATGTACATATTTACTTCTGACCAATAGAACTTCGTTGTAGAAGGGTGCAGCCCTACATATATGAATCTTCTATAGACTACGCATGACCAGTGGTCAGCAGGGGAGTGGTCAAGTTAAGGGTTGGACGCGCTGGACGAGAGGGGTGGTCAAACATGAATCTTTAAAGGATTACTATGTGATCAGTATATGCGAGGTAAAATATCGATTCGACAAACAGCTGCGAAATCGGCTCATGGGGTAAAACCGTAATGATACTCACGGCACATTGGGCCGGTGATTGTAGGGTGTGCGCCAATGCACAGAGCGCGGTGCTGTTATGATTCGTATTTTAATTGTCGTCCAGATCCACGAGGGTGAGCTGCACATTGCACAGTTTGTTTACTGGGCCGAACTCAATTGTTGTCCGCGCTACTCAAAGGAGATTTGGTTGACGTCATTTATACGACAGGAGTAAAAACAGTGTCAAGCTGCGCGAGCTCTCCGCACTCCTTTCTGGGCTCGGGCAGCGTTGGCGCGTTTCTTTCAAGCCGCCACCGGAAGTCGGAAGGAGATTCGCGCACCGCGCGCCCTACCCACTCTTGTTTCAATGAGAACCGGTACAGGCGTGACGTCAGCTCTGTTAACGGTCCATATGTCGCGTGGAGCGCTCGGCTCGAGAGCCAGAGAGGCTGGCCGCTGTGGATGCATGCGATCGGCGCTCAGTCGGCCGTGAAAATTATGAAATTGCTCGCTTAACCCTTTACTCGTTACACGAATTGGATTTTCGGTCAATTGATTTACTCATACTGTAATCGCGAGTGGTCGTTCGGACGATCGAACGCCCAGGGCGACTCATAAACCACGCTTAAGGATGATTACTTTCCTATTTGCACATTTTCAGCCGCAAATTCAATTATATCATTTTAACTTCTCACAATGGGAACATTTAAAAAAAAAGTTGTATATTTGAATATTGAATACTTTTCATTCATAATTCGGGTAATAAAAATTGGCGCCTGTAAATTTGTGATATCATTTATTTCTACACATACTTTTCAATCTCACACATTCACGTAAAACGCTCAAACGCCAGTGTTTTAATATGAAAATATTGGTATGTACAAAATAGAAATTTGAATCAAAGGTAACATGGTTGATAAATATTGCGGTGTTCTCTATTGAATCAGCTATTTCTGTTAAGAAATGAGACAGCTGACGAAATCAAAGCAAGCTTTCAAATTTGTACACTAGAGTGACTTTAATGTTATAGGGCGTAAATAAATGACGTATATTCCATTTGAGAATGAGAAAGAGTAATAAATCAAAATTTGCAAGAAGTATTGGATTTTTGTCAGTTATGCGGCAAATAAATCCAACAGAAACATAAGATATAATTATACTAGAATGCTCATAGAATAAAGCTCGCTTTATACCTGTAAAGAAAATAACTTCTCGAACAATAGAAACACTGCTATGAACGTTCCGATAATAGGCTATTCCACCATAATCAAAAATATTAAAAGTATATTGAAAATATTTTTATTATACATTTCTCCCATTAATAAATATTGGATATTTTATTTTTGATGACGTAGGACATGTGAGCCTCTGTTTGAGCATATGGGATTCAATCATTAACTCCCACTCCGCCTTAACATAGAATATACATATTCGGGAGTGTCAGATTCTGCTCGGGTGATTTTCATATCTTTGCGTGTTTGCTGCTTGATATGCAGCACTCACTGCAATACTATGCAATGTCAATGTTTTTATAAAATGAAAAAAAAAGTGAAATAAATTAAGTGCATTGATTAATTTTATTTCTCTAATTAATGAAATATAATATAATTAAAATATATATTATTTTATAATTTTCTCATATATATCTTAGCATGTACCAGTTTGTGTATTATTTTGTTTGATTGTGAAAAACTGAAATAATATTTCTATGTTGTTTGTTCTCAGCGGACACGGAAGGCGGTGACGGCGACCCGAGCCACCAGGACATCCTAACATGCGGGGCGTGCCAGAAGCCGTTCGCCTTGTCGGACATCGTACGGTTCATCCAGCACAAGATCGTGTCGTGCAACAAGGAGAACTTCGGCGGGCACTGCTTCCCGGAGCGGGAGCGTGGCGAGCGCGACTCGGACGACGGGGCGCTGCCGCTCGGCGTGGTGAACACGCGGCGGCCCAGCATCTCGGCGCCGATTTCCTCCAAGCGGTCGGCTGGCGGTGCTCCCCGAGTGCACACGCCGCCGCCGGCCTCACCGAGACTGCCCGCGCCTGCTGACCTCTGCGGCGATGGCGCGGCGTCCTCGACGCCCAAACGACGCGCCTCCGCCTCCCCGCTCACCAGTTCCAGCCTCGAAGATGCTGACGACGTCAAGCCCAGCATCAAACAGGAGCGCATGGAAACAAGTTCCTCACCTGAAGAAAGCAGTCAGAAGAAACTTAGGACTGAAGTGGCTGATGCCGAATCCAACACGACGCATAGTGGTGAGTTTCACAGTATTTTCACACTTTTATTCATTTTTATCCTTAACTAACCTTTCGGTAGTGTTGTGGACAAAAGTTACGCGGTTAATGTCATGCATACATACATCAGAAAATCTTGATCTCGCCGATCCAGTCAGTCGGTGTCATTACCTCACGGCAGTTGCCGGGTTACACTACGCTGATGAGTTCCAATAAGAACGTAACGCGTCCGTTACTGTTTGATTGGTTTGGCCGATCTCTGTAACTTAGTAACTTAGTTATTATTCAGAGACTTATTTTTATGAAACATTGACAATATCAGAAATTGACCATTTTTTGTAAATTAAATGTTCAAACATGTTTCTAAACCTTATTATGGGTCAAATAAATCAAACATAATATGTATCTAAAACAATAGCAAATAGAGCATAGTAACTAAATATGGAATAGGATCTCAATATGGAATACCGCCATTTAACATTGCACAAATTAAAGACGTTTATTAAGTAATCATAATCAGTCATACATTTTCGCTTAACTTAATAAGTCTTAAACAATTTTATGTTTTAAAAATTAATGAACAGATAATAATTGTATAAAAATCTAAGGGCAGTATTCCATGTTAGGATCCTATTCCATATTTGGTTACTTTCCTCTAGATTTGAAAAAAATATACTATAGTAATGAAGGGTTGACAAGTTTGAGTGAAAAATATAAAAGATTGGTTTGAATTACAAGAAATCTCGCATGACATTTGTTAAGATAGTTGAGTAATTAATTATTCTATTAAATTTTAATTTGTTATTTTAATGTGACGGTACCTATAAAAATTACCCGCTTGTAAGTTATCTTCTTGTTTATTCAGCATAAAATTAATAATAATATTGATTTTTACACATGATATTTACTACGACATGGAGTAATAAAAGTCTATACTCGTGTAAAAATAATAAATTTTCACTCGTAAGGCGGAAGCATATTCTATTCTACCTTCATGGAACTCTTATTCAATATCATTGAATAGAAAAAATATATTAAAAACTCTAATTCAAATTTGGTTAAATTTGATTTCCAAAAGGTGAACCGTACGCTATTAAGTTAGCAACTATTAACCCTAGTACCATAATTTCTTTGAAACAATAATCATTGCTCTAAGAAATATTCTTATAATTTTTTAGCAAAGTAGTTAATGTTTTATAATTGTAGTACCATTTTCAACAAAATTTATTTGTATGGTTTGGAGAAATTATTTTCAAAACTACAAGATTTTACAAATATTGTTCTCAAAATTGAACCACTTTTCTGAAAGAACATAAAGGGCGTATTGTGGAACTTGTTAATTTTTAACGGCCCGTTAAACATAATTAACCAATGATGACAGACGGCACTGAAAAAATTGTATGTATTTTTATTAGTTTCAATTTTTAACGAAGCGTTAAAAATTTACAGGTAAGTTACTAAATACGCCCATAAATATATTTAAAATAACAGTAAAGAATTCTGAATAATTTAAATTTAATATTTGTCAGTTTAAGAAAACAATGATTGCAAAATTTAGCACAAACTACATTAAATTATGTATAAAACTAATTAGTTGGAGTTTTAAGAAAAGTGTTTTAGCGATGTACAATGTTCTAAAATAATTTTTTAAATACTGCAACAAATATGGTTGTTAATATATTTCTATTCAAAACATTTTTTATGATATCTACTAGAACCTAGGCTAAAATACTTATCTCTTAAATCACCCAAAAACAGCTCGTGGTACCTGTCTTTGTTTAAATAAGTTGTGTAGTTTTCAGAACTCATTTTAATAAATAAATGATTTTTTGTTTAAAGTTCTATATTTTTTTTATTCATAAAACTTCGAGGTTCAAACACTACACATAAATCTTCGTCAAGAAAAACAAGTAAACAACATAAATAAGGAAACAGAAACAATAACTAAGTAACTACAAATTATATCTTGCTAATCGTAGCCTTCATTCTAATTCACTGCATTCTTCTGCTTATAGATTTTTTGGCTTCTCCATTGGCACATTTTGATCTTGCTATAATTTTTTTTTCTTCAAATTTATTTTTTGCGGTAATTTAATTTACAGAGCTTAAAAGCAAAAATCCTTTATTTAATGATTTATTGTTTGTTTTTCCATTTGATATTTTGGTATGTTTCTCTTTCTATGTGCGCAAGAACATCATAGCGTATGTTTCACCGTATAAAACATTTTCAACGTTTGTATCATTCATAAATTTACCGGTGTTGAGGAATGCTGAAAACTATAATAATCTTATTTTCCTTTCATCATAATATATTAGTCGATCAATTTTTAAGTCCCATTTAGAGTTAAGGTTGTTTTTGTTTATTTACCTACTAACCAATGTTTCCTATTTTCGCAAACCAAGTAGCAATAGTACGTTCGCATTCGACAGGCGTCACTACTGGTACATTTTTCGCTGTAAGCTGTCGCAAGCCTCACGCGTGCATTGTCAACTGAAGGCGTTTAAATTACCAGACTGTCATTCAGAAACCAGTTGTCTCATTTTACCCTTCTCCAAGGGTTGTTCCTGTCAACACGGATCTAATAACCCTTCTTTAAGATTTCATACGTACGTGCGACAGCTCCAGCGTCGAGGAAATCCAACCGCGACGCCAAATGTTACCGATAGCCTGTAAATCAATCAGCTTGTTTCGTTATTATCGATTCCGGTTTTTAATAAACGCAAACGCAGGGGTGACACCGCTGTTTCGCCGCTCCGGGCGTTTCGTTCTGGTTTGGGGAGAAATTTTGTCACAATGTGAATTTAATTTAAATTTATATCATATGATATATGTACCTTGATACTTCATCGTGTTACGGATTCTTTTTTTATTCAAAGGTTAGGATTTGTAATAATGAGAATTTGTTTGTGAGCCTTCGTCCAGATACACTACAAAATGTTTCTGCAAAAATATTAACTTTTATAGACGCCGTTTTGTTTTTATATTAATGTATGGTAATTTATTATTTCGTTTTCGCAAATGACTGGATAACGTCTTCTCGAAAAATATTTGCACAATTCATTATGTAACGAACATAAACATACTCAGCTAATACACGTAATCAAAAATGCAACTAGCATTTGTGACGTCATTCACCGATGTGTTTATATAGATGTTACAATCAAAATATACTCTAGTCTTGAAA
Source organism: Poecilus cupreus (assembly GCA_963942605.1). Classification (NCBI taxonomy): domain Eukaryota; kingdom Metazoa; phylum Arthropoda; class Insecta; order Coleoptera; family Carabidae; genus Poecilus; species Poecilus cupreus. Next base: position 5,032,861 of record OZ012714.1, on the reverse strand, counting down.
AAGACTGACCTATAGCAAATATAAGTAAGAATAAAAATAAAACACAAGACAAGTTTTAATGTACGAAACGGTTTACGGGATGTACTACAAATATATACAGTTTTAGTTTAGTTATACAAAAAACAAAAGAGTTACTATCTGAGTTATCGAGTGTATAAATCATTTCAAAAATGAATTATTTCACAGCATTTCAAACGATATTCAATAATACTGAAATGTTTTCTTTTCAATGTATTTTTTCATGTATTTCAAATATGAAATGAAATGGTTTAAAAAATGAAATTGGAATAGTGTGAAACCTCCTATAAAAATCTGATGTGGCCAGCACATAACCTCCCGCCCAATACTACTCTTAAACGATACAAAATAGTATTTGATGATACAGAAACATACCTTCTTATTTGTTTATTTTCTATTTATATTTGAGAATTTTAATTTTCTTTAGTATATTTATTTAATTTTTTGACATATATTTCACTAAGAAAACAGCTTCACAATCACAATGACATGTGTCATATTTCCTAAAAATTTGAAAAAAATTAAATGTTTTCATGGTGTACTAGGAATGCAAGATTTGTAAAATCTAATTTTTTTGTATTTTATTATCTCTAAATCTATTGAAAATTAATAAAATTAGTGTAATCAAAACACATGTAAAATTAAATATTCTTCAACTTTTAAAATAACATAAATTGTTGAAAAAGGAAATTTAACCGTGTTTTTTCACGAAAAACTGTTAAGGGCTTCAAGTAAACTGCTACTTCCGGTTGACCAATTTTATCCAAAATCTAATCAGCTCTTCATTTAAATATAAGAAGCAATAATTCATAAAATTGTATTTTTTGGTATTATAGTATTTGAGTTATGCGAGACGAAAAAATTGCCACAGACTACACACACACACATACATACATACATACATACATACATACATACATACATACATACATACAGACATCATCGCGAAAATAGTAAAATCGTATTGTAGGGACCTTAAAACGTGCTTATTCATTGAAAACTCACTACCCAATTTTTTGACCAAAAACAATACCTCCCTTACCTAGAGGTAGGCGGGAGGTAAAAATGGCATGTAATGGTTTTAATAAAATTTATAATTAGTTCACAATAATGAATAATCCAAGACCAGCAAAATGTGGTTAAAATAAATTATAAGTTGGTATTTCAGAAAATAATTAGTTCGTATGTGAAATTATAAAAATCTGATTATTTCAGTCAGTCTATTTCATGATTATGTAACCCCTTGCAAATATCTGAATATACTCAGTACAAAATCATCCACCAACGTTATTATACGCAAGCTTTGCACCTCATGGTCCACATCGATGTCGATTACTTCATCAAAGGGGTGCAAACATAATCTTGGCAACAAAACCCAGCTTAAAAAATCGAGAAAAGGGTGTCAGCAGGGATCTGCATACACGCGTGAACACTAACAAGGTGATTCATCCTCTAATGACAATACGGTGTCCTGAGAGCCCTGGGGACCGCGACAATAGCATGTCCAGCTCCGTGGACATCGTCGCAACCCTTCCTGGACGTGGACAGTCCTGGAGCACATGTCGCCCCCTTGATGCGCTGGTGCGTGCGATTAATCGATTTAAAAAATTGTTTAAAGTTCTATTCAAAGTCTGCTCGAACTGCATTTGTTTGGTCACTGCTTGCTGATGTCACATCGGCGACATGTGTGAAGAATAGACACATTGCAGCTACAACTCAATGGGTGATATTTAATACGTGCTCGTGGATGAAATGTCCGACATGAATTTTATATTAGGATGCATTTCCTTGATTGACAGCTATTGTTGTAAATATATTTTTGTTGCGCCCTTCATTCTTCGGATAATGTGTTTTTGGTTTACTCAATTATGAAAAACCTTCCTTATTCACATTTATTTATTTATTTATTAACGCTATTACAGATCATTGTTATACATACAATAATAGTATAGCCAGAATAAAAAAAACTAATAAGATTACAAATGCATATTGAAGCACAATTGATATTTAAATAATTCAATAGCTGATCTTATAACCAGCGAAATAAGCAGAAAGTTCCTTAAAAATAATATGTAATTAATATATTATAAGCTAAGTAACTTGTACAAGGATTTCAATTCTATTTTTTTCATATTGCTGTAAATTTTTACCCATTCACTTTACAGCAAAATAAAAATACGAAAAATGTTCAAAATTTAAAAATACATGCATTAAGATATATTTGTTTATATATATATATATATATATATATATATATATATATATATATATATATATTAATAAAATTAATATTTATAGGAAAATAGGTATACGATCATAAAATCGAAAAATATTTGATATTTCATAATACAGTTTTATTTATTTAATAGAAAAAAATGGAAAAAAGAACACTCAAATTGGCCACTATATCTCTATCTAATTAATGAAAATGAATAAAATTAGTGTAATCAAAACAAATGTAAAACCAAATATTCTACAATTTTCAAAATGTCATAAATTGTTGAAAAATTAAATTTAACCGTGTTTTTTCGCGGAAAACTGTTAAGAGCTTCTAGTGAACTGCTACTTCTGGTTGACCAATTTTATCCAAAATTTAATCAGCACTCCATATAAATATAAGAAACAAAAATAAGCAAAATAGTATATTTTGACCAAAAACAATACTTCCCCTACTCAGAGGTAAGCGGGAGGTAAAAATAATATATAATAAATAAACCTAAATCTGTTTTCTGAAATGTCAAATATTTAAATTTTTCTAATAAATATTAATTTTAATTTCAATGATATGTCGCTAAACTAACATTTAGGTAACCAAATGAGTCTTATACCTTGTATTTCTAAAATCTGAACTACTTCTGTATTTATATTTTTGCTGTAAAGTGAAAGTGAATAGGTAAAAATTTAATATAAAAAATGGTTTGAAATTCCTATATTCCACATTTTAATTCTACACCCAGTATAGATATACAAAAAAAAAAGTATCGTAGAATTTTGATCTATTGCATTTTCTGAAAATTTCATAACAATTAAGAAACTAAACATTACTAAGCAATTAGAAGTATTTACCAAAAAGTTTTGTAAATTATATCCTAAAATTTTTGTGTAGACTGCAGATCTAGATATTTTTGCAGACAACAGAAAAAATATAAATATCTGTAAACAAAGAACATGCTGCACTAGTATTGCGACATACTAATTACTCCTCCTGTAATATAACTTCGCAACTCATGGCGAGTGTTAGCAGCAATGATCTGAATCGTTGAGAAGTACAACGGCAGCATACGTGTGTTGTTTTGTTTTTTTCGTGCGGCACGCTTCGATCATCTCTCGCACGCAGCACTGAATAGATAATTCGTTTGGGCGCGTGCCCAGGTACCTACGATCCCCCATTAATCAACGTGAACACTAGAGGCGATACACGCGCTAAGCAGCGTTTTCCTTTTGGGTTTTTATAAGCCGTGTTTTACGGGTTCATATTCTATTAGCTCGAGCTTGTGACAGAAACATTGGCGGGGATTCGAGGGATTCGCGGGAAGGAAATTTCAAAGCTTCAAAAAGTAAATAGAAATTCTGATGTGAAGAATTCAAAATTACAATTTGATTCTCTAATGGAGTTAATTCACATTTTGCTCGCATAAGGATTGCAATATTTTCATTTCGAGATGCAGATGAATTGAATCCAATTAATAAAGCTTTACAAAAGTTGAGATGAATTTTTTTATTCGTAATATATATTTGTGCATCATAATTTGCTTCGTTTTATATATTTTATACACATTTGGCAAGTGGGGAAACATATAGGTTGCCCTAAATATAAAATCAAAACAAAATAAGATTTAAAATTTTGCCATTTTCAAAATGTCCTTCCTGTGCCTATTATATATAAATTCGCCTCTAATTAAACTAAGTGAAATGTTTAAATAAATATCAATAATTTTATAATATCTTTATTTATCAAGTTATTTTAAATATTTTTTATTATGCCTGCATCATAATTCTTGTTCAACAAACTAAAAAGCATGCGAAAACGCAACATTGAAACACGCCGTGCTTTAAAAGAAGTATATGATTTTTTCCTGCAGGGGAAAAATACACTTCTGTCCTACGGTGTGTTTTTCACGACCCCCAGATTTATGATGATATTTATGTATTTCAAAGTTATTTGAATTGTAATATAATTTATGATAGTTATCTTTGTTTTGTTCATTTTTCTCATTATTTGAGCACAAATCTTCCGTAGATATGAAATTGACTGTTTCTGTCATTCAAATATAGAAAAATATTATAAAGGTTTGAAACCAAAACTCTGAGAACAATAATTGACGCACCTTGGTTGGTACGTGAAAAATAATATATAATGAAGCAGACTGAACCGATACAGGCTCCTCGACCTTCCTCATAGATTCAATTAGACCAAGAATCCATGAACAATAAATAATACAAAATTAAGTTAAGTACAAAGTAGGAAGAATTGCTGGATACTTCCTCTCACAAGTTAAATTCTATAGATAAATCATTTACTTAATGCTATTTTTAAGAGATTGTAAATAAATGTATTATTAAAAATCTCTTTTAGAAAAAAAAAACTAATTATTTAGCTTAGTTGTTCAAAATTTTCATTTATTATTTGTACAATAATTAAATTAAATCAAAACTATATTGCAGACAAGGGAGGAAAGTTATAGAATTTCTTGTAAATGTGAATGGAAGTATCTGGTCGAAGGCGAACCATAAGTTTCACATAATTTAATTTGGACGAGATTGAAGCTTTTAAAGCCCCAGTGCGGGTGCGGGAAGTGACCGGCCGCGTATCTCAGCCCGATAGCCCCTTTCAACGCTTCTCGCTGCTCGCTCCCTGTGTCTTTCTCGCACGCTCTTCCGCTCTCTTTGTGGCCATGAATCAAAAGAGTGGTCCGCAGCCGTAGATTATTTCTCTAATGCCACGATAAGGCCACAATGACCGCGATATTCAAATTTTTAAGCTCCCTGCTTTCTTTGTGCGGCCGCTCAAAGCCAGATCATGCATTCCGTATGGTCCGCGCGCCAGGACCGCATTAGGGGGTTGTGGACTCTTAACCGTATCACTATTGCATGGAATCCGTCATTATGATTTTTAATGGTAACATTTATAATGGGGTCGTTCACTAGAATCACAAATTAGAAAATAAGTCATTCACTAGATTCAAAAACATCGTACTAGATTTAACAGAAGTTTAAAAAAAAATTGAGATATTTGAGTTTTAAAGACCTCTACAATGACGTCAAAGTATTATGGCTCATATCTATCCTATTCTAAATTATTTGTACTTCTCTTATTATTGAGATAGCAGATTATCGATGTGTCAAAATAGTTGGCAACTAATTTGAAGGTTTTTTGTTTCACTTTGAATTCGTAAGTTATTTTAAATATACACAAAATATATTATTTATTTCTAACTAATAAATATTACTTTAGGTCGACTCAACAAAATTAAAGGCTTGTTGAATTTCATAGGTTAGCAAAATTTATCATTGGTAATTAAACATTTGAATTTGACTAAAATAATCTTACAGTTTATTCTTGTTTCTTCCATAAATAAATGGAATTCATATTTTAATTATTTGCCATGAAAAGTTATTTTAGTTCCATTTAAATAATTTTCCGAACAATAAATTAGAACATTCATGTGACTATAAATATTTACAATCTCTACTGTTTGAGATCCACCAACACCTCTACAATGACGTCACAACATTTAAAAAAAAATCATTGTGGATTAATGAATAACAATAAAGATATTTTTAAAGTGCAGATAGTCTTCAATTTAGAAATAGTTTCATAATTTAGTTTTTAAATGGTGCAAGATCCCATTTAGGGGGGAGGATTAAATTAAATTGGTGTCACAAATTTTGAGGTGTAATACGCGAGGGAGGTGTATAGGTACGGAATTTCGTTCCGTCTAAAATTAAATTTTTACTGTTTTCGTAAATCTTGCCAACATATTTATTTTATATAAAAATGAAAATTGCAATATCCGTGTCAGTCTTCCCCCGTTTCATAATAAAACATTTACAAAATGCAAATTTCTCCTCGCGATTTGCCGCCCCGGGCTGATGGTGGTGTGCACGGCGGCGGCTGACGACAATCTTCGCAAGATGTTTCCTTGGACCCTGCACCCCCTTGCCGCCCCCACTCTTGGCCTCCTCGATAAATAATCGCGGGTTCGTGGGCCCTTTTGTGTGACGGCCACGTTTTAAATATATGCAAATAACACCCTGCAAAGTCCTCTCGCAAGGGCACGCCACGGTCGAACACAAATTATTGTTTATTTCAATTTTTCAAAACTAATATTAAATATTACGTTTTACTAACCATGAAAAATTTCAAGTCTTAAATCAACACATGTACTTAAGTTTATCGATAGTAAAATACTTCATTATTAAGTAATTATAGTTACAAAGTAATATTATAATTTTATATTTAACAAGATGATAACATAGCATGATAAAGCAATTGACAAATAGATAACTTTCAACTTTCGATAAATGTGTGAAACAACAATATTGTCAAAGATAATTATAACATTATTGTAGTCACTTTTCCTTAAATTCTCTGTAAATTTTGCTTCCTTGCAAAAATTAATTGCAAAATAATATCTTTATTATGAGTGAGAATAGTAAATTTTACAGATAAGTTTATGTTTCTGAATACCGAACAAAGAACGAAATAAAGCGAGTCCTTCAAGTGCTATATTTGTATATGTTCATGTTTACTCGTAATTTTTCTTTGATAACACAGCGATAACAAATGTGCGTAAATGTATGTGTGCGGTGATGACCGCGTAAAGGTAAATATGTCGCCGTGCCGCGTAAAATGATAAGCGAGCTAGCCAGAGATACAATAACGTATTGGCTCATGTCCATACTGACTTTCAATTATTGATCGTATACCGGTATTGTGCATCGCGAAACCCAATGCAAGAAGGAAGACCGCTGGCTTCTTTTCAGCGAGTCATTGTTGATCGATGGCAGGCTGTTCATATGCAGATCGCCCCGACGTCCGTCCGCGACCTAATTTCAGCAGTTAAATGCACGTGCCCCGAGCGCCCGCCAGCCAACAGCCGCACAATGTGCGTGAAATGTGCGACATTTTTAAGCGCTCGTAGCGGAGAAGACGACGGAAGTCGGCACCATTTCCGTCGCGGACCGTTTAAAGGAATCGATCCCGCTAAATTACCGGTGAGCGAGAACAATGCCTGGTCGGGAGCAATCAGCCACAGCGATTATAAGTCCGCTGCTGTTGTCCATGCGAGATGTACCAACTCGAAGTCGTTTTTACTTTTCCGGTCACAAATAATCGCGGAATGATCTGCTCCAGCGAGTCGGTATCTGGCGTCCGACGAAGAAACCAGCGCTCGTTGCTGTTCTTTTCTCGTCGCGTGAACGACATGGAACGAGCGCGCGTTAAAAATCGCCGCACGTCCGACACACCCTCGCTCGCTCAGTCGTTGTTCGCGGAATACGGGACGTAATGTCCGAACAATTTTTCACTCCGCGATTTTCACTTTATTATTATTTTGTCGCGGCTGCCGCGGCGGTAATGGCCCGCCAACATGTGGCCGCATGCAGATCGCCCGTCCACAAACACACTGAGGTTATTGCGTTCCCTTGCTTCCACCCTATCCCCCGCTTCATGCCAGATTCCATTTCGTCGCGAGTGTTGCTTTTCACAGGACGCTTGTGGACTGCGAATGACCGTGTTTGCTTTGTTTCAGAACCCAGTAACTACGTGTGCTCGACGTGTAAAGCCCGACTGCACTCTGCATGGCGACTCGTACAGCATGTTCAACATTCGCACGGAGTCAAAATCTACGTGGAGAGTTCCCCGAGCGCTGGCAGCAGCAGCGCGGCCAACAGCAGCGGCAAAGCGAGCAACAACAACAGCTCCAGCAGTTCGTGCAGCACGTCATCTGGTTGCTCGTCCTCGGGAGCCGCGCCGCCGCCACCCAGCTTGCGTCATCACCTGCTGCCGCCACCAGACCTGCACCACTCGTTCGGCGTCGGCGGCTTGTTACGACTGCCGCTGCCGACGTCACTACCACCCCTAGGCCATGGACCAGTGCCGCCAGCACCGCTGTTCGCTCGGCCAGAGCACCACTTTCGCATGGAGCAGCTGGTGTCAGAGCAGTTCCGCCACCACGGGCTGAACCTGGCAGCAGCGGCGGCCGCTGTGGCCGCGGGCTCGGTACCACCACCGCATGCCCCTTTTCCCTCGCCGGCGGAGCGCGTCCCTCCGCCGGGCGGAGTGCCGGGCGCCGCGACGCTGCCCGGCCGGGGAGACCGCACCAACGTCAACGCAAACCAACCTCTTTCACTTGAACCACAGCTGGATTTTTACTCGCAGCGGTTGAGGCAACTCGCTGGCACGACCAGTCCCGGGGCGGCAACGGCAAGCTCTCCCTCCCCGAGGAAGCACTCACCGCCTTTCGCGAGTCCATCGCCCTCGCAGCAGCTGCCGACCACATCCGTGACCAGTACCGTCAACTCCACGGTCACCAGCAACAACAACAACAGCACTAGCAGTAGTAACAACAACAACACGAGTGGCAGCGGCACCGGTAGCCGGCCGCAGAGCTTGTCGCCACCCGTGAAAATGGAAACCTCTGAACCCCAGACTGCGCCTGCCATCACCACGACACCGCGGTCCGCGTCCACGCCACCTTCCAAACCGGCGTCGCCTAGGAATAGCGGCGCCACTGAAGCGATTCACGCGTGTGAGTACTGTGGCAAGAAGTTCCGCTTCCAGAGCAATCTAGCCATCCACAGGCGAGCACACACTGGAGAACGGCCCTACAAATGTACAGTATGTGATCATGCATGTTCACAAAGCAGCAAACTCAAGCGACATATGCGTTTACATCGAACGTCCGAGGATCGTGCGAGCAATGCTGGCTCGGTCGAAACACTCGATGGGGAAGACAGTGATGATGACGAAGATGAATTGGAAGAGGAAGAGGAGGAGGAAGAAGAGGAACTTGATAATGAAGAAGAGGAAGAAGAAGCAGAAGATCTGAGCGTACCTGCTAACCCAAATGTTCCTACCAGTGGTAGTGGAAACACTAATGGTAGTAACAAAATCACAAATCAGTCAGCGTCACTAGTGGGGGAACTTATGGACAAATTTGGTTTGAGCAACATTGCTCAATACAGTGAAGCATACAAACAAGCTTTGCAAGAATCGAGTTCAGTTCTTAGTATGCAAAAAGACCGTGATAACAACAACAGTAGTAAAACGTTACCCGGTGGTGGTGTAGGCGGGGTAGGACCTCCTTTAAGAATACGCGACGAATTTGCTAAGGGTTTGTTGCCAACTGTACCACCGCCACAACCGTTACCGCTGTTTGCTCCGTTCGGCGACCCGTTCGAGACGAGCAAGCGACTGAAGCTGGACTTGGAGCGCGGCGACTGGTGGCTACCAAAACTAGAAGCTAAAATGGCAGCGGGCGGAGGTGTCGGTGCCGGACCCAGTGCGCTGCTCTCAGGCGGCGGGCCGCTGCTGAAGAAGGAGTCGCGGCGCAATGACACGTGCGAGTTCTGCGGCAAGGTATTTAAGAACTGCAGTAACCTGACAGTGCACCGGCGCTCGCACACCGGCGAGAAGCCGTACAAGTGTGAGTTGTGCTCGTATGCGTGCGCACAGAGCAGCAAGCTGACGCGGCACATGAAGACGCACGGCCGCCTGGGCAAGGACGTGTACCGCTGCCGCTTCTGTGAGATGCCGTTCTCCGTGCCGTCCACCCTGGAGAAGCACATGCGCAAGTGCGTGGTGAACCAGGGCAAGGGTCACCTGCTGCCGCCGCTGCCCGTGCTCTGCGCCGATTCCGAGGACTCGTCCGCCAGCGCGCCGTCCAAGGATGCGGCCACATGACTCTTTCCGTGGGGCGGCTTCCGATTGCCCCCTCCCCCGCCCAGCCTCACGTACTAGTCGCCTCACGTACGACGCATTCTATTTCTAACTATTGTTCGATGTAACTGATACCAAAGCAATGTTTAAATATTTCTTAAACTTTATTATTATTATTATTATGAATTATTATTATTGATGATTTTTATTGATTATCTATGAGGATGTATATTACTGTAATTAGATTGTTAGGTTCGTTGGCGTGTTGTTTGAGACTGAGGGGTCCGTGGCCGCGGCTCGCTCCGAGCGTCGCGCCGCTCCCCCTGTGACCGGGGGCGGCGCGGCGGCCGCCGCCGCCGTCCCGCGGGCCCCGCCGAGCACATTCCCTCGTCATATCAACTGGGCCAGTCTGTAACATATAGTGACCGTGTCCCCCACCCTTCAACCTGCCCGCCCCGCGACCCCTGTACATAATACTTAATATATAATATACATAATATATAATATTATATGATGTCAGATGATCCGTGAGTACCTCCAAGAATATAAAGAATCGTTGTACAAATACGCAAAGTTCCCCCGTGGCGAGTCCGGCCCTACTGGCCGCTAGTTCGCCGAGTTGTCGCTCGAGCGCGCGTCGCACATCGGGATATACACAAGAGAGCACAATCGATCAAAGAGACACTCGTATTTCCTATCAATGTTTTATGTTTCTAGCGTACGTGTCTTCTCGATAAACAAGTATTTAAAAAATAAGAAAAAAATTAAATCGTTCAATGTTTATTAACTTAAAAATAAAATCGACGTGTTCTTCATGGACTCCAGTTGATTGCGATACAATTCCTAAACTTCTTAGATGAGACATTTCGTAACGCAATACCTAGTATTAAACAGCGGACCAGGGTTCAAGCGCGTGGGGTAGCTGCTGGCGCGGAGGGAGTCTGTGGCGGCGCGTGTGGGGCTGTCTGTGATCGCCGCTCGCCCCGCTGATCGCCCCTCACTGGCTCCCCCCGCGCCACCACCCGCGCGCTTCTTTCTGTGTATTTGTAAACTATGAATGTTGATGAACACACACCACATATGTTTTTCTCGTTATATTTTTGTTTATTCGAAATTTGAATGATATGACTGTAGACTAGGCGTAACGATAACGCCACAAATCGTTTGATGTGTATAGTTAAAGACAAATATGATAAAACTAAGATCGATTGGTGAATAAGTCAGGTGAACCATGTTTTCATTTTAGAGTCCTAAATACGTATATCCGTTTATTTATATGTATCGAGTAGATTGTTTTGTTTGCAAAATAAATCAGTTTTATTTAAACAATAATGTTTAAATTAATAACCACTCCTACAGTTCATTTTAATGCAAATTATTTTATATATAAAATAACATTTATAAATGTTATAATTTATTATTTATTTTGGAATATTAACAATTAAGTTTATATTTCATTGATTTAAAATCAAATCACTGCCAATTTCATTCGAATTAAAGTGTATTTATTAGAATATAGAAGATTTAACTGTTACATAATTCGTTAAAACTTGCACAAACCAACCTAGCTCTGATTGAGTTCGACGTATGCCAAGCGTCTGTATTCAGTTGTGTTTATGGCGATGTTGTGACAACATGCAGTGTTTTTCATTATCTTTGATATGTGAGAAAGTGTGGAACGTGGACAGCATCACCTGCAGACACCATCCGTAGCCGTTCATCTCAAGGTAAGTGTGTTAAGATTGTTATAATACATATTCTGGTTCTGCCAATGCTTGAATCAATGCTTTGTATTACGAACGGCCTGTTAAATACATGCGTTACGAATTTATTTAGTTTATGTTTGTACGAATAAAAACAGATATTTGATAAAATCAAGTGTATTAACTATACATTTTTCGTAATGTATTAATTTCGGTTTAAAGTTCTTCGAAAAACATGCGAGGGAATTTAAATATTTTAACAGTTCTATGCGACGAATATTTTTCTTGTATTTTGTGCTAACGTTAATGAGCCTCATGTTCACATGATTATGTCTTTATTTTAAGAAAAAATCTGTTCTGAGCTTGGAAGCTTGCTAAAAATAATTACCCTGCTTCCCAATCTAGTATACAGCTATATCATAAGAAAGGTATTTGAGATGTATGTTAGCGGCAGAATGTACAGTAATTTCGTAAACCCAAATAAATAGCGAATAAAGCTAACGTTAACATAAGTTCGATTTTTTATTGTACAGTTAAAACAAAAAACGCGACTTTAAAACTTGTATTTCTAAACTTCATATATTTAAATATGATAATTCTATACAGGGTGTTCATTTTAAGTGGTATACTATTGCTATTTCGAGAACTATAAGAGCTACGAGGTCGGTTAAATTAGCAAACAATTTCTATATTATAAGACAATTAAAATGGACGAAACAAGAATTTTTTTCTTCCATGGCAATCTTTGTAATATTATATAAGCATATTTAAATAAAAATGATACATTTTTAATTTTGCTTTTTTCTCAAATATTTTGTATTATTTGGTCATTACATGTGAATATCATTGAATTCGGAAAAAAAATATTGAATCGAATGAGCAAATAAAAAAAATAGGTTGCCATTTAAAATAAGAAAGTTGCACCCTGCATTTTGAGAACCACTGGTCTAAAAAAGTTCTTGTTTCGCTCATTTTATAATATAGAAATTGTTTGCTAATTTAACCGACCTCGTAGTTCTTATAGTTCGCGAAATAGCTATAGTGTACCACTTAAAATGAACATTCTGTAGAATCAAACACACGCAAATTAAAATTTTTTAAATTTTAACATTAATGCATTTTTTTTATATTATGGGTTGTTTCTTATGCTAAACTTACTGTTAAAACAAAAAAGGCGACTTTTAAACTTGTATTTCAAAACTTCATGTATTTACAGAATATGATCTTATAATTCATCGTACTATAATTTACCGTTGGGCTATTTACTCCATTAGACACATATTTTTGTACGTGAATAACCACGCATTAAGTCACCATCCACAAAGTTGGTAGAGGGGAAACCACAGGTGTGAAGTTTACATAACAACTAGGGTAGTAAGATTTGAACTGAGGAACTCACGATCCACAGTCCGATGCGGTATCACGAAGCTATTTGCTATTCCTATATGGTTGAAAATGGCAAATAAAATGTTTAAATATAATTCTGTGCAAACTTTCTTTGTAAATGACTAATTTTTAAATAATTAACATATTGGTAATTCAAAAATAGTTTTTTTTAAATTTGATTTTAGACAACCGATAATTCGATTATAGAATTTCTTTGTTCATCAATAGTAGGAACTGAAAGTATTCTAACTGAAACAAACATATAATTTTCTAAAAAAATAAATTAAATGATTAGAAAAATTAAAAATGTTTATTGGGGGAGTAAGAATTCAAAGAGTGTTCCACAGAACCTTAGGATTTTTAGAAGAAAATATTAAAGTTGAAAAATCTAAATAATTAAATTTTCTACTCCTTTATAAACATATCCCCATTATTTAAATTTTTTGATGAATAATTATAGTACCCATAATTCACAATAGTGTGTTATGATTCATAAATTCACTCTTCTCGATCAATCACTGAGATAGAAATCCATAATTCACGGTTATTTTAAGACGTGATGTGGATCACTAAGCAACAGCCGTCTGACGGTTGACATGTAGTGAGTTGTCATTGTTTATTTATGTTGACGTTTTCCAAAGTGTTTTCAACGACTTTCGATCATTTTCAAAATTGATTTCCGAAATTACAGGAGTAGAAAAAGTAAAGTATTATATTCGGGATTATGGTCATTATTCACTCGTATGATTTGTATCACTCGACTATGGCTCGTGACGCAAACTTTATCTTTGTTAATAATGACTATCATAACACCTCATATAATAATATTCTATTATTTTTGGGTTACATCAAAATTACATTTTTCTTATTATGTAGTAAAAATTTACTTAATTCAATGAAAAAGATACGATGATCGACTATAGAGTAAATATGAGAAGAATAAAAATGGATTAGTAGTCAATTATTTATCAGTTCAGCTTCAGATTGGTTTTAACGAATATCAATTTATTTGCTGTATTTGTATTATAATTTTAACATTTTGACTCAAAATTTTTTTTCTGTAACACTGTTTTGGAAACTACGCATTCTACAACTGAAAATTGTTATGGAATCACTAACATTCCATACGCCGCGTATGGAATATTTTCGACGAATCAGAGCCGCGATATATGAAGTATCTTGATTCAGTTACTATGGTTACATCTGTTTGTTTTAATTTGATTTATTTGAGTTTGACGTTTTCAACAGTTTTATATTTGTATTTTTTATATAATTTCCTAAATCTTGTTATAGAAAGTAAAGTCTACAACATGTAGCGGAATGACATATCCCACACTCGCAAACCGTAGCCCTCGCCTTCGGCTCGGACTACAAACTTTTTGCTGGCGTGGAATATGTGCCATTCCATTACTTGTTGTAGAATATAATAATAATAATAATAATAATAATAATAAATTTATTTGTTTGGATAAAATAATTCCATACAAAAGGATTGGTAAATACAGTGCAATATAGTACATTGGTTTGGATTAGCAAAATTATTTTATACATTTAAAACAAAAGCTCTTAATTTCAATGCAGTTTTAAAATAATTAAAAATATCTAGCATTTTCTCCTTGGACGGCTCAGCAAATAAATTAAAGTTGGAATTCTCGGGATTTCTATGAGAAATATATTTGTGGATGTATTTGCTTCTAACAGGGTTATAGATGGGACAGCTAAATAGGAAATGATTAAGTGAGTTTTCTTCATAAAGATTGCAAATATTGCAGATCTCATCTTCCTTGAATTTATGACAAAAACCATCCTGAAAAAGATGAAACGTTTTCATATTAGCAGTTCTGAGTTGTCCAAACAGTTTTAGGATGTTGAAAGGAATTTCTAAGGATAGGTAGGTTTGACTGTGTATGTAGGTAGGATAATTAGGGTTGTAGGAGGAGCATATGATTCTTCTAGTGTCGGCTTCGTAAAGCAGCTCATTGTATGACATTACTATATTGCTAATTTCTTCTTTCAGCGTCACGCAACTCTGCTTTTCCCATACCCAAGTGAAGTTTGCTTTTGTAAGTAGGGTTTGTAACATTCTCGTCCAGTTATATTTATTTTGTTTTTCACTTGATATTTTTGTTGTTGGTTTTTCGTTCAAGGATAGTAGTTTCTCGTAGCAGATCTTGACATATCTATCCTCTGGCATAACTAAGATGTTATACCAAAATTTAAGAGTTTTTTCTGCAATTAGAACTTCCAGATTTCTGATTCCAGTTTCCCTTCTTATTATATAATTTGGAGTAGTTTTTTGCCAACCATACATTGTTTTATAAAAATGCGTTAGTCCTTTTTCGATGCTTTCGCATTGAGATAGACCCCATACCTCGGCTCCATATAGTAGTGTAGGAATCAGTACAGTGTTGTATAGTTTGACATTAGTATGCCAGCAGTGCATTTTTGCTTTGAGCATAGTATTTTTTATGGCTCCAGTAGTTCTTCTTCCTACGCTTAATCTACTATGAGTATTTTCGTTAAATAGTCCAGATGTTGTGAATGTTACTCCAAGGTAAGTATATTTGCCTATAAATTTAATCTCTCTGTTTTGACAAAGATGTTTCATATGGCGTGCTGGTGGTCTTCCGATATGGAAGTGAACAATGTTAGTTTTGTCTGAATTTACTGTAAGCTGGTGTGAGTTACAAAATTCTGTTAAAGCGTCCAGTTTTCTTTGAATATCTGGCTGGGAGTAAGCAAATATCACTATATCGTCCGCATACTGTAACGAGAGGATGTCGGTTTTGTTGTTTATGAAGTATCCTTGCAGATTTTTTTGCCTAATGAAGTTTTCCAAGTCGGAGATATACAACGCAAACAATAAAGGGCTAGTGCATTCTCCTTGTAACACTCCTTTGGTAATTTTTATTTCTTCTGACATTTCATTATTCACATTGACCCGTAATGTTGCATTGTCATATATATTTTTCAGTAGTCTAGTAATCTTGGCACTCATACCCAGTTGATAGATTTTGTTCCACAGGATGGTATGTGGTACGCAGTCGAAAGCCTTTTGGAAGTCAATGAAAATGGCGTAAACTCCAAGATTATTGGTTAAGAATGCGGACTGGATAATCGAATTTATGACATATATGTTGTCTATACAAGATCTTCGTCTCCGAAACCCTGCTTGTGCTTCCGGTAAAATGTTTTTGCTTTCAACCCACGTTTGCATTCTATTGTTCAATATAAAAGTGAACACCTTTGTGATAGAGTTAATTAAGGCAATACCTCTGTAGTTATTTGGGTTTGTTAGTTCTCCTTTTTTGTGTAAAAGTTTTAATTTGATTGTTTTTAACTCTTGAGGTAAGTCTTCTTCCATAAGGAAATTATTTAATAGTTTTCTGAGATATGCTATCCAGAGAGAGGGTAAATTTTGCAGTTGCTCGTAGATTATTCCATCTGTTCCTGGAGCTTTGTTTGCTTTAAGTTTTTGGAGAGCAATATTAATTTCGTTTAATGTTATTTCGTCGTCTAGGTATGGGTGGTGAACATCGAAGAATATTAATTCGTTGTTTATTGTGCTATTAGTGTACCAGCTTTGAAAATACTTAACCCAGGTGTTCATCTTAATTGGGTTTGAAGCGTGGGTTCTTGATTGCATTGAGTTGATCGTATCCCAGAATTGCTTTTGATCTGCAACGTTTTCTAATTTTTTTTTAATATCTGATATGTGTTTCATTTTTTCATCAGCTATGCAGCGCTTGTATTGTTTCTTAGATTGTAAATATATATTAAGTTTGTCTTCTGCAAAACCATGCTTCTTACAGTTCCTTAAGCTCCTTCTAGTTTCTTTTTTACGTTCTTTGCAAGCTTCGCTGAACCATTGTTTTTTCTTAAATTTCTTTGTTGGATTATGATATATTTTGATTTTATTTACAATGTCAATTTTATTAGAGACATTTTCAATTTCAATTTTAATATAATTGTATAGTTTTGTAGAGTTAAGAGTAGAACAGTCCTCTATTTTATTTTGAAATTCTTGTTTGTATATATCAGTTTTTACAGCATCCCATTTAGTTTTTATTAAATCTGTTGCGGTATTATTTTGTGTCTTGCATTTCTCATTATACAAATTTACTATTTTTATTGAGCATATCATGTGATCGGATACAAATACTTCATCAATGATAGTAAAGTCGGTTATAAACTGCAGTGCGCTAAAGTCGGTCCACACAAGATCTATCGTACTTTTGCCCGTCGCTCCCAAATATGTATAGTTTGCTGGACTGTCGCTCTGTGACCTTCCATTAAGGACTAAAAAATTTACTTCCTCAAAAATCTCTAATAAGTTTCTACCTTTTTTGTTTATAATTGTATCATACGCAGTTCTAGTCGCATTCCAGTTATTGTTACTGGCAAAACCCTCGTTAATTTGGTTTAATTCTCCAATTCGTGCATTGTAGTCGCCAGCTAATATGTATGAGTGATTTGGGTAATGATTTATTATGTTTTGTAAATTTTCCGAGAAGAGTTCAAGCAATACAGCATAGTCGAAAGAGTGAGAAAAATAAGTTACACCAAGAATAAAATTTTGTACCTCGTTTTTAAAGTTAAGAAACACCCAGTGCAATTCTTTTTCTATCACTGCGACATTTTTAGCGGAAATTAATGAAAAAATTATAATACCTCCGATTGCCCTGCCGGTGCTTGCTTCTTTAGTTGCTTTCTGCTCATATCTGTTATAATCTTTCAGGAATGGTGGATTTTCTTTTAATTCAATATTTTTCCATGTTTCAGTGATACATATTATTTCATGTTTTAGTAGAAGATTTTCTTCGTGGCTATTCAAATTATATATATTGTTGAAACCTTGGATATTCCAGAATAGAATATTCTTCTCATTTTCTTCTGTACTGATTACTTGCCCTCTTAGTTTTTTGACGATGATTGCGATCTTAGTCTAGTTTGTATGTGTTTGTCCAGTGGCCCTGCTTTAGGCTGACTTGTTTTATTTATTCTTTTTGGTTGTACCTTCGGTGTTTCTTTGGCTTTTGGCTCTCCATGTTCCCATATAGAGTTATTAATCTGAGTTTCTTTAGTAGTTTCATAATCTTGAGTATTATTCAAGGAACGGAGTGAAATGGATTTTCTTCCTAAGTCTGCTTGTGGAGGGCTATTAATTGATTCATTTATATCTTTGTTCTTGTCTTCATCATTTTCAGTTAGGTCTTTTGTGGTGTATCTTTCACCGTTTATATATAATATATTATGGCTTAAGGTTGCTTTATGACCATTGCTTCTTGCTTGAGTAAGATGACGTTTTAAAATTTTTCTTTCCTCTACTACTTTGGGAGAATAATCTTCATCTATGTATATTTTTAAGTTTTTTAAAAGTTTCGAATATTTTAAGACTTTTTTCTTTACTATTTTTGTGTTAAACTCTACGAGAACTGGCCTTATTTTATTATCTGTTGGTTTTCCAAGCCTCTTAATATCTTCGAAATTGTTAATAGAAATATCTGGTAAATTCAGTGTATCATTTAATAAACTCAATATTTTTTGTTCTATATTTTCTCTTCTTTCTTCTCTTATACCGAAGAATATCAGATTTTTTTCACGGACTTTCTTTTCTAGGTATTCTATTTGTTTATTTTTTATTACTAGTTCTTGTTCAATTTTATCAAATTTAAGTTGATTTTCTTCTTTGTTGTTATTCACCGCTTTATTTAATATATTCAATGTACTTTGTAAATTATCAATCTTGTCATTAAAAGGTGCCAGTAATTTTCGAATGTCTTCAATTGTGGCCATTTTATTTTTGTTTTCGGCGATAAATTTGTTTTTGACACGGTTGGGGACACTGCTTATTTATAAGGAACTTGACAAATCGCGCGCTAATTACTTTTACTCAGCTGATTTCTTACTAATATTATAACCTTGAATTAATATAAACACTCTTTTTATGATTTCAATGTGAACTATTGATTAAAAATTTAATATTATTTTAAAAGCTGTATATTAAATTATTAGATTAGAAGAAATTCACAATTTTTTAAGCAGGTTTTCTTATTGAATTTTGTTATTTTTACTTAAGTATAGTTATCACAAGTCTTTCTCATATCACTACAATGTTACCAATCTTGTTGTAGAATATACTATTACGTATTTCTAAAAATAAAAAGAAAATCCCTCAACGATAATGAACAATTATCATCTAAATTAAAATTGTTGAAAAAGAAAATTATGATTTTTTTTCTAAATAAAATATTATTTTCTTGTTCCGTGAGTTTACAAAATTTGAAAACCATTCGTTTAGAAACTGGCTATAGTATCCCATCATGGATACACAATATTGTTCAATGTTAATTCTGTTTAAATTAGAAATTTTCACTTGTTATATAATTCGCTATAAACATAAGTAAGCTCGTTAAAAATATCACAATTATATTAGTAGATTAAGAAATGGCATAGATCACTATACATCATTCTAAGTGTAAAGCTTAAATTATCCGTAATTATTATCCCACAATGCAATCGCACCCTCACATGTGTGACGTCATACACAGTGTTCATTTGTTTGAGCGTGTCGTGTCGAGCAGGCAGCCAGCGTGACGTGCGAGCGAAGCGTGTCAGCGCACTGACTCCAAGCAGGCGCTGCTAACAATAACACACGACAATCTGACGATGACAGTATTGTTCATTAATCAACGATTAATTATTATAATTATTGTTCGAGTGCATGAACACCTGCTTACTGCCTCGATTGTTTAAATAGCGTTTAACTTACGCGAGATTATCTTTGCGAGTTATGCTGTGATTATTTAAATTTTATATTGTTTATAAATAATGTAATATTTTGTTTATACCTTTATACAAATAATTTAAATTTTTAGTTTATTTTTGAAGATTTTTATATGTATCTATTTTTCTAAAAATATATCATCACGCCTTGTACCCATTATGGGTGTGCCACTCTGCTTTCGCAGATCTCGGTAAGTGATACATTTTTTGCGTATGAAGTGCGGTTACCAGCCTTCAAATCATAGCCCCCAAAGATATTAGTGGAGGCGGAACCACAGGGGTAAATTTAAACTGGCAACTATTGTTTTAATAGTGATTAATTATGTTAACGGTATTTATTATTTATTTAACATTTTAATTTAGCCATTATAATTTCAATATTTTTTTACTATAAAATATATTTTATGTGACTTATTCATAATCTAGGTGAATTGAAGCTAAAATTCATTTACCTATAGTTGGCAACACTGATCAATTCGGAGCCAGGTGTGTAAAATACAGGACCGTACTTATTTCATTTCAACCTACATAATAATTTAAATTTTCTTAGTTTGCATTAATTATTTTACTAAATTTATATATTTTTAACAACTATTAATATTCATTGTTGTTATTAACAAAAATAAAACTATTTTATGAATGCAAATAATAAATTAATTTTCACATACCTGTTGGTAGTTCATCTGTGGTATGCTGGTTGCAGAATCTCAGGTAATATTTTTACCTGTACACTGTTAAAAGGAGAGGTGGAATTGATCTAACGATCGAATAATAAAAAAACAATTTATTTAAATAATTCATTTATTTAATATTGCAAATATTATTAAAGACTATTTAAAGCAATTTTTCTGTGCATAAAATACCTTATTTAATATTTTTTCAATTATAAATTATAAGTTATAAAGTATTTATAAATTAAAGAGTATACAAAAATCATTGATTATAAATAATTAGTTTCTAATTTGTTCGCCTTTTAATGTCACAAAATTCCAGTGGTAGTCAAAAAATGTTCATAAATTCTAATCTTTTTATTAAATAATATAAACTATATATAATAATGCATGTACAATATGCAACATTTAGTTTTCTGTCATTAATATATTATTGTGGATACCAGTTCATATATCACTGTACTGTTTCAGAGAAAATGTAACTGGTTGTTAATAGTACTTGAACTTCACATCATAATTCATATAGATGTTTGCAAATGAGTAAATAATTCGTATGGTTACTTAATACAATTTTGGTTATGCGAGTAGAGTTAAAAATGTGTAAAATCTGTATATAAATAAATAAATTCAGATGATAAGTTAATTTAACATTGACAACCCATTTTTTTTGGAACAGTATACTTTAGCTAAAACTCTCAGTATAGACAAGCATCCATATACTGTAAATTATTTTTACGTGTGTATAGGCTTTCTTATATTCATGATAAAGAATTTGACTGTAATATATAACGTCTTTTTAAAAATGAAACATAGGGAATAAATTTAACGAATTTATTATATTTTTATTACATAAAAAAATAACATATACCTAAACAAAATAGTGAACAAATAAGCAATAAATATAATAAATAGCATTTCATACCAGAGGTCGTGCCTTCGAATCGAAGAAGATGATCGTTTGTGTTGTTTACATAAATACATAATCATCCACTCATCAGCCGGCATATGATCAAAAGTAGTTAGTGTGCACACTATCTTCGTAAAAAAAAAATATTCGAAAATCCCTCTATTCATGGCTAAACAATAAGCTAATAAGTTATAAAACTCTTGAACAATATTAAATAATTGGACAGCTGTAATATTTTGAACTTTTAATTGTTCTAAATTCAGAAAAATTATTAATTCTTTTTTTTAATTTTTTATCTTTCATTTTAAAAAGGTCGCTCTAATAAATCTAATACATTGTTGTCTGAATCATAACCATCGATATGAAGAATCTTATGTTACTCTTAAAATAAACTCACTGTACAGTGCGTATACTTTTGTCTAGAGAAAGAGAGTTGTTTATAAAATCAACGCATCGAAATAATTACAGAAATTTTAAAATTTCACTTATTGATCCTATATTAAGGAGAATAAAACTGACCATAGCGTTTACAAATGTCTGGCTAGCCCCTCCACGACTCTCTTTTAAACCATCCGATTCAAAAACAGACATACGTTACGCCAATCGTCAATGCGACTTATGGGTAATAGTAGAAGATAGCACGATTCGCCACTGTGCAGGCAACAAAATAACGAAAATTGACGTTCACAATTTATCCAAATAAACAGTATAAAATAATTATTTTGTAAAAAATTATATAAAATTTCATTAGTTAAAAGTAGACTTGCAACGAATAGTGTATTCGGCCGTAGGCCGAATACCGAATATTCGGCGGATTCCTTGGCCGAATAGCCGAATATTCGGTTGGTTTTTTCTGTTTATTACTCAGTATTTTTAGTTATTATTGACAAATATCTTATGTTAAATTAACAATTTGAAGAAATGTCAATTTGCTAAATTAAAATTTTGTTTATTTGCTACATTTATAAAATTTAGTAAATAGACTCGTCAATAATAAAAAGTAAATTTAACTAATTTATCAAATAGAAATTGTTTTTCGTAACAACTTACTTTGTTATAATAACTATGATTTATTGTTCAGCTTCTATATAATTACTAAAATATTATGTCAAAAGTACATAAAAATAAATGTTAATAATTACTATATTCACAAATATGTTAAGAAATACACAAAAATAATTTGTTACCTGCTAACAAATTTGAAAATATTAACGGTGGATCGTCTGGGACTAAATATTTTCTTAAAATTTTGTCAATTTTGACTATAAATTTTTTACTGTATACCTATGTATCTTTATTTATTACCTATGTCCTCTATGTATGGGGTCTATTTAAATTAAATAAATATTTTAACTAATAGAAATGTGGCAAATGAAATCTTCAGTTTTTATTCAGTACCGTCTGTTTTAATTGGTTAAAATTTTTAACAGACCGTTAAGAATTAACAGGTAAATTACAGAATAGACACCCTTATGTGTTTTACATTTATTATTTTATTTCAAGCAAAAATTAACGAATGAAATACCCTAAATTTCCACTTTTCTCTATATTCTAAACTATTCGGTATTCGGCCGAATAGAAAAAATGTGGCCGAATAGGCCGAATACCGAATAGTTGCCGAATATTCGTTGCAAGCCTAGTTAAAAGATGTATCTCGTCACGTGAATGGTTGAAAATTATGTTTTTCATCTATGTTACGAATAATTAATCATTGAATTGAGGATAATTTTAACGATTTTGTAAATAAAGTATGTAAGAAAAGATGAAATAATGTTATAAATTAAATATCAACGTTAGTAGATTACACCTACTTCTAACTATTACTGACAAGATTTTATTAAAAAATTTACATGTATTTCTTAAGAAATGTAAAATACGAATAGCGTATTTTAACGCTCTGCGAATTGGTCGTGTCATTATCATCACCAGAATATTTTTCGACTGATATAGCCTACTTGAATCAAACTAGCCTACCTCTACCCAACTGATTATTATAACACAATATTCGTTTATCACAATATATGTGCATCGTAACTCCACGAGATTCAACCCTCCGTCATTGCCTTTGGCTTGATGAATTAATCCCGAGCCCTAATGAGTAGAAGTGGTGATAAGTCTGCCCCACCCCTCCCCTACGCTAATTAGATGAATGACTAAGAACAATAGGGCCGGATTGCGTTTCGCAGCACAGCGAAAGAGGCACTGAAACTCTGGATCTGCACATGATTACAATGCGTTAACAATATGTTATGCGGTATTAGGCAGCGGATGTAGAGAACAGTATGGGGCCATGGAGCGATAGGTGGATGTTTTGTTTACAGACGATGCGAGATTGTTCTCAACGTTAAGGATGTGCTGGAGTAAGCGTACAGGAGATAAAGCTGGTATTGTAGATCTTAGGTTTCGATTTGTTTACATGAATACGTGTCTTAGAGATTAAAGGTGGTTATGGGTAGTGGTTGCAAATTGGAAGAGAAGATTGAGAAAACATTACCAAAGTTTTAATTATGTTTATAAATTTTATAGTTTCAAAATCTTTGGAGAATAAGATCCTAATAAAAATAAATATATTTTTGTAAAATCGATACTACAGTACAGGATATTACTACGAGAAGTTAGCCAAAATAGTAGCTAAAGTTAAACTTTACAGACTCTTATGTCAAAATTTTACTTCACACACTCTTATGTCAAACTTAAATTACAAACCTAAAATAACAAACAAATTATTCTATAATACTATTGTTGAATTTATTTATTATTTACTTTTGACAATAATTTATCGGATTTAATACAGATCACATGCAGACCACGTCTAAGAACATATAAGAATTAATGAAATTATAATCAAATTTGCGCTTTGACAGTCTCTTGTTATCACAGCGATCCCCGGCGCAACAGCTAGCTGACATTTTACAAAAACATAATGCTATTTATTTATGATTTGTATTAATAATTTAAGGATTTCGGAAAAATTATAATTTATAGTTCGGTACTAAAGTATTATTTTCTCCTCGGCTATCGCCACGGAAAATAAATTCTATGTTCGTAATAAAAAATTATGCTTTAGTGCCTTGATATACAAATATCTATTTACTTTCTTAATAGAGGCGAGAAAGACGGTTAAAAACATCAAAAACACTGATAATAAGGAGTAACCGCAAGTAAACACTTCTATGGTTACTTATTATAAAAACTGAATTTTGAAATTTTGAACGTCTTTTTAGCCTTTTCTTTTAAGTAATTAACTCCGTGGACTATATAGGGTGTTTCATTAAAGTGTGCAACCATTGCTATCTTAGAATTAGAAAAAAAAAACTATTTAACAAGACTGTTACAATGAGTAAAAAAATTTATCATTTTTAGTAAATTTTTTTCTGAATTCGACGATATTAACATCATATTTGTATATAACCAAATTTATATGTATTTTATTTATATCTGGCTAAATAAAATACATAAATAAATTTATCTTGCATTTTTTCAGTTATTTTGTTATATTAAAATATGATATGTTTACACTGTTGAATTAAAAAAAACAAAACTCTAGCGAATAAGCCAATAAAAATATGTTTCCATTTAAAAATTTAAAAAAAGTTCGGTTTCATTTATTGCGAACCTCTGGATAAAAAAATATAATAGTCTTGATAAGGGAGGGGAATCAATTAAACCCACATTTACATTCTTAATTAATGTTCTATATTTTGAAAAGTAAGCGTTGCAGAAAATTGTAATTTATTCTTCTGAAAGAATAAATATAGACCTCTCTCTATAGTATTAATTTCCAAGTTTATATTTAAAGGTCAAGCGAGAAAATAAATAAATAAAATGTGTATATTTCTTAAAGTGAATGTTGCAGAAAATTACTTAGGTAATACTTGTTTTTGATAAATATTTATTGAAAGGAGAATATGAATAAAATATTTGAAGGAATGAAGTCAATGATACAATTTATATTTTCATTTTTTGAATATATTTGTTATAAAAAATAAATTTGTTAAATGGTACGTTTACGTAAAATTTATCTATTTTTTATCAATTTGTATACGGGTAAGAATAAAATTTTTGATGTCATTTACTCACACGTAACATGTATCTTAGTATCTTAAAGTAGATATAGAAATTGTTGTCTAATTCTCTAATTGCTCCATTCGTATCTCATATAGGTAATTCTCAAGATAGCAATGGTGGCACACTTAAATAAAACACCCCTTATACTCCAAATTAATATTACATTTAATTAAAATTTGGTTACCCAAATACAGTTTTCGAATATAAAAATTAATCTTATTGTTCTTTAATATTTTGCTGTACCTACAAACTTTCAACAGATGTTAGATACTTTTTTGTTTCATCGCGTCCCAAAACACTTACTACCATTTTTAACTTCATCTATCACTTTGTCGGGGCAGTGGCGATGCAGGGGTGCTGGAACACAGCCGCCCCTGACGCGGGGGCCGCAGGACCAATCGTCCGGAATGCTGTCCGCTCGTGAGGGTGTGACCCGCGTGACCAGCCGAGCCGCGCCACGCCATTGGTCGACCGACGGTCACTGCAGTCAACTGTCAGAGAGGGATCCTGCCTCTTGCCTCTTGCACCGCCACCCCACATAAACACTTCAGTTTGGCACTAAAACGAGGATACTTTATTCAAAACTACCACTAGTTTATTTAAGATTTTTCAATTAATTCAAGAGATAAGAATTATTTTTCAACTATATTGATACTGTTACAAGTGTTTTAATTAATCAAAAACATAACATCTGTCCAGTTAATTGTGTTAATTAAATTTTTAGACATAACGTATATAGATAAGTAAATTTATGAAAATGAATAGGTATTATTGATGTTTTAAAATTATTTATTAAACAAAAACTAGGGTACAAAATGAATTACATATTATTCAATATAACTTAGCTACACGTAAAGGGAAATATTAAAAATTAAAACTAGTACTAAATTTATTGTTTAGTTTTTTTTATAATCGTTTAGAAAATAACAACACGTTAGTGCCACGATCAATATTATCACTTTTCGGCGTCTTTCAACAAAGTTAGCTCACATCACGTACTCACACATGATCACATGAACACGAAAAATAAACCACCCACATGTTCGTAATCCGAGATCCACCAAGTTCTTCTGCTTCTGCAAGTAACACGAATAACGTCGAGCTACTCTGTCTGCCTGCACTTGCCAATACTAAATTAAAACTGAGCTTCTTTCACTGAAAATTTTCTTAAAACTCTGCTTTTTCCTCTGCGTCTCACACCTCGAGGCTATTAGCATACCGACCCCTGCGTCGCCGACCCCGCACCCGCAGTAATGGAACGAGACAGTGGCGTCCTTCACAGGGATACCTGAAAATATTAAATTACTTTTGTATTCAAACAAAATAAAATATATTTCTTAGAAAAGATATTTAAATGGACTAATGTCTTTGGGAAACAAATATTTCTTTACAAATTCTCGAAGAAATATGTATAAATTTATTCTAAATACCTTACTACTATAAATACAAATTGTTTGTATTTTTTAAATTGATTATTTTTTGACGTTTCTTAAAAACAATTAAATGCTTAATTGTATGTCACGTGTCTTCGTTTTAACCAATCCTATCATTATTATACTGAGAATAAAGCTCTAGTGATCATTCCCGGGAATAATCGCTGTAGCTTCTTTGTTTTTGTTGCCACATGTCAGATGCCAGATAGTTATCATCAACACAAGTAAAAAAAATGAGCAAAAAAGAAAGATTTAGTGCAATGCCAGATGATCAAATCAAAAAATAATCTAATCAAATATGACTTGAGCGTTCGATAAATTAGAAAATAATTCTCCAATATCTGTCTCAAACTTGTTGCCATTAGGCAATAGCCACTCAAGCCCTAACAAGTTTTCGAAAGATTTCTCAAATTATTTTCAATTTATTCTCATTCTCTTGTTATATTATTACTGAAAATACTAATATTCTCCTATTTTCTAGTATACATAACAAACTATTATACTTTTATATAATTTCATTTTTGAAGAAGGACTCACATAACTTTCAAAAAGTTCATATAAAAAACTAAATTGACAATTAAATAATTTTATGGTCATCTTTGCAATATAGGTACTTCACTTTATCAGCTTCGATTTGGATGATTCTTTATGATTTGTATCTAATTTTACTCTCAATTAAAATAAAAAATAGTATTAAGGGGCGGCCGAACATAGATGACCTTGAAAATTAATTAATTAAATTTTTGGAAAGTAGTCTTTTTCAGCGATACTAAAACAATTAGGTACAAATTTTGTTTTTCCTGTAGATAAACCCGTTTCGCACTCACTTTTCACAAACAAACCCTAAGCCTACTCAACTCAAGCGACTCGTTAAGCTTTTAAACTATTTTTTTTAAACATCTGAGTCCGACTGTCACATGTTAGTATTTTAGTTTTACGTAAAATGTGACAATTATGAAGTTTCATCCAAATCGGAGGTAAAATAGTACATCACAAGGTTGACCAA